>CM068867.1:38933912-40373912 GCA_035149815.1 Branchiostoma lanceolatum | reverse complement strand
CAAAGATGAGCTAATACAGCCAGGACTTGACCACTGCGCGCCCTTTACAACGCCAACGAAAATTGGATCTCAGTTACCGTCGGCAACGGTAGTCGGCTTGGCCGTTGGTATTCCTTTGATGCTGATCATCCTAGGCCTGGTGGTGGCAGGTGTCATTTTCCTGAAGATGAGAGGACATTCCTTTGCAAAACATGAGGCTGGCCACAAACATGAACGTCATCAACACCAGGTATTTGGTTTGCAATTCAATGAGTAAATTCTGTTCCATGTAACAGTATCACTGTCAAGTGCTCCTTGGAAACCCTTCCATTAAGGTTTCGTTGCCTCTTAGCCAGGATTGAGAATGATTTTCAAAAGCAGCTCAGAATTCTCTGTCACTATTTCATTAAAACTACTCCAATAGAAGCGACCGATTATATGTCACATTCGAAACCAGTCATAATAGCCTCTCTAAAGCATGGTGACTGACAGTTCCAAGTACTGGCATGGTCTATTGCTAGCATATACCCACTAAACTTTTACACATGTACATGTATGTATAAATGAATAGGATTACTAGTAGGATGTCCTCCATTCCCCTGACTTAGCACCAGAGGCCATCTTCTCAGATACATTACTAACGAGTATCAGTCTTATGCACCAAGGTTGAACTGCAATTTTCAACACAAAACCCAACTCCAGTCTTTGCCAAAGAATGAGCAATCCACTGCTTCTGTGACGTCACGTTATGCAGACGGAGGGCGCCATAGACTTTCTGCAACTTATGATTCACCGCTCACCGAGTCATGTGTCCTAGCTGCTTAACGTGACGTCACAGAGGTAGTGAATTGCTCACTACTTTGATACAGAATGACTTCTACCAACACCGAACTTTTAAGTGGAGTTTCCGTCTTGTACTACAGGAAGCAGAACAAGGTACTGAAGAGGGTGCAGCTGGTATTAGTAACGACCCGCCTTACCACCTTATCAACGGTAACCAGCGTCCAAGTCATGATCAGGGGAGTGATGAGTACCGAAACCCAGGATTCGCAGAAGAGCCCGTAGCGGGTAGAATCACGAGCTCGTATATGGATTTCGGCAAAGCTACGGACATCCTGAACCTTGCAGGTCTGTCTTTTTTAGTTTGAGTTTATTAAGACCCACAATTAGCTTAACAGTTACTCTTCCTGTGGTCCATTCAAAAACATGACTGGACAAAACTACATGACACACAGGAACACAACATATACAGAATATACATGTACAATGATAAAAGAAGGATAAGGCTACTTGAGGTCTATATATAATGTTGACAATATCTAATTACTTAACAGTTTCAAACCATTCCAGGTGCTGAACATTCTATACAAACAGCATTTTTTCTGAGCATTTGTTCTGGGCTTCGGAGGAGGAGGATGGTTTGTGATTTCGATGATCGTGATTGATAACCATGTGATTGCATTGTGATCTGTTTATACAGAGAAACTGGCTGTCTGTTTTCCATAATTTTACGAAAAGTCATCATGTCTTATAATCACCATCCGGTGTTTTCTGCATCTGCAGTCGTGAAAACGTCCTGCACTTTTTGGCTGCAGCTGCATTAAGTCTTTCTTCATCTTCCTCCATACCACTGCGTCTTGCACCGTCATTCACTGATTTCTGCATCTGCAGTCGTGGAAACGTCCTGCACTTTTTGGCTGCAGCTGCATTAAGTCTTTCTTCATCTTCCTCCATACCACTGCGTCTTACACCATCATTCACTGGTTTCTGCATCTGCAGCCGTGGAAACGTCCTGCAGCTGTATTTAGTCTTTTTTCATCTTCCTCCACTGCGTCTTGCATCTTGCGAGGCCCCTTAGCTCCTGGAGTATCTTGTCTACTGTAGGGGGGCTCGCACTCTAGATCTGTGCTTCAGATCTCCCTTTGGCATGCTGAGTAGATTGACACAGTGTCTTCCTTATTTGCGTGCTTTGTATCTGTTGCAGCCTGAGACAAGCAGGTCTGTCTGCTTGTTTGTTATCAAGTTCCATTAGTGAAATACAAACACGGACCCAATAATCTTCCCACAGTGCTCTGCTATTGCGATAATTCAAAAACAACTTTTCTAAATCACTATATTTGACATACTTATCAGTAAGAACAACTCATCAGTCAAATCACATTATATTCCTAAAAAAAACACGTGACTGTAACGTAAATCAACAAATCTTATCTAAATCTATATAAATTTGATTATGTAAGAACTTGCTAACTTACAAATTATGTTGACAAACCCAACGATAGAATAGTTTCATAGAGCTTAGAACATTACAAGTTAACAAGGGAGAGTTAGTTGACCTTAATGAATACACATGAGAGTTACGTTGATGAAGGTTAGACATCCAGGTAGTAAGATACGCCAAAAGATACGCTTGGGTAACTATTTTTGGCGTACACATGAGACTTATTACCTCGGTAAAGAAGGTTGTTTTTCCAGTGCGTTTGTGGACATCGCGTGGATCATTATGATATTTGTGGTTAGGCGTCGGTAAAACAAGTTAGATTTGCCCCCCCACCCCCACCCCTTGCGTTTTTCCATGGTCTTGCAGCAGAAATTTTGATTTTGATTCTCATGTTCTGGTCATAATTTTGAGGTGGTAGATACTTCGTTATATATTTGCGAGTTTTCCACCACATTCTATTCTATTCTAGGCGTCAGGAAAGATGATGGCCATGAAGCACCTATTCCTGCACCGCGACAGAACCCAAGATTCTCAAGCTCATCAATCAACAACCCTGTATACTCGCCTGAGAGCATGAACGACAACATCTATACTACTGTTGACGACGACGCGCAGGATGATGAAGCAGCTGCAAATGCGTCGCCCACAGCGGACGGCATTTACATCGATGTTCTCCGCTGATGAAGGTCCTTGTACCATGGATGTTAGGAAGGATGGCTGCCATGTGGTGTTTCGCTGTTTGATTGTTTGAACCGAATAAACCATTATTATTATTATTATTATAACAAATTATGTGTAAAGCAGTATTAGTTAGCATCACTTTTTTTATAGGCAAACAACGAACCGTTACTTGTTTCGCCTTTCTTTGTGAGATTCAAACTAGATGTAACTCTTTTTTCTCTATAATACGTGTACCCCCAAAGTGTTTAGTCCATAAGTTTAAATGTACATATGTAACGATAAGGCCACAGAAAGTAGCTTTAAGGATGACATCAGCGCGCGCATTTACTTTTGCCCGACCTAATTAAATAGAAATAACAGAAAAAAAGAACAAAAATGTATTCCCCTCCGAAGATAAAATAAGAGTCCGTAGGACACAATTCTCCGTGAAGTATTTATAGTGTGTAAATTGTGGCTAAGGTGTTTTGTTATTTCCTTTGCTATCGATGGGCTAGTTGTAAGATAACTATATGATAGTGTTTCAGTCACTGTTAACTGTTAATTATTTTGTTGTCTTGAATTATTCACGGATGAAAGCATTTCTAATACTCCCGTCAGAAGGTCATCCTCCTTCCCGGAGTAATGAATTGTAATTGAGTCCGTAATTGTAATTGTAATATTGTGATTTACGTGTAATATTGTAAAACAAAGCGTAATTCAGGCAACTAGCCGTTGCCTGCAAGGCTGCCTTGTATTGTATATTGAATCGAATATACCAGTCACACACATCACTTAAAATATATTCATACCATAAAACATGACGATACGACACCCCTGCTTGAGCTATTTTCTTTCAATGTTAAAATCAGACCCTGCAGTTACAAATGCGCTGACAGGAGGCCCAATCCCCTGCACCTCTTCACGAGTCCAAGAGCTATCAACCATAATGAAGATTTATGACCATAGCATGTTCAGAAAACGAGATAGGAATTCCAGTGCAGTACCGTAAAAAGCCGCTTGGCGGTCCATAATCAATTGTGTTTTGTTTTCCCGAATCCTACCCACATACCAAATCTCATAAATATCCATCCACAGCAACTCGAGTTATAGTCATCTGAAGTGCAGCCAGTAGCTAGGTACCCATCTGATCATTAGTAATGAGGCTGTTGCAGTGCCTTTGTAACGTCCTCGTGGCACCTCCTCGATCACGGGTCCCCCATTTTGCATTTTACGTCCCTTCCTAAGGATGAATGCAGCTCCAACCAGGATGCCCTTCCCCGTATTCGAACCAGGTCTTCAAGTTACCAAGATATTGAATCAGAAGCTCTGCTGCGAGGCTGTTATTAATTTAGCCAGTTATGCTGGCAACAAACACACAAACATCAACGAAATCATCACCTTCTTCATGAAGGTATATATCGGAATACACTTCCGTAAGATAGTAAGATTCACTTTATCTTCACGGCACCAAAATTTCACGGTGTAAGGAAAATTTTCACTGAACTTCAACTTCACGGTGGTGATTTACAGAACAGATATGTGAAGGAATCATAGATAATAACAACAAGTTTTTTCACAGTGATGATAAGTTTACGGTACAGAGGTGACCGTGAAAACAGTGAACATAACGTTACAGTGAAAGAAACAAGAATTACAGTACCTGGGACTGGGAAAAGCTGACAAGTCCTGTGAAGTTGTAATTGGATTACCGCGTGTGGGAACGCATGAATATTTCACGACTGCGGCCTCTTTCACAGCCTCATCTGTCATCGTTTAAGGCGCACCAGTCAAGGCTTAAGTTACTTCCCACTGAATACGGCGTCTCGATAGAAACGGATCGGTACCGTACATAGCCTGGAAACCATACCATCGGGAGCTCCCCGGTATCTCTACGGCGCTGGGTGTGGTACCCGCCCACCCACACAGATTAGCCCGCCCGGGGGTGGGTTTACGGGTTTGACGTAATAGACCGATCCCAAAGCCACGCCCCCTGTTCGATTTCGAACACCTCCGTCAAAAACGGGGTTTGACGGACCAAACATGGCCGTCGCGGCTAGATTGAAAATAATGCCACTGACTTCGGTTTAGCTTTTGTGGCACTGAAACCCTTTCAGGGCGGGCCAAATAAGAATGCTATGTCTTCTTTGTTGAAGGCTGTATCCACCGGGTAGAGTTATTTAAGGAGGGGGTAGGTGTAGTTGCGACGAGAGCGTAATGTTTTCGGTCAATGTTAAAGCGGTATACGCGGCATAGCTTTCCCTTGTCGGTGGGCATCACCGCCCAATTTCTGACAAGCAGGCGATGCACGTGTAAAACAGGGTTCATATATCTGTGATAGGGTTCCCACTGTATTGACTGCATGCATAACAGCTGCATGGTATTTAGTAACTAAGATTAAAATGCATCATTTTACTTCCCTGTTCACTTTCAAGTTAACCAGTTTCACACACCAGTAACTGAAGATACGAAACACTGCGCTAGCGCGGACTTTGTAGTAGTCAGCATGTGGTACAAGCTTCCTCTCCTTGAGTGCCCGATCTATTTTCAATTTAAATTCGTTTTTGTTCTGAGCATGCATTCAACCAATACAGTGGAAAACCTGTCCCAGATATACGTACCCTGCTTTACACGTGCCATTTCTGCCCCGCCAACGCTGTTTTTGACGGAGGTGCTCTGAATAGAACAGGGGGTTCTATGGGTCTTCTATTCGTTCGATATGGTGTTCGACAGGATCGGTCTATTAGAGGCGAAATTGCATATGCCAGCTAAGAAGAAAGGCTGACAGATACCAAGACAGGCAGACAGGAACGGGTCATTATAGCAGATAGGGCCCGGTAAATTACCCCTAAGCCCACCCGTACAACGCTATGTTGGGAGTAGCCTGCAGCTGGGTACCATCCTGCGTTAAAAGATTGAGCCTGTGGTAACAACGGAGGATGGCATCCAGGCTATGATAGGACTGCAAAGTAGACATAACGTTTCATTGCAGGAAGATATTTCAACATCGGATTGTTTAAGAGCCAATCACGCTTATCGAGAAGAGTAAGTGTGAACCGGTGTGCTTGCAGCTTAGCCAAAAACGCGAGCCATAGCGAAGCCGCAGTGCACTACTACGTAGCTGCTTGGAAAAACAGCCAGCCTCACCGTATAGTCAGCTAAGAATGGCAAAAGAAGAAGAAGATGGATAGAAGACAGGGTTAATGAATGTCCCTGCTGTTATAGCAAGCGTCACACGCAATTTAACGCCCCGACTAGTACTGAAACGTCATTACTCTTGCGGTCGTTTATTCATAGTAGGAGGGGAAGGAGGTTTTCGCAGTGTCTTAAATTCGCGGTTGAAACAATCCCGTAGTACTGCTAGTAATACATTGGAAACGTCAATTCGCGGTGTCATAAATTCGCGGTGGAGAGGTCACCGTGAAAATAAAACCACCGCGAAATTTTCAAGATTTACAGTATACTCCATGCAAGGAGATTTATGTGCAGACTTGGAAACAAGAAGACCACACAAGCGTATCACATTAACGTGGCTACGAGGTGGTGGCAGATTCGGCGTAATTAAGTTTGGATCGCCGATCGCGCGTCTTTGGCAAGACTTTCATCGCCTCAGTCTGCTACTGTTCTCTCAGAGAAGCAAGTCAGTCGGCTCGATGACAGGCTGTCGTCTTGACGATGAGTTTCTTAGCTGCGGTGTTCGGTTCCATGGATGAGGACCTTCTTCTCTGATTGTGTAAAGGTACTGTCCACCATTACTTACAGTTACTGTTCCTACCACTCGAGAATTGTTTACTTGCCGATAGGCAAAATGGCGGTGTAGATGCCGTTCTTGTTAAACTTCTTGACCAAGGATCCTTATCTACCTGTCTACCCGTATGTGCAGCTATTGTACATGTCCTGGGTATCTAATCGAAAATTGCTTGAATATTGGATAGTGATATTTTAGTTCTATTACGGATAATGCATTGTGTATGTCATACTGGTAATGATGGTTATCCAAGGATCCATTTAGGTAAACTATATCTACTGTCACCGGTTGCAGCATCAGCTACAGTTTCTTTGACAATTCAATTTGTGTGTGGTGTACACATTTTCTAGACTTAGTATTTGATTGTCATGTAGAGATGGAAATGATCGTTGGTCTCACTGATAGCCGTAAACCGATGTAGTTCCGGATCTAAAGAGACGTTATCTTTATGTCTGTCTTCGATCTTCCACAATCGAAGATACCAACAGGCTAGCTATCTGTGTTAAAGTTACTTTAATTGAACTGTGAAATATCATGTTGTAAAACGTTTTTATTTGATTTCATGTTCTACATACCAACAAGATAAACAGGAAAACAATTAAACTGAATACTTCTGACTCTTCCCGCCATCTTCGGCTTATCTCACAAATTTGAAGTACTTAAAGAAGGAGTTAATAAATCACACCCACGCTTCAAGTCAACTAAATCACCTCGTAAATTACTGCAAGGCACTTTGATTGGTTTTTGGCAGACGCTTCGTTGGAAAGAAAATCTTAGCCATTCTCAACATGCAGCAAACTCGACCAATTGAGTAGCCCAAAAATGAAATCGTAACTATTATAAGATCAAATAATCTTGACTCAACCTCTACTGTACGAACACTGCTTTCCACCAGACAGCACTCGCTGAGCGACCGTGCAGCGACCAAAATTGCATTTGTGTCATCCTTGATCATGACTCCTAATTGGAAAATGACCCCAGATGTTAAAGTATGATTCAAACGACAACAAAACACACACACACAAAACGTTAAAATTCGTTCTCTATCTAGGTCGTTGCGCGATCTATCAAATCTTTGGTCGCTCGTCGGTTGCAGCCTCTAGTGGAAACTGAGCGTGATACAGGGCACCTTATAGTCGTTGTGTTCGTCATAGCTTCGGCAGAAAATAGAAGAGGTGAAAAGACCAACACGTTCTAGTGAAAACGGTGACAATGGCACCAGGTCAGATATCACCGTCTCAAGTTCAACACTAACCTTGTCTTGACCCCAGTCGTGCAAAAACTTCTACACGTGAAACCAAATATGGTCATGCAAGAAAGGCAAATCCGATAATGTTCAGTAGAAGAAACTTAAGCATGCGATAATTGAGACAAGTTGGGGAGAAAGTGTGAATAATTTATACAGAAGTAGGTTCATTGATCGGAACTAAGCTGCCAAATTGATACATGGCTCGTCGGGTGACCTTTCCAATCCAAACGTATTGCAGAGGTGCTGTTGTCTGAGATGGGCGCTTGTCCAAGTCTGGCAAGCCGCTAACTCTCTTGGGGAACCTCTGTGAAGACTTTCATCAGGTTAATAAATCACTCGATAACAAAGTTCTTTGTGTACAAACGGGGAGTTAACACCTAACCGAAGTTACGGTGACCGCCTGTCACTTTCCAATACTTACTGGTTATACTTCGCACTCCAGCTAGGTGTCGCTGCTGCAGTACTAAATGGTTATACTTCGTACTGCAGCTAGGTGTCGCTGCTGCAGTGTGAAGAATGCGGTCCCAAACGTGACTGAGTTTATACCCTCTCAGTGCGAAGTAGAACCAATTAGTATTGCCCTGAGGAAGGCTACAGATAGTCACCAAAGCGTTGACTTATTACAAAGACGTGCACCTTGTTTTGCACAAAAACAGATACAAAGATTTTTCAGGGATTTACCAACCTGGTGTTAGAAATTGAAAGAAACCTCACATTTTATGTGTTATGTTGTATCACCAGAAATCCCAACCTGCTGCAATGCTGGTGAGAGTCGTGCTGTCTGCAGTTCTCCTGCATCTCGCACAGCGGCGCTCGGCTGCCGAAGCCTGTCCAACCGCCTGCCGCTGCCTGGAGGATGCTGACAGAGTCCACTGCGAGGCCAAGAGCTTAACAAGAGTCCCTCACTCCATTCCTTTCAACACGAAAAGGCTGTTCCTAGATTCCAACAAGATATCGGAAGTCACAAGCGGAGATTTCGTGGGTTTGGGCAGCCTGACACAGCTATACTTCACAGCGAACCACATCACGCGGATAGCTTACGGCGCCTTCAGCACGTTGTCCCGTCTGACTTACCTCGACGTGAAGAACAACCGCATGGCCGCCATTCGTTCCGGTATGTTCGTTGGTCTGACGTCGCTGAAACGGCTGATTTTATCGTCCAACATGATTCGCAACATCGACGACGGAGCCTTTAACGATCTCACGAGTATTGAGAACCTGGATCTATCCTATAACGACATGACCGTGGTGAATTCCGGGATGTTTGTCGGCTTGCACAACTTGAAGAACCTGGACATGAGCTACAACAACATCAGCGTCATCAGGAGCAACACCTTCCGCCATCTTGTCCAACTCTCCTTCCTCAATCTCAACAACGATCGCTTGACGAACATCAAGCCGAAGACGTTCGTCGGCTTGGAGATTCTCGACAATCTTCGCTTGGAGCAGAACAACATTGTTAAGATCACCAACGGAGCGTTCCGGCCATTAGAGAAGTTATCGACTCTCAGCCTGCGGAGTAATCGCCTAAAAACCATCACTAACGGCATGCTGGACGGACTGGAGGACCTGAAACAACTGGAGCTCTTCATCAACAGGATCAGGTGTGGACCTTGGCTGATCTGTTTTAATAATCATTTGTTTTAAGTCTGTTTTTTTTAGACAATATGCGCAAGATTTTAAAATTTTACCAATGATAAGTTGTAATTTGTGAAAGTAGTTAACAGCTTGTTTTAAGTATCATTTGTAAACAACAGTATGCAAGTCAGCTCTTTGGGTTATGATAATGATAACAATAAAACTTTCATTCATTTATTCATCAGCAAAATCGAAGACGGTGCTTTCGGCAATCTTGTCAACCTTCGGATCCTCTGGCTAGATTGGAACAAGATGACTGAAGTCTCACAGAAGACCTTCTCTGGGCTGACCAAATTGGATTCTCTGACTCTAAACAACAACAATCTCTCACGGATCCCCTCCAGTGTGTTCCACGCGCTCCCCAGCTTGACGAAGGTCCGTTTGACCTCCAACCCTTGGACCTGCAACTGCGGGTAGGTGTTAACAATGTACACAACTGTCTCCGCTCCTGGGGCGTCGCCAAAATGTACGATGAATACGTGGTGACTCGCTTATGCTCTTAACATTTGTCTGTCCTTTCGGAAAATTAAACAGAAAAATTCAATTATTTCCTCTTTTCGCTCAGTTTAAAACCTGTAAACATGGAATACCAAATATTCCAATATGTCAATGTATCTTTTCAGCTACATGTAACAAACGCACACAAATAGAGGGACTGAGAGATTACGAAACATACACACATATACCCTCACACACGCACACTACAGAGAGTGAGGGGGAGACGCACAGACATGCTCACACACACACACACACGCACGCACACATACACACACACACACACACATACACACACACACACACACAAACACACACAAACATGCACAAACAATAAACATAATATTTGATGATATTCGCTGTACGAAATGTCCCCCTACAGCCTTGTGGACCTGTGGAACTGGATGAAGGAGACAAACGTCACCTACAAAACCCCAACGTGCGCCTCTCCACCGGCCCTCAAAAACGTCCCCATAGCGAACGTCAGTCTGTCGGAGTTCAACTGCGTCCCCACAGAAGAACCGGAAATCATCTACTCGGACAATGGGGACAAAACATCAACTGCGCCTGATGGCTTAGTCGTGCTAGGACCATCCAGATGGTGTCTGATTTTTGTTTTCGCTGTGACTTTTATAAATATCGTTTTGTTAGACGGACTTCCTGTGGTTTAACTTTTTATTTTACTACTGCTCTTATGTGCTGGAAATGATTTCTATGAAGCAGAGACAGCCATCTATGTACTTTTGCGTCTGCTGAACCGATTCATAGCTATCTACTACATTAGTAGTCTTGACAACGGAACGTACTTTACAGAAATGTCACACAAGGTAAATAACGGATAACAAAAACAGCATGGACAACTACTAGTATCTTACTTGTCAGATGCCTAACTTAGACATCACTGCAAACAGTACAGAAGAAGCAGAGGACGAATAAAGACGATTTATTGATTGACTGGTTCATTTAGCATGAAGTAGAATGGATCGACAAGGGTGCTTTATAAATATTTCCGTACCTACGAGCACATGCCACGACTGTCTTTTGTCATAAACTACCTCTAATCGTTATCTTGTAACGTTATATTACCCCAAACAGCCAAGTCATGCACCGGGATGCTATGTACATATGTGTAACACGCACTTTGTACTGTGCTGAAAATCTCTTGGTCATCATATGTATCGTGGTGTGACGTCATGGCAGACGACGCATAACCCTCACAGACACCCAAAAGACGGCGTCACAATTCATGCGAGCGTCGGCCGAATTTGTAGATCGCCCGAAGCTCGCCGAATTTCAAAATCGCCCGAGCGTCGACCGTATTTTCCAATGAAAAGCTCGGGTGACGTCTGTCGAACACTAAAAACTAAAAATCCCCAATGACATGGTACCCTCTCTTGGACATGGACGATGTCAGTATAGACTAACCTGGTAAAAGGCCAATATTTGGATCAACTTTTATTTCTAAAAATCGCCCGAAGCCCGCGTAATCGACAGGACGTCGGCCGTACTTCGGACAAAAAATGCACATTTGAAGCTCGCCAACACGTCGGCCGAGCTGAATTTCTTATTTGTGACGGGGGCTTAAGGAGAGACACCGGACTCATCGGCACAGCTAACCCAGTTACACACGCTGATGGAGGACATGGCCGAGTGATGCAGGGTGATCCAAGCTAGCCGAGCTGGCATCTTCGACGATGACGAAGTAGTGACGTTCCATCTGGTGATGATAAATGATGAGATCACTGGAGGAGATATGGTTGGAAAGTCTGGTCAGACGGAATCAGGACAAAAGTGTTCACCTACTCACCTGAACTTTCCAGTACATGGGACAGTGCTTTGAAACGTATTCGGTTATCTATTATAGGTCTGTTTTTGGAATTTAATGTTTTCTAAGCCGCTTTGACATACCTTGTATTGTAGAACGAACATCTATTTATATCTGAACATTTTTAGAACGTTTTAGTCGTTACCTTTTGTTTATTTAGAACTTAGGAATTAACATTCTTTACGCATCCATAAGTAAACTTCTCGTTGAAAAAGGGCAGTCGGATGGACGCCCGAAACGTCCGATTTTTATCGAAATTTATCCAGATGTAAAGTTTAAATTGTTCTACTCTGTATATATGATTGTGCAGATAAGGGGCCTTTCTATAGCACCATGGGAGGTGCACATGTCATTTTATAATATTTGCTATTAGTGACGACAGCGAACAATAGGCGCGATCGCCTGTCAGGTTGCTCTGCCGTGAGAAACAATCCCTCAAGACTGAAATACATACGAACTACGTCTGTCATCCATCTATGTGTCAGCACAAATACAATAATGGTGTAAAATTGCGTGTCTCATAGTACAAGACAAATCCCCTTATCTCTGAAATGATCGACAGGTTCACAAACGTTCGTCCTTACTCCTTCTGACGTCTAACCAGACTTTCCGACCTCTTAACCTCCCAATCTACTCCGCTGGTCTCATCATGCAGCCGCCATATGTCATTGGTATACATGAACCCGTCAGCTGTGGTCCAATGAAGATAAAACTCATTAGAATTGATCGTTGGTTCTTGGTTCTGCGCCCACTCCAGTTCATCCTTGTCTTTCTTTGTTTGGGTAAGGGTCCCATACTGGTATCAAGCATGGTCTAGACAAGAACAAGTTTTGGAACTTCACCTTTAACTTACGTGAAACAGATTATTGTCCCTTCTCATGACAAATACAAATGTTAATGTAAAATGGCATATATCATACTACAGGACAAAGACCCTTATGAAACCATCTACAGTTTCACAAATGTTCTTCCTGACTCCTTCTGACGTCTAACCAGACTTTCCGACCTCTTAACCTCCTAATCAACTCCGCTGATCTCATCAGGCAGCCCCACCATATGTCACTGGTACATAGACTTGTCAGTGGTCCATAGAGCTAAAACTGATTACAATTGATCGTTCTGTGGGAAGTACATGGGCATAAGTGCATGACATGTGAAAGAGTGCTTACCTTGCATTCAGTAGTTCGTGAGTTTGATCCCCGGCCGAATCATACCAAAACTTTAAGAATAGCACATAATACTACTACTTTTTCAGGCGCCGCCCTATGCACCATCTGGTGTGCGAAGGACTAACATATACTTCAGAACGGTTGCAGCTAGATGTGAAAAAACCAGGTGTGACAGGCCGTTCAGAGTATTTAATATAACCGGCTGCTATCGCGCCGCGTGCCTGCGAAGCTGGTGTGTTGCGCCGAATGCCAGTTATACCGGCTATATAGATACAGATACAGATACCCATATGCGATTATATCGGATGGCATCTCCAACCTTCGAGGCTATATTGTTCATAGCCTATATATGATAACGATATTATTGTAATGGGGAAAAGGCGTTGCCTGCACATGCATACACAACTGATATCTATCCCTGACCCACTATTAGTTAAGTGTTTCCCCTGACAATAGGCGGCGACCAGACTTATTGCGTCAAAGCACAGCAGGTGATGCGCAAGTCCTAAACCAGCCAGCGCACAGTAACCCACTATGACGTTTATGATGCCAACGCTGACAACGTATCAAAAGTGACAGATGACTCATTACAATGGTTGAACACACAACACAAGGACATCTGTCTGCCAACGTGACAAAAAAGAATTTTGTTGGACAATTGCACAGGGAAGCTCTGAGGATCTCAATGTATATTTATATTCTTGTTCATGCAAATGAATGAATAAATGAACAAGAGTCCGAAGACCAAAAATCTCCATGAAATTTGTTTTTATATATGATGTGTTTTATTTGCCCTAGTTGTTTGTTTTTGCCGCTGGTTGTTTTATTTTATGTGCCAAAGGGTATCCACATACAGGTTTGGTAGTGTTCCCATTTGTGGTTTGACCACCAGCTGTTGGGACCTGTTGGGAATAGTTGACCTAGATAAGAGACGAACAGATGGTGCGACCTCAAAGCCCACAGTAGAGTAGATATTTCTCATTATTTATGCAAATTCAGTCCGAATTTGCATAATTACCACTTTAGTTTGTACATCTCTGTCCAACCCACCTGCGTACCAAATATCATGAAATTATGTCGCTCCTTTCTTCAGTTATTCTCCTTTGAATATTTTTACAAATACGCCATTGCAGTTCCAATGGCACATACCAGGGGGCCCAAAATCGACCTTGACGTTTCTCCTCCCAGCACCTACCCACAAACCAAATATCATTACAATCCATCAACACGTTCTATAGTTATGCTGATTTTACGCATCCGGTGACACATACATACACACACGGTGACACAAACATACACACACGCGCACACACGCGCAAACACACTAACTTTGCATGATTTGCACTTCAGTGTGTACATCTCTGTCCAACCTACCTGCGTACCAAATAACATGAAAATCTGTTGTTCCTTTCTTCAGTTATACCCCATTTAGAACATTTTTACAAATAGGCCATTGTAGTTCCAGGGACACTAACCAGGGGGCCCAAAATCGACCTTGATCATTCTCCTCCCAGCGCATACCCACATACCAAATATCATTACAATCCATCTACACGTTCTACAGTTATGCTGACTTTAAGCATCCGACGACACCCATGCAAACGATTTACCTCCTTACTAATGCAAATTCGGTCTCATTTGCATAGTTTGCACTTAAGTGTGTACATCTTGGTCTAACCTATCTTTGTACCAAATAACATGACGATCTGTCGATCCTCTCTTCAGTTCTTCTACATTGAAGATTTTTACAAATACGCCATTGCAGTTCCAGTCACACATGCCAGGGGGCCCAAAATCGACCTTGACCTACCTCCACTTAACACCCACCCACATACCAAAAATCATCACAATCCATGTACAGGTTCTACAGTTATGGTGACTTTAAGCATCCGGTGACACATACATACACACAAACACCAAACGCAAGCAAAACAGTATATCCATGAAAAAGCCTTTTTTCATGGAGATAATAAACAAATAAAAAATAGATAGATAAATGAATGAATGAATGGATGGATAAAATGAAAATACTTTATTGCACGACAATTGTAACAGGTAAAATGTAGGGCATCTTGCACGTAATATCTAATAGTTCTAAGGATCTAATCTACTTTTATGAATAACATGAATAACAGTAAAGACACTCTAAATACGCAGGCTGATACTCTAATAGCTCGTAAACATCTCTATAACATGTTGATGACAGTATTGATGTGATGTCAGTGGATAAAAACCAACCAACCGCAGTGGTCTACGTATTGGGTGTAACAGCAATTATACGAACCTTATTTCACGGTACTTGACACCTTTGTTCTCGTCGTCATTAAATATTCATGACTCACTGTGCGCAACCCTATCATTACATGTTTTATCGTTTCCAATTCCACTTCTATGTAATCGAGTGTCGTGTACAATATTAGAACCTCATTTCTCCAGCCAAAAATATGTACTTCTTCCTGAGCGCCGGTGAGGACATCTCAGAAGGTGGGTAACCAAGTTTGTGGCGGAAAGAATTTTACCTGAGCGTCCAGGTGACATCACCTGTTGTACCGACGTGTGCAAGGCAGGAACGTGTCAAGATGGCGGATGGTGACAAATCCCTCGGCGGGCTATGGAAAAACTTCCGCGAGAATTCCTCCGCCCATGGCATCCCCCGCACCAGCACTGCAACATCGATGGTCCGGCGGGTGATGTGGTCACTTCTGTTTCTCGGGGCGTGCGCGTACTTCATCTACAATTTTCACGGCATCCTGGTGAAATATTTTTCATACCCGGTAGTTACAAACGTAGAAATCGATTCTAAACCTGAGATAAAGTTTCCTGCCGTCGCCATCTGTAACCTGAACGCTGTGAGGCGGTCCAAACGCAACCTCACAGACGTTGCACCGCAAGAGAACAGGAGAAAGAGGAGGGAAGCAGGCACTTCTACATCTGCAGAGGTGTCGGTTGCGACAACATTGTCAAGTACAGATAGTGTATCAGGCAACACCGAAGCAACAAGTGGTACATCGACATTAAAAGAACCGGAATCCACTTCAGACTATGACCATGATATGACAACGTCGCTAACAGGGAAAACCAAAACTCTAACGACTACGCTTGGTGGAGATGCGGACAACAGTACCGAAGATATGAAAATTACATCGTCGATGTTTTCAGAACCCTTAAACAATGCAACTGCGACAACAGGGATAACAGATGCTGGTATGATCTCTACAGAGCAGGACACGGTCAACACTACACTGGGAACCAGGGCATCGCCGGGTACGGCACCAGAACAAACTACATTGTCATTGAACACTACAACAGGGATTGCTCAAGAATCACCCACTAGCACTGCAGGGAGTGTCACAGAGGTTTCATCTAATGATGCCACTAGAATGTCAAGCACGGAAACTACGGTATCTAACGCGTCAGAAACATTATCATCATTATCATCATCATCTGAAACATTAACCACTTCCTCGAATACTACAGCACAGACTTCACCATCAACAAACCTATCACCGGTAAACACCACAACAATGGGCTCATCATCTTCAAACACTGCACCACCAGAAACCACTGCAACGTCGGTTGCACTGCCTGGTACCAATATGCCATCGTACGATACAACAGTACCCCAATTAACAACAACCGTGTCTCGACAGACAGTTGGAACATGGAACACTTCATCCACAAACACTCTGCCATCAAACATGTCCACAGACTCCACTGTACAATGGAACACATCGGCAAGCACAGCGACATCAAACATTTCCACAGACTCTACTGTACAATGGAACACATCTGCGAACACAGTGTCATCAAACATGTCCACAGACTCTACTTTGCAATGGAACACATCGGCAAACACAGTGTCATCAAACATGTCCACAGACTCTACTTTGCAATGGAACACATCGGCAAACACAGTGTCATCAAACATGTCTAAGGACTCTACTGTACAATGGAACACATCAGCAAGCACAGTGTCATCAAACATGTCCACAGACTCTACTGTACAATGGAACACATCGGCAAGCACAGGGTCATCGAATACGCCAAAAGAGACCACTTCCAATTGGAACATTTCATCATCAAACACCGTACCATCGAATACGTCCCAAGGGACCCCTATAATATCAGACCCAACAAAAAGCACGATGGCGTCAGGCACACCACAACAGACAGGGGACACTTCAGCGAACACAGCAGCATTAAACTCTTCACCAGAGATCAGTGTTCAGGGGACCACGTCAGAAACCGCCATGGTATCAAACAAATTGCAAGAGAATACCGTAACAGAAACTACCACACAAAATACAATGACATCAGAGATATTTCAAGACATGACCGTAACAGAATGGGAAACGTCTGAAGCAAACACCGAACCATCGGGTCTATCACAAGAGAGCAGTGCAAGCTGGACCACTTCGGGAACCGTAATAACAACAGATGCATTAGAAGAGATCTACGTAACAGAGAGTACTACAGAAATTGCAATGACATCAGAAACATTACAAGAGATCACCGTAACAGAATGGGAAACTTCGGAAACAAACACCGAACCATCCAGTATGTCACAAGGGAGCAATGCGATCTGGGGCACTTCAACAGTAAACACAGGCACACAAGAGACTTCTGTTGCCCAATCGAATACATCAACACTTGCCAGCAGTGTTACACCAACCCTGACACAAAATACAACTGTAACAACTTTGGACGCTTCATCAGAAAACAAAATGGCAACAAATACGTCCCGTGGGACCACTTTAACATTGGACGCACTACAATCGACAACTGTAGCTACGTCAGATATATCGCAAAATACTTCTAGATCAACATTTGACGCTGTTGTGACAACAAATGTGTCAAAAGAGACCACTCAGACAACGTACACACCAACAGAAACAACGCTGCGTGCGGACAATGTATCCACAACAAACATGGTGCGAGAGGGGACAGTAACTTCGGACACATCACAGGGTACAACTTTATCGCCTCATGATTCCTCATTATCTACAGTGACATCAAATATGTCAGAAGAGAACACTGTGTCCTCTCCGCCTGATAACAGCAGCACAAGAACGACGTTAGAAGAGACCGCCGATACTACTAGACGATGGAATAGTTCCTCTGAAAGCACGAGGAGGTCGAGCACTTTACATGGTGCTGATTCACCATCAAATGCCTTGCAAATAATCACCACTGCCTCTGCCACATCAACTGGTGGGAACTTCTCATCGAACACATCACCACAAACCAACTTGACGTCATTCACGTCAGAACAGACCACTATGACGTCAGGCATATCACAACAGATCACCATGACGTCAAATGCGTCACATCATACCACTATGACGAATGACGTTGTGTCAAGTACTAACAATGACCATCTAGCCATCACGTCCCAAATGACTTCAGCGACAATGGAAACTTTACAAGAAACCAGTGGCAAATCGACAATGCCAACACTGGGTACTGACTCACTGCACACGTTACCTCAAACATATATATCCACATCACAACAAACAAATTCTCGACAGGCAATTGGGACATCCAAGATACCGACTTCTCCTTTAAAGCACAATTCTACATCGAACGGTCCAGTCTTAACTACTACAGTAGCAGAAACTTCATCAAAGTCTGTCAAAGTATCAGACACTTCATCAAAGGAACCTAGCAAGTGGGAGGAAGCAACGACCCGGCAAAGCACAAGGGAGACATCTGAACCCTTATCAACAACAACATTCGACGTAAGTGTGCTCAACTTCTAAATAAACATTTTAGGGAAGTGACTCAAAATTAGGATTCACTAAAGTGTGTTCTGTATACCACCTAAGATATCTAGAGATTTATAATCCATACAAAAAGATGAAGATGTTCATATATGCTTGAGCAACCATACTGTTCTTCCGGATAACAACGTCCTTTACACACGACCAGTACATAATCACCTGAAATACCAAATAACCCTGAGGAAGGTGACAGACGGTCACTTAAACATCAGGAGCTGATTATGTACTGGTTCTGTGTGAAGAACTTGGCTATCAAGTGATTGACCTGATGAAACTATTCACGGATGCTGATATTCTCCGTCCCATGTAGTACGAGTACTACGACACGGAGGAACCTGCCCCTTCTGGTGAGATACTTGCAGTAGATGAAGAGAGCCTGCCTCTTTCTGTCAGCTATGAGAAGGCCCAGAACTTCTCGGCGTTGCTCGCTAGCCTGAACACTACCATCCGCAACGAGATGGGGCACGACAAGCAGGACTTCATACAGGAGTGTACATTTAACGGCCGGATATGCTCCCCAGAAGAGTAAGCCAATTTTATCATATCTTTCTATTGGCATGCCCCGCCTTTATTCAATAAAAAAAGACAAAAGTTTATAAATGCAACAGTGATCACTTATAAAACCAGCATAATCGTATGGAGACTTTCAATCTACTACAAGTCCTGACTCAATTTCCTTCACGTTATATCTGGACCAATATATATCCAGCGCTCAATGCGAAAGAGATTGTATTTCTCAGACACGAATTTGTACTGTAAACATTGTGTCCTGTACATTCTGACATCATAATTTTACTTTATCATTTTTCTATTCCCTATAGATAGAGTGGCCTAGATTTAAGAGTCGTTATATATAACTACTTAGCACTTTGCCATGAATTGTATACGTTTGAATTGGTGTGCAATCAAGTTTGATTTGATCTATATCGCGTTGTAAATGTGAAGGACAAACACAATGTACAGTCGAAATATAACCCATCGTGTGAGTTTCATTACGCATACATGAGTTCTTCCGACAGAGCGTAAAGATGTAAACGTCACTGAAGCAGAAACCTGATGTACTTATGTTTATTGCACATGCATAATGCATGGCCCTTTTACGTCAAACTTATGTTATTGTAGCAGCGGCCTGAACCTCACAATTTAGCTCCCTCCCCATTTTCCACAATTCCACAACTTTCCAGAACGTTCAGGGTAGACTGATTCCAGGCCCTACACAGGCGAATATTTTACCACAACCCCCCTGAGTTAGACCCTGAGAAACGCATTGGCCCTGGAGCCGAGAAGCTATCCCATGTGAGCCATATAAACAGTCTGGCATCCAGGCTAAAGGTATTGCTAATTGTGATCATAATTCTTCCGTTGTTGTAGGGATTTTGTGACGATATTGGACGAAACGTACGGAAACTGTTTCATCTTCAACAGCGGTCAAACCCGGGGCGGAGCCTTCTGGACCGCCAAACAGCCCGGGCCACTTCACGGTGAGACCCACGTCATGCTACAAGCGTTCGAGGATCTCAAACCTCCGTGAAATATTTACAGTTCTCGATTGCCATGTTTGATTGAAGTTCAGTTATGATGCAAGTAAGGTGTTGATTAACAATGTATGTGTACATTGTTCATTTTTTTCAATGATGGACGTGAATAGCGTATGCAAAATGTATAACTGCGAGAGAACAGACCAACAGACCTGCCCGTGAATTAGTAGCCTCTTCCATTGACCCCGTGACATGGAATATCTGTCAGCTGTCAGACAAGGTTTATAGAGGACTGAACTCTTGCCTTTCATTTCCTGTCACTCTGAGGTGAGACGTGCATATAATCATCGTATGGAAAAAAGCGCTAAACACAGACGGACAGACAGACAGGCACATCAAAACCAATGCCTCCATACACGTACACAGAAGTGTCTTTTTTAGATACATGCCGTTTACGTCAAGGGTATGCCTTTGAACTGGTGAGAACCTTTTAAATAAGACCTGAGTTGACGTTGAAATGCGTGTCTTCGTGTAACCACAGGTCTTCAGTTGACCCTATTCCTGGATCCGGACGAGTACCTGAGTGACCTGACCCCAGCAGCAGGAGCCCGGCTACTGATTCACGAGCACACGCAGTACCCGTTCGCCGGGGAGGAGGGGATCTCTCTCCCGCCCGGGTACACCGTGTCAATCGGGCTGAGCCAGGTAAGATCGCCGGCGACGAGGGCGTCTCCCTCCCGCCTGGGTACACCGTGTCCATCGGGCTGAGCCAGGTAGGTTCGCCGGGGAGGAGGGCGTCTCCCTACCGCCTGGGTAACCGTGTCCATCGGGCTGAGCAAGGTAAGTTTGGCGGGAAGGAGGGCGTCTCCCTGCCGCCTAGGTACACCGTGTCCATCGGGCTGAGCCAGGTAAGTTTGGCGGGGAGGAGGGCATCTCCCTACCGCCTGGGTAACCGTGTCCATCGGGCTGAGCCAGGTAAGTTTGGCGGGGAGGAGGGCGTCTCCCTGCCGCCTGGGTACACCGTGTCCATCGGGCTGAGCCAGGTAGGTTCGCCGGGGACGAGGGCGTCTCCCTACCGCCCGGGTACACCGTGTCCATCGGGCTGAGCCAGGTAGGTTCGCCGGGGACGAGGGCGTCTCCCTGCCGCCTGGGTACACCGTGTCCATCGGGCTGAGCCAGGTAGGTTCGCCGGGGACGAGGGCGTCTCCCTCCCGTCTGGGTAACCGTGTCCATCGGGCTGCAGAGCCAGGCAGGCAGTCCGGTCCAGAAATAACTGGTAGGTTGGTAAATCTGGATAACAAAATGTTATACACAACCAAAGGTTTACTACCTATCGGAGACCGTATGTCACCTTCCTCGGGGCAATATTGACTGCACCTGACTTTGCATTGCAGCTAGATGTCGCTTCTGTAGTGTGAAGAATGCGCTCCCAAACGTGACGAGTATATGTTCCCCCTGTTGATCACAAATCCTACTTTTCCAGACCCTGCTGGAACGCAAGGGCGGTAATTATGGCCCTTGTACAGACGGAAAAGACAAGGGGTTCTATCGGCTGAAGAACGGAAGTGACATCAGGCTGTTTCCGGAAAGCTACTCCTACTCCGTGAAGCTGTGCGAGAAGACGTGCCTTCAGCAGCAGATAGTGGAGAGGTGCGGGTGCGCCGATCCGTACATCAAGATCCCGGACAACGAGGTGCCCTGTCATCCAAAGGGTGAGGCGAGTTTTCCAGGGCATAACATTTAGCTCTAAATGACATCAGTAGGGTTCGGGTTCAGGTTAAGGTTGGGATTAGTGGTCAGGTTAGGGTTAGGGCTACGGGTAGGGGTTATATTATGATTTAGCTGTAAATGCAGTCATGGATGTGGCTTAGTTGCGACTGGGAATGGGTAATATTCAGAAGACTTGTAGCAACCTTTGCCCTGTGGGAATTATCAGCTTCACCGCAAAATTGAATTCATGTCCCGTTCCATCCTAGATCCATGCAGGACTGTTTTCAAGAAGCTGTACCAGAACGGTTCCCTGCAGTGCGACTGTCCAGCGGCGTGCAGGTAAGAGTAGCCTGGATGCCAGACTGATTCCAGGGCCTACACAGGCCAGCTGCTCGGCTCCATGGCCAACATGCCCCCGAAGAAATTTTACCAAACCTCCTCTTCCCAGTTGGAACTTGTGTAGGCCCTGAAAACAGTCTGGCATCTAGGCTAAGGTAAGAGATGGTGCATAGAAATACTTTTGCAATGTACTAAACGTTATATGGCGTTACTAGACAATGTTTCTAATGTTTACTGATGGTTTGTTTTGAGCAAATGACATTAACGACATGTTTACCCTTGATTAGGGAGACAATCTTTTCGTCGTCTGTTGGCTTCGGTGAGTGGCCGGCACCTCTGTATACCGTAAGTATGAGGGTGTATTCCAAGAAATCCTTCCTTAACTACTTGAGTCTAACTTATGATGGGTTGTAGGTATCTACCATTTGCAGGCAGTTAATGCTTGATGTAACTGCGACTCAATAACTAAGGAGCAAATCGTAGCACCCGTTTAGTCGACAATTAGTCGACAGTTTATCTGTGTAGGTACAAAATCATTCTGAAGCAAAGTCAAACTGGAATTTCCAGCACAACAGTTGGCCTTACCTAAATTTTCGACTGTCCAACCTCATTCCTTGAAAAATAGTTGGTCAGTCGAAAATTTGGTAGAGTCCAATTGTTGTGTTGGAAATTACCAACTTTGCTTCAGACATTTGAAGTTCTTCCATGAAATCTGACATCCTCGTGAATATTTCCAGGAGACGTTTATTGAAGACATGATGAACAAACACGGTACGGGGTTCGGGAATCTCGGAACGGCGGCAGCAGTGAGGTGAGTGTTCTACTACAGCTGTGGGATCTCTCGTAACGAGAGGCAGAAATATCGGACTTTCTGTCGACAGCACCCTCCTTTATCAGCGCTGAAACCCGCTCGAGAAATGTTCGGCAAACCCTCCCGGTCTCAGCCCTGATCTTTTGAACTGAGATTTTGGCTTCTGGGGGCGTCACTGAAAGTTGCTCATAAATTATTAATGAGCTAGCCTTATTTGGCACAAACAGTCGTTAGTTGCTCATGAATAATCAAGTAGCGATGTAAGACGTAAGCTGATTGGCTGATAGATTCCCAGCGTCCTTTGCGGCTTTGCTCGAGATAGCAAACCCTCTGATTGGCTGAAAACTGTTTGGTGTTGACGTCGCCAGAAGCGTGTTCAGGGGCTCGGAAGAGCAGGGTCGCTATGGGAGGTAACGAACATATCGGATCTGCTAGGAGGATGGTCGACAGAGACTCCGATCGGGATCTCTACCGATAGAATCGCCGGTTCGCAATCTCTACCCTGACATATGCACTTTTTCTCATAAACCGTTGATATCAGCATCTACTTTGTAATGATAAGGATTTTCTCAACTTTGCAGGGAAGGCTTCATCCAAGTCACAGTCTACTTTGAAAACATGAACATAGAGCACATTTATGAAACGCCATCGTACGAGGTAATGTTTCTGCTTTAGTCTACATGTAGCTTTAATCAACACTTTATCTTTGATATATACCCACGTGTGTCAATCATTTGGATCATAACCAAAAAAGTTAGTTTATATTTTTTATGCATTCAATATGTGAACCTGTATAGTGGCTATTGTCAATCATGTTAGCATTCAACTGATTAGTTGATTAGTTGAGTGATCGCTGAATTGATGTATCGAGAATTGATTAGTTTGATAGGCTGGCTCATCGATCTGCATCTGTATGTTTATGGACGGTAACGTTGGGTAACATAAATTCGTGGGGTACTTAAATTCGGGATTTTTCGAAAACGGGGTATTTAGGGATATGTGCTAGATGCAACATCAGTAATACCACTAGAAATGCAAACTTGACAGACTAACGTATTCAGAACACTGGCTGAAAAGCTTCGATAAGCATGTATTAGAAGGCGACGAGGACAAAAACTCTCCGTCCCTTATTGGAACAGTCTGAGGGCTTCGTGGGAGAATCACACTACATCGTTGTCGGCTGGTTTATAAGACAAATGTCACATCCGCTTCCTGCTAAGCACAATCATTTACAAGACAACTTATTTTCTTAAAATTGCTGACCTGCAATTGGACTCTAAGTGTGATCAATCATCAAAACCCCTCTTTGTTGCTACAACCTACGGCACGTGTATTTTCCCGCCGCCATATCATTACCCAGAATCCTGTTGTCAAGCAGACGACAAAGGTTTGTGAGGAACACTTTTTGTCTAAATGTTGCGTGTGATTGTGGACTGAGGACGATATTTTCCTCAAAGTTTGCTCCTAACACAACAAGGAATACATGGACATAGTAGTATTATCAATGCTACAGCATCCGGCTAACTTTCCATGAATAATGTACACGTTGCCATGACGGTGGATGTCGACTTTGACGTTCTATAGCTACCGACTCAACACACGGGTTGTTCCCGTAGGCCTGATGTGTGCGGTACGGCCGTTTTTTCTTGTATTTTTTTACTTGGACACGTCTATATCCATAGCACTCTCCTCAAGCCAAGGATGGAACGAATAGCTGCTGTATAAAATGTGATTAGCGGTAAGATATTCAAGACGAATCTTTTCTCCAGAATTAATGTTCACCCCTGTCCGACAGCACCGTCATTGTGCGTGCGACGGACGGTAGTTTCAAGTTGAAATATTATGGTGTCAGCACGACTAGAGACAAAATCTACTATATATATGATTAGTGCAAAGATAGTACATGATACTGACAGAATAATAGAAAAAAAGGATGGTTTATTGTTCTGCTAGATTGATTTCAGTCAATCATTATCGGAAAAATCCCGAATTTATGTTACCCAACGTTAAACCAGCACTGATTGATTGATGGATGGATGGATTGGTCGAGCTATCGATCAATATTTCTAATCAATCAATCTATCTATCTATCGATTGATAGATTTCGATTTATTGGGTGATCGGTCGATCTATTGATTAGTTGGTGGGTTGGTCGATTGATCTATTGATTGATTGATTGATTGGTTCATTGGTAGATGGATTTATTGATTGGTTGGTTGGTTGGTTGGTTGGTTGGTTAGTTGATCGATGGACCAATTGGTTTCCCATGTCAGGTGGAGAACCTTCTGGGAGACATCGGCGGTCAGCTGGGGCTGTGGATGGGGATCTCCATCATGACGGTTATCGAGCTGGCGGAGTTCCTGACTGACGTGGTGCTGCTGCTCCTGTACCGCAGGAAGAAATCCGCGCAGCCGGACGTGGAGGCGGACCTTCCCCGCAATCCTGATGCGAGACTGCCGGGCCTTCGCCGGGGCCCTGCCGACGGACTGCCGGGCCTTCCCCGGGGCCCTGCCGACGGACTGACGGGCCTTCCCCGGGGCCCTGCCGACGGACTGCCGGGCTTTCCCCGGGGCCCTGCCGACGGACTGACGGGCTTTCCCCGGGGCCCTGCCAACGGACTGACGGGCTTTCCCCGGGGCCCTGCCGCTGGACCGCCCGGCAGTCAGTTCATCCTCCTGCCGCGGGACTTCCCTATGTCGAGGATTGTCCCAAACTACCCGGTCATGAAGGGCAGCTGGCGTAACAATAGTTTTACCGACGTTTAGATATGTAAATGATAGTTATATATTTGCTCATGATCCTCTGTACGTCGGTAAAGGTATAGTAGTAGTCCACTGTTTTCTGCTGCCGCAGTAGTAGAAATATTCTGCAGCCGCAATCAGTCTTCCTTCAATCTTTTCCACTTAGTCCTGTTCGTCGCGAGCTTCATTGGCTCCCGTAGGTAAAGGTATAAGTCGGGGTTAAACGCAAAGGACTTTTATGCTATGTTAGAAATGTTTCCATTCGCCGTTTTAATTAGATTTATGTTTGTGACAATTTTACAGACCACTAACTGTTAATCAATGTTTTTACTTGTCATCTTAATCTTGAGACGCGTGTATAAATCTATTATTGGTTGATTCAGTCTGTGCCTGCGTTTGATTTTAATGTCAACATGAGCTCTGGATAAGTCTTCTGGAGCCACACACAAAAACGACCCCTAGCGATATACACTTTGAAGCTGCTATATCTTACACAGCTGCCATTTTTTATCTATCAATCTATTATTTACACAGCGACGTCTATGTCCGGGTAGCAGTTATGATCTGGCAGAATCGCCGGTTTCTACCGGCACCGATACTATAGGAGTCTGTCCACAGACTGGGAGACTCCGATTACGATGCTAGGAATATGATAGGATTGTCTCCCATTTATAAATCCTAAGTTTCTAAGAGTGACATGATTCGAATCTCAAAAGCTTTAGAATAGCTATACAATTTACAAACTCCGATCGGGCATGAATATAATTGATCAAATGCACCCCCTTGCAATTGGTGTAACGTTACATGTCACTTGCCTTAAGACCGCAAAGAGCAGTACTGTCAAAAAATGCATCTCCGAGAGGGGGCGCTTTTAATCGATTTCACACAATCCATGATAAGGTCATTGACCCTGATAAATAACAAAGCAAATGCAATACGTATCCTGTGGACAGAAATATAGAGTATGTACACTAAACCGTGCGGTGAGGCTGTACTGTAGTCATGTCATTGGAAGGTGGCATCGCAGTAATCCCCAAGCAGATGTAACGGTGTTAGATCATCTGGGTATTTTTCACTATTAGTACTCTTTTCCATGTTTTCTAGCATTGTATTCTTTGATATGTTCTCATGACATCCTAGTTAAACCATCTTCTAATGATGCACTGTCTCTGACCTGGGTAGCTGACTACACAAATACCTGTCCGCAAAGGAGCATATTTCCTCTTTAGAATGTTAATTTATTGTTTTGGTGCATCTTTTACCCCCAAAACAGTGGATATGGGGGCTTCCTCTCTATTGAAACTCTGTCCTGGTACCACCCAGAACAAGCAGTGAATATGGGGACTTTTCCTCTCCTGAAACTATGTCCTGGTATCACCAAGAACAAGCAGTGAATATGGTGGCTCCCTCTCTGTTGAAATTCTGTCCTGGTATCACCCAGAACAAGCAGTGAATATGGGGGCTTCCTCTCTATTGAAACTCCGTCCTGGTATCACACAGAACAATCAGTGAATATGGGGGCTCCCTCTCTATTGAAACTCTGTCCTGGTATCACCCAGAACAAGCAGTTAATATGGGGGCTCCCTCTCTATTGAAACTCTGTCCTGGTATCACCCAGAACAAGCAGTTAATTTTGGGAGCTCTCTCTCAATTGAACTTTGTCCTGGTATCTTGATTTTAAACCAGTACAGAGTTTCAATAGAGAGGGATTCATGTTCACTACTTGTTTAGATGAAATATGCACCAAAATTGAAGTGGCGCAGCACTTTTTCTAGGTGTTCTCCATCCATTTTCCGTCCATAAGATACAAGTAGATACTGCATATCGTTTATTTCTGGGGGGTCAATGACCGCTTTGACCTTTACATCGGCTTGTAGATTATTATAACCGGGCAAACGTTTCTCATTGATCTATTTTACGTGACTTCGTCCTTTTTAGGTTGTTGACAAGATATTGACTGTTAAATGACAGGTACGATTAACGCCACGGCATGTGTCCAACAGTAGGCCGGGTCAATGTCCGCTCGCACGCGAATGAAACAAATCTGAATTCTTCTACATGCACAACTGTCCCAACAAACCATGATTGATTTGATTGGCCTTGTCACGTCTCGTGTCGCCATGCTTGTTGTTTGTTTCGTATAACCAGTAAGCCGCCTTTAGGCGTCACACTAATTGTGCACAGTAACTACAAGCTGCGTAAGACAAGACTGCAGGTTCGATCCGTTCAAACCGTGATGGACCCCTGTTCTTTTCGAAAATTGTGATGTAGATCTCTTCAAACACGAGGCTCCCAGCTTACATGTAAAGCTATACTGACATGTTTAAAGTGTCGTTTCCTTTAAAAGTATATCTTTATGTTTGCCTTTACTCAAGAAAAACATTTTGTGTTTGCTACATTTCTCCTCTTTCTCTTCTCCAAACAAATAAGGCCAATGACCTGGACAAGACGGCTGTCACCATGGTTACTAGTAACAATGATAATTATTAAAATAAACAGTGAATATGGGGCTCCTCCTCTGTTGAAATTCCTTGATTGGTTGCGAAGGAGATTGAGTGGCATATTTTAAAAACAGCTTGGCTCTGTGATCGAACATGCGAGCGGCAGTGACAGGATTACTCTTCAAAATGTCGCAAGGCTCTTCCCACGACAACTCGCTGACTGGTATGGTACCATGATCTTGTCGAATCGCTTCTAACACCTCTGGCCACCGCAAGTCCACTGCAGAAAATGTCACGAACCACGTTAGAATTCCAATCTGTCTGATCATTGCATACAAGTCATTGAGCGTCCTTTCCCACTACTGTGGAGTACTCCTAACTGGCTGAATGAAGCAATCGCCTTCATCCGACTTCAAAATTGCCTGTAAGTCCTCTCTGTTTGGGCCCCAATGCTAAATACGTCGCTTTTGATTTTCACTTTTCCGCAATGATACGAACATATTTCACCGTACGAAATATTGCATATTGTGCAAGAAATATGTAGCTGCTAAGTAATGACTAACTGTTGCAGGGATCTCCCTATAGTTACATGCATATTTGATCAGAGAGTCAAATCAAATCTCAAATCAACTCAAATCTTTATTTGTTTAAATCAACATCGCAGAAATACATATAGTTCATACAAATACATGTACTTCTGAATTACGTTGATCTTACACAACATATTTGTACACACAATAATATAACACAACAACAACTATGACACAGTCTGCAATTGTCTGTTGTACAGACGGATAGTAAAGTGGAGAAAGGAGTTATACAAAAAAGACATTCAATCTCCTTCGCAACCAATCGAGCAATTGTGGACACTTTTACGAGGAAGGAGTTTCAACAGAGAGGGAGCCCCCATATTCACTGTTTGTTTTTGGTGAAAGATGGATCAAAATTGAATGTAAATTCCTTTGTGATATGTTTTCAGTCCGCTACAGAACTCAGAGACAGATAAAGAGTTATTTGACATAGTTTGATCTTTCTGTGTCAAAGATCCCGTTACAATTATCGAAAAGAATAGGGGTCTATTCCGGTGTGGATGGATCCTCAAACCTTACAGACCGGTCATAGGGCCCTGTCACACTTGTGCGTATATTCAAGTGCGCGTGAATTGCACATGAACATTTTTTGGGGTTTAAGTAAGGCTTGAGGGGAAAATGTTGTTTTCTACGTTGACCCACCGTTGTGCAGCCTGGTTATCGAACCTAATAAATCATTTATTCGGCTGCAAACTTAACCTAGACCAAAAACATGTTAATACGCAACTCATGCGGACTTGTACATACGCAAAAGTGTGACAGGGGCTTTACACAAGCTTGTGCTTACTGTGCAAAACTGGATTGTTACCTTTAAATGTGAATTACTGGTGATGCGAAACAAACAAACATACAAACAAACAAACATACTCAAGAATTTGGTGTAGATTTGGGAGATTTGAGAGAAATACTGTAGATAGGACAGGACAGTCCCTTTGACTTCCCCTGCGCCTGTCGCCTGCGGGCCGTGTACTTGAGACCAGATTTATGTGCGTGCAGATAACACCCTGCCCCGACATCTCCCAAATCAACCCAAGATTTACAGTCGGAACATAAACTCTTGTAATGAGATGGACTCAGCTGATAAACTACGTGAGAAAATTACCTCTACGGCGTCCAAACTTCTTCTCCTTCCAGACTATTAGGGTACGCTCAAAATCACTTCACTCAAAGCCGCACTATTTGGAAAGGGTGTTTTAGAAAAAAAATCAACGCCATCACGCATGCCTCAGTAGTTGATGTTCGCGCACGATTGATTGATTGAGCCCTGACACACACCAAAAATCATAGTCGGTGGAAAAAACGCACCCCGGGGCTACAGTCAAGGAAAATTACACACCGGTGGACTCTTAAAGCTAAACAAGCAAAAGCGCGGTAGTTGGGGGGAAATTCTCGGTATTTCCTGAGACAACAAGATAAGATGATTGTCCAATACTCTGCCGTAGCCTGTAGCCTGTAGTTGCTAAGTACCTGGATGATTGGTAGGTTTGTTCGCGCTCTTATGTGCCATGATCGGTGATTAGTTTGGGACAGACAGTAACTCTTAAAGATTCTTAGGATGATTTCCATACTGAGCTTTACAGCCGTGAATGAGCTATCCTTTCCTAATAAATCTGCCACTTTGGAGAACCACAAACGCGAACATAAGTGCAAAGGGTACGGGTCAGGCTGCAATGGCTTTGCATCCCCTCTGTTCAATACAAACCGTCAAATTAAGAAGAGTGCGCGACGGCCCTACGTCACAAACTACCCTGGTTCTACTATTTGCTGCACCAGTGAAGAACGTACTACAGTGGAACGACCCTCCAGCGCGCAAAAACAAAGTGACATGACAGAAACCATGACATGTAATCCCAATGCATGAAATCCGAGGGGAAGATTTTAGTCAAAAGCAATATTAAGTTTCCCGCGGATGACACAATGACGAATGGTGGACACGGATTAGCATAGATAAGACTGACCTTGGGTGCACTGACCACCGGCCGCTGTTGTTGTGCCCACAAACCCACAGGCGACAACGCGCATACCCAACTCCCACAACCGGATAGAAGCATATTTGTTTGGATATGATGATCACCCACTTGAAATTACATGTCAGTGAAGTGGAGCTTATTGTATACTGGTCATTATTGACATTCTTCATAAATTACACCTCAAAATGGCGCGCAGGGAGCGTTTCTTCACGCCTTCTGTCCTTTGATTTGAGGGTACCCAAATTGTGATTTAGAAAAAAAGGTCAATCTACTCAGTGCTTTGACTGTGACCCAGTTGAAAAAGTTATTTTTTGGTGACAACTTTTCAAGATGGATGTAGCCGTGGTACAATACCTGATGTATACAAATCAGAATTGAAGCAACTTGCTTTAAGAAATGCGTTCTTCTGCTGTTTTGAAGATGAATCTATTTAGTAAGCACCGGAGAATGATTCAACAGGTTCCCATCGTTATTGACGCTACTGAGACAGACCTGAGACAGCTTGCTTATGTAGCAAAGATTGACATTTGCCGTATAGGATTTTTTTGGCCACTTAGCCGATGCTGTACTGTAAGGTTGATGTAAGTTAGAATTCGTTTAGGAAGTGGCTACTAACAGGATGATCCGGCCTAACGACAATCTAGAGTATTCTAGACTGAATTCCAGGTTAGGTAGGCCTTGGTTTACGCCCAGATGAACACAGTTAAACATCCAGTGAAACACCAATATCCGTTGGCACAGTAGCATATGCCAACAATTCTACTGTGCCAACAATTCTTTGTAAAAAAAGGAAAATCCTGTCAGCAGTTGAAAAATATGCACTACTGACAGGATCGTCCTGTCAGCAGTGCAAATGATTCTACTGCTGACAGGGTGATCGGCATATGCTGCTGTGCCAACGGATCATTGATATAGGATGACCCTGTCAGCAGCGCAAATTGTTCTACTGCTGACAGGATGATCCTGCCAATAGCCTTAGGCATTAGTTTACGCCTAAGGCTAATGGCAGGACGATCCTGCCAGCAGTGCAAAAAGTTGCACTGCATACAGGACGATCCTGCCAGCAGTACAAAAAATTGCACTGCATACAGGACGATCCTGCCAGCAGTACAAAAAATTGCACTGCATACAGGATGATCCTGCCAGCAGTACAAAAATTTGCACTGCATACAGGATCGTCCCGTATGCAGTGCAAATTTTTGTACTGCTGGCAGGATCGTCCTGTATGCAGTGCAAATTTTTGCACTGCTGTCAGGATCGTCCTTTTTTTCAATGCATTTTCGCAACCGATCAGAAGCTAGCATATGTAATTGCTGCGGTAACAGCAGATATTAGGTGTTTCAAGATGTCGGCCATCATCACAGCGTATCTAAGGACCTACCAGGTGATATCAGCGCGATCCGATCGGATCCGGCGAACGCATGAGCTGGAAACCGGGCAATTTTAATTTCATAATTTCAGCTAGGCTTAACCTTAATGGGGCATATTTCGGATCGTGATTATAGTCATGTTTTATCTCAAATATCATCGATGCTAGGTGCCAAATTTCTGACATGCTCCTGGGTACTGATACTCCCATCCGAGCCCTCTATTAATTGAGCTGAACTACTAGTTAATGTACAACGTACAAGTAACAGCTGTTTCGTTATCACAACTGACTCTTTTTTATGCTGAAATTTTTGAATCCGTCGAATCGACAGCTTGAGAAACGCACTTTTAATAGAACTTATTAGAAGGAATCCACCCCCCTCCCACTGGATCCTAATGTCAATTGTTCAATAAATCCCATGACTTCATCAGACAGGTGTGGTTGTGCTCTATTATTACGAGTCATGTCTTGTTTACTGCTCGCCTCTTGGTACTCATTCAGTAACAGGGCGGCCTGGAAATCCGCCCAGTTGGAAAACTTATCTCCAGCCTTCATGGCTGCCGCCATGTTCCTCGCTGAGTCCTTTCGCGCGGGCAATCTTTTTGCGAGCTCTGATTGTATGCAGTAGAAATTTTTGCACTGCATACAGGATGATCCTGTATGCAGTAGAAATTTTTGCACTGCATACAGGATGATCCTGACAGCAGTGCAGATTTTCTACTGCTGACAGGATCATCCTGTATGCAGTGCAAAAATTTCTACTGCATACAGGATCATCCTGACAGTAGCCACAACCTTAGTTTACCATGGTCACTAGTGACGGACGGAGTCCTAGGCCGAGACGATTATGTCCACATTTTGCGACAGGGTGCCGCAAACTGTCGCAAAACCACTCTCGCCGTACGACAGACAAGCAAGTCGTCACTCCGCGCACTAAAACCCCGAGGTGCAGAGTGAGGAGTATTTCCTCGACACAGCGGGCAGACATCGGGTCACGCCTCACAGTGCCGTGCGCCGAGACTGGATCTGTTAGCACAAAAATACGGACTCGGATAATGATGGCAAACAAACCGTAATGAGCGCCTTCTCCAATCTGAAAACAGTTGCCATTTAGCTGTGTAAACACGAGCCTTTGTGTGGGGACGTCTAACTATCTCTTCCCTTTGTGTAGAAGGTGGGCAGCAGGGGTCAGAATCCCCGCGACCCCGTTCAACACAAAACACGAAAAATGTCAGACGTTTCGCCTTGTCAGGAGCACACCACATTTCAACACTAGGGCGAGGATTTGGTAAACACGTGATGTATAAACATCCACACGCAAGATGTGAAGTGCCGGGGTTGTTTCGCCGCGAGAGAAACAGGTGCATCTGCCTTTACCGCAGCCTGTAGGATATCGATCGGGCGGTACTTATTAAGCCGCCCTCCCCCTTCCACTATACGGAGATTGCTGAACGACCGTACAGCAAAATTTGATTTGTGTGACCTTTGATATAGTCATTCAAATATGATGCACGATGCAATAGTATGATTTAAAAGACTACAAAACACACGTAAAACGCTAAAAGCGTTTAAAAAAATCGTTATTTGTGAAATTCTTTGAGCAATCTGTGAAATGTTTGGTCGCTCGTCGATCACAGCAAAGGCGGTGTACGTCCTTCTGGCTTCAAAAGACTGCCCTAGTAAGAAATCGACATCTGAGTTTTCTAGAGGATTTGATGACGATTTGTTTGAGCCAAGACCGTTAACATACAAATTACTTTATCATGGACTTTGCGAAACTTTATCTATCAATTTCATTATGTATTCCTTCTTCCTGTGTCCACTCACTAATTCATTCATTCAGGCATCCATCCACATTTTCTCCTCGTACTGTTGGGTGTAAAGTACATACTGTTACACCTGACAATGATAGACGAATAGTACAGGTGACACAGACATGTTTTGGCTGGTCACACATCATTGGGTTGGTTCACTTAGATTTTCCTGTGTTGTTGACATGATCCTTATAAATCTGAAAGGTGGATGGAAGGGAGGGAGGGAGAAAGGGAGAAAGGGAGAAAGGGAGAAAGGAAGGAAGGAAGGAAGGAAGGAAGGAAGGAAGGAAGGAAGGAAGGAAGGAAGGAAGGAAGGAAGGAAGGAAGGAAGGAAGGAAGGAAGGAAGGAAGGAAGGAAGGAAGGAAGGAAGGAAGGAAGGAAGGAAGGAAGGAGGTAGTCAATGTCGGATTGCTTCACTTTTCCCAGGTGAATAATGAATAATGGGAAGGAAAGCAAATGAGACCGAAATGTGACAGAGACCGTACAACCTACATGTAAATGACCCATTCCATGTACTACTAAGTCCATACCCATGACTGAACGTTACGCCAGTCAGATGGAGAAAAACTATGTGTTGTTCCCAGTGTGTGGTCTGTTCAGTACTAACGTGCCGCTGAACTCTCCAAACCCAGAGGTCGGCACCTCAAACGTCAAACATGCGAGCAGATAAACATCTCTTTATGAAACAAATTCTACTGTCCAGAACAAGGGAGCAGCAGAACATCGGCAGCGGCGGTCACCACGCTACACTGCGCGCAGCAGGTGTACGCTCAGCCTTTGGAAGAGATAATATTTCTGTCTGTTATACAAATAACAAATATGCCTCCCAATTCTCATATCCCTCAACGTTGTGAGCATGTCGCACACACGTACATAAAGGCGGTAACGCATGTTCGATTATCCACCCATTCCGTGTGACGCGGCTCGCTGTTTGGGGTATACACCGGAGTGCGGAGAGAAGCGTCACAGACCGCCGCAATATTTACTAAAATTCAATGACAATAGAACCCCACGGGCACACACAAGCCTCAGACATATTAAAAACACCGGCGTTATTATACAAACAAACTTTCAAGTCGAGATTTAATAAAGCACGACCGAAAAATCACTTCGAGATCGCAGTACGTACAGCAGTCAAGAAGTCAAACTGGTGTCATTTCTTACATTCTTCTTATCTTGTCTTTTTGAAGTTCTGCTCTGAGACGTCGATAAATTGTTAAGACGATTTACCAAAACATGTCTGCTCCTCCACTTCGGGAAGACAGTTTGTTTATCTATTTATAGCCATCGGATCTCAAGGTTGCCTGTCATCGGATTAAGAAGCCTTCTGCGAACCTACACTAAACAGCATCAATAGTACAGGTAGCTCAACTCTACATTGGTTTGGGAAAACGAGAAAAATATCAAAGTTATCATTTTATATGAACAAAAGAATAACAACTATAGCTATCAACATGTATCATCTGTCTGTCCCTTGGAAAATATTTATTCTGTGGCCTTGTTGAATTCATGAATACGTGTTTAACAGCTGAGTTATTGTTTCCAATTCCGATTTGTTCTTTAACGCCTTGAGCAAACTGCTAAGGAAACGTTTTCCCTGGAGTTGTCTTCCGTCTTGACTTATGGTCTCCATGATAAGATATCTCGCGGTGGTAACTCTGGCACCCAGACACGCTCCGGCTCGTCCTACAAGTGCTACATAAAAACACGAAGATGCAAGCCGTGCTTGGGCGCACACTTTGAGCACAGGGCGCCAAAATACAAGAACAAAAGAAATAAAATGCAAAAATATATATGCCGCGAAGTAGGAATATGACCTGTCTATTTGTACACAAGCTCGTCACCTGACGGTTATGATCAAAGCGCCGCCGCAGAGGCAGATGCCCCCGTGTTTGTGGTGTAAGCGCGGCTTGTGCGCTAGAGACAATGGGCCTATGTTTGCAGCCGGCAGTGCCGTTTCAAAACTATCTGTTGGAAGCAATATGCAAGCAGCGTTTTGCTGTACTGAGTCAAGAGAGGTGACTAACATCAAGCGTCCGGGAAAGCTGTAGATATGTCCGTCTTCTTCACTTGGAGAAGGCGATGCAAGTCGAAATTGGTTTTAAACCAACTAAAACGCTTAAAATTCATAGGTCAAGCTGGTATGCATCTTAGAGCTCGGTCACATATACGATAGCTAACTTAGGGCATTTTTTGGACAGCCATGCACGTAACCTGCAAAATTCAGCTGTCTTGCTACAGGAAAGGCTGTGTTTTATCGTTGTCGATGGTTGTTCTTTTCACAGCCTTCTTAAAAAACCCATCGCATTAAAATCGTACGACTATCGCACAACGTTACCGCCCTTACGCCGCGGTCACATTCGTCGGAGGTCGTCGTAAGATTTTAATGTTGTAGAATTTTCAAGCAAGTTGTGACACAATCAACTGCTGACAAGGATCTAAGACGACCTTGACAGTTGAAGTTTGCAGGACGCTTGAATGACTATCCCAATAATGACTGCCCTCCGTTTGCGTTCGCACGACGACCGCACGATGTATGCGACCGGATCTGAAGGAGAGATTGTGCGAGCGCATTTCACTACACAACCGTTGATAATCACTTTGTCAGAGATGAGGACGGGGAACACTAAAATTCTAGTCACGTAATTCCCGTCTCTCTCGACATTTTCCGTCGCAGCTGAAGACGTTCCCCTTCTCTTCTCACTGTGTGGGGAACCTTGCACGTTAAGGGCCCGGTCACAAAACGTCGTACGGCCGTCGTACGATCGCGAAATGAATACACTCTTGTGATAATCGTATACTGTAAACGCAGAAATGTTCGCGGTTGTTTTATGTTTCCGCGAACTTAAACCCCCGTCGAACATTTTTGTTCAGTACTGTAGTAGTATGTTGACTATAGCACTGCCGCGAAATTAAAACCACTGCGAACACTCCATTCTCCCCTTAGCGCGAAATAAAAACAACGCATTTACAGTATGTGTCCTGATAAATTCATCTGCCTTGTTACAAAAAAACATCATTGTCGGCCGTTGGTTCTGTCACAATCTGCTTGAAAATACCGCGACATCGAAATCGTACTACGATCTACGGCGAAAGTGACCGCATCATGAATAAAAATACTCTCGCTATATTAATATAACACATTCAGGCTATAACATATTCAGAGACTTTTGCAATAGCTGAAACGACCCGAGTTAACGTACAAGCCGAGGACCATACGCAAACTTTCAACCCGTGTTACATGTTTGAGTATGGATGCTTCTCTATGCTATGTTCACAGATCTATTGGGACCATGAATAAAAACGCTCTCGCTACTTTCTAAAGCCTCTATTCGCAGCGACACTTGTGGCAATCACCCCATGACGGGGGATAAACAGTTAACACGCTCTTTACACGTCTGGAAACGCGCCCGTCGTCTCGCTGACAGCGTGATCGGCACAGATATGTTAAGGCCCACCGTTTATCATTCTTGTCTCGTTACCTGACACATTCAGGTCTCTCTCAAACCGGTCACCTTTACACCAGTCGGCGACCGCTGAGCGTCTGTTGAGCGACCAACAACGGATTTGTGTAACCCTTTATTCTATAATTGGAATAAGATGCACGATATAAACGTATGATTTGAAACACGAAACATGCATAGCCTATTAAAGAAAAACATTCTTTATCTATGAAATTCCTTGAGCGATCTCTCAACTCCTTGGTCAATTAGCAGTCACAGCCTCAAGAGGAAAGTGGTGTTGACTCACATGGCATCACGTCTTACTAATCGTCTCAACAAAACGACAACAACGATTACAGGATTAGCGACAGGTGGGCATTGTTGGCGAAGGTTATGACTTTTTGTGTCTGCGTCCTTGTCTGACATGTTGGACGCGTTAAGTCACAGATTGCATCTGTCACTTTTAGGGGGTTAGCGAAGATTGAGGGGGCTGTTCCTCTATCGCGATGGCGGCGGCAGGTCCCCCCGTGCCCGCAGGGCTCCGACGGCTGACCGGTGCTCCGGAGGAGGCATTCCTGAGATGGTACGGTCAGATGCACCAATCTCAGCTGCAGCACCGTCACAACTGGGCACATGTACAGGTGCCTTCAACGATCGTCAACCCGAGCGATAGTTAAGGCTAGGTTTACACAAGCATTTGCTCCGACACACTCGGAGCTCCGGGTGTACTTGGAAACGCGTGTGTAAACAGGGCCTTAGTGCTCAACAAGTAATACGAAGTTGTACGCGGTAACATATTCAGAGGCTTTCGCAATACCTGAAACGTCCCGAGTGAATGGACAAGGACCATACGCAAACTTTCACCCCGTTAAGTAATACATGTATGACTATGGATACCACACAATGTTCACAGATTTAGCGGGACTTCAATCATGTAATCTATATTTTTGTTATATTTTTTTCTGACTCTTCATGACCTCAATGACCTTCATGTCCTCATGACCCCATTGAAAAGCGGCCTGCAGGCCGACTCGAGTTTGCCATGAATAAACTTTAAACAAAAATGTTCACCTCACGTCTTTGCACAACGAAATATTCCTACAGTCCAAACAACGCCTTGTCACAACGACTCTTGTTTCACGTTGAGTATGTTTCACACCTCCACGACATAGCCAGTTGAGCACGTTGTCAGTATATGTCGGACAACGAAAAGTTTAATTTCAATCACATTTGTTTACTGACGTGGAGGTTTGCGGGTGACATAAAACTCTCTGTGGACTGAGAAGCTAGAAGTTGTGCAATCCTTGGCAATATCGCCTTAACTTTCTTAGATGTCCCGTCAACTTTAAGTAAGTTTGCACCATTGTTTCAATAAATGTGTCAATCGGTCATATTAAGTGTGTTAAATTAGATTGCAACAAGTCGACACGGTAGCAGCAAAAAACGTTGTGTGACCGTCTTCGGGCCATTGTGACACGTCGAGTAGTCGCCAATATTTCCTTATCTTGATTTTTTTGTCCAGTCTAGTCACATAGGACTTTCGTAGCCAAAAAAGTGCTATGCGCATGCGCACGCTATGTGCAGTCATCCAGGTGTTTCGAGATCCGCTCCGTTCGATTGACGCACGACACGTCACTACAAATATCGACTTTGATACCTGTGCGCACCTGTACGTACCTGTACGTATTTGTGGAGAGCTGGCCGTGGTACAACACGCATAGGACTCGTCCCAGGCACTTTGTCCGACCAGGCAACACACCAGGGACTTGACCGCCGACACTTCTACTTCAATTCAGCCCGCTGAAATCTCCAGGTAACGACATTTATTTATTCAACTTGACAGAAGCTGATTTTTACCCCTCCTGTGGTGTTTTTGCACTGTATTGTGGAGCCCATTCCTAACTAAACCAACCGGGTGTGAAGATACCGTATATTGACCCCCTCTGCAACCAAGTCTCGAGATATGTACGAATGCACGTACTTTACAACATCACAAAAGTATACTATGTTCTGATCGCGCGAAGTTCTAATTCTGTCAGATATTTTCCCAGTTTTCGATTTTTTTATTAGTTACAATACAGGCTGTTAGGCTCTGTGAGTTCTCTAACGTCGCGTTGTCCAGTTTCTGGCCCAAACCGCGTGGAGATGAAGGAATTCTAATTGTCTGAGCAGTAAACATTGACCAGAAACATGCGCGGCTGGACCGACACGCGCTGAAGTGTGTGGCCACCTGTAACAATTATCCCTCTGTTGTTGCAAAGTTGTTGTTACAATTATCCCTGTCACAATTATCCTAACGTCCGTACTCCGGCAGGTGGACTGAACATCTTCACATACACCAGTAGATATGTAGCAATAATGAATGCCACCGTTCAAATTTTGTCCGCTTGATATAAGGAAGGCTGGTTATACATAACAAAAACTGTATCTTAACTACCATTATGTCTGGAAATCTGAGCAAGATATATTGAAAACATATATATGTATATATAAACGCCCACTGAAAGACAGAACACTTGAAATTTCACTGTCTTTCTTGCTGCGGCACATCGTTATCCAGTCGTTTCAGGGCCTTTGGATAATCTTGCCAGGTTGTTTGTTTGGATATTTCTGCGCTCGACTTCTCCACACTCTTCAAATGTTGGTTCAATTTGTAACGCTTCGTATTTGAACGCGGAATCGTTTTTTGGAAAGTCTGTTGCTAGTTCATTTCAGATTAAAAACTTCGCGAGAGAAACGAAACTTTAAAAAGCAGAATGTAATTTTAGTGTTAAACTTCGCGTTATGCTTGATGACGTATCAAACTTCCTCAGACCACCTTTGAGCTTCTTTGCTACGCGTCTTGGTTTTGGAAACACGGCAGACTAGAAGACAAGAAAAGTGCCTGAGGAAATATTCTACACAAAGTCTTCTTCGCTCTGACAAGTCTAGAGAATGTATCGAAATAAATCCGGACATGTTCTACTTGATGTAGACCTTTACACCGTTTGTTTTATTTGTGCATTTTTGTAAAGCTGGACAACGTTTAAGTTGCATTTTCATTTTTCTCGACGTTTCTACTATGTTGGATAAGTACGTATTTCTACTATGTTGGGTAAGACCGTATTTCTATTACTGAGCGACGTAAAAGAAGAAAAGAAAAAGAAATGCTCTCCTAGCTCGTCTAACGCACGTCTGATAGGAAGTTTATGCCAACAAATGTTATTTTTCGTTGAAAAAAGGTTTATTGCTTTTGTTTTGCAGCTAAAAGCAGAAGTTTATGTTATTCAGAAAATACAAATTTGAAAGAAGAACTACCCACCGTACGTAGGACATGGTCTACTAGATAAGACATGTTCTGAAGGAACACGTGTCAATAATGGTCTGTCTTTCTTAAACAGGTATGGAGACAGAGAAGCTGAGCAGCAGCAACCACATGTCTCTTCCGGAGGTCGGTGTCTTCCTGACGCCTCCGTCTACACCGGCCGTCAAGCAGGAACCGCCTGCGGGCCCAGGTACCGACTGCCCCCGAGGGGAGGACGGGCTCGTGCCGGTCCCTGCTCACCAGCCGTGCCGCCAGGGGAAGGCCTGCCACCACGGGTCCACGGGACCTCCGCCGGAGAGCCTACAGTACCAGGACGAGGTGTGCGACGTCTACTACAGCCCGGAGCGCGCGGAGTCCCCGCCGTCAGTGTTCGCCTTCCCGTCCCCGGAGAGTACCAGCCCTCACCCCGACTACCCTGCCCAGCCCGCCATGCTGCCCGAGCCTTACTACCCCGGCCAGGACCCGTCCCCGACTCCTGACACCATGCCACTGACCGAGCAACAACCGCTGACGCCTCGCTACATGACGGAAAATTCTAGCTTTGAGCCAGCGGAAACACAACTGAGCCCCGTACCCGACTCCGACACAACGCAGATGACCGTGTATGAGGTCTACTCCAACGGCGACTTCAGGCCCTGGGACCAAAGCGGCGGTATTGGTGAAGTGGGAACAACAGGTGTGTTCGGGAACGTTAACTACCAGGACGCTTCCATGTCGCCCGTGCCCGTGGAGACGACATCGCCGGCCCAGTCTCCGCCCTGCACCGTCCCCCCGGTCCCGTGCTACCCCGCTACCTACACGGTTCAGTCCGCGGGACACTCCCCGCCAGTGGTGCCGTCCCCTCAGGGGAGCGCGCCCGCTCACTTCTCCCATGATTGTGGAAGCCCTGACCCCGGCCAGACGTTTGACTTCACCGCGCCCTATGCCGTTCCACATGAGACGAACGTGGAGACCCTCAGGCACCGGGAGGCCATGGGCATGCCCCCGCCAGTCCCACCGAAGCAGCCCGATCTGTCCGAACAGCAGCTCGATCGGTTTCTCCGGCAGACCCGGCGGGAGTTGTCCGACCTGCTGTCGCCCGACGACCCGAGCGCCGACCGTCGGCAGACCGGGATGCCCTGCCACGCTCCCGGGATGGAGAGACCCGCCTCCCCGCGACAGCACGTGCCGCAGCCCGGCCTTACGGACAGGGACTTCCCGCGACAACATGCATCACAGCCCGGAATAACGGATAGGGACCCTGTCTTCTCGAGACAACACACTCCACAGCCCGGCCTCACAGACAGAGACTTTCCAGTACAACATGCTCCGCAGCCCGGCCTCACAGACAGGGATTTCCCGAGACAACATGCACCTCAGCTGAGCCTTACGGACAGAGACCCTGTCTTCCCGCGACAGCATGCACCACAACCCGGCATCACGGACAGAGACACTGTCTTCCCGCGACAGCATGTGCCACAGCCGGGCCTTTCGGACAGGGACTTGGAGGAAGTGCAGACTCTGATCATGCAGGAAGTCAGTCGGGACATCGAAGTCGCCTTCAAAGTGGTGCAGGTACCCAGAGGTGAGCAGCTCGCTTTTAGATCTTTTATATTTACAAAAAAAGTACAATCAAACCTACGCAAGAGGACAACTCAGAGGTCACTACATCAGACAGGATTCTTAATACTTGCGTCGATTGACAAATTATCTAGGACATCACCAAAAAGTGGTCACAATGGCCATGTGGTCTTTATATAGAGTTGGTCACTTGTACAGCTTTGACAGTATATCAATGGACCGGTGGTCCTTATTTAGAGGTGGCCCCTTGTACAGGATTGACTGTGAGGAAAAAAGGAAACAGAGAGAAGCAAAGAAAAAAAACCGAAAGGAGGGATGGTATCAAATCTTTTATGTATTTTGTGTCTTAACAAGTAAGTTTTCTACGCGATGCCACAATCTGAAATAATACAGATACAACACATACATGTATGTTTACATTGACACCATCATCACTTATGTTTCTATGGCTATCAGTTCGTTGCCTTTTGGTCAGATGGAAAACCATACAGTGTTGTCGTATCTTATAAGTTTCGGATGTTAATCAACGCATTTTTGTTCGAAATGTGGCATCAGTGCAAGTCATGCAGGGTAAGAGACGGATAGAACCGTTACAATGACTGTCACACAGTTGACGAGCCTAGGTCGTACTTGTTGCAATTGATCGCTAAAAGGTCGCCCCATTTCAAAATCGACAGACTTCATGTACGCCCGCAGACCCCCGTGGTCTCCCCCGACGTAGCCCGGTGGCTGCGCTAGATGGCTGACCAGTACCGCCTGTCGAACGTGTATGCGTGTGTACAAGTCTGCGTGTATGTTTGTACACCGCTTATGTCTTCTTGTACGCCCGCAGACCCCCGTACGTGGTCTCCCCCTGACGTCGCCCGGTGGCTGCGCTGGACGGCTGACCAGTACCGCCTGCCGAACGTGTATGTGTGTGTGCAAGTCTACGTGTATGTTTGTGCACCGCTTATGTCTTCTTGTACGCCCGCAGACCCCCGTACGTGGTCTCCCCCGACGTAGCCAGGTGGCTGCAGTGGACGGCCGACCAGTACCGCCTGCCGAACGTGTATGTGTGTGTGCAAGTCTGCGTGTATGTTTGTGCACCGCTTATGTCTTCTTGTACGCCCGCAGACCCCCGTACGTGGTCCCCTCCTGACGTCGCCCGGTGGCTGCAGTGGACGGCCGACCAGTACCGCCTGCCCAACGTGTATGTGTGTGTGCAAGTCTGCGTGTATGTTTGTGCACCGCTTATGTCTTCTTGTACGCCCGCAGACCCCCGTACGTGGTCCCCTCCTGACGTCGCCCGGTGGCTGCAGTGGACGGCTGACCAGTACCGCCTGCCCAACGTGTATGCGTGTGTGCAAGTCTGCGTGTATGTTTGTGCACCGCTTATGTCTTCTTGTACGCCCGCAGACCCCCGTACGTGGTCCCCTCCCGATGTAGCCCGGTGGCTGCGCTGGACGGCTGACCAGTACCGCCTGCCGAACGTGTATGCGTGTGTGCAAGTCTGCGTGTATGTTTGTGCACCGCTTATGTCTTCTTGTACGCCCGCAGACCCCCGTACGTGGTCCCCTCCCGACGTCGCCCGGTGGCTGCAGTGGACGGCCGACAGGTACCGCCTGCCCAACGTGCATGAGTGCGTGTGTGTGTCTGTGTTTCTGTGTTTGTGTGTATCTTTGTGTCTGTGCGTCTGTGCACTGCTAATATCTTTTTGTACGCCCGCAGACCCGCGTACGTGGTCTCCTCCTGACGTCGCCCGGTGGCTGACGTGGACGGCCGACCAGTACCGCCTGCCCAACGTGCATGAGTGCGTGTGTGTGTCTGTGTGTCTGTGTTTGTGTGTATCTTTGTGTCTGTGCGTCTGTGCACTGCTAATGTCTTCTTGTACGCCCGCAGACCCCCGTACGTGGTCCCCTCCTGACGTCGCCCGGTGGCTGACGTGGACGGCCGACCAGTACCGCCTGCCCAACGTGTACCTGGAGTGCTTCCCGCTGGACGGGGCGCAGCTGTGCGACCTGGCGGAGCGGGAGTTCATCTACCGGGCCCCCGAGTCCGGGCAGATCCTCTACGCGCTGCTGGAGATATGGAAGTCCGGCATGACCAACGGTGAGGACAGCTTTGTCTTTCTAGTTTCCTCAAGTTTCTTCGAAGACGCCGCCGACGCACAGACGATACTGACAAACAAACCCCCACAAACACTAAACTTTTTTGAACTTCCTTACTTACTGGTTCTTGACCCCTTTCGTACATTTTGAACTGTTTTCTGAACATTTTAAAGTGTTTTTCAAGCTTAGAGCTATATTAATGTGCGCAGTACCATATCCTAGTGCAGAACTAGACGGACTGATAGTAGTAGAGGTAGTTTTTTCGTCCATTTCGCTATTTCGTTTTAGCCATTTTACTCCCTTCTTTGCACTGTCTCACAGCCTCTTCGGCGCCCTGATTTTGTTGATCAGTTTTGTAGTAAATCTTGTTTATGTTACTCATATACAATTCAAACTCTACTACTGGATGAAGTATAGAGATTACTTCCGGAAGTTTTGAGTGACATTCATCACTCTTCACAATGTTGTTAGTGTTAGTTTTGTCCGTGCCATCGCTTTGCTGAAGTTTTTGTTTCCTTTTTTATACATTACTCAGAATTCAACCCAAGCCTAAAGCCTAGGCCAACTTGGCGGGCTCCTCAAAACTATTTGATTTTGATCTGCAAGTAAACAGGCTGGAAACGGTTCTAAGGTTTTAACGGACTTCTTTTATCATCTGTGTTTGATATTAGGAGGGCCAGGTGCTCGGAGCACAGTATGTACCATCAACAAGAAACCGAGTGAGTATTTTTCATCGAGCTGTCCATCATAGAGATGTAGATCAACATTGTCATCAAAGGTTGCACAATGCCGAACTTAGAATGTGAATAGTATCCTTTGTAGGATATAACGTTACAAATACATTATGGGCAGCAATTTCTGGTATTCATAACTTGTGATTCAACTTGTTTGAAAATTCATCATTCAAACAGAGAACAGCGTTGTTGTTTTTTCGAACCAAGCAGATTTTCACGCTGACCTGTTGGATATTGATGTATGATACTGAGCTCGCATTGCATGGTTTATTTGACGCTCAAGCATTTGGTAGCGGCGACAGATGTCAAGTCAGTATTTGTAGTTTTTGTGTGAATATTTCTGAGGGAAACCTCATTGTTAGACTCTACAAACACGATGTCTTGATTAATCATCATTTTGTGTCAACCCTACAGTAACCTTCTCAAACCAGTACGTACCAAACTGTGTGTCTTATCCCGTACAAGACGCCACACCGCCCCCAACGGAAAAAGGTGAGACAAAGAAAATGCTAATACACATGCCACGGAATCTCCAGGAGTAAGCAATACTTTTATATCACCTCCTATTTAGTCGTTTAGTTGTTATCTTGTTAGTGAATCGTGGACGCCTTACATTCTTCAATGAATCTTGTTATTGCATTGGTAAGCTGTTTGGAGAAAGTGAATCATGTTCATCAAAACATTGTTATTTTCTTATTTTTAAAGATTGTACTTTAGATAGCGCAACAAATCGGGGAAATCGGGGAAACTTTTACGAGGACAGACTTCCAACAGAGAGGGTGCCCACATATTCACTGTTTTTTTGTGTGGTGATATTACAGATGCAATAAGAATTTTCTGTCAACTTCTCTCACAGAGACATCATTAAAGATAACGCGTTTTCCAGACGTAATTGATGACGACGACGCCATGTTGACAGTATACTGGGCACAAAGCGCTGAAAATGGCGGCATATTTACCGTAAACTCTGAATGTTTAGGCCGTACAAGTAAACGTCAATCCGTGCGAGGCAGCGCTTCATATAATGACATTCAATCAAGGCCAGCGTTGTATCATGCTTCAGTTGTATTCTTCAAGGTATTAAAACAGAGCGCACTGCAATGTCGGATCAAGTGGATCTTCATCTGAAGGCGAGTTTTAGTCTAAAATGCGTCCCTAGTGTGTTCTGGCATGTTTGTGCAACGAATATGACTGTAATATAAGATCTGCGCACCTTGAAATGATTAAACAATGTTCATACATGACCACTTTACCCCTGTTACTACCGCTTAATCATGATCAAACTAGAGAGTCTCTCAGCACAACAATTGTCAGGTGACTGTCCAATAAGAGCAAGATGGTCGCGTGTTCCATAGTGCAGACACTTTAACAAAGATTCATGTAATGCACCTATCGCAACAGGGGGGGTCTAGCGCTATCCATATGTTAAGACGGAATAAAAAGCAAGAAAATCGTTTGTTTTACGTTCAGTTGGACGACAAAAAAACTCCAATATCACAAACAACGTAAAAGCCAGTAGAATCACTCGGCTCCCGGCTGGGGCCCTGACGATGCTTTCACGATTGGGTTACGGCTTGGACCCGAGCGGATTCTGAGTCCGAAGTAGAATCAACCAGTGGTTCGGTCAAGCCCCAAAATAAACCGGCAGCCACTGGAAGTAACAATAAATGGTTGGAAATGTGACTGACTAATACATGTACTTCAGCGCAACGGAAAACCGAATCCAGCACTTGCACATTGTTTATCGTTAACGTAGAAGAACTAGATATATGAATATACAAAAAATGTATGAGACTGGGGGATGTTGGCCTCCGAACACAGTGTTTTTTGTTTTTATCAAAGTTATAGCTTCTTCACCCGAAGAATTCGATGGAAAGGTCAACTTGTTGTGACCACAAACGTATCGATTTGTTTTGATGGGAGAACTGTTATGATTTAATCTATGTCGGTAAACTTTCCGCCAGCCTTCAGTGGGCAATTACAGAGAACAGGTGGGCGATCAATCAATAAGAAAGGTCAAAAAGCTTTAACGGCGTGTGCAGTGTAAACACACAGCAGTAGAAAAGCAACACCTCTTTCTATGGTTATTAAAGATGAAAGAAATACAAACTGAGGGAGGGGGCTGTAGTAATGCACTTTATTTCTATTATTGGCTAGCTATGCTTATGCATGCACAATCCTCTGCGTCGTTGTTTCCGTTGTTGGGGCGGGAAAAAAGGAAAACAACAGTATTCTTTATAAGTCTTTATTACTCTTTTTGTATTCGTGAAATGCTACAAATGACGAAGAAAGCACAGACACTTGGTAGTCATATCCTGTATCTGTATCGTATGGAGGCCGATAAAACCACCCATCGGCGTAACACAAAGGCTTTGCAGGCTTTGTGCTGCATTTTAAGCACGATGTTTCATGAATATCACGTGTAAAATGCTGAGTGTGAAATTTGGTTTCTAATGTTATAAAAACACACATGTGGTGCTCCATACGTTAGACGATAAGATTTCATAATTGCACAATGACGAACAATGGGAGCACCAGCGAAGTAAGCACGAAAATGAGGAATAAATAACAAGTAGAATTCTTGAGCTATCTTTCAGTACCTTTTTTGAGAGGGTAAGATTTATCAGAGGGTACAACGTCAGACAATCAGACAATGGAGTTATTTCTCCTGCAGTATAATTTGACAGCTGACCTCGCGTTAGATCCGGGATCGACATTATTGTTGTGTTATTTCTGGTCACGTTAAACAAAATCTCAAAACCGGTGTAATGGCCGAGTGGGTAGAGTGTTCGCCTTGCATACGGTAGGTCGAGTTCGAACCCCGGCCGGGTCATACCAAAGACTGTAAAAATGGTACATACTGATTTCTCTGCTTAGCACTCAGCATTTGAGAAATAGTATGGAAGTTAAACACACACCAGTTCGAACCCCGGCCGGGTCATACCAAAGACTGTAAAAATGGTACATACTGATTTCTCTGCTTAGCACTCAGCATTTGGGAAATAGTATGGAAGTTAAACACACACCAGTTCGAACCCCGGCCGGGTCATACCAAAGACTGTAAAAATGGTACATACTGATTTCTCTGCTTAGCACTCAGCATTTGGGAAATAGTATGGAAGTTAAACACACACCACTACCAGTGGACTAGCCCCCTGCTGTAGTGATTGCACAAAGTGTAGCCCAAGGGCTACTGAAACGGAGATGGGTGCCGCCCTATGCACCATCGGTGCGGGAAGGAACTTTGACTTTTTGACTAAACAAAATCTGGCCTTCTGATGCTCGTCTTATTGCTATTTCCATCAGCCCAATAATGGAATATGCATAATATATGCATGGATGGTACAGATAACAGACATGAATTGTTCAGATTGTTACATGGTTAGATTTTCCTCGCTACCCTGCACTTTGACGGGAACAATATGAAAATTCCATTGTCCCTAAGTAACTATTATGCTGAGATATTTTTGTTCTTTTTTTTGTCCAGATTTTATTTGACTAACAAAATACACCCCGTACCGAAAACTGTTATTCTTTTTGCTGTAATTTTTATTTGTTAATGATTAAAATTGCTGTAGGCAACAACCTAAAGCAGTCAACTCATGGGGTATTTTCAGTGTAACTTTAGTCAACTAAATTTTCACATAGAGCCCAGTTTGAAAAAAATAAAATGCATCTTTGTATTGTTGCCAAAGTTTTTTTCAGCCTTTCCTGATAAATCGCGCTTATATGTGTACGTGTCACATTCCCTGGCCATTCCATGTCCTTTCAACCACCTTAGAATTCCATCAAGCATTGCGTATGTGCAAAGATACACTTAATTGCTTTTTTCTTCATTTTTTTAATCATTTATTGGATTGCCACAATACAATAAAAGTGGAGCACAGACAGCGATATAAGATCAATTATTGGATCAATCATATCTTAATTGAGAAAGGATACCATTGTTATAACAAAATATTAATAAGAGAATATGACACATTTGACCTTTTTGTCTTTATGCTTGGATGCGGTCTTTCTTTTTGTGTTTTCCCAACATCAGTGCACCTGCTGCTGCGGTGTGGCAGACTGTGTATTGAATCTCCCCTTTTTTTGTCTTCCCTACAGCAATTCATCTATGGCAGTTTTTATCTATTTCTTTATTCCTTTTTCTCCGTTTCTTGATTTCTGTCCTCGATACAGCAGTTCATCTATGGCAGTTTTGTTCATTTATTTACTTATTTCTCCTTTTGTTTGGTTTTGTCTTCCATACAGCAGCTCACCTATGGCAGTTTTCATTTATTTTCTCTTTTTGTTGATTTCTTTCCTCGATACAGCAGTTCATCTATGACAGTTTCTGTTCATTTATTTATTTTCTCCTTTTGTTCGGTTTTGTCCTCCATGCAGCAGTTCATCTATGGCAGTTTCTGCGCGAGCTTCTCTCCCAACCAGAGGCGTACAGCCGGTTTATACGCTGGATGGACAGAGCAAAAGGTGCAGTTTTTGTTTCTTTGTTTATTTGTTTGTTTATCCAGAGTACAAAATATTACAAAATATAACAAGTAGATAAAGTAAAGTAACGACGGACTCAAGTCATATGATTCATGTACTCCCAGTCACTTGTTGATAGGGGTGGGTACCGGTACCGTGTACCGGTACAAAACCGGTATTTCTTAATGGACCGGTCCAAAAAAACCGGTCCGTAAAAAATCAGTGGACCGGCCTATGGACCAATTAGAAAATTCATAGTACCAGGCGGCCACATAACTGGTCTAAGAAAATACAAAACAGCAGATTTAACTTCATTTTCGAAGACGTAAGCTGTGAATCATACCTAGAAACACTTAAAGGATTAGTAAACAGACGGCGAGAAGAGTATAATTATCATTTTGAGACAAAGTGCAAACCTAAGAAATTATATCATTCCAGACATGACGTTTGGAGACTTTTGCGTGTGTCTCGCTCTCCAAAATATGATGTACTGCGATACTACTATAATCAGGTACAGGTACAGGTCCGGACCTGGACCTGACCCTCTGGACCTGGACCTGGACCGGACCTGAATTGTTTGTACCGGTACCCACCCCTACTTGTTGAGTATGAAAAAATAGTGAAAAAACAATAAAACATTTGAATAATGACGCGTAGATTGATAGAGTAGCAGAAAAGGGCTCATAGTTCATGCGATGTCTGCCATTCACATTGTACTCTGTTCATTCATTCGTTCGTTCGTTCGTTTGTTCACACACTTACTTACGCACTCACTCATGCATTCATTCACTCACCCTGGATATTCATATCTTTGATCATTTGATCTGCCATGGATGGTATACTTGCATCCCTGAATCTGTTGACAACTTTTCTCTCATAGAAAGTATCGTGCAGAAAGAAATCTCAAAGTCCGCGAAGGAGGCTAGGTTCCTAATTTTTGTGTACCAAATGCTAAGACTTAGATCCTCCCTAGTGGCATATCGGCCAGCAAACTTCCTCCATTCAGTACGCCAATTATAACAAAGCACTTTTGATTCATTAGGCGACATTTGCTGATCGAGCTGGATCAACCCCCAGAACAGGCTACCCTGAACTTCAAGAATCAAAACCTGTTTTGTCAACAGTTTCCATTTCTTCTATTGTCGCTGGTCACTAGAACGAGCTCCGCTCCGCCAGACACCGGGCCCCGTCTGTAGATAAATCACTGGGGTATCGGGTGTGAAATCTCGGCCCTGTCGGCTAATTTACGGTGGTGACCCTTTATCTCCAGGGTTCCCACAGAGTGACACTATCTGTCAGGTGTGTGACGTCACCGCAGGTATGCGTGTGTGTGTGTGGGGGGGGGGGGGGGGGGGGCTGCTGACGATTTCTTTTTTTTGTTCCGCACAACTGGTAAACACCAGAGTCGAACCAAACGCGTTGGCGGACTGAGGACATTGTAGAAATTGGCCAGAATAGCCAGAATCGACTGGTCATAGGAAAACAGATTTGTCCACCCAAGGTTTAAAATGGAAGCTCTCTTTTCAAGTAAACCGCAGCTCTGCACAGTAAGAGCAAACTGTGTCAGACCACACTGTAACACTGGATCGACCCATACTCTTTTGGATAAGTGTGGTGTCTTCTTTAACATACTCGATGAGTTGTCCCATCCAAGAGGACGTCTCTACCCAAAGATAGGTACTCATTTTCACCTGAGAAGAGTGAGAAAATAGTTTATTTTTATTTATTTTTAATAACACAACATTGGGACCTAGTAGGGATTCGAACCCAGAACATTTAGATTCTTAGTCAACAATCCTAACCACAAGATCACCTTGACACCTTAAGAGCATGGAAGAGTACGATCAGTCGACTTTCTCCAAAGTAGATTGGCTGATCAGGACCCTCCATGTTACCCGTCTGTGCATGACAGTCACAAATACCCACGCAGTGTTTACAGGGAAGCTTTATTGACACAACAAAAAGTACAGCGACTTTCGTACGGTCCAGTACAAACCAGAAAATGGAAATATAAATCTTAGAATTCTACTTACTGAGCAATACTTATTACTTACTTACAATTACTCTCCGACAAACTTGACAAAAGCTATCAAGATCATGCATAACTTTTAGACAGTCAACTGAATTCTTTGCCGAAAAGAAAAGAAAAAAAAATTGTATCAGGTTGCTATCTGAAAATAATTGATCATGCTATGCTGAGGAAGGTAGCCGAAAGATTACCGAAATGTCGGCCGATAAGATTTAGTTCTGAAGCTAAGAACCTGGTTGATAAACTCCCAACTGGTGATAACTTCAATGATGAATAAATCGGGAACAAAGATAGTTCCTTATGATCACGGATTCATTAAGACCTGAGTCAGCTGAGGTGACTCATTCGCACACGGACATTATGTCGCACTGTAGGGTTGGAGACTACAGTAGAAATGTCCACTCAAGGGACCGAAACAACCTGGTCTATGTGGAAAGGTGGTCGCTACAGACAGGATTCTTAATGCTTGTGTCAATGGGAAAAATTGTCTAAGGGATATCCAAAAATGTTTGTGGGCTTAAAAAGTGGTATTCAAGACCGTAGAAAAAACAACTATCGGTCACCAAAACATCTCAGGCTGGTCTACAAGCCAGCAATCGAAACCTTATGGCCTACTGTATACTGTATATTGCCTTTTTAGTCTTTTTAGGCTCCTATTTTGAATACGCAGTATATAGCCTGTACACGTTGATATCAATTGTCCATCGTTCACGTTCGCAACTACTCAATGTTTCGTACCCGTGTGACGCCCGTCGGACATGTTCTATTTTCTAAGCTGTTACAGTCAAACCTGTACAAGTGTCCACCACTACATAAGGACCACCTGGCCATTGATATACAGTCAAACTTGTACAAGTGTCCACCACTACATAAGGACCACCTGGCCATTGATATACAGTCAAACCTGTACAAGTGTCCACCACTACATAAGGACCACCTGGCCATTGATATACAGTCAAACCTGTACAAGTGTCCACCACTACATAAGGACCACCTGGCCATTGATATACAGTCAAACCTGTGCAAGTGTCCACCACTACATAAGGACCACATGGCCATTGATATACAGTCAAACTTGTACAAGTGTCCACCACTACATAAGGACCACCTGGCCATTGATATACAGTCAAACCTGTACTTGTGTCCGCCACTACATAAGGACCACCTGGCCATTGATATACAGTCAAACTTGTACAAGTAACCACCACTACATAAGGACCACCTGGCCATTGATATACAGTCAAACCTGTACAAGTAACCACCTCTACATAAGGACCACCTGGCCATTGATATACAGTCAAACCTGTACAAGTGTCCGCCACTACATAAGGACCACCTGGCCATTGATATACAGTCAAACCTGTACAAGTGTCCACCACTACATAAGGACCACCTGGCCATTGATATACAGTCCAACCTGTACAAGTGTCCGCCACTACATAAGGACCACCTGGCCATTGATATACAGTCAAACCTGTACAAGTGTCCACCACTACATAAGGACCACCTGGCCATTGATATACAGTCAAACCTGTACAAGTGTCCACCACTACATAAGGACCACCTGGCCATTGATATACAGTCCAACCTGTACAAGTGACCACCTCTACATAAGGACCACCTTCTTTCGGTGGTCGCTTACTTTTTCCCATGGACACAGGTATTGAGAATCCTGTCTTCAGTGACCACCCGTCCACACAGACCAGATCTTATCTGTGCCCTGAGTAGTCTTGTTGGTCAGTTTTGTCTGTATATGTCTCTCCTACCTGCCATGTTCCCGTGTGACTGGAGGAACGTGACCACGCGCTGCTTCAGTTCCCACGAGATCTTGAAAGGAAGAGTTGTTTCCGGAAGTGGGATTCGTGTCTGAGAGTGTCGGAATTTCGTAGACGTCTTACGCCTTGTCCGTCCTCGGTCTGCCACCACAAACGACCACAATCGGATATGCATTGTACATGGGGCAAGGCCCTTACATACAGTTCTGGGTGTGTTGTCTATGCAATCATTTATAGAGTACACGCAGTAAATCCTAAGTATTTACCTGTTCTTTTTCAAGTTATTACACTCGAATGACATTTCTTGCCCCGGTGCAGAATGCCCAGGTCGCCCCATACAATATCATTCGCTCGCGCAACCGGTGCTAAATCCACCACAGCGAACATGTTCGGCCCGTCCTTCTAGTTTAAGAAATTAAGAAAGGCCACGTTTGTAGGATCCTGGTCCTTAACTTCGTGGGAGGAGTCACACACACACACACACACACACACACACACACACACACACACACACACACACACACACACACACACTCATACATAAACACACACACACACACACACATCCATACATGAACACACACATACACACGCACACATGTCTTGATGTCAAAGACTGGCCATGGCCCCTGTTAGCACTTGACATAACCCGTTCTCTTCCATTTGATTCCAGGCATCTTTAAAATCGAGGACTCAGTGCAGGTAGCCAGACTGTGGGGCATCCGGAAGTCCCGCCCCGCCATGAACTACGACAAGCTGTCACGGTCCATCCGGCAGTACTACAAGAAAGGCATCATCCGAAAACCCGACCAGGCGCAGAGGCTGGTCTACCAGTTTGTCAAGACCTAGACACGATGTTTGGTTAGGCCGCTTTTCCACTGTGAACAATGTGCGTTTGATTGAATTCTATGAGGAGAAAGGCCCCCACTGTATCGTACACAAGAGAATTGTGACATAATGCACGTACACGTGAGTCCATCTTTCCACTTTACCGCCATTGCTGAGCGACTGTGCAGCGACGAAAATTGTACTTGGGTGACCCTTGATTTATCATTGAATATGATGCAAGGTGGAAAAGTATGATTTAAAACACAACAAAACACACAAAAATTCGTTCTTTATTTTTGTCCATGACGTTTGTTGAGCGATCTGGAAAACCTTTGGTCGCTCAGAGTTCGTAGCGTGGTTGCAGTCTCCAGCGGAAATGGGGAGTTAGAGAGACTTAAATGTGACAAAGGTGCAATGTTACGTAGTCTGTACCATGCAAAATGACATTTTCATTCGACTTTATTATAGTTGTTTTGTAAGTCTGCCACAATGTACAAATACAATGTACTAAGCAAACGCCTGTAGAATACATACAGTATGAACCCAGTGACAAAGGTGCAATTTTACGTAGTCGATACCATGCAAAATGAAAGTTTCACTCAGCTTTGTTTTAGTTGTTTTGTAATTTCTGCCACAAGCTACAAATCCACTGCAGTAAGCAAACACTAGTACAGCACTTACAGTATGGACCCAGAGGCTATTTTGACAAAGCTATACTTAAATCGGTCGCACAAGGCGACTTGTTTATACACTCATTTCATTTCTTTTCAAGTTGAGTCACAATATTTATCTTCATCAGCAGATGCAAAACAGTTTTTCAGAATGTTGAAATGTTGAATGTGGTGATCAAGAACGCATGACCACAATTCTGAAGCTTATAACAAATGGCTCGTAACCAAAGTAGACATAGCTTTGTGATTGGTTTTTTTATCAGAACAAAATTTTCGAATCATTTCTCTTTTGGTATGGATGGAGGGAATAAGGAAGATTCGTCGATGAAGATTAGACATCCAGGTAATAAGATACACCAAAAAAGCAATTACTCAAACAACTGGATATGATTTTGGAAACGGTCAGACGTTTCAAGTAGCATCCACTACTTTTCGTCAGTGACTGTGAGCAAGATCAGTTGAACAGCAGGTTTATAACCACGAAATATGAATTGATATGCAAATAAGGAGAAGACAAATTTTTAGATAGTCCAATAGAAAGCAAATTAGACAACTCAAGACAAGGTTGAAGTAAAAGGGGACAATAGCTCCTATTGTTTCAATTCATAGTTCGTGGTTATAAACCTGCTGTTCAACTGATCTTGCTCACAGTCACTGACGAAAAGTAGTGGATGCTACTTGAAACGTCTGACCGTTTCCAAAATCATATCCAGTTGTTTGAGTAATTGCTTTTTTGGTGAATAAGGAAGATTATTTGACAAATTTTTCATGGACGCAGAAATAGTTCAATTTTGTACCCACAGATTATGTTTTCTTGCTTTTGTGGACCCATATATGTATAGCCATAACAAAGATGAAATATCAGCAATGTTTATGTTGGAAGGGACATCAAGGTATACCAGGTGATAGCTGTTTGTTTATCCAAGATGATGAAAATGTCGGATAGCGTAAAATAGCCGTTGTTGCTATGGCAACAATCTAGTGCCGAGCGTCAGACAGTAGTGTATGGTAGAACCGTGTGCGTCAGTTTGTGCGCATGAGGTGAGACGACAATCATAAAGTGTTTGTACGGCGGACGATGTTTGTTGTCGGCAACATTCTGATCGATCAATAAAAGGTCACATCTTGTGTCTAAACAGCAGACGTGTTTTTATTTCATTGGCAACCAAATGTGTTCCTCAACTTCTAACGTTACCCCTCCAGAGACTGCCATTCTCGTATAGGGTTGTTTAGCCATAGTCGATGCTGTAGGGCTGTTGTGAATTAGGATTTTACCATGGTGAATACTGATCGACGGAGGCCATATAACGGGGGGTGCCCAAATATCGGACGTTTTTTTACGCGCTGGAACTCACGGCGCTCCATTGCTGGTTGCCAGAGAATGGTCATGTTTTAATGACTGAATTTTGAACACATTCATCTAAAGACCATACTTGGACAAAAAATGTATTCATACTGTTCATGGGCCCTTCATGCTCCGCGTTACATGCGGAAGACGCTGTGAGACATTTTCACGAATGTACCTTCTGATTTAGTGCTACGCCAGATAGTGTGCCTAACTTCCTACGCTTTGGTAATTTTGCTCTCTTCGGAAGTTAGTGATGAAGTCAGGGAAATGTAAATTAGGCTTGAAGTCTGCTATATTCTAGCTTTCTTTTGACCGGAAAATTTTGACTGTGTGCACTTCTAACGTCATGTAAGAAGGGCTATATCTAGCGCATCCCAGTTCATGTTTCCACGGGAAATAGGCTACTACGCGGCCCGACGTACGTATTGAATACGGCCCGACTTACGAAATCATTACGAATAAACGACACCGCTGACATCAACAATACTCCGTCTACTTATTGGGAAATATCTTCGCCATCTCTGTATTCAGTTTCCTTTTCATAGACGGTACCAATCACATGTTAGAGCGTAACAAAACTGTGCGTTGAATCGTTTCGCCACCATCGCGACCCCAAAAAATGGCGGGAAAACAACGTCGTCAGACGACAGCAATGTTTACGTTGTTTTTCTTTGGTCGGTTTTCTTCTCAACAAACACTTAAAGACCCAAATTTTTAGTGTTTTATGAAGTTATTTTTCTTATGTGTATGATAGCTGTGTGACTTATGTATCTGCTTGGCACAGGTCGTATATTTAGGTGCCGGGCCGTCTAGCTACGCAGTGACCCTCTACTTAGCGCTACCATCATTATTGTCAAAATACTACTTTTCGACAAAACAAGAAATGAATATGTACACATATGTTTTGAATGTAAATTACAATCATGTGCATGAACTTGGGTTATTTACCTTCCTTATCAGCTTAGTTATTGGACACAAACACGGCGTACTTATGCAAAATAAGATCAGTAAAAAATCCGTGCGATGTTAGGGCGCGTCGATGTTCGGGCGCCCCCGTTATATATATACCCCTACAAAAATCGAACTCTATTTTTTGCGACTGTAGTTTCATTGGGATAGGATAAAGCCCTATTTCATCTGGTGAAGGAAATTCAAAGGACGCTGTTTTGATTTTCGGTGTCCTACACAATGCACTTCGTGCAAAATTGTCCCGGGTGTTTCTTGCAAAAATGATTTAAAAATGAATTAAGGCAGCATATCTGTCGATCAGACTCAAACACTTTGCCGTCTGTGACGACTGAAATTATGCCTTTCGGACTAGGGCACTGCAAACATCAACTTACACCAAATGGCACGGATAGTTTTTAGATAGAAACTTCCCTACAGACCCGGATGGCACAACGGTATAGAGGGAGCGAGGAGTATAACCTAGCGGATCTGATTAGCATTGCAACTAGACGTTTTCTTGGTCCATCGCCTGGCCGCAGAAAAATAACATTGTGTGATTATTGGAAAACCAAAACCAAACACACATGGTCATGTACTTGCAGTTCATAAATTGCTGTTCGGAGTAGCCTGTTATAAATGAGGTACATTGCCCGACTTTGATATTAAATAATGTGAGCAACTATCGTCTGAAATAAATGGCTGCCACGAAAAGTTCCTTTGTGGTACCGTCAACACTCTGTGCTAAATTCAGGAGGCCAGCGGCTACGTATTTTGCAAAATTCAGCAGGCCGGCTTTGTTTTACGCTACATTCCACTAACCATTACGTCGTGCATAGAATGCATCGATTACACTCTACTTTTAATTTGAGCGATCCGGCTACGAATTACGTGGGTAAATTCGTCTTCCGCTGCCTCAAAAGAAGAAGCCAAACCCAACATAACTAGATCGATGTATATTCTAGAACGTAAAGTAAGTAGTTGACTGTAGTAGAAACGAGTCCTAATAGCTCTTTATCTGCACCATTATACCCATGTGTTATGTACTTGCAATTATCCTTGCAATAAACATATCATTAAGTGTCATTAAAACGGCTGATTAGGCTCTGTGTAGAAGTGCATGCAAGCAGGTCCCGTTCATATGTGGATAATCTATGCCCATCGTGTCTAGCCCGTCCTTGGGACTTCACGGTTCACCGGCTACTTCTGTTGCAATTGCAAGGTAATCCCCAACGCTCGGTGACCTCTGTGACCCGTAAGCAGGATGCGACACGGCAGTGGGTGGAACACGTGTTCTGTTGGAGTGTGCTTTAGTTCGCCATGTCTTCCCACTTTGAAAAGACGTTTTGTATAAAAAGAAATATTCCAAAGGGATGTACCCTCAAAATGTGAATGAGAGCATTGCCCATGTTTTTAAGGCATCCCCATATAAATTCCAGGCCACTTGGCTCTCATGTGTATATGCAAAAACGAGACCATTTTATAACGTTATATTCCTGACGCAGCATACTCTTATCAACATAATGCTCTAGAGTATTAGCATGCAAAGTTATATTGTCTCTACTGTTATTTTATTACCTATACACTTGAGATAAAAAGTAAACAATTATTTGCAATGTTTCCACCCCTGAAGATGTTCAGTACACTACATGTACAAAGTTAGCCTGATTTAATTGCGCTTATAAGTTATAGCGGCACGTCCAACCTCGGTCGTTCCTATACGAGAAGGGGCGTTTGCGTTACACAGACTACAGAGAATATTGAAAATACATAGACTTCCCAGTCATGGTAAGTTGTTGCCCTTTGACATATAATCTCCAACCACCCACGTGTGTACGTCATATGCCCGTTCCCGCCAAATTCTGTCGCGTCATCGCGTGTTTACGTGACGTAGATCAAAAACCGCAGTGTCGTTGTCACAACAGCGCGACGTCTTTGACTCCCGACCGGAACACACGATAATTACCTCCCCTTTAACCACCTGGCTATAACAGCAGAACTTACCATAATGTCGGCCTTTCTTTGGTTTGATATGGTGTAAATAAAGATGCAGACGTACAATAAAAGCTTCGTGTGGACATTATCTTTTTCAAAAACAGCAGGGTGATAGAAATTAGAACTCCTGCCTAATTTTGCAAACGTGGATGAAGATTAGACATCCAGGCAAACAGTATTTAAAGATAACTGGATTCGATGTGAGATGAAGTGTTACAGGAAGCTACTAAGGGTCAGCTGGACAGAACATCGAACAAACAACTCAGTGCTAGAAGAGCTGGGGATTCAAAGGACACTATTGAACATGGTAAAGAGAAGGAAGCTGCAGTACTTTGGCCACGTCACCCGAGCGCAGAACATCTCAACCCACATCCTGCAAGGGAAGATCTGCGGCACCAGAAGCAGAGGGAGGCCACGCAGGAGATGGGGAGATGACATAAAGGAGTGGACAGGGCGGTCACTTGCAGAATGTACCCAGAGGGCGAAGGACAGGGAAGGATGGAGAAAGCTCGTGCTGAAAGCGACCATGGTCCCCGACCCTCAAGATGAGGATGGGACTAGGTGAGGTGAGGATTCGATTTGGAGATTACTCCCGGACGTTTCGAGTGACATCCATCACTCTTCAGCGTCACTTATTTTGCAAAACTGTCCAGAACTTCAGCGATGTAGATTTGGTGGACTTTGAACTTGGGAAATAAATACCACAGTGTAGTCGGCTGTTTTCACATCTTATTTTAAGACAACCCGATATCGATCGTTTGAACGGCCCTGTACAAGATTGGGGCATGCCTATTCCTATAAATGTCTTTTTTATAAGGGTTTTAGAACACAATTAAGAGCTAAAGAGCATGTACATATACGTGTGCTGCCATGAGTGGAGTCACGTCATGACGACATCGTGCGCACACTGATGTATAATTCAGACCTCCCTGACGACACCTAGCGGCCACGTACACCTGCAGTGACGTACTTTTCCCAGGTGCAAATCGTCTTTGTCGTCACAGGTGACCCTTTGGTCTTAAAGGACACATTGCATCTCGCTGACTGTAACCGAAAGACAGGTAAGATATTTTGATCCGTCTTAGAGTTTTAATCCGTCTCGCGTGAGCAATTTAAGTTTTCTTCTGTCTTTCTTTAGAAACATAAGATGGAGATGTTTTCATAGTTTTTTCACGTTTACGTAGTGAGCGTAGTCCAGTGGTTAAGCCCCCGTCACAAGTAAGAAATTCAGCTCGGCCGACGTGTTGGCGAGCTTCAAATGTGCATTTTCGGCCGAAGTACGGCCGACGTCCTGTCGATTACGCGGGCTTCGGACGATTTTTAGAAATAAAAGTTGATCCAAATTTTGGCCTTTTACCAGGTTTGTCGATACTGACTTCGTCCATGTCCAAGAGAAGGTACCATCTCATGGGGGATTTTTAGTTTTTAGTGTTCGACGGACGTCGCCCGAGATTTTCATTGGAAAATACGGTCGACGCTCGGGCGATTTTGAAATTCGGCGAGCTTTGGCCGATCTACAAAGTCGGCCGACGCTCGCATGAATTGTGACGCCGGCTTTAGCGCCACCTCTGGACCAATAGGTTGGGAGTTCGAATCCCGACTTTGTCGCTCACCCGACTTGCACTCTACAGGAAAGGGTTGAAGTCCTAAGGATGGGACGTTAAGCTGTTGTCCACTGTTCATTTTATTACTTGTAGAAAAAGCTAGCCTAAGGGGAATTTACAATGAACCTTGATAATGTATGTGTCTTCTCTGTCATGACTAGTGGAAGCTTACTTAGCTCATCCGTTCATTGAGTTCATTTGAGCTAAACTGGTTCGAGATCACTTTCACTTCTCACCTTTTCTTCCAGGAATCTTTAAGATGAACACGGACACTCCCTGGTGTTTCGGCGGGCGGTGCACGATTAAGGTAGCGGCGGTGCAGATCGTGCTGGGGCTGGCGTGCTTCTGCGCCGGCATCGCCGGGTGTGCGTGGCACGCCTGGTACTGGGACATCGGATACGGGATATGGTCAGGACTACTGGTGCGTATATGTGACTATTAGTGCGTATATGCATATAACGGGATATGGTCAGGACTACTGGTGCGTATATATGACTACTGGTGCGTATATGCATATAACGGGATATGGTCAGGACTACTGGTGCGTATATATGACTACTGGTGCGTATATATGACTATTAGTGCGTATATGCATATAGCGGGATATGTGCAGGACTACTGGTGCGTATACATATGACTACTGGTGCGTATATAACGGTATATGGGTAAGGCTACTGGTGCGTATATAACGGTATATGGGCAGGACAGCTGGTGCGTATATATGACTATTAGTGCGTATATGCATATAACGGGATATGGGCAGGACTACTGGTGCGTATACATATGACTACTGGTGCGTATATAACGGTATATGGGTAAGGCTACTGGTGCGTATATAACGGTATATGGGCAGGACAGCTGGTGCGTATATACCAGTATATGGGCAGGGCTACTGGTGCGTATACATGACTATTGGTGCCTATATAACAGTATATGGGCAGGACTACTGGTGCGAATACATGACTTTTAGTTCGTATATAACGGGATATGAGCAGGACTGCTGGTGCATATATACTTGGATACATAGGACTTGGATGTATAGGACTACTGGTACTTACATACTTGGATACATAGGACTTGGATTTATAGGACTACTGGTGCGTATAGGACAAATCTCCAGGTAGATGCTTGCCACTACTCTCGAGGCAGATATTTCGGTCGGGGGCTATTTTGCTGGTGTAGTTGCGTTGTTTTGTTGCCTTTTCTACAAGTCTATGTTTCCCTAGTAGTGACCGCGATTTCTTTTATTTTCTACCTAGAGGGAATCGAAACCACTACCAGGGAAACAGAGTCGTAGAAAAGGCCGCAAAGCTACAAAATAGACGCTGACCGAAACCTTGGAAAGGAGCTTCCCCTGACTTTGTTCACGTCTCTGTACAGCGTTTCCTACGTCAATTGTGTCTGCATGCCAAAGAGGCATAAGCCCCGTTCACATTCAAAGCATCTAAATTGGTTGATGCGACAGAAATTTAGAAAAAGCAAACAGCAGACTTCCTTGAGGACATCAGTACAGGATGGGATAGAGTCAATAGGAGATTTAGGGATGGAACGATGGAGAGAGAGAGAGAGAGAGAGAGAGCGAGAGAAAGAGTGAACAAGTAAGGAGTGGGAAGGGGAAAATTGCATTTGCGCAATGGCCTTGGGACGTGCATTATTCCACAAGGACATTTACAAAAGGACCACGCAAGGCGAACATGGAAATGATTTTAATCTTTACATAATTGATAGGCTCCGTATCCTAACGTACATAACTTGTTGAATAGCCTATAGAAGTCTATCATTTAAGTGAAGGTTATGGTCACGGACAGTGTTTAATGACTGGAACGCACTCAGCTCCAAGCAGATACGCGGGTGGGAACAGGGAAAACGCTAGAACGACGCCCAAAATGTGCCAAATTCTTTTTTTAAGAAGAGTTCGAAGATTCCATACCTGCGTTAAATAGCTAGAGTTTCTCGTATGTCTTGTTTAATTGTAGTTCATTGATCGGTAAATAAGGTTTTGATTAACTTTACATGTGTCCATATGCATTGGTCACTTCCTGTTACTCTGTGGAAGTGACTAGAAAATGGAAACGTAGACAGACAGACAAACAGACAGGCACGCGGGAAAAAAATCCTGTAACAGTAACTTTGGACCCGGGTGAAATCCGCCGTTGGGTATTGCAGAAAGGCGAGATGTGAGTCCCCGGTTATGCTAGGGTCACATTTCCAACCCGGGGCCCGTCCGGGCAGCGTGTAGGAACGAAAACTATTACATGTATATAAAAGACAACAGAACACACAAAACTTTCTAAAAATTTCTCCTTACCATACGCTATGTATATTCTTGATATGCATTTTTTATTCTTTGTTTTCTCAAACAGCCCGGTCGGGTCCCGGCTTGGAAATGTGACCCAAGCATAACAACACAGTCGAGAACAAATTTTGACCTGGGCCAGCGGGAACAACCTACGGACACACGCCAAGACAAACAAGCACCCACAAACACCGATAACAAATACCTCCATGTAAAAAGAGGTAACAAGGGGTACACTGAATGACGTTCTTTGGTAAGGGTAAGACTCTAATTTTCAAACTTCCGTTCTTATCTGTAGTTCGTTGCGACCGGTTCCGCAGGGATTCAAGCCGCCAAGGACTGGAAAAAACTTTGGGTAAGACATGTCGTTTTTGTATTTCTCTTGTTACATGAATCTCATATATAAGGAGAAGTGATGGGTTGACGCTCAAGCCAAAAATGTTGCCTCTGGTCTGCTCATTGGATAGCCTGGATACTGGACTGTTTCCAGGGCCTACATAGGCCATCCCCTTGGCTCCAGGGTCAACATACCCCCAAGAAAATTCTACCATAGACACCCCTGAGTCAAGGTCTAACTCAAGGGGCTGTGGCAAAATTACCTAGGGCGCATGATGGCCCTATAGCCTAGGGGATGGACAGTGTACGCCCTGAAAACAGTCTGGCGTCTGACTGAACTTATCTTTATTTATTGGAGAACGTCAGTGAGGGCTATTAATGTAGCTTTTAGCCCGTGAAGGTCAAGGTTCCCGAGAAAGAAAGCCATGACTGTCCCACGGGGGTTGTAAATTACAAACATTGACCTTTAGAGGCTAAAAGCGTCATCAATAGCCCTAACTGACAAGGCCTGGTTGCCATAAGGGTTACACTGCGCGAGCATGCGGCCATACGGCCCTTAGCATTTCAATTTCAATTTTTATTTATTTATTTATTCATTTAACCAGAGTACATCTCAGATCTACGGATTTACTTTGCAGATAGCCCTAGGCACAAACATTTTGATTTGGGTCATGGTTCTCTTTCTATCTCTTTTTTTATAAGAACACATGGCTATTTCTTAGCGCCAGTCATCGAAAACTGTGAAGATCGTGACTGAGTTTGTATCCCTCCCCCCCTAGATTTTTTTCGGATCATATTCGTCACATTGCAGCAGCGACGCCTAGCGTACCCTGGAGGAAAGTGACAGATGGTCACCAAAATGTCGGCAGATGATTTTTTGGTGGCATCGTGTTGGCGTACTGACAGTTTGGGGTGTTGAGCACTGAACCAAAAGGTCTTGGGTTCGAATCCCCTAAAATGCCACCGGTGTTGTGCCCCTGGGAAAGACGCTTTACACGACATTCCTCACTCCACCCAGGTATAGAAATGAGCACCTGACTTCGGTTGGGGAGGTAAAAGGCGGTGGAAGGAGAGGGTTGGGCCCCAGCTTCCAATACCGTGCTCTTGACACAATGGATAACAGCCCACTGTCCATACGGCCTCAAAAAGGCAACGGGACTACTTTGCCTTTCCCTTTTTGTATGCAAAGAACTTTGTTACCCAGTGATTTACCCACCTGCTGAAACTGTTCGCAGATCCTGTGCTTCCTGGTGACCAGTGCGGGTTCGGCTGCCGTGGCGGTCTGCGCTCTCCTGCCGCTGTCCTACATGGCCATAGAGGTAGACAAGCTTCAGCCTGACGTAAGTCTTCATCCTAACCATAACCATAATCCTAACCTAACCCTGTAACCCTAACCCAAACCCAAACCCTGCCGCTGTCCTACATGGCCATAGAGGTAGACAAGGTTGAGCCTGACGTAAGTCTTCATCCTAACCTTAACCCTAACCGTAACCCCAACCCCAACCCCTAACCCCGACAGCAACACCAACACCAACCCTAACCCTAACACTAGCCCTAGCCCTAACCCCAACACCAACCCTTACCCTAAGTCAAACCCAAACCCTAACCCTTACCCCACGTTGAGCATGAAATTCCATCTGGTAGTAAGTACAATCTACAGAGCTAAAATCTGATTCGAACACAAAATTTGTAATTTCCGACAGTCCTACTGCAGTCTTCCATAGAATTGTTAGCAACCTATTAGCCCCCCCCCCCCCAAAAAAAAATTTAGAATGATGCATGGAACTCCAGCTGAAAGATAAGACACGGTCTAACGCCCAACCAATGAATATAAAACAACAACCATACGTCGCCTATGTGTCTTTTTTGACACCATTCTCGCTCCTTCTTCTTCTTCCCCAGCCCAAGAAGCTCGCCGTGGACGGCATATTGCTGACCGCAGCCGTGCTCCAGGGCCTTCTGTCGGGGGCCACTTTCCTGATGGCGTTCTGCGGCTGCTGCACCGCGAAAGGCAGGAAGAGGGTAAGAACAAGTTTGAGTTTGAGTTTTGAGTTTTATTTAGATCCACAATTAGCCTCATAAGAGGCTATTCTTCCTGTGGTCTACACAATATTTACACATTACAGTCGGGATATACAAAGACATGCAACATGACAGTAGAGGACAAAAATTCCTTAAAAGCACTAATTACAGTTCAAAAGCAATGTGACAAAAGCAAAGTTATGTGTACACGTTAGAATGTGAAGAAGACCTACTTTAGATGCATTTAAGTTCGCCCTGATTTGATCTCGCGGTAGGAATCCAATGGAGTTGCTTTTAAGTCGCATTTGAAATAGACAAAGAAAATAGACGAATAGACATATGTTCTTCTAGGCCATCGTATGATGAAAGTGCTGTTTCTCTCCACATGGCAGCGTCACAGGCGTTGCTGTTTAAGCAGGAGGCCTTCACCTTTGACCTTGCGCATGCGTACTCGGAATCGTGCACGACCTTATTGTTGTTTTTTCTCCCCATGGCAGCGCCACAGGCCGGCAGTCGGCGTCTTGACCGTCGGATATCCGCAGCAACAGCTGGCGATCGTGCCGAGCCCTCACCCCACCCCGGCGCACAACGGTACATTTACTTAAAGGTCATTGCGCTTTCGTATTTTGTTCAAGTGTCCATTCTGTCAAATGTGTTGGAATTTACAGAATCATTCATACCCCAAAATATCTCGTTCCCCCTGTAACATTTTATTGGTCTTATTTGGAGTGAAATGAAATATAGCGGCATTCGGACCATTTTTAAATAATCATTTATTTTCGGTTCTGAATTAAGAACAGTTCTGGCTTGATCTCATGTGCAAACATTTTGACTGGCTTCTTAAACAGGAAAGGGTATCATAAACAGATAATTCCTGACATGGTATTTTTTCAAACCATGTTCAAGTACCTCTGAACCATGAAATATCATTTTCTGAAATTGTATTCATGAATTTTTCAAACTTGTACCTGTAGTTCAGAACCACTTTTTACATGACAAAATCAATTAAACGTTATGAGGGGTATTCATAATTATTTTGCTAACTGTACCGGTTATATCTTTATATTCAAGTCAACAAGAGCTCATCTCGAGTACACTGTGGCCGTGCTTATGTGCTTATTGACAGTTTCCCATTTCCCAGATCTGCCTCCATCGTACGATGAGGTCATTAGATCTATCCGGGGAGAACGTCGCTGGTCATTCATCGGGGCCGCAGCAAGAATAGCGAGCTGAAATCTCCTGCAAACTGTGGATCAAAATAAACCTCAAGTCGTCAGAAAGATAAAAACAACGGAAACGGAGACGGAGAAACAGCAAGAATAGGGGGAAACTCAATCTTATAAGATAAGGTAGAATGTTGCATGTCTGCACAATATTGTAACGTTACATGTTCAATGTACAGCTGTCCAACTCCGATCGTACAAAATGTAGTACATGTGCAGTTAACAACTAGGCAAGATTTGTTAAATGTATAGCAACGCCACCTATCTCCCTTCTCCATCATTGCATCCGGCATAATTCTTGAATGAAATTACATTGAAATGAATGGATGTGATTATGATACGTTAAGATGGGACTGGAAATTGATGTGAGAAAATTTACGACATCTTTGCTCTATGTCTGTTGGGTGACTTGCGTTACTGGAAGAAGTCAAACCTCAAGTTTATTAGCTTATTAGAATAGTCCATTGTTCCACATGTCACCATTGTTATCTTGCGCTGTCTGTAAATTACCCTTTTGAAAATTGTTACTTGTTGCAAAAATCCTTCGGACAAAAACTTGGAAATGAAACTCAGCTTTTATAAGTCATGTCATGTCGTAAATTGATGTAATGAATAATAATGTCTACAAAAAAGCTTGTTTCTATTTTCCTTCAAATACGTGTGGATACAACATGAAATTCTTATGCATAACTTGTAACAAAAAGATTTATCTGACTTACTGCAAGTGTTTTATAATTCATGTGTGTGCGTGTGTATGTGTGCGTGTGTGTTTGTGTGTGTGTGTGTGTGTGTGTGTGTGTGCGTGTGTGTGTGTGTGTGTGTGTGTGTGTGTGTGTGTGTGCGTGTCCATCTGCTCTGTCCAATACGATAGCTCGAGAAGGGCAAAGTTTTCTTTCAAATAATTTTTCTTATGAGTAAAACAGTGATATCATTTTGAAAAAAAACCTTATGCATAACTTGAAGATTTATATGGCTTCCTACACGTTCTTTATAATTCATACCTGTCTGGAGGCGCAGGTACCCCACGAGACCGATCGATAAAAGGTCCGGTCAGATAAAAGGTCCGGTCCGATAAAAGGTCCGGTCCGATAAAAGGTCTGGTCCCGTTACTGCGAAAGCCTCTACGGGGTGAGGGGAAAGGCGCCTCGTAGGAAATAAATCATGTATCTAAGAGGGCACGGAGACCTTTGTCGAGTTTTGTTTTGTTTTGTAACACGAGAGCCAGAAACCTTCACCCTTTACTTTTCACCTCACGCATGTGCAGTTCGCACTGTGAATCCGCTTATCCAGGAGTAGTCACTTTGTATACAAAAATAACCTAAAAGCGAAGACTATAATTCAGAGAGACGATTCATACTTCTGTATCTTTATAAAACACTAACTTTGATTTTTCAATGTATACATTTCAAGTTAAAACGATTCAAACTATGAATTATTGCAATATTTCTTACCTTTCAATGTTTTATGGATATTGATTAGCTACATACTTCTGTTTGATTAAGTACATACTTCTGTTACTTGAGGTTCAATCTTGAATATGATCAATAGGGGTGAGGTAAGAGTCGTGTCGTAGGTACTAAATCATGTATCTTACAAGAAGGCACGTTAAGCAAACCCCCGCGTAGAAAGGGTCACTGGGGGGACGGTCAAGACTCCAGTGGGAGACAATGACGACAATGTTGTTGTTATTCACATATCGGCAGTCCAACCAGAAGTAGAATCAGGTCAACTCAGTCACGTGCAAATCAGGGTACACATTTCGCTCGTTGGGGGGAGACGCTGGTCCGATTCACACAATGCGTTTTGAGTCGACTTGCCATACCACGTCAATCTTACCCATGTACGGGTGTTCACTAGAGAATGGCAGATGGCGTTCAGCACCAAGGACAGCCACACTTCCTGACTGTGCTGTATACTTTTTTGAACTTATCTACTCATTGTTACACATCGCAAACCTTCACGCACAGGGTTAGAAACACTGTGTCCCTCACCCTGAATTAGTAGAGCTCGTTACAATTCTTCAAAACTAAACAATATACACACACACACACAAGAAAACCGCTAACAATGCAAGGAAATCGTCAAGAGTGGCTCAATGTTTGACACTAAAAGTTGCGTGTGTGGATGGCGTTCAGCACCAAGGACGGGCACTTCCTGTACTGAGTGCGGCTGATGAATATGAGAATGTTTTGAATAGCTTCAGCACCAAGGACGGGCATAACTCCAGTATTGAAGGTAGCTGATAAATGTAAGCAGCCTATCTGACGGCACAGACGTGCTGCTGTACCTTGAAGCTTACATCTGCAAGTCAAGTACTGCTAGGGTTAGATTTCCAAAACACGCAAAGAAAACGTTTGAGAAATTAGTCATAGACATAACTTGTGTCTATTTCTTGATATCCACTTCTATTTTGTAGTTCCCGCAAACAGCCCGACCGGTCCCCAGTTTGGAAATGTGACCTTCGCAAAGAACAGTCAATCCTAACAGAATGTTTTGGATGGCGTTCAGCACCAAGGACGGGGATAACTCGTGTACTGATGGTACTTGGTAAATATGAGTAGTCTATACCAGTGGTAGTGCGTGATTTTATAAACCAAAACATACATTGAAACTTAAAGCTTACATTTGCATTTGCACTAGCAAAGCATAGTCAATCCTACCATAGAATGTTTTGGATGGCGTTCAGCACCAAGGACGGACATAAATCATGGACTCAAGTCGGCTGATAAATGTGAGAATGTTTTCGGATGGCACCAAGGACGGACATCCGATATATTTGATGAATGAGCAGCCTATCCGACGGCACAGACATGCTGTTGTCACTTTTAAAAAACTTACATATGCAGGCCAAGTACTGCTGGAGTCACATTTACAAACGGTGCCCACCCTGGCAGTTTGCAAGAACAAAAAGTATGATATAAAATAAAATATACACAAGAAAATATCGTTTAAACGATTAGTCATATGTATAACTTGTGTATATTTCTTGATAACAACTTTTTAGTCCCCGCAAAGAGCCAGACTGGCCCCCAGTTTGGAAATGTCACCTTCGCAAAGTCAAGTCAATCCTACCAGAGATTGTTTCGAATGCACCAAAGACGGGCATAACTCCTTACTGAGGGTTCCTGATAAATGTGAGAATGTTTTCGGATGGCACCAAGGGCAAGGACGGACATAACTCCTGTCCTGAATGTAGCTGATAAATTGTTAAAGCGCCCTATCTAATGGCACAGCCGTGCTGTTGTAGCATTGAACAGGGTCGTTTGGCTGGGAATAAATATCGTTTTTATAACCCAGCTGCTGAGATTACTTCTTTGCCAGTAAACCAGTGCCGTTATGTCCACGACTTGAGGGTCTTTCCGTTTTCTATATGACTTTCAATGAACGCTGCCTCAGCCATTGGTATGCACACGATGTTTAATCTCCAAGCAGATGTAAGGATTCGGTGTCTGACGTTTGTTTTTTCAACATGTAGTACTCTTTTCCAGTGTTGTATTTTTACCTTCACCAAGAAGGTTATGCTTTCGGGAGCATGCGTGTGTGAACAGCACAATCCATAATGTATGGGTGGATTGTCTTCATATTTAGTATGTGGGAAGATATTGATAGCACCTCAAAATTATTAAATTTTGGGTCCCCTAGCAACGCCCTAAGATGATGCAGTGGAACTTCCAGGTTTAAATGTGTAAACTCCCAGTAGCACAAAAAATCAGCAGGATCCTTACATCTGCTTGGAGATTACGCACTGTCAGGAATTGGCATCTCCATGGAAGTCAGATGAAGATAACGCTGTAGACGAACGTGAATTACTTTATTTCTTTATCGCATCAGTGGGCCTTGGAAGGATGCCCGTTTGCGCTTACAGTAATAAGTGACTTCGGCGCACCAATGATGAAAATAAAGCTGCGCTTTGTTTTACTCCCGGTCCCTCGGTGCCCGTAATCGCCAATGAAAGCTGAATACAAGATGACTCGCAACTGGATAGATTTTGGACACGGTCGTAGTGTCAAAGGGTAGTGGATGCCGTCAAAAACGTTTTCAAATCTATCTAGTTGCTTGAGTAACTGTAATTTTGCGTATCTTATTTCGTGGATGTCGAGACTCCATCAACGTAGCACGTCGGCAGAACGTTTAAGGTCGTGTTCGCGTATTTAAGGTTAATACCTCGTATATAGGTTCATTTAGTTGTGTCCAAAGACATATCTTATGCTACGGCTGTTTGATACTCCGATGCAACGTTGACCAAAGAGAACAAAAGAGATTCGGCAGTTATGATAGGTTTGAATAGTAGGATAGTTACCGTATACGTATTACGTATTACCGACGTGCGCATCAGCGTAACAGTGAACTCGCAACTGGACAGATTTTGGAAACGGTCATAGTGTCCAAAGGTAGTGGATGCCGTCTAAAACGTCTAAGTGTTTTCAAATCTATCCAGTTGCTTGAGTAACTGTAATTTTGCGTATCTTATTACATGGATGTCGAACCCTCATCAACGTAACAGTGAACAATGTGCGAGTGATTAGATGCTATGCAGAGAAAATGCCACTGCCACTTAAGGCGCTCTTTCCACTAGATAACGATCACTGAGCCACCTTACACTCGTACATACACAATCAAAATTGTGTGAGTTTTGATTTAGTTTTGGAATATGATGCACAATGTAAAAGTATGATTTAAAAGACAACAATACACACCAAACTTTGAAAAAAATATTCGCTCCTTATCTATGAAATTCGTCTGGCGATTCGTCCAATATTTGATCACTTAGTAGTCACTCAGCGGTCACTCAACAGCCGCAGAGCGGTCGCTCAGCAGTCACTCAGCGGTCACTCAGCAGTCACTCAGCGGTCACTCAGCAGTCACTCAGCGGTCACTCAGCAGTCACTCAGCGGTCACTCAGCAGTCACTCAGCGGTCACTCAGCAGTCACTCAGCGGTCACTCAGCAGTCACTCAGCGGTCACTCAACAGCCGCAGAGCGGTCGCTGCCTCTAGTGGAAAGGAGGTAGACAAGATGTAACATACTAAAGAGAATTGTGCCATACAGCGCGTACATGTCGGGGTGCATGGTGGTGTCATGTGCAGTCTGTACCCTTATCTCCCCCGCAGCGTGCATACGCAGGGTCAGGTATCGGTCCTGTCTGAGCCACGAGGCTTTGCATAAAACTTCAGGATCAATAATGCAGAATACTTTATTTTCATCTTATTCACATTTGTTTATTGAGGATCGGGGAAAAGCAATACTTATTAGAAGCTCTCTCCTAAAAAAATAAACTCAAATGTGAAATAATTACTTGAAGCAAAAAGACAGGTCACATGAGATATAAGATGAATAGCGAAAAACAAGGGGGAACAAGACGAGATCGTGTACAATCAATCAATGAGTCAATCCATCAATTACGAAAACCTACTGTAAAACGTAAACTACTGAGCTGAGAGAAATGTGGATATGTATTGGTGTACAATTAATCAATCAGTCAATCCATCAATTACGAAAACCTACTGTAAAACGTAAACTACTGAGCTGAGAAAAATGTGGATATATATTGGTGAATTGCTTTCCATTTCCATTCTAAATGATTTGTGAGGACTGATGCAAGTTTTTCGCTTTTCCTAAATGATTATTCATGTTGTAACATTCCCTGTCCACTAGACGATGCGACCTCCAAGCGATGAAAGATTTGACGGATCGCTGAACTAATTTTCTACGTTTTGTGAGTTTTTCTGTCTTTTGAATCATACTCTTACATCTTGAATAATATCAAGGGTCATAAAAATCTAAGTTTGGTTACTGTACGGTGGCTCAACAATCACCGTCTAGTGGTTGTCTTAGGGCCCTGTCACACTTGTGCGTATATTCAAGTGCGCGTGAGTTCCGCAGTAACATTTTTTGGGGTTTAAGTAAATTTAGCGTGGAGGAAGCTCTTTTCTACTTTGAGCCACCGTTGAGCAGTCTAGTTATCAAACCAAAGAAATTACTTCTTCGGCTGCAAACTTAACCTAAACCAATATCGTGTTAATACGCAACTCCTACGGACTTGTATATACGCACAAGTGTGACAGGGGCTTTAGACTGTACGCGAATCACACAGTCAACAGGCTGCACCTCAGCTCTACATTGATGAATTACAGCCTCCTTCCATCTGGCCGTTAATTCACGCAACGTAAACAATCCCAGAAGGACACAGGTAAAACGCGTGAAACATCAGGTGAGACACGGATAAAAACAGTAGCTTAAGAAGGTTCCGCGAGTCGGGCCTTTTTGTTCTTGCTATTGTGTGTGTGTGTTTGTGTGTGTGTGTGTGTGTGTGTGTGTGTGTGTGTGTGTGTGTGTGTGTGTGTGTGTGTGTGTGTGTGTGTGTGTGTGTATGTGTGTGTGTCTGTGTGTGTGTCTGTGTGTGTGTGTTTTCTGATGGCGTATCTGTTCTATATGTACCGGTTTCAAGACATTGAGTACAAATAGAAGGAATACGTCATCAGAAAAAGCACATTGTAAGCGCAAAAAAGCCTGACTCACAGAGCCTGTTGATGCTACGGTCGCAACTGGAAAAAGAGGCCCGGCCGAGTAGTTTACGGGCTTCTTTTTTTTTTTTTTCACTGTCGGCGTGACCCCTACGTGGGACACCCTGCGGTTCCCGGGCTATTCCAGGGCACGGCTGGGGCCCGGGGGGACTTTAATTCGGACTTAAAACCAACCCGGGACACGGTAACAGATAGACGCCGTGAGCTAATCGTGCGAACACCAAGATTTACCCCCTCGGGACAAATTTGTGGCTTCGGGGCCCGGCCGGGACTACACCCGCTGCGGACGCCGGTGCAAATGTGACCGTAGCAAAAGGACGATATGGAAACGTCGTCATTCTACAGCACTGATGATGTACAAGCTTGTAACAACCCGCATGCATTATTGAACGGGAAGATTCAAGGTAATCTCTCTAGACTGCCGGGGATAAATTGACAACATTTGTTTCTTAGGGCCCAATATAAGGATACATCTGTCCCCTTGTACATGTCATGGAAAGAGGGTATTTCCAAAACGAGATATCAAAACCAGTTCTGCAGTAGTACACAGGAAAGCCGCCAGGGAGCCGAAATCTAAACATTTCTTTGATAGGACAAGACCTAACCAAACACCGAATTTCATCCAACAATCCATTTATAGCTTCTTAAGTTAAGGTATGCAATTCAACCAAAAATATGCAAAAAAAGCATAATCATTATAATTCTTATTAACGAGTTGAAGCATACACAAATTTCAGCATCCAATATTCTCTATCGTATAATCTATACCAACAAACACGCCAAAAAGCAATTACTCAAACGACGTATACCAACAAAGGCTACAAAAACAACACCTTCATCGCAAATGTAACAATACGTCAACATGTTCATATCGTGATTGACAGCCAGCCAAGAGACGGTTGAGGGGAGTTGTAATACGTCATGGTAATACGATATCCTCCCAGCATCCTCCAGTCGCGCGCGTCACTAATGCAAAAATAGCCCCAAAGTGTCCGGGCGGGAATCCCTGCAGTCGGCGCTGACGTAGCAAATATGTTCAATCAGCCGAACTGCCGCGTTACTGTTGGCGCAAATTGGTCCTGTCAGCGGTTGTGTAGGGCCGACTCCGGAAGCCGGGTGCAACCCGACCACGCCGGGCGGGCCTGTCAGGGCTGGGGAAGGTTCCGGATCCGCGAACAAGTCGATGAAAAATGGCTTTTCATTTAACAAAAACGTCCGCGGTCTGTGCTTAACTTGTTAGGGTGATTGTCGTGTATTGATCGGGGCCCAGAAATGACGCGCAAAAGGTCTTTGAGTAACGTGTGCAGAAGGGGCACCATGGGGTTTGGGGGGATTCTGATCAAACGTCTTAGAAATACGTGGTAAGCCACATTTTGTCATACGTAACACTAACAGTTTATCAACACAAATTTCCAACCTAACATAGAGGAATTAAATGTTTTTGTGTTAAATGGGATATGTGTGTTGGTATATTGCACGAGCCGTTCTTATTTTTCATTACCACCACGAGAAATGGAGGCAAAGTTTTAACTCTGTTGTTTATTATTTTATTCTTGCACATACTAAACAAGTAATAACAATTAACAAAAAGCAATACAATAATGATACAATTGTGCAAGGGAGGCCAGAAGCTTATATTCTGGCCAAAGTTTATCAAATTAACAACTTACCTCCTTTATTCTTATAGAAATTAGATAAATCAAATTAAGAATCATAGAAAAATTCATAGAAAATAAGAAAGATAAATAAAAAACTAAAAATAATCATCTTCAACTAGTCAAAGAAATTTCTTGAAAGCCATTCCCGTATCTGTGATTCTCCTTTTCATCTCAGATTACATTATTTATGTATAATCTTTGAAATTCTTAGATTATACAAATTGTAAGTCTTACTTCGCAAAGATTTTAAGCGATTATAATGAAGCTTACCTTTTACTAATGTATGATCAATGTGAAATGATAAGAATCAATAAAGCATACGTATATGTTTAAATCATGCAAATCATGTTATATTTCGGGCACATTTGGAAAATCATTAATAGAACCTCATCAATAAAAGCTAATACAATTACAACCTCCTTTATTCATATCTATACAATGCTTTCTTACATTTAATCATCCAAAAGGTACGCCGAAATATTTGTAGTTTCATGCCTCAATCAAGCAGCGTATGTAAATATATATAATCATTGTCTTTGTTTTTGGACATTTTCAACGAACTACACACAATTCAGGGTGATACCAGCACGTTTGTAAGTTTGCAATTTGTAAAATAATGATAACCAGGAGGCCCTAAAATCTGATTTTGAGGTCTCATCGAGACCTACCCACATATTGAATATCAATACAATCTACTCAGGAACTATCGAGTTATGCTGCTCACAAACATTTACACGCCTCAAAACATAACCTTGTTGTCGAAGGTGCAGAAGAGATGTGAATTTTAGATATCCGGTGCCCCCATGTGTACCCTCCGACACCACTGCGGTTCCCCATTGGAACTGCGGGTACACCATAGGAGGCTCAGCACGGGTACAGGCGCGACTCCAGACACAGGTTCTTCCTCCAGGGCCGCAGGACCAGCACATTCACCCGGACACCAGCGCGGATGGGGAGCAGTGGAGACGACGGGACCAGGCATTCCTAGTCTGTACGCACCACGGGAGACACCAGAACGAAGGTGAGACGTCTTTCTTCGCTCCTTCTTCTTCTTCTGGGTACGCTGAGGAGGTTCTGAAATCCTCCGGTGCTGCGGATGTGCCGCAGTGGTATCGGGAAAACGGCTGAGCGGAAGTCGTGTTGACAGCTTCCATTCTTCTGCAGCCTTATTTATGTAATATTCCTACAATATAGAACAGATTTTAAGACTAAATAAGCAGGCTGAAACCCACCCTTATTTCACCTGCAACATACCCAATTGGCAGAGTAGAATGCTGTTGCTTCAGGTTGTTGTTCGCTTATACCAGTGACATTACGTTCTGGCGCTAAGCTAAGAGATGATGGTTATATATGTGAAATATTGGTAGGGTCTTCACAACAGCACACAGGGCTTCACATATTTTCCTAAGACGAGATCACGAAATATTGTAAGACGTCGTCGTTTCTCAGCAAGACGCTAAGACAATCAATCTTCGTGAACAAAGCAACAGAAGATATTATTACGTCAGACGTCGGTATATATCAGCCTCCATCGGATGATGCACCAGCTAATCGTACTGCTAATAAAATCAACGACATGAAGAAAGCAAGCAGCATTTAGCGTATCGATCCTGTGCTGGATAAGATACCGATATAAACATCGCAGTTAAGATGCTGAAGTACGTATGCAGATATCGCTGGTTGAAAACAGAATAGCAGCAAGCAAATATATCTATTTCTTATTCTAAAGGAAGTAAGGAAAGACAACATGGTGCCCCACATAGGCAATATGCGTTTATTATTCTTCACGGCACTCATGGTACGTACATAGCTGTGAACCTCACAAGCTGAATTACCACAAATCAGGTGTCCCTCTTGTCTGAAGAGACCAGTTCCACAAAGAGAATATTGAACCCGTCACGCCACCATTTTGTGACTTGCAGCACGCCCATACCTGCTGCGTTCCCTACTCAAGGCGCGCGTTCCTTATACATCAGGCCTTGAAGGATATGAAGATGTACGGAACAGGTTATCATCAGCAACAACTGCTCGGCAATACGAGGAAATCTGGTCATACCTGTATCGTACTGAGAAAAGTCTCCTGGATACTGTACATAGAACCAGTTTTAAAGCTTATCAATATTCATTACCGCATGTAGATGGGGATATCAGGTAGATAACGGTGAACCGAGGCAAAGGTTTCCAAAATCAATGTTGCCACATATTTTGCATTGCGAAAGCGTCCTTCCGAAGCAGAGGGAAACGGGGTGCGTTTGTCCCCGTGCTCGATGTCGAGCATGATATGCAGATGAATAATGTTCGCATCGATTTCTTCTTCGGGAGATAGAATTGCTTGGATTGAGTAAAATGTCTTCGTTTCCAGAACGTCTTATCTAAGATTGTTTGTGATACCCGAGGTTACCCCTCCCCCCTCCTTGACTGATCAGTTCAATCGGTTTCCCTGCAGGAAAGTCCATTTCTTCTAATCTCCAAGCAGATGTAGCAGCAAGGCTTGTTTTGAGCGTATTCGGCGGTGTTTCGTATTTTTTTCTGGAGATTATGCGCTTTTTACAGAGGGCAATGAGGGTGTCTGTGAAAAAATGGCGTAATCTCCAGAAAAAAGTCAAAGCCGCAAAATTCGCCCAAAACAGACCCGACTGCTACATCTGCGTGGAGATTAGAAGAAACGGACTTCCCTGCAGGGTAACCTATTGAACTGATCAGTCATGGACGAAGCAATGGAAATGCTTTAGCTTAGCTGGTACGAGTTCCGTCCGATCGAAGTGTGCAGCACGCCCCCATTCCTCTCAATCTTTTCTCTGTTTTGAGAGTGAAGCATCGCCTACGTTGCAACATAGTCAAAGGAATTTCTGACGACTAAAGGCTTTTCTTGCCATAACCATTCTCGCAATGACTGATATCCTTCCAAGTAGTCACTTGTCCACAGCGCGATCGCTGAATTGTTGAAATAAGTATAAAGTAGGAGGGATTATTCTCAACGTGAAGTGATCCTTAACCAGCTGAAAGGAGTTCTAAACCTACCACACTTCTTGCTGCTATCAAAACCTATCTGGCTAATCTGTCACCAAAACATAAAAACCGTAGCACGTCCAGAACAAAAGACCTAGAAACCGGATGTTCTGCTGCAGTACCAAGGAAAGAGGACAGGGGGCCTAACATCGACCTTAACCTCTGCCTTGCCAACACCTTCCGACGTACCAAATATCATCACAATCCGTCTGGATTGTATTGAGTTATTACTGACCACAAATATTAGGAATCACAGAAGACAGGCAGACAGACAGACAGACAGACAGACAGACAGACAGACGGACAGACACACCCAAACCAATACCTCCATTTTTCCCACGGAGGTTATAATGAAAATCTCTCCACTGCAGATGAATGACGGAGTCAGGTGCTCTAAAACACCAACACATTTGTCAACATGAAGCCGTCTCCGTTTGATACCTTACCGTGTGCGGCTCCATCTCGTAATTGTGCCGCGCAGTTTAGTGTCCTGACTTCCCCCGGGAGGTGCCCGCGGAAATACTCAAAGCCGAGACTTGATTGAGTCGCCCGCAATCTGCCGAGTTGTAATAACAGTTCGCCGAGCCGGACGTAAAACAATCATGGCGTTTCAGATTGCCTGTCTTCCCTGAGGAGAGAGACTGTATTGAATTCACCCGGCACGGATTGGAACTCCACGCCCCAACACTTCATACATGATGCCTGCTGCCGGCACTGGTCGCGGAGGAATATGGAGATATAACGTTATCACATAAACCCCTCTTATCGTTAAAAACGTGAGAATATTAATTAGATCTGCTACCATCAGATAAATGTATAGACTACACATTTTTTATGTTATTGTATCTGATTGTTCACTTGCAGTTAGTCTTCGGGAATGCGTTTGCAAATAGAGATTCGAATAGATGTCAGAGTAGAGATAGTGATCTTGCAGAATTGCAGATTCTGACGGTAGTGATCGTCATAGCATTCTCTGACGACAGAGACTCCGATATGAAAATCTAGTTTATTCAACTATTCATTACGATTTACCAAAGCTCTGTCGACAAATCAGGGTGCTAGGAATGTGTTAGTGTGGTCTTTCATTCATAAATCCTAAATTTCAAGTCAATCCATTGATCTAAAGTGACATTAATCGAAGTGGAAACGTTCTGACTGGCTTTCAGTAAGGAAATATCTCTAGATTTGATCTAAAATGGCATGAATCGAAGTGGAAACGTTGTGACTGGCTTTCAGTAAGGAAATATATGTAGATTTTATTTAAGTTACATGTATCGAAGTGGAGACATTCTGATTGGCTTTCAGTAAGGAAATATTTTTAGATTTGATCTAAAATGGCATGAATCGAAGTGGAGACGTTGTGACTGGCTTTCAGTAAAGAAATATCTTTAGATTTGGTCTAAAATGACATGAATCGAAGTGGAAACATTCTGACTGACTTTCAGTAAGGAAATATCTCTAGATTTGATCTAAAATGACATGACTCGAAGTGGAAACGTTCTGACTGGCTTTCAGTAAGGAAATATCTCTAGATTTGATCTAAAATGACATGAATCGAAGTGGAAACGTTCTGACTGGCTTTCAGTAAGGAAATATCTCTAGATTTGATCTAAAATGACATGAATCGAAATGGAAACGTTCTGACTGGCTTTCAGTAAGGAAATATATTTAGATTTGATCTAAAATGACATGACTCGAAGTGGAAAGGTTGTGACTGGCTTTCAGTAAGGAAATATATTTAGATTTGATCTAAAGTGACATGTATCGAAGTGGAGACATTCTGATTGGCTTTTAGAATTGAAGTGGAAACGTTCTGACTGACTCACAGTAAAGAAATATCTCTAGGTTTGATCTAAAATGACATGACTCGAAGTGGAAACGTTGTGACTGGCTTTCAGTAAGGAAATATCTTTAGATTTACCGACTCCAATCCAATTGGAATCTCTACTACCATTCTGCCAGACTGCAATCTCCCCCCTGACCTATGCAGCAGGTCCGTGTAATCTGCTGCACCCCGATGTACGCTGATAGTCGTGCCGGGTTGTTTCCGCGAGAGTTAATGCGATGTCCAGAAACCTTTAGGCCGCTGCTATCGGACCGAGTCCAAGTCTGAGGCGGTAATGTGCGCGAGGGTTACAGCGGAGCCATTGGTTTCTCAGCGGACCTGTTTCCTCCTTTCGCTACTGCAATCCCTAATGGCGTTCCGCCGTCAGAAATGTGCGGGTGAGATACACTAAAGCTGATTGACTCTGGCCCGATACACTACGGCTGATTCCCCGCGGGACCGCCGCAGGACGGCGAGAAGTTGTTGACAAGCCAAGTAAAGATCTCCCCAAACTTCGTCACTGGAGGAAAGTACTAGTACATCGGTGGCACGGTAGTTACATAGACAAAGTCTGCAATGAAAAAATAGCTTCAAAGAACGATTGCAGTCAGATGAGCAAAAGTTAGGTGTCACAGGCCGTTCAGTGTAATATAACCAGCTGCTACCGCGCCGCGTGCCTGCGAAGCTGGTGTGTTACGCCGAAGGGAGGTTATACCGGCTATACAGATACAGATACAGATACAGAAAAAAAGTGTCAGTCGACTCTTGATGATTTTTACAATGAAGATTGTGAAGGTATCATTCGTTAAGTTTATCCTTTTGTATCCTGATTTATCCGCAGCAGAATGGGAAAAAGGTGTTGACAAGCCAAGTTAAGAGTCCGTGTCATTACATAGTCATAGACAAAGTCTGTAATGACAAAATGGACCGAACGATACAACAAATGCACATTACCATACCTTATCCACCTATTAGATAACTCCGTATAGTTGGCCTACCAAGAATTTTTTAATAGTTTTATTGATGTAAATAAAGGTATATGTTTTTATTGTCACTGTTTGTTGTTGTTGACAAGCCAAGGAAAGATTTCCCCAAACTTCGTCACCGGAGGAAAGTACACTGGTGGCACGATGGCCTTGTAATTACATAGACAAAGTCTGCACCGAACGATACAACAAAAGCACATTACCATTGATACCTTATTCACCGACTAAATAACTCCGTATAGTTGGCCTACCAAGAACTTAGGAAGAATTTTATCAATGTAAAGGTATATGTTTTTATTGTCACTGTCTGTACAAGCCAAGTAAAGATTCTAAAGAATTCCCCAAACTTCATTACTGGAGGAAAGTACACTGTTGGCACGGTGTCGTGTCATTACATATATAGACAAAGGCTGCAATGCAAAAGGTGTCGCTCGATTCTTGTCAGTCTTTATGACTTTCACAATGAAGACACGAACTTTCATCAGGTTAAGAAACCACGGAATACGTTATTGTGTACGGTAAATATACCTGGACTATTCTAACCAACCAAGCAAAAACCCCTGCAGAATGGGGCGATGTTGTTATTGACAAGTTGTTGACAAGCGAAGTAAAGATTCCCCCAAACTTCGTTACAGGAGGAAAGTACACGGTCGCCTGGTGGTTACATAGACAATGGCTGCAATGAAAAAAAAAAGTGTCAGTCGACTCTTGATGAATTTTTCAATGAAGATTGTGAATGTATCATTCATTCAGTTTTCTTATGATTTTGTAAGGGCTCCCTTGTAAAGTAAAGATTCCCCCAAACTTCGTTACTGGAGGAAGATACACGGTCGCCTTGTGGTTACATAGACAAAGACCGCAACGAAAAAAAGTGTCAGTCGACTATTGATGATCTTTTACAATAAAGATAGTGAATGTATCATTCATTCAGTCTATGTTAAGTTATCCTTTTCTGCATCCTGATTTGTTATGATTTTGTAAGGACTCCCTTGGAAAACAGTTACTCAGTTAACTGAAGGGACTAGGCCGTTTAGTGTAATATAACCAGCTGCTACCGCGCCGCGTGCCTGCGAAGCATTTGTGTTACACCGAAGGGCGGTTATACCGGCTATACAGATACAGATACAGACTACCCTTAAGATCTATAGATAAATAGATAAAGACAAATGGTTTTATTAGGTCAAGAAATCATAGAATAAGCTATTTTGTACGATAGATGTAAGTGGACTATTTCAACCAACCAAGCAAAAACCGAGGAGGCATTTCATGACCAAAATCAGAACTTACGACCTGAACCCGGACCCTGCTTAATGGCGACTTTTAACATCAAACCGATCGATGATAATAAATAGCGTCCTACTTTGAACAGCTATTCTAATATTAAATTGCCCTTCATAATAGGGTTATTGCCTCTTTCCTTACGACCTGCTTATTTCTAATACCGGCCCTGTACGTAGGTAGACAGGTGGGCTCGTATGAGGACCGGTAATGGATATGGCAATCAACCCATAGTAGGCGCAACAAGCGAGGTTATTATGAACATTTTGTGGGTCCCGCTACACCGCGTTTTTAAAGGCGACGCTCATAACTCCGCCGGGTGCACCTAAAAACGCCACAGTGCTATTGAGGTCTTCTTAAGAATGTCTCTGCTTCTTGGTTTCGGACATCCTTCTATGGAAACCAAGAGGCCGAGTGCACTGCGGAAGTTTGACTTTTACCGATAGTTTAGTCAGAGACACTGGGATTGCATATGAACACTTAGGACAAATGATGTTGGATAGGGCAATGTGGAGTGATGTATGTACTTGTTTAGTCCCGTCCGATGGCCGATAGATAAATAGATAGATAGATAGTAGAATGTCTTGGACACCCGGAGTATCTGAAGTATGCAGACCTCGGGGATTTCAGATGCTGCATTAGTATATCCCTTCAAATACACTGTTATTGTAACGTAGCGTTCTTAGGTAATTATTATGTTCTTTGCATAAGGACTAGAATTAATGATTTCCTTCGCCAAAAAGGTTTGGTTGTGTTTGTTTGTTTGTTTGTTTGTTTGTTTGTATGTTTGTGGTTTAACATAACTTAAGAAGCTATGGATGCATTGCTATGAAATTTGAAATATAATTAGTTCTATACAAATCAAAGAAATGATTCGATCTTGAGCCCCTCGTGGCTTTCCTATGTACTGCAGCAAAACGTCCGGTTCTGTATCTGTATACCACCGACACAAGGCTTGCAGGCACGCGGCGCTGCAGCAGCTGGTTATATTACACAGAACGGTTTTCCTATCTTGTGATTCTGGACAAGCTATGGTCACGTTTTTTAAAATTTATTTTTGCATGGTAGATAGCATTTCTTAAGCTTGAAAACGCATAGTTGCTATAAAATGCAATAGATACATCTCTGTCTGAATCTGTAACTGCACAGGAAGGTGGTGACAGTGAGTGGGTGGGTCAGTGACAATGAGAAAGCGAGGTATTACAGAAGCGCTGTAGCTAACACCCACACAAGCGATAATCTGATCCCGCCTCACAAGAGGGGGTGGGCGGACTTACCAATCAGTCGATTCAGGATTTAGGTGCTTAAAGGACCACAGAAATTGATCGCCTCAAACGGAATGTATTATGGTTGGGTGGGGATTAGTCATGATAGCGTAGTCTGTGTAAATGGGCCGGATACCGCTTAGCTATTCCCCATAGTTGGCTCCCTCCGAAACGGGGAAGCGTCCACGGTAGGGATCTAAGGTCAAAGAACAAAGTCACACCGTTCAGCTGCAGAACTTCCAGATTTAAGAACACCACATTACCTTTTACCGTAGAGTTATTGAATGAATTGTAGTTTTTGACTCAAGTGTATAGTTTAAAAAAATGTTAAGTTATGGTAAAACTTGTATGAGCAATTGAATGTTTTATCCCATACCCCAATTCAGCCGGTAAGGCTGCAATGGTATGTGTATGTAATTGTTTGCAAATAAAACCAGTGATTATTATTATTATTATTATACTATCTTCAGAATCTGGATGGAACTGCCTTATTCATAGGTGTGCAGCTCATTTACATAGAATACCCTCTTGGTCTATAAAAAATATATTTATGTATACATGTTTTTTTTTGGTCTCTTTCCTTATCTTTCCTTATGTCTAGTTTCTTCGTTTACTTGTTTGCAGGTCTTCTTCGCCATGAATTTGCAACAAGGTTCACAATGTGAATATATTTTATTTTTATTTTATTCAAATTGCAACGGCAATACAAAGACCACCCAGGCAGCGTGGCTGATTTTGGGTGTCTGACACAGCACATATGTGAATATAGTCTTCTAGTCTGTATTGTAATCGCCTATTTCTGGACAAGACCAGAGGTCGTTTTACCATCGGGGAGCCTACACGTCGCACGCTATCAAATATTTAGACATCTATGAAAGAATGTTACTGCTTCTGTATTTTTACAGGGAGGGATTGCTAGCCCTTCCCCTTTAACGTGCTCGATGCACCTCCTCTAACACTGGACCCCATTGTACGTCCCTTCCGAAAGACGAATGTAGCCCCAACCGAGACGTCCTGACCCAGCATTGAACCGGGATTTCCCGGTTAGCAACTAATTGGGACCAGGGGCTCAACTGGTAGCAGCCTTGTAGATATAATAGAAGAACTTTATTGCACGACAATTGTACATGGTACAAAGTATGGCAAGAATTCGTTAACATAACAAAAAGTGGAAGTATAGAATAAGACTTAACATCATAATTACTAATACAATACAATAAGGGCTAGCATACGTTTTCGATGTGACATCTGTATTTCACAGCTAACAGCCTATATGGGTATCCCTGATGTTCGTTTTTAAATAGGTAAAAAAAAGTGTTGTTGTGTTTGTGTACCCTGACGTATACTGTGTATACTATATAAATATTTAATAAATGTGCATGTTGTGTTTGTGTACCCTGACGTATGCTGTGTATACTATGTAAATATTTAATAAATGTGCATGTTGTGTTTGTGCAGGGTAGAGATGCCGGGAGGGGCCTGCAAAGCATGCCAGGGCAACAAGTGTACGAAATTCAGCCAACAGGAGGCAGGGGCGGGCTTCTTATTCCTCGGAAGGTAAGTCTCAAGACGTCTTTAGTTGCCATCTCATCTTATTTCATCTCATCTCATCTATCCCTTATGCTAGGGTCAAATTTCAAAGCCGGGGCCCTGTCGGACAGTTTGCGGGGAGGACATTATGATATGTGAAACAACAAATCAAGCAAAACATTTGGGGCACCACAGAAGATTGTACGTAGAATTTGGCAAGAATAGGGTCAAATATTGCCCAGGTACTTCCTGCAGTCCGCGAGAATGGTGTCAATGACAAAGTATTCCCCCTATAGCTAGCGTAGTTAGTCTGGTAGAGACCATCATCTATCCCTTAATCTAACTATTTGACCACTGGGACACCACGGAAGATCTGACAACCAATTTCCCCCACCCTACCTGGTTTTCTGTTCTTCTCAGTGCTTCACTTAGTGTAGTGCCTATCCATTCTCGGATACCATCCTCCCATTTTGCCTACCCCTCTTTCTTCCTCCCTGCACGGTTCTTTGCATGACAGTTTTGGCCAGTCCGTGTTTTCTTTGCACATAGGAGCTCTGAAGAGGTCTGTATGAATGGATAAGGTTTCGAACTGCTTTAGTTTGATCGATGAGTAGCAGCCTTTTCGCGACCACAGTGGCATGTTGTTACACTGCTCTCAGGGGCACACACAGGAGTTGAACTACCGACGAGGTTTGCATAAATGAACAGGGTCTCGTGCTGTTCAAAGAGTAAGACGCGCCAGTGATTTATCCCTGTCATGTGGATACTTTGAGTTCTTGCAGGAAGTAAGCAGGGCCTCGTAAAGAAGTACATGTACCTTTTTAAAAATGGATGATTTCAAAAAGTGTACAAAACATGTTGTACATGTAAACTGATCATTACGCAAGACACTACGCTGGTCCTCCTCACTTGAACAGTACATGTCCTCATTATAATGCGGAAAGAAGGAAAGTAACAGGCTTTTCGAAACAGTTGGCAAAATCCTCTCGGGCGTTTATCACCTAGAAAAACTCTGAAGAAAACAAAATCACGTGCACAGAACCCACTTATCATAAAAAAAACGTGGGAGTATTTATTAGCTACTGCCTCCAAAGACATAATTACCCCCAGGGTCTTCGTAGAAACATCAGATAGAGCAATAGACCAGACATTTTGTACCTTTTTATGTTATAGTATCTGTGCGTCCCATTGCAATTGGTCTTTGAGCATGAGTTTGCACATAAAGTTTTTTATCATTTTTAACAAAATTTTCTTTCTGTTCCGTTTCTTCTACAAGACTTTATCCTCTTCTTCTTCCGTTTCAAACAAATAAGGTCAATGATATGGGTACGACGGCCATCACCATGGTAACTGGTAATGTAGCAGACACCCAGTGGTGTTAGATTACATGTTGTAGCAAGTGGCAGGACTGAGCTGGAAGAGCTGGTCACCACATGTGTGTATATATATATATATATATATATATGAATGGGATTGAGTAATAATTAACAGAACAGTAGATTGTTAGGCTAGACCATGTGAAGGCAGACATTTTGTATTTTCTTGCAAATGTTACCTTTCTACTTATCATTACGTTTTTGTTTCTTTTCGTCCTTCAAGGCTTCTCAGCTTATCCGGTGACGACAAACCCAGTGGTGGGGGCTCCAAGTCCGGAGGGGCGAGTTCCGGCGGATCGAACAGCGGTTCCTCCATGAGTAACAAGCAGTGCAAGTGTGGCCACACGTACGCACAGCATGCCTGAAGCTGCTCCACCAAACCTACACACTCCCCTGATGAACACATCTTGTCTTGGTGACGCAATCATGAAAGTAGATGTAATTCTCTAATGATGATCAAGAGTTCAAGGTGTGCCTCAGGGGGTTGCCTAGTTACTATTTTATTATGAAACAAAGCTTCCCAAGTTCAACGCTTGCCTTGCCATAGATACGAGAAAACTGCATCAGCTTCAACACATGGTTACAAACTTGGAAATACGAAATGACGACGATGTTACACCAACTCTGACCCGCTGACATGCTAACTTTGTTCTGTTGGCATCTGGTGGGTTGGGTTGGTTGGATTAGGTTTTGCAATGTTAACCATTCCTTGTCCTTTATCTGACAGCTTACTGTGTTCTAAACTTGTCTTCAAGGTACTTTGAGGAAAATAACTTTTCCGTTATATGAGAGTTAGTGCTAGATCATCAGGTATGTTACAGTGACACAGAAACTTGACCAAACTGAGTTCAGCACTAACCGCAACTGAGACAAACGCTTCGTAAAAACGATACAAACCAAACATGGCGTGCTACGCGTACGGTGGTGATGCTCCTTTCCACACACCGGAGTGTGGTGAGATAAAACAGTAGTCCTGTCGCCCGGGACACTTATAGTATATCCTATAAACTCTATAACCAGTTTTATAAAAGGCACAAAGATTTCGATAGCCTCAAACGAATCATGTTGTTCACCGTAAAACGTCACTAATCCATTTCATCCATTTGTAATTCAATGAGTCATCATCATCATACACACAGCGTGCCCAATCATACATTCCCTTCATATGTCAAAGAAAGTGAAAGTCTCGGCAGTGAAAGGCACTTTCACTTTCTGACGCTCATCTGCTGTCCACAAGGCAGATACAGTCTCTATTCAGACGAAAAGAAAAACGGAAGCTCGTTGGGCCTGTTATTCTGCGACCTGGGCCATAGTCAAGATGAGGTCCTCAAGCTTCAGAACCTCCTCATCGACAAACCTTACTCGTGACCGTCAGATGAACATAGTCGATCGGCTCAGACAAACGAAACTATTTTTTAGTACTAGATGTTCCTGCCTGCTTGTGTCTACCGTCAGGCACACTTTAAGCACATTAAAGTGTCCACCACAAATTCTATAATATTGCCATTTGGCTGGTCGAGCTGGGCCTTGGCTGCGTGTCAGCAATGGTTGCCTGTCATCCAATAAATTGACGACAAACGAATATTGTGTTCGGCAAAGCTTGCATTATCGTGTTACATGGTTCTGAATTATGCATCTTCACCTTTCAGTGGGAGAGTATCGCACTAAATACACATCAAGCAACTTCTGTTGAAAAGATCATACCTGACAAGCGTTGTAGGTAAATCCCTAGTCGACTAAATGTCTGTGGCAAATATCCAAGAAATGGGCCATTTTACTGCTGGTTACGTTTTACATTCTGATCATTCAAACATCGGCTGGGCTCCTAACCGCACCGTTATATTCTTACTTGCCCTTTATATAAATGTGGAGGGTGATTGGAATAACGCTACTGCGGAAAATCTATAATCCCGCATCGTAACGATTATCTATCAAGGCCCACGCGGTGGATAGAAAACTCTGCACAGAAGCATACAGCTGATTCGGGTTCAAGTTCACTCGGGGTGGGTTCAAATCCGAACAAACAAATCAGATGGCATTTGGCAGGTGGTTTTCAAGCGTGTCCTCCAGTATTTATTGGAAAGGTGGCCTTTCCAGTCTCTGCCCTCGATATGCCAATAGCCCGGTCAATGACGAATGCGAACTCCTTCCTCCCCGTCTCCAGCCTTCTGCATTCGCGGCGCACTACCAGATAATTTGTGCCCCGACATTTTCTGGTCTTCGTGGAGGCAATCTTCTGATTGACCGAGAACTAATTAAGGCAGATGACTGGTGGGGCCATGACGTAAAAAGCCCATTTGCCCACGGTTATGAAGTTACATTACCGTCCATCGGCATCCGTACAGGCTCCAGTCTGCCTACAACTGGCAAGCAACCATTGCCCCAGACAACTCTTCAGGCTCAATATCACTTTATATCTATTTCCTGGAAACCTGTTTGTTCCTAACATTGGCTAACCCTCGTCAGCCTTCCTGAAAGTTACAAGTATATCCACTGCCTACAACTGGCACGCAACCACTGTCCCAGACAACTCTTCAGGCTCAATATCACTTTATATTAATTTCCTGGAAACTTGTTTGTTCCTAACATTGGCTAACCCTCGTCAGCCTTCCTGAAAGTTACAAGTATCTTCCACTGCCTAGAACTGGCAAGCAACCACTGTCCCAGACAACCCTTCAGGCTCAATATCACTTTATATTAATTTCTTGCAAACCTGTTTGTTCCTAACATTGGCTAACCCTGGTCATCCTTCCTGAAAGTTACAAGTATATCCACTGTCTACAACTGGCACGCAACCACTGTCCCAGACAACTCTTCAGGCTCAATATCACTTTATATTAATTTCCTGGAAACTTGTTTGTTCCTAACATTGGCTAACCTTGGTCATCCTTCCTGAAAGTTACAAGTATATCCACTGCCTACAACTGGCACGCAACCACTGTCCCAGACAACTCTTCAGGCTCAATATCACTTTATATTAATTTCCTGGAAACTTGTTTGTTCCTAACATTGGCTAACCTTGGTCATCCTTCCTGAAAGTTACAAGTATCTTCCACTGCCTAGAACTGGCAAGCAACCACTGACCCAGACAACCCTTCAGGCTCAATATCACTTTATATTAATTTCTTGCAAACCTGTTTGTTCCTAACATTGGCTAACCCTGGTCATCCTTCCTGAAAGTTACAAGTATATCCACTGTCTACAACTGGCAAGCAACCACTGACCCAGACAACCCTTCAGGCTCAATATCACTTTATATTAATTCTGGAAACTTGTTTGTTCCTAACATTGGCTAACTCTGGTCAGCCTTCCTGAAAGTTACAAGTATCTTCCACTGCCTAGAACCGGCAAGCAACCACTGCCCCGGACAACCCTTCAGGCTCAATATCACTTTGTATTAATTTCCTGGAAACCTGCTTGTTCCTAACATCGGCTAACCCTGGTCAGCCTTCCTGAAAGTTACAAGTATATCCACTGTCTACAACTGGCAAGCAACCACTGCCCCAGACAACCCTTCAGGCTCAATATCACTTTATATTAATTTCCTGGAAACTTGTTTGTTCCTAACATTGGCTAGCCCTGGTCATCCTTCCTGAAAGTTACAAGTATATCCACTGTCTACAACTGGCAAGCAACCACTGCCCCAGACAACCCTTCAGGCTCAATATCACTTTATATTAATTTCCTGGAAACTTGTTTGTTCCTAACATTGGCTAGCCCTGGTCATCCTTCCTGAAAGTTACAAGTCTTTCCGCTCCAAGTTCTGTGTAGGACTCGTTGTATAAATTTGCTAGGCCCAAACTGCGTTGGTGCAATATTGTTGAGTGACTGCATACTGACAGACTAATGCAGCTCCCTGTCAGCAATAATGGTTAAGTTACATAGTGTCTCCATATGCTGCGGTAACAGCCATTGACATTTAAAGCGTCCAGTACATGGCATTACATATAGAGCATCGTCCACATTATGCACTTTCCACCAATCTATATTGTACGAACGATAAGGGTGCTACAATGCAGTACTAAAAACAACGCACTGAATACAAACCTCATCTATCTTTATACTCAAGAACTGCCATTGCCATGACTATTGTCCTGGACACATTTATTATACATACTCATGTTAAGATTTGAAATATGTGTAAGTAGTCTTGAAATAAGCATCTTGAGAAGTTGTCATTTACTATCAAGTCATTGTGTAAAGAGCTCATACTGTGGACAACCATACTCGCAGGAAACTACCGAACTTCTGCTTCTAAGAACACCTCATGATAGATCCATCCACTGTCTTCATCAACATACTCATAGACATATGCCAAGCAACTACCTGTATGTCAAAAAGTATATATGGAGTTGTAAGAGACCTCATGCAAATATACTATACACAATTTTATCATATAGTGGACATCGATGTTGTATTGTTTATTAAACGTAAGCAAAAATGTAAAAAAAAAAAAAGAACGACAAAGTGTATGTAAGATTGAAGAGATCATTTCAAAGGCCCACTTCGCATGCGTTTTCAGAAAAACTTGCCAAAATGGGTTTTCAAAAACACCTGCCAAAACGTGTTTTTGAATGTGCGTTCCCTTTACAAGGAGCTCGAAGTAGTTTTTGACACTGCATTTCAGAGCTGTTGTGGAAAAAGCATCGTGATTTTTTTCTCTCTTTTTTGCAAGGTATCTTTGAAAATGCGTTTCAGAAAGTGTTCCTGAAAACGCATGCAAAGTGTGCCTACACAAGACCATGTATAAAAGCCCTGGATGCACACACACATGTCTGACTGACACTGGCGACTCCAGGCCATTACCAAAATGAAGTCTGACATCAATAAAAAATGACCCATACTGATGGGGCTTCTTGTTTGCTTCATTAACGTGCTGAGAGTGATTCATGGCGAACACACTAAACCAGGCCCAATTATGTGCACACGCAGCCTGCACTGGGGGACCACGTCAGCAACAGATGGGGCAACTCAACACACACACAGGGAAGGTCTCCCAGGTACCATTAAAACGCTGTTCCACAGATGGGTGCGCTAATATTCGGGCTAATGGAATATTCTTGTACTAAAATACTTCACGTAAAATAGGAGAATACTTGGGAAATTAGTTGCGCCTGAGATTGTTCTGTCACACATGCTGTAAATCTTGAAACTTTTTGGTGGCTTTATTTTTGTGGTTTTCGCGGTGACTTTTTGCATGGATAAAGTGCATAAAATATTTACAATGTTAATTACTGTGACAGTTACAGATGAACCTTTATTCAACTATCAGTTAATTGTTCTTCACAGGAAAGAAACATGCTGACTTTGTTGTTTTTCTCCGTGAAATGCTCCAGAAATATCTAACATGATTCAAGTTCTTTTGATGGATCCTAAGTTTCATGCACCCACAAAACATGGTGCACGTAGAAATGGGAGAATCAGAACACTTAAAAGCTGATGTCCTGAATGAAGGATGTAGTACATACTCTTCAAGCAGATGTACCAGTCAGGCTTGATTTGCGCATTTTTAGAGTATTTTGTACAAGCATTAAGAATTCTAAAGGTTATGGACTTTTTAATGATACGCCATGGCAATGTAAAAAATGCATAATCTCCATAAAAATGTACAAAACACTGCCAAATATGCTCAAAAGAATCCCAACGGTTACATCTGCTTGTATTGGAGACTACTAGTACTGTCTTGAAAACACCAACCTCCGCCTCCCGATATTGAGACGTATTGGACTACCCTTTCACAAGCAATCCGGCATTCCGTGTTCATTAATAACCTGCCCGGCTATATTGAAACAGATGTGCTCGCTGCGATGGGGGTGCGGCCAAGGCCGGGCTCCCGGGGGACGGCTCTGAGTGGGTGGCTTGGGTGCCGCCGGTGCAAGACATAGCCCATCAATTTTTCATGAATATCCTTCCACGCCAGGGACCTTACAGCATCTTATGTACACATGTCGGGCCTCTGCTCCTGACCTTCTGACGGGCACGTATACATGTATGCTGGGATGGATGGATGGATCTACACTACGTGACCCGGGCAGGAATATAGAAAGAGGACAACACATGGCACCAACATATAACATTACAAATTCACTTAGGATTACGAAACACAGAGGTTACAGGTGTGATATATGTTTGGGTACACTTCTAGGGGCATGTATAAAACTGGATGGATGGATCCACATGATGATGTGACCACATGATGAGGACAATACATGGCACCAACATATGCTGTAAATGCAGAAATATTCGCGGTGATTTTATGTTTGCGGTTTTCGCGGTGAACTCTTTACCGTGAACTTAAAACCACAGCGAAAAGCTGTTCCATTGTGTGTCTGTAGCGCTACTATTGTTTCAAACGCGAACTCAAAACCACCGCGACCCTCCATTTTCTCCCTACCGCGAAATTAAATCCCTGCGAACATTTCTGCATTTACAGTATCACTATATATTCACTTAGGAAACACTGGTTACAGGTGTGATATGTGTTCGAGAACCCTTCAAGATACCTAAGGGCACGTATAAAACTAGATGGATCCACACGATGTAACCCTGGCAGGAATATAAAAAGAGGACAACACATGGCACCAACATATAACATTACATATTCACTTAGGATTAAGAAACACAGAGGTTACAGGTGTGATTTGTGTTCTTGATACCTTAGGGCACGTATCAAAACTAGATAGATTCACAATACGTGACCCGGCAGGAATATAAAAAGGGGACCAGCATGGCACCAACATATACTGTAAATGCAAAAATGTTCGTAGTGGTTTTATGTTTGCGCGGTGAATTCTTTACCGTGAACTGAAAACCACTGCGAAAAGCCGCTCCATTATATGACTGTAGCGCTACTAGATATGTGTTCGGGGACCCCTCAAGATACCTAAGGGCAGGAATCATATCTATAGATGGATCCATATGATGTGACCCGGGCAGGAATATAAAAAGGGGACAACACATGGTACCCACATAAACCAATATGTATTCACCTAGGATTACACAACACAAAAGGCTACAGGTTTGATGTGTTCCAGATACCTTAGGGCAGGAATCATATCTACAGATGTATCCATATGACGTGACCCGGGCAGGAATATAAAAAGAGGACAATGCATGGCACCCACATATATTCACTTGGGCTTCCAAATCACCCGGTGTAATGTGTGAAGTGTTCTAGAGACTGATACCTAAGGGCAAATACCAATTTGATACATGCCCAAATTTTGATGATTAATGTTGATAATGAAGTTGTAAAAAATCAATTCTAATAACCAATTCTGATGATCAGATTTGTGAAAATCAATTTTAATAATCAATTTTGACAATACTGACAACCAAATTCTGATAAGTCTGATATTCGGTTCTGATAATCAAAACTCAACATGCTGAGTAAATATTTGTATCTGCCATGTTATATGTTACCTATGATAAACTAGTTTATACTTTACTAAAACATCAGTTTCAAATCCAACAGTTAAGTTTTATATTTTGTACCCTTGTGCTGATATCAACGTACAGTTCTTACAAACCATCATCAAAGAGAATAATAGAAGTGCTGCTGCAGTACCAAGGACAGCCGCCAGGGGGCCAAAATTTTTCAATTTTTTTATGGGCCAAAACCTTCTTACATACTGTACCAAATTTCCTGACACTCCTTCCGTTGATTTGTGAGTTATGCTGCTAAGCCACATACATACAAATGCTACGGAAAATGCAATTATGATGAGCATGTGGGATCAGCATATCAAACACAATGAGTACCTTAATCTACACTACAGAATATCTTCTGCTGGCATCTTTGTAACAATAGTACAAAGCTCATTGTTTGGGAGCTCATGTTGTTAATTTTCATTGTTGAATCTGTCATTTCAAGCTTACGAAAATACATTTTTATCAATTTTATGTCATGAAGTTCAGCTTTCTTGAACACAAGGGGTCAAATTTTGCTCCAAATTTTTGTCTGTCACAGAAAGCAAATTTCTGTCCCGGAACGGAGGGACGTGTCCTTGAGACAGGCCTGCAATAGAACCATAAATGTTCTATACGACAAGAGAAGCAATTCTAGGGGTGGAGCTAATGGAAACCTGCTGTTCCTTGGCAACTGTTGCTAGGTAACCTTTGTTGCCTGGCAATAAGAGCTAGACTGTCACAATTATAGTAACCAAAAGAACTACATGTACTGGTACCTCAATATCAATCTACACTACATAATATCTCTTTCTGCTATCTTTGTAACAATATTAGTAACCACTAGTCGTCAAATACAATCTTCTTCCCCTGAAAGGCGGCGATCTGCCCGGCTTGTTCTTTCTGCTTGCGTTTGGCGATCCACGAGGGGTGGAGATGTCCCGACGTCTCGGCTGAGGACGGCTTCGCTGCTCTACCTGCAGCTGGGCAGCACAAGTCAGGTTTGGGTCATTCAGGACATCTCATGTATTGTTTTATTGAATAATACTTTAACTCTGAAGTAGCCGTTTGGCACCCACTTTCATAATGATGGGTTACAGAGTTAGGCAGCAGGGAGAAGGTTAAGTTTATTGCAAATTCTTGGCCGAAGGCTAAGCAAAAGTAACAAGAAGACCAACAGTGACGAACAATATAAGAAGTGACTACGCAGGTCTATACTATCTCTAAATCTTAACTTCTTGGACTCGACTTCTTTTTCTGAAACAAAGGAAGACTGTAATGCCTCGGTTCTGCTATGTTAAGAGGAGAGTAGTGTATTGATTTGAAGTTTCATTTAAGTTTCATAAGTTATATGAAAAAAGGAAACGAGCAAAGTTGACAATGCTATATCGAGTTTTTGCTTCTCAGATTTTTGCAGGAAGTTAATGGATAGGGCTGGGAAAATAAAAGAAAGAGGGGTGCTGTGATAGACCCAAATACTAAAAAGAAAAACACCACTAAAAGGAAAATTGCAGAATTGCTTTGGGTAGAAAGTAAGAATCATTGATACCTGTTGCTCTGGAGTGCTGCTGAGGCCTTCCTCTGGCTGCAAACTTGTGTGAGTTCCCTCTGCAAAACCAACATTCTTCAGTTAGAGTAGAAAACATAACACTCATACGAATACACATACTGTATATTCTAAGAGTACTGTAAGGTTTGAAATGTTTAGCTTATGTATGTAATTACTATGTATCTTGATTTTAGATGACTTTTAAATTGTAAATCTTACTGTATTTCAGTAAATGAAGGTTGCTTCTGTATGTTGTGTCTTGTAACCAGGACATAATAAACCATTTACTCATTCATTCATTCAAAACAAAAAGATGTATATAGAAGACTCATGTATGATGTAGTCTGTATCTTTATTATATCTTGTCTGACCCCTACCGGCTCCCTCATGACCTCAATTTGAGCTTCTCATTATAAAGTCAACAAAGTTTCGAACAAACAAACAAATAAACAAAGACATGTAATTGTATATATTCGATCAAATAACAACAAGCATCATGGTATTTCCATAGGATACAGAAAAACAGAGCACCCTGAAGAGAGAGGGTGAGTGTGCAGAGTGACAGAGTGGGGGAATGATGCATATGCTGAAGAGGGAATAAATCAAGTTGTATATGTATATAAGAAAAGGCACTTCTTTACCTTTCATTTGGTCGTTTTCCCGTTCTTTTCTCAAACTTCCCCTTCTTGACATTCCTTGACCTCCCAGCAAGGCTTCCGATGAACAGAGACTCCCCTGGAAGCGCCCTCGCGACCGCAGGTACTCCCGACCCTCCTCCTGACTCAAGAGTCCTTTTCCCACCTTCCGTGCCTTCCTCAGGGTCTGGTTCCCCTTCTCTAAGGAACATGTCATCTCCTTCAGTCACTGTCGCTTCCTCCTTCTCCTCCTCATCTTCATCTTCTTCAGCATCACAAGCCGCTTTTCTTGGACCTGTCCTCTTCACAGTCGTGGGTTCAGTTCTTTTTACTGACTGTTTGTCGTCTTCTTTGCTTTGGGTAAGATTAACTTGTGATTCAGTTTTGTTTTCTATAATAGATTCTGTCATCTGATCAGGAGTTTCTTTCTCCTCACTATCAACATCCTCTACCATTTCCTCTACACTGTCTTCTCCATCCTCCTCACTTTCACTTTCTGTGTCTCTAGAACTCACAACAATCTCTGTTGTGTTTGAAATTTCTGTTAATGCTTTTGCCGCATCCTTACTTTGAGAGATTTCATCCTCCTCACCAACATCACCTGCACCGCTCGCCTCATCACTACTTCTCTGCTCTGCTACGATATCAGACATTTCTTCAACCTTTTCAATAGATGAGTCCCTTGCAGGTGTCTGTGTATTTTCTGTGTTCTCTGCTGGTCTCTTTTCTGTATCTCCCTGTCCGGGTTTAGCTGCAGTTTTCTTAGCTTTGTTTCCTGCTCGTTTGTCCTTCACACTTTTCTTCCGGTCGGAAACCATTTTCTGACCAGGAATGATGTTGAACTTGGCTGGAAGTTAAGGATGATAGAAACTTTAAAACAGTAAAAATTCAAAATATTCAGTTCTATGTGTGGGACATCTTATTCATAGTAAATCTTTAGATCTAGTAAATCTTTAAAACAGAGTTTCTTTTACGATTATCGCGCCTTAACCCAAACCCCAATCAGATCTGAACCTGGGCCCAGAATCTTTAGCTTTGATATATGCATCATACTGTGCATGCCCAGCTCAAACTGGGAACTATGTTATTGGTATGACACAGAGTCCCACTGCAAAGCAGTGTTAATCACTGAACTGGGCAAACCTGGATGATAATGACAGAAAATAAAATGAATAAATAAGTAAGGGAAGGCCGACTCACCTCTGACTGTGTCCAGTTTACTCTTCAGGCCCTTATGGCTGATCAGCCTCGCCATGGCTCTCTCTTTACTGGAGGAAGTTGGCTGCAGATAATGAACAACATTACATATCGCCAAAAATAATTACTCAAGCAACTGGATAAAATTTTGAAACAGTCAGACGTTTCAGACAGCATCCACTATCTTTCGTCAGTGACTAACGATAGGACTGAGAACACCAGGTTTTATACCAAAACTCTGAATAGGTATGTTAATGAGGTTAAGACAATTTAGGATGTCTTGAAGTAGTCTTTAAAAGAAGATTAATTCAAGACAAAGTTTTGTGCCAATAGTTCAATTAGCTACTGTTGATTTTAGTACAGTAACTAAATGTTGTTCGTCCGGGGGTGGGGGGTGGTGGGCAGTACATTATCCCAAGTGCCTGAAAGTTCAACGCGTAGACCCCCTTTCCTGTTGAGGGCCGGATTGTACATCCTCTCATATATTGCTTCTCTAATTCCCCGTTCGAACCAGCTTTCTTCACGATCTAGGATGTCCGTGGATTCGAGATTGAATGAGTGTCCCTGGTTGTGTTTTAGATGGTGGAAAATGGCAGAGGAGTAGCGGTTAGCGCTCTTTCTGCAATGTTCCTTGTACCTTTCTTTTAGTGGTCGACTTGTCTCCCCAATGTACATGCTATTGTAGTTCGGTGCCAATAGAACTATTGGCACAAAACTTTGTCTTGAATTAATCTTCTTTTAAATACTACTTCAAGACATCCCAAATTGTCTTAACCTCATTAACATACCTATTCAGAGTTTTGGTATAAAACCTGGTGTTCTCAGTCCTATCGTTAGTCACTGACGAAAGACAGTGGATGCTGTCTGAAACGTCTGACTGTTTCAAAATTTTATCCAGTTGCTTGAGTAATTATTTTTGGCGTATCTTACTACCTGGATGTCTAACTTTCATCAACGTAACATTACATATCACAATATATATCCAGAAATGAATGGTACTTTTTCATTCAATATTTACAACTGGACAAAAGTTTTCTGTGAAATAACAGGCAGAGCAGCATCCAATACAATAATTCACAGAAAACTTAGAAAAATTATCCTCACAATACGGTTGAGAGCAGCACATTATTTGGACACAAACAAACAAACACACATACATAACATACAGTAGTGTAAAATCAACTTACATCACTTAATACTTTGTGCTCGTCAAGATCTGCAAACAGGCCGGCTTTCGTCACATCATCAGGCTTCAACCCCTGTATTAAAAAAAGGGCATCAAAGTTCAAACTCGGAACCACCTTAGATCTGTCAAAGGACAGTTACTTAAGCAACTGTCCTTTGACAGATTTAAAAATATTACATTTGCTCGCTTGTATTAAACTGTCATTTGGTGTGTCTTATTACCTGCATGTCTGACCTTCATCAAAGGCAGAATCTTGATAAAATTTTGTCAAATGAAGGACTGGCGAAACCCAGACAGAATCCCTACCTTGAGGACTGTGATGTCTTCATGCAGTTTCTCAGCACGGTGCTTGTTTTTCGCCAGCTGTTCAGGTTTTCCTCTAGAGGGAGGTTGGGATTTAATAAACATGTGTTACACATCTAGATGCAAAACACTTATCCATTCGCTCACACACTCTTGCTCGCTCACTGACTCACACATTTACTCACATTCACTCAATCACTCACATTCACTCGCTCACTCACTCACTCATTCACATACAACCACCCACCCTCTCACTCACACACTCATGCTCACTCACATACTCACTCACTAACTCACTCGCTCATCACTCACCCACTCTCTTCTCTCTCTCTCTTCTCTCTCACTCACTTACTCACTCACACAAACATTTGAGACTCACTCATTCACTCACACTCCCTCCTTACTTCTTGTCCCGTAGTTTACGGATGTTCCGGCACAGAGCCTGGATCAGCAGCAGCCGAGCTCTCTTCACGTCCCCTCGGAGGAGCACAATCTGAGGGGGAAGGGGATGCATATCTAAGGATCTAGAAGTACAGTCAAACCTGCCTAGACGACCACCTCTAGATCTTCAACGCGACCACCTGGCCATGGCGACCGTTTTTTCTCGGTCCCGAAAATTTTCCCCATAGGCACAAGCATTAAGCTGCCTGCCCAAGGCGACCACCCGTCCAACGCGACCGCGACCGGCACAAATTGGGACCGCACAGAACCCGATCCCTGCCCATGGCGGCCGCCTCATTTTCAAGCCTGTGGTGACATCGGATTTTGCTGTCGGATTTGGCGGAAAGGAGACCTTGTCGGACAAAAATATATGGTTTAGCATCGATTCCTCTAGCCTCCTTCGCAGACTTCCTAGAGCGGAGGCATATACAGTATATTGGGGAGGGGGACACACACAAGAAAGTTATGTAGCTGAGCGAGGGAGTTGTGTAGCCGAGGGGTGACCGCTGTCCGGACGGCTGTCACCCCTCGGCTACACAACTCCCTCGGCTACATAACTCCCTTGTGTGCCCCTACCCCCCCCATATATATGCCGCCGTTCTAGGAAGTCTGCGAAGGAGGCTACGATTCCTCCATGAAGTGTTTTCATAAAACGTTCCCACTATAAACATTGTAAATACGTTTTCATTTTTAGTTGTTAGATCGAAAACTTTCTGCCCCTTTTATCAAGCGGTCGGCGCCCCCAAAAAGGCTGGGGTCAGCAGGTGTTTTCGAGGGATTTGTCTTAGGCCTTAAAATTTAGATTTTATGTGCCAGTGTGTGTGTACTCGTAACGTAACGCATCAATGTGGGAGGGCGCTGCAAGATCATCGAGGCACACATTGTTTTGTAGTGAAAATGATGACGAAAGTCTGTACACGATGTAACGGTATACAAATATTACAACGATAACGGAAAATGTAATTTTTGTAGGATCTTTCTGCCAATAAGAATTGAACCTGGTGGGGGTCATGCTGTCTAAAATCACATAATTTCCCATCCATCTACATACTGTATTTGAACACCTCGACCTGGAAACATGTAAGTGGAATCCTCTTCATGGCGACCACCTGTCCATCGCGACCGCTTTTGCTCGGTCCCCCGGGTGGTCGCCTTGGGCAGGTTTGACTGTAACCCATTGTGACCGTCGGTTGGAGAAGAGACAGATAAGGTGGTCTAAACTGGTAGAACATCCTATCTGACCGTAAACTCTACTGTACTCTACAAGTAACGTTACTCTATACAAATTATTTTTGTTACATGTTCTGGGGAAAAATTCTATTCAAAAGTGTACGTTATATAGGCGGTCTTTACAACTGCAAACTCAGACCTGGGTGTTACAATTTTCTGGACGCCAATAGTGTCAATTTCTATACCTTAGAATTTGTTCAAATAACATTTTCCGTCGATTCTGATGCTCTGAAGTTTTTAGCCAACAAATAATTCAGAGCATGACTACAGCGCCCCCCTCCCACACATACTCGTCGCCATCAATGTACGCATAACAAAATAAATCACGCACACATACCTCTTTATTCAGCTCTGTGAAATTCACCATTTTCGGTTTGATGATATTCAAAGGCCAGCTAACCCGTAAAATTCACACATGGAAGAGTTTCACGTCAAGACCGAACATGCACCAAGCCGCATGGTCGCACAGCTGATGGCGCTATGAACGTGTGACAGCATCAAATCTAATCGGTTCCCATATAGTCATTACAAAGATATGAAGTGACAAAACTGTAATAAAAAGTATCATACCACAATTGATTTACGTTGTATATTTTTATAACATCTAATTATCAGTTGATCCGTTTAAGCAATTTTATACTCTACATTGAGTTTTGCGTTTGGATGCACTGTTTCTAGGAGGTCACCATAGGGTCATTACCCTCGTTTGACCCCATGAGGTTGTGTACATGTCCAACCAAGGAGGTTTAAACCTATAGCTATTTTAACCTCCTTGGTCCAACACAACTTACTTACTTAGACTTAGATCCTCCCGTGCCAAGTGGCACATCGGGCAGCAAGCATCCTCCATTTTGTGCGGTTTTGGGCCATGTCTTCCGCTCCTTGCAAGGTAATCCCCAGTTTACAAGTTAAAGTTGGCCACCTACTCCCGAAGAAGAAGAAGTTCGTCAAGGTCCTTCTGAAGCATGTGCCTCCATGTGAGTTTGGGTCTTCCCCGTTTTCTTTTCCCTTTGTCGGGTTTCCATTTGAGCGCTGTTTTTGCGTGACGCTCCACAGGCATTCTAAACAAATGACCTGTGTATTTTACTCGTCTTTCCGTGATGGTGATACTAAGGGGTTTTGTCCCACTCCTATTGTAAACTTCTTCATTTGTAGTTCTATCTTTATAAGTTATGTTATATATCCTTCTAAGGCACCGCTGTTGGAATGCGTCAAGTTTTCTCTTCATTTTTGCTGTAATTTTCCACGTCTCGCTGGCATAAAGAGCCGTGGGGAGAACTACGGATTGAAGTAGCTGGTCCAACACAACACGCACCGTTGATTTGGGAGTTACTTTATGAATTTGTGTTGACAGCCACTCGAGGGAGTAGGGCGAATCTACATAGTGTCATGTCAGTTCATCAGTTCTGTTGCAGCCGGGCTTTCCTAGCCCTCCTCTTGGCCTCAGCGGCTGCTATCCTCTCAGCTTCAAAAGTTGACACGCTGTTGTAGCTCAGCTGACGCCAGGTGCTGCGATCGTTGCAGAGAGCTTCAAAGTTTGTGGGGTCAATGTGACCCTTCTTTAAGTAGTGTTTAAGGGTGTTTATGAATTTATAAGGAGAATTTCGGACGTTTCAGTCATAATATGAGGTCAAAGGCAAGGACCAATCATGTGCACGCACGACGTTTATAATTTTGTAGCTCGTAGAAGATTGATTGAATTGATGTGCATTTTTTAAATCCTTGTAAAACATCCCTAGGTAATTTTAGTTGATTAAAAAATAGTGTATGCATTTCTACACTGGGATAGATCTACTGATGGAATTGGATACTTTATTTTCGCCATTAGATGTCATAATGTGTATATGGATAAAATGCAAAATGGATACAAAGTATACAGTTACCAGATGATTCAACCATAGACAAGGTACAACGGAGACACTGTTTGTATTTATCACTCCTTTTAATTTTCTTTTACATTGACATTTTTGTAGGTACCCAATAAAGCATTTGTAAATACATTTATGTTGCTGGAATATCCATTCATACTGATAAAAACTGTTATAATCATAACTTAATTTCAATTACATAGCATCAAAGTTATACTAAATCACCACTAACATCTAAATTAATACAGACGATTTATTTTTGATATCAAGATTTCTTTTTTCTGACTCAGTCTTAAATACATTTACAACAGGATGTAAACAGAAACTGTCATAAATTTTGCATCAAAGTGCCAGAGAAATCAAATTCCCTGTGTCATTCACATAAAAATTTGGTATTTTCTTAAAACAGCTAAGTATATAATCTTTAAAACAATTGTCTACTGTTACTGTGTGCTTTGGTGGGACAAATCAGCAACATGTTGTGATGTCACAGAAAGAACTGCTGCATTAGCATAAACTGGTAACCTTACATGTACGTTATGGCTGGATAGCCTGGATGACAGACCCCCAATCTCTAAAATATCTATTGATATATATTTCAGAGATTTGGGGTCTGGCATCCAGGCTATGGCTAGGAGTCCTTTCTGTCATCTTAAAGATTCCATACTATGTATGTTCAGACAAAAAAAACTTTTTACATGAATGACAGAAAATTTAACTTCACTGGCACTTTGAGGAGCCGAAATCAAAACTTCTATTTCTGACGTTTATAAATCTTCCATGCGAACTCGGTGAACATGTCCTTCGGCAAGTCCTGGTGGGAAGAGTTGATCAGCTGCATGAGTTGTGAGTAGCTGTTCTCCTCGAACTTCCAAAATTCGTCTTGAAGGCGTAAATCCTGGTACAGCTGCTTCACCATGGCAACCTTCGCGGCATCGTTCTGACCATAGTTTTCCTGAAGTAGAAAAATTTTTTTATTGAAATTTCTTCGTCATAAGTCTTTTTTTAATTCTTTTCTGCACAAAGTTTCCAAGGAAAAGGGAATAAAGGAATTCTTATAAAACAAAAAATAAGTTCATTGCAATATCTTCCCCAAAAGGCTTATGACAAGTAACAGGGAAAAAAAACTATGAATAAGACAATAGATCCCACTCTTAGAGACAACAGAGCAATCTTCAGTCATTAAAAACCACTACAAAATTGGCCACTTGATCAAAAGATTAGCTAAATAGCTGAGGTCAAACTGCCTACAAACTTCCGTGAATAATTTCATCAGGTTGGCAAATGACTGAAAAGCAAGTTTCTTTTATTCACAACCAAGTATTTACAAGAGCCGACGTTTCAACGATTGTCTGCTAGTCAGTATTGCCCTGATGAAGATGACAGACAGTCATCGAAACGTCGGCTCTTGTAAAAGACTTGGTTGTGAATAAAAGAACCTTGCTATTCTGTCTACAAACTCTAATGAAAACAAGCCAGTTGAAACATGTATTTAGAAGAAGAAAATAAAAAGGAAGAACAAACAAAGCAATTTCCAGTCATCAAAAACCGCTACAAAAGTGGCCTACAATCTGGATATCAGGCAAGTGACTGGGATATCACAAACTAATGAATGCAAGCCTGGTGATACCTACTTTGAAAAATAAAATCAAAAGGAACCTTTCCTAAGGAAGAACAAATAGAACAGTTTCCAGTCATCAAAAACCACTACAAAATCAGCCACTTGATCAGAAGATTGGCTAAATAGCTGAGGTTAACCTGCCTACAAACTGTAATGGAAACAAGCCAGTTCAAACATGCATGTATATATTTAGAAGAAGAAAATCAAATAGAATGGTTTTCACTTTTCAGTCATCACAAACTACTACAAAAGTGGCCACATGATCAGAAAATCTTGAGCTCAACTTCCCCACAAACTGTGATAAAGTTGGGCCTGTTGCAACATATTTTGAAGATGGAAAACAAAAAGCCAAACAAAGCGATTTCCAGTCATCAAAAACCGCTTCAAAAGTGGCCACACGATCTGAATATTAGATAAGTGACTGAGATATAACAAACTAATGAAGACACGCCTGTTGATACCTACTTTGAAAAATAAATAGAACAAATAGAACAATTCTTAAGAACAAATAGAACAATTTCCAGTCATCAAAAGCCACTAAAAAGTGGCCAAATTACCAGAAAATCAGATAAATAGCAGACGATCTGGATATCAGACAAGTGACTGGGATATAACGAACTAATGAAGGCATGCCTGTTGAACCTATTCTGACTGATAAAATCAATAGCAGAGGTCACCACAGTAGAGCGACGGCATTAGGCGTTAATTTAACCCTGAGTGCTCGAGGCATCAGAGCTTCAAACGAGGCTGATGTGATCAATTTTCCACTGGATAAAGGATAAATCTACACGGAGACGACAGTAACGAACATCGACTCAGACCACACAACAGGAAATCTGCGAAAAACACTGAAATACGTCATTGACTGCGATGGGTTTTTAATTCTGTAGCTGTAGACTGTATATAATCTAAGCAGAGTTGGAAATACTGGGTACATATGTACTTTTGTGACCTACTATTGGAGCTGTGCAACTGACAGTGGACTGTGGGTACACCAGTGCACCTAGATATTTGTGTTTGGTTACGTATGTTAAAGTACTATAATTGTGCACTAGTATCCAGCAAAGTGTTGACATTTAAGTGTCAGAAAAAAAAACACTTTTGCTATTATTTGTTTAAGATTTTGAAGTCAGCTATAGACTTTCAGATTCTGAAGAAATTTTCATTAATAGACAAACAAACACACCTGTAGAAGCTCCCGCTGCTCCTTGTTGACCAATCGCAGCGCCTGTACCACCAGCCAGCTGCACTTGTTCTCCTCCACATCAGTACCGACCTTCCCTGTAACCGCCGGGTCCCCGTAACAGTCCAGGTAGTCATCCTGAAACGAGAACGTGTCTGCAATTTTACAAAGACTCAGCGCTACTGTAATACTTCAATACCCTAGTGTACAATGTAGATATTGTTCGAAATCCGGATATCCGTGAATAGGTATATATTACAGTCATGTGCGTTTGGGACTGCATTGTAGATACCGGTCCCTGAACATTATATTTCATGTAAATACTTTGCATTTAAAACAAGAAGGTGTCCGCAGTTTTACAAAGACTGCAATAGTCAAATACCCTTCTAAGTATGTTGTTCCTTTAGTTACATTAAAAAATTTTCTAACAAGAGTTCCGCGACCTCATATCTCCATGAACAATTCTATTTATGCAAATGAATTACACATTAACATAAAATATGCTTAATCATCATAATAAATGCTTAATCATAAACAGCTTTATATTACTTACACATGTTGCAATATTGACAGCCGTATAATTTCCCAATTGTATGAATTTCAGTGTTTTTGCATTAATTATGCAAATTAGGAATTTATTTGCATAATTGGTATCTGTTGATGCTCCACTTTCCATAAACTACATGTTACATGTATTTGAGTCTTATAATGGAAAACACTGCAAGTATAGATTTTCCTCATTAGCTATGCAAATTAAGTCCCAATTAGCATAATTTGCACTTAATTGTGTATATCTTTGTCTAAGCTACCTGCATACTAAATATCATGGAAATCCGTTGTTCCTTTGTTCAGTTATTCTCCTTAGAAGATTTTCACAAAAACGCCCCTGCAGTTCCAGAGGAAGCTGCTAGGGGACCCAAACCTACACCACTTCTTTATTACATCACAAGCTATCTGCCACCCTGAAATCAAGACCACAGCACGTCCAGGTCAAAAGATACAAAAATTGAAGTTCTGCTGCAGTACCAAGGTCACATACCAGGGGGCCCAAATTCGACTCTGAATTTCGGCTTCACAACACCCGCCCACATACCAAATATCATCGTAATCCATCAAGAGGTTTTTGAGTTATGCTGACTGGAGTGGTGCGGAAACACAAACAGACAAACACACAGACACATCCAAAACAATATCTCCATTTTTCATGGAGATAATAACAGTACCAGGTATATGTGGGAAGTACAAGATACTGGCTGTTGCCATACAAATGATGTTTCCAGCTGTGAAATAAGCTTGTGATTGTAATTTGAGACGATTGATTGTTATTTGAGACGATTGATTTAATAAAAACAAAAAATTTAAAAAAAGTTCCTCATCCATGAATAGGTATATATTACACTCCTGTATGTTTGGGACCGCATTGTAGATACCGTACTTTGTGACAGTGCATATATGTAAATAATTGGCAGTTGGGAACGCATCTAATAGCAGCAACACCTATCTGAGCTGCAGTGCAAAGTGAACCAGTCAGAATTGCCCCGAGTAAGGTGACAGATGATCATTGAAACGTTGGTTGAATAAATTACTTGGCTGTGTACAAAGAGTCTTTTTATTTACCCTATATTGTTGATCTCTAAGACTTGAATAAGGAACTGGGATTGTTAGAATAATCAATACTGATTTCGACATTGATTATAAAGCTGATACAAGCATTCATTTTTCAAACTCACAACCTCCTGCTCCAGAGGCATGGTAACTAACCACTGGACTACAGATGCTACTACAACGTGGTAAAAGTAAACTTGTGAAATGACTTCCTTACCTGTATCTGGAAGAACCTGCCCATCTCCAGGAGAATCGTCTTGGCGTTGTCATGGGACTCCTTACTGGTGATGCCAGCCTGGGGGTGAGAACAACTCTAAGTCATTCAGTCATGGTTTTGTTATGTGAGAAGTGGTTTTGTTCAGTTGTTCAGTGAGAAATGGTGTGTGAATTATAGAAACATTGATAAATATAATATCAGAATAATATTTGTGAGATTTCCTGGTTCACAGTTACTTTATTGATGCAAACAACTTTTAGTCATACATTCTTTCTGTTTTGACCTTTTGCAAGCTGAAGTAGCCTGGTTACCATCCTCCGTAGTAACCGCCGGCTCATTCAGCAAGTAAAAAGAATGAATCAGTGGTAAACTATGGAGGAGGATGGTACCCATGCTACATCTAAGAGTTACAGGTCATCTTGCAAAGATTTAAGCTGCCCTGGTCAGAATTTTCAACAAAAACACCAGATACACTAAGACACACTCAGACACTTAATTGGACATATATAATACATATATAATACATATATGTGTCTGGGTATGTGTCTGTGTATATGTATGCGTATATATGAATACACATATATATATATATATATATATTTATAAATTGTTTAACTATACAAAATAATGCAATAATACACTATAAGAATATGTACAAAGAACATGTGAAAGGAATGGTAATCGGGGTCTGTTCACTATTACTGTCAATTAGTTTTATTTATCGGTTTTTGTTTTCCATTCATGTCTGTTAACTACCTTATTTCCGTGCCATGTATGTCTTGAGTATCTTTTTTCTTTGTTTGTTTATAAACCAATAAAAAATGAATGTTAAAAAAAAAAAGACACAGACACAACTTCTTAAGGATTCTCAGGCGAAGTAAGTATGAAAAGGATTCTCAGATCCCCTCACCATGTACATAGCAGCCGCCACAGGGAGGTGGAAAGAATAGAAGGCAGTCTTGTACTTCACTATCGCATTGTACCTGGACATAACAGAAAATATGCATAACATGATATATGTAGATGGTTTGACACTTGAGTTGTAAACTGCAACATTTTGTAACAAAGCTTCACACTCATATATACACATACACACACACACTGTCTCATTTAACATCAGTTTTTCCTGTTTCTACACAGAAATATATGCGATTCAACTGCTACAGATTGCGATCAGGATATCTACCAGAATCAGTGATTGTACCAGTAGAGGTCCTGATTGTAGCCTCTGTCAAATTGGACTGAAAGTAATTCTTACCATTGTCATCATCATTGTCATCATCATTGACATCATCATTGTTATCATCATTGTTATCATCATTGTGATCATCATTGTTATCATCACCATTATTGTCATCATCATCACATCATCATAATTCTCATTAATCATAATTGCACTGACAACAGAAAGCAACACCTTCCCATCAGACAAAGAGGACCTGTGCCCTTACCTCTCCTCTGTGAACTTACTAAGGTTGACTTTGCCGTCTGGAGATGTGATAAGGTCCAGTGACTGACCAACTATTGTCTTGTATGTTGTCTGGAAACAGGTACATTCAACAGGGATGGATTAAAAACAGATACAGTCATTTCAGACTGCATAATACAAACTGTTCAACCAAATATATAATGCAGTTAACAGTGAATGTTGTTTGCCTCTCTTTGTCCAAAAAATCCCGGGGAAAACAAAAAGGTGTAACCAAAGAACATGAGGAGAAGGGACCATGAGATCGATGTGAAGGCATCTGGACACAGCGGGGGGCAGCTGGTAGAGAGAGCCCAGGACCGCACCAAATGGAGGAAACTAGTCCGTGGCCTGTTCCCAAGGATGAGCAGCCTAAGTAAGTGTACGTAATTACCCCTTGGAAGAGCTCCAGCAGGTCCACGTAGTACGGCTGGTCTCGGCAGAACCTCCTCAGGAGCTTGTAGATGCAGGACTCCACGTAGCAGGCATCGTTGATGGCCATGTTACCCACGTCTTCCTGTGTGGCCACATCACAAACATTATTTGAAAGTGATATCAAACCATCCATTTCTCTCTGAAGAGACACGAACACTAGAGTACATATGTTGCAGGGTGGTATTGTGGTTAGGGTTGTTGGCTTAGAACCTAAAGGTTCTGGGTTTGAATGCTTAGTATGCCCCAATGTTGTGCTCTAGGGAAAGGCATGTCACACCTATTTCTTCACTCGACTCAAGTGAGAATGAGTACCTAGACATCCCTTGGATAATGTTAAATGGAGATCCCGTGTTTGAGGAGAGCCACACCTCAAATAGGTTAAAGATCCCAACACTTAAAAAAAAAGTAGGGGTCAATCCCGGTGTGTATGGATCAAACCTTACAGTCTGGTCTTATGCAGCTTGTATTTAATGTACAACACTGCTGGACAGGTGCGTTATGCGTTATACGTTAAATCTATTTACTGGTTATGAAAAAAAACAAAGCAAGTACATACGACTCTGTACCAGCAAGGCTGGCCTCTCCTGGTCTGTGATTGGTCCATGATGTCGTCAAGAACCAGGAAGAAAGCTTGCAACTGGAGACAGGAGGGGAAATAAAGTCACATTAAACAAACATGCCAAACAATAGTCAACATCATGTTCATCACAATAACAGATGCTCAGGGTGAAAGCAATGTTTATTCATTCACTTCAGGCACCTCGCCCATATATACATACAGAGAAAGAAGAATAATACATAACAATACAATGTACAAATGATATACATGTGTACCTATAGCCTAACTTATAAAACTTAAAAGAGCTAACTTTTTCAAAAACAAGATTTACATAATGCCTCAAGAATATATAGATAAAGCTTTATAAAGATGAAAAAGTTAATACACACAGTTGGCCTTGTTTGAAACAGAGGAGAAACAAAGGGATCAAAATATCTCAAATAAAGTAGCCATCACCCCATAAGGATAAGCCCCCTCTTGCAGAACATACAGAAACTGCAGTAGTACGGTACACACACACACACACACACATACTTACACAAACACACACACACATACATACATACACACACACACATTCTTACACAAACACACACATACATACATACATACACACACACATACATACATACTTACACACACACATGCACGCTTGGTAAGCATTTTCATACTAGTAATGTCAAATCTCAGATAAAGTAAGAACAAACAAAAGTTTGAAGATCTCATACCTCCATGAAATATTAAGAGTTACTTAAATGTCTTGTTTAATTGTTATTCATTAATTATGCAAATATTGTTTTGATTAAACTCTTCCTCTTTCATTGATTAATATATAGGAATGCCTGGTGACAAGCACCTGAAATTTCTGAAGGGTTTCAAGTTAAACATTAACTCCCATGTCTCGTATGTGGGGCATGCAAAGTGCGATCAACAACTTTTGGAGGTCAAGGTACAAATTCGCAGTAGTTCTCACAGCGCAGCTGAAAAAGAAGGTTTTACTTCAAACATCGAGTAATCTTGTGAGGTATCTGGTCAAGCTTTTTCACAAAAATGGCTGACGGGACACCAAGGCAACCAGGAACAGGTGATCAGGGTCACCTGCCGCCACCTGACGCTGCAATAGAGGCACAAGGAGACCTGCAGCCTGGACAGGTGGGGAGGGGGGCAGTTTTGTCCCACTTATAAGGAAGATCAAAGTGCTAAAATAATGCACCTGATCACGTAGGCGATAGTGCAACATTACCCAATGCAAGACAAGTAGGGAGACATTTCATGTACTTATGTCATGTCCCGATACAGTTTCTGTACATGTATAAGTAATCTTCAGGGTATATGTAGATTCTAGGCTATACAATATAGATAAAAGACACAATGAGATGTTGTATGTCTACTGCATAGCTACATAATCTATATTTAGATAGAATTGATACGCTTAAGTTGTTGTTTTAGGGTTTCTAAGATTCATATATTCTAAGATTCATATATTAAACTATGCTTTGCCTAATTGTACCTGTTACAATTGTTGTTCAATAACCTAATTTGACTTTGACTTCAGCCTGTGCAGCATGGGGACCATCACCATAGACAGACAGGCCAACTAGCGCCCCAGGTTTCAGGACAAGGTAACCAAGTCCCAAAGCAGGCTGCTCCCTTGCATGGACAGTTAGAACAACCAGTGCCAGGACAAGGTTACCCAGTCCCACAGCAGACCGACCCTGGTCAGCAGGTCTATGGCACTCAAACAGCCGCACAGCCGAATCAAGGCTTCCCCCTGGCTCCCCAACCAGCTGGGCAGGTGCACCACAACGTCCCGCCTGCAGGCCAAGCAGCTGCAGATGTTGGGCCGCCGCCAGCGCTGCAGATGTCTGGATCTGTAGCCCAAGTAGGGGGTATCTTTGGCAGAGCGACCATCCGGATCCAGAGCCAGGCCCTTGCAGCGGGAGGCCTTGTGGGAGGACTCGTAGCTGGAGCCTCTACTGCAGCTGCATTTGCAACCAGCAAGGTTTGTTGGTTTGTTTGTTGGTTTGTTTGTTTTGCATAACCTGTAAACTGCCTTCAGGCATAAAACAGCAGTTTTGTTAAGTATGTCAATCCTGCCCAAAAATGGCAAGACGACCCAGGGAACATTAGTGAAAAGCGGTGACTTTGGACTCTGTGCTTGTATTGTTCTCCTCAAACAAGGGCCTCCATTTAACATCCTATGCTAGCGAGGGATGTCCCTCACTGAAGCTAGGTACTCATTTGCACCTGAGTGAAAGTGAGGGAAGCCGAGTAACATACCTTCCCCAAGTGCACAACATTTGTCAACAACCCTACCCCAAGATCACTTTTACTTTAAGGTTTCCGAGTTCCCTGCAGTAGTGTTGGGAGCAGGTCTGACTGCAGGTGTGGCTACAGGAGTCACGACCCTGGTAGCTTTCTACATGAGCTACAGGCAACAAACTGAGGAGGCCATCCGCAGGGCAGTGGAGAGAGAGCGGCATATCCAAGTAGAGAAGATAGAGGGAGGGTCGCTTCTCGTGCAGGTCAAGTTTCTAACGCTGGTAAGACAAGACAAATAATTATATGAAACTTTTATCTTTGGAGAAAATAGGAAAAAGGAAGGCTAAACTTAAAATTGAAAAGTCTACCATACTTTGCTAGATATCCCTCAAAGTCAACTTGAATTTAGAAAAAAATCCCCATTCATTTTGCTAGGGTCTTACTATAAGTCTTCTCTCTTCCCCCAGGCTGGCTACTGGGTGATGCGCAGCTTAAACGAGAGGATCCACCAGGGGAGCGATCGCACCTGTCTGCAGCTGCTGCTGGAGGATGAGCTGCAGAGGATCGGCTGGACCGGACCCATCCAAGTGGGGATGGAGAGATGGTGGTTAGCTGAGGAGGAGGGACAGGAGGAGGAGGCAGCAGGGATGGAGGAGGAGGAGGAGAGATGGGAGTGGGCAGGGAGGCTGGAGAAACAGGTATGCTGACACTGAGCTTTACTTGCGTACTTTTTTTAACATATTTACTAACATTTTTGGGCTAGCCAATCAGATGGACTACAGTACTAGTAAGTAACTTTGCTAGGGGTATCCAAATGAGGGTAGAGACATAAAAGCAGATGGGAACAGGAAAAGAGTACAGAGTCTGTAGTTCCTGGGGATGTTGGAGACAAGAAGTAGTAACAGGCATAAGGCTGTCACTGTCAGTGTGGGTTGGGGAAAAATCAGGGGAAATGGTAGGCACCGACATATTTGACTCCCCACCCTCTAGTTAAAGCTCTCCCTCTCCATCAAGTGTCTGGATGCATGGCATGGGTGTGGCATTGAAATTATTTTACTATTTTCAGTCAGTACCACCCAGCATGACTACAGAAGGAGACTCGGGCCTGCCTGAAGACGTGTCGTCTGTAGCGGCCATGTCCATTGCTGCAGCTGGAGAGGTGGAAGAGGGGCCGCTCAAGCGGCTCAGAGCCAGGCTACAGAAACACAAGGACTCTCCAACAGCACAACGTGAGATCAAGGCCTACAGGTCCTGGGAGGAAGGAGCCAAAATCCTGACAAACAGTGGGTACACAGATCTGGGGGGAGTGAAGGCCTTGGTACTGGGGTTCATGCAGCGTGACATGGTAACACCAAGTTTCACAAGTAAAGTACTGTATGGACAGTCATTGTTGAACCTGAGTAAAGCCCAACTGAAACAGCTAGTGACCTCCCAACTGCAAGTTGACCCCACTGACAGCACCTGTCTGCTGCTGACAGCTCTACAGCTGCCACATGGAGACAGCCGGGTGCAGACCCTGCAGCAGGTGGTAGCTGCCATCCTACAGCGCGGACCAGGAGACTGGCTGTACCAACACCTGCACCACATCTACTGCTACCTGGGGTGGGCCATATGGGCGGCAAGCCCTCAGCCTAAGGCAACAATGATGTCAAAACTTTCCCAGGGGAGTGACCTACCAACAAGTAACCTGTCTGCTCTAGCCAAAGCCCTGTCCGCCATGGCCAGTTCCCTTATGTATAAACAGGACCATTTGGAGACTGTGTACTTCACAGCCAAATTGTCTAAGGAAGTGTCTGAGACAGAAGCCATCAGACAGTTGGAGCACTTCCTCAGGCTGGCACCAGAGTGTGATTACTATGTGCCATATGCTCACTACCGCCTGGCCACCCTGTACAATCAGCAGCAGGACAGGCAGAAGGTGATCCACCACTTCACCAGGGGGCAGCAGAGGGAGAACAACAGGCTACCTGTGTTTAGTGAAGTCCACAAATCCATCAAAGACCCTGCTTGAAAGGCATATGAACATTATCTATCTTACATGTAATTGATGGTCTTCTCTTCCCAAATTGCATATTGTATGAGTGAACATCCTACATAGGCCTAACCTTTGTCAGACTTCCATTTTAACATTTCATTAAGCAAATGACTTTCACATACATGATATATGCATGTTGATGTTCACCTTTAACCAAATGACAAATGTCACAGCTGAAAAGACTTATCCATAGGATGGCTATACCTTGCTTCAAAATATAAATACAGACACAGATATGTATCCAATATGATAGACAAATACGCAACTTAATACTAATCAAGTAATTCCCATCATTTACCACTAAGGAATTATGGCATTTTTGCATCAACGATGCAGACTTTTATTTGTATGATTGGTCTCTGTTAATGTTCCACCTAACACAAAGTACTTATGTTTGATGTATTGCAGTCCTATCATGGAAACACTGGAATCATAGAATTTCCTATTTTTTATGCAAGTCCTAGTTTGCATAAGTTGCATGTAATTGTTCTCTGTCAAAGCTAGCTGCGTACCCCAAATCATGGAAATCCTTTTGATGAAATATTTGCACACAACAAAAATGTTTGTTACTTCGGTCAACCTAATTAAATCAGATATACAATCACAAATACGTCCTTCTTTTCTTCAATTATTAACTTTGAAATCTTATCAAAAACACCCCTGCAGTTCCAAAATCAACTGATAAGAGGCCCAAACCTACACTGCTTCTTCCGTACATCAAAAACTATCTCTGTATCAAAAATTCAAGACACATCCAGAACAAAAGCTTTAATAAACAGAAGCTCTGCTTAGGTACCAAGGTCACAAACAAAGGGGGCCAAAACTTACCTTGAATCTTGGTCGGCTTCTTCCCAACACCTGACCACGTACCAAATATGATTACAATCCATCCAGAGGTTCTTGAGTTATGCTGACCACAAATACCCAGAAACACACACACAAACAACACACACACAGACACACCCAGACAGACACACACACATACAGACTCAAACCAATACCTCCATTTTTGATGGAGGTAATAAGTGGACAACCGTACCCATTCTATACACCAGCCGACCACCATGGCTCTGTGAATGTTCTCTTCAGTCAGCTGATCACTGGTGACTAGATACCTGCAGGATAGACATGGAAAACTTACATTCCAAAACAAAAGTCCCAATGATCACTTTACTATACTATTATAGTATCAACTAACTTAATGTAAGGACATCTGGATATTAACCTTTGGCATACTGAAGTAGCCATTTGGCACCCAATTCCCTACTGGTTACAGAGATAGCCAGGAGGGAGAAGGTTACATAATATGCAGTCCTGAAGTATAGCAACTTGTATGAAGCTAATGGAGTGAATAGAATAAAGTATCCAAGTATCCAAGCAACAAAGCATAGCTAATGATTAGGACCTGCAAAGGGTGGTACAGTCAAGCAATGCTCTACGCTAAATTCAGAAAGGCAGCAGCTAAATTTGCTACATTTAGGCAGCAATTATGCTATACATGATAGAGTACACTGATTTCCTTGAATTCCTTCTGTAGAACTTGAACTTGAAGCGACCTGCAAGGGGTGGTACTGCTGTATTACATTAAATTCAGCGGGCTGCCAATATTCTACTCTAAATTCAGGAAGGCAGCAGATTTAGGGTTGGCAGGCTGGCTTTGCTTTACAATAAACTAAATGAAGGCACCGATTACGCTATACATAGGGTACAGTGATTACCAGGTAACTCACCTGTAAGATGTGATGACACTAAGACCCCTGTTCCTCTTCCCACCTGGACAGGTGTACTCTAATACCTGACAATAAGGAATAAAAAAAGATAAAAGTGTGTAAATATGCAAATATAGATACTGATGTAACAATGCCTGTATATCATCTCTGCTATATAGCTACTAGTACACAATAAAAGTCATAACTTTGCAAACTGGAATGCAATGTAAACAGTTGTATTATCTTTCTGTCTATAGTCATGGATTACATTTCTGATTATATATATAAGTTATAACCTTGTCAAAAATAGATCAAGGCATGTAACTGAACAGGAATCATTTGATGTCACAACATATAACTGGCTGCAATAGTCAGTCTGGCATAATTGAGATGGCACAAAATGGAAAGAGAGGGGGAGAGAAAGAGGTAGGGAGAAATAGAGGGAGAGAAACAGAGAAAGATAAGGGAGAGAAAGAGAGAGGGAAGAAAAGAGAGGGAGAAAAAGAGAGGAAGAGAAAGAGGGAGAGATTGAAGGAGAGACAGATAGGTTGAGAGAGAGAGAGAGAGAGAGAGGCAGAGAGAGAGAAAGGCAGAGAGAGAGAGAGAGGGGGAAAGAGAGAAAGAAACTTTAGAAAGAGAGAGAGAAAGAAAGAGAGCCTTCTCCCTGGTCTTGTAGGTACCATCTCCCAGTTTAGACAGCAGGGAGAAGATTAAATGAAACAGACATGAGATGTTCTCACCTTCCTGAACCTGACCATTGCATCGCTGATCTCCGGATTTTGGGCGTCTTCGTCGATGAGTTCCGTGACCAGCTGCTGAAACACCTCGTCAAACCTCTCGATGTCCGCGTCGTGGCTCGCCATCTTCAACTTCTTATTGCTGCTGTCTCCCATGGCTGGCTGGGATCTGTGAAGAACAGGTAGAGTAGAGTAGAATTTTCGGTCAGGTAGGACTGTTCCAGTTTAGACCGCTCTTCATTGTTGAATTCCTTTTCACTCAACTGTCATGGTGGGTTTGTGTGGATGTTCCAAAGCTCTGTGGTTGTACTTAACAGGGTGAACTTCCATGTACCTGTCGAATCTGGCTTTGAAGGCATTAACTGAGGGAGCGTTGATTACTTCTTCTGGGAGTCGATTATACAATGTAAAATCAATTACGAGTGCTTCCGAAAATAATTTCATCAGCTTGGTAGAACATAGGATATTGGAGATTCTTTTTACACAACTGCTGCCATTTCGGTGTCTCTCAGACCAAGGAGGTTAAAATCTTATTTTAACCTCCTTGCTCAGACAGTACTTTCACCCATCTTTGTTGTGCTTTCAACAAGAATTTGTTACACTGACAACCTGTTTTCCTTTGAGTTAGTACTGTTGTTTCTACCGTGAACTTAAGACCACTTAATAAGTTAATGCCAACACCTACTATCCCCTCCCACAGCACCATAACTAAGAATGGTGACTAATATACTTAGTTACTTCAGACAATATAACCTCCTTGGTGCAAGATAGAATTAGACTAGTATTTAGTACAGTATGTGAAAGTGAAAGTATTAAGTTCACCCAAGGAGGTTATATACTAATAACCTCCTTGGTTCACCTGACAGGTGATAATCTTGGACATGAAGGTGTCTCTCCAGACTCTACCAAAGTTTGGATCAGTTCAAACAAATATGGTCATCAAAGGGTAAAACTTTCACTGTTATTTTCCTGAGCTGAATATTTTCACAAGCTAAATCTCACTTCTAGCATACTTACAGCAATCCAGACTTTTATAACGTAGCAGAACTTACCCCGGGTACTGCCAGATCTGAGACTTGAAGGTCTTCTTCCTCCCGCTGAAGTGTCGGCGTGTTTGATGCCCAGCTGACTCATGAGGTGATGTTTCGTACGGGCCTCCCCCACGTGTGATTGGTCCAGCCGCTCGTACCATCGACCTCCCGGCCAATCGCAGGCCCAGACGGCTCAGAACGACCGTAGGATGCATCAAGTCGTCTTCATCCTCTCATTGCGCAACCTTCCACTCCTATAAAGTCTATCTAGCTTGTATCAAACGGGTGATAATGTCATAATGACTTTGATAATCGCAGCAACATGTTTTTTTCTGGTTTGACCTCCATTATGAACTTTGACCTATATGTTCTACACTGGATGATGGGAAAAGTTCAAAGTTCAAAATCAGATTTTTCTCGCGCATGCGCTAATGCGTCAACCATCATGGCGGCGGTCGGCTGAAAAATTCGGATCGTGCAAGATTCTCGCTTTCTTTCGCAATAATTAGGTGAGTTAGACCTAGTCAACAGTTTATCTTTGTGCCCGGATATACTTCAAGATTTTAGTGAGGTAGGTTGAAAGACGATGTAGACAGAATGCCCTCCCGTAATCAGTAAGTACTAAAAGTTACCAGCACTGGCGGTCTACCGGAGAGAACATGCTTACTAAATCTTGGTGATCAAAAATAATTGTTATAGGTTTTCCTGTTTCTGATCTCAAAAGTTGAAGCAAATGTCCTAATATCGTGCAGCAGCTACTTCTTTAGGCTGTGACATCGACATATTTCTTAATGTCTTTGCCACAGAATCATGTTATAGATTTTAGCACTTGTCCAAAGACATGAATGATTATCGACAGCTGATGAGACGAAAATGCATCACGTGCATCGTCTTTGGGGGTTGTAGTACTCAGCAGATAATTCCCTGACATGGGCCAATATTATTGGTACAGCTGTCAGCTCTCCATTACTTGAACTGTCAGTAGACTGTTCGCGGTGGCTGGATTTCTTTGGCTTGCTTCAGTAAACCAAGGAGGTTTAATATAATCTTCACTTGAAAGTTCAAGTCTTGTTCACTCCTTGATAAAGACTGTAGCTGATCAGTCGAGAATTTGGGTAAGTCCAATTTATTGTGTTGGCGTTTACAGTTTAAACTCCATTCAGAGGTTTAATATAAAGCCTTGAGTAAACCAGACACATGTGAGGTGTCTACAATTAATTACAATCAGCCCACACTGCGTTGATTACCTTAGTAACGTTTTGTGAGACATTTTACCAATAAAAGTAAACTAAGTTGAATGTCGGATGTTTTGCAACCTGGACAGTTCAGCATCTAGCCGACCAGGCCTAGGACTGTTTATAGCCCTTTCGCCTAACTCTAAGCTCAACCCTCATCTTCATCATCTTCAATAAACCCTAATCATAGCCATAACGTGAGTCATCCTAGACCTGGTGCCAAACTGTCCTGATTGACTAGGGGCTGAACTGTCAAGGTGCCAAAATCATCCTGATACCTACTAAGTTGGCTTGGCTAAGCTTTAACATTTTGTACCTTTCCAGTGCCGTTGGAACGTGCCAAAATGAGGCGAGCGAGAGCAGTCTTCCGGCCGAACGTCAAATCCGTGGCAGCTGCCTCCAGAGGCAAGCCTGCCTCTACAAAAGAACCGCCCGCCAAAGTCATAGACGATAAGCCAAAAGATGACGACAAACAAGAGAAGACAACCGTCAAAACAGCCGAGCCCGAAGCCAAGCAGCAGCCTGAAATGGCAGCTAAGAAAGTTTCCACACCACCGTCTCAAAAAGACGACTCCAACTCTTCAACAAGACCTGCTCAACCAAACAAAGCAACCAGCAAGCAGAAGGAAATATCTGCAGAACAAAGTGATGACAAAAATTCCAGCAAAAACACTGCGGATGCCTGTACCACAGATAACACTGTGTCAAACAATGCTGACAAAAACAAAACTGCGACTGCAAGCAATGCTTTATCTGTAAACAACAAGACTGTAAGCAACACTGCAGCCGTGAAGACTCAGAAGGATGTGAAGACTTCTAACAGCGATGGGCAGAAACCGGCCACAGTCGCGGGACGTAGGAAGCGAGTAATGGCGGTGCCGAACCTGGGACGGCGGAGACAGGGGGCGTCGGCACCTGGGAAACCCGCGGTAACGGAGAAGGAGCCGACGCCTAGTGATGGAGAGAAAAGGGAGGAGGCGGGACAGAAACAGTTCCAGGAGCCGCCACCCGTACAGAGGATGTCAGAGGCTTTTGGGAGGTGGGTGAAATATTCTTTTTCTTTGTCTGTTTCACATAACCAGTAAATTGTCTTTAGCGGTAGGCATAATACATCAATTTTTTATAGTAATTTAGGTAAGTAGAAGCTGGGTAAGACTGGACTGTAAGATTTGACCCACGCACACCCACTCCTTTCAATAACTTATCTGATAACTGGGGTCAAATTGTAGCACTGGCTATTGCCTGCAGCATCCAATATATGTTTAAGTCATTCCTTTGTGTTTGAAGAAAATTGAAGCATTTTATTTTTGATAAGTGTGTTTCTATAGAAAAATAGAGTAGACCTCCAATTGCAAGGTGAATTCTCTACTCACCAAGCCAATTTACTGGCTTGCTTGCTAACATTGCATTGACTCTTCCTCAGAGGCTTTTAGAAGGTTGGTAAAAGATTCTGAACATCTTTTTTGTTTGGTTCTATTTCTCAGCAAACCCCCTCCCCGGCACATTCCACCGCTGGTCATCCCGAGGCGTAGGCTGGACTCCACGTCGAGCGTTGACGGTCGAGAGGGTTCGGAGCGCCCCCTGACCATCCCCCACAGGGAGAGGCGAGTCAGTGGGATGTACACACCCAACATCCAGCCGGAGAGGAGAAGGGAGAAGGAGCAGGAAGAAGAGGAGGTTTGTTTGTTTGTTTGTTTGTAGCAGTACATATTTGTTTGTAGTATCCAGTATTCGAGAATATGCTGCTGCTGGGATCCCTGGTGCAGGGGTGGGCAGCAGTCAGCTAGTTTTCACACCACGCTTGGTCATACTGATGAGGCCGCACACTTTGAGTTTGATGTCCCTCTATACCCACTGTATATATTTTCTCGGTCTACCAGTGTTGGTGATCAATGGTGTTGAGATATATATGTAGTAGCACTCCAAGTGTCCAAGTTCCATGAACAAACCACCATGAATCTGACAGTTCTGACTTGGCGTGCGGCAGTTCTCTGGAAAGAAAACAATTTTGATGTAAACGTGGTCTGTGTGATTATTGCCTCCCCCGGACCCAGCAAAGGCTTCAAATCTTAACCGCAGACAGCGGCACAACCAGAGTAAACCTAACCTTCACACATATAGCAGTAAACATTGTTTAAAGCTATTTATATCCCCACTGTCCTCGGTGTAGGATAGTTACAGTGTGATCTCTGTGATTCCCAGGGCCCAGCCAAGCGCAGACAGCGGCACAACCAGAGCAAAGCTAACCTTTGCACATCTACATGTAGCTGCAAGCATTGTTAAAAGTTAGGATGTCCCCACTGTCCTCGGTGTACGATAGTTACAGTGTGATCTGTGATTCCCAGGGCCCAGCCAAGCGCAGACAGCGGCACAACCAGAGCAAACCTCCCGACAAGAACAGGATGACCATGGCCGACCTCATCTACTACAACCCCAAGGTCAACATGATGAAGTGAGTCAGAATTTAACTTTTTTCATTATTTCTATTGAATGAATGAATGAATGAATGAATGAATGAATGACTTTTACTGTACATTTATGTTCTTACAAGCTGAGTTCAAGTCATGAAGTGAGTCGCAAACTGTTTTTCTTCAAATCTAAAATGATTGTTTTCCGTCATATTGTTTTAAATTATGTTTTGAATTGAATTATTCTTTCAGTGATACAAAGATCATGTAATCTGTATCTTTGTAATATTTTATGTGACCCTTATCTCTTCTCTGAAGACCTCAATGAAATCAGTCCAATTTGAGTTTTCATGAATTTCATTTCATAGACATGTATGAATAAATTAAGACACAAACAAACAAGAACTTGTTGATTTTTGAATGATGGTTTTCCTTTAATTTAGATCAACAGAGGAGAAGGCAAAGAAACAGAAGGAAAAGAAGAAGCAAAAACAGGAGGTTGATGTGGCAAGTGAGATGAGCCAAGAGGAGGAGGAGGAAAGGGAGGAGGAACTGTTGGAGGAGGATGGGAGGTAATGAAGCTGAATCATCTGAAGACAAGAGAGATGTTTTCCTTGCTGTACTTAATTCAGTTCAAATCCTGTGCAATTGTACGTAAAGAATATTTTGTTAGCATTTTTACTCTACTCTACGTCATACAGTGGTGATTGGTGATGCTGAAAATAAAAGTAATGCACAGACAAGACAAATCAAAATTGTGCAATGAAATAGATGTATGTCAATGACCACACTATCAAAGCCTGATTTACATCTGGTCCAACCCCAACTTGAAGTTGAGTACTGTTGTTACTGATGTTAAACCAGATAGTGAGTGAGTGAGTGAGTGAGTGAGTGAGTGAGTGAGTGAGTGAGTGAGTGAGTGAGTGAGTGAGTGAGTGAGTGATTAAATGTGATGCTGTACCATCATGTTAACGTAGTCTAACATAACTTTATAATGATAACTTTTCCAGCCAAGACCAGCCCCCCGTGGATGAGGACCCAGATGTAGATGACAGCCTGTTGGTACCGCAGGTCAGAGTGGCCGAGGATGGAACCATTGTTCTCAACGAACAAACGTATGTTTTTTTCATTAATTGAAGATACTACAGTCAAACCTGGTCCAGCAACCACTCCGTGCAGGCAACCACATTTAAACAGTCCCGTCGATTTTTACATAGTTAAACCTTTATACCTTTATACCATCTTCAGTCGAGGAAGGCAGCGCCTGTTGTGGACTGATCTATACGCTTCCGCCGTGTTCGTGCATTAGCTCCTTCCAATGTCGATCTAGTTGATTCTTGAACTGGTAAACTGTTTCACTGGAGACTACACTCTCTGGTAGGGAGTTCCAAGTGTTTATTGTCCTTGCACTAAACACATGTGCTCTTGTTCTTGATTTGGCCAAGGGTACTTTAAGCTTGAGGCTGTGCCCTCTTGTTACTGCGTTACCTGCACTTTCAAAGAAAATCTCTGGCTGCCATGTCCTCAGCAAATATCAGTCCCTTGAGTGGTTGCTGGGGACAGGTTTGACTGTATATCTATAGGAACACATGAGTTTCAAGCTCATGTTTAGCGACTTCAAAATGACTACAGTAATTCTGCTAGACCAGATACATGTAGAAACAACAAAGAACAATCTTTTAACAACAAATCATCACTTCTTTTAAAAATAACCTTAAGCTTGTCCTCCACTGTTCAGCCTGACTGTCTCCACCCCTGCGAAGAAGGCGGGATCGGACATAATTCAGGAGGACGAGTCAAACACAACGTACTCCAGCTTCCGCAAGAAGGTGCCACAGACGCAGGCGTGGAACATGAAAGGTCTGTTTGCTTGTTTGTTTGTTTGTTTGTTTGTTTGTTTGTTTGTTCGTTTGAGTCTTTATTTTCTTCGTACAAAAATTGGCCAGTGTTAATTGAGGTCATGGGCGAGGAGGCAAAAGTCAGGCAAAAGTCAGGCAAAATGATTACATGAAATAGAGATCACATGATTAAACTCCAGAAACATATACCGGTAGTCCTTAAAGAATAGTAATATCATCAATTCATACCATATATTTACATCCTCACACTCACTCTGTAACTATTTGGGTAGGATAAGAGTGACCTCTATAGTTCTATTGATATTATATAGAGCTGTAGCTGGCTATAGGCACGTCTTTAAAGCATTTTAACCAACATTTCGTTCATTCCCTACAGAAACCATTAAGTTCTACAAAGCCCTGAGCACTGTCGGCACAGACTTCACTCTCATGGCGGCCATGTTGCCCAAGAGGACAAGGACACAGCTCAAGGTCAGGGCCTGATGGATTGCTTTTTGTCCAACCTTAGAAAGAGATGACTTTGATTAAACTATTCCCTACTAGCTAACCCATATCCAATACAAATTTGTTGGGAAATTGCTAATTTAACAGGGAGAAGGCTAAAAATGTAAAAAGGTAACTTTCCCGTCAAATTGATTTTTCAGTTCAGCATCAACCTTATAGCCTACAAAGAATACATATTACTTGCTATCACCAATTTCTATGCCTATGACATGTACAGTTTCAGGTGATACTTTTTTTTATATTTCCAGGCCAAGTTTAAGAAGGAAGAGAAACAAAACAGGACGTTGGTAGACAGAGCGCTCTCCCTGAGACAGGAGTTTGACCAGTCCATCTTTGACCAGTCTGACTCCGACTCAGAAGATGAGAAGAAGAAGAAGAGGAAGGACCAGGCCTCCAGGAGGGGGAAGGGGCGGCCGAGGGGGGCGGAGAATGAGGAGTCTGGGCAGTCTGGAGGGAAAAGTAAGCCTGCAGTTTTATGCATGAAATAAACTTTATTAAGTATGAAAGCCGTGACCGGATCCAAACTTGTACCCATGGAAAAGGCACCAATTTCCTTATTTGACTCAGAATGCAAATGATTACCTAGCTAGGGACGACTAGGGACGTCTCTCAGATGTACAGGACGTTGAATGGAGGTGCCGTGTTTGAGGAGAGCCACGCCTCAAGTGAGTTCCAGAATCCACCACACTTATAGCAGGGGCCATCCAGTGTGAATGGATGAAATAAATCTTTCCGGGTATGCAGCTGTGTTATGCCATGAGGCTGTTCACTGGATATGCAATAAAGATAAAGAAACAAACCTCCTTTTAACACGAATATAAACGAATTTACAACATTTCCTATTTTCCCCAGGAAAGGCGAGTGGCGAGCGTGACGGTGAGCCAGTCCCTGTGCGGTGCGTGATGTCGTCACCCCTCACCGTTTCACCCAAGAACGCAGCGGGCTTCCCCAGCTACGCGTCGGCCCGTCCGGACACGAGCAGGGATGGCGCCGAGGCGGGTACCAGGGAACACACGGAAGATGCTGACGATGAAAATGAAGACGAGGAGACGAGAATTGTCCAGATGTTGAAAGGACCGACGCGCGCAGGCCGGCAGCCCAAGCGGGTCCAGACCTTCAGCATCAACGTTGAGCCCACGAAGAAACGTCCTCGCCCTCCCACGGTGGTGAACCGTGCGTCTCCCATCGGTAGCCCTCCGCGGTTCTCCCCGGGACAAAGTCCTGTCGGGAGCTCGCCTCGTAAACGGTGGCTTTACATCCCCGGGGAGACCGGGCCACGAGCCGAGAGAAATCAGTCACAGGAGTCGAGCAGGGAGCAAGAAAACGAACCCATACAAGAGTTGGTGGAGACCGTGATGATACAAAGCCCAGTGAGGTTTGAATCATCGGAGATGCAACAACCCATTCCACAACTCATCCAGGGCACGGCGCTGAACGGTAGTGTGGTGGTCGGTGACGTTGAAGAACTGGTCTTCACCGATGATGAAGGAAACCGGCCCACCGCTACCACCACTGCGCAGTACACCCTGGTCATACCGGTGGTCGACACAAATTCTTCAAGTGGGGAGCAAACGGTTTCTGTCGTTGTTCCATCCAGTTCAAATTCTTCAAGCGGACAGCAAATGGTTTCTGTCGTTGTTCCGTCCAGTTCGAATTCTCCGAGTGGTCAGCAGACAGTTTCTGTCGTTGTTCCGTCTAGTTCTTCCGCACACAACACTTCGTTGGACGCAAATACGAGTGGAGGTTCGGAACGGCTGTCGCTCAGCTTCGTAACCGGGGAGCACCTGACGGCGAGGGATATTCTAGAGCAGATGCAGATGGAGGGGAGGCAGGGGGAGGAGGAAGAGGAGGAGGAGGAGGTACCGGTTGTCATTGGAGAAGAGATGATCACAGAGATTGTGACAGAAATGGCTAAAGAGCAGCCAGATGTGGACAGTACCGTGGACAAGGGCACGGCGGGGCTAGAGGCAGAGAGCTAGCACATGCTAACACTCGCCAGAGGATATTCATATGGCAGAAACATCAATATTCAGTCCAACCTGCCCAAGAAGACCATTCAGGGAACTGATAAAATATGGTGTATTTGGACAGGTGGTCACTACAGACAGGACTCTTAATGCTTATGTCAATGGGGAAATTATGTAAAGGACCACCAAAAACTGGTCAGATTGGCCTGGTGGCCCTTATCTAGAGGTGGTCATTTGTACAGGTTTAACTGTATTTCTTATTCCAGTTCTGTTCAGACCATTCCCTTTCATGTTCACACATCATGTCATAAGAACACACTGCCCAACTTGATTTATATCTTATATTTCTTACCGATATATTGCATTTTTGCAAATGTTAACAAATAAACATTTCACCACAAAAAAACTACAGCCATTACAAAGAGAAAGTGGATGTGGTACCATTAATTTCTCTATTGTTCCAAAATGTACGATCCTGATATTTTTTATTATCTCGTCTTATATTGGTACACATTTGACCCAGGCTTAACAATTTTGTATCCACATAATTTTGTATATTTTGTATCAAAGGTTGTGTCTATGTTATACTGTACAAATTGTTTGATGAGGCAAATGGTTTTGATATCTAAAAAGCCTTATCAGTGTTTATGAGTGAGTTCCTATATTGCATACTTTGGAATGACTGTTATACTGTAACATATCCTTATCATTATACTTCGTTGTTTTACTGCCTATCTTATTATAGAACAATTCCATTCCAACAACAGCAAAATGGTTCCTTTTTCATAATAAGTTATTTCAATTATTTCAATTCTATGGTTATTTCATCACAACAAAAGGGCACAAGATATTGATAAAGCTATCCCTACCCTTCTATGTGTCTTTCACTCAGAAAAGGGCAACCAGAGAAAGGTTACAGTATAGTCTCCCCGAACATCTGCTTGGAGATTAATACTTAGGGTGTGTAGATTGGATGGACACTCCACACAGCAGTACATCTCTCCTCAGCTGGCCGCTTTCTTGTCAAGTTCAAGAACCGTCTGGATGCCCTGAAAGACATTTTACAGTTTGCTAAATGTCACTATAAGTGAATAACACGTACAACTACCCTTAATTATTTTTTTAACTCTTTGGATATATTTTCATTCAATGCTTCATTACTCATTAGTTATCAAAAAATGTATCGAGTTCTTACTTGCTCTTTCCATATAAATTTCTGAATACTTCCTCAGAGTCAGACCTCTCTCTCATCACACTCATACATTTTTAGCCTCCACCAGGCCTTTTGAAATGGGTTATGGATATTAATTCCACAAAAATAGGGCAACTGATTGGCCAGGAGTGGTGGTGGTGACATTTCCCATTGCACGAGCAAATGAAACCATGTGGTGGCCAATCTCCCCTGGCAAATTATTCTCCTTAGGCTACACCAAGTAATTTTTATGGATGACGTCCTTTGGAGACCCTAAATCTAATGCAAGAGCGCGAAAACAAAACAAGAAAGGCCGAAAAAAACCAGATGCCTAGATTTGAAATATAATAGTCGACGACACATGTTAGGACACAAATTGAATGAGAGAACACAGTGTAACAACTAACAATTCTTTTATTCATCATGAAAAAGCTATAATTTGAATAAATCAGTTGAAGTTGAACAGCAGTTGTTGTCCTGTCCTGTTTCTTTCGATTTGCAGCACTGTCGTAACTCTTTGATCATAGTTACAGGAAGCGGAATTTCTTGTTTTTTTTCTGGGAACAGACCAAAATCAATGCGCGCGCGGACGTCATCCATAAAAATTACTTGGTGTAGCCTTATAGCTGGCGTAGTTAGTCAGGAAGAGAATACCTTCTTTCCGTGATCGAACTTGTGTTCTCGTTCCCAGCGCACCATGTCAGCCGGGCGATAGTTGACGATGAAGGCGCGTCGTTCCCGGTCCGTGGTGTTCCCGCGGGTGTAGTGTAGAGTGCGGCCGGTGTGGAGGGTACAGGAGCCCGCCGGGATGGCCATGGGTCTCCCCTCCTCCTGGATATACATATGTACATAGGGATGTATGTAGCTATTAGTTAGCCTGAAATCCAATCTTGAGACTGCTTCCAATGGTCACTACTTGTTGGCAGAGTAGAGAAGCCTGTCACCTTCCTAGGGCCAATTATGACTAGACGACTACTTCGTACTGCAGCTAGGTGTCGCTGCTGCAATGTAAAGAATGCGGCCCCAAACGTGACTGAGTCTACATCCCTGTACCGTCACACACCATGCCTGTCACGTTCTATGCTTTCCCAGGCACAGAACGTGACACAGCCCGACCGTCACAGACTGTGCCCGGAAGTGCTGTCAATCACTGTGACTGACGGGGCAGTGATGCCCGCGTTTCCATATAAGGCAGCGTGTTTTTGTTTACCGCAGTCCCCCCCACCCCCCGTCATCTTTGTTTTTCGGGGTGCTGGGATAAGGAGGAACAGCGTAATTTTCGCTCTGTAAAATAATTGAATAACTTAGACCTAGAATTGAAGTGGCACAAAAAGACAGTGTCTATAACAGATGCTTAAAAAAAACAATTTGTAAGACTAAATATAATCTATCCAGGGAAACCAGATCTAGACTAGGATCGGGCCACTTGCCGATTACTTCGACGTCCCGAGGCAGTCAGCTCGCCCGATCTAAATCAATGCTACGGGAAGTTGTAGCCCCGGGCACTGTCCAGGCACGGTTCGTGACAGTGCCGGAGTGTCACAAACTGTGCTTTTGCCCCAGGCACGGTTTGTGACACTCAGGCACTGTCACAATCCGTGCCTGGGCACAGTTTGTGACAGTGCCCGAGTGTCACAAACCGTGCCTGGGGCAAAAGCACGGTTTGTGACACTCCGGCACTGTCACGAACCGTGCCTCAGGACACAGTCGTGAATGGCAGGGTTCGGGACGGATTTCTGTTGTAGAAATTCGTGATGAGACGTCCGTCCGTTTGTGCCACATCAGCTCCAAGTCCAAATCATCCAAGACAAGCGCGAAATGTATTTCAATGAGCGAGAATTACGCTGATTCTTTCTCATCCCAGCGCCCCGAAAAAAACAAAGATGGCGGGCTGCAGGGAAAAAAAACGCGTTAGGCAGACTCCTCCCCCTCAAAACACTAAGCTCCGCCCAAAAGCACAGTATGGGATGAGACCCCCTGTGTGTCACGAACTGTGCTCGGTTGGGCACCATTCGTGACGGTGTCCGAGTGTCACAAACCGTGCTTTTGTCCCAGGCACGGTTTGTGACACGCAGGCACTGTCACAAACCGTGCCTAGGCACCAAACGTGACAAAGCACCAAACGTGACGCAACAATCCCCCCTCATCACGCTTCATACGTGGATTAGATTTCATTTTGGGTCCGCAAAGTCGAATGATCTGAATTGATGACCAGGTGGCCTCACCTCTGAGCAGCATAGTTGACGGCGTGTGCATGCATGTGTGTGAGTCTGACTTGATCAGCCTTACCTCTGAGCAGTGGTTCGTCATCAGCACGTGCACACCCTCCTTCACTGGTCGGTGTGTCCGCGCGTGCGACTTGTGCGCGTGCGTGCATGTGTGTGTGTGTCACAGTGCGTGCGTGCATATGTGTGAATCTAACTTGATGAGCCTTACCTCTGAGCAGTGGTCCGTCATCAGTACGTGTACACCCTCCTTAACTGGCCTGTGCGTGCGTATGTTAGTGTGTGTGTGAGTGTGTGTGCGTGTCAGTGTGTGTACGTGCGTGCGTATGTTCGTGTGTGTGTGTGTGCGTGCGTGCGTGCATGTGCGTGACTCTGACTGGCCTTACCTCTGAGCAGTGGTCCGTCATCACCACGTGCACACCCTCCTTAACTGGCCGGTGCGGCCGGATGGGGTGCTGGTGGGACCCGGGAACGAACCACATGCAGCCGTTATCCACGGTCGCGTCGTCCAGAGCAACCTGCGAGGGGAAGGAGTTCCGGAAACGTGGATTACACTTACAGCACATGCCAATCGCTTGCACAGAAGCTATTTCTTCTGTAAATCTTGTAATTTTACGCATTCAATTCGAGTGCATTACTACTGTACTACGGTATGTACTGTCCTTACCCAACAGGAGCAAATGTTAACGCTCTGGTCGGTAAGTCATTCAACATTTTCGTTAATTTTTACTATTCTAACTAGCTAGCCTGGGAGTCTCGTAGAGGCTAGTTGTAATGAACAGATTAGAACTTTTGTTGTACATTCGGGGTAAGTACGGTCATACAAATACAAAAGTCGTAATAAAGTAAATATAATGACAGTGATAACGTCCTCACCCAGCAAGAGACGGCCCGTTTGTCGGGCATGTCGAGCCAGTAAGCCTCGTCCTGGTGCCACGGGGTGCAGGTGTTCGTCTGGGGCGCCTGGAAACGGCAAGGTCAACAATGAGTGGTACAGCGACGGAGAATACCGTTTGGGGCGTCTGGAAACAGCCAACACACACGAGTGGTACAGCGATGGAGTAAAGGAAAGAATAGGCAGGAAAAGAAACGTCGGTGCGTTATGTCAGATTATAAAATTCGTGCTTCAAAGATAGTCTTGATAAGCTTTATTTACTTTTCTGCCAAACTTCTAGGAAAAGTCGTCAGTTTGGTAAATCACTCGATAACAAAGTTCTTTGTACACATCCAAGCATCTATAACTAGTCGCTTCATTGACCGTCTATCAGTCACCTTCCTCAGGGCAGTACTGAAGACAAATTATTTGCGAAAGCTTCCTCAATTTATGAATAACCTGTTTACCACACCAAGATACACAAATATGAATACATTTATATATTTCATAGTCGCTACACTCTTATTGAATTCAGATGAGAAAGACATAACAGTTACCTTGTAGATCAACATTTCGAAGTCAAATGCCATGTCTTCTCCCAGCAGTAGACGTGCGATGGCTTCTGCGCGTGCGTGAATGGGACCCTGTCAAAAGTTGTACAACATGTATAACCCATCATTTGAGCTCCGCAAGAAGTTCGTGTCGACTATAGAAATTCCACACATGCGGCCACATAATTGAAATATCACAGTAGAGGCACGCTTAATAAATGCAGTCATAAACGCCCTAAACGATAGAGACTTCAGAAAACATCAATTGATTTTTTCCGCATTATTCGCTGTGTCCTTAGTATGTCATGTACATAGACATTTTCCTGGCAAGCATGAAAATAAACCAATGACGTCACCGTGTATTGTAAATATAGAAATTACACAGAAAGAATTTAAGATAAAAAAGAAAGACATTTCTGGTTTATAGATGCCTTACCCTGTCCAGGTTCTGGATGTAGGTACTCGGCCACATGATTTGACAGATGTTCTCCACATTCGGGCGTTTTCTTTCATCTGGTCAGATTATTAAAAAAATCCACATAATACGGTCCTATTATAACGAAAGACTCTGAAGTTAATGTAAAGGTATCGTTTTTATTTCCACCTTCAGTATCACCGTGGGTTGTACACGTTCTAACATTGCATCGACAGTACGGATTGCAAGTAACAGGTATAAAACAATGAAGAACAATATAAGACATGACGACTCAATATCAAGACCACACACACACACACACACACTCAGACAGACAGACACACGCACAGACACACCAAAAACTATATCTCCATTTTTCATGGAGATAGATATGACGACTCAGAATTATCAAGACCACGGATTACCCTGGTTCCCCAGATCGTGCCGATGTAAGCTTGTATCAATATCTCCCTGCACCATCTGTCTGTAAACGTCTGAAATAAAAACATTGCCGTCACTCCACTTCCTAAAACTATACCTAAACTAAAACTAAACTAAAACTTACGTTAACCTGAACTAAATCCGAAACTAAATCTAAACTGCAATTTTGTCAATACTTAACTTGCGTGAAATACTCTTTGATTTCTAAACCAACGTTTACTTAATAGTTACAATGCAAAGATCGCCATGACTGACCTCAGATTCATGGATAGTGTTCTTACCTCTGTACACCTTGACTTCTTCCATACCGATCAGATTATGGACCACCTGTAGGAAAGCAGAAGAAATATGATTTGCATGGATCGTGAAGATACTTATTTTAAGACCTACCTGAAAATATCACTCTTTTCGCATATTGATATATGAACCACCTGTAGAAGGAAATAGGAAATATGATTTATTTTATTTCATTCTAAGACCTACCTGAAAGGATCACCTTTTTAGTATATCTACAATTGTCCATTTGATAATTCCCTCTTCCCCCCTCTGTTATCATTTCTATTTGCCATAAAGTACCCCACCGCTTCCTCCACTTTCCCGGGAACTTTTGTATTCGAGGTCCAGTTTAACTACGCGTTGAAAAGTGTTGAATATCAAGTTTGCACCTTTGAATTTCAAGCAATAAGGTTCAAGTTCGCCCATTGTTTTTCCGAGTCGATTGGCTATTGAAAATGTTCAGAACTGTGACCCTAATGCGGAAGCTACATAGTGTCAAACTGCTGTTTATAACAAACAGACATTGGGCGCTGATCTTTTGTTATTAGTACATCCAATGTTAGGTCTCTCAGAGAAATGTACACCGTCATTATATCACGGTACGTCTTTTCACGTAGTGTATCCGGGAAGGGAAGCCAGCTGAGTACAGTCTTTAATCCTTGCCTGAAAACAGCAACTATCTAAATTTAGCTATATGTGGTCCCCACCAACGGGACTGCCCTAACCTACCAGGTATCCGTCCCGGCTGAACTGCTCTGCCCACTTCTCCGTGTCCTGCTGCAGGAGCCATTGTTCAGGGCTCTGTAGGGGCGGCCACTGGAGTGCTGAAGACATGACGGTCTTCACAAGAAGGAAGCCGAGGTTCAATCTGGGTCACAGGGGCGGCTGCGACTGGCTGGGGGAAAAAGATCCAAAGTTCAAACTCCATGTTTGCAGAATCGAAGTTTGCCGCACTGTATGTACTGAGCAGGGAAGGGTGCAGTCCCGGCGCAGTCCGCTGTGGGTCCTCACGCCTGTGTGACTAAAGAAATGTGATATCAAACTTTCGGTTGGACTTACTTTGATATTGCCGCAGCAAGTGAAGGGACATGTAAATAGACTATCCACTGGGGCCTAAATATGTTGTAACCATGATGAAATAACCGCTTCAATCATCACTTACCTACATCTCAACAAAATAAATTTGTAAAAAAAAACCTCTGGGGTCAAAGCTAGCAGGCCGACCTCGAAGCGCAATGCTTGTTGAGACGAGGCTTGTTTAGCTGATCGGACAATGCGGCTTCGCTACAGTTCGCTTTTATAGTCAAACCAGGGAGTTCAAGCACACCGAGTCACCCCTCTCCTCTAGATAAGTGTGTTGGGTTGTTTTACGTGCAGAGGTTTTATGCCTGGTCGAGGCTACCCGTCAGACGCGAACGGCTTACACGGGCTCCATGCTCCTTTCGGATGGTGACATATAGCCTTCGTTCCTGCTCATCCGGTGAGAGCCTCGGAAATCAGTCACTTGACCTAAAACCCAGCGATGACGTCACCTTTCCCGCCAACACGTGACGTCACCCTTTTCAGAAATAGGGGTAACTCCCGGTCAACACGACCGCTGTTGGAATAACACGGTCCGACAATAACAACAGTCCCACTAACTGTGTGAACCGCAACGACACGGACATTTGTTTATTTATTGAGGTTTACCACATTTGTGGAAGGATTGACATTACAGGTGACTATCACCTTTTCAAGATGTCAACCCAGAGAGCGTACTGTAAGGTTTGAACCACTCACACCGGGAAGGACCCCTTCTATTTTTGATATGTGTGGTCGGTTCTTTAACGTGCGCGGGGTATGTCTCTCCTCAAACACGTTTTATCCGGGGGACGTCCCTAACCGAAGTTAAGTACTCATTCACACCTGATTCGAGTGAGACGATAGGTGTAATATGGCTTTCCAAAGAGCACAACATTGGTGCCCGCTAGGGATCCAAACAACAAGAACACCTTGCCAACATTTTATATTTATTGCACTGATCCTATCTCTTTCTCCACTGTCGTTCCGAGTTGCAGGTCGTCCTGATTGATGATATAGTGATTATTGGTCTGTTTGTATCGTGATTTGTCTCTTGAGAGAGCGAGACTCAGATACGGCGCGACAGTGGCTTTTGTCGTGTGACCCAGAACAACAAGTCATATCGCGTTACCTGGGTACTGTCGGGCATGTTAGTGATACTGTCGCGGACGTACGGTCGTACGCTTTGTGAAATTGTGGGTCAATAACCCCGGGTAATGTTATGACGAAGGGTAGGCCGAGCGCGCGTACCAGCCGGTACCTGACGTTAAAGGCAATCCAAGCAATATTAGGGCCCGAAAATCGAATTTTGAAAGTCAATTTATCTAGTCATTTCTATACATGATAAGTTCAAACAACACTATCACAATGTATAGCAACGTCCATAATGCAGCAAAATGACATCGTTGTGATGTGAGAACTCATCGCCGGGGTTTTTGTAGGCTCGCGAAACTAATGTAAATGTATGTAAGAAATACTGGAGGACGAAACTTTTTATAGCTTCAACTCTGTAAGAAAAGATACATGAAATGCTATCAACATTGTGGTTGTAATACTCGATGCTTAATGTCGCTATTCCGTGACAAAAGAATAGATATGGCGTTAGGGTGGGACTTGGGAACTTTTGACTTGTTTGCTGTTTGGTATTCTACTCTTATTTATCTACAAGTAGCCAATGCAAGATAAAGTGACAGTGGGAAGTTGTAGACATACACGAGAACTGTGCGCACGTGGCTCCTCATCTAGAATGGCCCGTGTTAGTGATACTGAGACTCTACGGCGTTTGTCTGCTTTGTGAAATTGTAGGTCAATAACCGAGGGTAACGTTAATACAGGGTTGTAAAACATACTGAATGATGTAACTACTCCCGGATCCCAGGCTAAAAGAAATATATATGGTGGGACTTTTTTTTTTTTTTTTGCTTGGTATCATCTTGTGCTCTACGACTGCTTTGTGAAATTGTAGGGCAATATTAAACCTAGGGTAACGACAATACAGTGTTGTCATACTTACTGAATAGTACATTGTATCACTATTCCCAGGCTGAAAATAGATACATGGTGGGACTTGGGCACATATGACCTGTTTCTTGTTTGGTAGAATGGGACACACACAAACGTACCTGCTCTGTGAAATTGTAGGTCAATAACCCAAGGTAACAGACAATTGTAGAGTTGTCTTACTAAGACCCTTGATTATCAGATTAGCCCCACCTTATCATAACAGGGTATTACAGATTTACTTATGTTAGTTTTTACTGCCAGCTTAGTAAGTACAATTTTAAGATTTATTTTGTATTTCTATTTTGTAGTTTGTGGTTTACCGTACGAAAGTTTCTGTACTTTTTTGTGGCGGCGTCAATAAAGCTTCTTATTATATATATAGTCAGTTATGTCAGTACCCCCTGGCTAAATAGACATATGGTGGAACTTGCCGACTTGGGCACTTGTTTGTTGTTTAGTACTCTACTCTGGTCACTTGTAGCCGATTGCCAAGAGAGCGTTACACCGTTGCAATCTCGTTGAACATGTAACGTTTTCTTACACGAGCACTGTGAGCACGTGGCTTCTTCCTAATCACTAATGTAAAAGCTACTTTAACACGCATGATACAAACTTGTGCTCGTTGCATGCACAATCGTTCGATTTTTGTAGAACCTTGTCGTTTTCTCTTCTGATTTTCAAATGATGACGTTGACGTGTAGCAGTTGATAAACTCAGTGCGTCCTGTGACAGTGCCCCCCCACCCACACACACACACAAGCAAGGTTACTACGGGTCATGATCGGTTATTCACCTCAGAATAACCATTGTCCATTATGCATGGCATTGGTCAACGTACATGTTACTCTCCAATCAGGGGTTTGGCTCTGGCTTCTTTTTTCGTTGGGTTTTCTATTGGTATATATTTGCCCAACCAAGCTCGATAAAAACGCCCCAAACGTCCCAAAAAAGCCGGAGCCTCTGAAACCTCTGCTCGTAGAGTGCGCACGTGTTTCATAGCACCTTTCAAGTAATCAATAATCGTGTGAGCATATTTGTTATTTGCGTTATTTGCAGAGTAACTTTAGAATCGCTACTGGTTTTCTCATGTATTATCCATATCGTGGACGTTTGGCGCCTGCATACCGATACATCACTCAAGTGGTCGTTTAGGTTTTGGCGGTAAACCGCATGTTAGATCGTATTGTTTGTTTACGGTCCTTTGTTCTCGATACTGGGTGTCGCTTAATCTGGAGCGTTCAGTGTGTTACCTGCAATACCGCGTGTCTAGAATAACACGTGTCCACAAGACCTTCGGAGTTGTCAAACCCAATTCATAGTCAACCTGTATTCATATTAGCTACATGAATTCTGATTAGATGGAAAATGTATCTTTCCCTTAAATTTAGAAATCGCTGGCTCCTACCTGCTCAAAACATTGTTGCAAAATGGGGAGTCTTGTGCTTGGTGCTACCAAGGCGGTTATACCTCTTTGGTGCCACCAACGGCACTAGAATACAACGTCTTGTTGCAGAATACACCGTCGGTTGCATATAACATTCAATTCAACTATACTGTACTATTCAATGAACGCCGACTTCTGTGCAAAACTATAACGGTACATCGCAAATCATATATCCAATTCTTGGTTCCTGCCGTCTACGTTCAGTGAATAACACAAACTGTATTATTATGGTTGAATGTAGTCAGGAAATGTTCTATTTTGGCGCAATATTTATGGGGAGACGCTCGCGTTCGTTGCATAAGGAGTTCTATACACTTCAAGACCCCATGCAAAGGCATGCAGCCCTGATTCTGGGTCTCGCACAATGAGTCCTTCTTTCTGGAACCCCGCACCCACCTATGTATCAGAATGCGGCCGTTGCAAATCGGCCGGAGAAGAAAACATCATAGAAGAACTACTCAGTGGGGGACGGGCTTTCTGTTCTTCCCGGGAAATCCAAACGGACAAGGCAGCATTATTCTGTCGTTTGTGTGTTGTTTGAATGTGTTTTGTTGTTAGCGTCCCTAGTTTGAAATGGTGACTCATGGTTTTAGGCGGGAAAAAACATCTGGGACTTAAAAATTCACCGCAAGAAATGTACATGTTATCTATGATTTATGCAAGGTAAAATGTTACTATAGCTGAACTGGGAACTATTGAAAATGCTCTCTCAATATAAATATATCAGACTATTGAATTCACGTAATAGCTAATAGTTCATATCTATTTATGTCGGATATGGTGACTCATTCTTTTAGGCGGGAAAAACCATCTAGGACTTGAAAATCCACCGATAGAATGTTTTTTTAACGATTTCTGTATGTTCTCTATGTAAGGTGAGAGGTTGAACTGAGGACTCTTGAAAATACTCTACACTCTCTGTAGATATATCAGACTATTGAACTCACTTAACAACTAATAGTTCGTATTCATTTTTATCGGAACGATTTCATCTTCAATTCACTTGGACGGGAAAGAATACAGGCTTATGAAGTTCTTGAACATATACAAACGATGACAAATACAAATCTTTTAAAATCTTCTGATCATTTTATTACTTCATAAATCTCTTTGTTCCAACGTAGCTTCTTATTTACAACATATCATTTTCAACATTGTCCCTGATTTTTCGAACAGGAGTTCATATGAAAATACTTCATTTTGAATTCCCTGCATAAGCTAGCGCTATGTACACTGTGTCTATGTACAAGATAGATGCATGGACGGTTGCACTGTACATGTTGTCACTGTTTACTGATCTCCAAGCAGATGTAGAATGGTAAAATCGTCACGTCTCTAAAGCTTACAGTTCCGCCTGGTAATGAAATCGTACAATGCGTTATGCCTAAGACGTAAACGGGAGATTGAGAAACGTTGCGCTCTACCCTCTTACATCTGCTCGGAGATTAGTCATGTTTACGAGTTCCGTAACACGCACGAACAATGAAACGTGACACGTTTGGTCAAAGGTCACTGTCCGACGTGACTGAGGTGAGAAAGTAGCACACGCGCACAGTAAACCTTGGCCCCATCGCGGTAAACAGCGATGTTTTTCAACCGCAGAACAAAAGACCGGGCCCCGCCCCCAGGCCTTTCTCACATAAAAACATCGTCGCAATGACGTAACCTCCAAGGTTGGTTACAAAACACGTCATCTTAAACCTTAATTCTTATAAATATCTTAGACATACATCCATCTATAATAAACATTTGACACCAATGCAAAGGCATGAAACACGCTTTCATGAATCATAATAAGTTACAACATTTCAGCTAGCTGCTTTGTGATATGTGAAAATACCTGAGGATTCACATATATAATCTCAAAATGAGTACATTTCACATACTTAAAGACATGTCCCTAGTCCGTACGAAATGCCCACCTACATAAATGTACATAGACTGGCATACGTGTCGATCAGACCCCGTTCGTCCTGTACATTCTGACACAGTTTTAGTGGCCCCGGGGCTTGATATGTGGCTCACACGATCCACATGCGGCAGTACTGCAGTCCACTAGGTTTTAAATAGTCTGTTTAGAGTCCAAGTCTTTCTTCACGAAAATCTTGTAAGGGCCAGCAGTCAGGAAAAGTCACGGTATGTCCTCGGAAGGTCTGGACGGATGTCTGGAAGAATCTCGACCCAGTCTCGACAACACCTGAAAACTCAGGTGTGCATGTAAGTCAGTACCATCTCTACCGACAGCTACAGACGATTGCCCAAGTCTTAAGGTTCACCGTCTCAGGAATTGTTCCTCTTGGCCCGCCGCACCTTGTCTTGACGTCACGTACGGTACCAGGAAGTCCGTTAGACACTCCGTTAGGAAGTGAGTCAGACGGTTTCTCAGTTTACCTGACAGGTGTTCGCTGCCCGGCTACATCTCTCCTCCAACCCGTCCACCTTTTCCCAGGTGTAGGCCCCCTCCAGTGGCGTCTCTCTGCCGAAGTCGAAGTTCCACTCGCGCCCCTTCTCTTCCACGAGCCGGGTGATCTCTCTCCGCCAGTCCGAGCGGAGTTGGTCGTGGTCGACGGGGCCGAAGAGCTGTCGGCGGGCGGAGACTCGCCCCTTCCCGTAGACCGGGCCGCTCGCGATCCCCAACGTGGACGGTCTTTTCAGCGTGATTTTCCCCATGGCGTTGTGCGTAGAAATAGCAAATTCTGCAGCACAGGTTGTTGGGACACAACTACGCTCGTTTGGCCTCAGCAGTTGGTGAAGTTTCCCTCCAGAAATTGTCGTACAGGACACGAAAGTTCTGCGTTGTACGTTCTGACTTTCTTCCCCGGCGCCCATTTGTAGCGTACTGAATACATGTGCACGGGCAAGCCATGCCTTGTCCACCCAGTCATCAATCCCGCACACGTCACAATTCGCGCCAAACTCCGTATAAGGAGTTGTTATCACAAGCCTCCGACCAATAGCGGCGCACCAAACCGGGGTCATGGACCTTTGAGGTTCGAAGGGGGCGTGATGACGGCATGATTGACGGCTTGGCGGGAAACCTCACCTGAGAAAAGCTCACCTTACCTGAATGTCGTAATCTTACCGGGAAGCCCTAACAATGACGGTGCACGGTAAAGGCACGAGGAATGCAGACAGCTAACGCATGGACTGTACTGGTGGCTGACTCACTGCTAAAGACAAAAGCTTACATTTCTATCGTAGCGTTTTCAAAGGATCGCAAAAGGCGTTGTCCTTTTCACATACCAATGTCTTTATTCTAAAACATTCCACAACGTGATGCCAATGATTATACGTACGACATAAACCACTAGCATAAAATTTCTTAAAATCAACTACAACAAAAACTGCCTAAGAAGACCACTCAGGGGACCGATAAAATCTGGTGTATGTGGACAGGTGATCACTACTGACAGGATTCTTAATGTTTGTGTCAATCGAAAAAAATTAACTAAGGCACATCAAAAAGTGGTCACATTGTACAGGTGGACCTTACGCAGAGGTGGTCACTTGTACAGGTTTGACTATATATCAATGGCCAGGTGGTCGTTGTGAAGAGGTGGTCACTAGTACAGGTTTGACTGTATAACAATGGCCAGGTGGTCTTTATGTAGAGGTGGTAACTTGTACAAGTTAGACTGTATATCAATGGCCAGGTGGTCCTTATGTAGAGGTGGTCACTTGTACAGGTTTAACTGTACATGTGTATAGGCAAAATGAATGGCATTTTTGCAACCTTGGCCTTATCAATGCTTGCTGTGTCAACATGCGAATTGTTTGATACCACAAGTGTTACCATAAGTGGCCGTGTAATGGCTAGGCATACACAGTTATCAGTAGCATATGTTTTAACTCGGTACAAAGTGCGTGGGACTCACTCACACAGACACGTGTGTTTTCCAACACCCTTCCTCACTCAATCATGATATCAGGGAGCGACGATTTTGCAACAGGCCGGCTAACTCCTCTGGCACGTTATCTGTCTATTTGACCAATTTCTAGTCTTTTCAACCACCTCTAGAACCTTGTAGAGGCTAATGGAGCCTATGTGACTTTCTCTCCAAGCAGAGGTTGGTGGAGAAGATTGTGACCTTATCATATGTCCAGTCTGGCGGTTGGGGAAGAGAGCCGACAGAAACCGGGGCATATGATAAGAAGGTCACAAACTTCTCCACCAACCTCTGCTTGGAGAGTAAATTGGCCTCCTATTCTGGGCATGATGATCGTAGTGTCGGCCGGTGTAACGGTGTATACTTGTATGACCTGGCGGCCCTAGCCACTCCTTCGGGATCCTTCGGTAGAACGTCTGACTGATGGTCTGTTCTGACACGTGGTTCGGACATGTGTCATGCAGAGTCCTTAATGTACGTCTGCTTGGGGCGTTGTAGTCTGGGTGTCATACCGTATCTACTCCAACTGATTATTCATTTGGAAGGCACCGGGCGTATATAGCCTCCACCAGGCCCTCTTACGGGCGTATGAATTGTAGAATTCGGCAGAAAAAGGAATAATTAGCCAGTAGAGTCAGTCCACAGTGAAGATCACATTTCGCCCGTTTAACGGAGCCTGCAAGTGAAACCCTGGCGTAGTTAGTCTGGTAGAGACTAGGGCGTATACCTCTTTCCCATTTTGTGTGAGAGGGTCAAAACTCCGCACAGGGTAGCCCAAACTTTGAAGGTGAATGATGAGCCCTGGATTTGTAGCGCAAGTGCAAAGTGCTGTCTCACGATATGCACGTTTTACCTACACAACTGCTAATCTCCAAGCAGATGTAAAGATTTGATATGATTGATTTATTTGGCTGTAAAAAAAGTACAGCCGAGTGCTATTACAACGGGCTAGCCCTAAGAATCCGGCTCATTCGCGACGTTGTGCGCCAATTTTTGCAACATTTAGAACAATTTTCTAGCACTAGTATTGTATTGTATTTCTCAACGGTAGGTGGAGAGGAATGTTGAGAAACAGGCGTAAAGCACCGCGGATGGTCCGGATCCTTACATCTGCTTGGATATTGCACAATTCTTAGGTTCACTTCATGAAGTTATGATAAGCTACAAGCCTCGCTTTCCAGGCCTGATATTTGATAGTAGATGGAATTGATTCGAAACAACAAAAAAGATATGTGCTTTTTTGCCTGTGGCTTCTTATATTATAAAAACGGTGTTTTTTGTTAGTCTGTAACTACATAAAACGGTGCTTTTCTTATAAAGCGCGCCATTTTCCATGATTGTGTGACAAAACCAAACAGGATTGTATATACAAATGCCATCATGTGTTTACTCCAGTTTGATTGTACCCGTTTATTGTCCAATCTTCACTGCACATGTGGTGACTATTTACACAACGGTATCAGAAGTACATTTGTTTGGATTCGGTCCAAAGTTTGTTTATTGTGGGAATGAAAATAGATCACTCACACCCGCATACACGTGCATCATTTAACCCTATTCACATATATCATCCAAGGTCAGAATTCCGGAATATTTCATACAAAACGAACACTAAAAAGCATCTAAATTTGCAAATGCATCATTTTCATAACTGACAAATTGAAAAACTGACTAAGGAAGTCAAGGAAAGAAGTACAAACTATAAATTACATATACAGTATTTACATATTGTTTAGCTGCCTAAGTTGTTTCAATAATGACTGTAAGTTACATCCATGTATCTGGCTGTTGGGTGAATATTACATCATTAAATGTAGTAGAAATTGGCCAGATAAAACTGACTAAGGAAAGAAGTACAAACTTTAAACTACATATACAGTATTTACATATTGTTTAGCTGCCTAATTATTTCAATAGTTACCTTTATGACTATGTAAGTTACATCCCTGTATCTGGCTGTTGGGAGAATACATGTACAGAAGTAGAAATTGGCCAAATAGGCTGAATAATGTGTGCCAGATGAGTACCAAGCCCATAACCTGTCAACATAGACCGGATTTTATCAGTCCCCTGAATGGTCTTCTTGGACAGTTTTGACTGTGTGTTCTAACAAACGTTGCGCTCACTTCTGTACATGTTCACTGTCGGAGGGACGGTAGCGGCACCAGGAAGGGGTACCCGTAACAGTAGGGGTACCCAGGCAGGTAGGGGGACGGTAGTCTCGCGGGGGGCGACACCGGCACCAGAGGCGGCATGACTCCCGGGAACGGCCCCGACAACGGGCGGTAAGGAGCGACTCCTGGCGGCGATAGGGTGGCACTGCCGCCGGCAGATGACGATACGGGACGGGAGGATGGAGATGGCATCTCGTTCCCATAGCTGCGTGTACAGGACCCTGGGATCAAGCTGGAGCTGTATGGGAGGGCGGTGTTGTTCTGGGGTACTGTAGGTTGTGTTCTTCTTGGGGCAGATGTCGGTTCTTCCGCTCTCGTTGCGCTGGGAATGTCCGTGTAGCGAACGGGTCGAACCTCTGGGGCTCCCTTACTACCTGTGACCGGGCCGTATGGACCTGCCCTGAACATTGGATGCATGAGGGAGTACAGAGCCCGGCCGTCCTGCGATTCCTCTGTTTTGGAGCTCCTTTGACGATGAAACAGAAGGAAAGAATGACTAAAAGGCAAGCATTCTCCATGTGAAATTACAACATTGTGTGACTTCAGATGACTTCATTATCATACTGTAAATGCAGAAATATTCGCGGTGGTTTTATGTTCGCGGTTTTCGCGGCGAACGTTCAGCGCGAACTTAAAACCACCAACTTTTTGTCCAACTACGACTGTAGTGCTACTATTGTGTCAAACGTGAACTTGAAACCACCGCGAACACTCCATTTTCTCCCTACAGCGAAATAAAAACCACGAGAACTTAAATGCATTGTAATACAGTATTTGTTTTCTACTAGCACACCAAGCCACACGTGATTTTACTAGTAAAAGCAATTAATCTCCATGCAGATGTAAAGATCCGACTAATTCATTCTTGGTGTTTTATGCCGGTTAGATAGAAGACGCTTTAGACCAAGGAGGTTCAATCACTTGATAAAACCTCATTTTTTTTAGACGGACAGTTAGAAGACGAACCACTACAAAAATACAAATGTTACAAAAACACGAGCCGGATCCTTAGATACATCTGCTGGGAGATGATGAAGCAATGACTTTTCTCCGATGATGCAGATGTTGCACAGAGACTGAGGTGACCCACCTGAATCGTGCCGTCCGCCGTAAGTAGCTCCCCTTGGCGAACATGTTTCCGCAGTCGGGATGCAGCGCCCACAGACCGCCCTTACCCGGCTGCTCGCAGGACCGAGGCACCTGCACGGAGCGGAGGGGAGACGGGTAATTTAGCATGATCGCCATGAACGTTCAAGGTCTCATAGCATCGTAACAGTGGGGATCAACCTCCACTAACTGACCAGTCTAACTGGTTCGGACCTTTTAGCCTAGTGGTTAGCGTATTGAATTCCCAAGCCGTGCGAATCCCGGGAGCGACGTACCCACACGTTTGGGTTTTTACAACATATTCACAATGACTGACACTCAGTCTGATTTTTTTCAATGAATCCCCGGGACACTCAATGTTCTTGATGGCGCTTCAAGACATATGAACTGAGAACTCTGACATAGAAAGGAAAACCGATTGATATATCGATTATGTAAATAAGGACATAATTTGCTTAATTGATGAGAAAATGCTATGATTCCAAATGACGGTAATTTGATACTTGCATTCGGAAGTTAAATAAAGGTGAACATCATCATACATTAAGTATGCAATCCATAACACATCTTTCATACAAGTAAATACCATTCGGCGAAGGAATGGGATCGCCGAACTCTAGTTTATATTTTGTCAGACCCTTACGTCTTTTTTCAAGACCTCAATGAAAAACGGCCAAAAACAATGGCCCAAACTAACAAACAAACAAACCAACCTTGACGAAGCAGTCGTTTAGAGAGAGGTTGTGTCGGATGGAGTTCTGCCACCTCCGCCTGTTCCGTCAAAACAAATAAACAAGCAAACAAACAAACAAACAAACAAACAAACGAACCTTGACGAAGCAGTCGTTGAGAGAGAGGTTGTGTCGGATGGAGTTCTGCCACCGCCGCCTGTTCCGTTGGAAGTACGGGAACGTCCGCTCGATGAACTCGTAGATGCCCGTGAGCGGCAGCGCCCCTAGCGGCGAGCTGCGTAACGCCATCACGATCAGAGCGATGTACGAATAGGGCGGTTTCGCGTCGGCGTCCTTCGAAAAATAAGATATTTGAAAGGCTTTAGACAGAGAGGAACATGGGACCTTGATACAATAAATTTTTCTTTGGGGCTTGACAACCTTCGTGTTCATAAGAAGTCAGAAAAGTGAACTTCATAATTTGCCTAACAACTGCGGCAAGGAGGTTTCAATCAGATTGAAACATCCTTGGACAAAGTAAGGCATCTACTTGGAGATTATTCTTGATAGATGTTTGTATCGAGAATTATGATAAAACGTCAGTCCATGGGGTAACTGTGCTTAGTCACGACCATACTAGTAGTTCAAACGTCTCGAATAGCCAAGGTGAGTCTTTTTGCTTTGTTTTTACAGAATTGAACAAACATCACAATACACATCGTAAAGTGTCGAACAAAGGTACAGTCAAAACACGCGCACTACACATCTCAAAGACTCAATACACATCCACGGAATCTAATTACTGTCCCTGGAATGATAGAAGACAATCTTATATACGTTCATTAGATTAGCTGGATTACTATCACATAAATCAAACCAAGGCATGTTTCTACTTTTAGATTAAAGCAAGAAGATTATCTCCCTATAACCTCCCTGATTAGAGAAACTACTGGAAAGTAGATCTGTGTTGCAATTTTGGCTTGGCTCGGACTTTGTTGTGTGTGATTCTAGAACCGGGAAATCGAGCTTCATTGCTCCAATATTTAATCTGTTAGCCGAGTGAAAACCTTGTAGAAGGGCCTTGGTTAATACATGTACATCATGTACGTGGATCACTTTATTAGAATTAGCTCAACTTTGAGACATTATGTCCAAAAACGCGCGTCGATCAAGGCTTGCGCAGAGCTACCATGTCTACTTTGCTTGGTCCATCTCTCCGAATAAGCACATTGTATACGGCCCAGAGATTCAGAAAATTATAAGTTCGCCAATCCAAGCAAATAGCTTATCTTGCTTGCCAGCAAACTTGTAGAAAACTTGAAGTAAACAAAGGTTTGAAAATATGTATCATAGGATCCTCACCTCTCCTTTCTCCTCAGAGGAATTCGAAGACGCGTCTGACGTGGTGCTGTCCGGCGTCTCGGCGAGGTCGTCGGAGTTTGACTCGGACGGCGGCGACAGAGACGCGGCGCTCTCGGCGCTGTCCGCTCCCGGCCCCGTACAGGAGTCGTCGCGCGTGCCGTGCAAAGTTAGCGGCGTGGTCCAAGAGTTCGGTAGGGCCATGATGTTCACCTCACACTCCCGACAAGAAATGTGGCTTTTCCTGGAGGATGCACAACCGCGAAGCCGTGGAGAGGTTCTACCGATGCACGAGTCCGACTAGGATGTTGTTCTTTGTATCAATGTCTCACAGCAACTGTCAGTATGACTCCACAAATCTAAATATGAGGAAGTCGGCTGAAGAAGAACCGAGCGGTTTAAACTGGAGAAGAACTTGTACCCAACCGAAGACTCTACTCTACTCCACTCTACTCTTCTCTACAACCCTGCAGTCGGGACGAGGTTCTACCGATGCGCACCAGTATGCCCGAGACGTCCGGCTACGATGTCGTTCTTTGTGCCAGTGTCTGTTTCCATGCGCTCTGACATCTGTGTGCGTTGTGATGTGTTTTCGCGGCTCTTGTTTTCATATAAAAACAAGTGATAATGAAACGGTTCGTTCTGACAATGAGATGCCATGGTGCCATTTTCGTGGGCATCAATCGGGTGTTAATTGGCGCTCACCCACGAATGGATCTGCCTAATTGATTGGATAATTATCCCACTGGGCCTTTTTGTTGGCGACTGTGAAACGTAATGGAAGCTTCCTGTCGGGTGCCTTGATGTCATGATGTTATGTTTTACGATAAGGTATACTAGCATATCCCTTGTCGTAAAGGTTTAAGCTATTAGAAGAAAATGGTTTCGCATAAAGTAAGACCGTCGCACCAGGCACCCTCCAAACCATGAGAGGTTAGGCTCCGACTTTTTTTGGACGTCTGTCTGTCTGTCTTGGCGTTTTTGTCAAGCTTTCTCTAGCTGGCGGACAAAAAGAATAGAGAAATAGAGAGCTCGACAAAAACCTAAAAAAAGACGTCCAAAACCACCCGATCCTAACCTCCGCTTGAAGAGTAGGTACCAGACCTTCCAGTAATGGTTCATGAATAGTAGCCTCTACCAGGCTCCACAGGTCGCTGGAAAAATCGTAGAAATTGGCCAAATAGCAATGATTCAGACTTTTTTTCATATCTACTTAATGCTAAAACAAGCTCTTTGATTTGATCAAAGAGATGTGTATTGTGGCTGCGAGGCGGAAAAGTTGGACAAAGATCACAATACTTCAGTACAGACGGATTAGCGATCATCTGACACATTGAGAGCATACATTGGCAAAACACTAACTAAAAGAGGGGTGAAGTGTTTCTTTCAAGTGTTGAATACTAGTAGTGTTGAGCGCCCTTAGCTGTGGACCTGGAAGAAGTATGACCAATCATGAATGCACGCACCACGAAGGAAGAGATTTGGACGTTAGCCATTGTAACGTTAGCTGTAGTATAAATAGCCTGACGAATCGCGCTCCTAGTGGCCAGCCGGCCTAAACCGCCATCCCCCTTGGGCTGGGGGTCAGTGACCTCCGGCTGAGAGCTTGTGTAAATACAGGCTATAGTATAAAGATTTCACGTTCTCATATCTATTTACTCTACCCTTATATCACTTCTGTTTTATCACCATGACCTGTACTTCGCAATTGGTTTATTGAGCAAATATGGACCAAATCTGCCTTGCTGCACTTACAGTCATTACCTCACACAATACTAACTTCGGAATAAATCATACAATATGTACTAGTGTAAGAGGATACACTATACAATAGGTGTAGCCTCTACCAGGCTCCGTCCTATCGTTGGGAAAATAGTAAGAATGAGCCAAGGTGCTTCGCTATACAGGGTAGGCAGCGCTGTATAGCGAAGCACCTCGGCTGATTTCTACTATTTTCCCAACGATAGGACGGAGCCTGGTAGAGGCTAATAGGTTTGTCGTCCATTCATTCACTCCGAGAGTCTATCGCTGACCACTGACGAAATGTGAAGCCCGTGTTATAGCAAGAAGGTTTTATATATAAAACCTCGGATATAGATAAATACTCTTTAAGAAACTGCAAAACACCTTAAAAGTACAATTGACGAAAAAATCTTGTCACCGCCCGGGATCGAACCGGGGACCTTGCGCGTGTGAGGCGCACGTGATAACCACTACACTACGGTGACACGTGTTAAGGAGGTAGAACGCATCAAAGACTATAAACTAAATGTTCAATCTTAAACAAGATTATTTTATACATATGGTATCTTTTCTTAAAGATACATGATATAATATTGCTATCGATAGCAATTACGTCACTTGTGTTGCCAAAAGTAAGCCGGATGCTGCATAACCAAGCATTACAATGCCACGATATCGACACATATGCACTCCTGGCGGATAAGAACTGAACTGCAGAAGAAAGATTAACCCCCACAACATTCATTCGCCAGCCAATGTTACATTAATTATTCAGTTGGCAGCAAATCAATGTTCAGAACAATAATGCTTCAGGAAATGGGTCGATTCGTAGCTCATTCCAGGACTTAACAGCTTTTTGGTGTATCAAAAAATATGGTGATCTTTAAATCTTTAAAAAGCCAAACTTTATTGGGATCAGCATTTTAGTTTCTGCTCCCTTCTATTCAGCTTTATTTCCTTATTTGATTTTCCAGTAACTCATACTTTGACATATCGTTTGTACAATACATTTATATCTTTACTTGTCTGTTATTGTCCAGAAAAATCGCGATTTTTTAAATTCTTTTAAAAGCCAATCTTCATTGTGATACTAGTAAGCATTAGTTTAATACATTCAGTTTTATTCCCTTATTGGATTTCCCGGTAATTCGCGCGTTGACATGTAGTTAGTACAACATGTTCTAAATATTTGCGTGTTTCCAGGTGTCTGTTATTGTCTATAAAACACCTGAAACCCGCCCACCTGTCTGTTTCATCCCACCTGGTTCACATATCAGGTGTATCAATAACATTACCCACAACCCCCCGCGCGCGGCACTGTGGGAGGAAGAAGCAAATATGGCGACTGAACGCGGGCAAAATAGCCGAGTGCGTACAATTTTTTCAAAATTCTCCTGCAAACGAGATTCCCTTTGGCTTATTCGTACCCTTGTCAATTGAAGGGGATCTATAGTTATAACAGAACGTTTCTGTGCCGTTTAAACGGATCTAGTTGGCAAGGAAGTGGCGGAAAAGCGCGGTGAATTTTTTTGTTTCGGGTGCTGAAGGCCCAAGCGACATCTTGTCTGCACCAGCCGTTGTGCGGAAAAATGTGTTGAAAATGTCGTCCTTTCGGTCCCGCGCGGGGTAAAACTGCACACAGCTACTTCAGCGTTTCACTGACGGTTGTTTTGTACCTTATTTACAGGTTTAGAATCTACAGGGTGCCGGAAATTCCCGATTCTTCGCACGCTGAGTCGACCTCTACAGACGCACATGAGGGGCGGCCACCATCGCCTCTCTACAAAGTGATGGAACAGGTCCGGGTCCGCCTTTTATACCCCGTTTTCCTCGCTCAAATCGCATTTCTGTGCACTCCAACCAGTCGCAAAGCGTTCGGTAGACCACCACGTGCTTGTTTTTGTCGGATTCTTGGACAAATAGTTGGCATTTTTGCAGTTATTTTCAGCACATGTGGCGGTGTTCTAGCCGTGGAAAGGTTTATGTGTTCGGACGAATAGGATGCAGGTTTTCAGGACGACAGCCTGACCAAACCCCTTATTTTTCCGCAGTTTGGTTCGTTATCTTACCGAGCGGGTGTTGAGCGGGTTGGCGGGCGGACACAGCCACACATTCCGGCCGAGTCGCCGTCCCTAACCACCATCGAGGCCCTGCCTGAACCCGAGTTCGACGGCAACTTTCTCCCTCCCGACATTTCGACGACTTTCCAGGACTCCGACACTGGGTCCAGCAAGGTGTCCCAGCCCCAGGACATCCCTTCTTACGGTCTAGAAAACGGCGGCAACTCCAGAGAACAGCCATCCTCGGCGGAGAGCGGAGACTCAAGGTATGCTAGCTCCCTTTCCCCGCCAAAACCTCCGTCTTTTTAGCCTTCTTTGCCAGTTTTTACCGGCTAAAAAGTAGCGACCATGCCATGCAAGTTATCGGGAAAGAAGTGGCTTGTTGTACACGGAAAATATAGCCACTTTGTGAGAAAAAATCTCAACTCAAAAAAGCCGAGTTTTGCCCACTGCTGTAGCATATGGTGCCGAAATAGAGGAAAAACTGAAGAAGTAAATTGAAACATCTGTCTGTTGTTAGGTATGGCCATGTTCTTTCTGTTGTTTTTCTGAAACAAATTAGGTCCTATATGGAAGACACAAGCCTCAGGTTTAGACCATTGCAGACAAAAACAGCATTTCTGTGCAATGTATCATTGGGGTGTGTAATATTACTGTATAGAAAAGCATCTTGTAGTGCTGTTTTCTATGTAAAAGAAAACTTTTTTCTATGCATTTGCCTCTCACACATGTTGTTGCCCCCCTCCCACCCTATGCAAGAACACACATACACAGTGCTGTCATTTATGACTTAATACTCATATTTAGAAAATGTTTTACATGAAGTTTTCTAAGATATGTTTATTCGAAAACTCTGTAGAGTTTGAATGCGTTGAAGCACATAGGAACAAGCTTTTGTGAATATTTTATACAGGACACGAATACTGTGCCTTTTTATGTTTTTACGTCACTTTTCCAATTTGCAAAACTCATTAGACATATAGATGCTTGATTAAGGCTTGTGGACATTACTGAAAATAGAGGTTTGTTGAAGATCTAGTAAACATATTATGGCAAGGTTTGCGTTGATTCGGAAAGTATTCTTTGGCTGTTCTTCCTCTGAACAGAGACAGACCTTGGTGGTAGACACATGCCTGACACCTGTAGTCATACAGGCAGAAAGTCAGGTTTTCTTTTTGAATGTGACTCTTGCTTTATTTAGAAGATGTGAAGTCAACATTGAAGCAGTTGCGAGACCCTTTCACAGCAATACGGTAGTTGTAGCAAGCCAACAGTCCTCAAAATATTGTGCTACAGGGTTCATGTTTTGGGTCATTTGCTTTGCATCAGCAGGTGTTAAATACAATGTGCTAACCTTGAATCCTGCAGTGTTTTTTCTGGAGTTAAAGAGGAATTGACAATCAGTGTTTTACTTACTATAACGTATTTTCTCAGCAAATTTTTAGAATATGTTGTACCATTCTCAGCAACAGTGTTTCTGTGGATCAGTACAAATATTTTCTAGTAGACATGGTCTGTACAGTGTATTTTGGACTTGGAGTTTACATAGATGTTCTTTGGCCTTGTATTCCCTTTTGTTACCTTTGTCAGCTAAAACAGATCTGATCTCTTACATGGTTAAAACACCCACGGAGGTACTATGATAGCAAGATATCAGACCAACCAGACACTTCCATTGAAAAGTGTCCTTGAAATGAAACCTGTCGCAGACAATGCATTACAACCACATTTTTTCTATTATTCAGTATAAAGATAGTTTGAACAATGGGCCTTACTGATATCATGAACAACATGAGAAATTGTAGTATCACTCACACTGCTCCAGACTTTTTATTGTGGAAAAGTCGTATCTTGGATACCAAGGACCCAAATCTGACCACATTGTTGTTTTGTGGGTTTGAAACTTTATAAAAGATTGTTGGCATTTGAGTGAGGTGCACTTGGTGTCTGTGTAATGTTATGCAATATAATTAGAATTCACGTCACATACACTGCATTGGTACGTCAGCTTTTTCTGCGTCTTCTGCTGAGTTGAATCCGCCCTGGACCCCCATGCCTACATAGCAGTGCTTGATACATGGGTCGCCTTGTTTCAATGGAGAGATGAGATAATATTGTTCTACCCTTTCTAAGGTTTTTAGTGATAGAGTGTCCTGGCCATAGTCAGCCATCTTGGAATGTTTTAGCAATGACATCATGTTCTAGGATAGGAAAGAGGCCCTGTGTGAGGGGTTAGCTCAGACACACTGCCATGCAGGAGGACTGGTCTAGAGTACAGACAACAGGCTAGGACTAGCTCAGCTCGGGTCCTTTCTGGTCTACTGTCTTTGTAGTATATGTTCTGTCACTTCTCTTGCTGTTGTGATATTTTTTTTGTGTAATTTTGTCGATTTCTTGTATTATGTAGAGATGTAGATAGCTTGTTTTTTTAGAGCTTGGTGTTTGCCTGGAAAGATAGTCGTGTCAGACAGGAGTCACAATGGACTGTGAAGCACCTAACCTTGTGTTTATGTGTAGAAAATTGCATTTAAAATTTTTCCAATGTGGTAATAAGCGAAAAGGGTATTTTGGCTTGAAGCCAAAGCCTTTCCTCATCCCTGGACATGTATATCTGCTTCAGCTAATGTTGTTGACTGCTTCTAGACCATGTCTGGATGGTCAGTCTTTTATCCAGGCAGTATGAGTCGTAAACGATTGTCAGTCTGTAAGATAGGTGTTTTTAATACAGTGAGATTATTTTGTAAAGGGCCCCTGCAGCTTATGTGCTTCAAGTGTGTATACAAAAGCCATACTGTCCATATGGAAACCCCTTTTTCGTGGCCATTTCACCAAAATTCTACCACGGTAGCTTCACACCGACCAGGGTGTTCTCCAGAGCACAGACACCAAGTCCACAGCAACAATCTTGGTGAAGAATATGGTTGATTGTTCGTTAAAGGCTTTTTCCTGTGTGTTGAGAATTTACCCACGGTGGGCCCCTGGATTTGTCGCATTGCAGCTGCAGAGGAGGTCACGTAGGACATGTTGTTTACAGGGGAGGCGGGAAGGCAAGGGGCGGCTCAGGCAGGGCCTCTCCACCACACTGTGCAGCATCACAGTGGTCTTGCTTCTAGGGCAACATGTTTAGTTACATTTTCAGGGTAGATTCTGTAATTTAGTAGAACTAGAAGGTTTATTTTGCAAGAATATGTTGGTTTTTAAGTCAATTTTTAAAGAAATTAAGGCATGCCTATACTATGAGTTACACAAACAAGAACATCAACTTCAGTGTTCTATGACAATTTTATGGATTCTTTTCTGCAGATCATGTCTTATTGAAACTGTCACAGAATCAACTCTTGTTTTTAGATAGTCTGCTTTGTCAGAATGGATTGAATGCATGAATAAAAGTCTTCTGTGCACAAATATTTACACTATGGAAAGGCGTTTTGTCCAAGCTGTTTGGTGACAAGGGTTTGGTACCAGATACTGTTCTAGACTTCAGACACCGGCAATTGTACAATGTCTGTAGTATTGAGACTTCAGAACACAGTTTTGATATGCATATTTCTTGTATTTCTAGCAGTATATGCATATTTGTGGTAGATCCATTCTGACAGTTGCTCTAAAGTCTAATACAGCTACTGCAGCCTGTTTGTTTGACCCTGGTTCAAATCACAACAAAGGAAAGACGGCCTTGGGTACTTTTTGTCATGTATTTATGCTTGCTTTATTCTGATGTCTTCTAGAAAATTGTTTTTACAGGCAAGATTTGATAAACTGAGAAGTTAAGGCAAATTTTTTGTCAGCATTTACATATAAAATAAAGTCATTGACAGAACTCTATAGCTGCTACTAGTGGTAGTGTTGTTATTCACTCAGAAATCAATGAAGGAAAAATTTAAAAATAAACACTTGACTGTCTCCATAATATTTGCACTGGTTGCTCTTTTTGAGAAAAACAGTTTGAATATAAATGTGTAGACTGCCATTTGAGTTTCGTCGTATCAGAATTCTCCATGCTACGACCATAGTATTCACTGCAGGGCCTTGGCTTAGTAATGAGTTTTACCTTGTGTTGTATAAAGCTAAGATGGTGTCTTTAGGGTAGTCTTTTTTGTTGTAAAGCATGGATATCTGATATAGACACTTTTTAATGATAGACCAAAACCCATTTGTTTGGTACAGGAGAAAAACTTTAGTTTCGGTGCTTGTTTTCTATAGTTTTTTTGGAAGATAAAATCACATGGTTGGTGTGTGTCCCCCATTGGAGAATATTTTCACCTGTGTAGCTTTAATCATTGATGTTGTTTGTTATAGCAACAAAAAAGTGCGGTAACAAGATTCTTATGGTCACTTGTTCATGATACTTTTACAGACTTACAATGGGGAAAAAGTCTTAATGATTTAAACTTTCTTTCTGCCTTTTTATGTGTAATTATCAGTAAAACACAGTGGATGTATTTGTTGTTAAAAATTAAAACTAAGTTAAGTATAGATTTTACAGGGAAGCTTAGATGAGTACAATTGAAGAGACTTGTCAGAAGTATTGGAACTTTTATTGGTAATACTAATTCTGTTATAAGACCAACATCTGAAAACTGGCCCCTGGAAAGTCTAGGTTTGGACCATTATTTGGAGCATGCAGTGATTGGTAGCTGGTGAAAAAATACTAGTTTGCAACATTAAAATTGCATTTAGTATTGAAATTGAAAAAAGATTCAATAAGAACATGGAGATGAAGTTTGCGCAAAAGTTAACAGTGTAGCAAGTAACCTACGTATGTAGAACACAGACCTTTTCAGTGAAACTGAGACTTGTTTGTAAAACTGACTTCTTGCAGACTCTTTCCATGCATGCGACTTCTATGGGCTTTTCTCCAAAGATTTTACTAGAAACACCCCTGCAGTTCAAGAACAAGCTGCTAGGGGACAAAAACCTACAAATTGTACGATGTACTGCTTCTTGACATCCAGAGCTATCGGCCACCCAAAAAAATCAACCTCACAGCATGTCCAGGATAAAAGGAGGCCCAAAATTGACATTGACCTTCGAAAGATCTACCCGCATACTAAATGTCATCACAATCTATCCAGACCTTCTTAAGTTAGGTTCACCCAAATATACGGAAACACAAACAGACACACACATAGACAGATACACCCAAAACAATACCTCTGTTTTCATGGAGGTAAAACATCACAAAGAAAACAAGAGTTCCGCGACCTCATATCTCCATGAACAATTCTATTTATGCAAATGACATACACATCTACATAATATATGCTTAATCATAAACACCTTTATCTTACTTACACATGTTGCAATATTGACAGTCCTACAATTTTCCAATTTGATGAATTTCTGTCTTTTTGCATTAATTATGCAAATGAGGAATTTATTTGCATAATTGGTATCTGTTGATGCTCCACTTTCCATAAACTACATATGTTACATGTATTTGAGTCTTATAATGGAAAACACTGCAAATATAGATTTTCCTCATAAGCTATGCAAATTAAGTCCCAATTAGCATAATTTGCACTTCATTATGTAAATCTCTGTCTAAGCTACCTGCATACTAATTATCACGGATATCCATCGTTCCTTTGTTCAGTTATTCTCCTTAGAAGGTTTTCACGATGACGCCCCTGCAGTTCCAGAGCAAGCTGCTAGGGGGCCCAAACCTACACTACTTCTTCATTACGTAATAAGCTATCTGCCACCCAAAAATCAAGACCACAGCACGTCCAGGTCAAACGATACAAAAATTGAAGTTCTGCTGCAGTACCAAGGTCACATACCAGGGGGCCCAAAATCGACCCTGACCTTTGGCTTCACAACACCCGCCTACATACCAAATATCATTGTAATCCATCAAGAGGTTCTTGAGTTATGCTGACTACAAGAGTCCGGAAACACAAACACACACACACACACACACACAGACACGCCAAAAACAATATCTCCATTTTTCATGGAGATAATAAGAAAGACAGTAGAAATTCATACGTGAAACCTGAAATTTTCAAAAGCCTTTTTCTAAATTGCAAGGAAACATTAAGACAACTTGCATGGTAGAAAATCTAGGCTTGTTATCATGAATCACAATCAAGCTAATCAACTGATCTTACAGCCCCGCCCACCGCCACTGAAATGTTTGAAATGCAAAATAAAAACAGAAAAATGCAAATATTTAATGGGCATGCAAACACTCTCTCATTGGTTGAACCTCTAATTGCCAGACTATCATGGGTTTTACCAGAAGTTACCAAAATGCCTTAAAAAGCCAGGAGATGGAACATAATAGATTTAGGAGTATGATAGGGATATGTAAAAACTGCTCACCCTACTTTAATGCCTGTGGACCCCATTTGGTCTGAGAGTTCTGGATCAGCGTTCTTCAATCTGCGCTGTCACCTCAAATGAAAATGTACATATCAAAAAATGCCTATCAAAATATGCAGATGAGTCAATACCTGTCGAATCTCAAAGTTTGTATTATTTATTTTGGGGGGAGAATAAAGAATACATGGAAAAGTTTATCAAGTAGACAAGGTTAGACATCCAGGTAGAAAAAAAGGTACACTTCTTGTGTTACTGTGCAGTTAGTAGAACAAAGTTACTCCACTATGTAAGTGTGTAATACAAAATGAATTAATAGATAAATAAATAAATAAAAAAATAAATCAAGCAACTGGATAAATTCTCTAAAGCATCAGTCGCTATCTGAATTCTAGTGGATGCTATATCTGAAACATCTGACTACTCTTTAGAGGATTATCCAGTTGCTTGGTTTATTTTGTGCAACGTAGTGGAGAACTGCTCTACCAACTGCACAGTCACACAAGAAGTGTGCCCTTTTTTTTTTTAAAGAAAAAGTCACAGGTATGTTATGTTACATGTGGCTTCTTTGCTTAGAATGACAGTAACTTAGACTCCGAGTTTGAGACATATGAAGACCTTTGTTAAACTTAGTTAGACGTCCAGGGAACTATAACTTATAAAGTCCAAGAAAAACAGTTGAGGTGATGACATGACCAATACCAACTTTCAAAGTTTCAGTAGTTCTCCTTTAGTTTTGCCCATGTTATCCATCTAGAAAACTACATATTGGCAAGGCCTGCAGTTCAGGTCGTACACAAACAGTCAAACTTGTAGAAGTGACCACCTCTACAAAGGGACCACCTGGCCATTATGACCACTTTTTAGTGGTCCCTCAGATAATTTTCCCCATTGACACAAACATATTAAGAATCTAGTCAATCGTGACCACCTGTCCACATAGACCAGATTATATCCGCCTGAGTGGTCTTCTTGGGCAGTTTTGACTAGCATTTTGGTTTTGAAAATGGGAAAATAGCAAAATATGACTTTGATCAAGAAAAGGTTGAGAAAAACATTATGTGTATGCGTATGTGACTCTATTGTCCATTCTTGTAACAGATAGATCTAGAACTTAAAGACTTGACTTTATTTGGGATCCACAATTAGCACAATAGCATAATAGACAATTAACAGCTTCAAAAGTATCCATTTTTGCATTAAGTCTGTGTCCTTACATGTCATTCCAGAAATGTGTCATTTGTTTCAAAACAAGTTGAAATTGGAAGGAAAAATTTGTGAAATATTCTGTTTGATAAGAGTTTACAACTTTGTGGTTGCCGAACTCTGACAAAAATGGTCTATAATTTTGCCTTTAGAATTCATCAATACAAGGGTTTAAATGTTACATTCAATGTTACATAATGTTACTTTTACATAGATATCACCTGGTCATTGTGACCACTTTTTGGTGGCTTTAGATAAGTTATTACATTGACACAAACATTAAGAATCCTGTCTATAGTAACCACCTGTCCACATAGTCCAGGTTTTAATGGTCCACCGGTTGGTCTCTTGGGCACTTTTGTCTGCTATTGCACAGGTTTTTTTAATGACAATGTTTAGTTCTGTCTAAAAGGTGTAAACTATAACCTCAAACAGAAGATACTACAGATTTGTTAAGACCTGTTAGAAGACCTAAGCTAGACCAGGCCAGGTCCAGAGTCTTGCCTACCTTGTCAAAGGCAAGACTACTTTGGTAGAACTTGGACAGTTAACAACTTTAAATGTATAATCATTAAAACCTTGAGGTGTGTGTGCCCAGGTGTCTTTCCAGAAAGGTGTCATTTGTTTCAAAATAAGTAAAAATTGGTAGGAAAACTTTGTGAAATACTTTGTAGTTTCCTAACTCTGACCAAATTGATCAATTGTTTTGCCTTAAGAATTAACCGTAAAATTGTTCAAATTTAGTGTTGCTTTTGGACAGTTTTTAATGACAATGTGTGGTAATGTCTATTTTGAAGGTGTAAAGTATAATGTCGAACAGAAGATACCACAGATTTTGTTTAGACCTTTGGTTAGACCAGACCAGGTCCAGAGCCTTGCCCAGCTTGTCAAAGCCAAGGCCGCTTCGGTAAAGACCACGTACCAAACAACAGTAACATTCTACCTACAGCCTTGCTTACTGTAACAGAAAATCTCCTCCCTTGAACGGGCCCCTATTTTGCTGCATTGCAGACTTGAAGTAGAGGTCATACATACAGGATTCTCCCTACTGCACACCAGCCATGTCGGCCACCAAGATCTCCCCGTCAGCTTCCAGCACCCGGCACTCTGGGTACCGTTCCTCCTCCCCATCTGCATGGATGTTGTTGTGGATGATGTTCTCTGTGATTTTGAGGGTTTTTCAGCGTTGAGATTTTGCTGTTTTTGTGGAGGTTGTGTGGGGAAGTGTGTTTTTAGGGGCGAGGTCTTGTGGGCAGCCATTGTGAATGTGTTGGATGATTTTGCATGCCCTTGCCATCCGGCAGAAAACAGGTCTGCTTTACCTCTGCTTGTATCCAACTTCAGAATATGTTTGTTTTCCTTGATCATAACATCTAGCTTAACAATTATCAAGAATTTTAGAGATCTTCATGGATTTTGTAGAAAAAAATCCTGTTTTTGTTGTATTTTTACCGTCAGTCTGTGCCATGTTATTCAGTACCCTAGTGAACCATCTAGTACAAGCTGGTCTGCCCTGAATGACACAGAACAGCTTTATCCCTCACTGACCCAGTTTTGTAGCCGTTTTGCTTCCTTTCTGTAAAGAGCCACAGATATGTAAAGCTGTTGTTATTCAGGCGTGAGGCCCACATTAAGGGGTCGATGACGCAGCTGGAAATTGGGAGGGTTGGTCTGGCTAGACCCGGCTGTCTGGCCTCACAGGCATGCTTTATGGCCATTGTTGTCAGCTGTAGCCACTGTTGACGCTATAACCTTTTTATAAACTGAATATGAGTAAATTTTACTCATGAAAAGCTATGAATTTCTTAATCCTACAGGAATAATTATGTTGGTTTGAAGAAGAAATTTGTTGCTTTTCTGCCTAAAAACAGCTTCAGAAAGGGCCTTGCACCTGTCCTGTGTTATCCACAAAAATGAAGCATTTTGCTATTGTTATTTTGTTGTTTTTAGTCCGATTATCTGGTAGATTGTACTGATAGCCATGCTGATCAGGTTACTGTAGCCAGAGGGGCCATTCTTTACAGGGCAAACAGACCATGGAGGCCTCCATGCACCCAGCCCACAGTCAACAAACTAGGACAGGGGAAACCTCTGGGACCATTTCTGATCTCATTTTTAAGACTTTTAAAATCAATTTTTTGCTACAAATATTTTTCTACACTTCTTTGTAAATGTAAAGAAGGTTAGCCCAGATTTTGAGAGACTTAGATTTTTTGCTCTGCATAGAAACTGCCAAAGCCTTGACATATATTCTAACCCAACATGCTTGTCAAATAACAGCCATTTCTATGATGGTCGTGTCTGATACGTAGTCTTTTTCCAAATTTTACCAAATTTGCTGTTTATTTGCTGCTGTATGTGTAGTGTAATGTCCAAGGGTTCACATGAGCCGTTCGGTTTCGAGCTGGGTCGAGAAATGAATTTGCTAGACCTTCAGGAATAAACCATGCTTGTTGCAGACACTGGAACCATTGAAATACATTGTTGTTGACTGTTTACAGGCGTTATGTTTGATGTCTTCTTTACTTGACGTTTCATGCGAGTTTGTAGTAACTCTTGGACATCCACGAAACATCTAGAGCTTAGTAATTACGCTGTTGACAAATGCAATGCTGAGGAAAATTGGGCAAAAACATTGTTTACCAATGTATATTATATGTTTACAGTCTTGTTATTGTTTATCACAAAAACCTTGGATAAGGTTTGCCTGAAAGCAGCCAGTTGTTTGGTATGTTTAGCACAAAGAAGTTTCAAACTATCTACAACAGAGCTCTTTTTAAACTACCAACTGATTTCTTTTCCAATTTGAATATCTTTCTGTTGAACCAGTTGCCCAGCCAACTTGGAATGGCAGTGGCAACTGTTATATTGTACATTGGACAGTTTTATAGTGTAAAAAGTAGTCATACAAAATGTGCCCACTTTACAAAGTGTGAAGAACATGGTATTAAAAGTTAACTGTCTTTCGGGATTTGCCCCAAAATGTGATGTAGTAAATTTAATTGGCTCTATTTTTTAAAACCAAACTTCTCTACTTTTGAAAACTTTTACCTTTTACAAGGTTATGATTATTTATGCATTAAGAAATTCTTGGAAAGAAGTTATCAGGCTTACACTTCTGATATCCGGTGCCTTTGAAAGTTTGAATATGATCTAGTCAGTTGTCAAAAGTTGTTGAAACTTTGAACATGACCTTTGAACTTACCAGCATTTGAAAAAAACACTGATGATTTTCATGTAACAGTCTAAGGCTGCAAGTTATAAAGTCACTACATACTTTATATTTAAAAACAAAAAGCAAGTAATTTTTTACAGCAAAACACTAAGGAGAATAGTTTTGGAAACAGAAATTAGAAATAAGCACAGCCAAAGAACATTTTGCAGACAATTTACATACGTTATACATAGTTCCCTGAGCACAAAAGTTAGTACAAAATCTATGTAGCATATGTTTTAAAAAGATTTCTTTAGATAGTTCTGTTTCTAAAGATCTTTCTTATGTACGAAAATAAAAGAAAGGTCTCTTCTTTAATGGAAATTTTGTGCTGAACCAAAGCTGAACTGTAATTTCCAACACAACAATTGACCATCTTCGATTGTCCAACTCCTGCCTTTCTCAACAAATGAGCAGTCCACTGCTTCTAAGTTCTATGATATCTGTGTTTACAATTTTTTGTTGAAAATTACAGTTCTACTTCGCTTCAGAATGATTTCTATCAACACAGATGAACGTCGAAGCTAACATCAGTATTTGTAATTGACTTTTCCCAAGTATCTTTTCTTATACATGTTCTTTCCTTATGATGATACTACTAGTACTACAGTTGTAGTAGCTCTTGATGTCTTTGTTTGACAATTTTTGTGTTGAAAACTACTTCAGAATGATTCCTAACTGCAAACAACGCAGATGAACTTTCAAAACAATATCAGTGTTTGTAATTGACTTTTCCCAGGTATCTTCTGAGTGTTCGTTCCTTACGTTCAACGTACTACAGTAAAGTTGTAGTAGCTCTTAGTGTCTCTAGCACATCCCCAGAACAGCTAAGTCTGAAGCTTTACGTTGTAGCTGCCACCTGCCTTCTGATGAAATGCCTGTTCTGAGGGGCCCGCGCTCCTATTGGTCAGCCCATTTTGAAATGTAAGCGATGACATCATGTCTGCAGGCAGGGGCCTGTGCAGGGGAGAGCACAGTTGGACAGACTGGGCTGGAGGCAACGTTACCAGCTGGTGTTGTGGGGAAGACATGGCTAGACTGTGTACAAAATAACTTCTGGATGGTTTATATTTGAAGAGATTAGACAATTTAGGATACGTTTTTGTTATATTTTAGGGGTTTTTCTTTTGGTCATGTGTTTTGTGGAAAGAAAATATGTTGGGAGCATTTTTGCTCCAATGCTGTTCTTGTATCTGCAGTTGTGGTGCTGCCCTCCTGTCAACAACCAACAGAATTAGGGTCTTTTGAAATGAATTAAGAGAGAATTATTACAGTTTTTGGTAGATCCAAAAGGAAAATATTTAATGGTTAAACTATTCCAGTGTTTGTTCAGTTGTGTCGTTTCAAAATTGACCTTTGCTGCATATTTGCTGAGTGTTCTACTCTGTATAAGCTGTCATGACTTGTTGGAAAGGGTAAACATTGTCGCTTTTTTTTCCTCATAAAATATATTTGGCCCCTTTATTAACCAATTTAGCCTGTGACAGGCCATTTTCTGTAATGTTGCACATTAAATAGAACAAACACTTTGAGTGAAAAACACACATATCAGTTTCTCCATTGTAAAACTAGCCTGTGATAAAGTCTAGGAGACCACATATTGACCACAATGTTGCACAGCTATTTTCTAACCATTTTGTTGTCATTGTGGTTGTATTTTTAAGGAGCTTGAGTTCTATTTTCTTTGCTCCATTGGTTGCACATACTTACCTATTTGTAATTTGGGTTGGAAATTAGGACGTTGACCCCATATCTACAAACTGGCTTCAACAGCTAGGGAAAGCCTCATCTGGGATTGGTTTATTAAACTCATTACTTGACTGTATTACCTTCTAATTTCTTTTATTTTGAAATTGAATGTGAATAGATTTCATATTTTTACCCCCATTTGTGTAGTGCTCTACTAAATTTCTGCTTTTACAAAGGCTGCCATACAGTAGTAGCAGCAAAGGATGTTATGTTGTGATGCATGTTATTCATTTAAACAATTTTACCAACAGTTGTGTCTGTTACGTAGTCTTTTTGATAACGAAGCGCAAAATCTCAGTTTTGAGGCTACCATAAGATAGTGCAAGTTTTGTAGATATGGTTTGAGTGGTTGGACAAGTTTTAGTTGCAGATTTAACGTTTTTGCTGGTCTTGAGAAGTTTTGAGCAGAAGGCTGGTGTATATACCATTGACAACAATCGTCTTGTGATAGCTCTTGTATGTGTTTTGGGGAGGTGGGATAGTCTGTTTGCTTGTTAGGTCATTATATAAGAAAGGCAAATCTTATATGTATAAAAGCATAAGAATGCCTGTACAACATTTGTTTAATTTCTGATTGCTTATATCTTGTGATATTCAGTGACTGGGAGTGTCAAGTCCACTGCTAACTCCCTGCCTTTTGGGAAATAGCAGATAGTATCAGAATCTCTATCTGCATGTGCGCAATAAAAGCCAACAATATTAGATAACAGATCCAGGTGGTTAACAGGGGAAACTAAGGTTGATATTACACCTTAACCCATAGAAATTAGTACAAAAATACATGTTTTTTACCCCTGTCCACAGACCTTTAATGTCAATCACTCATAGTCTTACAATTGCAATATCAGGGGTTCATCTAAATCGGGAAAGAGGGGCGCTGCACCCTCTTGTTTCAGCCCAGCACCCCCTTGTCCAATTCAGATTTTAGCTTTATATCCAGCATATAGCCTTCACTCAGCAATTGATTCTTCCATAAATACATAGAATTCGCTCCCTCGCCTGATTGTTCTCCCTCTTGTTCAATTTTTCCAGAAAACCCCCTGCAATATGCTATCTTTATGTGGTTTTCCATTGTTTAGGCTCAATGGCTGGCATGATTATTTCTAAAAGTGTTTGTTGTTGATCTCACTGAATAAAACTTTCAGGTGCACCTGAATTTAGAAACTCCTTGTTGATGTTGACGTTTCTATGTAGATTAAAAGTTTGAATGATGCAGTGGTGCTGGAATGTTCTTAAAGTGACTTACTTCTTCCTCTTCACTTTCCATGCTGCTAGAAAGATGACTAAATGGTAAGACTAGATATAGGAGTAATGGGCGTGCAGTGATGTTGTATAGATGTTGTAGTGTCTGTTATTAAAGTAAAGTAAAGTACCATGCTGGTTATCCGATGTTAGTAAAATTCTTGAGGAGTCGGGCTATGCCTACCTACTTATTAACAAGGATCACAATATATCATATGCACAGTCTGCTTTAAAACAAAGACTGAAAGACATTTCTATACAAACATTTTACTCAGAACTAAACTCCCCTGGCAAAAAAGAGAACCAAGGCAACAAATTAAGAACATACAGAAAATTCAAACGGGCATATGAAAGAGAAAAATATCTTGACATCAAAAACTTTAGCCATCGCCGAGCCATGGCTAAGCTAAGAATTAGCGACCATCCACTGCATATTGAAACTGGTAGATACAGCCGGACTCCTCCTAGCGATAGGCTATGTGCACTCTGTAATAAGAACTCTATAGAAGATGAAGTACATTTTATTCTAGAATGCTCACTGTACAAAGATTTACGCATCTCTTTGGTTAACGCAATACAACTAGACCAGAGATATACAAACTTAACAAATGACAAACTGTTCATATACTTGATGTCATCGAATAATCAATCGGTAATTGAGAAACTCTGTGAATTCGTGTACACATGTCTCAAGAAGAGAGAAGTAGCGTGTAAACTTTAGAGGTAGATAGAACATAGAATAGTTTTCTTCATTTTTTTCTGTTATTACAATGCACAATTGTATTACTTGTAATGCATTTAGCCCGGAAGGGCATGAACATGCAATAAACATGATTGGTTATTAATGGAAAAGGAGTGCTTTAAGTGGAGGTGGCCTTCTTTTACCTTTGCATCTTATTTTTCATCCAAAGCAATATGTTTCTTTGAGTTACCCTTCAACATTATTGTAAATTAACTATTTGGCATTCTTATTCTTGATACATACTTTAGTTGAAAACTTTGAAGCAAAGGTTTTTATAGGTCAGATTACTTGTCTGAAATTGAGCTCTGGAAGTATCCAGATGATCTTTTTTGTATTATACCTTTGCCTAGAAGGGTATGTTTTTGGTGCCGTTTATGTGTGTGTGTATCTGTATGTCTGTCTGTCTGTCAACAGCATAACTCAGGAAGCCGTGGATGGATCCTTGTAATATTTAGTAGGTGGGTAGGGGTTGGGAAAGGTCACATTCGATAATTGGCCCCCCAGCATTTTTCTAATTACTACAGTGGAATTTCCAGTTTTCATACTTTGTTTAAATTTTGTTTATTTTTTAGCTCAGATGAGAGTAACTCTGGGTCAGAGGACAGCAACGATGAGGACCAATCAAAATCCGGCTCCAGTTCCAGCAGCCAATCAGGGAGCAGCTCCGACTCCGGCAGCCAATCAGAATCCGAGTCCAAGTCAGGGTCCGGTTCAGGCTCCAGTTCTCAGAGCGAGTCTGGGAACGAGAGTACCAAAGGGGAGGATGGGGAGGAGGAAGAAGAGGAGGATGGGGATGAGTCAAATGATCAAGGTGCTGATAATAAGGACCAAGCTGGCAAGATGCCCAAGAAGGAAAGACTTGCTGATCTCAAACAGGTGGGAATTTTACAGACTAGTTTTCTACTGACATTGGTCACTTTATTTTTACTTATTGAGTGAGAGTTTAGTTGGTCTTAAGTTGTAACAAATATGGAATTGGATTAGAACCTGGATTAGTGCCCAAATTAAGGACAAACTTGCTGATCTGAAACAGGTTGGACTATTTCTAGCTTTGCGCAGATTTCATGTTAAATTTGTGACATTTATGACATCCAGTTAAATTAAATGATTAAAATCTGAATCTGAATTGTGCTGTTTGTGTTTTTTTGTCAGATGTGGGAGGCACAATGAACCTGTATATACTGTACATAGCGTAGATGTCCTCTCTCTCACCACCTGTGGAAGAGTATATCTCTTCAGTGAGCTAAACTGGTTTGAGATCACTTTCTGATCTAATGTTGTGTTTGTGTTCCCCAGATGTGGGAGGAGTATCCAGACATCTATGGTGTGAGACGATCGAGCCGAGCCAGGAAAGAACCCAGCAGATATAATGTAGGCACGGAGGTACTGCCTGGTCACACAAGGAACTTGTTTTCTTTTGAGTGATCTCACAGCAGCATCTGATCGTTAACAGGGCTTAAAGTTATATTGTCTGCAGTTTGTCCGGTATTCAATTACCTTGCCAAATTGCAATTTTATTTTTTTCTGAAAGGCCAAAAACAAGCCTCTATAATGTCGTATGACATTTTTCCCATTGAGGAAATTTTCATGAAAACTTTCTCAAATAGATTGTTTTGTGATTTAACCGTTTTGTTCATGGTAGAAAATGTGGGCATAATGAATGTTTTGTGAATGTTGATAAAGGACATACACAGTAACATATATAATCTTGTTGTTGGAGGGGAAGAAGACAACACATGACGTATTATTCAAGATATTATTTTAAGGATGGTTAGATCTAGTGGGATAAATTTAAAAGGCCTCGGCGGAATGAGTGTATATTGTATACTTTCAAGGTTAACAGGTTCATTAGTACATATTGGAATTAACTGAAGCATGATAGAGTTCTAAGTTTCATTTGGGCATGTGTTATCAACAATTTTGCATGATCCTGCTGAACCCAACGATGTAGGTACTAGCAAAGGTGCTGCTTTCAGATATTTTTACATCCTTGTACATGTGCATGTCTTAATGACTTACACCTCAATGTCAACATCGTCTGTTAAATCCATTTTACCTCGTTAACTGCAGGAATCTGATGAAGAAGACGAGGATGATGACAATGACGAAGGAGATCACCGCAAAAGAAGAAAAAGCATATCAGCAAAATCCAGGAGAAAACGAAAATCGTAAGTAGGTCGCAAAAGCACAGACAGAAACCCAAGTGCATGACTTGACAAGTGCTTTGCATAAGAAATCTCGCACAGTCTGCATTTAGATTATATTACAGGCTTCTTCTTCGTCTTGATTATGAAGTAGTAGTAATGGTAGTATCCAGTACTTGATGATACTGCTGCTGGGGGCCACAGGTGGGCAGCAGTCTTCAAGTGTTTCCAGGCAGTTCTGTCCAATGGTTTCACACTGGTGATGCCGCTTTGATGTTTTTCTTGACTCCAAGATTTCCTGGGTGTACCATGACCTCTTTGTAGAATTCTTGGCAACAACATGAATAAATGTGATGCCACAAATCAGACAAACAGTGAACTAAAGACCACCACGAACTCTTGAAAAAAAAAAAATTTAACGGTTCTTGGTGGATGTCAATGTGCAGATGTTGGCACAGTGTGTTTTTTGGCACACATTTTAACATATTAGCCTAAGTGGCCCCGTAGGCGTCACTCCACCGTCCGAGAAAGTCGTGTAAAGTGCCTTTCCCAAGGGCACAACGTCCAGGCAAGGTGTGTATCGAACTCGGGCCCTATTGGTTCCGAGTTCAGCGCTCTAACCTACGCCACGCCGATGCCTACAAACTCTTGAAGCCCTTTGTAAACTTCTCTGCCTGTGTCTCTCCCCAGGAGTGACAACTGGGAGGGGGATAACAGTGACAGTGATGATGACGACGATGATGATGATGACAATGACTCGGGCAGCAGCGATGACTACACGGTGAAGCGGCGAGCAAAACCTGCAGCCAGACCAGCTGCCAGGCCGCAGGCCAGGGTCAGAGGTAAACTCAGTCTTTTAACCTTCTCCCTGCTGCATAACTCTGTAACCAATAGGGAACTGGGTACCAAACGGCTACTTCAGAGTGCTAAATGTTAAAGCATGCGGGAACAGAGTAGATGAAAACCGTATGGGATTGAGAACCCTATAACAAAGTAGTAGTAGGTATCCTTCCATCTCGAGAGATAAAGTTCTTTCTTTCTAGCAAACATTTCTGTGACCATCTGTCGCCTTCCAGTCTTCCACATGGCAATTCTGACTGACTGGTTCTAGGTTCATACTGCAACTAGGTGTCACTGCTGCAGTGAGAAGTAGAACCAGTCAGTATTGCCCTGAGGAAGGTGACAGACGGTCACCAAAACGTTAGCATATGATTATGTACTGGTTGTATATAAAGAACTTTGTTTTCCAGTGATATTCACAGGAGTGGAGAACAAATTCAATCGTAAATGTACACTTTGCTACTGAAGAGTTATTGTAAGTCAGAGACTGTAATTTAGTGTAAAATATTGGTTAATGCATTAGTTGTAACCAGATGCTAATCTCCTAAGTTCTGCCCTGTGTTTTGAAGGGAAAGCCCCCATCAAGGGTAAGTCTGCAGCCAACAATCAGGGTAGGAAGCGCGCCGGCAGTCTGAGCGAGCGGGAACAGAAGAGAATATCCAGGAGGAAGGCTGCTGCAAACGTCAGGTACAACAGAGACTCTTTTGACAAACATTTAAGCATTACACACAACATAAAAATGACTGCTCTGGGGAGCTTTCGAGACGAACTCTCTGTCTCTTCGTCAACCCGGTATTACAGTCAGATCTCGTCTTGGAGTTCTCTTGTCACGTGACTTGATGTTGATTATCATGTGACAGAAGACAGTTATATACAGGCTTGAGATAGTGACGCCCCCTGTCCCTGTTTAAGGTACTGCGTTGTCTGCGGATTTGGATCGCCTCCCGAACACCCCTAGAAAACCAGATACTCTTTTCATATGGTCTCATTTGCACGCAATAGGCCGATCTTGACTGTCTATCAGAATTAGCAGTTCAACCAACGATAGCATAGCATTTAGCTGTTCGATCAAGGAGGTTAAGGATTCTCTATTTAACCTCCTTGGTTCAACCAATGATAAGAGCATGGTTATGTTTTTTTTTATGTTTTCATTTTGCATTTCTACATTTTAACGTCTATGGGATTGGTCTATATCCCACCCTAATAATGGATATTGTTTGGCAAGAAATATAAGCACCAGTGTCACATAGATCTAGAAGTATACATCTGCTCAATGTACGATCAATGTATGATGAATGTAAGTTCTTTTTCAAAATTGTCAGACTTTTAGTACTTCAGCACTAATGCACCTTACTTTCCTGGTTATTTTAGCTACAAAGAGGAGAGTCCCGATGCGACCGACTCGGATGATCTGATGGAGATCGCGGCTAAAGAGGAGGAGAATGATGACGCTGAGGCAATTGAGAGGGTTCTGAACCACAGGATAGGCAAGAAAGGGAGTAAGTACAATGAGTCCTATGGAAAAAAACATTTCCGGTTACCCAACCAACCCTAGCAAAGACCTGCCGACCCTAGCCTTTCTTTTGTCTACCGCTGGCAACTTCTGTTGCAATAGAAAAAGTGATATAAACAGATCCACCAAACCTAGTCTCCCTTTATGTTGACACCCTGCCTTGAAATTGAAATACAAGCGTTCAGATACATTTAAGTTTTACATTGTGGTTTGTTGCATCACTTCAGCCAAAATCTGGGGGAAAAAGGAAGAGAATTGCAACCTACAGACACTGATATCATAAACATAACAATAATAATCAATGTTCACTTTTTCGAGCCTGCATTCGTTGCAATGCTAATTTTTCTTCCTGTTCCCTGCAGGCACCGGTGCAATAACGACGATGTACGCGGCTGACGCGGCCGTGGCGAACACGCCGCCCGACCCCGAGACGGACGAGACGGAGACGCAGTACCTGATCAAGTGGAAGGATTGGTCTCACCTGCACAACACCTGGGAGTCGGAGGCCACGCTCGCCGAGCAGAAGGTCAAGGGCATGAAGAAGCTGGAGAACTACATGAAGAAGAAGAACGACCTTCAGCAGTGGTAGGGTTTACTTGACCTTCAGCAGTGGAAGGGTTTACTTGACCTTCAGCAGTGGTAGGGTTTACTTGACCTTCAGCAGTGGAAGGGTTTACTTGACCTTCAGCAGTGGAAGGGTTTATTTGACCTTCAGCAGTGGTAGGCTTTGTTTGACCTTCAGCAGTAGAAGGGTGTACTTGACCTTCAACAGTGGAAGGGTTTACTTGACCTTCAGCAGTGGTAGGGTTTACTTGACCTTCAGCAGTGGTAGGGTTTACTTGACCTTCAGCAGTGGAAGGGTTTACTTGACCTTCAGCAGTGGTAGGGTTTACTTGACCTTCAGCAGTGGTAGGGTTTACTTGACCTTCAGCAGTGGAAGGGTTTACTTGACCTTCAGCAGTGGTAGGGTTTATTTCACCTTCAGCAGTGGTAGGGTTTACTTGACCTTCAGCAGTGGTAGGGTTTACTTGACCTTCAGCAGTGGTAGGGTTTACTTGACCTTCAGCAGTGGTAGGGTTTATTTCACCTTCAGCAGTGGTAGGGTTTACTTGACCTTCAGCAGTGGAAGGGTTTACTTGACCTTCAGCAGTGGTAGGGTTTACTTGACCTTCAGCAGTGGAAGGGTTTACTTGACCTTCAGCAGTGGTAGGGTTTACTTGACCTTCAGCAGTGGTAGGGTTTATTTGACCTTCAGCAGTGGAAGGGTTTATTTGACCTTCAGCAGTGGTAGGCTTTGTTTGACCTTCAGCAGTGGTAGGCTTTATTTGACCTTCAGCAGTAGAAGGGTGTACTTGACCTTCAACAGTGGTTGGCTTTATTTGACCTTCAGCAGTGGTAGGGTTTATTTGACCTTCAGAAGTGGTAGGCTTTGTGGTAGACTTAATTTGACCTTCAGCAGTGTTAGTACTTGACCTTCAGCAGTGGTAGACTTAATTTGACCTTCAGCAGTGTTAGTACTTGACCTTCAGCTGTGGTAGTCTTTACTTGGCATGGAGACAAACATTTGTGAAGCCATATAAAGTTTAACGTCTTGCTCCCCCCCAGGAAAGACCAGGCGTCCCCAGAAGACCTGGAGTACCTGGAGTGCCAGTCGGAGATGAACGAAGACCTGCTGAGCGCCTACCAGCAGGTGGAGAGAATCATAGGTATGGCGTATCCCACCGCGCCCCCGCTCGAGCATGGCCTGGAATGTAAGTCTCCCCACACCCCGGGGCATACAGGGGCGGACACGCGGCGCTTGGCTCGCTCGTGGTACCACAAACATGCGAACGTCTGTATCGTGTTGTGACGTGCCGCTGCACTCCATTGCACGTCCCTCAGTTAGCACGATTTCTATCTACCACAGCCTTGTTTTGGTTTTTGGTTTCCCCGTAACCCCCAGACCTCACATGCACAGCTCAAACGGTGAACAGCCTCTCCCACAGTTAGCACCATTTCTTTTTACCACAGCTTTGTTTTGATTTTCGGTTTCCACCTACCTGCAATTCCCAACAAAGAGCCTCGCCCGTTGTTGATGCGATATACCTTGGGGAGGCTCTGCTAAACTGGGCTGAGGTTTCCACTGCTTCTAACCAGCTGCCAGCCAATCAGAGAACCAGCTTTACCGAAAACTTTTAGGCAATTCTTTGATTGGCTGACAGCTGGTTAGATGCCATGCCCACAAAAGTGGAAACCTCAACCTGGTTTACCAGAGCCTCCCCAACGTTTATTGTATAGGCCACAGGTGTAGGATAATGACCTACCTGTAGGCCTCACTGATGGTGGGACACATTTTGTCGTCATGCACACAATTCTCACGATTCACAGCTCTGTATATGCAAGTCTTGCTTAAAACAAGCGAGCACTGTTGCATGTGGTCTAGCTTCATCCAGTTCAAGCAACGGCAGCATGTGCACCATTATGAATCTGTTTGCATGTTGAAATGAGTGGCAACAGCAGTTTCTTTTTATTTGCTGGCAATAGTGCACTGCTCGGTAGTGAAACAGATGCACAATGTAGCTCTATCCCTTCTAAGTGAATGGCTGTGCTTGTGTTAAAGAAAATCTGTGTTTAGTAGGCACTTTTTCGTTGCTGCAATAATAGCTGCCCAGCTCGCATGTTTGGTGGTACCAGGACTCCAGCCAAAGCCTTTGTCCCCACTGTACCCCGAGCAAACTCAACGTGTGGACTATCGTTTGGCAAGGTTTGCCCCTCAACTCCTCACAAACTCTCCTAACTAACTCTGACGTAAGTTTGGATCGTGACGCTTTGCTCATTCTAATACCCTCTCCTGTATCATTTTGTATCATATTGTATATAAGTATCTTGTATCTTTGACATGTAATTTTATGAAGTTTTTCCTGACAGTTTTGTGTATGTAAAGTTATAATATTTTCCTTGTTCACCTCATAGTAGCTCCATACTTGTATAAGTAGTACTTCCTATGCAGATGATTATTATTTGAATGGGTTTAAGAGTAGGTGGTTGATCTTGGTTCGTTCAAACGCTTGTTTCATCAGTCATTAAACTTTAGTGAAGACACGATCAGTTGATCTCTTACGCAGTCACTGTAAAACATTAAACTCTAGGACAGAAAAGGGGTGACAGAAATGATAAACCAATGTAGTTAGTCTTGCTATGTCAAGAATGCTAATGTGAAAGTCAAGGAAAGGATCCAGAGTTATTATATTGCCAGTTGAAAGAATAGTTGTACACAGTTGTTGAATTTTTTGGTGGGATGTGAAAAGTTGTGTACACTTGGTGTTGGGATAGGTTTGGTTGATCTGAAGTACTGTAATTCTTGAAATCTTCGCTGTGGTTTTATTTTCATGGTGACCTCTCCACTGCAAAAATGACACCTCAAATATATGCTTTCCAATTCATTGCTACTGTACTACAAAATTGTTTCAACCGTGAACCTTAAAGGCACCAAGAAAGCCTCATTTTACCGCGAAATAAAACCACGGCGAAAATAAGTGAGTTTACAGTATACCTGTGTTGCTTTTTCAGCCCACAGGAGCAAGACTTCAGGTGGGAGAGTATCCCGTAACGAGAATGCTCCTGGTAGGGGAGCTTCTCTCTCTTCCTCTCTCACCATAGGCGGTAGGCCATCGAGTTTATGTTAAAATTGGTATTACTGTGCCGTATATCATAAACTCCGATGATCCGCTAAGTAACAAACAAACGGAAACATTTCGGTGAATCGTGGACTAACGCGCTGACTAGTCAACTGTGTACTCGGCCTACTGAAATATTCCCGAGAACCGTACTCAAACACGCACTGTGTAATCGATCCACTGAAAGATGATTGTACACTAACTGTAACAACCACAACGCCTGATCCCAGTGCCGATCCACGCTACCTGTGTACTTGATCCACTGAAAGATTACCGAGAATCGTACATTAACTGTAACAACCACAACACTACCTGTGTACTTGATCCACTGAAAGATTACCGAGAATCGTACATTAACTGTAACAACCACAACGCCCGATCCACACTACCTGTGTACTTGATCCACTGAAAGATCGCCGAGAATCGTACATTAACTGTAACAATTACAACGCCCGATCCACACTACCTGTGTACTTGATCCCACTGAAAGATTCCCGAGAATCGTACACTAACTGTAACAACCACAACGCCCGATCCACACTACCTGTGTACTTGATCCACTGAATGATTCCCGAGAATCGTACACTAGCTGTAACAACCGTGGCACAACGCCCGATCCGCCGTCTATTCCAAAGAACCATACGAACGGATGCCGGAGTCACCCGAAAATTGCCGAGCGCCGAACAGCGATTTCCGAACGCTTTGGGTAGTGTTAAGAACAAGAATAGATAGGTAGGAAATGCCTTTTCAAAAGCCCTTATTTTCGGCGAAAAATCGCCATGAAATTAAACACGTTGATACTACTTATAATCTAGGGGTTACTTACTAGCCATGTAGAATTCCTTAGGATACAATGCCTAATTTTAAAGGAGATATGCGGCATTTTAAAAAGTCCGATTTCCGGTGGACAGCGTTACCAGCAGTACGGCAATGACATCATTGATAGCCAATCAGACGCGAGATCCAGATTTCCCGCCACCGTTCGAAAATGGAACCCCGATTCGGTATGGAATCGCGATTCCATTTTCGAACGGTGCCACACCTCAAGATGAAAAAGATGGGCGGCGGAGTGTAATTTTACACCGGTAAAGGAGTTTCAAATTTCGCTTTCCTTTCGGAAAGGCACGCTTCAGAGCACGCTTGGTGCTTCAGGCTGGGATGCCGACATTTGTAGGCTGAAATTCGGTAAGTGGACAATCTTCAAGCTTGACATGATAAGTAAAATATTGATGGCTGTTTTAGTCAGATTTGTTTGTGCCATTAGCGAATGGGATGTTTACAAGCTGTTTTAAAATACGAAAAAAACGTAACAAATAACTGCCTCATGCGTCGCGCAACGTGACATCCTCTAGGTCTAATCATGGATATTTTACTCTACTTAGGTTAAACGGCTTACGATTGAAATTAGTGGCGGACACTGTATCTACTTCCTAAAGTTTTTGGCAAGCTCAGTAATAACCTATAGTAAGTAGTTTTAGATTAGATAGTAAGTTAAGTAGATTTTGTTAGATGTGATTTTAGACGACATTGTCAGGCGGACGGGAAATAGCCCTGACCATTCAAACAATTTATGATTGAGGTTGTTAGCGATGTTTTTGCACCGTAAGGCTACGAGCGCCCTGTGCCTTGTGCCAAACATTGAGAAATGAGAAAGTAAGTGAAAGTTAACGTTTGTTGTATTGTTTATGTTTCAGAGTATCGTGCTAGTTTTGCGGCGGAGTAGGTTTACTTGGTGGCAGTACTGTTAAATAGATTTAGAAGTCCCGGATAGATCCGAACCCAATTTTTTCAATCAGGTGATTTTACTCTATAATATCTAACCATGTGATTTTACTCTAAAAAGTATGTGATTTTCAACAATGTGATTTTTCTGATACCTGGGGTCAGTCCCAATGCAGGGTGACAGTCTGCCCAAATATAATACACGTAAATAAATATCCGACTACTAATGTTATACTGGGCCCTCTTTATCATGGTCTGTCTTTCAGAAGAGCAACTTCATGTCTGTGATTTGTCCAATCAGTTTAATGTTTTTATTACTGGCCGGGCGGGCAGCGGCAAATCCGTTGTTGTCAGGCATATCGTTGCTAATATGCAACAGAAATTTGGGAAGCAAGGAGTGGCTGTTGTTGCGCCAACTGGCAAGGCTGCCCTTCTTATAAATGGTACCACAGTTCACAGTTTTTTCTGTTTAGGTTTAGGTGATAAAGAAGCAAGTAAAACATTTGAACAAATAAAAGGAGATGGCGAAGCCTTCAGGCGACTTCAAAACCTGGAGGTCTTAGTATGTGATGAAGTCTCCATGTTGAGCGGCAGCATGTTGAGCAAAGTAGAGTATTTGATGCGCAAGGTGAAAAACAACTGTCTCCCTTTTGGCGGCATAAGATTGATCCTATCCGGAGATTTTTACCAGCTGCCTCCAATAGATTTGAGGGGTGACCACACGCCAGACTATTGCTTTCTCAGTGAAGCTTGGCAGAAAGGTGTCGACCTTTCAATCTTCCTGAGCGGAGTGCACAGACAAGAAGACGCAAGATTTCTAGAAATGCTAGAACAACTCCGAATGGGCTGGCGAACACCCAATTGTCTTGATTTGGTGGGGTCCTTGACAAGGCCATTGTCGAAAGTAGAAATGAGATTATACTCATTAAGACTGGACATGGTAGTGTATAATCAGGAACATCTTGATATGATAGAAGGGCAGGAAAAGAGGTTCCCAGCTCAAGACATGGGGGTTGAAAAAACAAAGCTAGACAAGCTTTGTTCAGCTCCAAGTGTGCTTTGTCTTAAAACGGGGGCGCCTGTTATGCTTTTGCAAAATCTTTTTACCATTTCACCCAACCTTGTCAACGGTTTAACAGGGGTAGTTACGGGTTTTTCTGGGGGAAACCCCGTGGTTACCTTCCTGACAGGGGAGACGCACGCCATTGAAAGACACATGTTTGGCTTCTATGAAAATGAGAAATTGATCGCTGCCAGGTTGCAGTATCCACTGCAGCTTGGATTTGCAATGACCGTGCATAAAAGCCAAGGAAGCACATTGTCCAATGTCGAAATTGTTGACCTGCACATGTTTGCTCCCGGCCAGCAATACACGGCATACACCAGGGCAGCATCGCCCGAAATGTTACGTGTGCTGCCAGGGTACTCTAAGCATGTACACAAGCCCCACCCACATGTTGTGCAGTTCTATAACACCCGGGTACGTCTGTTAGAAAGAGTGGCTTTGCCCCAAATATCGAAATGCATTACGCAATCTTACGCGTTGCCCCTTCCTGAGGACGCAGAGACTAGTGTTCCCCCCACACAAGGTGCCCGCTCTGACGGCATACAAGTACCTTTTTCTTCTATGCCCATCCCAGAGGGATATGACCCTATAACAATCCTGAGGCTACTTCAAAAAGATCTTAGTCCATTTAAAAATCTAGTCAGCGCCGCCCAGAATCTCGATGAAAATTCTGAAAACCTTTTGTCTTTCTTTGCTTACTTGATTGGGAAAGTTGAGTACATGTTCAGTGACACAACACAGGACAAAGCAAGTGGTAAGGAGGTCATGAGTAGAAAGAACTTCACCGCCCATATTGGAAAGATTTTGTCAATAACAACAGACACGGAAGCAAAAGCCAGATGGGCCACGGCTAATTACATTCCGTGTAAAAAAGATGCTGAAACAGTTCTCTTGAGGCTAATAATGGTAACATACAAACATGTGGCCAACATTATGGACCCAGTTGCAGAGTTGAAGGCTAACCTGGAAAACGAGTTGCTACTAGTCCAACCCGACATAGCACATTTCAACCTGTCTAAAGCTAATAGTGGGAAAGTTAGATACTTGATTGGATGGACAATATACAGAATCATTTCTAACCTGGACTCGCAGCTTAAGTGTCTCCTCGCCAACAAGTACATTGGTAAGAAAGCCAAAGAGGCGGAAACCAAAATTGAGGAATGTAGGTCATTGAAGGCCATATGCTGTTCAATGCGAGCTGACACAACTGATCTTCAGCACCATTCAAGGTTCAAATTCAGCCTTGAACATTCTGAAAGGAGAAACAGGGGAGGGCTCTTCATGGTAAATGACAACATGTTCCTGTTTGGGCTGAGCCTTGAGTCCATTTGTTCAAAACTGTTTAAAGTAGAAACAGTTGACATTATGGGAAAGGAAGCAACTAGGACATTGACAAAGATTGTGAAAAACAATCAGCTGTTGAAGAGCTTGTTCATTGAATATATGAATGTTGACTTCGAACCTGATGTTCATATCTCTTTGTCACACACACCCATGCAGGGTGAGTCTGCCCCAGTCCCTCCACAGGGTGAGTCCGTCCCGGGGTCAGTCCCTCCGCAGGGTGAGTCTGCCCGAGTCCCCCCGCAGGGTGAGTCCGTCCCGGGGTCTGTCCCCCCGCAGGGTGAGTCTGCCCCAGTCCCCGCGCAGGGTGAGTCCGTCCCGGGGTCAGTCCCTCCGCAGGGTGAGTCTGCCCCAGTCCCCGCGCAGGGTGAGTCCGTCCCGGGGTCTGTCCCCCCGCAGGGTGAGTCTGCCCCAGTCCCCGCGCAGGGTGAGTCCGTCCCGGGGTCAGTCCCTCCGCAGGGTGAGTCTGCCCCAGTCCCCCCGCAGGGTGAGTCCGTCCCGTGGTCTGTCCCCCCGCAGGGTGAGTCTGCCCCAGTCCCCGCGCAGGGTGAGTCCGTCCCAGTCCCTCCGCAGGGTGAGTCCGTCCCAGTCCCTCCGCAGGGTGAGTCCGTCCCAGTCCCTCCGCAGGGTGAGTCCGTCCCAGTCCCTCCGCAGGGTGAGTCCGTCCCAGTCCCCGCGCAGGGTGAGTCCGTACCGGGGTCAGTCCCTCCGCAGGGTGAGTCCGTCCCAGTCCCTCCGCAGGGTGAGTCCGTCCCAGTCCCTCCGCAGGGTGAGTCCGTCCCAGTCCCTCCGCAGGGTGAGTCCGTCCCAGTCCCTCCGCAGGGTGAGTCCGTCCCAGTCCCTCCGCAGGGTGAGTCCGTCCCAGTCCCCCCGCAGGGTGAGTCCGTCCCGGGGTCAGTCCCTCCGCAGGGTGAGTCCGTCCCAGTCCGAATGGAGAGTGAGTTCGACCCACTGCCTTTGCAGGGTGAGTCTATCCCAATCCCAATGCGTCTAAAAGAGAAACTATTTTCGCTTGTTGCAGACAAATATCTGAACATGAGAAATAAAGAATTCTTGAGACCTTTGTCTGAAAAACTAAATCCTCAAAAAGAAACTGCATTGAGACCAGCCCTGCAGGCTAAGTCAAAAAGAAACTCTCTTCTGATCTTTACTTCGTTTTTAGAAGACAGGACTGACGGAAAGGAGTATACGCATCTCCATCTAAAATCTCTTGCAGCCAAAGGGACAGAGAGTTTTTCAATTTTCACCTTGCCGCAAATCAAACTCTTGCTATTCTGCTATGGAAAAAGAGCAAACCATAGCAAGAAAGACAGCATGAACATTTTGTTTGAGGAGCTAAAATCAAAGGCACACATGTGTAATCCTCGCTACTTAACCCTGGCGAACTTTGAGCAGATTAAGAGAAACAGGATACCAGAACTACCCAGGGAATCCTTGCAAAATCAGGGTACAGAGGGCCAAGGTCCAGAGTTCCGTGGTTTAGAGGGGCAACCTGCACTACAGGGAAGAGAGACCATGCGACAGCGGGCCCACCGATTCTGTCCAACAGATGAACAGATTAGAATTTTGAAAGATGATCACACAAATGGCAACCCAGTCACTCTGCAACAAGCGAGGGCTCACGAGTTTGGGGTACTACCATCCCAGATAAAAAGATGGCACAACTCATACAAGAAAAAGAACAATCTAAGTTAAATTGATTACCGCCCTAACTAAGATGCAATCAAACGCATAAGAAGAATATATTGCAAACAACATACAACGCTCAATATTTGTTAAGCGTAGACTAGACATGTTTTTATTTTACTACATCATCACGGTGTCACTTGATTCCTACCGAAAAAACGCCACAAAACATGACAAGTAGCGTTAAAGTATGAAAAGCTCTGAATTGAAGCTTACGTTTAAGTTAAACCGTAATAGATGGTTGCTACATGATGCCAACAAAGCAGACCATAAAGCTGTTGTTGGCCTTAAGAATATAATAGTTTTTCCATTAAGTTGTATTTACAATTTGTACATATGTACATAGTATATAACGTATAGAACATTCGAAATAGCTAGCTAATGGATATATTTACAATTTGTATATATTTATATAGTATATAACGTATTAAGCGTTAGAAATAGCTAGCTAATGGATATAATCAACAAGTTGGCAGGCCATGGTCCTTCTTCTTAGAACTTCCTCGATGAATTTCCATTCCTGATTTTGAAGGACCGGCAATGGATGTAGCCATTTACTGATGGGCCTGGGAATGATAAAACTGTATTTAGTATTCACAGGTCGTCTGTTTCAAGTTTCATTGAATGCAAAGACGAAATACGACAGTTACTGCCACCTTAAGTAAAACCTGTCTTCAATTACTTCTGCACAGCAATATGAGAGGTAAGGCATGTCATTCCTTTAAATCATGTATCGAGAATGTAGCAAATATATTTGATGAATGGCTATTGGTTTATTGAGAATAGAATTTAAAGTTAAAGACATGTAAGTAATCATCAGACTTACCATACTGTAGAACTGTAGGGTTAGTGTTAGTGCCATTTGATGCACGAACACAACCAAACATATTCTCCAACGCATCCTGGTTGGTACCGGCAGATACAATCCCCATGCCAGGAAACTGGGTCTGCATGGTCTTGATGTATGACTTGAAGCCAAGCACCATGGACGACAGATCAAAGTGGAGTTTGTCTGATATGTAAGATTTGTTTTTTTCCTTTGCTGTTTGTTCACTCCCCTCAACGACTTCTTCTTTCCAATCCAGGAACCATTGAAGAGCCCCGTCTAGCTGAACCAGCCTTGGGTCATCCATGTTACTATGGCAAGAACCAGATGGAAATCATGAAGTGCCCAAGCAACAAAGAACACAAGTAAATAATATGTCTTATCTATAACTGAATTGAGATGAGTTAATCAAGCAAGGCTATTTCAACGAGAAAAATATGCAGCGCAGTGCTTTATGAAAATGAAATCTCAGCAATAATGTGTAGCGGAAGTTTACTAACCGTATCGGCTTCGTGTTGGCGAACGTCTTTACGAAAACATTGCCTGCAGCTAGGTACTCTCTTGTCATGCACAAGGAATCCACATCCCCCTTCTGGTCTTTCTTATACTCCTGGTAGTTCTATAATTTAGGTGTAAGATAACATAATTAGGGAAATGTTGCTCTGTAATGAAGAAACATGTACTAGAAAGTGACCATCGACAGTCAGACATCGTCAAAATACATTCGAAACTCACATCCAACAGTTCGAGCATCTCATCGCTGAAGATATCCGCCGCTAGGTGATTCCTCATCCTTGTGGCAGGGGTAAGCTGGAAGTGATTGTCTCTAATCTTATATGATGTTACTGGGGCCCTGGCGTTGGTCTTGTCATGGACGTACGCTTCTTTGAGATGAGACCAAAGAATGTGTTTCCCTCTGAGCTTGAAACACCTGGCCGTGCCCCCAATGGAACTTTTCTCGATGTTGTTCCTCAGTTTTTTTATGTTGTGCTGTAAAATATGCAAAAGTATAAGATTATAAAGACTGCAAAAATCATAGCATACCAGCCATACCTGTCAACCAAATAGAAATTTTATTTTGTCCTGTAAAGTTACGGCTAGTGTTCTTTCAACGTAGACATGTTAGTTGTCCGTGGAAAAAATACTGTGCGATTTGTTAGTAGCGTGTATACTTACTGGAGGGTCCATGATGAAAGAGTAGTCACCCTCTCCGTACATGTTGTGGACTGTAAAGTTTTGTGCTATAGCTTCTTCCTGTGATCCAAAATGGCCAATCATAAAGTCCCGATTTGCCTGACCTCCATCGCACAGACAGGCGTGTGTGAAGAAACCATGCTGCTGCAGATGAAAGACGCTGTCCCAGTGATGGTGAAAGATATTGATGGGTGCAATTTCGGTGGTAGGATACCAGGCAAATGGGAAGAAGAATCCTTCACAGCCCTTGAAAGCCATTTGGAAAATGTGTGTAGCCATTTCTGCCTTTTGCTCCCCTGCATTTTGTGCAAATGACAACAATAATGTACAAGAATTTCGGAGTTGAATTTTACACAAATTGTGTGTATGCTATTTTTTAATTTATTTACTGAACCGGGTCATGGTCAGGAAGGAAAGAAAAAAATGAAACGAAACATTACGTCGAGTAAGCACACAATCAATTGCCGTGTGAGTCATTACAGGTAGGGATGTGTTTGTACTGTAATGTGTCACGGACGTTTGATACGCAACAACTCACCTGCAGTCTGTAGGGACCGCATACTGTTGTAAAAGGCTCCCAGGTCAACGAGGCCTGCTATTTCATACTCGTCTCCCAATCGGCGCAGCTGCACACTGCCCTGTTGCAATTAATACATGTACCATCATAGTTAAAAAGAGTTACTTAGCTTACAAGACAAACATTTACACGTGCATGAAACTACTAATCAATTTAGAAGAAAACTGTCACTTCGCCAACAGGATTAAGGCTGTTTGCTTGAAGCAATGCCGTTACTCGGGGTCATTCTTCCAGCTAATTATTGGAGTATTCGTTTTAGGTAACTATGGCTTTCCGGAACAGTAACCCCCACTTCACCTGTATTTTCATTTCATCGAAGACAATGAGTCCGTGGTGACCTCTTTCTGTCACACCCTGTTGTTTGGCCTCTTTATCCATCCATTCCAACACTTCAGCTTGTAGTCCAGGCTTCTGAGTTACTTTGTTCTTCTTGTACCGCAAAAGCCTCTGAGATGGTAGTGTCAAAAAACCGCTACCTTGGAGGTCTCCGTAGCCTTGCTTAGTCCTTTGCCATAGTTGTAGACATATGTCCAGGAACCTGAAGTATCAATGAATTCTGTCAGATCCAAAAGTGGAACAAATAAAACTCATTCATATAAGTCAATTAAAAAACTTAAAAAGAATGAGAAATAAATGCTTGCTATAAAACAAACATACTCTATCGGACTAAACATGGTGCTTAAAAACAAAGATGCATCATATGATGATAAATGAAACTCACTCCGTATTCCATTCGTTCCGCTTGTTGATGACGTGATCTTGCTGGATCTTCCATAACAGCTGTTTTCGTTGATCGCAGGGGAACAGTTTTGTGACGTCACGATCAATCTTGTTAAATATGACTGTCATATCCTTGTGATCCTCCATCGTTAGACGCACGCTATCTTTTAAAGTGTCGTATCTTGCCTTGTGGTAGGTCGCCCTTTCATTCGCTCTCAACCGTTTGTTCTTCTCTGTGTCGTATCTCTCTTTCTTTTGCTCGTCACTGAGATACACCCATTTTGTTCTTCTTGCAGGGGCCTGGGAGCAGTCAGCTGACAGTTGTTTCTGGCCTTCGCGTCGCCATCTCGCCTGTTTTACAGCAGAACGAACGTGGTCGCACTTGGTACAGCGGACCACTTTTGCTCCAGGCGAGGACAGCACTACTAGCTGGCTACACTCTGATGATCTCAGAACTTGCTGCGGTTGACCTTGACCTTCCCGCACAGTCTCCACGATGGCACGTAGAGCCGGGTACTGTGTCTCCGTATATATGGCACCCCGAAGGCCCTGACAGGCAGGGACGCAGCCTATCTTCGCCAGGATATGCTCAAGGTCCTGAATACGGCTAATCTTATATGGGATACCTGCGTTTGCCAGGTCTACAGTGGACCCATTGTACGTTACATGTACATTTAGGGCATTCGACACAGTCACTGTCCTACATGACTTGTGGTCATTGACAAATGTTGACTCAAGCTTGCATATATCGATCCCATTTTGGTGTTTTGTTACACACCATGAAGAATTAGCCTTTGGAGACGTCATAAACGTTAAGATGTCATCAATTGTTGTACAAGTTGTTACAGAAGACGTTGCGGGAGACGTGACAACAGGGGCCGGGGGGATACTTTCCGTGTTCTCCACCACACAAATATTGAAGTAGAACGCTGTGGAAGGTTGTTAAGGGAATAATGAATATTCATTTCAATGTTGATATTTGTGTTACTATGCCTGTGACCGGGTTATCAAGGATGGAAAGTGTTTTTATGAACTATCTCATGAATACATTTCATATGTGGATATACTCAATAAAGAGATTCGGTCAAGTTTATCCTGTTGTTTCTCATTGATTAGGCCACACCATGTAAATTTTATGGATGACATCAGCGCGCGCATTGATTTTCGCCTGATTTTGAAATTAAGAAAAAAAAAGAAGATTTTTCACCCTTAGTCGACTATCACCAACTTTAGACTTTTTTTGTAACGTTCATTCCGGCAGTATGGTGTGTTGAATCTGCGGGCGTTGCGCGTATTTCTACTGGAAATGTTTTCTCGGACCGAGTGCCCAGTGCGTATCTAGTGAATGATTCTGCGGACTGAGTACCCAGTGCGTGTTTATTGTATGATTCTGCTAACTGAGTACCCAGTGCGTGTTTATCATTTGATTTAGTAGACTGAGTACCCAGTGCGTGTTTATCATTTGATTTAGTAGACTGAGTACCCAGTGCGTGTTTATCATTTGATTTAGTAGACTGAGTACCCAGTGCGTGTTTATCATTTGATTTAGTAGACTGAGTACCCAGTGCGTGTTTATCATTTGATTTAGTAGTCTGAGTACCCAGTGCGTGTTTATCATTTGATTTAGAAGACTGAGTGCCCAGTGCGTGTTTAGTGTATGATTCTGCGGACTGTTGTAATACCGTGTTTTATCGCCTCAATTCTTGTTACATGCTTAATAGTCTTCAATTTTAAAATTGTGTTGTTTTTTCGCCTGCGCGCACTAAATTTGGAGTCTGCAGAGGATGTCATCCATAAAATTCACTTGCTTTGGCCTTAGTCACAATTTACAACAAATGTTACTGCATTTAAACAATGGATAAAGTGTCCACAATTCTAATGAAAATATTCTATCATATATTGTACATTGTACCTGCAATATATGTATATAATCAAAGGATATTGTTTTCCGGTGACTGTCCTTAACATTCTCTTTGATATCATTGGGAAGCACTCTTTCATCGCCTTCCCGAACACATCTATACCAATGGCAGCATCTGTGCATCTTTTATTGAATGTGCTGTAGGCGTCCCGGACCTTCAGATGGTGATCTTCTCTCTGGGCGAACATGTCTCTAAGCCTAACGAATTATGCAGACAGGTAATTTAGAAGTTATCAAGAAGTCGCGTATAGACAACGAAATTCATTTCCAATCGTCGATCAATGGCGTACATTTTTCTAGACTACATTTGCCTTTCTTTGATTGCACCCATTGCCTTAATTCCGGGTTGGCCCTTAAAAAAGTTCAAAAATTGATGTTATTATCTTACTCCATATTTACTGGTACTGCCCATGGTGATACATTTCATTCAGTTGCAAATTACTGTTACTTTACGCCAACCATACTGGCTCTGTCCTCTTTCTTACAAAATAGCGTAGTCCGAGCGACAAACTTCACCTGAACGCAGAAAACAACTAAAGAGCGTCGAGATTATTCCCTTGTCAAGGGCTCCCAACAAAAACTTCAGACCCAATGTTCCTTACATCTTCAAGGATGGACCTTTTCTTAAATTAAGATTCGGTCTATCGAAATGAAAAACGTTTCAGTAACAGTTAAAACGTACCTGCTATGTAGGACATCGTTGGTAAACATCTTCTCGACATCAGCCACTTTGAAAGAAACTCTAAGAAGCGCCATCGAACGTGGTTCTAAGTCACCAAAATTGCTGTCCACCCCAAGTGGTAACGCTGTCCACGGGTAGCGTTTCCTACCCTGTAATCTTTGTGAAGTTAGTGAAGCATAGGCGTAAGCCCCCTGGCGGTTTACTTCGAACAGCGGCTTCGCGAACGCGTTCGCGCGAACTGCGTGTTCTATTCCCATCGGCCTTTGCGCGAACATTCCTCCTAGAAGAATGACGCAACGGACCGACAGCCCAGTGCGTGTTTAGTAGACTGAGTACCCAGTGCGTGTTTATCATTTGATTTAGTAGTCTGAGTACCCAGTGCGTGTTTATCATTTGATTTAGTAGACTGAGTACCCAGTGCGTGTTTATCATTTGATTTAGTAGACTGAGTACCCAGTGCGTGTTTATCATTTGATTTAGTAGACTGAGTACCCAGTGCGTGTTTATCATTTGATTTAGTAGACTGAGTACCCAGTGCGTGTTTATCATTTGATTTAGTAGACTGAGTACCCAGTGCGTGTTTATCATTTGATTTAGTAGACTGAGTACCCAGTGACTATCTATTATTGCACAAACCAACAGCGATTTCAACAAAAACTCGATGGCCTATCGCCCATGCTCTCACTCGCTCTGTCACTCGCAAGCCCCTGTCACACACGGCCAACTATGGCCTCCCGACTTTCTCCAGACCATGGTTGGAGGTAAAGAATTTTAAACACAGCCTCCCAACCTCCAGACCATGGTTGGGAGTAAAGAACGCCATGCAGCTGACCATGGCCTCCCGACTTCTCCAGACCATGGTTGGGAGTTGGTCGTGAGTAAGGTCATCTGTGGTTGGGAGTTGGTCGCTGAGGTTACCTTCTAGGTTTTTTTTAAATGTCACTCTGCCAACCGTGTATAAGCTTTGACAAAACCTTGGAAAAGTCATTTTTTGTTTGGATGCAATCAGGAGCGAACTAGAGCTAGAATAGGATGGATTCCAGGCTACTCCTAGCCCAGCACCAACCTTGGTTGGGGAGAGGTCAGGAGCAAAGTGGTGGGAAGGTCCTGAATGTGTGACAGGGGCTTGACTCTCATTATCAGCTAGCTTTCAGTCTTATTTGCTAGCTTTTGTCCTTAATGCTCATGTGTGAAAGTGTGGCTGTGTCTACCAAGGCATAAAAATGATTCATTTCTTGTCATATTTCTGTTACAGACTGTTAACACTAACTTATGGGGTCTTGTCAAGCTTTTTTTTTTCATTTTGCAGTTAGAAACTTGCGTACAACAATGAAGTGACAAGAAGTGAACTGCTTTTATGTCTTTCCCATGTCTGTGCAAAGATATTGTGAATGCAAGGTTGTTTGCTGTCTGTTAAGCCGAAACAAACTTGTTTTGAAGAGCATAAAATGGCATCATAAGGACTGGAAAACTCAGTAGCAAATGGCTGTATTTGGTTGGAACAGAAAGTAATTTTGTAGATGTTTGTTTGTATGCTGAGTGGTTGCTGTCTGCTTATCCCAACTCAGCTTTGTCTTGTTGGCCGTATCTGCACATCCATTCTACACTGGCTCATGAAAGAAGGGTGCTTTTATTACAACTGCTGGTGGCTGTGCTTCAGTTCTTGTGCGCAGAAAGCTTTTCTGTAATGCATTGTCATTGTGAAAAGCATGCAGCTGTTCTAGAAGCTTCATCTTAGGTATTGTCATTTCAGAGCTGTCATTACAGTGAAAATTTCTAACAACCTGTCTATATGAAAACAAAATGGAAAACAAAATTTGAAAATGAAAGACAAGAAATTGATGGCAACTGTTATTACAGTGGCATTTTCTAATATAAAAGAACATGATAGACGACAAAAATTGGATGAAACAAGTTCAAGAAATAAAAGGAAAGACAAGATTGAAACTAATGGCAGCTGTCATTGCATTTACGGAATTTCAAACAAGCCTGTCCATATGAGAAAACAAACAGCCCAGATTTTATAAAACAAGTTCAAGGAAAAGAAAAATTGAGGCTAATGCCAGCTCTGTTCCACGTTTGGTCCACGTCTGCGCATAGATGACACTCGTATCGTACGTAGTGTTGCACCCAACCTTGCTGTCTGATATATTTGCATGGATCGTTGAAACCTTCATTGCTGTTTTAGAAACACTCCTGTTAACCGGCTACATGTTTTCCACCCGACAGCTCAGCAGCCGGCGAAGAACTCGGCGTCGGGGTTTCCCGACTACCTGGTGAAGTGGCAGGGACTCCCGTACTCCGAGTGTTCCTGGGAGGACGGAGAGCTCATCTCCATGTACTTTCCTGACGCCGTCGACAGCTACAACGTCAGGAACAAGTCCCAGAAAATACCCGGCAAAATGACAGCAAAGGTACAACTTGCACTGTACATATACATCTGGCATTCTGTCTTCTAGATATTTAAACCGTTGTTGTCAAAATGATTTTTTTAAACTTCATATGATAAAGGATGGACTTCTACCATAGTTCTGGCATTCTGTCTCTCAAAAAGTTTTAGGTGGGAAATAAATGTTTAGATCTTTTATAGTAAAGGATCGTTTGATTGAACAGACAAGTATTTTCTGATTATTATTTATTGTATGGTCAATCGTTATTGGCAATAGTATGGGTTTGAGATGGTAAGATATTCAAGCAGGCTGTGACAGAACCAACTGCAGACAAGGATCTATGACAGCCTTTTCGATGATAAGATAGCTGAATCTTCTACTGTACAACTATACCCAGAATGTATAACTGATGATTGTATAACAAATGGGATCAGGCCCTAAACTTAAGATATCAGAAATTTCTAGCATCCTTTGAATCAGTTTAAACATTTGATTTCTTTTCACATCAAGATGTTTGTATCATCTTAAATTGATTTGTTTTCTCAGGTTCTGAAGCAGAGACCGAGATTTGTTGCGCTGAAGAAGCAGCCGCTGTACCTGGGCGGAGCGGACAAGCTGGAGCTGAGGGACTACCAGCTGGACGGGCTCAACTGGCTCGCTCACTCCTGGTGCAAGTATGTAGCTTTCTCAGCTTCTAATACTAACAGCTCACTCATGGTGCAAGTATGTAGCTTTCTCAGCTTCTAATACTAACAGCTCACTCGTGGTGCAAGTATGTAGACTTTCTCAGATTCACATGCTCATTTTGGCATGACAGGCATACATTTACTTGACGTCTGCTGTTAGGTCTTCTTCCTAATTTGTACTATCAGTACTGAGCCAAAGAAAGGACAAGGGAGGGGGATTTTGTGTGTTAGTAATATTTACATTTTATACAAGGACTTGTGTGTGTGTGATGGTGAAGGGGACACATTCAATGCAGCAGGGTCCTCACCAGGGCAAGAATGAGAGCCTGTAGGAGTTGTTTTTGCTTGCGATTGCCTGTGTTTGGGGGTGATTGATATTTTGTCATGCCTTTTTGGCTGATCTCCATCTTTCCACCCATCCTCCAGGACCAACAGTGTTATCCTAGCAGACGAGATGGGCTGGGGAAAACCATCCAGACCATCTCCTACCTGTCGTACCTGTCCAACACACACCTGTCCATCACACACCTGTCCAATGCTTGCTGGTGGTGCAGCTGTCTAACATGCCTGATCACTGTTCATCCTTTATCCCATCCTCCAGGACCAACAGTGTTATCCTAGCGGACGAGATGGGCCTGGGGAAAACCATCCAGACCATCTCCTTCTTGTCCTACCTGTCCAACACACACCTGTCCAATGCTTGCTGGTGGTGCAGCTGTCTAACATGCCTGATCACTGTTTATCCTTTATCCCATCCTCCAGGACCAACAGTGTTATCCTAGCGGACGAGATGGGGTTGGGGAAAACCATCCAGACCATCTCCTTCTTGTCCTACCTGTCCAACACACACCTGTCCAATGCTTGCTGGTGGTGCAGCTGTCTAACATGCCTGATCACTGTTTATCCTTTATCCCATCCTCCAGGACCAACAGTGTTATCCTAGCGGACGAGATGGGGTTGGGGAAAACCATCCAGACCATCTCCTTCTTGTCCTACCTGTCCAACACACACCTGTCCAATGCTTGCTGGTTCTGCAGCTGTCTAACATGCCTGATCACTGTTTATCCTTTATCCCATCCTCCAGGACCAACAGTGTTATCCTAGCGGACGAGATGGGGCTGGGGAAAACCATCCAGACCATCTCCTTCCTGTCCTACCTGTTCAACACGCACGCACTGTACGGCCCCTTCCTGCTGGTGGTGCCGCTGTCCACCATGGCGGCCTGGCAGCGCGAGTTCCAGAACTGGGCGCCGGACATGAACGTTATCATCTACCTGGGGGACGTCATGAGTAGGAACAAGGTGAGTAGGTCACAGCTAGCCTGTGTTATACAATCTCTCGCTTTCCGGGGCTGATTGGGCTCCCTTTCCAAAAGCTTGTACACCTCTAACTCAGGAGAACCATTCCCAGAAGTACCAATAGGAGCTCAGGATTCTTTGTCACTATGGAAACCAGTCATCGCAGCTTCCAATAACAGGTCCATGTTAGCACATATGCATGTTCCCAATTGTCCTGACATGAAGGTGTTGGCCGCCAAGCTTTTAGGGGCCTGACCAGTGGAAGGGCTGTTACAAACTTTATTTAGCCAGGCTAGATCACACAACTTTTTGCATGTCTTTTATGTTCAAAGTGATTTGTTTCCATATCTCTGATTGCCTTCTTTCCACCTGTTACAGATCAGAGAGTATGAGTGGTGCCATCCTGGGAACAAGAAGCTGAAATTCAACTGTCTGCTGACAACTTATGAGATCCTGCTGAAGGATAAGGTATGACTTCTCTTATCCACTGCTCTTCAATGGAAATATTGTCTGTAAGCCTCAGTCTACTCGTATGTACTCTTATTTGCATATAGCATATCAAATGCAGGGCTCGAAATAGTGGGTGCATGTGCACCCAGTGCACCCAAAATTGGAGCTGTGCACCTAATTTTTGACTGTGGGTGCACTGGTGCACCTATATATTTTTGTAGCCTATAGGGTTAAGGTACTATTGTACACTAGTATACAGAATATTCTTGAAATGTAAGTATAAAAAGCAGCATGATAACTTTTTGCTGTACTTTATTTAATGTATTATTTGTTTGAAATTTTAAAGTTAGCTATAGAATTACAGATTGAAGTTCTTAAGAAAGGCAGCAGCGTTAAACTTTGTAATTATGTTCAGAAGAACATTCAACTTTATTTTATCTGGTGCACCCAAAATTCTTTCTGTGCACCCAATTTTTTGAGTTGGGTGCACCAGTGCACCTATTCCCAAAGATGAATTTCGAGCCCTGAAATGTGTACTCTTCACTATTCTATATCTTGTAAAGATGTTGAGGGATCAAGGAGGCCATCTACATAAGGGCACACGAACCATCTCTCTCAACTGATGTTATAAACTTCCTTGCACTTATGACCAGTTGCTTACATCAAATGTCCGTAATGATTGAGTTTTATTTGGTTACTTAAATTCTGAGGAAGACTGCAGTACAGCAATCAAAAATTTGATGCACTATGTTTTTGCATTAGAACAAAGTTTTAACTACAAACACAAACTTTTTAAACTACAAACACATGCTTCATGCTAATATCAGGTTTATTTGTTTGTTTAGTCGTTCCTCGGCGGAGTAGAGTGGGCATGCCTTGTCGTTGACGAGGCCCACAGACTGAAAAACGATGACTCCCTCCTGTACAAGACTCTGATTGTTTGTTTGTTTGTTTGTTTAGTCGTTCCTCGGCGGAGTAGAGTGGGCGTGCCTTGTCGTTGACGAGGCCCACAGACTGAAGAACGACGACTCCCTGCTGTACAAAAGTCTGAAGGGCTTCGACTCCAACCACAGACTCCTCATCACGGGAACACCCCTGCAGAACTCTCTCAAGGAGCTCTGGGCTCTGCTGTTCTTCATCATGCCGGAAAGGTAAGAAAATCTGTTCTCTTCATTCTTTCTATCTGTAGTAGCCATGCCTCTGCCCACCCAGGATTGAGGTGTAATTTTTCCCTAGAAACATCTATCGGTGCTTTTAAAACTATATATACAAGAGAACTCCACTAGTGTTTAAATTTTGGTTATCTCTTATGTAAATATATTTTTGGTTCACTCATTTATTAATATGATTTCACATTATGTCGACATTGATATGCAAATTCAACCTGATTTCATTTCATTCCATTATATTTTGTTACTAGTATATGATGTTAATGTATATATTTGGTAATATTATGTTTTGTTTAATATGTTATCTAAGTTACTTTGGTTTCATATCAATTTTACTTCACATTATGTTTTGTTACTTGTTATTTGATGTAAACAACTTTGTTTGGGGATTTCCCCCCCAGGGCTCATTGAAAAACGCCAGCTGGCGATATGACTCCCCTGGTAAAATGAAAATAAACAAACAAACAAACAAACTGTCGTAGAGTGCTAGCAAGCACAGTAGGGGCATCTGAATTAGAATGCTTTAAATAGAGCTTGTAGGTAGATGTGCAAAGATTAGGCGTGACAGGTCGTTCAGTGTAATAGAACCAGCTGCTGCTTGTGAAGGTGGTGCGTTATGTGAAAGGGGGGGTTATACCAAAACACATACAGAAGCTGATGTGTTATGTCGAAGGATGGTTATACCAGATATAGATTTAAAAGCTGTTGTGTTGTGCAGGGTGGTTTTACTATACTATACAGATACAGATACAGTCAGTATCATTCTATTGCTGATTTGTGAGTTTTTCTTGTCCCTCCTGTCCAGGTTCCATCTCTTCTTTCCATAGATTACAAAGTTCTTTGTATGCAACAACTAAAGACGGGCATTGCGGCTCTCTGCTCTGACCATGCCCTCCCTTACCATAAAGAGCAGATTTTCTGACAAACATTGAATACAAATTGAACAGGGATGTTACTTGGTCACATGTGGCTAGTATTCAACTGTGACCTGTCTGACAGTAATTTTGCCCTTAAAAAAGCCTTACAATGCCCCATTTTAACTTAAAATTGTCTAAAACTCCACACCATGAAATGGGAGAAACGGAAAGAATGTGGTCCCTAACGTGTTATTGAGTGATTTACCAGGCTAATGAAACTAGTCACTATTTTTCTATCTATACTATTTCTGGTTTGTGATGTTTTCTTGTCCCTCTTCTGGCAGGTTCCTGAAGTGGGAGGAGTTTGAGGAGGAGCACCAGAACGCGGATAATAACGGGTATGCCGGGCTGCACAAGGAGCTGGAGCCCTTCCTCCTCAGGAGGGTCAAGAAGGACGTGGAGAAGTCCCTCCCTGCCAAGGTCGAGCAGATCCTCAGGGTCGAGATGTCGGCCATACAGAAACAGTTCTACAGGTACGGAAAGCTTTCACAACAGTATTATTAACCTAGAGCTCTGCTGCCAACATCAGTATACCATGGTATGGTAGGGTTTTTTTCTTTTAGAAAAAAAATCGTATGAGGGCATTGCAAGGTTGGTCGTTTTAGAGGATTTTAAGAACAAATTAGGTATTCTAAGGCTCCTTGAGGGGGAAAGTACTGTCAGATTGGTCACATGCAGTTGAAGACTCTGGTCACATGCAGATCCCTCTTTCCACTCTTTAGAAAAAAAGGTAAAGTTACTGGTGACACATAAGATTAGCTAATGGTATTTGAGACCATGCTAGCTCAGGAGTTTGTAGAAGAAAAAAAAAGCACCCGACTAGACGGACAAAAATACAAGATTTCTTTGGTTACTAGAATATTCCTCAATCAGTGACTAATTAGAAAAGGTAACGAGATACGCACCTCCAAATTTTCGATGTCAACTGTACATCTTGATCACGGAATGACCTAGTCTCACGAGAACACGAGACTAGGACGAGACTTGTGAAGATCGTCCTGCCTCCCCCGCCTCCTTGCGGAGCAGGGGTAAGTAGGACCTGGGGAGCTCCCATCCTTCGGTTCAGTTCATCCCAGCCCGTTCCAACTGGATGTGGACTGCCTCTTAGATCTTTCTGTGGGAAGATCCACAGAAAGATCTAAGATATCTTTGGCAGGAAGTGTACGTAACTGTTTTTGCTCCATGCAGGTGGATTCTGACGAAGAACTACCGGGCGCTGACCAAAGGGCTGAAGGGCAACACCAGCAGCTTCCTCAACATCATGATGGAGCTCAAGAAGTGCTGCAACCACTCTTTCCTGGTCAGGACACCGGAGGACCCCCCGCCCGGACAGAGCCTCGTCACGGTACGATTCACTCCTTCTTTCTATCACTCAAACCTTCCCTCCTTCCTGGTACCCGAGGACCCCCCACCGGGACAGAGCCTAGTCACGGTACGATTCACTCCTTCTTTCTATCACTCAAACCTTCCCTCCTTCCTGGTCAGGACACCCGAGGACCCCCCGCCGGGACAGAGCCTCGTCACGGTACGATTCACTCCTTCTTTCTATCACTCAAACCTTCACTCCATTTTTTCCATCAAAGTTGAAGCGTAATGCTTTTTCAATAGCTGTTAATGCAATGTGGCTTCGCTTTTATAGCAAAGCATGTGTGTTGGCTTCTTTTACAACAATACCTAATGCAAAGATCGTCAAGACAAATATTGTGCTTGTTCCTTGCACATGTTGTGAGAAATTGCATTCGTTATTTTGGATGTGAAGCCGGTCCAGCCCTGTGTATGAGGGAGCCTCAGACGCTGCACTTAAAAGAATCCAACACACTTATCAAATAGGGGTGACCCGGTGTGCTTTACTGAAAATGCCAGCCAAGGCAAAGCCACATGCACTACTAGTTACTTGAAAAAGCATCATGCATTTCCTCAGTTTAGGATGACTGCTTTACAGTACCTTAAAGTTTACCATTACAACCAAGAAGCAAGACGTTTAGACTGCTTTAGATGACTATAGACAGCTAGAAGGCTATTATATACTCCTTTCTGAAGATGCCTGTGTGTCTTGCAGCAACTTCTGCGGAGTAGTGGGAAGCTGTTGCTGCTGGACAAGCTGCTGGTTCGGCTGAGGGACACGGGTCATCGCGTCCTCATCTTCTCCCAGATGGTTCGCATGCTGGACATCCTCGCCGAGTACCTCACCATGAGACACTTCCCTTTCCAGGTAAGGTTCACATATATGTACATGGCTCTCTTTACTTGTAATTACTTGAATAGCTACATGTGTATGTCTTATTATAGTCCTAATGTCACAATGTTTTTATCTACGACTCCAATCTTTCAATGATTATTCTTTTTAATGCTTTTAAGGCATTGGATATTTTTAAACATGCCTATACTCATTGTCAAAAACCTCAATTCAGCTTTGTGCTTCAGGCTGTACATTTATTGTGTCTGTCTGTTCCAGAGACTGGACGGTTCCATCAAGGGGGAGGTGAGGAGACAAGCGCTGGACCACTTCAACGCTGAAGGGTCGCAGGTGTGTTGGGAGTTGATCTTATCTATCTTCACCATCCTTCCACCCCTTTGCTGTATTGTGTAAAAGTCAAATTCCTTCCCATACCATGGTGCATATGGCAGCAGCAATCTCCTTTCAGTAACCCTTAGCCCACACAACTTTGTGCAATCACTACAGCAGGGGGCTTGTCCATAAGTGGTGTGCGTTTAACTACCATACTCTTTCCCAGATGCTGAGTGCTAAGCAGAGAAAGCAGTATGTACCATTTTTAACGTCTGTGGCATGACACGGCTGGGAATCAAACTCATGACCTACCGAAAGCAAGACAAAGACTTTACTCACTTGGCCATTGCACTGGTACATGTTTGACAGAACAGATTCCCAGATGTTTGTGTTCTCTCCCTCAGGACTTCTGCTTCCTGTTGTCGACCCGAGCGGGCGGGCTGGGGATCAACTTGGCCACGGCCGACACCGTCATCATCTTCGACTCGGACTGGAACCCACAGAACGACATCCAGGCACAGTCCAGGGCACACAGGATAGGGCAGAGGAAACAGGTAGGGCACAGTCCAGGGCACACAGGATAGGGCACAGTCCAGGGCACACAGGATAGGGCAAAGGAAACAGGTAGGGCACAGTGCAGGGCACACAGGATAGGGCACAGTCCAGGGCACACAGGATAGGGCACAGTCCAGGGCACACAGGATAGGGTAGAGGAAACAGGTAGGGCACAGTGCAGGGCACACAGGATAGGGCACACAGGATAGGGCAGAGGAAACAGGTAGGGCACAGTCCAGGGCTCACAGGATAGGGCACAGTCCAGGGCACACAGGATAGGGCAGAGGAAACAGGTAGGGCACAGTGCAGGGCACACAGGACAGGGCACAGTCCAGGGCACACAGGATAGGGCACAGTACAGGGCACACAGGATAGGGCAGACGAAACAGGTAGGGCACAGTGCAGGGCACACAGGATAGGGTAGAGGAAACAGGTAGGGCACAGTCCAGGGCACAAAGTCCAGGGCACAGTGCAGGGCACACAGGATAGGACACAGTCCAGGGCACACAGGATAGGGCAGAGGAAACAGGTAGGGCACAGTGCAGGGCACACAGGATAGGGCAGAGGAAACAGGTAAGGCACAGTGCAGGGCACACAGGATAGGGCACAGTCCATGCCAGGGCACACAGGATAGGCCAGACAATGAGAGACAATGAACCTGTAGATACATTCACAGCCTCTGTCATGACCAGTGGAAGATTAGCTTCTCAGTGAGCTAGAACTGGATTGTATGTACCATCAAAAGAAGAAGTTATATTAGTATACTGTAAAATGTCTTCTGACATTTTTGTTCTGAACCAGGACAATTTGTCTCAGCCATAGAAAACATTGTATCGCAATAAAGCCGTGCCAATTTAGGTGACACTTAGCTGAAATTGAAGTGCAATCGGCCCAAATTGAAGCATTTTCTTTAGTTCTTATACTTGACATCTGACAAGTCTTTGACACACTTAGAAAGATCTTGGGGTTACCAAAGCCAACTGGAGGTCCTGTGCCGAAAATAGATTGTCCTTTAGATGCCCACAAATGATTGATTGATTGACTGATTCATTCATTTATTCATTGACAGGTGAACATCTACCGCCTGGTGACCAAAGGCAGTGTGGAGGAGGACATCATCGAGCGAGCGAAGAAGAAGATGGTTCTGGACCACCTGGTGATCCAGCGGATGGACACGTCGGGCAGGACCGTCCTCTCCAAGTCATCAGCTCCCTCCAGGTGAGGAAAAGATGGGGTTTGTTTAACCTTTAACACACTGAAGTACAAAGTTTTTGGCACAAAGTTAGGCAGAAGGGAGAAGGTTAACAAGTTTGCTGTAAAAGTACCTGGAAGTTGTACCAGTGCCGTCTCTAGCTTCAAATTTTTTTCTGTCCCTCTCATTCTTAGGGAGCCCATGACATGTTGTTGATTTTTATGTTAAACTTGTCAATTTAAGCTTACAAATATACATTTTCATCAGTTTCATGTCATGAAGTTTGGACAGATGGGGTGAATTTTGTTCCTGTCCCAACATGCAAATTTCCGTCCCAGGATACAGGAGACAGCCCTGTCAGCAAGTCTGTTTGTTTGTTTGTTTGTTTGTTTGTTAGTTAGAAACACTGCTGTAAAATACCAGGAAATAGTACAAGAAAACCACTCCAGGGACTGAAAAAATCTGGTCTATATAGACAGGATTCTTAATGCTTGTGTCATTGGGAAAAATTATCTTAGGAACCATCAAAAAGTGGTCACGATGGCCAGGTGGTCATTATGTAGAGTTGGTCATTTGTACAGGTTTTGCCATTACTAGAAACAGGTCAAAATACTTGGATATAGTATTGTTAATATTGAAACCTTTGTGGTGATTTCACTTTTGTGATGACCTCTCCACCGCAAATCCATGGAACCGGGAATATGCATTTCCAATTTATCACTTCTGTTGTACGGAATTGTTTCAGCCGCCAACTTGACAGTTGTGGAAAAAAGTTGTGCATTTGGGATCAAGAAAATTATCTGTTGCGCAGTTTTAAATTGTTTCTTCTTCATCTTTCATGTTGAAAACAAAGTGGTGGTGGGAACCTATGGTAGGTGACCTGTTGAGATCTAGCATGACTTGCCTGGTACTGTATGCTTGTCTGCAGATTACTGGGCATGTTTTTACATAAAACACAGGAAAAGTTGATAGATGCAAAGTGCAAAGGGACTAATAATGAATGAAAAGCTTCTGGGATTTTCCCAGCCCAGCTAGCTTATTGGCTTGCAAAATTATGCCACATGGTTTCAGTAAAGTTTGAACAATGCTAAAAGCACAGAAGATCTTTTTATACATACAGGACAATAGTAAACCTTTCAAACTTTGTTCCAACACAAAAAATAGCCCATTGAATTTTTGACTGTCCTACTACTATCTTCCACAGAATTCAAGTGACTAAAAAACTTTCTGAGGAATTCTGTGGAAGACTGCAGTCGAAAATTCAATATGCTATTTTTATTGTGTTGGAACAAAATAGGAAGTTTTAACTAGATGTACTATGTTAACTACCAACTCAGATGAAGTTTCATGCTATTATTGTTGTTACAAAGCAAAAGGGACTAATGAATGAAAAGATCCTGGGATTCCCCCAGGCCAGCTAGCTTGTTGGCTTGTTTCAACAGTTCTAACACAAACATGACTTTTCAAACTGGAAGACTTTGTACTCAATGACTGTACAAAGCATGGCTTTAACTATTGTCACATCTACTATTATTACTTTTGTTGCAGCACCTCGACTCCCTTCAACAAGGAAGAGCTGTCTGCTATCCTGAAGTTCGGTGCTGAGGATCTGTTTAAGGAAAACGAAGGAGAGGAGGAAGAAATGCCTGTAAGTTAGTCATGTTTCATGTGTCTTCTGTTAATCTAAAAGAAAACCTACTCACATCACAGTGTGTTGGAATGCTACCTGTGTGGTTAGTCAAGTCACACATCCATGTTTCATGTGTCTTCTGTTAATTTAAAAGAAAACCTGCTCACATCGCAGTGTGTTGGAATGCTACCTGTGTTGTTAGTCAAGTCACACATCCAGGACCTTCCCATGACTTTTCTCCCGACCACTCTCCAACCAAGATCGGCGCTGGGTTGGGAGTAGCCTGGAATCCATCCTATTCTGGCTCCAGTTCTCTTCTCTGATTGCATGCAAGTGGATCAAACCTTACAGTGTTTCCCTATGTATGTAACACTAATCACAATGAAACAACAATACAGTCTAGTCTTACGCAGCTTGTACCTACTGTACTAGTGTTACATCTATAGGTGGTTATGTGGAACAAACAGATGTTTCTCCTCCCTCCCCAGGAGATGGACATTGACGACATCCTGCGCCGGGCGGAGACGGCTGAGATGGTCGACGACGCGGGGGCGGGGCACGAGCTGCTCTCACAGTTCAAGGTGATAGATTGAAACAACCATTTTTCTACCAAGCAACATTGCTTCAAAACAAATCTCTGTAGGATACAAGTCAAATATCTCTATCAATGATATCAGCATCCTCAATGACACTGCAGTCTTATAAGTAATATATTTTAATTTTAATGATGCACATTGTACCTTTAGGTGTTTGTAATTGTGTACATGTTTTCCTGTGATTTTAAAATCGTTTTGGGCAGATGCTACGGTTTATGCATCCAGTATTTGGAATTTCTCAAGAAATTGGATAGAATTTTGAAAGACGTTTCAGCCAGCATCCACTGTCTTTCGTCAGTGACTAAAGGAAATTACCGGAGAACCAGTTTTTATACCAAAAGTCTGAATTTAATTGTTAATGAGGTGAAGACAATTTAGGAATGTTCATTAGAAGACTAATGCTAACAGTTCTTTGATTGATTGACAAGGCATCGAGCTTCACAACCGGTTTTGATATCTCATGTTCTGAACAAGCTATGACCACGATCTTTCGCTTTCCCCAGGTGGCGAACTTCTCCACGATGGAGGAGGAGCTCCCGGAGGCGGACGGGAAGACGTGGGACGACATCATCCCCGCGGCGGAGCGACAGAAGGTGGAGGACGAGGAGAAACAAAAGGAGCTCATGGAGATGCACCTCCCGCCCAGGCAGAGGAAGTTTGTCACAAAGGTAGGGTAAACAGCAGTGTTCTCGCCAGGCCTTTTCAGCATAGGGGCCCCCTATGCTGTGATTTGGACCCTCTATGCTGTGATCTGGACCCCTATGCTGTGTTTCAACCAGCATAGGGGTGTTTCTTTCTGGGACAAACCTTGTGACCCTTCATAAATCTTATAAAAAGTTCATATTTGGCTTTAGAATGAGGCTATGACAGAGGAAAAACTCTACTTTACAAAATGTATCCCTCAAAATGTATGAAATAATGTCTCATTGGGTCATGGATTTACAAATTTTCCTAGGGAACATGCCAGACTCCCTACTCTGGTTATGTCTTAAGTTGGCCTTCTGTACCTGACCCCTATGCTGTGAAAAAATTCTGGTGAGAACACTTAACAGACAGGACAAAATTTGGGTGGGGTCGTGTGGCGCAACGGCAGAGCGTTCGACTCAGAACCAAGAGGTCCCGAGTTCGAATCCTGTCATGACACCGATCTTGTGCCCTTGGGAAAGGCACTTTACACGACTTTCCTCACTGAACCCAGGTGTGAATGGGTACCTGACTTCGGGAGGGGAAAGTCGTATTAAGGTCACCTGGTGGCGCCGAATGGCAGCCGCCCAGACCCTTGCGACAGTTCCACAAAGTGCAAGTGTGGATAAGATACTATATATGTTGTGTAGTGTGTGAAACCTGTAATACCCTGCATCAATTCAGCGCTAATAGGCTGCCATTGCGGGTAATTTCTGACCAATAAAAATCATTATTATTATATTCAAATTTCCAGGGCATTTGAGTAGGAGCCCCCTACAGTCACCAGTAAACATGATGCTGTTGTTTAGGCCCCTATGCTCTTTTTTATGCGTGTTTCTTCCTTGGGAGAACCATTGGACTCTCCATAAATAAAAGCATTAAATATAATCAGCAGGACAAAAAATCAGTTTGCCCCTCAAAACGCAGGGAAAATTTTTTCAGAGATTTGCAAAATTACCTTGGGTGGATTCCCGCGGATCTTCGACTGTAACCACAGTGCTATCACCATGCCAAGTTGGCCATCTGCCTGACCCGTTCAACGTGGAAAAAAAATCCTGGTGACCACCCTGCCTTCTCCCAGTGGGTACGAAAATGGCAGCAATACTTGGTAGGACTTACTCCAAGTTTGAAGGACATCGTTATGGTACTTTTGAGCTGTGCAAACTGGTTTCTAACATGAGATATAGGAGATTATTTTTACACAACCAGGTAATCTCACCTGCTAACGTTTCGATGTCTATCAGACACCTTCTTCAGAGCTTCTGACTGGAGTACTGCTTCTCACTGCTATAAGTAGCCGATGTAGGTGGCCCTTTTGCGGTGAGAACACTGTCCCAAACGTGGCTAAGCTTGTATCCTCCTCGTCTCGGTTCATCACTGGTGTTGTTTTCCTTATCCAGACTGCCTCCTTAATCCACCGGGTGCGTCTGTTATCCTCTCTGTCGATGACCTTGGCCCCCTCCCAGTCAATGACGCAGTTATGTCTAGCAATGTGGTCAGTGACTGCAGATTTCTTCTCTAACTTGTTACTCCTCTTTCCAGCTCCAGTACGGGAGTGAGTCAGAGGGCTCGACCCGACGTAGCAGGAAGAGAAAGCGAGCCTCCTCCAGCAGTGAGAGCGACTCTGACTCCGATGCCGACACCAAACCCCGCAAACGCGGCCGGCCCAGGACGGTCCCCAGGGACACCATCAAGGGCTTCTCCGATCCCGAAGTCAGAAGGTGTGTTTATAAATCAACATAGGGTCATCTTTGCGCGGCAAAGCTGCATGTTGAGCTCCACATGTGTGAGGATGAGGGCTGCAGGCAGGAATATTTTAGGGGGGTCCAGGGCATCCTTCCACTTGAAATTTTGAACTTTAAAACTCGAAGACACTATTTCCTCGGTTTTAAGGGCTAAAGTTTTTTACTTTTGCATCAAAACAACAGAAAATCCCCGCTATGCTCGTTGAAACACAGCGTAGGGGCCAAAATCACAGCATAGGGGCCCCCTACGCTCAAATGCCCTGGCGAGAACCCTGGCACTGATGATGGATAAACAGTCAGAACTGTCCAACAAGACCACCCAAGGGACTGATAAGATCTGGTCTATGTGGACAGGTGGTCACTATAGACATGATTCTTAATACTTGTGTCGATGGGGAAAATTATCTTAAGGAACCACCAAAAAGTGGTCACAATGGCCAGGTGGTGTTTATGTAGAGGTGGTCACTTGTACGGATTTGACTGTATCAAAAACTGCTTGAGTTAGTCACCATTAATCAGTTTCTGCTTGTAGCTGCTTGCCCTACTGCCAGGTGACATTGCTGAGTTCTTATTTCCCTATCACACCATACTTTCTCTCTGCCTTTCAGGTTTGTGAAGAGCTACAAGAAGTTTGGCATGCCCCTTACAAGGTGAGTGCAAGCTCTTCATAATCTGCACCATCATACCTACATGTATTGCTTCTGGTTCTGACTGAGAATGAGTCTCAATACAAGTGTAACCTGTTTATAAACAAGTCTCTAAATGTAAAAATGCTAGTCTGTATAACACAAACTCCAGCTGTCCGGGGGTTTCTGTCCCCTCGGTTACAGGGTGGCAAGCCGTTGCAGGAGCTTGATTGAATTCAGGCTATAAAAATGTGTTACCGAAGAAAATAAAGTGGCTCCTGTTAGACCACAGGAGCCACTGCTGTGAGTGTCCGTGAGTGTGAGGGTGCTGTGGCATGTACTGGAGAGTTCAGCATGCAGGCCCCCTTTCCTTGCCCCTGTCTTTACTGTTTCCGTTTTTGTGTGAATAAACAAACTCACTATCATCGTCCCGCAGGTTAGAGGCTATCGCAGGCGATGCGGAGCTGCAGGAGAAGTCGTACGCTGACCTGAAGCGGCTGGGAGACCTGCTGCACGACGGCTGCGTCAAGGCTATCGAGGACTACGAGAGGCAGATGAAGGAGAACCCGGAGTTCGATGGCAAGTTCAACATCAGTAGGAGAATTTCAACCTTACTTCATTCTATTATGCTTTACGTCATATTTATAATCATCAGCTCGTTGTTTTCATGTCCTCCAGCCCTCCCTTTACGGCACATTATGTTCTATCATTGTTTTACTTATTTTGTAACGTGACTTTGCAAGTCGTTTGAAACCTTCACAAGCGTGTCAGTGAGCCATAGCGTGTTAATTTGAGGACTGATAATGTAAAAGTTCAGTCCATGAATTTTATGATTTTTTTTTAGTTGTATGATATGTGCACTAACACCTGGTCCTCAGGATTTATTTTCATCATGTTTTAAGCATATTCTTTTCTGATCCAAGTATTGATGAATTAAAATGATCTGACCTGATGGGCCACTTTGGATGGTTTTTACATCACAAATTGTTTTCCACCATGTATTTTGATATAGAAGGCAGAATCCCCAGATGCCCCAGTCATTCTTAAACCATTCATTTTTCTTCTGACGACAGGAAAGAAGCGTGGTCCGACCCTGAAACTCTCCACGGTGACCGTGAACGCCCCCTCCATCCTAAGACACGAGGAGGAGATGCTACCCCTCGCCAAGGCCATCCCCGAGGACCCCGAGGAGCGTAAGAAGTTCCGTCTGCCGTGCCGGGCCAAGCTGGCGCACTGGGACGTGGACTGGGCCGTGGAGGAGGACTCGGCCCTGCTGGTGGGGATCTACGAGTATGGGATGGGGAGCTGGGACACGGTTCAGATGGATCCAGAACTCAACCTGTCAGACAAGGTAGGACGTGTGGGTGTAGTAGTGTGGGTAGTCTCTGAACCAAGTGGTCGTGAGTTCAAATCCCGGCTGTTGTCGCTCACCCGACATACATGCTACTGGAAAGTTTCACTGTCCTTAGAGCTAGGACACAATACAGATGGACCCGGAACTCAGACAAGGTAGGACAGTGCGGTCATGTTGTTAGTGAGTTGTTGGCATACAATCTAAAGGCCCTGGGTTCCTATCCCTGTCGGGCCCAAATGTTGTGCCCTTGGAAAGGCACCTATCTTTTGTTAGGGATGTCTTCTCGGATGAGACGTAAACACGGAGGTCCCATGCTTGAAGACACCCAGCCTGTAACACTGGATAAAACGTTAATTCTGTATCTGTATAGCCAGTATAACCATCCTATACCATACCACACCAGCTTCTGCAACTGTATCATTCTGTATATCCAGTATAACCGCCTTTCGTTGTAACACACACACATCTGTATAGTCAGTATGACTGCCCTTCAGCTTAGCACACCAGCTTCATGATAGTCGACTGCTGTTAACAGACTTGTAATTTTGTTTTCCTATCTTGAAGATTCTCCTGGATGAGGATAAGAAGCCCCAGGCCAAACATCTGCAGTCCCGCGCAGAGTACCTCATCAGGCTGCTGAATAAGGACCAGGTCAAGAAGGAGGCTTTCGCTGAAGGAAAGGTGAGTCAAGTTTCTTGGGTATGGTACAAAATTGTGTTGTACTCATGCAGAATGGAACATTTGTTGCTGAGTTGGAATCAGAAGGTTTTGGGTTAGAATTCCTAGCAGGCCCCAATGTTGTCCCTTTGAAAAGGCATTTTATACCAATTTCCTCACTTGACTCAAGTAAAAAAGGGGAAGTATCTTCCGTTTGGGACTCTCGAATGTGACGTAAAGCAGATGTGTTTGAGGAGAGCCACACCTTGAGCATGTTGAAGATCTCACCACATTTATTGAAAATAGTAGGAGGAGTGGACCTTACAGTGCAGTCTTACAGCTTGTACCTACTATACAAAACTGGTTGTGTTACGCCTAATGGCAGTCTACTACTTGTGCGAAACAAAAAACGCTGGGTGAAGTATAAGTACTGTCAAACTTTTTGGGACCACATGAGCTTGTAAATGGTAATGGTTGGTTCAGGAATACTTAAGATGTTAGTATCTTCCCACAACTCTTTTCGTTACTGCACAGGTTGTCAAGAAGGAAAGAAGACCCAGGATGCCCAAACCGCCCAAAGATCCCACCTCCGTGAAGAGACCCAAGGCCAAGGTCAAGTTCGTGGAGAGGAAAGAGAACGAGGCGCCCTTAGACGAGCCTAACATGGACGCAGAGGAACATCGGGAGCCGCTAGAGGAAGGGGAGGTGGAAGACAGCAATGACAAAACTGACATCAAAGTACCGGTCGTGAAGAACAAAGTCAAGAGGCCCAAGAAACCGAAGACACCCAAGATTGTCAAAGAGTCTTCCGATAAGACACCAGCAAAACCCAAGGAGAAGAGCAAGAAAGACCCCCTGAACGCTGACCTCGACCCTGACGCGTCACAATCGGTGATAGAAGACATGGATGATCTGGACAAAGAAACCTTCAACATGGTACGTATCGCTCTTTAACAATTTCTGTGTTACAGTTTGCTGGAAATAGAGAGTCAGATATTGAAAATGGCCAATTCTCCCAAAATGCACATAATATTTGTTGTAGGGAGCCAGATGAAATCTTCTTTTCTTCAGCCAACAAATGCCACAACCTGAAAGAACAGTCAAACCTGCCCAAGAAGACCACTCAGGGAACTGATAAAATCCGGTCTATGTGGACAGGTGGTTGCTAGACCAGATCCTTAATGCTTGTGTCAATGGGAAAATTATCTAAGGGACCGCCAAAATGTGGTCACATTGGCTAGATGGTCACTTTTGACTAGATAAAGTTGCAAATCAAAATGGCAGTGTCGAGATTTGAGCAAGCCACTGTAGTTCAGATTTCTCATTTGTTATACTGTTAAACAGATTGAATAATTTTGCTTTCTCATGAACAGTGCAAAGAAAGGATGAGACCCGTTAAAAAGGCACTGAAACAGCTGGACAAGCCTGAGGAGGGCCTTACTGAGGAGGAGCAGCTGAACCACACCAGGCAGTGCCTGCTGAAAATAGGTGACCGCATCATGGAGTGCCTGAAGGAATGGACAGAAGCCGAGGAGGTCAAGAAGTGGAGAAAGTAAGAGTAGCTTAATTTTCTCACAAGTAGTAGTAAAAGTATTAGTGTCCAGTATTTTATGCTTCTGCTTTGTGGGTCCCTGACACGGGTGTGCAGCAGTCGGCTTGTGTGTAAAAAAAACTACTTGTCTCATGAGAGTAAAGCAAGTGCCCTCAGGCATTGTCTCAGAGATGTGCACTTTAATAGTTCCTGAAAACTATGCAGGTTTCAGGAGAGGCTACAATTACTGGAGGATAGGTTTTTGGTGGGAAACTTACATGCATGATATATAAACATTACTTTATTCAGTCCATTAGCTAAAATATAATTTCCATGTCTGTTCTCTTTCCAGTAATCTTTGGATATTTGTATCCAAGTTCACGGAGTTCGACGCCAGGAAACTCTTCAAACTATACAAACATGCCGTCAAAAAGAGGGAGGAGGAGAAAGAGGTTTGTTGGCTTTGTTGAATATCATAGATTTTGTTTGAAGGAGCTCAGAGATAGAGTAAGGTCATCATTTTTGTTCAGTAACATTCTGAAACCTTGGGTGAAAAATGGCCATGTTTGCATAAGGTATATTTTTTGTAACAGCACAGAGCTTTGCAAACTGGACTTGAATGCTTATATTTTTCATGCTTATGATATTCAACTTATCACATTCACTTTTAAAATGTGGAAGGTTTTTTCAATATTTTCTCTGGTAAAAGTCCCAAAAGCGATGACAGATTGAATGGAACTAACCTTTTAGCCTTGAATCGAGTCTCGTTGGCAGAGGACCATTTGAATTCAACTAAAATAGAAATAACGAGTGCCGTTACTTGAAAACACTAGTTTGTCAGAATGTTGATAAAATTTCAATGCTATCGTGAACAAGTTGACCTAGAGGTCGTTCCCCTCCATCTCCCCAAAAAAAGCAGACCAAAGAAAAGACGAAGCCGGCGGCGAGTTCCAACACTGCTGTGAAGAAGGAAGCGTCAGACAGTCACGCACACGCGGGGAAGAGACCCCAGGGCAGCTCCGAAAGGACCTCGGGGTGGGGCAGTGACTCCGCCAGCAGGGACAGGTTTGTTTGTTTGTTTATTTATTTGTTTGTTTGTCTATGAGCTATAATAGTAAAAGACAGCCAGCATGAACATATGAGGAAGTGACAAACATCAGGGTGGGGCAGTGACTCTGAGAAGTAGACTAGAAAAAAGTGCATGTTGTGCTGCATCATACGTAATCTACTGTGCCAGAAACATTCCTGTATGGGAGTGCATGTCAGAATCATGTTGGCATTAGTTTCTATGATGTGAAAAAGCACCACTTTAGCATCACAGATATTTTTTTTATATAGTATTGTTTATATATACTTGTAATTTTTAAAAGAGAACACCTTGAAAAATGTCTGATGTACACTGTTATATTGCCTGGTGCCCTGGGCTGTCCTAGGTTTTTAACATGTATATCATTCATCTTGTCATTTTGTACAGCAGACTAAAGATGAATTAATCCCCCTGTAGATTGTTGTATGTATAGTGCATGCACCAACCCATATTTTTGTTGTGTAGTTTCACGAGTAACGGCCCGTGGCCCGGCACCAGCACCAGCTCGAGTTACGGCCACACGGCGGCCAGGAGCGGCACTGCAGGTGGGGCCGACAGGTGGGCCCACGACAGGTACCAGCCCGGCAGGGACCCCTTCAGGGAAAGGTAACTAACTCACTTCTAAACAAACCTGTTTATGATTTTTGTACTATGCATTTGGAAATTTCCATGCTGGTTTTATTTTAGGTCTTCTTCTATTGATATCACAAGTTGATTAAGCTGATTGTTGTAAATTTGTTTACCACTTAGTGCAGGGTTATAAGAGACAGTTATATCTTAATAGTGACCTGGCGTTTGGCATCACATGTATCTCACTTTTATCTATATCCGTGCATGTATATAAATATTCAATCAACCATCTGCAGGCATATACAATAGATTTTAGAAATTGATCTGTATTTGTATGTAAGTGATTGTAAAAAGTCAATGCAATTCAGTTGTATGCAGTATCTTGTATTCTCATGATGATTTGATATATAGAAATTGAAACTGTTTGTGTTAATATGAGTCAAATTAACAGCCATGCTCTTGACTACTTTGCAGGCACCGAGGGGAGGTGAGCAGTGCGTACAATCGACCGGGATCCCGTGATTACGATTCCCATCGGACGCGGGACTCGCGGTACAACGCGGAGCACCGGTGGGACCGAGATCGCGAACGGGACAGGGACAGAGAGCGGGACCATCGGGACAGGGATCGCGGCGATCGGGACTATCGGTCGCGGGACCACCGCGAACGGGATTCTTCCCGGGACTCTTCGTCGCGCCACCACCGTACGGGCAGTAAGGAGGATGGCAGCAGCGGCGGTTCCCACCGGAGCGCGCGGCCGGATTCCTCGGGGGAGCGCGATCAGAGGTTGCATCATTCTCAGTCGGACCACAAGCGCAGGAAAAAGGACGAGTCCTGGTCGTCGGAGGGCAAGAAGAAACGGAAAGACGACCACAGCAGCAGTGGCGTGCACAGGTCCAACACACAGGAGCACAGAACGAGCAGGGACGATCCTAAGGACCACAGGGCGTTGATCGAACATCGCTCTCCGTTAGAACACCGTTCTCCGTTAGAACACAGGTCGCCCCTGGACCACGGGGATAGAAGTAACGAGAGAACAGACTCCAGACACTGACAGCAGTGAGACATCCCCACTTACAAAAGGATGATCCCGTCTTAGTGAAAACGATATGTTGCACCAGAGGAAAAAAAACTTTTCTTGGACACGAGACCAATTTTCAAATAGAGTATCACAAATAAACTATTTGTATGATCGTTACGATGGTCGTTGTAAATACGGAGGAAGATAACTTAAAATTTACAGGTTCCGATGCTTGTATTTATGCCCTCTGATGTTAAATAGTCGTGATGAAACAAATCTCAGTGCAGACGAATCTTCCAGTGGCAATGGAGACAGTTCCTCAGCGTTAGGTTTGCTATGAACTTAGCTGTGAGGCCATTTTTTATGGGCAGGCATCATGCAATGGCACACTTATATATTTATATGCCGTTAGATGCCGCATCACGCCAAGTGTTACACGTCAGCCTTCCTGCTCCGAAGGTAGAGACTTCTGGAGGATGGACCGTACTCGTTGATGCTCTCTTGTGTGCATCTGTGTAAGAAAAGTGATGATTAAGAATTAGCCTTTTTTTTTCCAGTCCGCAATACCGATTTCCCCGTCCCCAGAACCCGCCAGTCCCACCGTGGTCTGTCCTGGGACCACCTCCATGTGGTCTGTCCTGGGACCACCTCCATGTGGTCTGTCCTGGGACCACCTCCACGTGGTCTGTCCTGGGACCACCTCCATGTGGTCTGTCCTGGGACCACCTCCATGTGGTCTGTCCTGGGACCACCTCCACGTGGTCTGTCCTGGGACCACCTCCATGTGGTCTGTCCTGGGACCACCTCCATGTGGTCTGTCCTGGGACCACCTCCACGTGGTCTGTCCCGGGACCACCTCCATGTGGTCTGTCCTGGGACCACCTCCATGTGTTCTTAGCCTGTCCGGTTTGGGAAGAATAAATGTCACTGATTCCCGGACTTGTTGTCTTCTCTCTCACTCTCCACACACTCACTCACACACTTACAGACTCACACACAGATTCACACAGGCAGACTTTCACACAAAAAAAGGCTCACACATTCTCACACGCAGACACACAAATGCAGACGCTTGTGAGAAATATAACGCAAACATTCTAAATTGTTTTTATCAAAATATTTATTTCCGGTATTTCTACAAGTTCTTGCATGTAAAATGTACTATCTTCATTTCTCACGACATGAGTAGAAAACTTGCTGTATGCAGTTGGCATAGTGAAACTACCCTTCTTCCTCCTAAGATAGTCCTTTGGTCACAAACTTCTATTCATGGCTAGACAGTAGTGAAACGTTATTTCTTCTTAAGATAAACCATCTTTTTGCACAATTTCATTTACATGGAATCTCCTTTAAAGATGATGTACAAGAACATTCTTCTTTGTTCAATCTCAGACTGATTTCACTAAGACAAAGACCATTGAGACATTCATGTCCTTAAGTATAAATCTTATGTACAACACACAATTTGTTAATGGTAATTGCCATAGTTTTCACCCAATTTGCAGCTTCACAAGTTTACAACTCAGATAATCAATGAAATTGCACAAAGAGCAGAAGCACTTGTTGCAATGTGACATCCAAGGCATTTACACCATCGAATCAAGTACATTCTTCAATGGGAAGGTCGCAAAGCTTTCTTTTCGTTATGTTCCCTTGGCGAATACCCCCCCCCCCCAAAACAAAAACGATTTCTAACCTAGTGTAAACTTGCGGGGTATTCGCCAAGGGAACATAACGAAAAGAAAGCTTTGCGACCTTCCCCTTAAACGTACAAGGTATACAATCTAGGTCTCTAAAAGGGAAATCTAACCAAATAACAAATTTGACTCCACATCACATCATCCTTCAATCATAATGATACCTTTAAAACTCATTTCCATAAATACATAGTATTACAGTTTTCTTCTTGTTTTTCTTTACAACATACTGGTACTGACCACACATATAGGATTCTAAGATGATAAGTAAGCTTAATCCACTTGAGAATCTTTGGTTTAAAAAATGTCTGATGTATCAAACGTTGGTATTGCTAGCAAATAGGAAATGCATGGAGAAATGTAGACAAACTTAGCCCGATTTACACACGTGTTTGCTGAGTCCAAAAAGCACGACATTGTTCAAGTCTGTCCATTGTAACGAGTTTTATTCAAGCAAGTGGGTTGAGCATGGTTTACTTTTTTGGTTAAAATCATATTCTGGCATCACTAACGTTATATTTGAAGATTCGGCCTAAATTAAAACCTGTGGCTATCAGACACCTTAACTAAGTACGGGCCACTTAGACAACATTCGCAGGCAAATCAAGCCTAATAAGGAAAAATATAACTTTTTTTACGTGCCTTGGTTCTCGCACATTACAAGGCAAAACTGGATAACTGGTGTAGCAACTGGATATCATAAAAGAGGGCAGGAAGGAAAACTTGATTATGACTTCACTCCATAAAACGTAGTGCACCAGGGTAATGAATCTTGTCCTTAGGCTTTGTTTTTATTGTGTTTTCCAGTGAAACATCTTTTAAATCCGAAAACTCACCAAAGATGTTTCATTGTCTCTCAGTCATACTTAACATTCTGTATGATATTCCAATTATAAAGTCAAGTGTTACAGAAATCTCATTCAGGTCGCAGCGGGGTCACAGCGCGATCGCTCCCTAATGGAATAGTGGGCTTACTTGCTTAGGAAAACGTAACCTCGATACTGTACCGCTGCGTGAGATACCCCTTTATTCTCCAACGAGATCTAAAACTGTAACGGAGTAACAACTGACTACATTGTGTCTCGGAAAAAGACAAAAATCGGAGGAGAATTAAACAAACACCTGCTTCTTTACATGAAGGGAGGTATGTAAAAAGCAATGTCCTGTAGTAGCCTGTAGGCGTAACGTGAACACGCCAACTGTTACGAACGGAAACCGGAATTATGATTAGGCTATTCTTAATTGTGGAGGCATCGTTAAACGACATGACGATTACTGAAAATGGTTTTGCTGAACTTTCTGTCAAGCTGAAAGCATTCATTAATTCCAGTCAATAGATTGGGACACGTGCGTTGGCTGGCAGGTTTAGAAGTTGCAGAACTGGTTTGGTCAGGGTCACTCGGCTAGTGTAAACAACTGGGGTCCATAAAAGTCTGTTTTGTTTTTACATCGTTCGTTAAGGAGCATTTTAAAATTGTTCCTACATGAATAAAACGTAGAAAAGATGTGTCCCGTTATTACGGATTATTCTACGACATCAGAATGGGAACGAATGATAAAATATTACACGTCACTCCCGGCGGCCGCGGATCTCGCCTGTTGAATGGTTCATTCTCAGGTGTGCGAACGTGAACAACGAGAGTGACGGATCAAAGCCGCCATGTTGGCCAAAACATTTTTACTTTTGGTGAGGGTCTGTGACAAACAAGTAGAATTTGCCAGCTCCAAGTCCCCCAATTAAGTGAGGCTTAAGAGTGGTTGCCCCTGTTAGGCTTGCTGTGCATGTATGTTCCGGACAGAAATTACCCGGACAAGGTCAGCTATGCAGGTACTTTGGCATTAAGGTGGGCTACGTCTGAATGGACTATGGACAGAAGAACATTACAAACTGCGGAAATATCTAGATAGAGAGTATCCAGAAGTTTTAAGCTGGCTGCGTGAGAGACACCACCATGGCCCTGAGTAAGCCCAGCAGCACGGACCCGGTCTACACCCCCGGTACGGACCCGGTCTACACCCCCGGTACGGACCCGGTCTACACCCCCGGTACGGACCCGGTCTACACCCCCGGTACGGACCCGGTCTACACCCCCGGTACGGCTCGGGGCGCTAAACTGGCGGCTCTGCTGGTGGACGAGGGGACGTCGCTAGTCAGGAAAATATTGGAGGATGGGGTCCAAAAAATGAAACCTCCAAGTCTTCGTTTGCAGCTAAAGAAGCACAAGGGATATCTTTATCATGGACAACTGTTCAAAAAGCAAGGTAAAAATCACAGGGTAAACTTAAACCGTGGTCAGAAGGACACACTGTATCCACCCGGCTGTGATGTTCCAGATACTGCACAGGGGTTCGACATATCACTTTTAGAACGCCTCTTGAACGATCTCGTGTGGTTAGAACTCGGTAGAGATGCACCGCAAGCAGACCACAGGAATAGTTTTCGGCAGTTCAGGAACAACAATTATGGACACATTTCGAGCACGGACTTGTCTGAAGGAGACTTTGACAGACTGTGGGAGGAACTGACTGAAATCCTGTTTGCCCTCGGCGGGGACAGAGACAAGATTTCAGAAAGACTCAGCTCCAGCATCGACCCAGAACAGGAAATAAAGTACTTCACCCTGCTAGAGCGACTGTACAAGGAAGACATGGAGGTCAAAGGCCTTCTCTTGGCTCAAGGAGAAAGTCTGAGAAAAGGGCAAGAAGAAGTTTTGGATCAAGGCCACAGCCTGCTAAAGGGGCAAGAAACACTCGTAGATCAAGGAGTGGGTCTGCAACTTGGACAAGAACAACTTTTGGCCCAAGGAGAAAATCAGGGCAATATTCTTAAAAGCGGACAAGACCATCTTCTAGCTCAAGGCGAAAGTCTCAAGAAATCACTGCAAGAGACACTTTTGGCACAAGGCGAGAGTCAGAAAAAAGGACAGGAAGAAATCTTGGATAAGTTGAAAAGTTTGTCTTTGGACCAAGACTCTGATACCCAGAGGTCCGGGACAGACTCCGCACTTCATGAAGACTCAAGGAGTGCGAGGACAGGTAAGATTTCTCACAATTTATGTTGACTGTCGTACATTTAATGGGCAGCACAAAAGTGGAGCTGGTTAACCCCAGCACCTCATTACTATTGGTGAGTCATCCCTTTCTTGCAGGTTTTAGGTAGAATTGGAGACATTTTATTGAAAAACAAACAACAACAAATGAATAAGCTAGTTCACGTTTGATACTACGCATGTGCAGTCTCAAAGGTGAAGGCCCCCGGCTTGTAAACAGTGCTCGTCTCGACATTGCCTAGATTTGCATAAGAACGCCCCGACGGGTTTTGTTTACGTCTCAGGGGCCTTCACCTTTGACACTGTACATGCGTAGTAGCAACCGTGAACTAGCTTATTGGTAAAACTGGTCACAGTAGATTCTCTGACTTTTCATTCCCAAATTCTGCTGAGTTGCCATCCCCTCTCTGTCATGCTTCTAGACATTTCAATATTCAAGAGCAAGAGGTGTGTTACAAACTGTTTGGGGTATGATTTAATAGTAAAAGAATCTGTACACGTCACAGGATTGGCTGAAGCTGCTAATGACGTCATCGCCTGTCTGAAGGACCTGTACGCTACAGAGTTTGCGCATGTGCGGCCTCTACCGTGGTGCGAAGACCTCAACCTGCATCTTGGAGAAGTCTACACCAACCTGCAGCTCCAGTATAACAACAAGGGGCACTTTCAGGACACAGACACTATCGTAAGCTTAGTGGATATCTATAGCACAATCTCAAGTGAAAGTGCAGATAGCCAAGTTAACGTTAGGTCAGCTGTCAGAAAAGTGAGGGTAGAGGGGGACCCCGGTATTGGGAAGTCGTGCTCTTGTCAGAAGCTTGCCTATGATTAGTCTTGTGGAAAAATGGACAGGTTTAAGGTTGTCTTCTTTCTGGAAATGCGACACTTAGTTGGGAAAGTAAAAGATGCCATTTTTGAGCAACTCCTACCAAAGGATACAAAGACGACCCCGGACCAGCTCTGGTCCTACATCCAAGAGAACCAGGATGTTCTCTTCATCCTAGACGGTTTAGATGAGCTCAGCCAGGCAGCTAGGGAAGTCACAGATGTGGTGGACTTGATTCAGGGTAAAATCCTCAGGAACTGTCATGTCCTGGTGACCTCCAGGCCGTACCACTGTGTCAAAGACCTGGAGAAATGTCACCAGTTCTACAAAATTGTAGGCTACAGTAAGGAAAATTCAGAGGAGTTCATACGCAAATACTTTTGCGAGTCCCCAGAGTCTGCCTCAAAACTGGTAGAACACCTTGACAGTAACAGCACTTTGTCAGAAATTGTAGTTAATCCCCTCAACAACGTGCTCGTATGTGTTGTGTGGGAAGATAACAACCAAGAACTACCTTCTAGTGCAGCTGAACTATATCGAGATATTGTTCATTCAGTTGCCAAGCGATTCTGTACGAAGAAAGCCCTTCCAATGGAAGATGACAAACTTCCTCCTAACATAGAAGAAGCCTTGCGAGGCCTGGGGAAACTGTCCTGGGAGGGACTAGAGCAGGAGCAGGAGCAGCTCCTGTTTAACATAGATGAGATCAACAAGAAGTATGAATCTAACGCCGCTAACATGGTAAACTTGGGCCTCCTGACTAGAGATTACTCTTTCTCCAGAATCAAACGCACCTGCTACTGCGCCTTTCTGCACAAAACGTTTCAGGAATACATGGCCGCTCGCTATATCAGTGGCCTGGTCATGGATGGAAGTAGCAGAGAAGAGGGGATGAAATGTGTTTGTCGCTTGTTTGGTATGTCAGATGCTACTGTGGTTAACAGGGAACTGGTTGTATCCTGCTATTATAACTACAGCGAGATTCAAAACTGGTTACTTCCGATCCTTGGCGAGAATTCACGCCTGTTATTTGAGAGGTTTGCAGAGGAGCTAAGCAAAGCTCAAACTGATGAGGACAGGGAACTTTTGTCATTTTTCTGTATCATTTGGCTCGGGACAAGTTGTGTAGGAAGTAAGATGGCCGAGATTGTAGCACCCTGTCTGTCTCACCACGTAACCAACAACGCTGATGGTGAACACATCCTTCTTTGGGATGGTCATGCATCTGCCAATTGGTGTGTCGGTTTGGCGCACGTACTGACTGTTCAAAAGCAACTGTCTGCAAGCCACAGTACAAGTTTCATACAGCATCTCACGATCAACTGCGACTTTGCACGTGTAAATGTCGCACAACAAGAGAAGGTTGGTGTGTTGGAAAACGCATTATCAGATTATGACAAGTTACGGTCTGTGACATTACTCGAGATTGCTTCTGCTGATAAAACCGGGTGCACTGGGCTTTCCCCACATGTCCGAACATTTGTACCTCGGTGTGGAACAGAAAGTGTGTCCATATGTAACAATCATTGTGTCATGTTTCACCAGGGAATGGTAAGTACGTTGGAACAACTCGCGGCAGTGTCAACGATAGAACATGTTGATATTACTGTACGTGATGTCCTTTCTGATACTGAGGAGTGTGGCATGGACGTCTCCGAGTATGACAGGCTGTTGGCCCACATGATTGAGAGTAACAGTCGTCTCAGGTCCTTAAGGTTATGGATAGATGCCTGGAGGTATGAGAATCCGGAAAGCAGGGGGTTCGGTAACCTAACAGCGACCCTACAGAGCATCTCCGAACACACACGACTCGAGATATTTCAACTGATGCTTCCATTGAACGATACTTTCAAAAGAGACACAATCAAAGACAAAGATACATCTACGGAGTTTCATGAAGTAATGTACAAAAAAGACGAGGCATTTAATGTGGAGCCAATGGTGAACAAACTCGCAGAATGTCTGAAGAAAAATAAGATACTGAAGACACTGAGGCTTGGATGGAGAATCGATGTTGTTCTAAATGTAACAAATACGATATACCAAGGATATTGCAGCAATCAGTCATTCTCTAGCCTGTGTTCAGCGATCCGGGAAAACCGAACCCTGGAGACGTTGGCGATTAAGGGGATGCTATCTCACTCCAAGCGCAGGGCAAAGATGATTTCTGATCTGATGCGTAATAAGCCCAGCAACTACAGGGAACTCAGCATAACTCTTAATGAAGGGTGCAATCTTTTGTCCTGGGACTTTGTAACAGTTGTAACCGTTGATGGATGAAGTTTTAACATTCGCACAATACAGAAGTCACTTCTATTTCTTACATAAAAAAGAAGACCGACTAATGTACCCTTAGCAATAGTTTGAACAGGTACATTGATTATATTTTACTTTATACTGTACCGCCAAGAATACGTTATGAAATACCTTTATAGTACTTTAGATCGAAACATTGTCTCAATAAGAAAAAAACTTTTATTTTAGTCAACATTTGACAAATCAACATTTGATGTGTTGAGAACTCATACAATTGGATCAAATGAAATATGTCACTTAAATTTCCCTTTGGATACAAACTGTTATTCTGACATTCAGTTTCAGGCCTATGGAGACCTTCCAATGTAAGTGCTGACATTATGATCTGTTGGATACTAAAGCAGAAACTTTGACAAGAGCACGACCATGCACACACTTTAGTGACATTAGAAACCCTTCTTTGATTGGATATCATATGTCTATCATTCATATGACTTGACTTATACCTTATAAGTTATTGTATTATCAATATATGATCATTATACCATAGATCAACGAAGAAGGATGTCGGGGCGGCATCCGAAACGTTTGTAAAGTCACAAAAAATTGATATAGATTTCATTTTTTTCAAACTTATTTGGTGATTATTTTGCAAGTCAGTAATGATAAGACTATAGATGCTAAAGACAGAAACTTTGACATCTGACAAGAGCACGACAACGCCCACCTTTTTTTGTTGATAGCACAAACCTTTCTTCAGCCAGTTGTCATGTATCATACTCTTGCCGCCATCTTGTAATAGGGCAAAACATTATTGATATGTTACGTCATGTTATACACTGATGTAAGTTAACATTTTATAACCCGTTCATGTACATGTATACGAGAAAACAACTCTACGCTCTAAATATCAAATCAAAATCGCCCCATATTTCTGTATATCATGAGCTAAAGAAGATACAAAGGTTTTGTACATATCGAGGCTCATTTTCGTTCAATACAAAAGTTGCACGTACAAATAGACATATCCAATAAACATGTTACCATTTTACTTCAGTTGATAACGGGGAAATGTGTATTGACCAGAATGATTACACATTTCTTCTTGACTTGTTTACAACCAGTTTACTCAATCACAGATGTGATGTTAGATTGACTGACTTTCACGTATTGTATGCTGTTACTGTACGCTACCACAAGGGTAGCAAAGTCATGTAGAATATCTGTCTTTTGAAGTGACAACATCGCTAATTGAACGAACCACGAAAGTTACAGCAGTTAAACACATGTATGTACAGGAAAGGCTAGAAGTCAAGTGCTATCCTTGTTATACTAGACCAGCAAAGGGAAAATCTATTGAAGTTCAATGTACAAATGAATGAACCAAGTTTAAATAGTGATGTAATTAAACTGTTACTAATATTATATTGCATATATTTGTGATGCTTGGTGCCATTGGAAGATTGTACATGTGCCACTATTTACATGATGCTTGAGAGAAAAATGTATTTTGCTACAATGGATTATTAAACAGCCAATAGCAAAAACTGAGGCCTACTTGCTTGTTTTTTTCTTTTCTAAGGTACTACCATTAAACATGGGCAACAGTCAATAAAAGATGATTATTATTGATGTCTATTTGGGGTTTTTTTCCTAAACATTACCATTAAACCTGGACAACTGGGTGATCATCAGTGTAACTCCCCCCATAGGACGCCCTGCCTGGCTCGGTAATTTCGGCTCCCACAGTTGAGTCGTTCCGAGCATGGCTGGAGGCATCATATTACCCCACCCTCACCTTTCTTTTTGCAACATTTAATTACAGGACCTGATGACGACATACTCAAGCTTACAGCTTATTTTCGTGTCACCATCAACAGAGTACATTACAAAAGTACAAAATAAATACTACAAATACAGAAAATGAAAAACCATTGCGGACATGCAAAGCACAGAAGTAACAAATTATCTAAGATAAACTACATGACATTAATCTTGAAATGTAACAAAATTGACATTGATGTCACTCTCACCTTTGCCCCTCATGGGGGTATATGGGGGTAACACAAGATGAAGATGAAGATGTAACTTCTAGAACGCAGAAATATCAATACAAAGCTAATGCAACATATAAGGTGGACCTACATATCGCCAGTTTTAGCGTTTGCATGTGACGCTATGTTTGTCAGTCATTTCAAAACTTACTACTAATCAATCATCAATTGACCCATGACACCCCCATGCTGCTAGCTGCGACCGAGTGATTTGAAAGAACGCTCAACAGATTTAATAGTTACCAAAACTTATTTCTTATGCTTTGGCCTTTGAGTGTTTAAATGTCTCTCAGTCATACTTTAGATTTTGTATGATATTCCAATTATGAAGTCAAGAGTTACAGAAATCTCATTTAGGTAGCAGCGAGGTCACAGCGCGATCGCCGTCTAGTGAAATGGGGGTCCTAGAAAAACGTAACCCCGATACAATATAGCCATACCTGAGATATCCCTTTATTTCCTAACGCGCAGTGAAACGAGTAACTACTGCCAATACATGTACGAGGCAAAAGCAAATTGTGTCTCACAAACGTTTTCTTTTTGTGCTAACATCGACGACACAAATGTAAGAAGAGATTGTGTGATGCAATGATTTTCCCACTTTCATGTTTCACGATGATGATGTGAAATTTGATGATGATGTGAAGCGATATAGTTTTCAGCACTATGGACATGCCCACCGGCACCATATACAGTGCTAGTATTGAAGGGGGGGAAGCACATACTACATTGAAATGTACATACGAATCGCGATGAAATATAGAACAGCATCATGTCGTATCATACGACATGATGCTGTTTTACATTTCATCGTGATACATATATTCCCAGCATTAACGAGCTTCTTGACTCCAGGATTTTACATTTCATTCAAAAAACAACCTTCCATGCCATCACCCCTATTTAGCTAATGTACTCATCCTGCCGTCACCCATCCAAGATGGCGGTCGTCCTACCCGGAAGTGGTGGTGCAAGTCTTGGCAAGTATAGTACAGATTAGTTATGTTTCGACCTACTGTACTGTCGAGTACGATTTGAAATCAGACGAACCCGCACACACAGACGACCTGGAACCACCTGACGTTACACGTGACCTTCGCCCTCCTGACGTCAGGCTTGACGCCCCCCTCCCACTGTCTAGAGTTGCGTCATGTTCTGACTGCTTTTTCTGAGTACGAGGAGTGACCCCGTCTATCGTCTGTTTCTCCAAACACGCCGAGAAGTAGCTAAAGGGTCATCCATCTGAAGTTACGTAGAGAAACGTGAGAAGGTTTTGTAGCTTAGCTTGTGCCTTGCTACGGTCGGGATATTCACAACGCCGCCGCCATGGCCCTGAGTAAGCCCAGCAGCACGGACCCGGTCTACACCCCCGGTACGGACCCGGTCTACACCCCCGGTACGGACCCGGTCTACACCCCCGGTACGGCTCGGGGCGCTAAACTGGCGGCTCTGCTGGTGGACGAGGGGACTTCGCTAGTCAGGAAAATATTTAAAGAGGAAGTCAAGAAAATGAACCCTCCAAGTCTTCGTGAGCAGCTGAAAAGGCACAAGAGATATCTTTATGGATTGCGACATTTGAACCCGGGTCAAAGGAAAACACTGTATCCACCAGGCTGTGATGTTCCAGATACTGCGCAGGGGTTCGACATATCACTCTTAGAGCTCCTCTTGAAAGAACTCGTGCGGTTAGAGCTCAAACGGGGGGCACCGTACTCAGTCGAACGGGACAGACTTCGGCGGTTTAGAAACAACAATTACGGGCACATTTCGAGCACGGACCTGTCTGAAGAAGACTTTGACAGACTTTGGGAGGAACTGAGCGAAATCCTGGTTGCCCTCGGCGGGGACAGAAACAAGATTTCAGCAAGACTCAGCTCCAGTATTGACCCGGAACAGGAAGCTGAGTACTTCGGCCTGTTGGAGCGACTGTACAAGGAAGACATGGAGGTCAAAGACCTTCTTCTAGCTCAGGCAGAGAGTCTAAGAAAAGGACAAGGAGACCTGTCGACCCAAGGAGTGACTCTGCGAGAACAACTGTCGGCCCAAGGAGTAAGTCTAAGAAAAGGACAAGGAGAACTGACGGCCCAAGGAGTTAGTGTACAAAAAGAACTGTCGGCCCAAGGAGTGAGTCTAAAAAGGGGGCAAAAAGAACTGTCGGCCCAAGGAGAGAGTCTGCAAGAACAACTGTCGGCCCAAGGAGTAAGTCTAAAAAGGGGGCAAGAAGAACTGTCGGCCCAAGGAGTAAGTCTGAGACAAGGGCAAGAAGAATTGTCGGCCCAAGGAGTTAGTCTGAGACAAGGACAAGGAGAACTGTCGGCCCAAGGAGTAAGTCTCCAAGAAAAACTGTCGGCCCAAGGAGTGAATCTGACAAAAGGGCAAGACAGATTGGAAAGTTTGTTATTAGAACCTCCTTGGTTAGAGGAAGTCCGCGGTAACCAGAGGGCCGACACGAGCTCCAGAGTACAAGAATGCACAGAACAGAGACAGCAAGGTGAGGGGTTCTTACGAGAATTGCATATCTCCATTGACTCAAATTCAATTTCCTTCATCGTTCGTGTTTTACCAACGATGCGTTTGAGTGTACATGTGCGTATGTGCGTATGAATGTATTTATGTGAGTGTGTGCGCGCGTATATTTGTGTGTGATCTTTTATGCTACTATCTGTGTGTGTCAGTTTATTTACAATGATACAAAACATATTACACCATACAGGACCATCTGAACCACCTGAAGACGTCATCGCCTGTCTGAAGGACCTGTACGCTACAGAGTATGCGCATGTGTGGCCTCTACCGTGGTGCGAAGACCTCAACCTGCATCTTGGAGAAGTCTACACCAGCCTGCAGCTTCAGTGCAGGGACGGTAGGGGGCGCTTTCAGGACACAGACACTATCGTAAGCTTAGCAGATATTTACACATCAACGTCAGGTGTTAATAGTCAAGTTGAGGTAGATGTCAGAAAGATACGAGTAGAGGGGGACCCCGGTATTGGGAAGTCGTGCTCTTGTCAGAAACTTGCTTATGATTGGTCCTGTGGGAAACTGGATGTTTTTAAGGTTGTCTTCTTTCTGGAAATACGTCACTTAGCTGGGAAACTTAAGGATGCCATTTTTGAGCAGCTTCTACCAGTGGATACAAAAGTAACCGCAGACCAGCTCTGGTCCTACATCCGAGAGAACCAGGATGATGTTCTCTTCATCCTAGACGGTCTAGATGAGCTCAGTCAGACAGCCAGGGAAGTCACAGATGTGGTGGACTTGATTCAGGGTAAAATCCTCAGAAACTGTCATGTCCTGGTGACCTCGAGACCGTACCATTGTGTCGAAGATCTGGAGAAATGTCACCAGTTCTACAAAATTGTCGGCTATACTAAGGAAAATTCGGAGAAGTTCATACGCAAATACTTTTGGGAGTCTCCAGAGTCTGCCTCAAAGCTATTGGAAAAGCTTCACAGTAGCAGTTATTTGTCAGAAATAGTAGTAAATCCTCTCAACAACGTGCTCATTTGTGTTGTGTGGGAAGATAACAATAAAGAACTGCCCTCTAGCAAAGCGGAACTATATCGAGATATTGTTTATTCAGTTTCTCGGCGATTCTGTTCTAAGAAAGCCATTCCAGTGGAAGATGACAAACTTCCTCAAGACATAGAAGAGTCCTTGCGAGGCCTGGAAAAACTGTCCTGGGAGGGGCTAGAGCAGGAGCAGCTCCAGTTTAACATAGATGACATAAAAAAGAAGTATAAAACTAGTGCCGATAACATGTTAAACATGGGCCTCCTGACTAGAGATTACTCTTTCTCCAGAATCAGACGCACCCGCTACTGCACCTTTTTGCACAAAACGTTTCAGGAATACATGGCCGCCCGATATATCTATATAGCATATATATATAGCATATATATATATAGCATATATGTATATATATCCGGCAGGGGCATGTATGGAAGTAGCAGAGAAGAGAGGATGAAATTTTTTTATCGCCTGTTTGGTATGTCAGATGCTACTGTGGTTAACAGGGAACTGATTATATATTGCTATCGTAAGTACAGGGAGGTTCAAAACTGGTTACTTTTGATCCTCGGTGAGAATTCACGCCCACTGTTTGAAAGGTTTGCAGAGGAGCTTAACAAAGCTCAAACTGATGAGGACAGGGAACTTTTGTCATTTTTGTGTATCATGTGGCTGGGGACAACTTGTGCAGGTGGTGAAATGGCCGAGATTGTAGCACCCTTTCTGTCTCACCACGCAACCAACAACCTGGATAATATAAGAGGCTATCGTGATGATCATGTCAATTGGTGTGTTGGTTTGGCACACGTACTTACTTTTCAAAAGAAATTCTCTGTGAGCCACGGTGCAAGTTTCATACAACATCTCACAATCAACTGCCGTCATGTACGTGTCGCACAACAAGAGAAGCTTGGAAAACGCATTATCAGATTATGACGTGTTACGTTCTGTGACATTACTTGATCCTCGTTTTGGCCCCCCTATGCGAACATTCATACCCCGGTGCGGAACAGTAAGTATACATGTGGTAATGTCGGGTGGCAAATCTGATCTGTTAAATACGTTGGAACAGTTGTCGGCAGTACCAATGATAGAACGTGTTACAATTTCTTCATCGGTTGGCATGTCTACTGCTGATATGAATGACGTAAACTTCTCCGATTGTGACAGGTGGTTGTCCCATATGATAAAGAGTCAAAGTCGCCTCAGATCCATAAGGTTCAAGATAGATTCCTGGGAGGATTTTGAAGCTGAAAACAGGGGATTCGGTAACCTGTCAGCGACATTACAGAGCATCTCCGAACATACAAGACTCGAGCTTGTTGATTTACAGCTTCCAGGAAGCGATAGTTCAATGTTAGCCCCTTTTGGGTCGGATGCGGCGATACATGCACAAAATATGAACATAATACAAGAGCTGTTTAATGTGGAGCCAATGGTTCACAAACTCACAGAGTGCGTGAAGAATAACAAGGTGCTGAAGACACTGGGGCTTAGGTGGAGGATCGGTGAATGTTACTCAACAAAATGTTATCATAAGATATACCTTGGGAATTGCAGCAATAAGTCCCTCTCCAGCTTGTGTTCAGCGATCCAGGGTAACAGAACTCTGGAGACGCTGGTGGTTGAGGGGATGCTATCTCACTCAAAGTGCAGGGAAGAGATGATTTCTGAGTTGACGCATAATAAGCCTAGCAACTACAAGAAACTCAGCATAACTATGGTCGTCGGTGCGTCAGCTGTTGACCAGATGTTGATGCAGGCACGTTCCCTTTTTGCTGAAATTTCGAGGTGAAACAGTAATAGATGAAGTCTTAGTATTCACTCCAGAGAACTTCTATTCCATACAAAAAGGAGGCAAACTTACGTGCCCTTAGCAACATTCTAAACATGTTACTAATTACCAATACATTACCAATGACCTTCATATGTTGAAATATCGGTTCGATGAAAAAACCCTTTGGATTAGCAGTCAATATTTGACAAAATAACATTTAATATGATTAGATCTCATTTGGGTCAAATGAAATCAACATCACTTAAATTTCACTTTAGATACATAAGATGCAGTTTCCTACCTATGAAGACCTTGATATAATATATTATAATGTCAACTGGATACTAAAGCAGAAACGTTGACAAGAGCACGGCCATGCACACACCTATGTGACATTAGAAACCTTTCTTTGATTTGACATCATGTATCTCAATCATTCAAATGCTTTGGATTTATATAGTACTTAACTTACGTGTAATTGTATTGTTATTATATATCAATTATACAAATGTACCATAGATTACTTAAGGAATATGCTGGATGGCATCCAAAAAGTCTGTACATTCTTGGCGAACTTTTGTTCAGTTGTTTAGATTTAATTTTTTAAACTTACTATGTCAATATTTTTGCAAGTCAGTAATGAAATGACTATAGATGATAAAGACAGAGAAATTGGCATCTGACAAGAGCACGGCAACACCCACCTTTTGCCTTTTAAGCACAGAGGTTTTCAGTTAGATGTCATATGTCTTATTTAGATGTTCCTGCCTCCACATTGTAACAGGCTGAAACATTACTTGATGTGTTATAACATGTTTCTCCACCGATATAAGTTAAGATTAGTGTAAAAACCTATTCCTGTATGAAAGGAAACGACTTTGCATTCTTACGTATACTATAAAACCAAAATTGACCCATGTTGTGGTATGTAACTATAGAAGATGAAGATGCAAATACCGAGGCTTTGGTTTAGTGCCTTTTAAAGGTTGCACCTACAAATAAAGATAACCTATAAACATGTTGGTGATTTACGTGATAACGTGGAAATATGTACTGACCAGCATAATCACACATTTCTATCTGGCTTTTTTACAACTTACACTCATGATTTCCAATTAACTGACTTTCAAGTATTGTATATACCGTTGACCACCAGGATGATAACGTTGTTTATAGTAATGTAGAATTTGTGTCTGTTTTGATGGTAAAGTTGTTTATTGTACAAACTATGGCAGTAACTGCCTTTAGCAAAACAGAAATGTGTAGGGATAGTCGGAATTCTCGAGCAATCCTTATTATACTGGGATAGCAAAGGAGTTGCTTTTGAAGTTTAAGGAATATATTATTGAAGCCAATCAAAATGGTGCTAAAACAAACTGTTTGTAACATTTATACATTAGGTTTACAGGTTTAGGTTAGGTTAGACTTAGTTATTCAGATACATTGCATATATTTGTGATGCTTGGTGAGAAAGGTTGATTGCAGGAAGATTGTACATGTGCCACTACTTACATGATGCTTAAGAGACAAATGTATATTTCAGCAATGGGATATTAAACAGTCAATAACACGTGCTGATTGTTGCGTTCTATTTGTTTTGTTCTTTGATATTACTATTAAACCTGGTCAATGGGGTGATCATTGGTGTAGCTTTGTGATCAAACGCAAGAAGATCAGTATGAAGCTAATGTAATGCAACACATAAGGTAGACCTATATATCGCCAGTGTTAGCGTTTGCATGTGACACTTTGTTTGGAAGTCATTTCAAAACGGCTTAATAATAATCAACCTATATAATAGCTCACACCCCCATTCCACTAGGGCGAGACCGGGCTGCGACCAGGCTGCGACCAGCCAACGAATTTCATAGATTAACAACGTCTTTTCAAAGCTTTGAGTGTTTGTTGTCTCTCAGTCAGACTTTTGCATTTTGTATGATATTCCAATTATGAAGTCAAGAGTAACCGAAATCTCATTAAGGTCGCAGCGAGGTCGCAGTGCGATCGCCGTCTAGTGGAATGGGGCCTTTAGAACGTAACCCCGGTACTAGACCCAAGCCATGCATGAGATACCCCTCTATCTACCAAAGGGTAGTGAAACTACCAATCCATGCACGAGGGAAAACACAATTTGTTTCTCGGAATATAAAAAACTCATCGGAGGAGTATCAAGCGACCACCTGCTTCTCTCCCAAACGCCGGTGAACCGCAGTGGCCTGTGGGCGACACGGAAACACGTCGACTGTTGCGTACTGAAACTAGAATTATTCTTAAGCTATTCCTAATTGTGGGGCAGTATAAAACAACGTGACGATTGCTAAAAATCGTCTCCCTCAACTTTCTGGCTGGTTTAAAGCAGTCATTGGTTCCCATGAGTGGATTAATGGACCCGTTCCTTGGCTAGCAGACTTACATAAGTTACAGGGTCTCGAGTTACACCATGGTCTGTGTTTACTAGTACCACCATGGTTACACCCACCCGTGACCTCGGTCAGGGTCGCTGGGCTGGTTTAATCAACTGGGGTCCATAACATAATCGTCTGCTTTGTTTTGTTTTTACGTCGATCATTTAGGAACGTTGTAGTTTTATGAACCCCCACAGGAATAAAGAGTGGAAAAGGTTTGCCCGTAATTACATATCATTCAACAACAGAACGTGAACACATGCTATAACGTCACACGTCGCCCCCCGACTGTAGAGTGGTTCATTCTCAGGTGTGCAGAAGCTAAACAATGGTAGTGACGTATCACAGCCGCCATCTTGGCCAAAACATTTATACTTTCGGTGAGGGTCTTGGGTAAAGAAGTGTAATTTGCCTGCTCTAAGTTGCCCAAGTAAAGTAAAGAATCCTTAAGGGCGTGGCTTGCGTGTGATTGGCTTGCTGCGCTGACAGAAATTACCCGGGCAAGTTCAATTTTGTAGGTACTTTGCGTTAAGGTGGGCCACGTTTGGATGGAATCTACGGACAGAAATACATTACAAACTGCTTAAACATCTAGACAGTTTTAAGCTGGCTGCGTGAGAGACATTCACACCACCATGGCCCTGAGTAAGCCCAGCAGCACGGACCCGGTCTACAGTAACACCCCCGGTACGACTCGGGGCGCTAAAAGATCATTTGAAGAAGGTATGAGATCACAGAACTCTAGTCTAATTCACTATTACAGTGATTTTGGAACTGTATCAAACGAACAGAAAACTTGTACAGTATGTAATGCATGGTCGACCTTTTGTTTGGTTTGGTTTGAATAAACCGTGCACAATCGACAATTATTGTCAATTTTAAATGGAGTTTATGGCAAGAATATAGTATTGACAACTTTCATTTTTACTCCAACAGACTCAGTAGAAACCATAGAAGACTTGATTAGAAACAACTACACCATTCTGAGAAGGAGACTACAAGTTGAAAAACTGATTCCCGGCTTCATCGAGAGGCGATTGCTGGATTTTTCGGAAAAGCAGGTCGTCATGAGCAAAACAACCGCGCCGGGCAAGGCCGAGGCTCTACTGGAACTCCTGGCTCAGAAGGGCACTTGTAAACCGGAGGATTTCTTGGATATTTTGAAGAAAGGAGACCACCGGCATGTTGCAGATCAACTGAAAAGAACGGATACACGAAATGAAACAGCAGAAGGTGACTTGAAACTTACACTCCTTTTGGATGATACAGCATTGGACAAATAAATTTATTTGTTACCTTCGCCAAGAAGTTTATATTGTGGGCATCATTTGTGTGCGTGTGTGTCTGTGTGTGTGTGGGTGTGGGTGTGTGTGCATGTGTGTGTGTGTGTATGAATGTGTGTGTGTGTGTGTGTGTGCATGTGTCTGTGTGTGTGTATGTGTGCATGTGTGTGGGTGCATGTGTGTGTGTGTGTGTGCATGTGTGTGTGTGTGCATGTGTGTGTGTGTGTGTGCATGTGTGTGTGTGCATGTGTGTGTGTGTGTGTGTGTGTGTGCGTGTGTGTGTGTGCATGTGTGTGTGCATGTGTGTGTGTGTATTTGTGTGTGTATTTGTGTGTGTATTAATGTGTGTGTATTTGTGTGTATTTGTGTCTGTCTGCTGTTGTTATTCTCCAGGCAGGGGTGTCGCGGTTAGGGAGCTAATAGTAGCCGAGATTCTTAACGTCTCTTTGAGACCGAAACCCTCTGCTTGGAGAATAACAATTTAACTCGTATATTTGCTATAATGTAAAACACATCACGCAATGCTGGGTCGCCTAGCGCAGCTGATGACGCCACTGCCTGTCTGAAGGATCTGTATGCTGTCATTTGAACACAAGCAGTACCGCACAAAGCAGCGTGTGTGGCCATCTTTAAATCTAGTGCTACCATTCCTGTGTGTCGATGGGACGGTATTACTCTTTTGATACTGATCGGCATGGTACAGACTGTGTCCATTGTCTCGAACAGCTCTTAGATTAAGGATACGGTACTGATATGACTTATGGTAAAAACATTTTTCAGGACCCCCCGATGCACTTCATGACGTCATAGACTGTCTCCAGGACCTTTACGCTACGGAGTTTGTGCATGTGCGGCCTCTTCCGTGGTGCGAAGACCTCAACCTGCATCTTGGAGAAGTCTACACCAACCTGCGGCTCCAGCGAAGGGATGGTAGGGGGCGCTTTCGGGACACAGACACTATTGTAAGCTTGTCGGATATTTACAATACAATAGAAGGTGAAGATATTCAAGGTAACGTTAGATCAGTTGTCAGAAAAATACAAGTAGAGGGGGACCCTGGTATTGGGAAGTCGTGCTCTTGTCAGAAACTTGCCTATGATTGGTCCTGTGGGAAACTGGACAGGTTTAAGGTTGTACTCTTTCTGGAAATGCGACACTTAGCTGGGAAAGTCAAAGATGCCATTTTTGAGCAGCTCCTGCCAAAAGATACAAAGACGACCCCGGACCAGCTCTGGTCCTACATCCAACAGAACCAGGATGATGTTCTCTTCATCCTAGACGGTCTAGATGAGCTCAGTCAGACAGCTAGGGAAGTCACAGATGTGGTGGACTTGATTCAGGGCAAAATCCTCCGCAAATGTCATGTCCTGGCGACCTCCAGGCCGTACCACTGTGTCAAAGATCTGGCAAAATATCATCAATTCTACAAAATTGTAGGCTACAGTGAGGAAAATTCAGAGGAGTTCATACACAAATACTTTCGCAATTCCCTTGCGTCAGCTTCAAAACTAGTGGAACAGCTTCAAAGTAACGTGAATCTGTCAGAAATAGTAGTTAACCCCCTCAACAACGTGCTCATTTGTGTTGTTTGGGAAGATAACAATGAAGAGCTGCCCTCTAGCAAAGATGAACTTTATGAAATGATTATGCATTCAGTTGCCAAAACATACTGTACAAAGATAGATCTTCCGATGGTAAGTGACAATCTTCCTCCTATCATAAAAGAAGTTTTACAAGGCCTGGCAAAACTGTCATGGGAGGGACTAGAGCAGGAGCAGCTTCAGTTTAACATAGATGAGATCAAAAAGAAGTATGGCGCGAAAGCCGATAACATGTTGAACATGGGCCTCCTCACTAGAGATTACTCTTTCTCCAGAATCAAACGTGCCTGCTACTGCGCCTTTCTTCACAAAACGTTTCAGGAATATATGGCCGCCCGTTATATCAGTGATCTGCTCATGGATGGAAGTAGCAGAGAAGAGGGGATGAAATGTGTTCGTCGCTTGTTTGGTATGTCAGATGCTATTGTGGTTAACAGGGAACTGATTATATCTTGCTATCGTAGGTACAGGGAGGTGCAAAACTGTTTACTTTTGATCTTGAATGAGGACTCACGCCCACTATTTGAAAGGTTTGCAGAGGAACTAAGGAAAGCTCAAACTGACGAGGACAGGAACCTTTTGCCATTTTTGTGTATCATGTGGCTGGGGATAAGTTCTGAAGGAAGCAAGATGGCCGAAATTGTAGCACCCTGTCTGTCTGACCACGTAACAAACGACCTGGTTGATTTTCGTGGACCTTTGTTTGATGATACAAATGGTGAAGGTCGTGAAATGGCGGAGGTCGATGACGATGTAACCGATCGTTGGGTTCGGATCATAGCTAAATCATCCGAGACGATCCAAGATGATCATATTTATTGGTGTGTTGGTTTGGCACACGTACTGACTTTTCAAAAGGAATTCTCTGTAAGACGCAGTACAGGTTTCATACGGCAGCTCACAATCAACTGCCATCATATAGATATCGATCAACAAGAGAAGATTGGCGTGTTGGAAAACGCATTATCAGATTATGACGCAATGCGTTCTGTGACGTTACTCGAGATTGCTTTTTGTGCCGCCATTTCATTACCACCACTCCGAACATTTATCCCTAGGTGTGGAACAGAAAGTGTGTCCATATGTAACAATGATGTTTTCATGTTTCACCGGGGAATGTTAAGTACGTTTGAACAATTGTCGGCAGTAGCAACGTTAGAACATGTTGATATTACTGCACGTGAGATCATTTGTAATAATAAGGAGAATGACGTGGACTTCTCCGAGTATGACAGGTGGTTGGCCCACTTGATTGAGTGTCACAGTCGTCTCAGTTCCATAAGGTTAAATATAGGTTGCTGGACGCGTCATAACTCGAACACCAGGGGGTTCGGTAACCTAACAGCGACCCTACAGAGCACCTGCAAACATACAAGACTCGAGGTTGTAGAGTTCGAGCTTCCAGGGAATGATTATTTCTCGAAAGCTGATGCTGTATTTCCAGTACATAGGCGCAAAACCCACAAGACAATTGATGTCGAGCCAATGGTAAAAAAACTCACAGAGTGCGTGAAGAATAACAAGGTGCTGAAGACACTGAGGCTTAGGTGGAAAATCAATGATGAACTAAGCAACATAAGTAAGATTTACCATGGACATTGCAGCAAACAATCCCTCTCCAGCTTGTGTTCAGCGATTCTGGAAAACCGAACTCTGGAGACGCTGGTGGTTGAGGGAATGCTTTCTCACTCAAAGTGCAGGGCAAGGATTATTTCAAAGCTGATGCGTAATAAGCCTAGCAACTACAAGGAACTCAGCATAACTCTGTCCGACGGAACTAATGCAGCGCGCGATCCCCCTGCCGGCACTTTCCAGGTGCGACAGAGAGATCGATGAAGTTATAACATTCACTCCAGAGAACACAAAAGTCGCTTCTATTTCTTGCAAAAAAGACTAATTTATGTGCCCTTGGCAACAGTTTGAACAAGTAAACTGATTATTGTACATTAGAAAAGACATTTATGTTCTAGAGTACTCGAGTGATCGATCAGCTCTATAAAACTAAAAGCTTTTGATTAGAGGTTAACATTGAACAAATTCTCTTTTGATTTGTCCAATAAAGCATTATCTTCAACTTTCACTTTGGAAATATAAAATACTATCTGGACATCCAGTTTCCTGCAATGAAGACCTTCAGACGAAAGTGTTGAAAATGTATTACAATGTTTATTGGGCACAAAAGGAAATGGAAACTTGACAAGCGCATGACCATGCACACACCTTTGTGACATTAGAAACCTTTCTTTAATTGGATAACATGTATCTCTATCATTCATATGTTTTGAGTCCATATAATACTTGACTTATACATCATTTTATTGTTATCATATATTCATCATACCATGAATTAGCAAAGAAAGATGCTGGACGGCATCCGAAATGTCCGTAAATTCAGAGAAAACTTTTGTTCAGTTGTATAGATTTAATTAATTGCAACTTATCTGGTCAATGTTTTTACATGTCAGTAATAAGATGAATTTATAGAATCTAAAGACAGAAACTTTGACATCTGACAAGAGCATGAAAACATCCAGCTTTTGTTGGTATCACAAAACTTTCTTCAGTTAGCTGCCATTTGAAGATTGTACATGTGCCACTATATTACATGATGCTTAAGAGACGAATGTATATTTCAGCAATGGATTATTAAACAGTCAATAACATGTGCTGAATGTTGCGTTTTATTTTATTTATTTATTTATTTATTTTGATTTACCACATTTTGTGGAAGGATTGACATAACAGGTGAACTATCACCTTTTCAAGATGTCATCCCAGACCGGACTGTAAGATTTGGACCATCGCACACCGGGGCATGCCCCTACTCTTTTTCGAAAGGTGTGGTGGGTTCTTTAACGTGCGCGGGGTGTTGCTCTCCCCAAACACGGGACCTCCATTTAACGTCCTATCCGAGGGACGTCCCTAACCCTAGATGAGCTAGGTACTCATTTACACCTGAGTGAAGTGAGGAAAGTCGTGTTAAGTGCCTTTCCCAAGGGCACAACGTCGGGGCGCAAGTTCGGACATGTCTCTGGGCGCACCTGGGATTAGATCCCGGGACCCATTGTTTGACAGCCGCGTGCTCTACAGTTGCGCCACACGACGCCACACGTATTTGTTTTGTTCTTTGATATCACTATTAAACCTGGGCAATATGGTGAGCATTGGTGTAGATTTGATTGTGATCAAACGCAGAAATATCAATACAAAGTTAATGCAACATATATAAGGTAGATCTCTATATCACCAATGTTAGCGTTTGCATGTGACACTATGTTTGGCAGTCATTTCAAAACTCACTAATAATCAATTGACCCATAATAGCTTACACCACCATGCCACTTTGGCTCGCTGCGACCGGGCTGCGACCGAGCGATTTGAACGAGGGCTCAACGAATTTAATTGTTAAGAAATCGAATTTTTAAAAGCTTTGTTGAGTGTTTCCTTGTCTCTCAGTGACATATTACATTTTGCATGACATTCCACTTCTGAAGTCAAGAGTTACAGAAATCTCAGTTAGGTCACAGCGCGATCGCCGTCTAGTGGAATGGGGCCTTAGAAAAACGTAACCCCGATACTATACCCATGCATGAGATACCCCTTTATTTTCTTACGGGTAGTGAAACGGGGTAACAACTGCCAAAACATACAAGAGGCAAAAGTAAATCGTGTCTCTGGGAAAGGAAAAATAATCGGAGAACTATCAGTCAACCCCCCTCTTCTCTGTACGAAGGGAGTACCCAAACACCGGTGCCCGTAGTGGCCTGTGGTTGTCACGGTAACGCGTCAACTGTTGCGAACGGATAACAGAATTATCAGGCTATTCCTTTATGGGACATCACTAAGTGGCATGAAGATTGCTCAAAATCGTTTTGCTCAACTTTCTGTTTGGATTAAAGCAGTCATCAGTTCCAAAGGGTAGATTGTAGACTAACGGGCCCGTTCCTTGGCTACCCCCACCCCCCTTACAAAAGTCTGAAAATTGTCAGTCATTTTCGTCAAGACTGCGATTCGAAATGTTTTGTTTTTGTGCTAACATCGACGATACAAATGTGTAATGACTTTTCCACTTTCGTGGGTACGGATATAACTTCAGCACTATGGACATGTCCATCGGCACAATATACAGTACTAGTATTGAAGGGGGAAGCGTATACTACATTGAAATATACATACGAATCACGATGAAATATAGAACAGCATTATGTCGTATCATACGACATATTGCTGTTCTATATCTTATCGCGATACATATATTCACAGCATTAACGAGCTTCATGTCTCCAGGATTTTACCTTTCATTAAAAAAAATACCCTCCAGGCCAACACCCCTATTCACCTAATGTACTCATCCTGACGTCACCCATCCAAGATGGCGGTCGTGCTACCCGGAAGTTGTGCAAGTTGTTGCAAGTCTTGGCAAGTATGATACAGATACGTGCTGCTTCGACCTACCGTACTGTCGAGTAGGATTTGGAGTCAGGCGAACCCGCACACACAGACAACCTGGAACCACCTGACGTCACACGTGACCTTCGCCCTCCTGATGTCAGGTTTGATTCCGTAGACGCAAGTTACCCCCCCCTCCCACGGTAAAAGTTCCAACCAGCCGAACTTACAAAACTGTTAAGTAGTTATTACATCAGAGTTGCGTCATGTTCTGAGCTGCTCTTTTTCTGAGTACGTGGAGTGACTTTCTCCGTCGTCTGTTTCTCCAAACACGCTCTGAAGTAAACAGTCATCCATCTGAAGTTACGTACAGAAACGTGAGAAGGTTTAGTAGCTTGTGCCTTGCTACGATCGGGACATTCATACCGCAACCATGGCCCTGAGTAAGCCCAGCAGCACGGACCCGGTCTACACCCCCAGTACGGCTCGGGGCGCGAAACTGGCGGCTCTGCTGGTGGACGAGGGGACTTCGCTAGTCAGGAACATATTTGAAGAGGAAGTCAAGAATATGACCCCTCCAAGTCTTCGTGAGCAACTTAAGAAACATAAGACACATCTTTGTGGACTGCGATATTTGAACCCAGGTCAAAGGAAAACACTGTATCCACCTGACGGTGGTGTTCCAAATACTGCAGGGGGGTTTGACATATCACTCCTAGAGCTCCTCTTGAAAGAACTTTGTACAAATGCACCGTACTCAAGCGAGAGGAACAAACTTCGGCAGTTCAGGAACAACAATTACGGACACAATCCAAGCACGGACTTGTCTGCAGAAGACTTTGACAAACTTTGGAGGGAACTGAGTGAAATCCTGTTTGCCCTCGGCGGGGACAGGGACAAAATTTCTGAGAGACTCAACTCCAGCATCGACCCAGAACAGGAAGTGAGATACTTCACCTTACTAGAGCAAATGTACAGGGAAGACATGGAGGTCAAAGACCTTCTCCTGGCTCAGGCAGAGAGTCTGAGAAAAGGACAAGAAGAACTATCGGCCCAAGGAGAGAGTCTGAGAAAAGAACTGTCGGCCCAAGGAGTGAGTCTAAGAAAAGGGCAAGAAGAACTGACGGCCCAAGGAGTTAGTGTACAAAAAGAACTGTCGGCCCAAGGAGTGACTCTGAGACAAGGACAAGAAGAACTGTCGGCCCAAGGAGTGACTCTGAGACAAGGACAAGAAGAACTGTCGGCCCAAGGAGAGAGTCTGCAAGAACAACTGTCGGCCCAAGGAGTAAGTCTAAAAAGGGGGAAAGAAGAACTGTCGGCCCAAGGAGTAAGTTTGAGACAAGGGCAAGAAGAATTGTCGGCCCAAGGAGTAAGTCTGAGACAAGGGCAAGAAGAACTGTCGGCCCAAGGAGTGAATCTGAGAAAAGGGCAAGACAGATTGGAAAGTTTGTTATTAGAACCTCCTTGGTTAGAGGAAGTCCGCGATAACCAGAGGGCCGACACGAGCTCCAGAGTGCAAGAATGTGCGCGTGCAGACTCAAGTCACATCACAGAACAGAGGCAGCAAGGTGAGGGGTTCTTACGAGAATTGCATATCTCCATTGACTCAAATTCAATTTCCTTCATCGTTCGTGTTTTACCAACGATGCGTTTGAGTGTACATGTGCGTATGTGCGTATGAATGTATTTATGTGAGTGTGTGCGCGCGTATATTTGTGTGTGATCTTTTATGCTACTATCCGTGTGTGTCAGTTTATTTACTATGATACAAAACATATTACACCATACAGGACCATCTGAACCACCTGAAGACGTCATCGCCTGTCTGAAGGACCTGTACGCTACAGAGCATGCGCATGTGCGGCCTCTACCGTGGTGCGAAGACCTCAACCTGCATCTTGGAGAAGTCTACACCAGCCTGCAGCTCCAGCAAAGGGACGACAGGGGGCGCTTTCAGGACACAGACACTATCGTAAGCTTAGCAGATATTTACAATACAAGGGAAGGTAAAGTTGGTCAAGTAAACGTTAGGTCGGCTGTCAGAAAGATACGAGTAGAGGGGGACCCTGGTATTGGGAAATCGTGCTCTTGTCAGAAGCTTGCTTACGATTGGTCCTCTGGGAAACTGGAAAGGTTTAAGGTCGTGTTCTTTCTGGAAATGCGACACTTAGCTGGGAAAGTAAAAGATGAAATATTTGAGCAGCTCCTACCAAAGAATATTAAAACGACCCCGGACCAGCTCTGGTCCTACATCCAAGAGAACCAGGATGATGTTCTCTTCATCCTAGACGGTCTAGATGAGCTCAGTCAGACAGCTAGGGAAGTCACAGATGTGGTGGACTTGATTCAGGGTAAAATCCTCCGCAACTGTCATGTCCTGGTGACTTCCAGGCCGTACCACTGTGTTACAGATCTGAAGAAATGTCACCAGTTCTACAAAATTGTAGGCTACAGTAGGGAGAACTCAAAGGAGTTCATACGCAAATACTTTTGCCAGTCCCCAGAGTCTGCTTCAAAACTAGTGGAACAGCTTCAAAGCAACGGTTATTTGTCAGGAATAGTAGTTAATCCCCTGAACAACGTGCTCATTTGTGTTGTGTGTGAAGATAACGATGAAAAACTGCCCTCTAGCAAAGATGACCTATATCGAGATATTGTTTATTCAGTTGCCAAGCGATTCTGTACGAAGAAAGCCCTTCCGATGGAAGGTGATAAACTTCCTCCTGACATAGAAGAAGCCGTGCGAGGCCTGGAAAAACTGTCCTGGGAGGGACTAGAGCAGGAGCAGCTCCAGTTTAACATAGATGAGATCAAGAAGAAGTATGAATCTAACGCCGCTAACATGTTAAACATGGGCCTCCTGACTAGAGATTACTCTTTCTCCAGAATCAGACGCACCTGCTACTGCGCCTTTCTGCACAAAACGTTTCAGGAATACATGGCCGCTCGCTATATCAGTGGCCTGGTCATGGATGGAAGTAGCAGAGAAGAGGGGATGAAATGTGTTTGTTGCTTATTTGGTATGTCAGATGCTACTGTAGTTAACAGGGAACTGATTATATCTTGTTATCGTAAGTACAGGGAGGTGCAAAACTGGTTACTTTTGATCCTGGGTGAGAATTCACGCCCACTACTTGAACGGTTTGTAGAGGAAAATGTTCAAAGTTACGACGACGACGAACTTCGGTCCTTTTTCTGTCTCATGTGGCTTGGGACAACTGGTGCAGGAAGTGAAATGGCTGACATTGTAGCACCCTATATCTCTTATGTATCCAACGACCTAGATATCGAAGATTTAGATACTTGTAGTGATGATCATGCCAATTGGTGTGTGGGTTTGGCACACGTACTGACTTTTCAAAAGAACCAAGGTGCAAATATCATACAGCAGTTCACAATCCACTTTCTTGATGTGGAACATGTTGACCAGGAGAAGCTTGATATGTTGGAAAATGCATTATCAGATTATGACACCATGCACTCTGTGACATTTGATATTAGTAATATCGATATAACGTTTCGTTTCTCTTCACTGCATGCATTCATACCTGGGGTTGGAATTGAAAGTTTGTCCCTATGTAGCGAACGTAGTGGCACATCCCATATGGCTTTGTTATGTATATTGGAAGAGTTGTCGAAAGTATCAATGATAGAACAAGTTGCAATCGATGTAATGTTGGACACTAGTTATATGGACGATTGTGACGACGGAGACGGTGACTCATTGTGTGACAGGCTGTTGGCCCGTATGATTAAGAGTCACAGTGTTCTCAGGTCTATCAGCATAAAGTTACACTTAGAGATATATTCCTGTGAGCATAATGACCTTGAAATAAGGTGGCTGAGTTACCTAACAGAAACCCTGCAGAGCATCTCAGAACATACAAAACTCGAGGACGTTGTGTTCGAGCTTGATGATAACTATTCTTCAGGGAGAACTGATTTTGTATCTCCGGCAGGAAGGCACAAAAACAAGGAGAAGTTTGACGTGGAGCCAATGGTGCACAAACTCACAGAATGTATTAAGAAAAACAAGGTGTTGAAGACACTGAGGCTTACGTGGCTAATCTATGGCGACAGTGATTGTACATATCAGACAAACCTTGGAGATTGCAGCAATCAGTCCCTCTCCAGCCTGTGTTCAGCGATCCGGGAAAACCGAACTCTGGAGTCGCTGGTGGTTGAGGGGATGTTATGTCGCTCTAAGCGCAGGAGAAAGATGATTTCTGAGCTGATGAGTAATGTGCCTAGCAACTACAGAGAACTTAGCATAACCCTGTCCGATAAAATGACAGCTCATGACTAGAACCAATGCCACGCGAGATCCCCTTACCGAGTCTTTAGGGATGGGACAGAGTGATAGATGAAGTTTTAACTTCAGTCAAAAGAAGTACAAAAGTTGCTTATATTTCTTACAAACAAGGAAGACCAACTTATGTGTCCTTTATAGTAAGTTTTGAACAAGTCAATTGATTATGTTCTAAAGAGATCGATCAGCTCATTTAAACAAAAACCTTTTGATTAGAAGTCAGTATTTGACAATTTGATATTTCATATGATGAGAAGTCTCACAATTTGGTCCAATAAGTGTCGTGTTAAATCTGACTTAGGATACATAAAATGCTTTCCATACATTCAGTATGAAGACATTCCGATGTGATGAAAATATGATATAATAAAGCAGGAACTCTGACAAGAGCACGGCCATGCAGACACATCTTTCTGACATTTAGAACCTTTCTTTAATTGTATATCATGTATCTCTATCATTCATATGCTTGACTCCATATAGTACTTGACGTATACGTTATTATGTCAATATACATGTGTATATTTGTTATACCATGAAGAAGGATGCCGGAATTTATAAATTCACTGAAAACTTTTGTCCCTTTGTATAAATTAGATTGAAAGATTATAAATGGTATGAGTTACGACATTCCATATTACACATGCTGTCTTAGATTATAATCAACCATATATATATATATATACATATATATATATACATTTTTTACATATATTATTATGCCTGTAACATACATCAACGAATGACAATTCAAAATTGTACGAAAACGTTTTCTCATTGCCCCGTTAGATTAAGATGGCAAACAGGAAACCTATTGAATTATAAAATGAATGTAAAGAAGCCGTTACAGGAGCTTGATTGAGTTCAGGCTATAAAGAAATGTTCCTCTATTAGTGCAAAAGTTTGTCGAAAGGATATATTTTTGAATCAAAGTCAAAAGATCAGATGTTTTGAACATTTTGTAATGTATGTCGCTACTAGGAGATTGTCTGTGCCTTATATATTACTATGTGTCATGATACAATGTAGATGAGTGACAAATGTATGTTTTTCAATAAATCATCATCAATACCTTATGTTGATGTCTTCTTTTTCTTCTTAAAACGTAAGAGGAGTAACGACTCCGGTAACCACCTAGGTCCTCTTCATGTGACCATAGATATAGAACCAGAGCTATAGACTGGTCATCTGTGTAAACTTTGTGATAAGGTGTGTCATCAAAGCTTTCATTCGTATCAAACAATATAATGACATTAGCTAAATTACTAATTTACCTAAGATGTGTGTATGTTTTGAGTATTATTGGTGTCCAGGGACACATGAAAAACAGACTGAAAGCCTGAGTGTGATTTTACCCTGGTAAAATCAATAAACGAATGAATGCATACAAAGAACACTGGGATAGCATCTCTTGATCTCCAAGCAGATGCTGGGAGTCTAAATTGGTATGTTTTCCCAGTTGCCACATTTCTGTGTCAAACTCAAGGTGGCAATTTCACAAAGAAAAGGGCAGCAAGTAACGATTTAGCCTCCCCCAACATCTGCGCATCTGCTTGGAGATCAAGCACCTACTTAGCCTATCAGGTAACAGCCTCAGTTGAGTCAACTATGATACTCTCCAAGCAGAGGTTTGGCTCTGGCCAGTTTTTGATGTGATTTTAGGCGTTTTTGTTTCCTATTTTGTCCTGTTTTGTATATGTGGCCAATCCTAGTTTTTCTTTAGATTGCCAAGTCATAAATAAAGAAAACGGGACAAATTAGAAAGCCCAACAAAAAGTCACCTCAAAAACCGTCAGGAGCCGAACCTCTGCCTGGAGAGTAAACTGTGAGGCTGCTACCTGTTGAGCTACAGGGACAGCGATCTACAGCTGCTGTAGTGCGGTATATAGCCGCATGGCGACGCTGCTGACGGGTTGCAGTTGCCCAGCCCAGGTCACTATCATTTATTGGGGTTCCAGCCAGGATCAAGGTAGGCATCTGCACCGTACATTGCGTGTCAACAGCCGGACCAGAAAATATCTGCGCTCTAATGTTTAGAAGATAAAATCAAATCAGCTTAGTCTACAACTGCTGCAGTGTGTTATATTTCCGCATGTCGGCGCTGCTGACTAGTTGCGCGTTCCCTACGTCGTGACCGAGCAGGGATCAAGCCAGGCATCCATACCGTGGTGAAATTGCGTGCCAGCAGCCGGACCAGAACGGATCTGCGCTCAAATGTTTAGCAGATGCGCGCGGCTGTCAGAGCGCAATCCCCGCCGGGGACTCGGGGGAAGTCCGCTCGCCTTGCCAGCACAGCCCCGGCCTGGCTTCCCTCAGGCGACGGTATTCATCGCTTTGTAACTCGTTGGTAGATCGGTCAATGATCAATTTGTTCGCGGCGATTGGGGGAGGTTCGTGTTGGGAGCGGGGTAGGGAGGGAAAAGGGAACGACCAATGTTGATAGAAAGGGTGGGGTGGGTGAGTTAGGGTTTCCACAAAACTTGTTTTGAACGGCTGAAAATATCGTCATTGTTTTTGTCAAGTTTACGTTGAAATGTACTCCTCAAATTTCAACTTCAAAGCGTGTTATTTGAAACATGTCAATGATCAATTTGTTGGCCGCGATTGGGGGAGGTTCGTGTTGGAATCGGGGTGAGGTGGAAGGAGGGAACGACCAGTGCTGATGAGAGGGGGTTTACAACTGTAAACTTGCTGAGGTGCAGCTCCGGTTTGGTACCATGGTTTTGACGCCTTTTTATGCGTTTTGTGGGGATTTTCAATTTGTGAGGTTTTCTTTTAGTCCGCCAGCCCGACAAAAACTCATACAAAGACATCACAAACAAGCCTGAGTCTAACCTCTGCTCGGAGATGAACAAATGAAAATATAATTTTTTAAATTTCATGTTTGCGTTGAAATTCACTTCTCAAGCTTTGACTCCTATCGACCGAAATAAACACCTTGCGTTAGACGGACATTTGATCAGTAAAGCCACACTCAAACCTGGTCTAATTAATTTTCAAACACCAGATTTGATACTGAAATACTAGTACAGACTGTATTTTAATTTTAACGTTATCATCATTCTACTTCTCCTTGTTAAGTGTCGCTGTAACTTTTTCATTGCGCAATTCTAAAATCTATAATATGTACAAGAATTGATTGACAGTCACCTTGAACTTGTTAGTGTTCTTTGTTCGACGGCTTGAACAGTTTAACAAACACTTCAACACTATCGACTTTGACGTCTAATATTTGACATGTTCAACGTCAATTTATACGCATTCGAAAATTCTACCATCCCCCCTGTTGTCATTGGACAGTCCCCGATACTTTACCATGGCGTTCAAGACAAGTCAGAAGAACGTGTTTGATTTTTCCTAAACTCGTCCTCCCAACAATTCTGTTTATATCTCAAAACTATCAAATCTGGTACCGAATGGTCTAACCAAGGAGGTTTAAATAGAAACCTCCTTGGTCTAACAGTAAACCGAACCAGCTATTTTTGGGCCCAGATTGGCCTCTTCTGCACTTGTGTGAAGCTCCGCCTTTTTTAATTAACCTTTGTTTGGCCGCTGCCATGCTCCTGCCGCCCACTGTGACCATGCGAGGCGTGGTCTAATCCCGGCCGGTGGAGGTGTACGCACACACACCGCGGCTTATTCCTCCTGTTCAAACAACCAAATTAATGCCCGTCGTCACGGCAACCATTGATCCGGCCTCACGGTGCTTGGCGGACTGTCAACACGGCGAGGAGTATTTGTATGCACACGTGTGTCAACCCTGTAACACCTGGCCGACACCTGCTGGCTTTCCCCCATGCAAATGTGCCCCCGCATACCGAAGGGTCCGCTCCCGACACCTCCGCGATCCGTCTCAGCTCACCCCCTAACCCCTCCCCCCATGCAGTCCGCCACCACAAGGCCGGACTCAACCCGACATTCCTTCCCCTTTCCCCATACAGCAGAATGCACGCCAGGCCCTCGCTGCTGCCTTTGTTCGCAGTATTTGTATTATTTAGCCCATCTCCCCTCGCCACGGGCGGGCGGTTGTTGTCTGCGCTAGGGGCCTGACTCCCTGCAGCGATGCTAGAGTTTCCCACCTTCTACCCCAATGTGGTCGGACACGGTTTAAACATCAGTACAGCCCGAACAGTAGAAATATATCTAAGCTATACACCAGAGACAGCATCGGGTTTAAAATACAAACTGAACGCACGGCCGAAACATGGTGCCAACAGTTTGAACAGAAAAACAGATTTCCGGAGGTTGTAAGTCTTCTGTCCTCTCCATGGTACTGTCACCATGTATTAGCATTCGAAAAGACCGACTGTTGGAAACCCCGGTGGGGAAACATTTGATGAGAGGCCGCTTTTGGTGTTCCGCGCCCAGGGAATCTTGCCTGCAAGCACCGTTTCCAATTCACCCACAGTTTACCCTTTGAACAAACACTGAAAGGACCCTTTGTGTTGCCCTGCACACCGAAGATATCTAAAATAGCCCAATAGGTGATAAGGAATCGCAATAGGTGTGATAATCCTTGATGGGAGGATTTGGTACTAGAGATTTGGGCTCCCAAATCAGGTTTACATGCAGGAAGAGACTAGCAGAGTTGTAGTTATACAGTGTAACCGTATAGCAGAGTATAGAGTACATTTTATACTGCTCTGAAGAAACCGAACACTGCACAACAGGCTTACAAGAATGAAACACACACAAACACAGTCATACTTGGGACGACGCAACCCTTTCACAGGTCTTTATTTTTACAACTTCCTTGGAAGAGGAATACTTTTAGTAAGTCTTTTTGAATAATTTAAAATATACAACTATGCCTGACATGCGAGTAGAGAGAGGGGAAGAAAGCCCAGTGTTCTTACTTATGTTAAACACTAACGAACTGAGGTAACGTTAAACCGAACTGCCATTTTGAAATGGCAACTACAACTGGAAGGTGAAATGGGGTAGACTCAAATGTCACCAGGGCATGATAGAAGTGTGAATAGTCAGGAAGGGTAAAATTTTCCTATTCAGAAATGTTGATTTAAGAAACCTGCAGCACCATAACATGGAGAGAAACTTGCACAAAAATTCTGTGTTTTTGTTTTCTCAACCGAAAGCAAATAATATTTTTGTGATAAATGTGGGTGTCATATCATATATCAACTCAGGGACAGGCCAAAATTATGGGGTGATTATACAAATTTTCCAGGTAGCCAATTATTTGATTTTTTCTCCAAAATTCTTTCTTGTTTTCATGTACCATTCACAATTCTTTCTTCCCTGACAATTCTAAATGCCATACAACCCAGACCCCCCAAAATAAACTCCTTGGTTTGATACAAGTATTTTTTGCTCCAATACTTGGGAAATACGTCTTGTACAGCTTATGACTAACAGGTCGTGACTTTACTACTTATAAATGTTAAGTGTTCGAGTGGTCAGAAGGAGAGGTAGGAAGGTAGAGGGGCAAGTTCCGTACTACAGTTAGAAAGTAGCAAAGTGTTCTAAAGCGTTTATAAGTTATGTTCCTCACTCCATTCGGCTTGGGGGTTTTGTACAAGTACTAGTATGAGGAGTGCCTTTCGATGCTAATGCGACTACCGTAATTATTAATGGTAGAAAAACACAGCACAACATATTCTTCTCAGCATATGTACATCTGTTGTGTGCTGTGGGAGTTGTATATAAAGTCTTTTTTATAATTGAAATATATATTAGATTATTATATTAGTTATGTTACAAAATATGACCAATTAGTTAATAAAATTATACAAGAGATGAGTAACATATACAAGGAGAGCGTCCGTCTGGGTAGAGTTCTTGACGGCGCGCTGTTCACGGGCGTCTGCGAAGCAGTGAGGTGAGACTCTATCGTTCTGTTGGGCTGAGTTCTCCCGGGGTTCGGATGCAATCTGTACACATCCTCGAGGGCACTCTTCGCTGCTAGCGTGAAGTTGGCGTCCCCCGTAGTCATCAGGTCGAACACACAGGAATCCAAGTAGAAGTCTGTAACGTTGCTCTGCATGCACTTCGCGATCGCCATCTCCTTCGGCATCGCGACCTCACTGCGGTGTACCACCGTGTTCGATGATTGTGGTGGGTTCTTAAGGAATTCCACGTAATCGATCCGTTCGCTCAGCGGGCATCCTTTCACGCACAGTTGCAACCCGTCCTCGTCGACGTTTCCCGTGTTAATCACGTCCTCGGGCATCCGGATCGCGAATGTTAGATAGTTTCCGATCTGCCGCAGCACGATGGTGGTGTTGATGTAGCGAATGTGGATCTCCACGTGGTGTCCCGGCACCCGAACGTCCAACACGAGGCTGCGGATCCCGTTTGGGCCGCCGCTACGCGTCCCGTCGGCGAAGGCATCGGGGAGGTTGTTCTGCTGCGCCTGGTAAACCTTTTCCCGCGCACACTCCGCTACTTCTCCCTTCACTATCACCGTCAGCTGCAGGAGCACAGGAGAAATTAGATAATGAACTTTAGGAATTACATAACTTCCAAAGATACAAAGGTCTACACAAGGTTTGCTAGAATGTCTTTTGAATCAATATATGTATACAATAGAGCCATTGCCTTTGGATCTAATTGTGAAAACACAATACAACAAGGGGGCCCAAAATCTAATCATTTCGAGGTCTCATGAGGACCCACACACATACCAAATTTTTATCAAGACAATCCATTCAAGCTCTTCAGTTATCGTGTTCACAAGGGGACACGCACACACACGCACATGAACGCTGACGAAAACATAACCTTCTTGGCGAAGGTAATTGTTACAAATATGTGGAGCACTAGTCTAGAGTCTGGTCTCCACGTGTCGCTGGAAAAATAGTAGAAGTTGGCCTACTGAGGTGCAAAATGTGCCTCTATGACCAGTTAACTTCTTCTGGCATATCATTCAGTGCAATCAGTCTATCTTTAGTGGTTGGCTAATTTCTACTAGTCTTTCCAGCAACCAATAGAGTCTGGTAGAAACTAGTAACTATAAAGCTAAAGCTCAGGCAGCGAATGCAATAGAGCTTTTTAAAAATACAAATGTCCTTACTCAAAAGGGCACCTACTGGCTGAACTTCAAGGTGAATATATTTAAGGTGAATATTTACCTTACAAAAATACAAAGGTCCATAAGATTTTGGTTGCAATTTGATCTTTTTCTTGTAAAGACCCATGAATCGTCCAGATGTGTTCCACTTCGCTTCAACAACTGGTCAAATTACATGTTCTTTGAAGAACAAAATGTGAATTTGAGAAAGAAGGTTGAGTTTCCAAATCTTACAGGAACCCAGCTGTGCTGGTAAGGAAGGGGTCTGGTATCTTCATTTCCTGTATGTTGTTTTCTTTTTAGGGGGGCTATGTAAACAATGATAGGTCAAAATTACCATGAAAAAAACTTGTTGCAAACAATGGAAGTCAATGAATATTCCACAGACAGGCACACATGTGCCAGTGTAGGCAACAGTGGATGCAATTGTTCTCAAATTAGTTAAATTTAGGGTACTTATTTCAAAAGGCAAGGGGCAAAGAGTTGCAGTTTATAGTCTTCTTTTGCTTAGAAATGGTCGACGTTAATCTATTTTGGGTCACATATTCTGGACGTATTTTTCCCATCAGACCAGCTTTTCTCAGAATCAGACGTGAATCATGAATATGTATATCAGTTTGGCCGCTTTGATAAGGCTTCTTTCCTATATCCTCTTATCTGACATCACAACTGCTTTGTTGTTGAATGCTCATCAGTTGATTCAATAAAAATTATAGACTTGCAGTAAAATTCTTCTATGAAACCTCCCTAATATCATACCTGGTTAGTCCCCAGATTTTCAAAAAGAGGATGGAAGGAGATTTAACCCCAGAAGTGTCAAGGTGGACTGGATTGAACTTCCCAGCTTTTGAGATATGTATGCAAATTCAGGACACTTCTAGGCTAGATAAATACACCTATCATGTCGTTTGTTGTTCTAATTTTTTTCATACAGAAAAGTCAACAATAGTGGGTCAGTGCTGGGAAGAAATAACTCCTTTTGGGTTCCCAACTCTAGTATTACTAACGTGATTAGACTGCCTGGGTGGCATTTAATTTCCACATGCAGACTTTCAACAGTTGCTAGGGCAACTCTGTCCAGGCATGTTAAATGGTTCTTTTTACATGAAAGGAAAGTTTCTTGCATGGATCATGAACGATTTCTGGTATATGCAGGAAAAATAATACAAGGCAATGTACATCACTACGTGTTAAAGACTTTGGGAAATAATAATTTGTGATATCTTTCTAGAATTAAAATTGAAAACAACTCCAGTTTAAACCCTGGACCCGGCTGGACAACTATCAAATTCAGTATTTTCATTTTATAAACTACAAATACTACTAACTGATGATTTAGAAAGATGTATCTTTTATTGTTGAAGGTGATCAAGTTTATGTTTTTTTTGGGAGACTTTCCAAAATTTATTATGTGCTAGGATAAGACTTCCTCTCTTATTTTTTGAGGAAACCAGAATAATAAGACTGTGTTATTCTATTACACCTCCTGTGCTATTCGAAGTCATCATGTTTTTCATACAAGTTGTCATTCAAGAAATATGACGCCGAATTAGGCCAGCTTAGAACCTAATCATCTAAAATGGGTCAGCTTTCGGCTGACTCGCTTACGGATTGTTTATCTAGGCCGTGTTCTAACTTGTGCCCCCTTTTGTTCTAGTGCAGTCTAAACGACAGTACAGGTTTGGCCACTGAAGTGAGTTCTTCAAATCACTTAGAAATGACGCTCCAATTCATGAAATAAGTGGCCTTCTCGCCAGTACAATGTTGTATATTTTCAGTGGGAGCTATCTGACAGAGAATGAAGTGGCGTGGAGAGGGTTATACATATTTCATGCGCGCTTATCAAGAGCCGTGAATTGCCCATTCTCAAGTGGGCTCGAAGGGCCGTCCACCATTTGTGTGTTACAACTACAAGACTTTTTCCCTTTCCTTACACAAAAGGTACGTGTCTGGGTGAACTTTGGCACCGCCGTGTTCCAACAGCCAGCACGGTAAACAGGAGGCTTAGAATTAACCTTGTAACCGAACCCGGGGGACTTTCTGAGGGGCAGGTTTTGGGGAATGTGATTTTAGCTCGCTCGGGGCTGAAACTGAGGATGGAAACATCGGTATATTTACCTTGGTGGTGGCTGTGGCAGTGAATCCGTGCGATGCTGCTACAGCTACCGGCACGTTGGTGACCTGTACCGCTAAGTAAGCATTGTCGATGAGCGGCCAGGCCCTGTCTACTTTACACGTCTGAAATTTGTCGTAGAACGTCCGTAAGTGGGGGTCCCCGAACAGCCCGCAGTGCCTGTACACAGTGTTTGTACCCCCGCGATAGGCACACATCTGCGGCAAGTGTTCCTGTGTCGGCCTGGTAGGAACAGGCTCGTCCGATACATGAGTACAGTTGTGAGTCTGCATCAAATCGTCGAATCCCCGTATCGTGGAGTGGTAGTGCAAGTCCCCGCGGCACTGGCGGGCGGTCCGCCGGGCGCATTGCCTGGCCTGCCGCAGAGCCCGGCAGTACAGCACCAGGTCCCGCAGGTTCTCCGGGTTCAGGTCCCGCGTGCTCGCCACGAACTCCGAGTTGCACTTCGTCACCCTACAGTCCGCATGTACTGGGTAGGGAACACAAGGGACAACGTACAAGTCAGAAATTGTGTCTAGAATATTTTCAAAAAGAGCCGACAAAGACTAGAAAGAGTTCCCAAAGCGCCGCCGCCCTCCCCACTCTGTCCGCGACATTCTATCCTACCCGCGGCGGCTCCTGGCATGCCGCCTGATCCCCCCATTTCTTCCCTCCCCGACACGAGCTTAGCACAGAAACAAAGACGCTGGAGCAGAAGGAATGTCTCCCTTACCTCTCTGGACGAGTACCGCGACGACCAGCAGCAGTATCACGGGGTAGAGCGGGCGAACTGCCGACCCTAGCGTTCGCCCCGTCCCCATGCCCTTCCATACACCGCAGCCACAGGGCGAGCGAGTCGTCTCTCTAGCACGATATGCCCTGTAGTCATGAAAATAGAACCACAAAGTCGTCCATCAATCAACCTGACACATATTCAATAAGGTCCTGATTACGGCAACGTCTGCTGGCGGATTCCCGCCCGAAACTGTCCAGTTTTGTCCCCATGCCGCTACAGATCGGTCGGGCAAGGCTAGGGAGTCGGCAGGGAACGGTTTTTGCGGGCCATGAGGAGAGAAAACTGCGCTCGGACGGGAGAAACGTGTCGCGAATGGACGGGACACCGCGGAAACCCGATCGGCGCGGGCGAATTTTTCTCCGCCTTCCCCCAACTAGCCGATCACATAGGGGTAGATCGAGTTTCTCCAACCAGCTGTCAAATCTAATTGCAAATAAACACAAGACCGGGCTACGTGATTGGCCGGCGCTGACACGGCTAGCAAGGCGTGAAGTCTTTTTGTGCGGCCCGGACCTTTTGTCCTGGCCACTTTGTTCCAAACTGCCCCACGTCAATCACTTCAGTTTACGTTATTAAACTATTTCCACCCGACCAAATCTACTAGTACCCTGTGAAACCCTTCTCCCTCCCTCTCTCCACATATAACGGCTGGTCCCCTTGGCTTCCTTCTAGCCGATCGCGGACGATTCGACACCTTTCACCGAAGGTGTGAAGAGGTCGAACTTTCACAATTTGAAGTGTTTATCGCCCTTTCTTTCCCGCCTCTCTCCCACACTCGCGGGCTGTATGATAATTCGTCTCGCTAGCGAGCGAGGTTTAGCACTTCAGGCGAAGATGGCTATCTCTTATCCCGGCGAAATTTGTACTTGTTGGGTGACAGATTGGGAGTATTAACACCGAGGGCATGGGTAGGTAAACTCGCGCTGATTATGTTCCCCTTTGTTGGTTCTCCACTTTTAATTAGCCCCTCTATTCAGGCTTTGTATGCATCAGAATCACACAGACATATTGTTACATGGGTCCGGTGTGGTTTCACCGCGTATCAGTACAGGAAATCGGAAAGACCGAACCCTTATCAGCCACGGCGAGGCGAATATATCTAATCCCGCAACACACAAGTATCCCGTTCTATTTGTTTACCCGCGTGTATACCCTTGCATTCTCGGCTTGAAACCTATACACCACGACAAAGTGGGCTATTCCTCTGACAAGGGTAGCGATGCCAACGCGACACCGGAGATGGCCACGGCGTAACGTCGACATTCATCAGAACATTCTTCTCTTTCCCACGAATTTACAACGCCAATGACGCTTCAAAAATATTTGTAACCTCCCAGCAAAGCCTAAATTCACAAGCCACAACATATAACTACAATCTACACCCTGCTTCGCTTAAAAATTGTGTCTACGGAGGAAAAGTTGTGACGAAATCATCATCAAATAAGTATTATAAGTAATTGGGAAAATTCTCCTCTTTCCCACGAATATACTCAAGCCAACACATACAACTACTATCTACACTAGGCTTCGGTTAAAAATCATGTCTGCAAAGAAAAAGTTGTGACGAAATTATTATCAAATAAGTCATGAAAATATGATTCCCTTGCCCACGAGTTTCCAATGCATATTCACTCTAATTACGACTTAAAACTACAATCTACACCCTGCTTCCGTTAAAAATTATGACTACGAATGTGAAGTTGTGACCAAATTGTTATCAAATAAAATTAAAGTTAAATAAATGTTGCAGCCCTGATATATACAATCACGTCCACTGAAAACCACCGTAAAGTAGCATTATTGTGTGTTCTATAATGCATGGTTTGTAATTGTTGGAGACACCCTTTAACGATTCACATTCTTTCACTTCGGGGTATGAATTATTTACCTTCATGTTATATTCATAAGACTGGCCATTTCACGTTCGGAAATGGCACTCGAAAAATCTAGGCCAAAAGCAGGAGAATATAATTTACATATTATTGGTCAGACCCTCTTTTTTAAACAGCATGTTCACTTGAAATTGGCTCTTAAGTCTTTGCTAAATTCTGAATCTAATATACTCTCTGTGAGGCAATGCCGTCACAGAATCTTGTATTCAAACCAAAGCTCTTCAGAGCTGAAACTAACCAATTATGGAAACGCGGGAACAAAGAGGGAGCCGAGAATGAGGACGAACACACACGCACCCCGCTAGGTACGGAATACAAATCTCTTCACCCACGGGACAGGGCTTTATACACGGACTCTTGGGAGTAGAAGCCTCTGTTTGTCTTGAATTTCCCACTGTTGTTATCTCATTCATATTCATACGTACGTTCTACAGGAGAGGGTTTCAACTTGAAACATCTGTTCAGTGTAGAAGGATGTACAAGCGAGTGAAGATTACAGGAAGAACCATTTTAAGTCCTCAACTGATCCTTAAATCCTTTTACATCTGCTAGAAGGATTGAAAACACAACGGCCAGAATATGATTCTAGTACTAGGGCAATGTCAATGGTCATTTCTCCCATTAAGTTAACAGCTGTCTGAAGAGGCGAGAATTTGAATTATACATTAGTCATTGTAGATGCAGTAGGATATCACATTCTTATATCAATCAATATAGTTGTACCAAGGAGGTTTTATATCTTTTTAAAACCTCATTGGTTGTACTTTTGCTTTATTTTATCTAATTATTCAACTTTATCCCCATGACATGTACTTGGCTTGTACGAGCGTAAACTTACAATAAAGGCCTTAAATCTTATAAAATTCTAGACGATGTCACTATATCAAAGAAGTGTTGGACAGTTCCAGTTCAAAAGAACGTTTTTGTAGCATATTTTTGAAGAGATCGGGTCTCGCCAGAAGCGGGTCCAAAAGGCCGAGATTTTACCGTCAGTCTGCTGGAGTTGCGTGCGCGAAAATGTGCTGAAGTTTCCCCCGGGATTAGCTTTCGTGCCACATCCATTTCGTTTGAACCCTGCTCCCCCCAGACGACATGCACATCTGGTGGTACAATCCTCCCCGCGCCCGGCTAGCTCTCACTGCCAACAATCCCGCAGCACGGCTGCACAACATCGCCCCTGAAATCCAACCCGGAGGCTGGACAAAATCGCCCTCCGAATCCCGCACAGCCCGTCAAATTAATAGAACTTTATTGGGTGTTTATCACCTAATGAATGATAGCGTTAGCCTGACTGATTTACTGTCAAACCGGGAGTCAATCACTGTAATTATCACTCGGGTATAAGATTTACACTTCTCTACGCGTTTGTCTTGACCCTAGTCTCCAAGCAGACCAAACGGTTACAAAGACAGTATCCAACTGAACTGGCAGAAGGAGTTTTTATAATTTGCATAGTCTCCAAGCAGACCCAACGGTTGCAAAGACCGTATCCAACTGATAAATTTTTGCAATCCGACAGTGCCTGACAACTTCCCTGGCTGACTGGAGCTTCTCTGGCTATTTTGAACGATTTTGGCACCTTTGAGATCTGCTTGGAGATTCTCTTGACCTTACTCACCCACTGTCTGTTTGCGACGGAGAGATTCCAGCGCCACTAGCGCTGAATCCTAGCTGTCTTCGCCCACCAATTTGTGGGAGATTCCCTCACTTAGCAAACGGACCCCAATATTGAACAGCTTAGGGTAAACTATCGCTTGTCTTACAAATCCCCTTCTTCTCCGAACGTTAAATTCTTCACAGGGAATTGAAGAAGACACGTGCAATGTTGAATTAGGTATCATCTCTGGGTATATAAGTGTTAAAAGGGCGAGTGAAAGTGATTTGACATTCCATTCCACAGTGACTGGATCACAATTCGGAGAATCGCTGTAACACGTGACCTGCCAGCTGTCTATATTTCTATTTTTGTACTATTTTAGGTACACACGAGTTGAGGAACACCGGGTTTTATTAGCTCAGCTGCTACATATCATGGCGGAGCGAGACACAGCAAGTTCACAACAGATCAATAAGGAATTTTGATACGGTTAGATATCCGAACGCGCATCGCATGCATGGGAAAGGCTTGTGTGCCAACTTTCACAGCGATACGTGTAACTGTAAGGAATAGTTCTTGCAACACATTTGAAAATATTTTCGCTACTTCGAAGCAAGGAGGTTAACCTCCTTGTTTGAAGTTGGTCCAAAAGGCTAATATTTTAACATCAGTCTGTTTAAAAATTTATCAATTAGGAATTTTGATACCAATAGCTTTCTACGTGCGTTTGTGTTGAGATTTTCACTGCGACACGTCTAAGGAATAGTTCTTGCAACACACTTTTGAAAAGATTTTCGCCACTTTGATGTTGGTCCAAAGGGCTAATATTTTATTATCAGTCTGTTAAAACTTATCAATGAGGAATTTTGACACCGTTGGCTTTCCGAATCCAAACATATCTGCGTTTGTGCTCCGACTTTCAATGTGATACGTGTACGGAATAGTTCTTGCAACACACTTCTATAGATTTTCGCCACTGAATATATTCCCATCAATGAGGAATTTTGATACCGTTAGCTTTCCACAATCCACATGCGTTTGTGTTTCGACTTTCACCGCGATACGGAATAGTTCGCACGTATCCCGACCGACGTTGGGTGTTAGTTCAGCTGTTTAGCTTCGTCCTTGTCGGAGCGGAGTATCGTTTGTCAGAAGGACGGATCATAGCACGTCCGACAGGCTCATCTGTACATCGGGCTGCTTGGGTCAACCGCCCTGGGCCAGACAGACACGGGAGTAATTGGCTGTTTACGAGTCGAAAAGCGCCGATAATGCGGTGGTGGCAACCCGCTCGGTAAAACACGATAAAACGTGATCGTGTCTTCTAGCAGGCTCTACCAGCCTCCGCGGGTCGCTGGGAAAATAGTAGAAATTGGCCAAATAGAGTCAATTGCATGAAGGGAGTCAGCTGCGGAGAGAGGGTCAAATATGCGAATGATACCCTCCATGGCCAAAGTCCCCCGGCAAATGTTCTCCCTATAACCCGCGCGGTTAGTCTGGTAGAGACTAGTAAAACATGATAAAACGTGATCGTGTCTTCCAGGGGAGGGGGGAGATGAGGTAATGAGCGAGCTCTAGAGTACGCCTGGAAGGAATGGGGGTCAAGTAGAGATTAGCGGTGGGGTGTTCATCTGTAAAATCCCCCCGCCACCGTTTTAGACACATTTCGCACCGCCGAGGGGGGAATATCTACACCCAGGGTGTTGACAAAGTAGAAAGAATATTCTAAATCTACGTCGCCCACTTAGAAATGTCGATGTCTTGTTTTAACTTGTATAAAAACGGAAACAGTGCGATGTTTACTCTCCAAGCAGAGGAGTGGGTCCGACAGGTTTTTGGCGTGTTTTTAGGCGTTTTTGTCGGGCTATCTACTTTGTCATGGTTTCTTTATCTCTATAATAAAGAAACCATGACAAAGTAGATAGCCCGACAAAAACGCCTAAAAACCTGCCAAAAACCTGCCGGACCCACTCCTCTGCTTGGAGAGTAGCGATGTTTACATTGCCGACCAATGCCAATATTTGAAAAATACACATATAGGCTCATGTGAGTTTCTGAGCTTTTGTTTTCACAGAAATGCTGCCGTGATTTTGGACTTTAACTGGGGTTGTCGGCTATACGGGGCTTAATTTCTACTGTATCGCGACTATATAATAGTATATTGTTCTCAGTTCTACCAAGTTATCATGATATAATTACACACCACTTTGACAAACCAGCGACTCTAAAGAGCTCAAACAAGTCTGACAAATTGCTCGATAGCTGGAAGATACGTGCCTATTTAGAACAGTACGTTTAAAGCATTACGAAGTGCCAGTGTTACGAGTATACACAATATAAATTGGGTGTGTGTTTGAACATACATTACGCAACGACACATCAAGACAACACGTCCCAAATCATAATACAAACAGCACTACCGGAAGGTAGGGTACGGTTCAGTTCAGGCTGACAGGAGGATAGAATTGCATCTCCAGACGACGCATTCCTTATGACTTGAGCTCGGTACCTCTAACACTCAAAAAGAAAATCTTTCTTACTAGTACGAGTAGAAAATCGTCTTGACACAAACTTCTCTTCAACTTCGAAAGATCGCCTTCCACACAAACAAATCTCACACCACGAACTGCCTGGATGTGTGTGTGTGTGTGCGAACCCTACAGCTAGACCTACAGACATTCCGTCCTGAAATAAATAAACACACCTCTGAGTTGAAACGTGCTGGTCGGTTGTGCGGGCGAGTCTGTGTGCGCTGGCACGGTAGTAGTCCCACCACCCGCTCCCCCCGGCACGGTTCACGGGATCCATACGGGCACGCATTCCGAACCCAGCCCGCCAGACTGACACCAAACGGGCGGGGGCCGGACACCCGAACGTGTGAAAACCCCTTCACAGACTCATATAATCACATTACAAACTGTTAACTGTCCGCGGGGGCCTGGCGGTAAAACAAATCGTCCACCGCGATGTCTGCTAGTGCTAGCGTTAGCTACCCCCATCCACAGTCACAACCTCGCTGCGCCCGAAATGCTTTCAACCGTCAAAATGTCTACAGCGTGTCAGTTTACTTGACACGGCGTGAATCTAGGGGCCATGGCGGCCCGGGGTATAATAGACCCAGCCTCGCTACAAAAACAACCCAACATCGCCCTCTCTAGGCACTCTAGACTTCTCCCCCGTATCTTCCACCGACATCTATAACATCGGAATAGATCTAGGACCCGTCTGCCACTTTGGTGAGGGCGTAGGGGCGTCGGTTTTGCAGCGGTGGAAAACAGCTTGCAGGCCGCTTGAGGCCAGTTCAACTATGACGGAATGGAGCAATCTGCCATTCAGATCCAACAGGGCGAGCTGAAGGGCCCGGGCTCATGTGGCAGCGTACGGCGGTATGCCGAGCTGCGCGTTCCTCCACTGTGTCCCCGCATTTTCTATCTATCTACCCATATCCAGTATTCACAATCGATCAATCGCTGTTAAAGATACAACAGATTATAGCTAATAGGTTCCGACACTGTACGGCCGGGGCTATCGACCATACTGGCCATTTCTTCGGGGCAAATCGAGCTATAATTAACCAAGAGCACATTCCTATCCACTTTAGCGTTCCCCAGCGAACGAGGAACGCTCCGGACAAAGTTTAGAGGAAACTAACGCTTCATATGGGTCCTAACATAATGTTGCCAAGCGATACGACCATACCTTCGCCTTTCCGTGTATCCACTTCAGTCTACAAGCGTCTCTGGTGTTCGACAAAGTGTTAGGAGGCACACGGTGCCGTAATCACATGATCACAATTCATCCTGAAACCTAGTCCCAGCGGGTCTTTTTATAATCCGACATAATAGAAGCTTTGTAGCGCCCGTTTTGTTTCAGCTACTTTATCATGCAAAGATATTCGAAACGGGTCACGTCAGGCTATTGTGTGTGTACGCTGCGGCTGTGGCACATCGGAATATGAAGGCAAAAGTTGTTTCTACTTCGTGAAGGACGATCTTTCGCAAATGTCAACACGACCGGGCGCGATGGATTTGTGGTTTTGTTCGAGTTGATTCCACTTCAAAACGCCATCCAGTGGTAAACAACGACGGACACAACAAGGAAAGAGAACACACAACAACCACGGGAAAATAAAAATGTAAGAGTTTCAATCTGGGTAATTAAGGGCTGAAACTGATGCTGATTTGCAAGACGACTACACCGCCCTACAGCCTCCAAACGCTATCTAGTAGTAAATGACGACAATCACAACAAGGAAAAGAACACACAACAACCACAGGAAAATACATAAACGTAGAAGTTTCAATCTGGGTAATTAAGGGCTGAAACTGATGCTGATTTGCAAGACAACTACACCGCCCTACAGCCTCCAACACGCGGCCGTCAGCGCGGAGGGCACCGGACACCCCATAGATGGGGCTAATCATCTCTATTAGGACAAACAAAATCCAAAGTTTACCAGTAAACAACGACGAGTGGGCGACAAATCCTCCGCAGAAATCGACAACTACGTCAAGCGAGAAGGGTTCTGTTATTTTTGCCTCACAGCTGAGAGCGCAACCGTATCACTCTTGTAAAAAAACATCCCAACATGTTGGACTTTTCTTGTATATGCTTTCGGGAAAAACACAGAAAGGAAAAAAGAACCGAAACAAGTACAACATACACGTATTTTTGTGAATCTGATATCAAATTTAAATCTGCTACAACAAGCACAGGCGTACTGGCAGTTATTTTCAGCTGCTACTTACGATTTCTAGCCCCTCTGGCGTTCGTCTTCTATTAAAAAGATACTGTGGTTTGAAAGCCACTTTTTAAATTCCCGATAAACCCTAACAATCTGACTACACTATCAGTTAAGAGTGTGTCCGACTATTGAACGGTACAAGAATGTAGATCATCCTGTTGAAATGCTACTCATCCATCCAATAGCCTGTCATGATCGGTGTCTGTTCAGATAAAACAATTTAGATCGCGAGATAAGATACGGGCCATACGGGATCCCCCAGGATACACCCGTATCTTCGTATTTCAAACTTTTTAATCTGACCCTCTACAGATCTACGTAAGTTAGCAGTAAAGCCTACGTTACCGGGTAAGAAAATCACCGGACTGAAAGTTGCGACAGCCATCCCCCATGTCTACTGTCTGTAGTCTGGGGAGAACCATCGCCCGTGACAGCACTCCCCAAGCCTACTGCCCGGCCTTCCTTACATGGCCATGCGATTGAAAGGTCCTAAATCGTCCGACCACAGCAAATGTGGACAAGATACTAAGCAAATTTGTCAGAATCGAAATCGTGAATACGCTTCCCCCGAACCGTCAGTCTGTCTGTCGCAAGACCCACCTTCCTTCGGTGCTCCTCGGTGCCTCTACCCCCGCCTTCTCCTCCATCGCGGCGCTCCTACCGCGGGTTCTCAGTCCCAGGCGATAGTCCTCTAGGAAAACAGCGAGGAAGTTGATAGAGGTCTAATTTTTCACTAGCCAGCTCGAGGAACAAGACAGAGCGTATTTATACCGCTGGCCAGCGTGTTGAATCAGGACACTGTGCAAACAGGGCGCAGATGTGTGTTTTTGTTCCGAGCGCGCTAGGAACGCTGGCTGGCCGGGGATGCCACATCAGGCACACAGCTGTGGCGCTCTGACCCAGGATCCGTGGAGAATCACTTCTGTTCACCACTCCCGCTTCCCCTCCGCGGCCAGTCTACCCTCTCCACCCGCCCGGGAAAGCCACGCACGCACGGCGGTTTACACACGGCTGCCCCACTCTTCTCCACACTCTAGCACTACTCCTGGCTTCAAGGGTCTATCAACCATTACTTGACACCCTATCAAGTAATTTATGGTGGGTACAGCGGAGCCTACTTGCCAGTCAATGGCCCGTGACGTTTTTCTCCACGTTTTCAACAAGGGTACGACTTCGGGACCTTTACAATCATCCTTCCCCTCGCCTACAGTCGCCTACGCTACGAACAAACGTACAGGGTATGCTACGAGAGTGTCCACGATCGCACCAAGTGCCTTATGTTTGTTATGTTTGTTTTTCTGCCTTGTGGCGGACTGAAATAGAGTGACAAGTTTTGATGGCTCGGCGTGATTTGCGCTGGCGCGAGGCCAGACCTCACTTGGCAGGTAGTTGACAATACCGCAGAGACGGGCGATATACCCTCTCATGTCACCACTCTCCTCTTCAGACCTGCACCCCAGAAAATATCTTCAACACCCTTCCTAACGCCGTACACGCCCTGCTATTTCCTTTTCGGGGGAACCGGGTTTCTACGTTTGGAACAGACAGGGTCGATAGCGGTGCGTCTCGTTCGTCCATGGTTCGTCCTAGCAAGGAGGTTATATATAACTTCCTTGGTCCTAGGAAGTCCTACGATTTTGATAAAGAATTGTCAAGCAGGGTGTGGCAGAACCAAACTCCGACAAGGACCTGAGACAGGTTTTTCCGTACATAACAATACAGATACAGTTTGTAGGACAGGCCCACAACTATCCCAAGAATGCCCACAGTTTGTGTGATGGGGCCATATAAAAAAGAAACATAGCTGAACTCAAGTTTATTTATTTATTTCTGACTCTTTAGGGTGGTCCCTTCAGTTAATATGGTAACTGATAGAAGTAAAATACTAAAATACAAAACTCAACCGGTTTTTCAGACATCGTCTTTTGTACACTTGGTTTGGATGGTTACACCCAAAGAGGAGAAGTGTTGACTGAAAAATCACTTTCCCCCGAGGAACGCCCTTCCTGCACACATGCCCAGACGGAAATCTGGAAATGTTACAAAGTGTGGAGAACACATTATACACCCAAAAGAAGAATGAAAAGGTTGGTTACACCCATAGACAAGTGTTGACTAAAAAAAACTGAGCAAGGGGGAACCATCGAAACCTCCTTTTCCCAAAGAGAAACGCCCTTCCTCCACACCCGGTCCAAACGGAAATCTGGGAATGTTACAAAAGTGTGGAGAACACATTATACACCAAGGCAGCCCATCATCGCGCTATCTAACGCACCCTGCAAGACCCCGGCCCTCTCTGCTTGTTTTCTTTGCAGGAGAAAGCATTCCGATCGGCGGTTTTCTCCAGGCCTCCGGAGAGAAACAAGTGGAGACCCACTAAATCTAAACCCGGGCTGTATTTGTTTGGGGTAGCTCCACGCGCTGTAACATGTGAAGTGATTAGCCGTACGAGTTGCAGGACGGTTTCCCACATGTACAGTCCTGCAGAAAGCCATGGGGCCACAAGGATAAACACAAAATAGATGGACATCAGAAGAACGGAAAGTCTCAATAATAAAGCATCACAAAAAGGAATCAACAATAAATCATACCTGTAAAACGTTTAAAGAAAGTTGTATTGCATCTTGTTGAGAATATGAAAAAAACAAATACTGACAACAGCAACAGGGAAGCTAATATCAACTTCTCAAGTGATAATAAAGTGACATTTTCCTTTACTACTATATTGGTTTCATAACTTTTTGTCAGCTATTTGAAAATAAGTTTGACTGTATATCAAATGGTGATCACTTGTACAGGTTTGACTGTATATCAATGGCCAGGTGGTCCTTACGTAGAGGTGGTCACTTGTGCAGGTTTGACTGTATATCAATGGCCAGGTGGTCCTTATGTAGAGGTGGTACAGGCTTAACATTATTCCATGATGTTGTAAGTATGACGACAATGTCGCTGGCACGGTGACAGCCCCGCTTTATTTTCTCAGGTGCCACGTTCGGCCCGCCGACTTCTCACAGGTGAAATCCTCCGCCGATCACTCAACCGGAGGCTGCCAATGAATGGCAGCCCGACATTTTTAGCACTTCACAAATACTGCTATGGCATGGGGAACATTCAGGTACACCGATGGATACTAAAGGTGCGAAGACAACAACAGTCCTAGCCACCTTCTCAACGTGTAGATCCAAGGAGGTTATACAGAGAACCTCCTTGGTAGAACAAAGTCCTCAACGCTGACAGTCAAATTAAAGAGACAAGTCTTTATACATTCATGTTTATACATACTGACATTCAGGTATAATGATGGATACTAAAGGTGCGAAGACAACAGTCGTAACCACCTTCCCCTCTACTGTAGAAAGAAGCCCTACAAGCCTTTATATACTTGTTGCGTTGGTGCTATCAAACCGTTGACTTAAATAGCCCGACATTTTTAGCACTTCACAAATACTGCTATGGCAAGGGGGACATTCAGGTACACCGATGGATACTAAAGGTGTGAAGACAACAGTCCTAGCCACCTTCCCCTCAATGTGTAGAACCAAGGAGGTTATACAGAGAACCTCCTTGGTAGAACAAAGTCCTCAAAGCTGACAGTCAAATTAAAGAGACAAGTCTTTATACATTCATGTTTATACATACTGACATTCAGGTATAATGATGGATACTAAAGGTGTGAGGACAACAGTCTTAACCACCTTCCCCACAACGTGGTGAACCAAGTCCTCAAAGCTGTCATTTGAACAGACAAGCCTTCATACTTATTGTGTTGCTGTTATCAAACCTTTTATGTATACCACTCTGACACCGCCGACTTTCAGATACAATGTCTCAATGATGGCTACCATAGGTGTGAAGGCAACAGTCGTAACCACCTTCCCCTCTACTGTAGAATAAAGTCCTCAAAGCTACAGTCAAAAGAGACAAGTCTTTATACATTCATGTTATTATACATACAGACATTCAGGTATAATGACGGATACTAAAGGTGCGAAGACAACAGTCTTAACCGCCTTCCCCTCTACTGTAGAAAGAAGCCCTACAAGCCTTTATATACTTGTTGCGTTGGTGCTATCAAACCGTTGACTTAAACAGCCTGACATTTTTAGCACTTCACAAATACTGCTCTGGCACGGCGGACATTCAGGTACACCGATGGATACTACAGGTGTGAAGCACCTTCCCCTCAACGCGTAGAACAAAGTCCTCCAAGCTGACAGTTAAACAGACAAGGCTTTATACTTGTTGTGTTGGTGTTATTAAACCTTTGACTTATACTGCTCTGGCACTGCAGACATTCAGGTACAATGATGTACTAGTATACTCAAGACCAGCCTTCTCTACTTGTAACAAAGTCCTCAAAGCTGACATTTAAACAGACAAGGCTTTATACTTCTTGTGTTGGTGTTATAAAACCTTTGACTTCTACTGCTCTAGCAGGGGGGACATTCAGGTACAACGATGGATACTAAAGGTGCTAAGAGACCAGCCTTCGCCACCTTCCCCCTCTACAAGTCAATGCCTTTATTTTTCTACCTGTAGAACAAAGTCCTCAAATCTGACATTGTAACAGACAAGCATTTACACTTGTTGTTTTGCTGTTATTAAACATTTGCGTCATGAATGAGACATAACACCCGATAATCAAACCTCTCAAACATTCAGGTACAATGGTGGATACTAAACTAAAGGTGCTAAGAGACAAGCCTTTGCTACCTTCTCTACCTGTAGAACAAAGTCCTTAAATCTGACATTCAAACAGACAAGCCTTTACACTTGTTGTTTTGCTGTTATCAAACCTTTGCGTCATGAATGAAACATAACGCCCGATAATCAAACCCCTTGAAAGCGCCGAGCAGGACAGGCCAGTGACAGCAACCTGTGATGAACCGTGGGTCTGCGGGATTAGCGCTCAGTCCGAGCAGGACCTGTTTTGTATTCTTTAATGGCCCCGAACTGCAAATTAAACTGAGTTCTGGCGCTCTGCAATCAAGTCTGACAGCCCGGCAATAAGGGCGACCCATAGAAGGGCAGGGGGGCTGACTATGATGGACAAGCGGCGCGGAGGATTAGGCGGAGGGCAAACTTGTGCTGCTCTTAATCCCCGCAGGATAATCCCGGTCCTGACACGGAACGTACCATCTCGGACATCTGTACTGTCCACAGGTAACAATACCCTGCGTGTGAGACGAATACCTGCGATGCACAGGGTACAAAGGATTAACACCTGTGTCTTCAATACCTCCCTACCTTTGGACTGGGATGTTACGCACCTAATCTCCAAGCAGATGTAAGGATCCAACTATTTCTAATTTCTCAGAGTTTTATGCCTGTTTTTGCAACGTTTAGCACAAGGTACTTTAGAGTCACGTCCGTGTCTTTAATACCGTTCCCTACCTGCATAACTTTGGAATAGGGTGTAAAGCACCTAATCTCCAAGCAGATGTAAGGAACCTGAGCCAAGTGTGGAAATACATGTAGCTATAAAGTGACAAGGACACAACATTGGAGCCTGTAGGGATAACAACCAACAACCTTCAGATTCTAAGTCAACAACCCCAACCACAAGACCACCTTATTGTGGTAACAAATAGCTGAATAAAAGTTTCTAAACAGGAACTATGCGGCTCCAGATGTCTTACTGAGGGACGACTGCGGTGTGAAAGATGTCAGTTAGCTAAGGAATGAATCCACTCTACTTTATACACAAGACCACCTCCCCACGTTCCCAGCCCCATAACAAGTTGTTAACGCGGTCGGTTATCGATTGACCAGAGAGGAACCAAAGGATTAATGTTGGAGCAGGTAACTGGGATTCGAGTAATCCCTCATCACTAGCCATGATCCCATTAATCCACCCGCTGCTGAAAAGATGTGAGGACGCTGGCAAGTGGGGAATGTCACAGGGAGGCGCGTACGAATGTCGGTGGGTCACATGCCCTCCGGCAGGGTTTCCAGGTAAGCCCACGACACACGGGCTAGCACGTCTGCGAACTACACGCAAACTCACAGCCCATGTCGGCTGGGCAACATCTGACGGATATGCACGCTGGTGTCACTTCCTTCGGCAAAGGAAGGACAATGTGCGGAGAGGCAGAGATAGGCTCACTGTGTTTGAGCAGTGCCAGCGCAACATCCTGGCCTCATTGTGACTTGTAGCCTTACAGTTCAACTCTACACACGTGTACAGGGAGAGTGACCTGAAAATGTCTTATGACGAAGAAGCAAGAACTGGGCCTGGCAAGAAGAAAACATGGACACCCAAAATATGCTACCGGTGTTTGAGCAGCACTGGTGTCACATATTTCTACTTCTAGCATTACAACTTTCAAGTCTTCTGATGTGTAGAGAGTCTCAGATTCAGAGAGTGGACTGAAAGTTTCTATTGATGAACACGCAAGAACTGAACCTGGCAAGAAGGAAACGTGTACACCATGAGGTATCCTTAACATGTTTGACTTAGAGCGTCACTTCCTGGTCTCATCGTGATTTGTAAGACTACAGCAATTTTAACTCCTCACAGAGCGTCCAGCTAATGTCTTTTGACGAAGACGCAAGAACTATACCTGGCAGGGAGAAACGTGTACACCAAGAGATATCCTTACCATGCTTCACTTTGACTTTGATCAGTGCTGGTGTCAAATCCTGGCCACATCTTGACTGGTAGGATCACAGCACTCACAACTCCTCACGCACGTACTCGAGTGAAACTTTTCACGAAGACGCAAGAAACCAGGCCTGGCAAGAAGAAGAAAACATGCACATGCCGTGCCGGGGCGAGAATCGAACCCCTGCGTCGTAGCCCACCCTCCAGATGTAAGTCCTCAGCGGCGAACACCAGCATTGTGCGAGAGACAAAGGTGGGCGCTGTCGGTTGGCGGTGTTAGAACAGGTGCGCGGTGGAACACCTCGCCCCATGAAAGGGCCTGCCTGATAGGGAACATACACAGTACAGGTACGCAACCACCGCATACAAAGGGCAAACAAGCGCTACTGATAGCCTATCTGACAAAGGTAAACATCCTTCAAACCTGTTGCCTTGATTAAATCCCCAACAAGGTGCTAAGGAAAACAACCAGTAAGAGGTCGTCACACAGGTTTCTCCGCGTAAAGCCGGACTAACTTTGGCACATGCGAGCTGGGAGGACGGACAAAGCAAAGCACAATGACACACACAGCCAACCGTGCGGCTGATCCCCTGGGGTTGAATGCATCCTCATACCGGAGTACACCCTCATATCCACTGCTGACTCCTCACACCTGCATGAGGAGGGTTTCTGGTGTCACTCACGCTTCCCTTTCAACACACCTGTCAAACAGCCATCAAAACACCAGAAACAGGATAGCATATTTAATAACTGTCATAACCAGCATTACCATCTATGAATTTAAAAAAAAATTGTGTTCATTCTTTTATTTGTAAATATTTGATATTATCACCCTTAGGAGGATGACATTACCTGTCTTAGTGCGTGGGAAAAATTACTTCCATAGACACTCTTACAGAAGATGAGTTGCTCTGCTGTCGTAAATAACCGTGATACCTGTACAGGGCCGTCTCTAGGATCCATCCTTCTGTCTTGGGACGGAAACCTACTTGTTGGGACAGACAAAAATTTTCACCCAGCCCTCAAAAAAATCTGAGCTTCATGACATGAAATTCATGAAAAGGTATTTTTGTATGCTTAAAATGACAGATTTGACAACGAAAATAAAAAAGCTGGAGATAGTCCTGGAGAAGATGCTCTAACAATTTATTAGCCATATAAGAGTGATCTTGTCTTCTTATACAGCTCTTGTCATCAAATTACAAGACTTTCACCTGGGAGACAGCTATAAAACTTGCGTCACGAGAATCGTGCACAAATGACATTCTTCGGTCTGATATAGGACATTCTCCTTTGTCAATGCCATGGGTGGTAGCAACGCAACAAAGCCCTCCTTCTCTCAACACCTTGCCGGCTGGTAATAACGGGGGCACACCTGTGCCGAAGCATAACAAACTCTTGAGAAGTAACTATGTAAAGCCCTGCCCATCCACACTCACCTAATTAAATCACAGGAGAATCAGGCAAACAAAAACACAGATGGCCCACCTGGCGGCGATAAATAAAAACCGGTATCATTCCCTAATCAGAACACAAATATTGGAGTTTAGACAAATATATGGAGATTGAAAAGACCCCTGACCATCTCCCGCAAAGAAGAAAATGCTGACACCGATTTTTAAGTCAAAATCAACAAGAGTTTTATAATAAAACAGCACTGCGGTTATAAATACAGTCAAACCTGCCCAAAAAAAACACTCTGGACCGATAAAACCTGGTCTGTATGGACATGTGGTCGATATAGTATAGACTATAGACAAGAGTCTTAATGCATGTGTCAATGGGAAAAATCATCTAAGGGACCTGAATATAATATATAAGGGACATGTACATGTAAATACACCACCTCCTTGCATAAACTCAAAAACCATCCAAAAGATCTGAAGAAACTCAGACTCACTAAAGTGTCACAATGGCCAGGTGGTCCTTTTGTAGAGGTGGTCACTTGAAAAAGTTTGACTGTATTACAAACATAACAGCTTCACCCACTTTTCTCTAAAAACAGCGACAGAACCGAAGCATCTCGATATGCTCAAGTAGTCTGTGCAATTCTCACAGCTTTTAAAAACTACTTGCCGTAAAGCAACCTTATTCTAAACTGTCTGGCCCAATAACAGTGGGTGCAACAGGAAAAGGGGTAACCCACATGCGGTTGATAATATCATCTAAACACCTATGGAGAAAGACAAGTGTGTTGGCACTTATGCTCTACATAAACTACTTGTAAACCGCCAACGGTTAAATGACAATAAACACATTAGATGGGCCGCTGAGTATCTTATCAACAACAGTGTCATAATCAGCCCAGGTGGGGGAGGAAATCAGCCCACCAAGCTGCTAATTAATTTATCATGGGGGACCCAATAAACAAGCCCTGCATGGGTGATTCATTTAGTTTTTCCACTCCCTAGTTGGGGGGCACTGAATCACTGATATATATATAGCTTTTATCACTTTCCAAGCAGAGGTTTGGTCAGTTTTTTTTTTTTTCTAGACTTTTCTGTGATTCAATTTTTCCTAGTGAGAGGAGAGTGACAGAAACATGGCCACAAGATTTACAGAACAGAATGAAAAAATATAAATGAACAGCACACCAACCTTGTCTAGGAGAGAAGGCTGCCTTTTTATCAAAACTGGTTCTCCAACATCTGTTACTCGCAGTTTGAACTCCAATAAATATAAATCATACAAGAATTGAAGAAAAGGTACTTTTGAGTTTTATTTTTACAAATTCCCGTTTATAATAGGAATCTCCAGTGAAAGGATGGATAGGTGTTTTCAGGCTGGTGGCCAATTTGGATTATTTTTCTCATTTTTGAGGAAATGACTTACGCCGATATATAGCTTTCATATCTAAACATATGTGAAACACATGTTACACACTGAGTCACTCACTATTTGAACTTCCACAATGAATATAAATCAAACAATACAAGGTACTTTTGTTGTTACAAATTCCTGTTTTAAAAAGGAATCTCTCTGGTCAAGTGAAATTCCTATTATAAAAAGGAACCCCTTGAGTGAAAGGAGGAGAGTTGTTTTGTGGCCAGTGGCAGATTTGGATGATTTTTTTCTCTTTTTGTTGTCTGAGGGAAAAGAGTTTCGTAGATACACATCTTTTGCATCGGAACACATGTTACACACTCACTGTTTGTACTTTTGTCTTTACAAATTCCTATTATAAAAAGGAACCCCTCGAGTGAAAGGAGGAGAGTTGTTTTGAGGCCGGTGGCGGATCTGGATTATTTTTTCTCCCCTTTGTCTGAGAAAATTAGTTTTAGGGCTCCAGGCAGAGAAGAACTGACACCTCATCAAGAGGGGATTAAGGGGATTAACCTGGTCACCAGATGGCACACAAACACCTGAGGGTCTGGATGGGGGGATCCTGGCAATGCTTAATGGTAACTTTAAGAGGGTCGGTAATGTTCATCGGTAAATTCAGGAGGATCAGCGATGCTTGACAAAATAATAATCATATTGACTTGTTAGTGCGAAATTTTTTGGGAGCGAGTTTATCTGATTTTTATTGTATTCATGGGGTGTCTTGCAAAACTAGTCTGCAAACACCCACACAAGTGGATGCTGTCTTTTAGACAATCTGACGTTCTACTACGCAATACAAACAATATTTCAATTGAATTTAGGATTGAATTCAGGATAACAAACAACATGCTATGTACATGATTATTATTTTTTTGTAAATTACAGCAGGACAGGCACCTTACCGGTGAATCAAAATAGCCCGCAAAGCCTCACGGAAAACGCCATGCAGACCCTCCAACATTTGGCACATTTAACCTTTAACACCTCCCCACACTCCGAGCAGTAAATGAACAGAGGCCAATAAAACCTCACGCGGCGAGACTGTTGTGTTTCTCCTCTATGGCAACAGCAGATTAGAAATGTGGGCAATGAAACGTCCCGACACAAAGGACATACAGAATCTAATTCAGTGAGGCTGGCACTGGAGACCTTGCACACATTGGGGACCAGGCATCAACAGTGACAACAGTGATGGGAGGCCCCAAGGTGTTTAGGCTGATGGGAAAAGGACGGACAACAATTTGAAGATGTTTTATGGAAAAGACCTGACAGAAATGATGTGCAACCGAGAATATTAAGAAACTATGTAGACACTTCAACTCGTTAGAGTATGATTATGTATGTATGTATGTATGGATGGAAAAGATTCGCATTGTAATTTTGGATGGGTACGGCGGCCCTGTGTATGAGAAAGCTTCTGGTGTAAGCCTCAGTGTCAAACCTTTGCACACAAAAGAACCCAACACACTTATTGAAAACAGTAGGGATGACCAAGTGTGCTTGGCCAAAAGTGTGAGCCATAGCAAAGCCTCATTGCACTACCACTAGCCACTTCAAAAAGCCTCACACTTCACCTCAATTGAGGATGGAACATACTGCTTTCTCTGCTTGTACTGAGTATGGGATTTGAACACACACCAGTGGACTATCCCTCTTGCTATAGTGACCCGTGTGGCCCAAGGGCTATAGATGGTGTGGGGAGGACATAAACTTTAACTAATCGTATGTTTTACTAATTTCCAAACAGAGTGGGAGCAGTAAATCTCTCCGTGACACCATCCGCTCACAGGAGAGTGATGTCAGCAGAGTGACAGGCGTGGCAGGAGGACAGCAGGCAAGAGGAAGTCAGCTCCGCCACCAGCGGCTTTATGGACACAGCAGCTGCTACCTCAAACTCTTCTCTCATCCGCAAGACCTCAACACTTACGTAGCCTGGATGCTAACCTGTTTCTAGGGCCTTCTCAGGGCCACGTTCCAGGGCCACGTAAACCCGAATCTCCAAGAAGATATAGATAGATATTGATATAGATAATTTGTAACATTTCTCAAGCTCCTGGTTCCACGGCCCCTCCCTTGTTACCCCTCTCCCCCCAGTTGTTACCCCCCTCCCCCCAGGTTGACATGTGTTCCAGACAGACACAGGAAGAGGCTTGGCAACAGTTGCTTTTATCTCCGTACCTATGGACAGCTGTCAGCACAGACACACATACCTCTGCAACACACAGGACACAGGTCATGTGTGGACCAAAACACTGTCATCTATATGTGGGAGGGGGGTGGTGGTCTCATAATACTAGTAACTGTCCTTACTACACAGACAAAGTAGAACATGCACGAAAACATCATGTTTTTAGCATTGACAGGTCATGAGAAACGAACATGCTTAGGAACATAAGACGAGAACATCTTCACACAGGGTGTGGTAATTGTACTAGTGCTAGTTTATCACTTCTCCAGATCTTCATTCGCACAAGTTGCAAGTTCACCCCTATAGCCAGGTCAAGGTGGTCAAGTTTGAGTGTGGGTTACTTTCACCTAGAGTGAAGACAGTTGCATTGTTTTTTTGTTTTTCTTCCCTTGGGACCATGGAGAACAACTTGTCCCAAACAAATTTGCTAATTATATATACAGGCACCTCTGGTCCACCTCTTAGGTACAGAGGCCTCTTCTCACTAGAAATTACCAGTAGATTTGGCCTAAAAACTTGCTTAGACGGCTGCACAGTAATTCCTTTGTTTCCTCGCCCATATTGTGATGCAGAATTTCTGCACACCCACATTAGCTCCATTCAGCTGCAAAGGGACCATGGAAATCCGTTGGAGAATCTCTCAAAAACATGCAATTAATCGCAGGGACAGCTTCCTGGGGCTGGGAAGAAAGAGGGACCCATTCATGGGCAAAAACGGAGACCTCTTGCCGGGGACGCGAATCAGAATGCATCCCGAAAGTGGTGCGGTAGCCATGGCAACCTGTTGTTCTCCTCGGTGAATAGAAGAGGGCGGCACAGAGGAGACTGTCACATGAATCGGGACGCGGAGGGTGAAGAATGGCGGGAACGATTCACGGAACAGAGACAGATGCTGGAATCTGGGTGCATAGCTAAGCACGCAGGTGATGATGACAAAGAGAGAAAATAGCATGACTCACGATGATAGACTGCGCAACTCCCTCCCATCCTTCATTCTACACGATGAACACACCCACTACATCATAGGAGAAGTAACGGGACAACGATGTTCTGTGTAAAAACTGTAGGTGGTACTGGAATTCTGATCGGTATCAATGCATGATTATAGCTTTGTGTGAAGACTTTTTGTGCTGAGTAAATCATGGAACAGCTTTTGTCTGAGGAAACTGGGTGAACTCAGTCAGATGACCCTCCCAGGACGATGCTTGAATCCAGAGGAAATACTGCTTCCTTGGTCGTGATTGTATTTCAAAGCAGAAAGTTTAAACAGAGTGCTGTCCTTCTTTTTTGATTTACCCTCAAAGGCGAGGAATCAACCACATCAACTTTATATTAAAGCGATCAATTTTTATGTTATCAAAAAAGGTTTACTCTTCAATTTACTTAACAATTCGATTTCAATGTCAATCAACTCAATGCACCATTGTTCATGTTAGTTATGAATAAACGACGACTTGAAAAGCGACATCAATGCCGTAAACATTTCTACCAAACTTGTGCTTTTTGCCATAAGTATATTAGGTCAAACTTCAGTAATCACGTAGCTGCAATAACCAACAAAGCCAAAGACAGGTTTAAAAAACATGCATGCATCGGTATGTATCGTAGTCTAGCACATAGGTTCAGGTTCTTTGCTTTATTTTTGTTTTTTATGTGGCCCAAACCAGAAGCTGTAAGTATTAGATAAAACTCTCTGGGAGCCACTAATGAATCTTCAACATCACCCTTATTTTGCAGTTATTCTATATTAATGAAATAATGAATGTAAAAAAGTAATTAAAGTGGTCGAACCTCAGACTGAGGACAACACCTGAATCTTTAATTAATTTACTTCCTCCAAAAATCTTTTTCTTCTACCCCTGGATTTCCTAATGTACCATTGTACTTCAGATTTGAATAAACAACAACTTGAAAATTACCAACAATGTCTGAAATGCGTAGAACAGTTTATCCACAACCTCTGGGGGCCAGGACGCTCCATAGCTAATGGCTGGAGAGGCGTCACAGTGGGGGGCGAGCTGCTTCTTCAGAAAGCGGAGTCAGGGGTGAGACACTGTGACACACGGCCTGGTGCGTTCCCACACTATCCAGCTCGATTGATTATGGATGGTGGGGGGGAGGGAGAAGGTGAATAAACCATGGGTCCATGTAGCCTGGACATCAGACTGTTTCCAGGGCCTACGCATGGATGGCAGGGGGAAGGGAGGAGGTGAATAAACCAGGGCTTACACTAATGCCTGGAATCCAGCCTTGGTCCGCTCCCAACGTTCAGTACTCAGCCAGCAACATGGAATAGCCAACAGGGAGAGTAGCGACCGTTGAGAGGGCCTGCATGGGGGGTCCTGACAACGCTTTACACTTGCTTTACACTTAATTTATCGTACGCTGAATTCAGAATAATCACGCTAAAATGAAGGAAGGCAGAATTACGTGACTAAGACAACTTTTTCTTTGAATTACGTGAAATAATGAAAAAGAACATGCAGACCATCTTGAGAGCGAACCAAAGCTAACAAGACTCCAACAGGCCTTCCTAAGGGGTTATGGATCTAAATATATTGACCATTTACAAAATCAATCCAGTTGCTTGCTTTTCTCCTTCCATTGCAAACTGTAATCTATAGCCAGCTAACTCCTCTGGCACGTTATCTGTCTATTTGGCCAATTTTTGCACTATTTCTAGAGACCCACAGAGTCTGCTAGAGACTGAATAAGGGGTTTCCACAGGGACAGGGGCATGCTGGGAAAATGAGGTCGGGGAACAGACCCAAATTGTCCATTTCTGACCCTGCCAGGGAAATATAGGCTATGACTAATGGATTCTGCAAGCCAACTTGACAGATCCCCCCCCCCCCCAACTCTTCATTCCCTAGGGCAAGACAGATTAACAAAACCTTCAGTTGTAGTTGTTCAACCAGTTCCATTGTAAGCTAATATGAAATTTAAACTCTTTGAACCGTAAATTTAAGGTAAAGGTAAAGCAACCCAAACTCCAAAGCCCAAAAGGGGCTTTTTCGTTGACTAGTAAGTGCAATGCCAATGCATCTATAGCCAAACACATCAGGTCACTCACCCCTACTCTTCTCAATAAGTGTGTTGGGTTCTTTTACTTACTAGGTTTGACGCTGAGGCTAGCACCTGAAGGTCACTCATATGCGAGACCGCCGGCTTTACGTCACCGAAAACACAACAAGTTTCGGGAAGGAAGCTTTCGCACATCCACAAAGGAAATCCTAATCTTTCTTTAGCGGAGACTCACCCTTTAACCAGTCAGCGGAAAAGGGGAGAGTTCATTTTTCCCACTAGGAAAGGTATAGCATGTCGAACTGAAGTATAGCACTTGAGTTGAGTTGAGACAACGTGAAAAGCTTTTTCGTTAGCTAGTAGTGCAATGCGGCTTCGCTACAGCTCACGTATTTTAGCCAAGCACAGCACGTCACTCCTTCTCTTCTCGATAAGTGTGTTGGGTTCTTTCATGTGCAGAGGTTTGGTGCCATAAGCTCCCTCAGTCATAGTCATAAACGGGGCCGACAACTTCGGGTTACGATCCAAAATGACTCACAACATGTCTGAGTTGGGGCCAACGCCGGGATCAAACCCACATCCACAGAGCCACCGAATTTGATCCACGACGGAAAAGATTAGTAAGACAGCCATTGAGAACATTCAGCCCAACAAATCCTAATGGCCGATCCCTCTCAGTTCCACTGAGTTTCACTTATTTATCACCTTTTTTATTTACATCACTTCATCCCCCACTGTCCATAAATCTGCCAAGTATCATCTGAAGAAGTCAACAACAAATGACTCGATTTACAACAAGAACAACAAAGCCAAAAGTTCAGCCATGTTGATTTACATACTTGACCACCAAAGCTGTTAAACCCTCTCCAATGCATCACTTCATTTTCTGACAGCATATTGAATGTGAAAACATCTGCACTTGTAGATTTATTTGTCTCAGAATTGACATTTGCCTATGGACGAATCTGTTGAAGATGCATCTGTTGATTGCATGTTTTGATTGTCATTCATTCAATGGGGGAGGGGGGTATGATACATGTTCCATGTTTTGTTCGGGGAAGGAAATGGTTCTGGAGACAGCCCTGGACTGTGGAAAAATTTCCTTGGGGCATGTTGGCCCTAAAGCCAGCATGCTGTCCTGTGAAAGCCCTGCAAATAGTCTGAAATCTAGGCTACATGAAGCCCTGGAAACAGTCTGGCACCCAGGCTACATGAAGCCATGCCCCTTGCTACACACATATCTGCAGTGTTACCACTGGCAGGACAGATCCCTCTTGTGGAGGCTCAGTGGCTTTCTGAGGGAGGCATAGGCAGCGGAGATGTGCAGATAAGAGACTATCCTCCTCTGCTCTAGCTGCAGTGTTACCACTGGCAGGACAGATCCCTCTTGCCAAGGCTCAGAGGCTTTCTGAGGGAGGGATAGGCAGCGGAGATGTGCAGATAGGAGGCTATCAGGTGGTGCTATCACCCCTGGCAGAGTCAACATGCCCCACTGATAGTCCTGTGACAGTAAACATGTGGTGCGCAAGGGGAGGGGAGAAGTGAAAAATACATCTTACAGCATTCCAATAGTGCTTTAGTAATATGATAGAGTAGAGTAGAGACTGAGTAGAGGTTATGGTCAGAAAGGATGTTCTTCCACTAGTTCCAGTTTAGACCGTTTCTTATCTGTCTCTTCTTCAACCGACTGTCACACTGGGTTTATGTGGATGGTCCAGTGTTCTGTGGTTATACTTGACGGGATGGTTCGCCATGAAATGATAATGTATAACTTTTTTTCCTTAAATAGATAATCAATCGTTTGCAAGCATCAGAGTCTGATACACAGTGGCTATAGACATGCATAGGTCTCGTTAGCCATTAAATAAAAATAAACTAGTGAAACTCTTGAGTATAAGGTGTTATCTTTTCTCTAACATTTCTAGAAAGCCCAAAACACTTTAAAACCCCAAAGACCCGAACAGTTTTCTTTTCAATATCACAATACCAAAATCAACATGCATGTCTGGTGTATTTCAACTACCAGCTACCAGAGCTAGCCCCATATTTTGTTTTCCCTACATTAGCCCTGAAACAACAGTTGTGTATAAAATAAAAATACAGGTGGGGGGATTCCAAAACTCCCCTCTTGACCCAATGTTTTCTTTTACCAGGAGTAGCACTTACGAAACACCGTAAATACATCTACTTAAGCAGTAGTTTAATTTTGAAGTAAGAAGGAAAAAGGAGGCTTTGCGGTGTCTTAAGTTTGTGGTTAGAACAATTCCGTAGTACAATAGTAATACATCGGCAATGCATATACGAAGTGTCAAGAATTAACACTGAAGAGGAAACAAAGAAAATAAAGCCATGGCAAACATTTTAAGTTCTACAGTACAGATCCCACCATGAGAGGGATTATCTTATGACTCAACACTCAAACAACTGCTGAGTCATCGGGTTTTTCCCTGGCCATCAATCTTAGGTCTCCTCCTCTCATGTCTAACTACCTATCTCCAAATCACAGCTTCTAATCTTTCTCATTATCCTGGGGCTTCTAGGCCACACCAGTATCATTCCTTCATTCTCAGACATCTTTATGTAAAATGTTAGCAAGAGGATGATGTATTTGCAAGATGACATCATGAAAACAGAGCGTTGTGGGAGGAAAACTCTGTTCACTAGATGAAACTGTGTGTACCAAGGTACAGACTTCCTGTCAGAGTCTGTTTTTATGCTGATCTTTAAATCTAAAATATTTTCTAAATTCTGAGAACCAAAACATTGAATTGGTGTTGCCTTACAATGAAAAAAAAAATCAAAATCTGAAGGAATGCCTGTATTTAGCATGTAAAGAAAAATTTGTTCTGGTTTCAAGAATTTCTATTTGATGATAATGAAAGTCTCCATGAATGGAAACCGGTCACCAAGGTAATGACTGTAGAGGATATACTGGATGGTTCCACCCATTTATGATGTCATCTTTTTTGCTATGACCCCCTAATATAAAAATGGAATAGTCCAAGGACACTACTAGTGCCTCCTACCAATAAATGGGAGAACTGCAGTCTTCCCTTGTTCAATACATACCTATAAAAACAAATTGCATTTTCTTTTAAATGACTTGAAGAATTTCCTTTTGAACTGTTAGTTCCCTTGAATATACCTTTCACAACTGACGACAATGATACACCCCTTTCAAGGCTGACAACAATGAACCATCCCTTCCTTATCCATCTCCCCCTGCCCACAACAGTGAACGGTCCCTTCCTTATCTATCTGCCTGGGCCAGTTATCCGCTTTGTGATGTGACATTCGCTTCCCGCCGGAAGGTCACCACAAAGATGTGAGCAGCGCACTTGACAACTTCCTCCGAGTTTTATGTCCTAAAACTGAACCATCATTCCCGACGACGAAGGAAGAAATGCACCTGGATATAAAAAGTTAAAGTGATCTTGAAGGACCAGGTTACCTCAAATCAACTCATTGATGAGTTGAGTTATATTTTTCCACTGGTCCTGACAGAGAAGGCAGGCGATATCTACAGTATTTACAGGTTCAGTGCAGAAGTACAGGAGTTCTGAAGCAATTCAGTGCATTCAAGTCAAGTCAAAATCCAATTGTCTTATGATACTGATAGCGTATTGCTTGTCAACACTAACTTCAGGAAGGCAGAGGCTACAATACGTTAAATTTAGTAGGCCGAATTTGCTTTTGTTGAATTTGTGTACAGTATTTACAGGTTCAGTACAGAAGAACAGAAAATCTGAAGCAATACAACTTGCATTCAAGTCTAGTCAAATCTAATCAAGCCAAACGTCCCTTATGATACTTGTTGCCTGTCTACACTAAATTCAGGAAGGCAGAGGCTACGTATTACGTTGAATTTGGTAGGCTGACTTTGCTTTATGCGAAATTCAAGGCCAGTCACGCTTTGCCATAAATTTGAGCGGTCCGGCTACAAAATATGTGGAATCAAAACAGCAGACTACGCTCTACATAAAAAGGCCATGCAGGCCCGTTATCTCCGAAAATAATTTCATCAGGTTGATAGAACATAGGATATTGGAGATTCTTTTTACACAATCAGTGAAACGTCAGCAGGTGAGAGATTTACTGGTTGTGTAAAAAGAATCTCCGATAACCAAGGCTCGCCATCTGTTTACTTTCGCTGCTTTCTCACTGTCCTAGGCCATATTCCCCCATCTGGATTCTCCAGCAAAGGCAGAAGGAAAAGACACCAGGTCTCGTGGCGTATTTTCTTTGGCACCCTTCGCTATCGGGTCAGATTATAGGGTGAGAGCGCAGGCTGCTAACAAAACAGCTCCAGTCATGGACGAGGCCAGGACGGCATAGCCTCTGTAGCAGGCTTTCTGGTACTCTCCAAGCAGAGGAGGGGTTTCTGCTGGTTTTTGACGTGTTTCTAGGCGTTTTTGTCTGGCTTTCTACTTTGTCATGTTTTTTTTTTTGTATAGCCAACCCACAAATAAAACATGACAAAGTAGAAAGCCCGACAAAAACGCCTAGAAACACGTCAAAAACCAGCCGAAACCCCTCCTCTGCTTGGAGAGTAGCTCTCTGGGGCCTTTTATGGAGGCTTATAATATACTTTTGCTGATTAGCTTTTTTTAGTACTGGGTCGTTTTGCAGCCAGTTCGTAACCAGTTGGCCAAATGGTTGCACACGACCCAGTACATGTACAAGAAGTATCATCAGCAAAAGTGCATCATAAAAAAAACAAAAAAGTTAAAATCCTCCCACACCATAATTGATGTATAGGGCGGTGCCCATCTCCGTTTCATAGCCCTGGGGCCACACTGTGGTGCAATCACTGCAGCAGGGGGCTAGTCCACTGGCAGTGAAGTGTGTTTAACTTCCATACTGTTTCATAAGTATGTACCATTTTTATAAGCCCCCCCAAAATGCCCCAGAGAGCCTGCTAGGGAGGCTAGGGATGGCAGGACTGACCAGTCCAACCAGGGTTTATGGGATTGGGCTGGGGAAATGAGGATCCCAGGGTTGGATTCCCTCGGGTGACTTCGCCAGGGTTTCCATTTATTTCTTTTGGGTCCATTACAAAACACATCCAGGCCCCGGCAGAGGTTTGTGAGGTGTCACATACCGAGGGGAGCAAGGATCACAAACAGGCACAGAAGATACGAGGAACAAAGAACAACCTGTTAGTGTTACACACTGTTTACAGTCATGAACTTGGCTTTTTTATTACTTTCCGAGGAAGGTTATGTTTTACGTAGCGTTTGTGGTATAACGACATCACCCAAGAAGCCATGGATGGATTGTCATGACATTTGGTCTTGCCCTATCACAGGAATGATTACAAATTGGGCCCTCTGGCAGCATATCTTGGTACTGCAGCAGAGCTGTTTGTTTTTCTGGTGTTCTGTGTCAGCTGTGTCAGGAGGTGCCTCGAACACGTTAAACAGCCTCATTACCCTACACATTGGGTACCTGCCTGTGGCACTGGCTGCAAATACACCTGATATTATATCCATTTATTTCTTTTGGGCCATTACAAAACACATCCAGGGCCTGGTAGAGGTTTGTGAGGTGTCACATATGGAGGGGAGCAAGAATGACAAACATGCACTGAAGATACTGGAACAAAGAACAACCTGTTATCACACACACTGTTTACAGCAGTGAACTTGGTTTATGAAGAAAGGCGCTTTTATTACTTCCCCCAAGAAGGTTACGTTTTACGTTTAACGTTTGTGGTTGAACAACATTACCCAAGAAGCTATGGATGCCCATGGATTTTCATGAAATTTGGTCTTGTCCTATAAAAGACATTTTAGACCCTCTCACAGCTTTACTTAGTACTGCAGCAGAACTTGTGTTATCCCTATCTTGTGTTCAGTACATGGTCATGATTTTTTTGAGTGCTCAATAGTTCTTGTGCTCGGGAAGAAGTGACATAGGTTTGGGCCCTCTAGCAGCTTTCTTTGGAACTGCAGGGGCATAAAAGTTGTAGCAGGACAAGTCAATCAAGTGCTTATTATTCTGAGGTGATTCAAAGCGATGCAAAATACTGTAAATGCAGAAATGTTCACGGTGAATTTATGTTCGTGGTTTTCAAGGTGAACTCTTCAGCCAAAGTTAAGAGTACCATGAAACCTACTGCCTACCTATGGCTGTAGTGATACTATTGTTTCAAACGCAAATTTAGACCACCGCGAACACACCATGTTCTCCCTACCGCAAAATGAAAACCATGCTAACTTAAGTGCATTTACAGTAGCAGCTACTGTCACCCAACTCCCCCCCTCCCCTCCCCTACAGGACTTGGTACAGTCCCTAACCTCATTTCTCCTCTCCAGCCTGACCTCAGTGACCCCTTCTCTCCCTGTCACCTGAGACCTGTGACACTAAAAGCTTTCTGATTGGCCAGTGGATCACTCAGAACCCACTGATCCTTGTTATCACCTGGTCCATCACTGTTAGCTAAATGGGATATACTCACAGGAGGTCCCTTCCACAAAAGAGATTCATCTAGAAAATTAATAAATAAATACATACAGATAAATTCATGTGTCATTAAAACTATGACACAAACTTTTATCAATTTTCTTTTTTTAATGGAACCAAGAACCTTGGGCACAGCTAACAAAATCCTCAAGAAAAAACAGAAACAAGAGACTTAGAGCACAGTTCTTTTCTATAACAGAATGGTCAACAGGTGGAACAACGTGCCAGAGAAAGTGGTGGTAGCACCAAACTTGAGCACATTTGAAGATTGGACAGATATATAGAAAGACGTCCAGTACTGTACAACTACAGGGCTCTGGACAACCCACACAGACCAGAAAAGACAGTAAACTGAGGAGCAGCCCAAACTGAAAACCTGAATTCCTACATGGCCGAAGAATCTACTCTAAACTTGCGGCAACAGGGAGAAGGGAAAGACAGATATGATGTCTATCAATGAACTACTTTTGTCTGATTCTGATACCCAAGAGCTGTCCACACGTCAACATTGCAGTCACGTCAACATTGCAGTCACGTCCCGACTTGAAGCATGACTCCTGTCCTGTCTCACACAGATGACACTTTCCGGTGTGGTTGGATCAGAACTCACAAGTCCTGGCTGATAAGAACTATCGGGACTTGTGAGTTCTGATTCAACCAAACAGGTACTTGACTGTGCCTCAGTCCAGCGCAAGACCAAATGGACATACCACCAGTAAAGCAAATCCTGTCCAAAAAGGCGTCATAACTTGCACAGCTCAAGCCAAAACCCTAAATAAAAGTGTCAGGAGATACCCAGGAGCCAGTTGAAAATTACAATACTCCAAAAGAGCACTTAAAGCTTACCTGAAATGAAATCTCCTGAAATTTCCTCTATCATTCATGTAAAAATTCAATCTTTTCTGAAAAACATCTATGTAATCTTTAAATCAGTTCTCCGGCAAGAACTTGCTGAAACGGCGACCACAGCCGTAAAAAGATTGAGCCCCTTACATCTGCTTGGAGACGAGCCAGAAGACCTTGACCGCCCGGCTATGCCAGGAGTTTCTCTCTTTTCAGACGTTGGAGTCTGGTGGGAGGTTATGCTATGTGGAATATAAACACAGCTTTACTGCAACCTCGCTACCCTCGGTATGGGTCAATACTCAGGCAAATACAAGGGCACAACAGGCACCAAACCAAGCAATGTTGTACCACAGTCGTGCACTCGAGGGCGATATATAAAATTGTTTGTTTTCAAACCAACTGGAGATTTGCGACGAAAAAGGACCTTCTCAAATCTGACAGGGAATGCGACAGAGTAGAACACACATGGAAAACGGAAGGGGACTTTTCTAATCATTCCAGGTTGGGCAGTTGTAGCCCTGTCACCTCCACAATCTCCCCATCTCTAGAGTCTCCTTCCTTCCTCTGTAGTGTTGGAAATTCTCCTGTCGCCAACCAACACCTCCAGCTCCTTCCCAAACACTGTCCGATTGATTGGGCCACACAAATTATATTTCTTGGTTCTCGGATTTTAAGAAATACAGCTACATTGAAGGTAAGGAAAAGCAGTCATCCTCGTCTGAGGTGAAGCATGATGCTTTTTCAAGTAGCTAGTAGTGCAATGCGGCTTCGCATCAGGTCACCCTACTCTTCTCGATAAGTGTGGTGGGTTCTTTAACTTTTTACTAAAGAAACAGAGCCTGACTCTAAGGGCTGTACCTTAATACATACAGTTTCAATGAGACAATATTATACAGACAGTACATACAAGCCAAGCAGAGAGATGTAAGATGCAAGTTTTCCTCCCTGCTTCAGTTTTCATCATGACCGGTTACCAAACTTTTATCAATCTAAAATGTCCCAGAAGCGAGGAAATGAATTGTTGTGGCCTCAGCTCTGAGTTATGGATGGCCAGACCACTCTGGCAGTGCACTAAATTTTACTTAAATATTAAAAATGTTCCAGAACTGAGGAAATAAATTGCTCTGGCCTCAGCACTGAGTTATGGATGGCCAGACCACTCTGGCAGTGCGCTAAATTTTACTTTAAAATGTTCCAGAACCAAGGAAATAACTTGCTGTGGCCTCAGCGCTGAGTTATGGACGGCCAGACCACTCTGGCAGTGCGCTGGTCTCCGAGCTGACCTCTGTGGAATCAGTGTGGTGAAAGGAGAACACCGAGCGCATATTGGATCCACATGTGGACTGCGCTTGGAGAAATGCCATTTCGGCTGGACACAGCAACTGATACTACTCACAAGGCTCATGATGGCGGGAGGGGGGTGCCAAGCTGCAAGACGAGGCTGATACTTTGATAGTGGGAAGGTTTGGAAGAAGACGTCTTGAAACAGTGGTGACATGATTTTGTAAGAGCTCCCTTGGAAACCAGTTACTCAGTTAACTGAAGGGACCACCCTAAAGATTCAGAGATGTAACTTAAATAAATGAATAAATAAATAAATAAAGAGACTAAAAAGACTGTCTATCACCTTCCTCAAGGCAATTCTGACTAGTTCACTTTGCACTGTAGCTAGGTGTCACTGTTAACAGATGCGGTCCCAAAAGTGACTTACCAACCCAAAACTACCTACAGATAACATGAATAGTTTCTAATAAAGGTAAAGCAGTCATCTCACCTGAAGAGAAACTTGGTGTTTTTCAAATAGCTAGTGGTCGTGCAATGTGGCTTCACTATGGCTCGCGTATTTGGTCAAGCACACCGGGTCACCCCTACTCTTCTCGATAAGTGTGTTGGCTAATGCCTAAAGCTCACACCTAAACAGGGTGGCAAGCTTAACATTACCATCCAAAATGACGAATTATTATACAGAGAGCAAAGGGACCTTAAAATGGTTATACCAGTAGGTGATTTTGCTGAAGTGAAGTGAAGAATGGTTGGTGTCTCAGAGCTATGTTTGCTGCAGGATATGTTAAATAATAACTTAAAACCCACTCAAAATTGTGATTTGTACATTTCTCCCTTTTTTCCTTCAAATTTCTGCCCAACTTTGGAAAAGCAACGTTGACCCTCTGCTAGACAGTATCTCTTATATACTCATATTACCACACTGCCACTAGCACTGGTTGGTGGTGATCAAATATATCGCATGTCAGCAAATATCAGTGAAATTGTATCATGATGGGTAAAGCTAATACATGTAACCCCCTCCCTCCCTATCTCCCTACATGTAACAACCTTGACTTCATAATTATAACGTTAAATGCTGTTTCTTTGAAACCTTTAGTTGGGACAAGTCATCAAGTTTCTTCTCTACTTAATAAACAGGGAAGAAAATATTGTAAACTGTAATGTACAACTTCAAATTTTACCCCTGCACTTACCTTGCACCTCCAACAGTTCTGTCCATACAGCTTGAAAGCTTGCTTGCCTCCGATGTTATTCCTCCAGTCTTCCACATGCAGACTGAACTATCTTGAAAATGTTTCACCTTTATATATATATATAAACTCACCCCCTATATATACTACACCCTTCACCCTTTGTCGTAGCCATAGTTTCCATATTGAGATGGCCGTGTGGATGATATGCATGACAACACTTGATTATGGAACTTGTAAATGTGGATCTGTGGCCAGACGAATGCCAAGTCATTCATATCTAGCCTGGTAACCGCTTTGAACTCGGCTTAGTCGTTTTTTTTACTAACTGGCCCCAGTTTGAGTTATAAGCATTGGTCTTTTTTTTGTCAGCCTATGGTTCTAGCCAACCTTTCTAATCTAAAAACTGCCGCCCCCAATAATTCTAGTATTTCTTCATCGGCCACCAATGATCTGGGCGGGCGTGCAACACTCCCAGCGCCGTAGAGATACCGGGTCGCTCCCAATGGTTCGGTTACCAGGCTATCTAGATCCAGTATCCATGATGCGTCGGTTATGCCTGCAATGTTGGCTATGCTGGCAGCGCTAGCGTAAGGAGCTTGCACGACAGCATATTTACAGCCCCCTGCATTTGGTATCCTACAGGACATCTCCTCGGATAACATGTTTTGATTAGGATTTTATTACCAGACAGTCGGGTCTGATAGCGGACGCAGATATCGCAACGATGCGCAGAATGGCAACCATCTATTCACATAATAAGCGACACTGTTTTCCTGCGTGCTTACAATACTTGTGTAATACGACCATGTCTGTGTACACCACATAATGATATGACATGGCAGACGTTGAGCTCAACAACTGCTGTGCAAGTGATATAGGGGGCCTGCATGGGGGTTGGGTCATCAACACTCTGCACTGAATTCAGAAAGTCAGCGACTACGCATTACGTCAAATTCAGAAGGCTAGCTTCGCTTAAATGCTCAAGTCAGGCTAAATTACACTTTTTGTTGAATGCACTGAGTATCCAGTACATTACATCTGATGAATTTTATGTGGAATTGAAATGGCTGATTAAGCTCAACAGAAAAGGGCATGCAGCCACACACACACACACACACCCTCCCCCTATATAGCATAAAGAAACAGGGTGGAAATGGCAGAGAAAATGAATTTGATTCGGACTTGGGTGCGCTTTCCACACTTAAACTTGTGAGGCAAAACACCCGGTCACACATGAGGAAAATGTCAACCCGTGTTTCCACAGGGGTTCATGCATGTCCCATGTCAGCAGCTTCTCAAGCTTTTGCTTGCAAATGCTTACAGTTGTTACCTCCAAGAAATATGGAGGTATTGTTTTGAGTGTGTGTGTGTGTGTGTGTGTGTGTGTGTGTGTGTGTGTGTGTGTGTGTTTCCAAATATCTGTGTTCAGCATAACTTAGTAAAGTCTGGATCGACTGTGATGATATTTGATACAGCATATCCTGTATCATATCTTCTTTGCACATGACCAGGTATGGTCTCCTTGTCTTTCTGGATATCTGTTGCTTCCCTGCGACTTGCGTCATCATTTTCACATCTTACGCAAACTATCATGCAAGAAATTTAGTACAGACTCAGGATAGTGTTCCTCCTACTTCTCTTGTGTTGTGTGGTGTATCATGGTACCATTACACATCCTTACTTCAAATTCAACATACAACTTACTACATAACTAACTGTGTAGTGACTTCTGAAAAAACCCTCTCTATCAGTCTTACTGTCTATGTTTGTATCTGGTGTTGGGGAGGAGGTAATCTTGAAAGTGTTTCTTAGATGCATAGATGAAACATTTGTTTGTTTCTTCACACATTTCGTGCAGTACGGATCTCTCCATGTGCCTGGCAGGCCTCCAGCCTGCTCTAGGTCTGTGGTGTCTAACGTTCACCAGACTAACGATCAAGATATCTTCCCAATTATTTAGGATAAATAGCTCACATTGGTCACAATCATCCTCAAACATGCACCAATATAAAAAGGATTAACCCTTCGCGAATGGTGGGTATTCATTTTGTCCAGGGCTGTCTCAAGCTTTAAATGTTTTTTTCCGTTCCACGCATTGTTAGGGAGCCAATGTTGTTAATCTTCGTAGTTAAATCTGTCATTTCAAGCTTACGAAAATACATTTTTACCAATTTATTTTAAAGTCATGGAAGTTCAGATTTTTTGGACAGACAGGGTGAATTTTCCCGTCCCATCCCAAATTTCGGTCCCGGGACGGAGGGATGGATCCTTGAGACAGCCTTGATTTTGTCCAATACAAACAGCTCTGTACAAGGATATCACATTAAGCCAGACAACAAATACACGAGGGTGTGTGGATAGCTTGAACTTCAGTGTTGTGACATTCTAACGTACTCCCACCGGAGGGAATCTGTGTCACGACCGGCACGCCAGAATTTCCCTCCCTGCTCCATTTGGATGCATGTTTCTCTGAAACCCCGCTCAATATAGAGGGGATGTGTCCCAATTTAGGACTGCCGTCCCAACTTTGACACATAGTATGTTGGACATGGCTCAATGTGGGCTATGTTCAGCACTTGCTGGCACGTCATTCAAACATCTTCGTCTCATACTAGCAAATCATAGCTGTTATAGGACGGCTCTATCCAAGTGTCAACTGTAGAGCAAATCGTTTTGTGGGTAGGGCGTCGTCAAATCTTTCACAACAACAGTTGATCTGACGCAGTTTATATTGAGAGAGTTTATCTTTGAAGTTCAATGTGTTCATTCATGTTTATTTAGTGTTACATAGAGAAGAAAAATCCAATACTAGCAAATCATAGCTGTTATAGGATGGCTCTATCGAAGTGCCAACTGTACAGCAAATCGTTTTGTGGGCAAGGCGTCAAATCTTTCACAACAACAGTTCATCTGACGCAATTTATATTGAGAGAGTTTATCTTTGAAGTTCAATGTGTTCACTCATGTTTATTTAGCGCTGCATACAGAAGAAAAATCCTGCCATGATCGCGCTTTGTTTCCGAAGGCTGGATAGAATTGTCGCATATTGTTTTGAACATAAAACTGGACAGTTTCAGGCTCTTTCTCGCAGACATGTAATAGATTACTCACTGGACAAGCAACTTGGGGTTCGATGACTGTACATGTTTAAACTTTTGTAGGTTTTATATTCGCTGTAACCTCTCTACTACGAATTCATGACACTACAAATATGCATTTCCAATGTATAACCATACTTAACATTGCAAATGTGATCTTCTAGTAAAGAATCTTCCGCAAATTAAAATCTCATCTATATTGCTTTGACAGTGATCGAACCCCAAGTCAAACCTTTGTGCTCTTTATTGGTATAGTTTAATAACTCAAGTGCACAGAGGAAGAATACAGTGTTGACACGTTGGTCAATATTTGTACAAAGATGACGTTGGCTTTTATTAAACACATTTCTACATGTGTAACTAACACGACTAGGATGTGCCAATAGGAGATTTGGAGCTTTGTCTTTGAACTTGACTTTGTAATAGCTTCTTAATGGTCTCCAATGAAGTCATAAAAGTGCAAGGCTTTTTAAATTCTCCCCTTTTCTCTCTTTCTCTTTGTCTTTCTTTCATTCCTTCCTTACTTGTTTTTTCTGAACACTTTTCAGTCCCATTCTCGGTACAAATAGAGATTACTTTTAAGCCCAACACATTTCCTTTCCTAAAGGGGCATCGAATTGATTTTTAAGGGCTAAAAAGGCCAAATTAAACAAAAACATCATGCTCAAATCCAGACCAACCACATTGAGTCATGATTGAGGGTTATGAAAAATCATATCTCTAAAACATGATTGTTGAATCAGTGGTATGAGATTGAACAACTATACCATCTCCTCAGTAAACAATTTAAGCCTTTTTTTGCATATCTGTTTTGTAAACACCTCAAATCATCAAATCAAGGTAAGGCCCACTTGTATTGTATATTGTTCAGTCACCAGGGCTAACCCTTTGTAGTAGCCTTCGGCTAGTTGGGTTAACTTGCCCTGGCTGTATGTCTTTATAGTTTATACAGCTAAATAAGTAAATCAAATCTCACAGTGGCACATCCAAGTCTTCAAAGATTATAACCATTTTTACCAATGGATAGCCAGTAAGTATCATGGAGGAGGAATGTAAGAATAAATCTAACAATTCAGGTCTGGTCACATTCTTCTTTACGATTGTCGTAAGATTGCAAACTTTGAGCATTCTTGGGACAATGTGCAATCGTGTATGTGCTAAAAAAATCAACTTGTCTTGTTACCGAAAAGGCTGTCTTAGATCCTTGTTGGCCGTTAGTTCCGTCACAGCCTGTTTGGGAATCCCACGACATTAAAATCATACCACTATCGAATGTGACCATGCCATAAGATAGAAAGAACAGCTTCTGCACAGGAGTACAAAAACTGCACCAACATTACCATCTCCTCCATGATGATTTCTGATCGGTCTCTACTAAAAAAAAAAGACTAATGAATAAAAAAACTTCCACCTACCCCTCGCTTTATGCAAGGAAGCACAGACAGGGTTGAGGTCGTCCCTCTGAAGTGTCAATCATCCAACTCTGGCTCAATCTCGGCACCTGTAAGGAGGAAGATAACATGATCAACTTAATGATAGACTTTAAGGAAGAATCGGTGCCTGTTAGTTCCACATAGCCAGTACATAGCCTTCAGGCATACACTGTATGTAGCACACTTGTTTGAATGGAAAAGACTTGGCCGAAATGATGTATAACAGACAATGTATGCTCCAAGAAGAGTATGTATATACAGTCTATATGTATGTACATTTGTATGTATAGCACACTAGTTTTGTACAGTAAGTACAAGTTGCATAAGACTAGGCTGTAAGGTTTGATCCACTCACACCGGGAAGGACCCTTACCCTTTTCTGTAAGTGTGGTGGGATCTTAAACATGCTCAAGATATGGCTCTCCTAAAACACAGGACCTACAGGCTTTACATCCCATCCAAGAGCAGGGGTTCATCTAAATCAGGAAAAAGGGGCGCTGCGCCCTCTTGTTTCAGCCCAGCACCCCCTTGTCGAATTCAGATCTTAGCTTAATATCCAGCATACAGCCGTCACTCAGCAATTGATTCTTTCATAAATACATAGAATTTGCTCCATCCCCTGTGTGTGCTCCCTCTTATTCAATTTTTCAAGAAAAACCCCTGCAAGAAGACGTCAATAACCAATATAAGGTACTCATTTTACTGAGTGGAGTGAGGAAAGAGGCTTAAGTGCCTTTCCCATTGCATTGCACTACATTCAAACCCAGAACCTTTAGATTCTTAGTCAACAACTCTAACCACCTTATCAAAGTTCAGAACCATTACTACAATGTCATTACAAATCATATGAATACAAACTAATTTTTGCAGAGATGTCTAATCAATTTCTACTTGCAGTTCCCTGCCTGTTGTCTAACACATAACTGTTTAGCCAGTCATTGCTTAGCCATGAGTGAACTCGTCTGTAAGCAGCGGCATAGCAACAGCGAGAGCCCTAACATATACACAGGCCCGTTTGAAGGATGTGGATTATCAGAGTACAAATGGGGACACTTCAGTGTTTACATTAAACCCTGACTTTGACATTGCTGCGTTCCGTCCGACCAGGATTTCTACTCCGGCTTAACGTCTCCGTGTATGGAACTATGGTATACATTCCGCAGGGTGGTCTCTAAATGCAGCCGCGTTCCTATCTACGTACCAGACAAAAACACTCTCAGTACCAAACAGTGAAACACCATTCTCACCACCAAGCAGTTTCTACAGGAGGGTCTGTATGTAGATTTTTCCTGAGGCGTAGGCAGCCTATTCTTATTTTCCATAATTCGTAGGGAAAGCCGTCTTAGTCACATAGTTCATAGCGAAGTGACAAAATTTAACGCAATTGCCTTCCTTGATTTTAGCGTAATAGCATGAAGGGGGTTCTTTTGAAGCGAGCATAAAGCGATATCTGGACCTCCTACAAACAATTGGATACACAGGGCTTGAAATTCATTTTGGGGACATGGATAACATTAAAATATCTAACCTACAAATATAGTTGCAAAGAAAATATTTTGGACGCAAAAATACAAAAAAATAGAATGGCAGCAAAAATCTATACAAACCTTACTGCCTCTCTTTAGAACTTGAATATGAAATTCTATGGCAAACTTCAAAATTCTACACAAGTAATATAACAAAGCCAAATGTTTTATCATATCAAGGATAAGCTGAAAACTAGGGTAACCTTTACATAATATGCTAACCCTACACAAATACCTGTATCTAGGTGCACTGGTGCACCCACAGTCCAAAAGTTTAGGTGCACAGCTCTAACTTTGGGTGCACAGAAGTGCATAAGCCCCCAGTATTTCCATCCCTGCTACAGACCCAGGTCCGCAGCGCAGATTTATGCCCCATCCCTGTGCTTTACTGGAGCACATGGAGGTGTCGCTGACACGTCCCACCGGCTACTCTCACTCTGATCACCCCTAATGTTTCCTCCTTGGGTAGGACAAGGTTAATTACTGCATGTTTCTGGATGGGTGCTTCCACGGTACCCGCAGTGCTGACAGCAGGTCTGGTCAGTATACTTCTAATCGCCTCCAACTCTACCAACTCGCATGGCCTAACCCAGGACAACAGCGGCAGTGGTACTGTGCATGCAGAAAGGTTCGCGGTGGTTTTATGTAGCCTCTACCAGGCTCCAGAGGTGGCTGGAAAGAGTAGAAATTAGCCAAATAGACAGAAAAATATGCAAGAGGAGTTAGTCTGCTATAGGGGTACAGTTTGCCGCTCTAATGGTCCCTCTCTCCGTAGCCGACTCCCTTAGCAGACTATTCCCCCTATTTGGCCAATTTCTACTATTTTCCCAGCCATCCGTGGGGCCTGGTAGAGGCTAGGTTTTCTGTTCGCGGTTTTCGCGGCGACCGTTTCACCGCGAACTTAAAGCCACCACAAACATTTGTGTCCAATACTGTAGCAGTATGCAACTATATATATCGCCTAAGCGCGAAATAAAAACAACGCGAACTTAAATGCCTTTACAGTAACCAACCATACTGGGCTGCTGCTTGAGCAACTCCAGGACTGCCATGCTGAAAAGCCGGCCCAATTTGGTTCTGTCAGTAGCTTCTCTATCAACGGGCTCCCCTCCCGTCTTTACAGGTTCAAGGGTATGACGGGAGATTCCCTTGTTTTATCCCCGAGGCCTGTCTGATTACAAGACACCAGGTTGGGTGAACACAGGGTATTCCCTATAGCGCAAGTCTGGACTGAGATAGCATGGATTTCTGATCGCAAGAAAGACATTTGCAATGGCAGGTTCAAGCTTAAACCATCGAGAAAGCTGCACGCAAGGCGAAACTAGTCTGGATGTGGGCTTGAATTAAGTTCTAAACTGGCACTTCGCGGCTACAGCGTCTTTTCTGAAGATACGGCGAAAGTGTGTACGGTTGGCTTGAGGTTACCCACTATTATTTGCACACTTGCAATGTATTGTTACATGGATAAACTGAAAAGAGCTAAATGTTGGCACAAAAGTTTTTAGGGTACTACAAGTAAACAGGCCTGGAAATTCATTTTTGGGAATAGGCCTACAGGTGCACATGACCTAAAATTGTAGGAGAAGAAAGAGTGCTGAAGAATACACTCTACTCTGGTATACAATAGTACCTTTACAAAATATGTAACCCTACACAAATATCTAGGTGCACCCATGGTAAAAAATGAGGTACACAGCTCCAATTGGGGGTGCACAAAAGTGTGCATGCAACCAGTCTTTCCAGCCTAAATGCAGGCCTCTATAACTATTACAGTGTTACAACTAAATGGTTATAATCTGCAATTTGAAAGAAAGCTGCCTGGAGGGTTGTCCTATTTTTCGATGGTACAACTTGTAGTACCGTACTAACACCAAGGTCTATCAAGAAAAGATCATAAAAATCCACTGTACCTTTTTCACCCACCCTGTGGAGAAACCTAGCACACTTGGAGAAACACCAGCTCACCTCCTCGGCACAGGTAATTAACTAACGTTTGCATTCTGTACCGATTGCCTGGCTCTGAATGATTGCTCTCTCTGTTTGACTAACCCTGCCGCCAACTTTGCAAAACAGTTCCTCATTTTGAGTTCTGTCAGCCATAAAGTTTGCTTGTGTCACTGCCTGACGCACGCTGAAGACCTTGAATGTATGACTGATGCACTCGAGAGGGAAACAAACACCCCCGCCGCGAGCTGGCAGCCATTTTTGTTTGCCTCACTCCACCCTTCGAAGTTCAGTCAAAACTTAAATGTTTTCAACATACAAGATGTACAATTGATACTCAACGTTACACCAGTTTGGTTGACAGCATAAAACAGTCGCCTTTTTCCGATGTCGCTCTCGGAAATAAATTCAAAATGTTATTCATACACAAAACAATTCAAAACAAAAACACCTTTCAAATCTGTACCAGTTATATGGTAGAAAAAATCATTCTAAAGAAGTAACAAAAAAGGATACATTTTTAACAATGGAATTTGATATCTAAATATTAGAGACGAGTACATAAATTGTTTTCTTTGTAGTGCAAAATTTCTTTTCAAGTTGATACATACAATTTTTGTTCTGACATATGGTAAAAAGAGTCAGTGAAGCATGGCTGTCATTATTCACACAATCACCTCGTTTTTCCAGGGTCCAACAAAAAAATTATGTTTTAGACCTTTTGTCACTTTTTTTCATTTCGTGCCATCGATACATTTGGTGGATTAAATGTACTCTGCTCTCACCGATACCTCTAACACCGGCATTAATTATTCATCCATCCTCGCACCTGCTGGAGGATTCAAGCCTCCACAGCTCTTAGTAACCTTAGAAATGAAGGTCAACGTCAAAATGACGAGATGATGATATAAATCATCAAGAAAAGTATTGACAGAAGCTTCAAAGTTCTCTGGCACTCAGTGGCACTGAACATGGATTTTTTTTGCAAATCTACACTTCTCCCTGACATCAAAAGCTATCTGAAGGTAAAGTAAGACCATGGAGTGTCCAGGACAGAAGATAGAAGTTCTGCTGTAATACCAAGGAAAGCCACCAGGCAGCCCATAATCAGGTAGGTTGGGAAGGTAGATGCCTTCAAGGCAGATAGATATCATTACAATCCAATAATAGCTTTATAAGTTATTTCTAGCCAAACCATGCAAACACAGACACACAGACAAACCAAAAACAAAACAGAACTTCCATTTTCATAGAGGCATAAACAAAAAGTCCAACAAACGCATATAAACGACACATAAGAGCAAAACAACCGACGAGGCAATTGGGTAACCGCCCATTCCTCTACTGCCCTATTCAGCTCTACCCGAGCGTGAAATTGTAATATATGGAGCCATTCTTATCACACATATATCTGACTCACCTCCCTAAACTTACCTGGCCGCCTGACTATTATATACAGGCGGAGGTGGCAGGGGTCAGGGTTGGAGCCAGGATACCCAGTTGTAACAATCGCAGTTAAAGTGGCGAACATAATGGCCTGACTGGCTTACCATACCTCAACACGGCGACAGGAATCGTTCGAGTCAGTCACATAGTTTTGGCTTCTTGATTTGAATAAAAATTAAAGGCGGACTCAGCGGCAGAGAAAGGTTTTCTGGTTCTACAGGTAATATTTTGCTAAATCCAAGAACAAATTTAATTGCTACATAGATACTAGCAACTTGACATTGAATTTGGACTACACAGCAAAAATATTCCAACACTTTGGTTGATCTTAAAAATCACTTTTGCAATGTGTTTCTGGATGCTTGTTTGTCAACTTACAGTGTCAGCAACTGTTTTTTATGATTCGTGGCATTTGGCCCAGCACCCAGAGGTCCTGAGTTCAAATCCCCTAACATGCCATCGACGTTGTGACCTTGGGTAAGGCACTTACACGACTTGCCTCACTCCACCCAGGTGTTAAAATGCATACCCATCTTTACCATTTTAAAACCCCCTCCCCAGAACCATTACTGGACCATCCCTTACCTGTGGGTTAAGGGAGGCAGATGATGCGCTCTATTGTCTGGAGTTGCCGGTTGGGTGCACCTGGACGGACCAGTTTGGGCTCAGGTAGTCCAGCTGCAGTCAGCAGACCCAGGTCTCACTGGCACAGCTCTACTGGGTACACCGCACTACAACACCTGTAAGGTAGCAGAAAACAAAACAGTAAATATAAGGACAGTGTTCACACAAATGTTTAAAGAAATCTCTATAAATACCTGTAAGGCAGTGGGAAACACAACAGTAAATATTAGTATGGAAATACTGTTCATATTTGTTTGGAATTACAGACACACACACACACTGCAACCGTTGACACACACACACATACACACACATACACACATAAGAAAGATCATCAAATCTCATGTTTGATAACATGGATTTTCAAGAAACATGGCAAGATTCTTACAGCAAGATTCAAGCAAAACCTTAGATTTTCCAAGAAGTCTTATCACTAGTATCAGGACTCTTTATTACAATCCCCCAGCCTGTCACCTCTGATTACATGCCAGCTGTCCCCAGTGGGTTATTTCTCCTTGACCTGACTACCTGGATGGTTTCAGCACCAAGGCCAGGTCATAACATGAGGGCGCAGCGATAAAGGGCTTTCCCACTGGGACGTCCCTATAGCTCAACTGGTAGCAGCCTCACAGTTGAGCTCCTGGTTCTAAATAGTTACTAACAGAGAGACCCCAGGTTCAAATCCTGGGGCAGGGTATCTTGGTTGGGGCTGCAACAGTTTTTGGAAGGGGACATAAAATGGGGGTCCCATGTTCGAGGAGGTGCCTCATGCATGTTAAAGGGAAAGGGCTAGCAACCCTTCCCTGCAAACATATATATTCTGCTACTGAAACAGCAAGGAAACTTACTGACCTATGTGCCACTAGGCACTGCAAGGGTCTAAACAAACCAGCAAATTTCTTTTCGGTGCATTTAAATTTTTTGGCTTAGGCTCACCAGTTCCTAAACATGAATTTCTAGCCCTGTTTGATTTGGTAGGCTTTGCTGACATTCTACATTATCTTATGTTGCACACCGTTAGTTATAGGTTAGATACACCAGTGCAACTATCCCAAACATGAATTTCGAGCCTGTGTATTGAGCTGACCAGGTCCCTCCAAGGCCAAGTCTCACTCCCCAGCACCAGCCACCCAATTACCATTACAAATGCAGATAATTTTCGGCGCATAATTCCGTTAGGACAGCCCCGGCTCTTGAAAAGCCATCAGCGTCATACAAAGGCGATCACATCAGGGCAGTCATCGTGCACAATCGGTGTTGAAGGATCGCAACAACGTTTGTGGCACCGGCTATGGACGTTATCAAGTATAATCACCGATTGGCATGACTTTGATAGACATAGGCTAGTATAGTTGAATTCACATATTAACACTACGATATATGCTATAATAGATAGCTGTATATACAGTCAAAACTGCGCAAGAATACCACTCAAGGAACAGATAAAAATATCAAAATCTGGTCACTATAGACAGGATTCTCACATTGAACTAAAAACTATGATATGTAGATAGATATACACTTCATAACTGCTCAAGAAGACCACAAAGAGGACCGATAAAATCTTAATGCTTATAAGTTATATGTCAATGGATAAAAAAGATATAACATATTCTACAGGAAAAAGCCCTGCAAGTGCTAACATACCTTAGGTGAAGCACTAGCCATTGGTGCACTAGGCCCTCCACTCAGTACAAATTCAAACACTACAAAAACCTTCTTTTCCTCTTACTGTGAATGTACATTTACAGTACAGTACTAGATTTATCTATCTAGCAATGTATTGCATGTTGACTCATCCAAGGTAACTTACATACCTTTGGTAGAGTGCTAAGTGAGGATGTACATGTACCACTGCAAGTCCCTCTATTCCGTACCAAACAGGTCTCCCTAACTCCCCACTACCGCAGACAGGCACTTTTATACCTTCCCACCCGTCATGAATTGGTAATGACATTCCTATTAGCAAGCTGCCTCCACCACGGCTGACAGTCAAAGTCATTTATCAACTTCGTCTGCGCAAACAGAAAATGGCACTCACATTAATCATATTTCTGCACAAAGCACGGCCGCAGAGGCATGAACATTAATTATTACTCGTGGATTAGCGACCCTCCTGCCTTTTATAACTCATACTGATATGAAACGTTGTCACATATCCAAGTAACACGCCATAAAGGCAAGTATGTCATTATCAAGGGTAGGAAAATATGATATATACTATCAATATACAATGTACATATAGCGGACTGAGGACGAAGCATGACGCTTTTTCATTAGCTAGTAGTGCAATCCGGCTTTGCTATGTCTTGCGTATGCAGCCAAGCACACCGGGTCACTCCTACTCTTCTCGATGTGTTGTGTGTTGGGTTCTTTTACATGCAGAGGTTTGACACTTGCCTGAAGCTCCCTTATACACAGGTACTGCACACTGATAAACTGCTTCATGGCGTAACACACCGGGTTTTTGCTGAACAGTACAAGCTGCATAGCTAGGCAGATTCACTTGATCCACTCACACTGATAAGGACCCCTACTAGTTTCTGTGTGTTCTTTAACATACTTATGGTGTACCTCTCCTCAAACATGTGACATGTCAAATCCAAGGGATGTCCCTAACCAAAGATAGGTACTATTTTACACCTGAGTCGAGCGAGGACTTCACAATTCAGAAGGCCAAGTGCCAATAACAAGACCAGGGCAGGCGCTTTTCTTCTCTTCTTTTCTAATCTTGCTGACATTATTTAAAACATCCATCACACATTCACAGAACAATGCTCTGACATTTCCCTCAAACGTGTCGCTCACAATGTGCTTCCTCACACACCAAAACCTACTGTAAAACCTGAAATGTTAGCGGTCGTTTTATTTTGCAGTTTTCAGAGTGACCTCTCCACTGCAAATTCATGACCCCATGAACATGCTTTTCCAATCTGTTACTACCATACTACAGAACTGTTTCAAACGCAAACTTAAAACTCTGACAAAAACTCCTTTCCCTTCTACTAAAAATTAAGTCCCTGCGACAATTAAGTCCCAGCGACAATAGACAAATATACAATACCAAGAACCTTTTGTATTCATCCCAACATATTGGAAGTGGCTAACAGGCGATCAGTCATCTCGTTATAACAATACCCTGACCGGTGGTCTCCAACACTTGTCAAACTTCTCCATTCACCAGGTGTCACTCTGGTTACAATAGAAGATGGAGCTCTCAATAAAGGGTATCTTTTTAACAATCCACTGTGACATTTTGTTATAACCTTTTTGACAATCGTGTACTAAAGAATGAGCATTGATTACTGTCTACCGATGTGCAAATGTAATACTAATGATACACTTGCATGTGTTCCCATACACATCTTTTATAACACATCCACAGTGACATTTTGTTATAACCTTTTTGACAATCGTGAGATCATTGATTACTGCCTACCGATGTGCAAATGTGATATCTAATGATGTACTTGCATGTGTGCAAGCGCACATATTTTACAACACATCTACAGTGACATTTTGTTCTAACCTTTTTGACAATTGTGTACTAAAGCATGAGCATTGATTATTGTCTACATACATAGTCATACATTTAAGTTGGAGCATTGACAAAGCCTAGTCTGCAGTATTCTCTGCTATACATCCTTTGTCTACCAATGTGCAAATGTGATACTAATGATACACTTGCATGTGTTCAAACACACATCTTTTCTAACACATTTACCAAGCCGTTAAAACAGATTCTGGACGTGTAGATCAATCTTATGCTTCTTCGGTTGTCATGTTTCCTTTTACTATATTGGGTAGGCCGACTACTCTCTCTTCGCAGCCAGGGGCTGAATTGCGAGGAGCGCACAATTGTCAGGGCTTAAGTGCAAGGGTCTGGAGCGGCTGCCATTCGATATATGAACTCAGGTGACCTCAATATGACAATTGCTCCATGTGCGGCCATAGGACTGTAGGGTTTCAACCATTCACACCGGGAAGGACCCGTACTATTTCCAATAAGTGTGGTGGTTCTTTATCATTCTCAGGGTGTGGCTCTCCTCAAACATGGGACCTACATTATAACAAAGAGTACAGATTGAAACCGAAAATACTCGACTCAGCGGTGAAAATAGCTTTGCTGTAAAGCCAGAAGACCACAACACTTATCGAAAAGAGTGGCCAGTAGGGGTCCATCCCGGTGTGAGTGGATCAAACCGTACAGTCTTATGCAGTTTGTACATGATACTGTACAAAACTGGGGTGTTCACCTAAAGGCGGCTAACCAGTTATGCACAATGAAAACGAAATTCACATCCCAAGATCCATATTTCACCAAATGAAAAATGAAAAGCTGTGTTTGTGTTGTTCATTACCATTATCAATGCAATACTGTGAAACATTGACTAAGTCACAACACAGGTTAAGTCCACGAACTTCAGCTATTCAAGTCCACCTGTGTTTTAGACAAACAAAAGAGAAAGATTAATTAAAGATTGACCCACTAGGGGAATTAAACACAATCCCAAACATCCTGGAAGGCGATCCTGAATTAGACATCTAAGATATCTAAGCAATGGGTAGTCAATTGTGCCAGTATCTGGCCCAAAGAATGTACAAGTGTCTAAACATTGGTTTGTGTCATTGAAAACCAAACTTAAAAACTTGTTACAAATCATTGAAAACCAAACTTTAAGTCTATTACAAATTAGTCATAGTCTTATATATATATATATATCTCATCATAAGAAAACCCTGTGTTCCAAGCCTAGCAGAGTATTGAACTGATGTTATAGAGTTAATAATTTTTCCCTTTATGATGTTATCAATGGCTGCGACAGCAACAGCAACACGATGCAAGTTGTAGAATGAAGTAAAAACACTTAATGCTTCACAATTGGAAAACTTACTTTGACATTTATAACAACCTTATCAAGCAGTTGACATTTCAGATTTGAGCACTGATTATTGGCAAGACATTTATATTCCTTGCAGATAATTTATATCTTTATCAAGCTGACTTTAGGGAACAAGGAGAATATTGTTTTCAAGCAATCGTTTAATCAATCTTGGAGACCTTTTAATCGATAATTTATTTTCTGTTACCTTGTTGTAACTGAAGATATAAGGCCAGTATACAAGTATGGAGGTCAGTGAAATGCACTCGTAGAAATAAACTTTTAACTTCTAAGTGTCATAGTGTTTTAATGACAAATGCAGTTTTGTAATAGTGGTGAGAATAAGTGTGAAAATCAATCTATTTGAAAAGAAAAGTAGAATTTGTAAAATCCTATACAGCTTAATCACTCCAATTTCCTTTACTAAATAATAAGTTTTCTGAAACTTCTTTCCCAAAGGCAAATTGCAAGTAAAAGCAGCGAATCATGAACAATATTACAAGATATGACTGTTCTAAATCAACGTCAAACTCTAAAACTGAGGTTTGACATCCTTTTGCGAGCCAGTTGAAGATGGCAAACTCCACTTTTTCTGTCATGGGTGGGTTCTGTGAAGTTGGATAGGAAATGCAGCCCATTTCAGAGACTATCCTTCCTGATCATTTATCTACAGTAAACTAGACACCCGTGTCCAGAGCTTGCCTAACAAATGAGAACATATGGGGATCCCTTCCCATCTGTAAACAACCATTAATGAAATCAAATAGCAGAGAATGTTGCCCACATGGTGCTCAGTGCCTGGTTCCCTGATAAAGGCACTCAGGAGGATACACCAGCATCCTGGGGCTCGGCTGATTGGACAAAACGCAGTACACGGCTTTAGGAGGATTACTACATGCTCTAATCACTCAAATATTTTCATTAGGGTTGGATAGTGGTAGATCCGAATGCTGCAGCGAATAGATGTGATGTTTGAAGAGATGGTGTGATATGATATGATAATGATGAATTTCTGTGTGGTAGGAAGGTCACTGTCAGCTAGTGCTATAGCAAAATGCATTGTTCTTAAACTTTTTCAACATTAAATTCATTCACTTTGTACTTCTACAATCAAATAATAAAATTACTTGCAGAATGACAATGGGAAGTACAAACAGTTAAACTGTTATCTTTAACACAAAAATTAGACTTGCTCAAAGTTTTGACCGTCCAATTCCTGTCTTTGTCAAGGGCAGCTGAAAATTTGGGCAAGCCTAATTTTTCTGTTTGAAATTACAGGTCAACTTTGCTTTAGAATGATTTCTACCAATAGTGCAATACAGATGTACTTTCAAACTAAAATGTCTTTCAGCAGTACATCCTTATGTCTTTCTCATCTATCCAAAGTATATAATTATAACCTGACAGCATACTTGAATTCTGTACAATCATGCAAGTTACTGTAAATACAGAAATGTTCGCAGTGGTTTTATGTTCGCGGCAACCATTTCACCGCGAACTTAAAACCACTGCTAACATTTTTGGCCAACAAGGTAGCAGTATGTGACTAGTCTATGGCGCTGCCACAAACCACCGCGAACACTCCATTTTCACCTGAGATGCATTTATACAATGTAGTAACTCCCAACTTTAGACATGAGCAGTTAAACCACTGTCACAACATACAAACAGGCTTCAATGTCTACCTGCTGACACAACATTCAATGACGCAAAGACCAGGTAAACCATCCCCATACTCAAAACATGCCCTGTTGCTCATCACATTTTCCTGGCTGTCCCTAAAGTAACATCTGTACAGAACTGAACAAAGCCCCAGCCTCAAAGGAAGCTCTTCACAATTACATGACCTTTACTGGATATACAAAATGTACACATGCTGCCAAATTTCATTTATCGAAACATGAGAAAATCGGTTACAATTTACGAAATTGGGTAAGCGTCCCATTGTACTAGGCAGGGTTGATATAATTGAAGAGAAATACCATAAATTATAGCCTAACTTCAAAGGGAATAATTTAGTGGCAGCAGGTATGTCTGTAAATCAAAGTTTCGGGTGCAACTAAAATTTTCTGTATATATTACGCAGTATTATAGAATTCAGGGAAATCTTTTGATTTTAAGATTTTGGACATCGCAGTTGAACTTACGATAATGACACCACCATGGGAGGTTTTGAAGCTGGGGTTTTCTTTACACCTGCAACAAATTGCCTCCGCATTTAGCTGAGAACAAAGGCCACATCATTTCAATTTGTTTAAATTTCAAAAACTGTATAGTTGGAGTCCTTTGGCGTAGCACACAGACACGCAGCGCAGCAGCCGGTTATATCGCACTAAACGGCCTGTAACATCTAACTTTTGCACATTTAACTGCAAGCATTGTGTAAGGCTATCTGGTAAAGATGCCCCTACAGTACTTGATGGCTACGAGTTCAACTCTACAGATAATGTAATGAAAATAAAGTCTAAGGACCAGCTTTCAGCCTTGGTACACTCATTTTAATGAAGGGAATCAGTCCTATTCAAGTTTTCCTTCCTTCCCTCTGATTTCATGATGTCCACTAGCTATATTTTCACCTTAGAATGTCTACATCATCAGTCCTCCTCATTACGAGGTAAAAAAAGGAAAGTGACTTCGAACGGTTTAGCTCAAATGAACTCAATGAACACATGAGCTAATCTTCCACTGTTCGTGACATAGAAGACAGACGATATGTACCCGGGGAAATTCCCCTAGCTCTTTTTGACAAGCACAATGAACAGTGGACCACAGCTTAACGTCCTGTCCTAAGGACTGTGACCCTTTCCAGTAGCGTGCATGTCGGGTGAGCAACACAGCCGGAATCGAACCCGGGGCTTCTAGTTCCAGAGGCAAGATCGCTAACCACTGGACTACTACGCACGCACGAAGTGTAGCAAGCAATGTTTACTCTCCAGAACTGCTTGTCGTTCATTACAGAGTCCATGAACCAAAGAAATAACTTGGTCCGGCCTTATTTGGAGGCCTTAAGGCTGCAAGTATTTCCTTCTCCACACGCCACCTGTTCGTGAGGAGTCTCACATCAACACCAAAATCTGGCTTCGCACTTTCTCGGGATTTGCTCCTCTTTCAAGACGGCGGAGTAGCGATGTCTTGAGCACATGTTAGCGAGGTGCGATGATGTGTCTGGGGTCCCTTCCGTGCCCTTGGACGGGACCTTAGAGCTGGCGGGGAGTCTATCCAAACACCGGGCCGAGAGTTTTGCCAGGCCGGTGTCAGCCAAGGCCGCTACAGGCTCATCAATTCTCTCCGACCTTCGACATCCCGCAAATCTTCACACACATTTCCACAGCAAACCTCAGCCAACTTGTCTTCTTTGAGATGGGGGGAAAACTTTGAAGAAGGATTCTGTTTTGGCGCCAAGAAGAGACACTTTAATGCCAAATGACTTATTCTTGTGTAGAGGGCAAATACTTTGTTGAACATCAATAAAACGTCTACTGAACTGTTCAGCTTCTGGAAAGATTTTCAGTACAACAAGTCTAGTTTATCAACTTGAAAGAAGGATTCTGTTTCGATGCCAACAAGAGACATTTTAATCCAAATGATTTATTCTTGTGTAGAGGGCAAATACTTTGTTGAACATCAATAAAATGTCCACTGAACTAGTCAGATTCTAGAGAGTTTTCAGCGCCACAAAAAAGTCTAGTAAAAAAACTTTGAGGTGTTTCAGCGAGTGCCAAGAGGAGACACTTTAATGCCAAATGATTTATACTTAACACTAGTCAGTTCAAATCCGGAGGTTCAGTTTCCAGATTTCAAGGCGGCCATCTTGGAATTCGAATTTTCCAACTTTTTTTCTACTGAGTTTACAGTTAAGTTTCATATATCATTTGAAAGAGCATGATGTCCTGCACATTATGGTGCCTTTAATTTGGTCCTAACATGGAAAGCTATGAAGATATTCCTTTCAGAAAGTTGCCCAACCCATACTATCATTAGTTGGACCTGGCGACAAAATACCACCCCAGACCTGGTTAGACTTGGCCCATACTGGCCTGATAGTGGACAGACAATGATCCACCCTAATGAATGCCATGCAAATGAGTAGAAAATTAGTCCTTCCACTCAGTTGAATACACTTGCATAATCACCAGATTTCCAGTACAATGGGCAGGCTTGAGTTCAATGGGCTCAGTGATTAGAGGTGTCATTGCCCACTGTGACTGGAACAATTAGCCCACAATTGTTTGTAAAAACCCAGGTGAACTCAATACTGCTGGATATGTACTGACCTAGGAGTACATCGTTCACATGCATTTTCAATCAATCATATCTAAAGTTGTGAACATCGCTGACTAATAATTTTTACATGACTACATTCATGATGAAGAGAGCTTTCAGCTCATACCACACTTGTAGGCAGAAATCTGATATTGCTGAAGATTCCAAATTGCTTCTGGATTTCCCAATTTGAACTGACCAGTGATACTTGAAGAGAGCTCAAACAGGTCTAGAATGACTACTGACTTTTCTAGCAAGGATTTCTGTACCATAAGTAGTATTTGTCTTCTTCATCCACACTTTCAACATTTACGACAATGTACCCCAAGCAAAGTGCAGTTGTGAAGCTTATTCAGTAAGTAAGGGCATTGCCAGATCGTGGAAAGAGGATTTGGAACACAATTTATCGGAATTTCAAACTTTCCTGCCCATTTTTCTTGTGCACTTGTAAATCTTTTATCTGCTAAAGACCCAGGTACTTCCCCCAAGATGCATATCCACATTGAGATATCTAGTTATAACTTATCGGCAGGATATGGAACCTGTTCGGCAGGTAACTTGTTGAGCACTTGTAAATCTTTTATTTCTTAAAGCTATCTAGGCATTTCTCCCAAGGTTTGGCATAACCACATTGAAATGTCTATATTTAGGTCGGATGTGGAACCTGTTCGGCAGGTAAATTGTACCCGTATGTTGTGCCCAGGTGCGCGCAGGTGTGCTCTGCTCAGGTATGGCAGGTACATTCATCACCCTTAGGCCACACCAATTTATTTTCTTGGTTATCGGAATTGTTTCAAAAATGCTAGATTGGAAAAACAAGATGAAAACAGAATCTCAGAGGAAAGTTTGTACTTTGGTGCACACAGTTTCAGGGAGTGAACAGGGTCAGGTGCAAGTTTTCACCCCAGCCTCTGTTTCCATAATTTTTTTTTGCTAAAATTAAAAATAAAAATCTGTTAACCAAGAAATTAAATTGGTGTGGCCTAATCCCTGGGCCTGTAGGACTACCACTGCCCATTATTAGGCACTAACAGGGCTGTCTCAAGGAACCATCCTTCCGTCCCAGGACGGACATTTCTTGTTTGGACAGAAAAAAATTCAACCCTGTCCGTCCAAAAAATATCAATTTCATGACCTAAAACTGATGAAAATGTATTTTTGTAAGCTTAGAATGGCAGATTCAAGATTGAAAATCAGAAACATGGGCTCCCAAATAATGAGTGGGAGGGAAATAAATCTAAATCTGGAGAAAGCCCTGGCCACTGCACAGAGTAATTGAAATTTTAACAGTTTGGTATTTTGCAATTTTGTGAAGCTTAGTCTAACTTTTGTACTACTTTTGATGCATATGTACACTGTCAATTTACCTATAAGAGCTTAGTTGGTTAGCAGAGAATGTGGGGGAATAACTAGGATTGCACACAGGCCAGGCTACTACGTACTATGTGACAGAACTAAAAGGCATAATGACATAATGATACTCATTAAACCTACCACAACTTCCACAATCCTTGTCTTTTATTACCTATACTTTGAAGGAAGCGGTGATAAATCCTTCACTAAAGAACAGTGTTCATATGCTAACATTTCATTTTTTTGTTGCGGTTTCAATTGATTGACAACTATCCACCTTCAAAATTATTGAAAAGGCCATTTTTAATTGTCAAACTTATCTTATCTATATCTATTATTTCAAATATTCACTGGCATTTTTTGTAACTAGTTTAACTTTAATATCTATGGTTTTATTACTTTCTTTATAAAGTGTGTAACGTTAATGTGATTGTTCTATCTGTATTGTGTTACTGTAGTTCCATTTGTTTGTAAAAATTTTGTAAAAGAAAGGATCTTGAGATGGCTGCAATGCACTTGGACTTGGAGATTGCCGACCAATCAATAAAATATTATCAAAATTTGTATTTTTGTGTGTGTGGGAAGTTTTAATACCATTCTTCTACCATCCAAGACGAAGCACAAGTTTAACCGCATTGCTGTTTACATGCTGTTTCATCTCATCTCGCTGCACACAGAGAGATTATACAAAAACCTTTTGACACTGAAAAATGAGCCGGCTCTACGAAATCATATTCTGCTAAGACAGATACTCGGATGGAACGATTGATATGACAGCAGTGGAGAAAATCTGCTCCTTAAAACCACACGCTCGTTTGTCCTTGTCACCGGTTTATTTCATCAATTCTGTATATCCTTCAGGAGAATTCAGATTATAAAAGCACGGAAATCTAAAAAAAAAACTGCGGAAATGATAGCGACGAAATTGTCTGAGAATGTAGATTTTATGGATTTTCGTTTGGGAAGTATTTATTTCATCAACTCCATACATCCTTCTGAAGAATTCAGATTATAAAAGTACCAAAATCCCCAAAACTGGGAGAATAAAACAGAAGTAATCATGTGATGTGATCAGGGCTGTTTCCAGCTTTAAATTTTTGTCAGCCCCACTCATTGTTTGGGAGCCCATGTTGTTGATTTTCATTGTCAAATGGTAGACTCTACCAGTCTCAACCCAGGGTTGCAATGTTTGACCTTATCTCCATAGCCGACTCCCTTCATACAGTTGACTCTATTTGGCCAATTTCTACTATTTTCCCAGCGACCCGTGGAGACTGGTAGAGTCTAGTCAAATGGGTCATTTCAAGCTTAAGAAAATATATCAATTTCATGTCACAAAGTTCAGATTTTGGACGGACATTTGAGAAATTTTTGTCCGTCCCAACAAACCAATTTCCGTCCCAGGATGGAGGGATGGGTCCTGGAGACGGTCCTGGATGTGACGGAATCTATTCTTGAAAATGAGGATTTTATGGATTTTCATTTGGCAAGTGGTAAAATAGATGGGAGTGCAGACAAGAAGCAGCAGCCGAGCGTGCCGCCGTCCCCACAGCTCTTCCCCAAACCGAATCACTGTCAATTAGGTGTGTCGCACCATCTATAACATTTCATCAATATCCTCGCGGGAACATCCCGGCTATTCGGTTAGCCTCTCCCAGGTGCAGATGGGAAGGCCGGGTGATCGGATTACAGGCACACCGGCCGTAAATCTTCACACCTCGGGTTACGCACCTCGCACCTGAGTCATCTCAGGTTACACACATCACACCTGAGTCATTCGATACATGCATTATTCATTGAACTGTGCCACAAAGCTCTCAAACTTAAAATTACAGCCGAAACTTGTCATAAAACTTATCATATGCTAATGCCGACTTAACACATCGAACTTCGCAATTTCGGGACTAGCAATATCGGGAGAGATGCAATTTTTCCCAGTGTAAAGCAATGGTGTAAAGATAAGTTTTATGGTATGCAGTATGTCGTATGCAGGCTTTTCCCCCAATATCACCAATCTCTCCCACTTCAGCTCCGAAATACTTGAACAATTTGTAAGCAGAAGCCCTGTGATAGCTTCAGACATTAAGAAAGCCAACTGAAGTCTCTTTACCAAATAGACAAACAAAGTTGAAACTGGTGGAATACTTAGTCCGAGCGGTCATTTTCCAATGACACAAAAGTTGATGTCAGAAAGAGAAGAACTGACCACACCCCTGCCACATAAGGTCATTACCAGTGTGAAAAATGGCTCCCGAGAGACGCAAGAACAAAGGCGCTGAGAGGAGAAATGCACATCTACTGTTCCCTCATCAGGTGAGCTCTCCCCACCTCACCCCCAGGGGAGGGTCATAAATGATGCAGGGAGGGTCCAGAGTCCCATAGGAAGGACGGAATATCAGAGGAATGTATGAGGGAATGGGGGAAACAGGTATGGCAACCTCCACATTAAAATTTCATGCTTTAAACGTAGATCCAGGTGAAAATGAGTAGCTAGCTTCCGCCAGGGACACCTTTTCGGATGGGATGTAAAGCCGGAGGTCCCATGTTTGAGGAGAGCCACACCTTGAGCATGTTAAGGATCCCACCACACTTATCGAAATCGATTCATATTAGCAACTTTTACAATGTTTTATATTCTTGATCATCTAATACCCAAAGTTTTCAAAACCATTATTCTAAAGAAAAAGGTTGAAAGGCAACAGCATTTGACGACAACTTTTTAACATGATTACATGTAGTTCTAGCAGTATGCAAAAGTGACCAAACAAAACTGCAATTCAGGAGAGCTAAAGCTTACTTCCTAGCTTCAGTGTTCTAAGCATGGCATGTCTGGTAACAGTGCCCCCTATCACTGCAGGATGGGTACTGCAGGCCAGGGCAAATGTACAACAACATGGTCTGTAAAAAAGCTAACCATTTCAGCCTCAACAAGTGACCACCTCTACAAAAGGACCATCTGCCCAATATGACAATCCCTTAGACAATCTTACCTATTGACACAAGCATTAAGAATCCTGTCTATAGTGACCACCTGTCCAGATTTTATTGGTCTCCTGCGTGGTCTTGTTGAGCAGGTTCGACTGAATTGAAACATCCTGACAGACTGCTATCAAAATTTCCTGGCAGACAGCCCTGAGTGGTCTTCTTGAGCAGGTTGTGAGTGGTCTTCTTGCGCAGGTTTGACCGTACTGAAACACCCTGACAGACAGTCCTGTTGAGTTCATCGATGGTGAGGACATGGAATCAGCAGTGATGGCCGCACTGATAAGGCCCTAACCCCTATTGTTCTCCCACCAGGTAACAGGCATCGGGTAATCTGATCAGGGGACAAGCGCCACCTTTTCAAGGAGAGGATCTCTCTACGACCTACAGATAAAGGTAGGAAAAGCCCAGAGAGAGAAAAGTGCACACAAGACCCATCGCCTTTTCACTGCACTGAACAAAGAATCTGTCAATTTTGTACCTCAAATATGAAAATGAAGTGTTCTTCCTCAGTCATAGGTTGTAGTACAAATGATAACGATAAAAACATCCTATTTAGTTATACAGAAAGATCAGATAAAGAGCAACACCTTTTCAAGGATGGTATCTCTCTGACCTAGTGCGAAAGGGTTGGAAATACAGGGTACATTTGCACTTTTATGCACCCAAAATTGGAGCTGTGCACCCAATTTTTGACTGTGGGTGCGCCTAGATATTTGTGTAGGGTTAGGTACGAAAGTGCATCCCAAATTTTCGGTACACCTAAATTTCTAGGTTCAGTGCAGCAGTGTTCCTACATTCTCATTCTCAAAAACAAATTTTTGAGTCGATTAGACTCTTGATTCCTTACATCTCCCTACCTGGTAGGACCGACATGTCCAGACAAACTACACGCCTGTTTACAAGGATCCACGCTTCAGTGGGAGGCGATGCCACTTTTCTGCATGTCCCGTCCACACCTAGACAGGACATCATGGTCCCCGCAAACAGATAAACACGGCATGAAAATCTCCTGTCAACAAACCTGGAATGTTTTGTCCGGAGCGGACCCACATTCCCCTAAGCCGTCCGCTATGGAGAAGAAAAGGTTTCACCCCACATATTGTCCCCACAGGGCTTGAAATTCATTTTTGGAAATTGGTGCACTGGTGCACCCAACCCAAAAACATTAGGTGCACAGAAAGAATTTCAGGTCCACACATGAAATAAAGTTGAATGTCAGCAGATCATAATTCAACAAAGTTTAACGGTACTGCCTCTCTTAAAAACTTCAATCTGCAATTCTAAAGCTAACTTCAAAATTTCAAACAAGTAATACATCAAATAAAGTACAACAAAAGGTTAAATCACTTTTTCTGATAGCATTTCTGATTTGCTTAGTGTACAATAGTACCTTTACCCTATAGCCTACAAAAATATCCAGGTGCACCGGTGCACCCACAGTCAAAAATTAGGTGCACAGCTCTAATTTTGGGTGGACAGAGGTGCACATGCACCCAGTATTTCGAGCCCTGCCCCACATATTCTCCCAGGAAGGTGAAAGAATGTAGACGCGAGGAATGTCTGTGCACAACACACTGGACTCGTCCACACCTTGTTCCCCATAGCTCGCCACGCTGCAGTTACTGCTGTTCATTCATGACTCGTTTGCGGCAACGAATAGCGAAACTCTGGACCATGGAAATCGCGGTATGCTTTCTCTAAATGGGCTGAATTTTCGTCTACTTGTACACCCTGAAGTTATCAAAACTACACTGTATGCAACAAGTGAAAATTTAGGAGTCACAGACTTTACTGAAGTATAACCAACACTGTACCCTGATGTACCACATGCAACAAATGTCTGTGAAAACATTCTACTAACCTAGAAATACTGCAAAAGGTTCAGAGGCATGTTTTCAACACTTGAATGGTAAAGAAAAGTACTATAATATAGTACAAGGGAAAATTAAGCAGTCACACACCTTACTGTAGCATAATCAGTAGTATAAGCAATACTACAGTATAACCAGTATGTAACTTGTATGCAACAAATGTCTGTAAAAACTGTCTACTAACCTAGAAACACTGCAAAAGATTGGCATGAGAATAATAGTTCTGTTCTATGGTGGATGTTTTCTACACTTCTGCTGCAAACAAAAGCAGGCAGCGAAGTGTAGCTTCAGGCGAGACTAGGAGGATTTCAGCCGCGGACAAAGGAGCAAATCCAGCAAAATTAGGTTGGGAGATCTCCACTGACCCAGGAAGGGGGAGGGGGGCAGGGACACGGCTTGGCTTGTACAAATAGAAGAAGCTTTATTGCCTTGACACAGCAAAAAGGACAGTCACTTTCGTATTGTCAGCTACATTTTGTGCTACACATACATGTACATTCATTTTGCACTGTGAATAGTACAAATAACTTTATAACTTTATAATAACTTAATAACATTATTGCAAGTTCATGCCCGAAGGCTAATTGCAGACAAAAAAGAATAGAATAGAAAATAGATCTAAAAATTCTACTTACTAAACAGTTAGGGTGGCAAGGGTAGCTTTAGAATATCTTGTTACAATCAGGTGGTGCTAATCGTGGGGTTTTGTATCTTTTCTAATAACAAAACATGCTGTTACTCCTTTGAACTACAGCCATGCAACATTTATTTAAAAATTTCTAAAGCAAGTTTTCTACTGTTAGAGCGCCATATATAACAGACATGAAACAAGCCAAACCTCCATGTACACGTCTGCAGAAGAGTCAATTTGTAAATTTCCTATTGAAACAGATTCTGCTTTTGTCATGTATACATAAAGGAACACGCTATGTGTGCCAAGATATACTCTTTGAAGACACATTTGACCAAGTCTTGTCACGTAATTCATAGCTGGACTGCTTAAATACTGTAAGTCTTGTTTCTTTCACTGTAACTTTATGTTCACTGTTTTCACAGTCACCTCTGTGCCGTGAACTTATCATCACCGTGAAAAACCTGTTGTTATTATTTATGATTCCTTCACACACCGTTCTGTAAATCACTTGCCGCCACCGTGAAGTTAAAGTTCATTGAAAATGTCCATTTTTCTTACACCGTGAACTTTTGCTACCGTGAAGATAAAGTTAATCACAGAACAATGTAGAGTGTAATCGCTGCATTCTATGTATAGCGTAACAGGTACCTGAATTTAGCGTAAAGCAAAGCAAACCTGCTGAATTTAACATAAGACCTCGCCGCTGTCCTCCTAAATTTATCAGTGTGTTGATGGTAACCCCCATGCAGACCCTCTTGAAAGTTATTGGTGATCATGAATGTATGAATGTACCACTCAGACTCATTTAACAATAAGGAATATTTCCCTTTTCCATCACACTGATACCGCCACCTGTGCTCCAGGTCCCAAATGGCCAGTAGAATCGTACTAGATAACATCACTGTTGTCATTACTGTGAGGATCACCATACTCGTAAAAATATAATCTGCTTACCATTCTTATGAAGCACATGTCAGGACTCAAAATACTGGGTGTATATACACTTTTGTGCACTCAAAGTTGGAGCTGTGTACAGTAGCTAAGTTTTGACTGTAGGTGCACCAGTGCACCTACATATTTTGGTAGGGCTACAAAAGGTACTATTGTATATAGCATATTCAGGATCACCATACTAAAAAAAATATACTAATCTGCTTACCATTTTTATGAAGTACATAAAAAAAACACAATATGGTGCATCATGATTCAATTTTTCACATCATTTCTTCAAAATTGGAGCTGTGTAGCTAAGTTTTGATTGTGGATGCACCAGTACACCTAGATATTTTGGTAGGGCTACAAAAGTAAAGGTATATTCAAATTCCCCCAACTCGTAAAAATATAATCTGCTTATGATTCTTATGGAGCACATCAACGAAAACAATATGGTGCCTCATGATTCAATTTTTCACATCATTTCTTTTTGTGAGCACAGGAAATGATGGTACAATGTTGGGGTGAATACTGGGTGCATATATGCACTTTTGTGTGTCTAATATTGGGGCTGTGCAACTATGTTTGTGTATGGTTACATAATTGGTTAGGTAATATCCTACACTAGTATATAGCATATTCATAAATAAAACAAATACCTAACATGTTGGATTTGCATGAGCTAATATCAGCGTGTTGTTCTAGGGAACAGGTGAACAGACTTAACGTGTAAGGCCCTTACTTCCAGGTGACTGCAGGTCCACTTTTCATTAAAATGGTACAAAGAACAACAACCGACGGGGCAGTATAACTTACATAATAGCACCTAACTTACATAATAGCACCTATCACGAACAATAGACATGCTTTCCTAGTTATCACTCCTCTATGGCCACTTTCTACGGAGGTAATGATATATGAACGGTGATGGTATGAACAGGGGAAAAAACTGTGCATTGACTTGGAATAGACTACACAGTCAAATTGTAAAAGGACAGAAATTAAGTCGGGTGAGATTGTTTGAAAATACTGCTGAAAATTTCTCACTGGGGAGAGGTAAAAGTGGTGATTGTTTCGCCTTGTGTCACAGTAAAAATGATTTTTAAAAAATTTGTTTCCAAGTTTGTTTTTCAACTAAACATGAACCATTTCCGGTGCTAGTAACAGCTCTTTCCCATTCTGATCCACAGATAGACCAAGGATTTGATTTTGACGAATCGCGCAGAACGGTTTAGCGAGAAGAGCCCCAATAAGGAAACGCGATGACTCTCCGCCGTAAAGCGGTCCTCCGAGATTACCAGATAACGCTCCTATTTGATTGCAGACTTAGCTGTGTGGACACCGAAATCGAGTTTAAATCCAATAGTAGGATGGAGCCAACATATTGCCCGGCACAAAGGTACACACACAAAAATGGATTACCCGAGTGAAGATCCGGTGCTGTAGCCGAGATCCAATTTCCTGAGTTCTAAACCCTGGGATAAATTTCTGCTGCAATTTGCAGCTGGGTGTTGACCTGAAGACTGTGCCTACATTTTGGGCAGGTCAAGTTATTGGAAGCCATTCTGTATACAAAAGAGTGAAACTTAATTTCGACAAAATACAAAATGTACTTCCATGCAGTTTGTAATCTAAGTAATCGTCTGCTAAGGTAGCTGTTCGGTACCAAATTTGCATTGGTTACGCATTTAAGCAGCAGGGAGAAGGTTAAACTGATATATGATAGAGTAGAAAATCACCACATTTGATCTTTTCAAGTATCAAGTTCAACTATGTTTTCTAGTCTTTTCATTTATTTCTACATTTATTTAATCACCGTTCTACTTCATTGCCACTTGGACCATAAGATCATCAAAGATTTTATGTTCCACTGCATAAAAAAAACTAGGACAATAAATCACGTGTAGAAAGAGCAGAAATGACAACAATGTATTCCCTTTTGATTAAACTCTGTTAAGTTCTAATGTAAAGTTTGTACAAAAATCTACAGGACAGTTTTTCAAGGAGTAAGCAAAAGAAAAAGAAGACAATTCCAGTCACTTGTTAAAGGAAACTCTTGTAACTGTTGACCATTAATCACATAACTAAGCTTTTCATCAAAGCATGGCAAACGTTATATGACATACAAAAACCAGCCCATAGCTTAACTTTCAGGGTTTAACAATAACAGTTACCAAAACTATTTATTTGTTGAACTTGTGTTTTCAATAACCCAATAACAATACACTGGAAACGACATAAAGTGGCTTCCATGCCTTTGTACAAGTCAGCATGTCACACAATACACCCAGCACACCCGACAAACCACCACATATCTGATAAACAGTCAGCAATGATGGGTACAAAGTCACGACATGCCTCTTTGGCAAACTGTCCAAATACTGTATATCATACAAAAAAAAAAACTTTCATAAAAATATGACAAAAGTTGTCATGACGAACAAAATCCAACCCACAGTTCTACTTTCAATACTGCTGGCAACTTATTTGTTGAACTTGTAATTTCAATAGCCCAATAACAACGCATTGGAAAGGACAAGAAGTTGCTTCCATGCCTTTGTACAAGTCAGCATGTCACACAATACACCCGACAAACCACCGCAGATCTGATAAACAGCCAGCAATGATGGGTACAAAGTCACGACATACCTCTTTGGCAAACTTCCCAGATATGACACAAGCCTATCTGCTCATCACATCCCCACAACTATTCCCGTACATAATGGGACAACACAACAGATAGCTGCATGCCTACAGGGATCAGGGCATGACGCATGGAGAAACAGGCCTTGACACTTCGTATTACGGGATCTTCTGAACAATCAGCCGCCATTACAGCACTGATGACAATCTGGGTAATTCCCCTGCACAAAGGGATTGAAATTGGGACAGGGGGCACAACAGGTAGGACCAGGCGTACTGTAAGATCCTGAATGGTTCGCTGTGGTTTAACTTTCGTAGTTTCTGCTGTAACACCTCCACATACGAATTCATGACAACACATGGCGCACAACAAGTAGGACCAGCCGTACTGTAAAATCTTGAAATGCTTGCAGAGGATTTACTTTCGTAGTCCAGCCGTAAAAAGTCTTGCTACAAAAAAGACTTGCACTTGATGAGGAGTTCACGGGCTCTCCCATCCATGTGCAAGCACGTCCAACCCCCATATGACGGGGAATAAAAGTCGTTAAAATGGAGAGAGAGAGAGAGAGAGAGAGAGAGAGAGTTTCTGCTAAGAGAGATCTCCACGACTTTATGACACCACGAAAATGTATATTACAACTGCATTACAGAATTGTCTCTACTGTGTACTTAAAGCACTAAATAAACTCCCTTTCCCCTTGTACTCTGAAATTAACTCCACACGAAAATAAATGAACTTACAGTATCATTCAAAGAGTTCACCTTTACCTTTGTACGACTTTAGAACACTCTTTTGTAGCTAAGGCTATACAAATGTGCGATAACTTGGTTTACATGACTAGTTCACCTCCGGTTTTTGTCAAACATGTAACAAGGGTCATGTCCATTTGCTGTCAGACATGATCATGGAAATTCCTTTCCCGGCTTTTTGTTGTTCCATAGTTTTTGAAAAGCTGCTTGGGTCAAAGTCTAACTCTTTTTATTTATTCATACATTTTGTCACTAAAAACAACATATTACATTATGGCATTAGAACCTAACATAAAAACGGGAACGGTTGACAAAAAATTGCTTATCTGCTTTAAATCATTCAACAAACCAACAAAAAAGATAACACAGAACAGGAATTTAAATCTGACATGATCATCACAAGCTTTGGTAAATCCATGGCCTCTAACTGTCCACTAGAGACTGTGACCGATAAGCAACCAAAGATCTGACAGGTCGCTCAACAAATGTCATAGAAAAAAAAACATTTTCATACGTCTTGTCTTTCAAATCTTATTTTTACATCATTTATTATATTCCAATTATGAAATCAAGTGTCACGTCGTCTGTTAAAAAAGGATAAACAACCAGTTTTGTGTCTTTTATTGTCTTTTAAATCAATCATATCTTAACATCCTGCATCATATTCCAATTATAAAACCAAGCCCATACACATCCAATTTTGGTCCCACAACGGCCCCTGTCAAGTCGAAAAGGGCTCCAAGATGAACAGCTCTCCCCAGTCATTGGCCTTATGGCCACTATGTAGTTACAAGGTCTTCCTATAGATCTCCTACCCAAGGTCCCAAATCAAACGGCACAAATCTAATCAACGGGAAAGAATCCCCCTTAATACAATCCATCCACCTGTGTATTGGCAGTGGAATTGAAAGGGAACATGATCATTTCATTCCAGCTCCGTCCGATTGCATTATCGTTCCCTCGAGAAGCAAGCCAACTCCGAGGAAATCACATGTACGGTGAAAAGATATGATATCCAAACAAGTCGTAAAACGTAAATTGAGAAGTCATAACCCGGTAGAGTCACTAGTTATTCCCCGGATGCCCCAATTTCTATTCTGGCACATTTTCTGTAAACCGTTGGGCAGACAATCTGTTATGACACAGATGGCATAAAAGGCAACGCTACACCGCATGTAAACATGCCAAATAATAGCTACACATTTTCACTCATACATTAAAAACCGGATAATATGACAGTATAAAACAATTAGCGTATATTATTGATATTGCTAAGACTCCATATGGATACTAAATATGTATTCATAAAGACATTAGGGCCATGGTTCAGAATTAACTATGAATATTTCAAGTGCTGGAGTGAGTAATGTAAAACTTATCATTTTGTTTTCGAAGAAATCACACTTGTGGGTTGACACCCTTTTTACTATCTACAGAAGTCAAGCAAGGACTCAACCATTTATTAGGTGTTGAAATGTATAATTCTGTGGGTACATGCATTAATAGAACCATAGCTTGTCCAGGACAAAAAAATGTAAAACTGGAAGTTCTGCTTCAGTACCAAGGTCAGCCGCCAGAGGGCTCGAAATCGACCTTGACCTTTGTGTCAACAACACCTACCCACATACCAAATGTCATCACAATCCATCCAGAGGTTCTCTAGTTATTGCTGCTGAAACAGATATACAACGTACAAAAACCAAAAACTATACCTCTATTTTTCACTGAGGTAGAAAGCTACAGTACGCCAAAAAAATTACTCAAGCAACTGGAAAGCTACAGTACTCAGACATAAAAGTAGCATGACCTTTTACCACTATATGTATGTTCCATAATTATATTCTCTATCACTTCAAGCCACAAAGTTGGTTAGATAATCTGAGAAGGCCACCAAATAAACTTTCAAATTTCGAATTACCAACAGATGCTTAGGAATAAGACAGGGTTTTTCATAAAAAAATAAAAGGTGTAATAAAAAGTGCCTCTGGATGTCAATGACATGAAGATTTCGCATTCAATAGCATTTTCCAAGTTTACCATCAAATCCTATATTCAATACCATCACCGTTTGTCCACAGCCCAGAAGAAACAATCCTTGACTCCAATTTCAAAATCCATAAGTCAAAATTCAACAAAGTTCCAATGTTAAGGTCAACTTTTCCATTCTGGGATGGGATTGAGACTTGATGCAATGTTCAAAACGCGGCAAATGCTCCCACAAACTACATATTGGGTAAGGATAATGAAAATCTGCTGTACCTTTGCAGATGGCCTACAGTACAGATATCTGTGGGCCATGTAATATCCAAGAGGTCCAGACAGAATTTCTTCTAGTCCTAGCTAGGAACATATGCAAACCAATAGCCTCACCTATGGTCCTGTGTTACCTGCGTTCCCACCAACAATCTCACAAACAACATTTTTGGCTGCAACTCTTGTACTCAAGGAACAACGTTCTCCATATCCCAAGCCATCTACACGTGTAAATGTACCCATTCCCTGCGTTACAAGCTTCCTGATTTTTTTATAGAAACACCAAAAGTTGTTATTCCGTACCTTCTGTAAGGCAGTTACTGTGACACAGGTGGAATCCTGGTTGTGGTGAAAATTCGGTTGGCCCAGTCGCGACCCTGGGCAGACAATACAGCCCAAACTTCTCCCCCTGCCTATACTTTCATGTCCTAATCCCCTCAAACACTCCGTCGTACCGGGGAGCTCAACAACGTTAATGTTTAACTGCAATCACAATTATTGCCTGCCTTTGATAACCGCGAGGGGGTCAACACTTCAACTCACGGGACGTGTCAGACGCAACACCGGGGAACGACAGGTCATAAAGAAAACACTTACGAATATCAATTATGAGTCCGCACACTTGTATCACAAGGGGGGAATCTTGCTAGGACACCTCAGCGTGTTACTGTAAGGAAAAAAGGCTGTTATGGCAGCGTAGGTGTGTTTTGTAACAGGTGTGAACACCAGGTAAGGTTGTCAATCATTCCACAGGTGAGTTTGCCTTGGCAAAGGTGAGACGGAAAGGTCATTTCAAGGAGACACAGGTGGGAAGTGTTAGACACGTACGACCTTCAGAGATGGCACTTCTTCTTACCAAGCTAGGATCAAAACTGCACAAGAAGACCACTCAGGGGACTGGTCTATGTGGACAGGTGGTCACTGTATATAGACAGGATTCTTATTCATGGAAGGAAAAATTATCTAAGGGACCACCAAGAGTGGTCACATTGGCCTGGTGGTCGCTTGTGCCGGTTTGACCGTACCCTCCACAAGGCCAAGTCAGAGTAGAAGTTGCCATGGAAACGTGAAGTTGCTATGGTAACCCAGTGACACAGGTATCTCTCATTTAGCGCAGGAACTGGGCCAGTCTGAAGGGGATTAACTTTCTTTGATAACACCGTGGATACCGAGCGATTTCTAAAACCCCAATTACGAGAGTTCTTTACCACAGGCCAAAGTACACGTAATACTGGCACTTTATTTCAATCCAACAATCCAAATGCAAGTTTTCACCTGGTCAACTTGTGGTTGATATATTTTCTGAAGGAATTTAACTGCCTGCCTGGTTTATGTCGAACGTTACTGATCTAACAAAGTACATGCAATACTGGTACTTTATTTCAACCCAACAATCCTACTACATGTGTTCACCTGGTCAACTTGTGGTAGATGTATTTTCTAAAGGAATTTAACTGCCTGCCTTGTTTATGTCGAATGTTACAGATTTTTCAAAGTACATGCAATACTATTTCCACCCAACAATCCTAATGTCTCTTTTCTCAAGGTCAATCTGTGATGGATTTGTATATTTTCTACAGGAATTTCAACTGCCAGTTTTGTTTATGTCAAATGCTACTGAACTTCCCACCATGCCTATCAAGACCTTTTTATAATCTGACAATGTACAGCGAAAATCTCTCTACCAATAAAAACTTACTTGGGCCATACCAATCTATTTTCCTGGTTGTCAGACATTTCTTAGCAAAATTCGCCAAGCAAGCAAGATTATAAGAGGGAGCTAGGAAGAAAACTTGCATCTGACTGTATACACTCCCTAAAACTTTGTGTACCAAGGCGCAGACTTTCCCACAGACTCTGTCTTCGTGTTGATCTTCCTCTTCCTCTTAACCAACAAATAAAATTGATGTGGCCTAAGGATGAATTCATCCATCCACTCAACTAGAACAGTACAAAATGTACTATAAAAAGTAGTAATTAGTACTAATTTGTGCATCCTTACCTTCCACATACAAACGAACACAGTTGAGACTTCATCCTATCCCCCACAAAATCCACCGCAGACACAAACAGGACCCCAACTGATGAAGGCCTTTAATTAACTGGTAAGCGCCACCGTGACCCCGGGTTCGGTAGCCATTCCAACTGCAGTTGACACATGCGAGACCTTGCAGTGATGGCATGTAACCTCTGCCAAGGGGCCTCGGCCAAGGCGTCTACTGCAGAATTATCCTGTGCCAGCTAGAAACTCCCAACTGCAACTTCATACACTTTGCAAGAATCATTTTTCAAAACTCTGTTCCATACAAACTACATTTCCTACACTCAGTAGAAATGTCAGAAAAGAAAACTGTACGATTACCAACGGACACAACATTTAATACTCATTCGACTCCCTTTTCCTTGGAATGTGGGTTTTAATCCTCTTTCAGCAGAGTGCGTGGCCAATAAAAGTTATCGCCCCCTTCTGAAATCCACTTGTCATTTATGGAGTCCGCAGTCTTTCTGAAACACCTGAAACAATATTCCCAAGGGCCGCTTGATCAAATATTGAACCCCAGGTCCTGATAAGGCCCTTATTTACACACCGCTATTGACAGTTGACGGCAACCACCTGTGCGGAGCCACTACGCCGGGGACCAACCAATGGATACATAAAGTCTTGTAACGTAGAAACTCTCCAAAAAGACCACTCAGAAGCCAGATTAAATCTGGTGGACAGGTGGTCACTTTAGACAGGGTTCTTCACGCTTGTGTCCTTGCGAAAAATATCAAAGGGGCCGCCAAAAAGTGGACGGATTGGCTTGTATATGTTTTATGTAGTATAGCAATGGCCAGGTGGTCCTTATGTAGAATTGAATTGACGTGAAGTGGTCACTTGTACAGGTTTGACTGTCAAACTTACTGTATCACCATTATATGGATAAGTCTAGAAAGCTAGACCTTCCCTTTTTATTGTTTTTTAGCAAAAGGACATCATGTAAACAGAAGGCTGGGAGGGAAACTTGCGTCTGTTCACCTCTTGAAATTGTGTAGCAAGACTTCCTTCCACACTTCATTTCTATGTTCATATTTCAATTTAGCTTTGTTTTATCTCACGTTAGAACTAAGAATCAAAGAGTCAAAGTAGAACTGTAACAAATGTAAATTGTACTATTTCATGCTCTTTCCAGACTATGAATGCCTACCTCGCCTCATAAAAAAGACCCTTCAACAGTTTATCAGTGTTATGGGTCAATAATAACAAAACACCTCTTTGAAAGTTGTCACATTTAAACCAAATTCATCAGCTTGTAACAGGTAGCCAGGCCAGTATATCTGTCGGCCTTCAATGGGGACAAAGTCCAATGAACTGATGTGCTAATAGAACACACAGGGAAATTTGGCAGCATGCCTTGAAGCAGTGGTCTTCCTTACTCCCCAACTTTCAAGCAGAGGTTGGTGGAGAAGATAGTGACCTTTTTATTGTATGCCCCGTTTTCTGTCGGCACTCTCTACCAACATATGGGACATATGATACAAAGGTCACAATCTTCTCCACTAACCTCTGCTTGGAGAGTAGTCTTTCTCTCTTGCAAGCAAAGTTATCTCCAGGACCCAGGGACTGAAACTTGCTTGTCTGGACGGACAAAAATGTCACCCTGTCCCTTCTAAACATCTGAACTTCATGACTTCATATAAAACTGATGATCATGAATAGATATTTTCATAAGCTTTAGATAACAAGTTTAACAACAAAAATCAACAACTTGGGCTACCAAACAATGAGTGGGACGGAAAACAATTCTAAGCTGGAGACAGCCCTGCTTGGAAGTCTTTAAAAATCGGGAGCGAGAAAGGTTAGTTCAGCTCATTTGTTAGACTTTCTGGTTGGGTGTAGGGCCAGGAGCTTCTTTGCATGGGCATGCACGACTAGCGCATTAAACCCTGTCTCTCCCCAACATCACCTCTGGCATACCACACTTACCCCTTATCCTTGAACTACTTTAGGGCTCCACATTCATTTTGGGGGATAGGTTAGCCTGGATGCCAGACCCCCAATCTCTAAAATATATATACAGTATTTCAGAAGATTGGTGTGGCATCCAGACTAGGAATAGGTGTACTGGTGCACCTAACCTAAACATTTAAAAACTTTGCATGCACGCTATTAAATAAACTAGAATGTCAACAAAACCTGCCAGCATTTTCGAGCCTTGAAAAATTGCGATGAGCCGAATTTCTATACCTAAATTCCAAATTCTAAATTAGTAATACAACAAAGGTTTTGATATTCATTTGACTGACATCAAGAAGTGTAAATTATAAATAAATATCTAGGTGCACTAGACACTAGTGTACCCACAGTCAAAAATTAGGAGCACAGCTCGAATCTTGTTAGTGTTACAAGCAGGTAAATCGCACAACAAACAAACCATCACAACTGCTACACACCTTCGCATTTCACTACCTTGGCATGTACCCGTTCAAACTCACACCCATAAAAAATTTGTCAGCTGAAACAAAATGAAAGAAACTGCGGAATACAAGTCATACAAAGACAAACTCAGCCTGCATAGCCTCTTGACCCTGCTCAACTCTTCATAATGAAAAACTGAAAGTTCTCACATCTCTTCCAGTGTCAACAGAACCCTCATTCTTCCCAAACCAGCCGAGCCCAGTCATAACAGGGTCCCAGTAGGAAGTCAGACAGCCTTTCTGCCCAGAACCACTGAACCTTACCGAGCCAACGCCACACAACCCCTGTCTTCATTTACAAACAGAGGAGAGACCCAAGTCCCAAAACTTCTCCCGTCAACACAGGACCACAGCTTCTGTCATCCCGAATCATAATAATAAAGTGATACGTAAGGAGCAAAAGTCGGGCAGGGCCCACCTACGTTTTCTGTTTTGGCCCTGCTTTAGTTTTGCTAAGGAAAGAAAAATAAAGGATGGGAAATATGATATGCCCAATCTGCCAGCCTCCTGTCTGTTGCCTTCTTTATAACTGCTGTTTAAAGTGACAGGTTCGAAAATGAACCTTCACACGCTGCTCAGAACCAAACCAAAACACGAGAAACTCGAATCCTCCTCTGCAAAACATTTCTACTCCGAACCGGGAGGTTATGGAAGTGTGGAAGTGGATTATAGCGAGGGACGGCAGCCTGGCAGGACAAAAATGAATTTCCCAGCCGGCTTACGACAGCCCTGACACCCTGATCCCCTGATGGGCACAAGCTGGGATCAAGGCTACCTGGAAAGCAGCTCCGCTGTGCGAACTGTTCAATGGTGGGTATTGTACGGGAGCACTCGCAATAATTGGTCGTAATTATCACCGTTTTGTCAGCCCGTTTGTCATTTAAGGGTAGGCGAATAAATGTTGGGAAGATCACTCCGTACCTACTCGACTGCCCTTCCCGATGTGGGGAGCTACTCTACCATTATCTCCTTCCAGAAGTAGCCGTACACACACACAGAGGCCGGTGGCATTTAGGTGACAAAGGGGGGCAGGACCCACATTACGTTTATAGTGCAGATGCGTACGGACGGACTAACCGCATTTTTGTCCACCCAAAGTAAGTGTTTTAGGCCTGGAGGCTACGGTCGAACACCTGGCGAATGCACGAGGGAACAAAGACCCTGTTCGGCACAAACGGAGCCGAGCTAGGCAGGCTCCTAACAATGGAGGACGTTCAAGTTTACGGAAGCGCGATCGGCCAGCCACGTTTGAAGTCGGCATGGCCCTAATCCCCTCCTACAAATTATCACCGAGGAAAAACTACCGAGGAGACCAAACGCCCGCGACTTCAAAGGCTGGCTGGGAAGAGCTGGAATACCTTGGCAAGCTCCCCGTGCTCGGCATGCCAAATTAGGTTAGGACTAGGGAAATAGAAATCCCCAACACTGGACCTCCAGTCCTGAAAGACTTCATTCCGGGGTGGGAAACGCTGCAAAGTGGTTTCAATTAATGAACTTGTGCCGGTTGATGACATCAGATGGAGCTACTTATTGCGATGGGGAGATACGGGAGGGCTCCAGCAATCTGTACACTACTAGGGTTACTGGGGAAAATAACTAGCCTCTACCAGGCCCCGCAGATGGCTGGAAAAATAGTAGAAATTGGCCAAATAGAGAGAATAGTATGCTCAGGGAGTCAGCTATGGAGAGAGCAACCATTTGCCATCCATAGAGCGGCAAACTGTACCCCTATAGCAGACTAACTCCTCTTTCAAGTTTCATGTTTTTCTGCCTATTTGGCCAATGTCTACTCTTTCCAGCCGCCTCTGGAGCCTGGTAGAGGCTAGAAAATAACCAATGAGAGAGACAAGCAAGCCAGCAAAACTTTAGACTTTGGCAAGGGTTCACAGACCGTTTTCATCTATAGAGGTGTACATTACTACTAGAATGTGAACACTACCGGTCTGGGCTATGCTCAAGCTGCACCCTCTGTATCTTTTTTTTCAAGAGGGCCTTTTCCTTTCTTCCAGGGCTAATATCAGTAGAATATTCTCAATGGAAGCAAGGAAAAGTTATGGGATACTTAACTAGAGAGTAAAAGTGTACTGTGTGCATTGGAGGTTCTCTCACAATCTAATAAGATGTAACACTGAATCTTTGGCAAAATTATAAGAAAAAGAGTCGAGCTGTATACTAAATGTTTTCAAATTACAGAACAACTTTTCCTTTGAGTTTGAGCAAGTTATTTAATTGAACAATGTTATTTTCTCCATTCACTGGTATTGCCCTAGCAATAACATGGGCATACAAAAATGTTGACCAGGTTCAATATATTGGGCATGACCTGAAAAACTTGTGAGTGTTTACCCAATACTGAAGAGTCTAGGTACAGTTGTGTACAATCCTGTGCCTCTATTTGAACAACATCGGCAACTTTTCGTTCGCATTGCCATGCCTATTGTACATGTCTAACACCTACAAGTACGTGTGTCTCAGACGGTTGCAAACGGTCCACACCTTGGCGGAAGGTACTAGTCGAGATTACGCCCAGTTGAAGACAATACACCCTGTTATAAAGACAGTTCGTTATAAAGACAGTTCGTTAGTCACCTGTGACGGGAGTTTTTAATTAAGACTGGTGATGAATTGGCCCGCAAATCCTTTCACCCCTGACAGTGATTAATTTCCTAAACCTCACCTGGACGATACCTGGTGCACCCAAGGACAACCAGCGACAAAATCAACCATCGTAAACAACAGAAAGACATTTTATTTTCACTTCATCTCTCCTCTGGAGGGCATAAATTAAGGAAAATCCTACAGAGAGTTACAACTGCAGTTGCACGATTACAAAACGTCACTCAAAGTCAGACTTTTATAGCAAATGATTTCTGAATGACAGCGTTTGACGCGGTTCACATGCACGCTACAGTATACACATCTTCAACAGACCAGAAAACAACGGAAAGCCTACGAGTCTGTTCAAAATAAAAACATTGGTGAAACTTAGACACCCTTCAAACACCTGAAAAAGTTTTTGAGAAGTTTTCCTACAAAACATTAACACAAGACATAAACACCTCCCTCTATGAAAAATAAGACAGCGATAGACACAGAAATAGTTCCTTACATTGCAATGATCGTACAAGAAGTATAAGTAGGCCATTCTATAAATCATAACAAGGACATGTCCTGTTTTATAACTTCATTGGGTCTGCATAGAAAACTACACAAGTAATTCCTAGGTACATGTTACTGTGTAGTAGCCATTAATTCAATGACTTTTCTAGTCCATGTTTTCAAGATCTTTATCACAAAGATTTCCATGAAGATCTGGAGGCCTCTAACAATGGCATACTGACCCACTGTTGAGAAGACAACCCTCACCATATTGTAAACAGAAGAGTCGTTTTCAGATCATTGTGTCGAATCATTATTCTCCACCTCCTGCACGTTGTTGCCACAAAGTTGCCAATTACAACCCACCCCGCCACACAATAGAAAATATTACCCCCACTCCAGTAGTCGCACCTCGGTGGTTAGAAAACACACTCGGTAAAACAAATCTCTCATAGGGGATTAGCACAAGTGGTGGGTACAGGTGTCGACCATACTTCAGCAGAACGGGGGAAACACTGATGCAAACAGATAGACCTGTGCTGTATCACTCTATCACATCAAACCTGAGCCACCCTCACACCTCACTACACAAGGCAAGGAGCTGGAAGAAGAAGAAAAAAACATCTGAAGTCGCTTACCAGGTTTTGAGGCTTCGCTGCGAGGAGAGGACACACCACGGTAGGTTTTCCCCCTGGCAGCTTCAGATGGCCACCATTACTAAGGACAAATTTCCCAGACTGTTGGAAGGCTCCACCGCAAACAACAGCACATTCCACATACCACCAAACTCCCTCCGCCAGAGAGCAACTACCCGCTCCTGCTGGGTGCCCATTGGCACCTTCCACCCTGCACAAGTCTTTCCATCTGTGCCCTTCGACCCCAATACTGTAACAAATACCCGCGACCTCTGACCCGCGGGTGCCAGCCAGGCAGGAAAGTCTACTCAGTAGGAGCGAGGGGAAGCCATGCGTGGCAAATTCATTTCAGCTCACTGGCCTCTGGTGGTTGGAATAAAGAATGGACAAAAGACAAAATGGGCCTGCACACGGAGCGTTTTAATATGCCAGGGGCTACAAAACGCAAATGTTGCCATCGTCCACGACTCACACGTTTCTAGTTCCACCCAAGCCGCGAACGGAAGTGCAAAGACTCTCCGGTGTTCACAACAATGCCGGGATTGACCCAACAGAAGTTTATATTTGAGGCTTAAAACTCCTGATAGAATGATAAGAGTCAAAGGGACAAATGGGGCAATGCACACGGGGTATGCACCGTGCCCCCGGGCTACGCACTCGGAGAGTTGTTTGGGCAGATAAACATTGTTGGCAAAACATCTATACCTCCGCAACAGTCGCCTCGTGTGTGGAATCAGTACAAACTTTTCCTGATCCTGTCAACTGTAGAATGTGGGGAGTCCTCTGGTAAATGTGTCCAAATGTGTCATAAAAGTCTGGGGACAAACACATCTCACACACAAAAAAATCAAAAAAATTGTGACAAATCATGGAAATGTTATAAAAAATTATCTTAATGTTGAACTGGGTCAAGAGACACTTAAGGATCACCATTTGAGGATTTTCATGCTTTCTCTCTTTCTCGAAGATTGACAAACAATGAAAGTGTTCTAACATTTACATGATCTAAGACAAAACTTCAAAACCAGAACTTTTTTCCTTCTGTATAGACCAACAACCATTGAAAAACAACAAAGAATACCTACTTGAGTCGGCTGACATGAAAACAATAAATCAAAAACCTTTATATTGCAGATTCTATCTATAATGATAAATTTTACATGATCCAATTTTTTAAAAACATCTAGTCCTGCTTTCAAAACTACAACCTCTTTTTTCTACTGTATACACCACCAAGCATTGAAAAAAAAACAGCATACCTACTTGAATCAGGGACATCAGTAAATCGACCACCTTTGATTTGACCATATCTTATACACATAAACACAGTTTTATAGAGCTGAGGTTGTGGGAGATTTGCACAGATCCAGGGACAGGGAACAGACACTAGTGCTACTGTGGCCCGCACACCACCCTCCCTGCAGACCATACCTAATACCTTACAGGTGTGAGGGTCCCACACAACATAATGAATTAGGGACGCATTCCTCAAGCTTCAACCCACGTTATCATCAAGACTGAACCAAGAAGACTGCAGGACTGGAGTAACAAATCTTAGCTTTACATTCCTGTACTTTACATGGGAACTGTACAGTAAGTATATAAGGAGCGGTCTAAACTGGAAGATCATCCTATCTGACTTCTCTACTCTACTCTACTTAAGAGCCAAGAGTAGGAATACAGTTAACATACAGAGAGCAATAAACTTCATGGTCCATGACTCACAATACAATTTTTTCACAACTTAATTTCTTTAGTACTTGGTATTGGCATTTGCACAAGAACTTGAGGTTAATTATCAACATAATTTTAAAAAATCAGACAAAAAAGTTGAACTTATGTTATCATTTGTGTCTACTATTCTGAGGTTATGAGTAGAGTAGAGTAGAGTAGAGTAGAGTAGAGTAGAGTAGAGTAGAGTAGAGTAGAGTAGAGTAGAGTAGAGTAGAGTAGAGTAGAGTAGAGTAGAGTAGAGTTTCTTCGGCCAGGTAGGAATCGGCTGGTTCCATATGAATAGGCTATAGATAAAATAACTAAAATTATACATTATTGTTACAGATTTACTTTTCAAAACAGTGTTAAAATTATTGCTTCTCTCTCTTGAGGTAAACAAAGTAAAGAAACATCAGTTCTTGGGAGGGCAAAACAATTTTCCACCACATCCCGGTCTTCTTATGGGGAACGGTAAAAACTAAAAGAGAGAGAGAACTTCATATAAAGTCTTTCTTTAACACACCTGTTGCTTTTCCTAGAGCAAAAGCAATATAGTACACTACAGGGTCTACTTTGACATTGACTTTCTAGCTATATGCTAAAGGTACTCTGTAATTATATCTATACTCTAAAACATGAGTCAGCTTCAAGGCTACCAGAGTGATTTACACCAGTACAAGTGAATCACCACGTAAAACTCCATCCCTGCGTTCTCAAGCCTGTTTAGTTTTCATGTTGGGCCGTCTCTGTCAGCCTTGATCAGCCAATCACATTTGTTTCAGGGGTAAGCATGCTGGTAATCCTTGTTAGAGATGTGACTTAAATCATCGTGACACCCACATAAATACCACTTGTCTTACTGTCACAAAGTAAAAACAATGTGCTAAATTACACATGTCCTGCACTGGGCATTAACCTTGATAGGAGTTAACATTTCATTAGCTACAAAAACAAGTCTCTTCTTCTTCTAAAAGAAAAAAAAAAGTAAGTTACAAAATTTTGTCACTCCGCGAACAAGATGTACAGTAGACATGGAAAATTTGGAGGTACGAGTTTTGTTACCTTTCTAAAGTCACTGATTTAAGAATATTGTAATCACACGTGACTGATGAATCTCTTCAATGAAATATTGACAAATTTCAAGAAGAACTTGATTCTACTTCTAGTGTAGTTATTGCTTTTACTACATTATCAGTATTCCAAATACAAGATAGTTGACTAGAAATATCCTCTTTCAAGTAGTTTCCTCAACAAGCGTAGACAATTTTTTATCAGAGACACCCAACCCCAAGAAAACAACAGTCCAGCGTCTAACATTCCTTTTCATCAACATTGAGGTTGTAAGCCAGCTTTACTCTACTCTACTTTATCATTCAACTCCACATTGTCACAACAGACACTTGCATTTCTTCCTGACATCAAAAGCTATCTGATGTCAAAAAAAATCAAAACCATAAACAGTCTATGACAATAGATACAAAACACTGACGCTTTGCTGCAGTACCAATGGAAGCTACCAGGAGGCCCATAATCAACCTTCCCAACACCTACCAACGTACCAAATATCATCACAATCCATCCAGAGGTACATAAGCTATGCTGACCAAAAATATCCAGAGACTCAAACAATACCTTCATTTTGTTTCAAAACAAGAAAGCAACAAAGAAAACCCTAAAGACCTCCTCTACAGCTACAAAACTGTATACCTCTAACCCTGCTACAGACCTTGATCTACATGTAAATCTAGGTGAAAATAAATCCTATCATCATGACAGTTACTCTACCTGGCCTAAAAATCTACTCTTTTCCTGTCTACTCTACATACGAGCTCTACCAACTTGACAACAGAAACAAAGAAAAACCCAAGAGCTCCTCCACAGCTACACAACTGTATCCTCCCAACCCTGCTCCAGCCTTGCCCCTAACTCCTATCAAAATACCATTAATCTCCCCACCCTACAGCGCAGATTGTTTTCCTTTCTCCCTGCAGCATCTCTCCCAGACATCTCCCCTGTTATTGTAACATTTCCCTGCCTGTGGAAGTGATTATTGTGGAGCCATGGAGACTGGCGAGGCCGTAAACTAGCCTGCTCCTAACGTGGACTTGATAAGGTGCACAGATCTCGGGCAGCGATATGCACTTGAACTTCCAGCGGGGTCAGCCCCCGCAGCAGGGCATTGTGGGAAGGGGAGGTTACATGACCCAGCTGGCTGCTGGGGTGATCATGTGACAGGGATGGGTTGTGTCAAGTCGGGTGACAGACAAACATACCACAGTAACCAGTACGCTGTACTATACAGAAACACTGAATGGGACCTCAGGAATCCACACTGACACAGTAGCACAACAATTCAGTAGGTAGTTCACTGTACCACAAAACGTTAAAGAGCGAAACATACCAGTCACCAGTCACCAAGATCTACTCTACTCTACTCTACACTGTACTGTACAGCAACAGTGGGAACTGAACCTCAGGAATCCACACTGGGTCTCACGTATCAGTAGCACAACAATTTAGTTGGTAGTTCACTGTACCACAAAACGTTAAAGAGCGAAACATACCAGTCACTAGTACAGTGTACTGTGCAGCAACAGTGGGAACTGAACCTCAGGAATCCACACTGGGTGGTATGTACAGTAGCACAACAATTTAGCCGGTTGGTACTGTAGTTGCTAGTTCCCTGTACCATAATATACACTGTTTGCATTGTACCATCACTGTACCAAACTGCTTGAGCCGACTTCAAAAGTAGATTTCAAGGTGAACATTCAAGGTGAGCATTAAAAAATAAAAATACTGGACAAAAATGTTGTACTCAAAAGGTAGCTGTATTATATTGTATATAAAAAAAAGGATTGTATACAAGACCAACTGTAAGTCATGTTCATGATGTGGCAAGTCTACTAAAATATTGGTTTTTTTTTCAAACCTTCAACTTGCAAAGCTAAACAATTCATTAAAAACACACTTGACAATGCAACATCAGTATTTTAATTGGCATTTGTAGCATTCTGATTATATATTATTTTTATAACAGAAAAACGTTTTTGGTGTACATTGTCATTGTGCGACCCCTCCGGCTGACTAGCTAACAGGACTGATCAAAATAAATTACAACAAAAATACTGAAAAGTTTATACCTTTTCTGCAATGGCAAGCACAACTTAATACAGTACAATGCAGGAAAGTACCCACTTCTTACCTAATATATAGAGTTTGGGAGTACATAAAAAGTTAACTACCTGTTGCATCTCCTCAATCAAAAGTTCAACACAAGTCAGTGATCATAAATGTGACAGATACACAGATACAGGGCCTGTGAAGTACATAAAACATTAACTACTAATCCAAACTTCACTTTCATGACAACAAACTCCACCGTATCAGACACAGATGCAATCATCTCTGTCTGCCAAGTCAATCAGAAAGCATGACCTTCCCTTCCACAGTTAATCTTTACACGCTAATCATGCGTGTAAAGCGTTCAATTCAACCCCAACTCTCCACTCAGCACCCAAGATGATCACAATAAATAATGACAACAAATTATGCCCTCTAACATAAGTCACCGAACCCTTATTACGTGACAAGACTGGTTTTCAAATCAGAGGAACACATAAAAAAAGCAATAGTAAATCTTCATGACACCAGGCACTTAGGTTTTGAATAATTAGAACAAGTTTGCAGCCCAGGCACTGTGCCCTCATAAGACTGGTTTTCAAATAGTCAAGTATGGGACTTGGCACACGAAAAGAGCAGTAACTCTTCCTTGCATATCTCAGAAGGCATGAGGTACACTTGGGTTTGGTTTTGAAGCAGTAGAACAAAGTTTGCAGCTCAGTAACCGAGCTCTCGTTACGTGACGAGACTGGTTTTGGTATAATTTTTGCGGGACCGTACACACAAAATGAGCAACAGCAAATCTTCCTGACACATTTCAGAAGGCATGAGGTACACTTGGTGTTGGTTTTGAAGCAGAAGAAGAAGTTTGCAGCCCAGTCACCAATCCTTCATTATGTTACGAGATAATTTTCAAATAAAGTTTGGGACTGCACACACAAAAAGAGCAATAGCAAATCTTCCTGACACACTTCAAAAGGTATGAGGTACACTTGGGTTTGGTTTTGAGGAGTACAACAAGTTTGCAGCTCTCATTTTGCAAGAAGACAGGTTTTCAAATGAAGTATGGGACTGCAAATATAAAAGAGCAACAGTAAATCTTCCTGACACATTTCAGAAGGCATGAGGCACACTTGGCTTTGGTTTTGAAAGAGTTCTAACAAGTTTGCAGCCCGGCCTGCCACCCGACACCGGCAGAGCTGACCTCTGAGCCCGGGTTAACTACGGAGGTGAACAGATTTCTACAGTCTTGTCTTCAAACTCGCGCTGCCGACACACACGCACTCTTCCACACGGACTCTCACACCAGTCACCACCAGTAAACTCCGCCAACACCATTCCACGACATCATTCATAATTTATAGAGCCCTCTCGGGTAAAAATCGGGGACGCTTTTGACAGCTGCAGCCGACGGAGATACAGATCTGCTAACCTATAAATATTCATGTTACATTAATTAGAACAATGCTGCGAGTTTCCCTCGCGAGTCGAACTCACGGCAACAAACAGCAAAACTTGGACTACAAGAGGTTCAATTTCACATAACAAGTCCAACACAGAGCTGGTAAGGGACGTAGGAACCAGGACAGAGTCGTTCGGGCAGACTTTGAGGCCTGAAAGTGAGCGGTGGCGACCAAAGTTTACTACTTTCAAAACAATGAATCTTTGCAACTATTTGCAACATGATACCCTCCAGCTATGCGGGTCTAAACGGACGATTCTGGGCAAAAACAGCGAATATAACACACACAACAGGTAGAATAGTGTGTAATGTAGTGCTTCGTGAGAGTTTTTGATACTCTGTGAGAGAAATAAGGGAGAATTTTACCTGAAATTCGAAGCAATCTCGCGATTCCTGTCCCCGTCAGCCATCTTGCCTGGAAATGACCCAGCTGTGGCCTCCCGACATGCACCAGTGAAGGCATCCAACTATAAATCAAAATTTAGTCCCAGTCGATCTAAAATGTGCGTGAAAGTAAAATTTTGCCATACTGATATACACAAAATAAAAAACATCATCTAGAATTTGTTCTTTTTATGCCATAAATTTCTGTATTTAAGCTTGAAGAGGACCTGAATGTGACTAAAGGTGTTTTTAAGTTTCGTTGCGATCATGACCACGCCCATCGGGTCAAGGGAGGTCACCCAGGAAGGAATGTCCCGAAAGAAAAACATCAACACCTCCGCTTGAAGACAGCCTCTGTTCGCGTTATAACGCAGCGGTTCTGCATCCATACCTCGCAGAGTGGCGCTTCACAGTATCAGGCGACGTCTCTGATCGACTCTAAAGTTGACATGATTTTACAACTTTTATAATTACCGATTATCGCGATGCGGTGCCATGATCCTGTCAACAACTCACCAGCGTCTCCTAGCGGAATGGCTATGAAGTGACAGCCTCACGCCCGTGCGACGAAGCTTCTCGGACTGATGACCTGCGATTTTCCTTTTAATATCGTTTAAGATTTCTTGAAATAACGTTACAAGTACTAACTTGCATATGAATGAATGTGCCGTACCACCTTCGCAAAGACAACGTTAACGTTATATTTACTCTCTCTTTTATTGATAAGTTTATTGCAAATTCATGCCCGTAGGCTAATTGCATGTTGACAACAGACAACATAGGGTGCAATATCTTCGAACATGCTCCAACTTCGGATGGATTTGTAATGTCTTATCATGCAGGATCCATGTATGGTTTCAACCAGAGAGCTGAATAAGAACATTAAGAATCCAGCTTCATAGAGTTCTCATAAGATTTATGCCAAAGGGTTTCTCACGCACATTTGCCATGTCTCACTTCTTTCGGTTCATTGATACATGTACATACAAACTTTATCTAATGCTAATGCAGGACAGCAATTAGTGATATATCTTATCTTATTTTATAAACAATACTGCGCAAATAATTGGATCAAATAAATGACATATAGCGCTCGTTCTCATGATCATTTGAATGTTCACATTTTGTATATAATTTGTAATATCTGCTACCGTTAGAAGTAAGACGTTCCTGACATTAAGATATGCCACAGATAAGGTACGCAAGCAAAGCTAGAAAAGTTTTAAGTCGTCATAAAAACTACAGTTTGACATCTCATTTGTGGCATATCCTAATGCCAGGAACGTCTTATTTCAATCGGTAATGGAGATTACAAAATGTGTACATTTAAATGAGAACAAGCGATACGCGCAATTTGATTTTCTTTCACTTCTGTAAAGTTTGATGTCAGTATTTCTTTAGCAAGTTACCTATCTATAATGATTACCTTTTTTGTTGTTTGATCTTATTTACCTATGTATACATCATTAAATGATCAGCAATTATTATAACAATAAGTAATCAATCGCAGTTAAGGGGAAACCCTCGAAAAGCCCTTCCCTGCATCTTTTTCTTTAATGTTTCCAGCAAAAATGTATATTTTTTTATGTGCAAATAAACAATGATAATAAAAAAATATGTAGAGGTGATCCAAGCTTGCCTTACTGGCATCCGATGATGTGCTGAGTTCAAATCCCTGGCAGGTCCGATATCGTGCCCCTGGGAAAGGCATTTTGCACCAATTTTTCTCTCCAGTCACATGTGAGTACCTAGCTACAGCTGGGGATGTTCCACGGATAGGATGTTAAATGGAGGTCCCATTTCAGGAGAGTCATACCTCAAGCATGTTAAGGAACCCACCACACTTATTGATAAGAGTAGGGGTCCATCTTGGTGTGAGTGGATCAAATAAATCTGTCCGGATATGCAGCTTATACTCTTCAGTACAAACCCCCCATGTATTATGCTGCAAGGCAGTTTACTGGATGTACAATACAAACAAATGAAGACAAAAAAAAGTCGCCAAAGGTTAGGCTCACCACAATTTATTGTCATCATGTGAACACTTGGTAGTGTGAGTTAAACATGAAATGTTCCGCTGTTTCATAATCATGATTGTAATGTCCGAAAATCTCACATCACATTAACGATGGTCCCACCAATGGAAAAAGCTGCAGTCAGACTCAGACAAGCCTTTGGACTCACAAAATGGTCTTATTGTGTGGAGTGGCATAGAATTATTATTGAATCGAGAAGATGTAACATGTAGTTGTTGGCTTGTTGCTTTAGCTACAGATGATATAACAAAACAAAAACATGAATCCTCACAACTGATACATCATTTTGTATGTTGATAAAGGTTAGCCATCCAGGTAGTAAAAAAACACAAGATAACAGCTACTCAAGCAACTGGGAAGATTTCGAAAACGGTCAGAAATTTCAAATAGCCTCCACTACAACAGACACTGACGAAAGGTAGTGGTAGCTACAATGTACCTGAAACGTCTGACAATTTTCAAAATCCATCCAGTTGCTTGAGTAACTGTTATCTTGTGCTTCATGTTCCCACCTTTACTCGGAATGTTTCAAGGCTTTTGTTTTAGCAGGAATGAAGACCATAGACACACAATGTGTAACACAAAGTGAGATACAGTAAGTTATACCTGAAAACAGATTTCTCAGACTTACTCTTTTTGTACCTACTTTTCTTACAAAGTTGACATTTCATAGCTAGCTGCTTCTGAAAGTCTTGCACACTACAAATCTTTAAGAAATTTAGGTGATCTTAGAGGGTGCTTTTTGCTTCTTGTGTTGTACATGCTTGTGATTATGACAGCCCATCCCCTTTTTGTTTCATAAGAAAGATATCTACAGAGAAGATTTGAGGATCTAAGCAGAAGCAAATAATCTAGCCTAGTGCTAGGCTTTATAGAGATTGCAATACACAAAATGTTGCATTTTCAGCTAGCTACAAGTACATGTACACGTTGTAGCGGCGTAAGACTACAGATGGGAGGTCACATGCTACATAAAACACAAAAATGTTACATACTGCTACAGCGGGTTGATGTTACGAAGACCACAATAGTTCTTTTTTTTCATGTCTCTGCATCTGCTGACATATACATAATAAAGCTATCTGCACTGTAATGACTACGTGGAGTTTGTTTCTATTTTTCTGCTGTTTGTGTCGACTCAAAGCTCGTCCTTCGCGTGTGTGGCTTTCCTCTTCAGGAAGGACATGAAGTCGTCGACTTCTCGCCCACCCTGCAGGAAAAAATGAAAGCAACAATTAGTAACCAGGGCTCGAAATCCATTTTTGCAAATAGGTTGGGAGGAGGACCATCAAGGAGGACCTACACCACCTCAACCTACACGATGTAAATCCACAGGACAGAGGCACCTGGCGAGCGGCCACCAAGCTCCCCCATCAGCATGCAAGCACGTCAAACCCCCAGATGATGGGGAAAAGAAGACGTTAAACCGGATAGTGAGTGAGTGAGTGAGGTGCACTGGTGTACCCTACAAAGAGAATTAGGTGCACAGAAAGAAATTTGGGTGCACCACATAAAATAAAGTTGAATGTCAGGAAAACATAATTACAGTTTAATGCTCTTATAATTATAATTAAGAACTCCAATCTGTAATTCTATAGCTTCCAATTTTCAGACTAGTAGTGCATTAAAGAAAGTGCAACAAAGGGTTACATTGCTTTTTCTGATACTGTTTACTAGTGTACTATAGTACCTTTACCCTATAGCCTACAAAAATATCTAGGTGAATTAGTGCACCCACAGTCAAAAATTAGGTGCACAGCTCCAATTTTGGGTGCACACAGGTGCACATGCACCCAGTATTTCGAGCCCTGGTAACAAAGTCTGCATCAAGGTCTCATTCATGAGGTATTTCTTTACATTGTAGGGCAATGCAAAAACCACTACCTTGGAAATTAGTTACCAAGTAAAGATGATAAATAAATGAATAAGGAAATAAAGAAAAATACATTGGCACGCTCCTAATAAACCTACAGCAAATGTATTCATATCATTCATTCTATGTAGAGCACATTTACCCTACATCTGGTAAAAAAACTTTCACCACTTTAACTTTTTAGACCAGTTGGGCTGGCTAAAAGGGATTTTCACCGCTATAAACACATGTTCATGCAGCCATTTACTTTCTGGGTTGCTACTCTTTTAGGGCACCCACTTGGAGCAATACATGAATGAGGCCTTCAGTAAGCAAGTCTGATATCAACAGGTGAACGATATCAAGAGCAGTCTGGTGCCAGCTCCTGTAATACTCCACACATCTGCTAGATGGCTCTTCATAGCAATACAACTGTGAAAGTAAGACCATGGTCTAGGTGCTACAGTGTGTCACAACTAAACAATTTAGTAAACTGAAAATAGCTGAGGTAAAATTACTTACATTGTATTTTTCTGGATTATCTTTGCCACCTACTGGTGCCCAGAATATTGTTGGGAACCTGCGAAGAGAGTGGACGAAAGGAATAGTGAGACACAAATGGCCGATAGAGTTAAATATCGAGTTTAAATAAAGGCACAAACAAAACAAACAAAGCACTTTAATGTAATCATCTTATGATGGTGTCACAAAGAATAATGTACTGTATTCGGATATAAAACGGAACTACAGCACTTGTCAAGACACCTTTCATTTAATGATTTACTCAAGGCCCTTTTCACTACACGATTATCGCTGAGTGCTTAAAATTGGATTTATGTGACCCTTGATTTTATAATTGGAATATGACGCATGGTGGTAAGGTATGATTTTCAAAGATATCGAACTTCAAAGATTGTTTTAAAATATTCATTCTTTATCTATGAATTATCTTTCAACAAATCTGTCAAATTTTTGGTCCCATAGCAGCCTCTAGTGGAAAGGAGGTACAATTTATCTGAAAGACAAGAGACAAAAATGCTGATGAATAAGTGAAGTAAAATTAAACAAACAAACAAACAGACTCACCCTGTGACTTTGAAGGCGCCAGGTGTGTCGTTGGCTGTAGCGTCCATCTTAGCGATGACGATGCTGTCTGTATCCTTCAACTGGAACAACAAATATAACACCAATAAGCTAAAGTACATGCAGAACAAACTATACTCAACTTCTGATATTAATCTTAGTCTGCACACTTGAAGACGCCGACACAGCAAAACCGTCCGTGACAGGCTGAATAAAAGTTCTAAACATGAACTACCCAGCTCCAGATGTCTTACTGAGGGACGATAGCAGTGTGAAAGATGTCAGTTAGCTGCGGAATGAGTCCACTCTACTTTATACAACTTTCAACATTGAGAAGGCAAAATATCCAGCTAATTTAATTAATACTTAATATCATGTATCTGCATTTGATAGTCTTGATTAAAATAGATGACAGATTAGTTTTCTTAAAGTTATAGCAATTATTACAGTGCGTTTATCTGACCAACTGTCCATTGTAACTGTGCCAGTCTCTGTTTTTATTTGCGACATCATGACATGGCCAAATTCTGGAAGGAGAGACTATTCCTAAGCAAGATACAAGTTCTGAAATGGGGGAAGATAGGGCATGCATTTCCACCTTTTCAGCTCTGGAAAAATGAAAATTTATGACATTATTTGGTTTTCTGTCTGTAACAATGCTGTTTGGTTCAAGGTGAAGTTCAGTGAAGCATCTCATGAATAAACAAACTCTAACGTACCTTTTCTCCGAGCTCGTCCCATTTGGGCGCCAGGTTCTTGCAGTGTCCGCACCACGGTGCGTAGAATTCGATCAGGACGTCTCTCTCCTCGTCCATCACAATCTCATCAAAGTTCTCGGCCACAACAGTCTAGAAAAAAACAAAAAACATTGTGATGCTTCCCCAATTCCTGCTATGAAAGATGAAAAAGAAGGTAAAGCAGTCATCCTACACAGAAGTGAAGCATAATGCTTTTTCAAGTAGGTAGTACTCGTGCAATGCGGCTTCTCCACGGCTCGCGTTTTTAGCCAAGCACACCCTACTCTTCTCGATAGGTGTGCTGGGTTCTTTCACAGGTTCTTTTAGAGGGGGATATAAACTCTGTTACTTTGGGGACCACATTCTTTACATGCAGCAGCGACACCTAGCTGCAGTGCAATGTAGAACCAGTCAGTATTACACTGAGGATATTGAGAGACAACCACGGAAACATCAGCAGGTGGTTATATATTGGTTGTGTATAAAGAACTTTGTTATCCATCAATGTTCTTTACCATAAGATAGTGAGAAAGCACAGGTGAGATATCCACAGGTGATATATCCACAGGTGTTGTTTCTTACCTTGACTGGTCCGTCGTTATCTTCTGGAACAGGCTCAGACTTCAGGTACCTCTTCACTTTTCCATCCAGGAAGTCTCGAACAAACTTCTCAAGGTTGTCAACGCTGGAGGGAAAAAAGTAAGCGCATTTCTTATTAAGTCAAGACAACAAAATAACATCAAGCTTTTTTTTTAGAAATAGATTATAAGAGTCTGGGCTCAAAATGTTGCGCACAACAACTTCACAGGCACATGGCTTAGCAGCAGCTGGTTATATTACACTGAACGACCTGCCACACCTATCCTTTGTACATCTGACTAAAACCATTCTTTAAATCTATCTAGTGAGGATGCTCCTATATACAGTACAATGTACTAAGTGATTGTTGTATTAACATTAATCCTGTTTTTGTCCTGATAACTGACCTGAATTCGTCCTTCATGATGAACTTGTCGTCACTCTTGTTACTACACTCAACGACCTGTCACACCTAACCTTTGCACATCTAGCTGCCATCAACTTTTAAAGCTATCTAGAGAGGATGCCCTTTCTGTAATCAAGTGACTATTGTAGTAACATTAATCCTGTTTTGTTCCAAGGATGTACCTGAACTCGTCCTTCATGATGAACTTGTCGTCACTCTTGTCCCTGGCGGCCACGACCGGCTTGTCTGAGCTGCTGGAGTCCAGCCCGAACTCGGACAGCTGGCTGTAGAAGTCTGATCGGCTCGCAATGGCGAAGTACGCCTCCTTCCCCTCCTCCTTCAGCTTTGTGGCCACCTTCAGTACCCTGAAGATGTTTTATTCAAGACTTAGTATAAAGGATCCCATATAAATCTGTAAGCAGCGACACCTTAGCAGCAGAGCAAAGTGAACCAGTCAGAATTGCCCTGGGGAAGCTGACAGACGGTTAGCCTCCTGTGCAGGCCTTCTATAACGCGTGACATATATATTGGGGGAGGGGGGAGCTCTTATGCCGGCAAGGGAGTTGTGCAGCCGAGGGAGTTGTATAGCCGAGGGGTAACGTAGATAACGCGAGGACCCCTCGGCTATACAACTCCCTCGGCTACACAACTCCCTTGCCGGCATAAAAGCTCCCCCCTCCCCCAATATATATGTCGCGCGTTATAGAAGGCCTGCACAGGAGGCTAACAGACGGTCACCGAAACATCAGTTAATTGGGATCTGGCAGAAAAGACGATTCTACAAGAAGAGATTGTAATCGGGATGCTAGGAATGTTTTAGGGTAGTTTCTCATTTATAAATCCTGAGTTTCAAGTCAATCCTTTGATCTTAAGTGACATAAATAAAAAATTCTGTCTTTTAAGTGAATATCCACACGACAGAAACTCTACTGGTAGAATCGGTGAATACGAAAAATTGGACAGAGACTGTGACAATAGCAGAATAGCATCAGAGAATCACAATAAACCAGCTTGCTTCAAAAACAGAAAATATTTTTACCTGTTTCTCCAGTAGTTGCTTCCTGAAAAAGAAAAGAACAGGATTATATGTACGGAAGAAAACAAAATATGAATGTAATGCAATTTGTAGAGGATAGGTTGGGCCTAGGAAAAAATCTTGTGTATCCAGTCACCCGACCGACCCTGGTAAAAAGCTGCCAACCCGACTTGCAGGTAAGAGACATAAACTTTTCAATCAGACACCTGAGTGATGAAAACATTGTAGAATCATTTCCCTTCATGTTGCAGTTTTGATCATTTTGATCATTTATCTTTTTCAGGCCAATAATCAGAAACACAAAATCACTTTTCCTACACTTAACACTTCATTTTCCAACAACAATGAAGACAGCACCTAGCGACAAACAGAAGTGTTCCACCCTCACCTTTGGCGTTTTTGACGTAGTCCACATCGTAGTAAGCCACCACCAGGGGTTTTCCGAACTTGTCTGCGTTGTTGTCAGTCATGTGGCCGCACAGTCCCAGACTGGGGAGAACAACAGAACATTCCAACTGTTAATTTTCAAATCTAAACTGTACCTTTTTTATATTTCATCTGACCCTTACCTCTTCCCCCATGACCTCAATGAAAACTACAAGCCATATTTCTCTATTCTATACACTTAAGTACTGTAAAAAATCTGTATTCCCAATGCAACTAGACAAACATCCCAATGAAAAACATTTTTTTTTTCAATTTCTATTATTACTTGAAAGCGAGAAGTTGAATTTTTTATGTCCATCAGCATTATTTCATGTAAGTTGTGTAAATTTTGTATTTTGTGGGTCACAATACAGGTCTTCATTGTGAACATAAGTATCCAAAATTAAAAAGAAACTGACCTGTTGCCCTACAACACAGAATCACAGATACAAGCAGTTCATAACACAATCTGTTAAGATTCAACATGAGAGCAAACATTCTATATCCACGTATAGCAAGATTTGTACAAGACAGACAATAGATGGCATGGAGTTCCTTTAATAGACATCACACTGGGGTTGTGTCAGCAATGTTTCTGTTATTCTTTTTTCTGCATCGGAAGTTCCCATGTTTACCCCATATCTGTTTCAGTTTGTATAATCCTGTTGTCTGTCCAGCGGTGCCGTTTTTGCTTGAGTAAAGCACCACTGTGTTCATTTTTCATTTCTTGCTTGAATAAAAACTTAGAACTAAAAGAAACTGACCTGTTGTCCTTGAGCCATGTCTTGATCTTGTTTTCGGAGGCCTTTCCCTCGTACACCAGCTGCTTCTCCTCAAACTTGTTGTGCAGACGAGGAGGATAGAACAGGACAACGGCGCTGTATGAGGGAAGAAACATCGGTCATTTAAAATTTGTTTGGAAAAGTAACATTTCTTAAGGACAAAAAAGTTCAGTCCAGGAAAGAAGGACGATTGCTGTGACAGCTATCATGACCAAAAGCTGCATTTCCGTCGAATGACTACTGTACTTCTCAACCCACCCAACCTAATGATGAATCACAGAGCGGTCCTCGTCAGCTTGACAGACAAAGACTGTGCATCAGATTTTCCTCCTACTCTGAAATTAAATCATCACGAAGGCAAGAAATATATAATACAGTACTTACTCGTCCTGGTAGCCGTACTTGTCGATGACGTCCCTGGCCTCGGTGTAGGCAAACCTGTAGTCGTCACGGTTACTGTCCGCCGCCTTCAGGAAAGCCTTCTTCAAGTCGCTGTCTTCGGCAAAGAAGCCTGCCAAGCAAAAAATGTTGTAAGATCAGGGCTTGAAATACTGGGTGCATGTGCACTTTTGTTCAACCAAAACAGGAGCTGTGCTCCTAATTTGGATATTTGTGTAGGGATACGTGCAATATTCACATTGCCATGTTAAGAATCTCAAGTCTGACACAGCAAAAGGGATTTTTCAAGAAAGCATCAGTCCTTCAAGACGTTGCTTACCTACGACGCTGGCCTCGAAGTTTCCGATGAACTTCTCCATGGTTTCCTTGTCCAGCACAGGTTTGGCGCTTGGGCCGACCTGCTTCCGCATGAAGCTCACGATGCCATCTGCAAGTCAAGAATAACAACACAAAACTTACAAAAACGCACTCTGAATCATTAGAGTTAGGCCTAAGATCTTCCCACAACGGATATTGTATCTGTCTGTAAACAGTGTTCCTGTAGAGCTTTGGGTTTCGTGCTGCTAATTCCATCTCCCCCATTGTTTGGAATCTCAGTTTTCTCCCAACTTCCAGCACTGTGTTTCTAAGTGTAGTATTGGGTACCTTAGGTTGTTTTCCTTTTGCCTTCCAGTTCGCAGTGATTCTTGTTTCTCCCTCCTTGATACCTCGCCCATGAAATGCAGGCTTCTCTTAACTATTTCACTTATAGCAGGTATCGAATCATAGTACAGAAGTGAGATAAGGAATCGTTCAACAAGAAAGACAAATGGATTAAAAATTCTACCTTAACACCCCTATAAAAAAACACTTAATGTAATAAGATACTTACTCTGTTCCCTTGGTCCGTTGTACTCCTGGGAGAATTCTCCTCCGCGGAAGATCTTCAGCGTGGGGTAGCCGCTCACGCCGTACTTACTGCAGGTGTCCTTACCACCTGACTCAGATGTGCAGTCAACCTACAAATACAACAAATGGTCAATGGGTTACCTTTAAAAGATGGCTTCTGCAATCTTCATCTGGTTGTCATGGCAACGAGGCAACCCAATCATCACCCGGTTCACATGGCTTTGTGTGTCGCACAGAACAAGGAGCACAGTGTATATCTTGAAACTTAAGCTGCAGTGGTATATTCGTGGTGACCTTTCCACCTTGACTTCATGACCCCCCGAATATACATTTCTAATGTATTACTGCTGTACCACAGAACTGTTTCAGCTGTGAATCTGAAACACCAAAAAAGGATTCTTTTTGCTCCTACTGTGAAAGTTTCATTTCATCTATCTTATAGTATTCATCAATTAACAATTAAATGTACTTACATCTTTCTAGAGCAGATCGAAATGAAAACCTCACCTTGACCAAGGACACAGGGGGGTCGTTGTCCTTCAGAATCTTAGCAGCAGCCTCATACTCAGGAGCGAGCCTCTTACAGTGGCCACACCTGGAGATGGGAACAAACACTGTAGGATTATTCTGAATGAAGAGTAAGAAATATGATGATGATGATGATGATGATAGATACCAACACAGCTTAATGCTGGTATAGCTGCCCTTCTGCGTAAAACTTCGCAGGCACACGGCGCAGAAGTAGTTGGATATATTACACTGAATGACTTGTTATACCAAACTTGTGCACATCTAGCTGTAAGCTTCTAGTATCCAGTGAGGAAGATCCTTCTTACAGTGGCCACACCAGGGGAATGGAACAAACACTGTATCTATCCTTCTGGCGTAACGCTCCAGCTTCACAGGCATGCTGCGCGGCAGCAGCTGGCTATATCATATTACACCGAACCACCTGTCACACCTAGCCTTTGTACATATTATGGCTGCAAGTGCTGTTGCAAGCTATCTAATGAGCATGCTCCTACTGTTGTTGGCAACGAGTTCCACTCCACGATATTTCTAAGAAAATATGAATTCTTGGACACATCAAGGAGGTTATATAACCTCCTTCAACACATCAATCACTACATTGATTTTTGGAACAGAAGAGAGAGGGAGAGAGAAAGAGAGAGAAAATGGTTTATTGATTTTCAGAAATAAGAACAGGTAACTGCAATTATTTCTTTTCTTATAGTAGACTGTGCACAGGATATACGTCTGATACCAAAACTGAATAATCTAAACTTTATACCTTCAAAGGAATTTTAACATGCTAATAAAGAATGACAATTTGTTTTAATTTCTTTACTTACTTTGTACTGTAGAACAACCAGAGTTACACGAAGTTGCCGTCATAAGTCTGTACTTATTGTTAATTATATGCAGGATGAGGGCAGCATTCAAATGAAAAAATACCAACAAACCGGATCAGCAAAGTTTATAAAAGACCAAAAGGTAACAGATAGGGTTACTTCCTGTTGTGCAGATTTTGCAGTTTTTCAGATAACATCATCAGGACGTCATGTTTGGTAAATTTTGGGTTAAGAGACATTAAGGCAGCTAATAGACGATATTGCTATGCAGTGGTGATAATTGTATGAAGATATCGTTTTGTGTCAAATTGATTTATAATTTTTTTTCCTTTCACTTCAGCCCCCCTCCCCACACACACACCTTGCTGCTGGATTCATGTTTCATCCGGTTAATAGGCAAAACGACATTTCAATACTGACCAAGAGAAATCCTGAGGTATCTATGCACATTCTGCCCAATTACACACAGATATACAGGTGTCTCATTAACTAAAAATCTCAATTAACCAAATTAGCCGGTGTCCAGGATCGTCCCGTGCTGCAGCCGTGCGTGCATGCGGGGCTAACGTTACTCACCAGGGCGCGAAGAACTCCACCAAAGCGACGTCGTGCTCAGCGATATCGTCTGCAAAGGTGGCTCCCGAGAAATCCAAGACGTCGTCGGCGTTGACTCGCGCCAAGGCTAAGACGGCCAGCAAAGACACCCACTGGAACATCTTGAGACCCGTGTGTTTCTTGTGTGTGAGGATAAGGAAGTGAGGAGGGGCGCCACCTGCGCGTGACGTGTACAGCCCTGGCGTGTGGCGCGCGCTCATTGGTCAGGAGTCCGGTCACGTGGGCGTGAGGTGTCCGCCTCTCGTTCACTCTCGTCCCCGGCCCCACAACAGGATTTCCTCCATTTTGGAACATTGGAAACGTTTTGAAAGTCTTGCACACAATGTTAGAAGCTATTTTTTGCTTCATGTAGAATATAAGCAGACACAAATATACATAAAGGTACTTCTAAAGTGTGTAGCTTGTCGAGTTGGAAAAGATAGCATTATATACCGTTGTAGCCTCCCTCCTGTCATCTGATTCCGTGGTGTAGCGGTTATCACATCTGCCTAACACGCAGAAGGTCCCCGGTTCGATCCCGGGCGGAATCATGTTTTGCAATTTTTTTTTATTCCATTTTACTCCTCTGTTAAGTTTGCGTTTGTGTTCGGCCTCCTCGAATCACTAGATATTTGTTGGTTCGACTTTTTCTCTTGATTTTTACCAATCAAATCAATTTGTTTCCATTTTTAATAGTAGTAACTCACTAGTATAGTTACCAAGTTGTCACAACAGTGGTTAGTCTGAATAAGGAAGGAGGTTCTATATTATGTTGTTTGAGTATTGACGTCCTGAAGAAACCTGGTGATTTCGGCCCCTCTAGCGGCTTTCCTTGGTACTGCAGCAGAATGTCTGGTTGCTTTGATTTGTCTGAATATCATATTTTCTGCTATTTTAACACACTGAGTTAACAGACCTATACTATATCCCCAATTACCCCTGAGTCTTGTTAGGTGATGAAAAGAAATAAAGACAAATGCATATCAGACTAGTAACTTTACTTTTGACAAACAGGTAAATAACTTGAAAACCATGGGAAAAAATTTCTCTACCTACATCAACTGTAGATTGCAAAACAGAAGACTTCAGAACTAACGTTTATTGTTAATATGGAATATGTTAGTTGATTGTGACATTCTAAGAATATCTTGGATGATACTATTTTTAACCCATGTCACACATGACATTGCCACCTCTTGTTAAAACATATCTAAACTCTAAGTCTGATTAAACTACGAACTTCAGTTTGAGCAATATTGTTACAATATATGAATTGGAACCTAAATGGTTCAAATGAATTCAACAAATTTACTATGTACAAAAAGAGATAAAGTCTGAAAAAGTTAGTAGTACACAGGTCATGCATGGTAAAACAAATAGCCTTCACATTTTAAACATAGCTCATTAGGCCACACAAATCTAATTGGTTGCTTCTCAGATTTTCTCAGAAAATATTGGAGTGACAGGGCGGTAAAATAATTAATAAATTCTTTAGTAAATAGTCTGGGGTGAAGATAAGGGTTTACATAACAAAGAATATGAGGATTATTCAAATTTCAGATTTGTATGGCTGATTTTATGCAATGCACCCCTTTTTTGATCTACATGTAGTACTATAATTTCAGTGACAAAAATTACTTTTTGCCATGTAATATATGGATTGATATTGAGAAATAGTTTTGATAAATGAAAAAGTATAACTTTCAAAAGTATAAATATCAATATGACCACACTTATTAGGTGTGTGCAGGCCTTTAGAATCTATTTTGTTGGCTATTGAGTTTTACAACTGAACAAATTGTAAAATTGGGAGTTAAAATGTGTGAATGGGAATAGTGACCAAATTCTTTTCATTTTCAAAATGGGAAAAACATAACAGGCTATTCGGAGAAGCAACAAATTAAATTGGCGTGGCATTATGAAATGACAAAAAGATCATCACAACTTGATGGTTTATGCATACAAATCTAAACATCAAGAAAAGTTACAGAGCAAAAACTAATGAATGTCAATGAAAAGGTCTCTCTCCTGGGCCAGTCTGCAAAAAAAAAACTCATTACATAAAATGTAGGCTAGCTTGACTATATTAAGCTGCGAGCCCTAGGGCAGGAGGCCCAATCAGCCCCTCACTGCAATAGATTGTGTAACACAGGCTACAATGTAGGCCTTCTAGCTGACTAAACAGTCTGTTGCACTCTAAACAAAACATCCATATATCTACTAGTACTAGGCCATTCAACCCTGTCTGAAATATTGCAGCATTTATCCCAAGAATATCTCATTACTACACGCTAACATTGGTGACAGCTTTTATATGGTACAAGTGTCTTGTTGTAGTTGCTTCTTTTGTTCCGTATTTGTGTTTTCATGTCTCAGGTGCTTGCCACACTCTTTTGCCCTGTGTGAGTCCGCATGTGTGACTTCAGATTACCCTTGGTGTGGAACTGCCTGCTGCATTCTTCACACCTGTAGGGTTTCTCACCTGTGTGAATCCGCATGTGAATCTTCAGAGCATGCAGTCGACTGAACTGCCTGCCGCACTCCTCACACCTGTAGGGTTTCTCCCCAGTGTGAGACCGCATGTGATTTTTCAAAACAGACATGTGACTGAACTGCTTGCTACATTCGTCACACTGGTAGGGTTTCTCCCCAGTGTGAGTCCGCAAGTGTTTTTTCAGATGACCCACCTGACTGAACTGCCTGCTGCACTCCTCACAACTGTAGGGTTTTTCTCCAGTGTGAGTCAGCATGTGTTTTTTCAAGCTACTCAGCTCACTGAACTGCCTGCTGCACTCCTCACACCTGTAGGGTTTCTCCCCCGTGTGAGACCGCATGTGTGACTTCAGATTACTCTGGGTGTTGAACTGCCTGCCACACTCCTCACACCTATAGCATTTTTCCCCAGTGTGAGTCCGCATGTGAGTCTTCAAATAACCCTGCTGACAGAACTGCTTGCTACACTCCTCACACTTGAAAAGTTTCTCACCTGTGTGAGTCCGAATGTGGGTCTTTAGATGACCCTGGGTGGTGAACCGCCTGCTGCATTGTTTACATCTGTAGGGTTTTTCCCCAGTGTGAGTTTGCATGTGAATCTTCATATAACCCAGCTGACTGAACTGCTTGTTGCACTCCTCACACCTGTAAGGTTTCTCACCTGTGTGAGTCCTCATGTGTTTCTTCAGATCACCCGGCTGACTGAACTGCTTCCTGCACTCCTCACACCTGTAGGGTTTCTCACCTGTGTGAGTCCGCATGTGTGTCTTCAGACCACCCAGCTGACTGAACAGTCTGCTACACTCCTCACACCTGTAGGGCTTCTCACCAGTGTGAATTCGTGTGTGAGTCTTCAGAGCACTCAGCTTACTGAACTGCTTGCTGCACTCCCCACACTGAAAGCGTTTCGTTGTTTTAAGTTTGCCAGCAAACTTCCCTTCCAAACTACTTTCGACGTCATCTGAGCCATTTGTTGCCATGGTAACACTTAATCTGCTTCTGTAATGAACAGGCAAGCATATTAAGCAGTGTTCTCACCAGCATAGTTCAAGACCCCTATGCTGTGATCTGGACCCCTATGCTGTGATCTGGACCCCTATGCTGTGATCTGGACCTCTATGCTGTGATCTGGACCCCTATGCTGTGATCTGGACCCCTATGCTGTGATCTGGACCTCTATGCTGTGATCTGGACCCTCTATGCTGTGATCTGGACCCCTATGCTGTGATCTGGACCCCTATGCTGTGATCTGGACCCATATGCTGTGATCTGGACCCCTATGCTGTGATCTGGACCCCTATGCTGTGATCTGGACCCCTATGCTGTGATCTGGACCCCTATGCTGTGATCTGGACCTGTATGCTGTGATCTGGACTCCTATGCTGTGATCTGGACCCCTATGCTGTGATCTGGACCCCTATGCTGTGATCTGGACCTGTATGCTGTGATCTGGACTCCTATGCTGTGATCTGGACCTCTATGCTGTGATCTGGACTCCTATGCTGTGATCTGGACTCCTTTGCTGTGATCTGGACTCCTATGCCTGTGTTTCAACTTTTTAAATGAGGCTGTGACAGAGGGAAAACTCACAAAATATATCCCTCAGAATGCAGGACATTAGTGGCTTAACGGAGGGTGCCCTAAGATGTCACGTTTTTTTACGCGCTCGAACTCACGGCGCTCCAACGCTGGTTGCCAGAGAGTGGTCAGGTTTTAATGAATGAATTTTGAACATAGTCATCTGAAGACCATACTTGGATAAGAAATGCATTCATGTTGTTCATGAGCCCTTCATGATCTGATGTAAAAAGCGGAAAATGCTGTTAGATGTTTTCGAGAATGTTCGTTCTGATTTAGTGCTAAGCCAGATAGTGTGCCTAACTTTTTTCTGTTTTCTTTGGTCGGTTTTCTTTTCAACAAACACTTAAAGACCCACATTTTCAAATGTCTTATGAAGTGATATTTCTTATGTGTATGATAGCTGTGTATCTGCTTGGCACAGGTCGTATATTTAGGTGCCGGGCCGTCTAGCTATGCAGTGACCCTCTACTCAGCGCTACCACCATTATTGTCAAAATACTATGTTTTGACGAAACAAGAAATGAATATGTACACATGTTTTAAATGAAAATGACAGCTATGTGCATGAACTTGACTTATTAACCTTCCTTATCAGCATAGTCACTGGTCACAAACACGGCATGCTTATGCAAAATAAGATCAGTAATAAATCTGTGCCATGTTAGGGCGCGTGGCATCTTGGGGCACCCCCCGTTAGTGGTTGTGAATTTTAAAATTCTTCGGGGGAACATGCTGGACTTCCTACAGTGGTCAAGATGGAACAAATTTTTGTTTCCTGTTTGACCCTTGACTCCTGACTTCAATGAAAAAAGAATGAAATAATATGAAAAAATACTAGTACTACTAGTAGTAGCCTGCAGGCCAATTGATATGACTCATTATGAGTCCCTTATGATCCCTTATCGGGGTTCTCACCAGAATTTTGTAACAGCATGGGGGTCAGGTAGAGACTTCTAACGCTTCAACCCCACCCCACCACCCGTCCTGTGTCATCAACCCCCAACTTTGGGGGAGGGGGGCAATGTTGAATGTACAAGTCCACATCTACATAACTTACTCCTTTTCTTGTTACGGAATGAATTTCGACAGACTCTCACCAGGGAAATAAAAAAGTCATAAAAATCATATGTGCAGCATTCAAATTAACAGTTCAGGAAGTCAGAGGCGCACAAACAAGTGAGACGCCATGTTGAAGTTCCTTCTTGCGAGAGTTCGAACCTTTTTTTGTCGAATAAACAACATCGTAGACTTCATACACACCTGTAAGTTATTCCAGACAAAACAGCGTCTTGAATTACTACTCCTGGGGTCGATGTCTCGCTAGATGAGATGGAAAACACCCACACAGTGGAACTCTCGAGATCGAACTGAACAGGACTCGCTCCCTCGCCAGAAACAAATGCGCGGGATGTGACGGCATTGGTATTAATCCGCGACATGAGGACTCCTGAGTGGTTTGGCTATCAAATAGTTCGCAGTAATAACGTTTCGAAGGCTCTTAGAAAAGTCTCTTTTTTTTAACAGGAGGAAGGTGAGGGGCACCATGCCCCATGCCAGCGTTGGTAGTACTTTCCGACTGTAAAATAATTTGTTTCTGGCCTCTTTTCAAGGTTTTCGGAGTAGTAGTATCTTTGAGTGAAAAGGCTGCAGTACATATGAACACCGCATGGCGTCGTAATACAATGCATTGAAACCAATCCTGAATTTTGGAAACGCCCCAGGTGTAGTCAATATGGTTAGAAAATACCACCAGTTAAGATATTAAAATGTAACACAAAAATTCCTATCTCCGTAAATGCTTTATTAAATGTGATGCAATAAATGTTCATTGGAACGCATACTTGATGTCCTTAAGATATTTCTATATGTTATGATCGAACATTCATTGGTTGAGCACCAGGGTTACTTAGGAAGTTATATGAGAGGGTCGCGTAAAGTTTAAAAATTTCCCTGGTATTCGATACTTATATAGTCTGTGCGTCCGCCATTTTATTAGTCATTTTGTACATCATGACAAGTCTAGCTGGGCATCCGTATTCCGTCTCCGAGTGACACCCACTGTAGATCTACAAATCTTCTGTCTTCAGTCGCAGTGCCGAGTATTAGTTACCTCCGTGAAAACTTGAGGTATAATTTATGGCATGTCTATGTACGTGTGTGTGTGTGTGTGTGTGTGTGTGTGTGTGTGTGCGTCATTTCCGGAGGCATTATAACGTAAGAACCTCTGGATAGATTACGACGATGTTTAGCATGTAGGTAGGCCTAAGGAAAACGAAGGTCAAGGCCCCCCTATATAGTGTGTGACCTTCGTACTGCAGCAGAACTTCCAGTTTTTGTATCTTTTGTCCTGGACGAGCTATGGTCTTGTTTTTTTCTTCTTCAACGGGTGGCAGATACTGTATCTTTTGATGTATTAAGGAAGAAGTGGTGTAGATCTGTGCCCCTAGCACTTGTAACAGCTTGTTACTCGTGTTGTTGGATCGCCGCCATGAGGTCCTCTCTGGTAAAGCAGTCCTTGGTATGGTGAGGTAAGTGATTCTGCATGCATTCGTCACTGCAGTACCGGGCAAATCCGCATCTACAGGGAAACAGTTCGATATTCATCCCTAGATATGCCGATTGATTTAAATTTCTTAATAATTCAGTTTTTAAACTGCGGCAAACCAATAAAGCCATCTTGAATCTTGAAAACAAATGGGAAAATCTTTCAATAATCTATTATTCAATGTTGAGAAAGAATTGAAGCGTTGCTACACCAGATGGTTTTCGAACGTAATATCGGGGTGCCAGGCAGAGCATGGACTGACTCAATGGATTGTAACTTCAAAATGTACATCCCAATCTTAAGACCGTTTCCATGTTAGTTTATAATGGTGATGCAAACCTACCTAGATTCATCACATGCAAGTAAGACGTCTATAATGCGAAATCCACATTGCAGGGGAATTTGTAGTATGGGAAAGAAAGATACAAACTCACTAATACTACACCCCGACCAATCGATCGCATTGAAACTCAGATTCGTATCAGCCATGACCCGACAAATCGCTTTCTAACTTGCGTTAACGACTAAATCTGACAAAACAAACTCGCCAGTGAGATAGTGGAAGGTGTCAGCTTCCAAAAGATGTTTTCAGATTGACAATTTTGGCACTTTGGAAGTGATTGAATGCGTCCACGATTTAAAGTTTAGAAAAAATAGTTTCTACTGCTTTTCTGTAAACGTTCAATCGCGGACGCATTCAATCACTTTTAAAAGTATCCATTTTTAGTTCCTAAAATTATCATCAATTGGAAAATAACTCCCCCCTTTGGACTTTAGGACTCCTTTAACAGTTCTACCGACCTCTCGCATCTTCTGAACGGACGTCCCACCTCCTCAATCCTCCAGCATCGAACTGATGAGCACGTGATTGGCCAGGATGGGCAGACGCATGTGACGTCATCCAGGGTCTCCGTCATGAGGCACTCCTGGTGTCCGTGCCGCAGCAGGAAACTGAATGTGGCAAGATGGTCCTGTGGTCAGGGTTGTTAACTTAGGATCTAAGGGTTCTGGGTTTGAATCCATAGCAAGGCCAGTATTTCTTCCTTTGGAAATGAACTTAACGCCTGTTTCCTTACACGACGTAGGTGAAAATGAGTACATAGCTATGGTTAGGGACGTTCTCGTATATGGGACGTAAAGCCGGAGGTTCCGTGTTTGAGGAGAGCCATAGCTTGAGCATGTTATAAAGCCCACTACACTAATTGAAAGAGTCATCCCGGTGTCAGTACGTACTGAGCTCAAATCTTACAGTCCGGTCTTACGCAGCTTGTACTTGGATACTCCACAAAGCTTTTGTGTTACGCCTTAAGGTGTTTTACCGGTTATGCAAAACAAACAAGCAAACAAATAGACAGACCTGTCCTCGCGTGACTTCTGCTTAAAGAAGTCCACAGACCCTGGTTGTCGTAGCGCCTTCACCAGTAGATCTGTATGCTCCCGTAAACACAGAGTGAACGCGCACTGTTTCCAGCCATCTGTGAACGTGTGATACAAATAACACATTCAATATAATTCTTATGAGATATCTATCATACGTTAACGTGATCAGAAATTTCCCAACCAAATTTGAATATGACATTATTTATTGTATGACATTCTTTACGCCCATTTTCTGCTGCGCTGAAACTTTCACACACGCTTTGTACATAAAGCTAATCAGAAATCAACTTAATAAGACATTATAATTTTACAACGTTACATATTACAAATATTAATACATGTGGAACACCTAGCTTTATAGATTCAGTATCAAACATCCTTGCAGACATTAATAGTTTGGTCACCAATTCTCGTAGACAAGACCCATGCAGTGTCTTGGGAACTCGCCAGCGAGAAAAAGGACGCTTAATACATTCCCCAGCCAGCCAGTTGGAATGCAGTTCAAACAAGGGATGTCAACTTCACACACTTGAACTTGAATGGAAGAAATGTTCATACTTGATCTACTATGGATCTATGCTTCCCTCATCACAAGACATCAGAAATATTTTCTGCCAGTATATTCTAATACTCATGATCAAAGTATGAAATCCCCACCTCCTAGCAGATCTTTCGAGGGCAAAATCGTAACTGCCGGCCACAATCTGCCGCACGGCCTGCAGATCGTGGCTGACAATATTACGATTTTGCTTCCAAAACATCTGCTTGGAGACTAAAGAAACCCCACATGAAGCTTTAAAGTCACCGGTTATCAGCAGAAGTTTCTCCGCAGCCGGTAGCAGACCCTGGCTCCTGAGTATCCCTGCGCAACGCTCGCCTCCCATCTCTGCGACGTACAAGCAGATCATCACAGCCGTCCACATGGTCGGGAAGAGACCGCTGTGCATCAGGCCGATCAATGAGCGCGTAAGCTGATCCTTCTCCTGAACTAGGCATGCTAGTTTCTCCGGACTGATCGTCATGACAACGTTCTTTACGCACAGGAGAAGCAGACTGTAGTAGCACAGTTCATCGTACTCTTCGTCCGATGATTCACCAAAGGCGGCACCTTCCTCAGAGTCGTTGATACAGACTTGACACATCATGGCGTGGCCTTCTCCACTGAGAGCCTTGGCCCTGATTTCCGCTCCCGTTGCCTCCAACAGTAATACTTCGACTGAAGGTAGAATATCGGGGGTAAACTCCGCTACCTTGAGCGCCGCAGGCTCGTAGTACGTCATGAGGTATATCAGCTCACCGATGTCGACGTTGTCTGGCTTTGGAAACCCTTTAGGATAAAGACATGGCCTCTGGTTACGTTTGGGACTGACGGTAACGTTGATGAGTTGAGTCAGCAGACTCCGGAGTATCCCTTCGGAGAAAGACATGAAGAGCTTGGCTTGGTACTTGGTTGGGAGGAACAGTATGCCGCACTCTTCGCTGTCTGTGTCGTCACTGCAGTCGCTGTCATCCTCACTATCGTCACTTTCATCTTCCTGGCACGTCTTCCGAACCTGTCCGCTCCCTGTATGAGCTTGGCTATCGCCTTTTCTAGTTGCTTTTTTGGCGTCTCCTTTTCCATTTACATTTTGGACGACACTCAAACTTCCCGGTGCCTTTTCTGTGACACTTCGAGCCACCTGAGTGACATCTTGTGTGTTAGACAGAAAGGCTTTGATCAACATTTCCGAAACGCCGCAAATGCTATCAATGCAGTCTGGGCACATGCAGTCATCCTTCTCATCATCGTGTTGTAGTGGGCCGTCTTGGTTCGGAGATTCTGGGCATTGGTCGGATGAAACTTTGCCGCTTTGTGATGTTGATTCCTCCTCTGTCCTTGCAACACTTGAAAAAGCAGACGCCATCTTGAACAGAAATGTTTACACAACTAACAGTGATCGAGAGAACGTCGATACAGCGCAATTATCCGTGCAGCCAAAGTCACACTAGGACTGAGACTGGCGAAGAAGTTCATCCAAATTCCCAAAGTTTGCGTGGGAACCATGTTTTGATGTGCTTTCCATACAGACGAGCCCACGTGGTAACCAGGGCAGCGGCGCGCACAACACACTGGCAGCATGTGGGGAAGAGCTCGTCATATTCCAGAGTCCTGGCACATGTTCAACACTCGGTAGCAGTTTACCAGCCGCCAGATTAGCCGCCCGGATTCCACACGCAGGAGGCATGGTACGGAGGTCAGTCAAGAGCAAGTATCGGGCCCGTCAGACAAAATTACGACACGGCGAGAGGCACAGAGTCAGTGAGTTCACTAACCTTGGCTTCTTACGGAGGATTGCAGATCAGTCAAAGCGGTCAAAGGATTTCAAGGTCTATCCTTGCACTACCAAAACCCAAGCACATTTGGTCTAGCTATATCATCACCATGTCAACAAAACCCGCCTTCTACGGTCCCTAGGTTTGGTAATGTTCTTGTAAGGTGCCGAGTCGTGCTGAAAGAGTCTGAAAAATAAACGCTCTTGTGAACTGCTGGTGGTATCATTCAACAGTTTTCCATCAGCCAATTGTACTTAAACCCTTTTCGGCATCACATAGCTACACACACACACATAGTAGAGAAATTAATCTTCACGTACACTTACAGATTCCCCGTACCATCGTGGCACGGTTATGCGTTTCAACATAAACAACAGGCGCTGAAGTTGACATTTGGTCCATGAGTAAACATTGCCTATTCACCTATTGTACCAACGGCAGACAACTAGCCGTCTGACCTGCTATGAAGCCTTCTTTGGATAGGTGCATAAATAGTATAGATAAGAACGTGCGACCAAAACGCGGAGGGTACTTCGATGAAATGCACTGACGAAAATCAGGACATATGTATTCAGATCCATCTTTATTCTATGTGCGACTAGCATCGCGCAAATCTGTGAAATGTGACATGAAAATTGCAGTAAAACGTTGACACAGGTCTGATGTCAATTATATTTACATTTTGACAAGCAATTACAAAAATACCATCTAATTTTTATTCTTAAAATAAATTTGCATACTATGTGTACTCCTGATGGACTGAGCTATCAATATGCAAAACAAGACAATGTGTAATTATTGGAAAGAGAGGTGAAGCTACTGACATCCCTCTCTCAGACACAATATGATTTAAGATGAACTTGGTATGTTGTCGACCTCCTTTCCTTTCATTTCATTTGGTGAGGTGATTTTGTAGTTGTGAAACTACAATGTATTTGCATTAGAGTAGATCAGCAAAACCACTAGTAACCACTAGTTAAAAAGTAGATCACCTTTATCTTTTCTTACAAAATAAAAAGGACTACAATCCTAGGTTCTCCGCTGTCCGAGTTTCACCAATGTCGATGAGTGCCCCTTTCAGAACCTGTAGAGTAGCGCCACTTCCCTTCCTGTTTCTCCACCTTTCCAGCATTTCCCTGCACCTGCGGTCCTGGTCTGACTTCAAGTCTCGGATCACGTTGATTTCGTTCCCGTTGAAGCCCAGCTTCCGGGCCAAGTTCTCCCATTGGTTACTGGCTTCTTTAATGACGTCATCAAAGTGTTCCTGCACGTCAGCTCTCACTTGCACGTCAACTGGAACAAATCAATGTCATTGCGACTTGAAGAAAAGATTCAATCAAAAGGATTGTGAAAATATTGAAATACAATTAGGGCATTTTGATTTGATTATATGAATGACATCTTCAAGGAACCCCAATAAAAGCTGATGTGAGCGTGCGAATGAAAAGGTTGGCAAAAACAAAGTTGCCTTCATTATGAAATCTACTGCATGGTAAGGAAGGATGAACAAAACTAAACACACATGCATGGTATACCGAATAATGTATTCTTCCTTTTTGTTTTTACATCTTCTTCTTTGACATTGGAATTGACATTGGTATTCTACGACATTAGCATCCGTTTTCCAGATATCTTGTTGCTTTGTACGATTTACATTATGACTTTCTTTTTTGGAAACGGACGAATGCGCGCCGATGCCATCCATATAATCACATCAACATGTTCTTACCTTTCGTAATCTTATTTCGCGTGCTCGTTATTTTCAGTTGATCTGCTACATGCCGGTGGTCCCCTTTCTTCAGAATCTCCACAAACTCCTCGGGTTCACACGAGCCCTTCTGAGCCAGGAGTTCCAGTAGAGCCTCGGCCTTGCCTGGCGTGGTTGTTTTACTCATGACGACCTGCTTGTCGGAGAAATCCAGCAATTGCCTCTCGATGAAGTGTGGAATCAGTTTCTCAACTTGTAGTCTCTTCGTGAGAAGGGTGAAGTTGTTTCTGATTAAGTCTTCTATAGTTTCTACTGAGTCTGTGGGAGCAAAAGGAAGTGTCAGCACTACAGTGTTAAACTAATCTAGCCATAAACTCAAGTTACAATGGACAAAAGTTGCGCACGGTTGAACACTAATCAAAAGGTCAACCATGCACAGCATACTCTTTAGCTTGTCTTTGTCTGTTCTGTTCGTTTGCTATCGGTCCAAAAATCATAATCGTGTCAGTCATTTAGAATCTAGACTTCCGCGAGCTAATACCTTCGTCAAGTGATGTTAACATTTTCGAGTGACCTATTACCTTTCCTACGGTAAGGGTAAAGTTAGGGGTGGTAAACCAACAACACACCAATGGTGAAACCAAGAAGATGTCAATAATAGTTCGTAATCTTACCAGCCATGTTGTATTGCAGAGTTCAATTCGGATGTGCTACGTAATAGGTGCGTCACCAGGCATTGGGAATACCTAAGGGCTAAGGCAGATGATGAGATCAGAACAGTATATCAATTTCACAGAATGTAGATAACAGGAATTTAGACAAAGGCATAATGTGTGGTAACCTAAATGACCGTTCAGGCTCTCAAGGCTTACACAAATTGCGCATGGCTGAACGGTAAAGGTACTATAGTGGCACATGCCCCGCGGACAGTCTCTGATATTTTGTGAGGCTTACCTTCCGGGACAATGTAATCTACAACGCTTGATTTACAATTATCGTTAAAATGTTTGCTAAACCACAAGGAACGCTGTTTACTCGGTCTACACATTCAGCCAGTTAAGGTTCTAAACAGTAAATACTTTGCATAAGTTAACGTTTTGCAAAACACCACAACATCCAAAGAAATGGCCTAGTCTGTGTAGCAAGAATTTGCACTGCCCAGGGCTCTAGGATCCTATTGAAGCCAATGTTTAGAAGCGCTACGTTAGCCCTGTGTGTGCGCATAAACCGGTGCTTTGTTTACCAGCCCCCACCCCCACACCCCCTCAACAAAAACAGCTACCGTGACATAGTTAGCTTCTTCGTGTCATCGGAGTCTAAACCAATACGACTGCCTTACCTTATTCCCAAGTGGTTCTACATACACTGTTTCTTCTTTTTTTGTGGCCGGGACTTGAAGATTCAGTCGTTGTAGGGCCAGTCGTGCCCGCCCCTTCCTGCTGGTCCCAGGTTGTTACCTGCCTACTCAGATAACCCTTGACTTTTGTTGGCGTCAGTGCAGGGATCGAAGGTCACGCGGCAAGTATGTCGTATGAATAGGTAACGTTACACCTGCGTGTTTACGCTCCGTCAGGTGTGTTTACCTTGTCACAGCGACGGCTTCCAAGAAGCCCCTTCATGGAGTTTTTGGCGACGCCTCAGGGGCAGAGCCTATTGTATAGTACTGCTTTCGGTTTGCCAAATATTCTAGGATTTCCGCGAACGCATTCCCTAGGGAATTAGTTTTTGGCAACGCCTTGCAGGTATGGCCTTTTCTATAGCAAGGACGAATACCACTGCATACGGCACAGAAAAGGCGCTAGTTAGTATACACTTTTACAGCTGTTTATCGATGTTTGAAATAAACTTTCTGGATGTTGCAATATATACCCATCCATCACAGCTGTTTCTCAATGTCTTAAACGTTTTTGGTTTTTGTTATCATGAATAACATGCTTGGACAGGCTCTTCTTTTATTGTCATGAGAAAGTTTCATTTTAAAAGGTAAATAAGTCACAGCTTTAAAGAAGATGTCCGGATTTTTGCAAAAAGCAGCAACAACAATATGTCACTGCTTTTGATTGATTTTTCTTAGAAGCTTTGCTTCATTCAATAAACAAATTAAATGCTTGACATGTTACCAACGCATAATTCGAGTTATTTTAGCTGCATCTTTGAAGCTTCGAAAGACTAACATAGTAAGGATAAAGAAAGGACACAAAGACAAGGATTTCCGTACACTGGGCACGGGAGACTTTAAAGACGGACTGACTATGACTACGTGATACTGGCTATTAATATCAGTCTTAACTGAGGTTCCCTGATGCTTCTCTGACTGAACATGTTAACATTGCCGTTAGCATGTTAACATGTTTTGATATTCCGTCTTAACAGACAGACCTCAACAGACAGATCTCCGTAGATCGCCTATTGAGCTTCACTGTATAGTGGACTAAACCTGGCATACTATTCACTCTATTTGGCCGATTTCTACTATTTTCCCAGCGATCGCGCGGAGCCTGGTAGAGGCTAAAAATTACATGCTAACTCCTCAGAACATTGCTTACTGCATCTTTCTGTGAATGCCTTTGTAGTCCACTTCAGTAAAGAATATCACAAAGGAAAACACATTTTGGGAAACATGGCACAACAATAACAGAAATCTGTGTCAGTAATTACAAGAAATAATGATAATAATAATAATAATAAATATCAACCTGTTCCGAGTTGATCAGGTGTTGCACTAGTACTCGTATCTTCTTGCAAGTTGGTGAGAGCGTGCAATCGTATCACAGCTTTCGTACACACTGATTATTACAATATTCGTTTGGGGTTTTCAATTTAATTTTTGTACATCCGCCCCTAGCCTGTGTTTACAGAAGCTCTCCCTGGCGGAGGTTAATGACCCCCTCTTGAGAGCGGTATCGTCGGCCGGCCGCTAGGAGCGCGAGGCAGTCAGGCTACATCCACCCCAGGTTTGTTTAGAACCGTCATCGGTCAGGTTAATAACCTTGTGTACGATTCTGATATGCATATACAATAGATTACTACTATATACACACAATATACATAATGAAATAGACAATATATTAGTATATCCGTGGTATAAACATGTTCAAGTCAGTCCGTAATATTTATTTCTAACTGGCGTCAGGTTTTGTCTCGCTGTAGCAACGGTTGTAGCAACGCAATCTATTGGCTTCACATCGTGGCTCTGCTACAGATCTGGTTCTTTCTTGTTCCCTTCTTTTTGTCGACGACGCTTGTTGCGATCGGTCCCGACGTTACAGACGCACGGACGTCTGTTACGGATTCCCCTAGGGATGCAGCTCGTCTCACCGACATCCAGTAGAAGGTCTCGATCTGCCGACCTCCCCTACATAGGTATCTCTGTGTAGAATGTGGCAGGAACATCTCGTCGTCATCGCTCTCGTCCCGTATGGTCGGCCTGTGCAGACGGAAACAGTCGGTGGAGCTGGCGACCACAGCGGTTTGATCTGATTTCTAGCTACCAAATTAAAATCAGTTAACAAACTGTTTAAAAGAAGCTATGGCAGCCATCCTTAGTATCCCTACAAATATTCCATTGTGTGAAACCGTCAAATTATGAAATCTTTCAAACTCTATCGGCACTTATATGCTTATAAAATCACAATAATGGACTATTCCAAAATTACCCAAATAGATTTTCATCGTCGTTGTTCGGCTGCATGTGTTCTACGTGAACTAAGTCGCCATTTAGATGGTCGTCACAGCATTTATGTTGCAGAATCTTACATTCAGGAGCTGCTGTAGAAAAAAACACAACGAACAAAGATTAATATTGCAATACTCTTCTTTTGTCTTTATTGCCTATACATACCAAACAGAAAACACTGTAGAACACCGTGTAACCAACCAGTTCCTAGAAATTTTCTTCCATGACAACCATATTAAACATGTATGGATGTCTATCAGTTACATCTAGATAAAATTTCTACGTTGCGTTGTTGAACTCTACACTTGAAAGCATCTCCAATACAAAGGCTCGACACGTCCTTTATATTGGACATGTTAAAATTAATTTGACTGCTAGAAGTTTCTCGTTATACGTGATCTTATCCACTTACACAAATAAATAAACAAAATTTCTGCAACTTCGAAAATTCAATGCACACCCACTATCCATAGGTTACTGAACTGTTGCCATATTGGGATATTTGTGTCGGCTGAGATATAAACAGGATATCTATGAATCTGTAAGTTTGCAAGAAATATCTCAATGTCCAAAAAATCAAGACAGTCATCACCTCTCTTTTAAATCGTATTAGAAGTCTGCACAAATTAAACGACAGGCGAAGAAACCATTTCTTGGCAGGTAGAGTCTAACACGGTAACATTTAAACGAATTATAATCAGGTATATGGTGGACAAAGGGTGCTACCAAATCAGTTTTCCACTACGCAGTGTGCAAGGTATTTAGAAGGCATGTCGTTTGTAACCACTGTGTTCGAAAATAGAATTAATGTAGACTGTTATTACTCCACGAAATAACGGGGTGATCAAACACAGAAACGGCAGAGTCTATGTGTACAGAAACATATGCGCCGTGCAAAAGGTTGAGACCTGAAATTTTACTGACCTTTAGACCGCTGTCTTCGCTGTCGGTCTGTCCAGCTCTTTGTCAAAAGGTGTGGGCCGTTTACTGGCCTTTTCCTCGGCTTCATACGGATGGAGGTCGATATTAAGTCCATGGATGCCGTAGGTGCCCGCCTTTTCTTCTCATCTTTTCTATCTTGAGAAGTGCCGAGCCACTAGGCCTTCCCCTTTTTGTTCTTGGTGGTCTGGTTTTCGGAATCAAACCCAGAGTGACGATGGATTTTGAACAATGGATCAAACCTCACGATGGCCACATGGCATCCTAAAAGCTTGATTAATTGGTCAACCGCCGTCGGCTCTGCCCTGTTGCGTGCTGCTGGTCAGCGGTTGGTTGCGCCCTGCTGTGAGTTACGCCCCGCTGTCGGCGGTTGGTTGCGCCCTGCTGTGAGTTACGCCCCGCTGCCGGCGATTGGTTGCGCCCTGCTGTGAGTTACGCCCCGCTGTCGGCAGTTGGTTGCGCCCTGCTGTGAGTTACGCCCCGCTGCCGGCGGTTGGTTGCATCCTGCTGTGAGTTACGCCCCGCTGTGGCCGATTGGTTGCGCCCTGCTGTGGGCGGTCTAGAAAGTCCCGCCCTAATACTAGTATCCCACCTGGATGCCAGATGGTAATACACACAAAGACCGAGAGAGAAATTCATGTTCCGCTTTCAAACCAAAGGTCTAACTGAGGGGATTTGTAATAAAAAATCATTGCAATTCGCTGACATGTTGTCATGTCCTGGAGCTAGCTTAGTAGCTGGCCTGTTCAGGTCCTGAAAGAATTCTGGCATCCAGGCTATATAGGAATGCTTTGTTTTTGCATACCCCAACCGGTTTTTGTTGTGTTTCTAATGCCGTGTGTCTAGTAAGGCACAGAAAAGTTCTTTACTACAGAGCACTGTGCATGTTTTGATAGACAAGTTCTGTAACCAAGAACTTTTAAGAGGGCAATGTCATAATTGGTTTCCGTAATGAGAGTTGGACTTAAAAAATAAACGTTACCATGGTAATTACCGAAAAATTATATTGCAATCTGGGAATCATCTTTTTGGTTTGAAAACGAATACAAAATCAATATTCAATAAGCTTTGAATATGTCTTGCACTTCTTTCTGGCGGCGTCTGTGTACAATCTGTTCAAGAGGATATTCGGTCTGGTTCTCGTGGGGACAAGGTACTGTAATTCTTGTTTCTTTCACTGTAACTTTATGTTCACAGCTGTTTTCACGGTCACCTCTGTACCGTGACTTATCATCACAGTGATAAATATGTTGTTATTATTTATGATTCCTTCACACATCCGTTCTGTAAATCACTTGCCGCCACCATGAACTTAAAGTTGAGTGAAAATTTCAATTTTTCTTACACCATCAAATCTTTACTACCGTGAAGATAAAGTGAATTAGGGTTTTAGGGCAGGCGCCTGGACCCCAACTCAGAATTAAAGAGGGCATTAAAACATTGAAAGCCTTTCTTGGTCGTTTTTTGTGTGTAAAATATTGGCAATTCTGGGGTGGCTATGACAGGCTAGACTTCATACTTGTAGAATTTGTTGACAAAAACTACCTTTCTCCATCTTTTTGTCTTCTGGATCCCCGGGAGATAGTGAAATGGTCGCGAGCGGGCAAATAATGGAATGACTCAAGAGCTCTGGCTCGGGGGTGTTTCCTTGGAGAATAGCTGTATAGAACTTCTCGTAATTCTGTTAGATAACAGTCGACAGGACAGGTTAGAATTTGAGAGAAAGTTTTCTTGGTCAGAATCCTGAGATCAAAGAGGTTGCTGAGATAATGACACCTCGTGTCTGTCAACTTCTCCATAGGAATGCATGCATTATAGGGACAAACTGTAATACCCTACTCCCCCTTCTATCTACGTGTATAGTGTATGGCCAGACAGGGGACAGTTCACTAACTGTTCACTAACCCTTTCCTGTAGAATCGACATCAGTTGTGAAACCGATTGGGATGAAAACAAGATGTATGTACCAGATTTTCCAATTCTTTTTGAGTTAAATGCTAATTTGAATACTGTAAATGCATTTAAGTTTGCGTAGTTATTTATTTCGAAGTAGGGGAAACATTAGACGTGTTCGCGGTGATTTTAAGTTCGCGTTTGAAACAATAGTAGCGCCAAAGTCATAGATGAAAGAATTCATGCTATCAATTATAAAAATGTATATTTCAGAAAACAGATACCAATGTCGCAAATGCCAAAGTCAAGTCCAGACTCGAAAAAGACTGTACATGTTTTGAAATAACAAAATGAAGAACCTATATTTCTGCATACCATACTCTGTGTTCTGACCACATAGATTTCATAATAAAAGCAACTTTTTTGGGCATTTTTTTGCAATAGCACGCTCCCATTAGCTGGGTTCCCCAGAGGATCTCATTCATATAATCAAATCAACATGGTCTTATACATACAGCAAATTACTTTCGTCAATAATGAATTGTCATCGTTGGATTTCAAAAAACAAGTGTTTTAACTGCAAACCAGTGACCAAAAAAATATGTAGCTATGTAGGTATTTAGGTATCAACTAATCATATGTATCTACAATATTTCACAGGTACACGTAATGACTATTGTTACAAAACCCCATAGTTGAATTCAAATGGCAGGGAGTCGGGATGAATTATTACCTTCGCCGAGAATGTTATGCTTTGGGTAGCCTTTATACGTATGTATGTATGTATGTGTGTATGTGTGTGTGTGTGAACAGCATACTTGGGACAAGTTCTGTTATTTGAGTGAACTGGAACATAGGGCTTACGGAACGTTGGGATTTCGAAACATAGAGATTTCGGAACATAGTAATTTCGGAACATAGGGCGGTCACCGATGTAAACATGCAGGTCTTGAAGACTAAGCCATCGATCTCAGTATGAGTATATAACGTTACAGCACGATAGATTATGACAAAGGTGTGTTACCAACCGATTGAGCCTTTGCTTTTTTTTATTACCTGTTTGGCAAGTGATTCAATTCTGTAAAAGGAAACAGTAATTTTTCAAGGAACTTACCACGAGGGGGCAGGTCTATGAGATCGACGCCATCGGGCTCGAGTTGTCTGCATCCCGCGGTGGCTTCTGTGTCGCTCCCGGTGGCATCAGGGTGGGCTGGCTACTTCATTTGAGCTTGGAGTATGCATGCTAAAATGTTCTGAGTGGACGTAACTTCAAGTCCTGACCTATGTGAAAATGTAAGCGTTGGGACGCCGTCCCTGCGCGTCCCAAGTCGTTCCAAACGGGCAAGGCGCGTTTTTGGCCGCCTCGTCCTCGTCCTCGTCGGACAAAGGCCAAGAGTATATACGTATACATATACATATATCTCCTTCGTCTTTTATCTCTTAGTCTACTGATATTTGAACGTTGGGGCACCACACGAAATCTGGCAACTAGTTTTCTTCACCCTTCTCGATTTTCTCCGATACCATCCTCCCATCTTTTCCGTTGTCTACTCTCCGTTCCTCCTGGACGATTTCTTGCATTTATAGCTCATGGCTACTCCCGATAACTGTGACACGTGGCCGTACCACTTCAGTTTCCTTTTCTTTATTGACCTTCGCTGTGTTAAGGAGGTCTCCGTACGTTTGCAGTGCTACATGGTTGCGTACGAAGCAGGGAGAGTATCAGGAAGATAATATGCATGTGTTTTACCTTTGCCAAAAAGATTATGTTTCTGATAGCGTTTGCAAGTCTGTGTGTACGTGTGTGTGTGTGTGTGTGCGTGTGTTGATGAACAGCATAACTCGAAAAGGCTGAGATGGATTCGATTGATAATTGGTACGGGGTGGGTCTTGATGAGACGTGCACATGATTATTATCTCCATGAAAAATGGAGATATATTATCTCCATAAAAAATGAGATATAGTTTTTGTGTGTGTGTGTGTGTGTGTGTGTGTGTGTGTGTGTGTGTGTGTGTGTGTGTGTGTGTGTGTGTGTGTGTGTGTGTGTTTCCGGATTACTGTAGTCAGCATAACTCAAGAACCTCTTGATGGATTACAATGATATTTGGTACGTAGGCAGGTGTTGGGAAGCCGAAATTCAAGGTAGATTTTGGGCTCCCTAGTATGTGACCTTGGTACTGCAGCAGAACTTCCGTTTTTCTATCTTTTGACCTGGACATGCTATGGTCCTGATTTTTTGGTGGCAGATAGCTTGTGATGTAATGAAGAATTGGTGTAGGTGTTGGCCCCCTAGCAGCTTGCTCTAGAACTGCAGGGGCGTTATTGTGAAAATCTTCTAAGGAGAATAACTGAACAAAGGAACGACGGATTTCTATGATATTTAGTATGCAGGTAGCTTGAGAACTAATGGGAAAAATCTATATTTGCAGTGTTTTCTCAAACACTCAAGACTAAAATGCATGTAACGTATGTAGTTTATGGCAAGGGAACATCAATAAATTATTGATTATGCAACTAAATTCCTAATTTGCATAATCAATGTAAAAACGCCATTAGCCATCTAAGTGGTAATTGATAGGACTGTCAATATTGCGACATGTGAAAGTTAGTTACAGGTGTTCATGACCAAACATGCATTATGTAAATGTGTAAGTCATTTTCCTAAACAGAATAGTTCATGGAGACATGAAGTCTCCGGACTCTTGTTGCGATTTGTAACGGTACTACAGCGTAACGTCTAGTTTTGAAATCACGTGCTCTTGACATGCCATGGTCGTGATTTTTGAGTGCTATATAGCTCATAGCAGACTTTGAAAGAAAATAACTCTGCCTATCCATGCTTTCTGGTATGAAGGTAGTTCAAATGATGTTTTAGTTCATTATGTTGTGATTATGCATTTCAGAATCTAATTTGCATGATTACTGAGAAACTTTACAAACCCGCTGCGTTCAATGATTGGACTATCCAAACATGTGATATGTTACTGAGAAAGACAGGGACATGTATAGATGCAAAACTATCACAGTGGAGACTTAATTTTCATAATTAAGTTGAAAATACTATTGTTCCATATTGCTAATTAACGGAAACTTTATATTTGTGGCACTTGAATGTTTCGTGAAGGTTAACATAGTAAGATATAAATCATGCAAATGAGGACCTACTTTGCATAATCCTCACGTCGCCGGTGTGTTTTTTAAACACCACTCTTGTTCTATCTATCTCGGAGACGTATAAGCAATTAGCATAATCATATACATCCGTGAATAGTTGATAATAAAGTTCTTAGTACACAACCAAGGATGTTTTCCTTGACACAACCAAGTGTGTCGATTTTTAGTCGATGTTTCGGTGAATGTCTTCATTAATCACGTTTCGGACCGCATGGATAATACTGGCTAGTTTGTTGGCACAGAAACAAATGTTTGTATCTGTACCAACAGGTATGGTTGGTTTCTATGTGCATATGGAAAGAGCTCAACGATATAAGTAATCCTACAATTGCTTGTCTAAGGAGATATAAAAAAGAACTAATCAGAAGTAGATATTGGACACCGTTGCATGGTCCAGTTGGAGTATCGTCGGCCGTGACGTTGCAAATAATATTTCAGAAGTTTCAAGGCCTTCTGCACTTTTACTTAACGTTATGTCATATAAAGAATTAACCTTTTTTTCATGCTGGCAGGTTTTAAGGAATATGGGCGTTTGTTGTAGCCAAATGATTTCTTCTCGGTTGCAGAAAATACACAATGTCTTGTTGAATTACGATCAACACCTTTTAGATTATCTTTCTTAATAAAAGTGGTTTCATGACGATCATTTGTTAGTGATAAGTCATAAAATGTTGCAAAGCTTAAAAACCTGCATGGAACCATTATTTGTTTTTTGCTTTTTAAATAGACCTTAATTAAATGTATTTGATCAAATTTTCTTTTATTTCTAGGAGAAATGTACATTACTCACATGGTATGATTTTGATATTCTACCTCTCGTATACTAAAATTTGAACGCTTGCCTCGCTATACCAAGGGATGTTTACCGGACTGAGAAGTCAAATTGCATATCATGACCTTGGCAGAAGAACGTTGCAGTGGTTTGGACACGTGTCCAGAGCAAAGGTTTAGGGCACCCTAACATATACTACAGGTAATACAGGGAAAGGCGCACCATCGATCATAGACCAGTAACCTAAAAGAATGATCGGGACAAACAACAAACCAGCTGGTTAGACTGGCGTAGTTTGAGTAAACGCGGGCTTTGGAAAGGCCGACCGCTCGTCAAAAATGTGCACCTTCAAAGGTATAGATTTGTTTATCAGCCATCGGGGCTGGACACAATTTTTAAAGATTGCTGAAGTTGACATTTGGTCCAGGAGTAAACAGCGCCTTATGAACCAACGGCCGGCAATTTCCCGTCTGACCTGCTATCTGATATTACTGCCTTCGTTGAATAGGTGCATATAAATAGTACAGATAAGAACGTGCGACCGAAACGCTGAGGGTGTTGCGATGACATACGCTGAAAACAAGTGAGAACATGCATGTATTCAGGTTCATCTTTATTCTATGCGACTAACATCTTGCAAGTCTGAGAAATGTGACATGAAAATTGTAGTAAAGCATTGACGCAACTCCGATGTCAATTGAATTCACATTTATGACCAGCAATTACAAAAATACCATCTTATTGTCATTCTTATTCTTAAAATAAATTTTCATACTATGTGTACTCTCGAAGGACTGAACTATCAATATGAAAAACAAGACAGAGACACGCCAAAAATAATTACTCAAGCAACTGGATAAAGTTTTGAAACAGTCAGACGTTTCAGACAGCATCCACTGTCTTTCGTCACTGACGAAAGACAGTGGATGCTGTCTGAAACGTCTGACTGTTTCAAAACTGTATATACTTATCTTGATATCTAGAAAATTACTAACATTTTGGTAATGTATAAGCGTTTCCCACGTAAATCATTTAAAGTCCTCAAGATTGTGACATTATATGGGTCCATTAAAATGTAATTGGTTGCAATTGAGCAAAGACAGTAATAAGCAACATCAAATGACTTGACTGGATATCTTGATAGTTCAAAAAAGAAATCGACAAGAAACCGCTCACCTAAGTCGTATTCTCTGGAAGGTAAGACTTCCTAACAAATGTATTTTTTCATAAACGACAAGTGTAAACGGCAGTGTTTTGCAAATCTGCGTCTGTATGGACGCAGGTCGTCCATGTCTAGTCGTTCATGTCGGAAGACGAGCTGTCTCCGTCTGGCTGGTCTTTCAGTTCTGTAACATCAGCGGTATGATTAGAACATTAGACACTGTACCAAAAGTAGCTACCTTATCTTTACGTCAAGTTGCTATATCATATGAACATTTTTTACCATTGTAAAACAAGCAACATGGGTCAAAGCACAGAAAGTGTACATGTAATTCTATTGGGAAAAAAGAACAGCTAGTGGCTGTATTACCTGGGTACTGGTTCTTTAGCCCGTCCGCAACCTTCTTAAGTTCCAGATCCTCCAAGGCGTTCATCAGGACATCTATGGTGGCGTCGTTTCCTTTCCGAGACTGCCACTCCCCCAGCATGTCCTGGCAGCGAGTCTTGTAGTCCTTGTTCCCGTCGCGATCTCTAATGGTCGAGATTTCTTCCCGGCTGAATCCTAGCTCGCCAGCCAGGTCCTCCCAGCCGCCGGCTACATTGGTCTTGATGTAACGGAAGTACTTACTGACATCTGAAATAAATGGATAAAGTAGTTTGTAGAGGAAGATATATAGCATTACGTGTACATGCCAGTAAATGTATGGCCATAAATGACATAAGTGGACCATGAATACCAGAGGTTGTGAGTGCACTGATGAATTATCATGCAGTCACCAAATTTGAAACCGGGCCAGAGTTAAACGTGCTTCTTTACTGTTCAAAATCTTAGTGGATCTCTAAATCTATATTTTTGCCCAAACTTTAGTCTCTTCTTTGTCAGCCCAAGATCTGTCTACCACTCCAATTTGGTGACCGTACCATCTTCAGATAAACAAGATACAAAACCCGGAAGTTCCCCAAAGCTTCGCTACGGTACCATAACAAGCCGCTAGGCGGCCCAAAATCTAATAATTTTGATGTCTCATCAAGAACCACATGCCAAATAGCCACACTATCAATCGAGGCGTTCTTGAGTTATCCTGTAAGCAGACACCAAAACACACACCTACCCGAACCCAAATAATAAGAGATAATGAGAGAAATGGAATTTAGGGAGTGTATTGGTAACATCTGCTTGTGAAACACGAAGAACTTTGATAGCAATTTTCACCTCTTGCTTCTGAGTCTTTCCTGACCCCACTTGGCCCTGCCCCATGGTCTGCCTGACGACCTTTCTGCTGCTTCTTTTTCTTCTCCGGAACAACAGCAGGCAGTGGGCTGGGGTTGAGTCTTTTCTGAGAGGTGCTTCTCATTTCGATATCATCACCTAATACAAACAAGCAAAGTTGAGACCATGAAATCTATGTAGACCGTTACCACCACAGAATTCTCCATAATCAATCTTTAATTTGAAGAGATAACAAAATGGCACAGAATATACTCACGAGTTGATACATCGTCTTCCTGAAACAAGAAAAACACATCACGTTATTTTTCAATACATGCTTCGATAATTGTTGGTTACTTTATCGTACGGTCAATTATTGTAAAAAGTACTTTTACAACAAACGTGAAAACACACTGGCCAAGCTATGGAATTTATAGACATGCAATTGGTAGTAGTTAGATTGATTAATAACAGATATAATGAAACTTTACTGTTGTATCTATAGCTAAAACTACCAGATCAAATGTTACCTCCTTGAAGACGAGTTGACATACACGTCCGGATCGAGGTGTCTTGACGGTTATTTCACCCTCGACACATCCACCGCCGGCAGGTCTATCAAGCAACATCTGAACGTTCTGGCCGTTTTTGTCACAGCAGTTCATGTTTCGTAGATTCATAACCTCGGTCTTCTCCTTGCCTCCATGGACAGTTACAGCAACCTCAATGCTGTCCCCATGATAAAGGTCGGACCATGCATCATTGTATCCCCATCTGGTGAAGCCTGGCCGGTACTCATCCGTCTCCACCTTCCTATCTCGGCACACAACGTGGAAAGTGACGTTCTCTCGGTGTGGCTTGGCGTACGCTGCAAACGAACAGTTCAAAGTTCTTGAAGACAGCGCATTCACCATCCACTTTCCTGTTGTGATGACCATGTTCACAGGAACCCACACAATGTCCAGAGGACTGAAGGTCTGAAGGGAAATGGATATTCTGTCCGGATGTATATGGTGTATGGTTGAAGCTGTGATATCTGTCCAACCTTCTCCGTCGTGATGCTTTAGTAGAAGACACCCCATCCCTTCAGAACCAGAAGGCCGCCACGTCTCTAGCTCTACGGGTCCACTCAGCTGTGCACCGTGTAGGTTGACATCAACAGCGGGGGAGAACAGTACCTGATCCAGTAGCTCCCGTGGACAGGCGTCCTCACCTAAGGACCAGGGGTAGCCGGAGATCCAGTTGACGCCTTCAGGACCCCTCAATATGCCGGGAACGTCCACGGTTGAGACGGTAATCATCGTTTCTTGCTGAAGGGCACCTGGTGGCACAACAAGCTTGACAAAACCAGGAATCTCCACCTCTGCACCCACTGGCCCTACTGAAGCCTCGGTAGTCCTTGGGTTCCGAAACTCGTCTGGAACTCCTAGGGAAATGTTTACATCAACATTTGTTGAGCCAATGTTATAGTCAACTATTACTTTTCTAGGTTACAAATGAAATGACAATGTGGACAGTGTTTACAGAGTTCATTCAAGAACATAGAACAAAGACAGCCGATCGTGCGTTGCAAGAAGAGTGAACAATGGTCGTTCAGGTGACGTCATTTCCCATGGAAGAATTTCGGTCTGCAAAATTGTACCTCAGACAAGGTAACTTTTGTTGGTGATACATCCTAACGCTTCTCTGATAAACATCAAACCAACCTGGAATGTCCCGCACGATAAGAGGAAAGCTGATCCCAGCCGACATCATGTCCTTTTCCAGCACTACAAGGTCACCTAAGGACAAAAAGACGTTCAATTGATAATACAATTGTAAAACCGCTTATCATTCTTCTAAACCCTCAACCTGGAAAGTGTTCCACGTTATGTGTGAGCATTAGACACGGACTTGGCTTAAACCCGAAAACAAGTTGTTAACGCTTCAACCTGAAACCTGGTTTTACACGTGGACTATACGTGACAAACAAATAAACCAATTTTACAACGCCGTGTAAGAGAGATGCCAATACGTGAACACTCACCAGTTCTGAAACACCCAGTCTTCTCCATTGCCCTCTTCAGGTCTCGTGGAGTCTCGATACCTGGACTTTTCCCCTGACTAGTATGCGCTGACCACGCCCGCAGAAGTAGTCTTACATCTGTCTCGTCCAGCCTACTGAAGATGCTTTCGAGTACTAGCTGAAAATCTACAGAGGATGACAGGTAAAGCCCCGGTCACACTAAACTCACGTCGTACCTACGATGCACGTAAGATGCATTTTCCGTACAACGCAGGTAAATCGCAGGTAAATCGTAGGTAAAATCAGCTATCGCAGAGCGTCGGGTGATGTTCTTGATTCGTCATCCATTCATGTCGTTACCTTGATCAGTTCCACTGCTTTCGGCTGGAGCATCAGGGCCGCTTCCATGTGGGACATCAGTGGATCTTCCACCAGGCGGTGAGGCTACTCCTGCTTCAAAAGAAACCGATGTATCTGTTTTACAAAATCAATTGATGTTCGTCCATCGTATACGTACATTATATTCATATTTTTTTTTCTGTCATCTATATGGTGTTAGTGCTGAAAGATTGTTTACATTTATATTGTCATTGATTGTAACTCTGAGATTCCTGGTTGTGTAAAAAGAAACTCCAAATATCCTACATGTATGTTCTACCAACCAGATGAAATTATTTTCGGAAGTCTGAGTAGTTAAGTTTAGAAAAGAACTGTCCAAAACAGGATTGCCCTCTACAGAAGCCAAATCGAGACCTGTGAAATCAGAATATCGATATCAACTCTATACCACAATGTGTCTTTCCATTCACAGATTTTTCGTTTTAAGTTCTATCGTTGTGAAAACTCCAACAACGCCATGCTCTTTGAAGCTATACTTTTGCCACCACAGAATTCTCCAGAATTGATATTTGACTTGAAAAGACAACAAAACGGTCCAGAATATACTCACGGTCTGGTATATCTTCTTCCTGAAACAAGAAAAACGCATCACTTTATTTTGCAAAGTGATGGTGTTCGATACTTGTTTATTATTATAAATTATTGTAAAAAGTACGTTTACAACAAACGTGAAAACACAGTGGTCAAGCTATGGAATCTATAGACTTGTAACTGTGGTTAATACTACAGTACCAGATGAAGAAACATTACTGTTGTGTCTATAACTAAAACCACCAGTTAAAATCTTACCTCCTTGAATACGAGTTGACATACACGTCCGGCTCGAGATTTCCTGACGGTTACTTCACCCTCGACACATCCACCGCCGGCAGGTCTATCAAGCAGCATCTGGACGTTCTGGCCGTTTCTGTCGCAGCAGTTCATAGTTCGTAGATTCATAAGCTCAGTCTTCTCCTTGCCTCCATGGACAGTTACAGCAACCTCAATGCTGTCACCATGATAAAGGTCGGACCATGCATCGTTGTATCCCCATCTGGTGAAGCCTGGACGGTACTCATCCGTCTCCACCTTCCTATCTCGGCACACAACGTGGAAAGTGACGTTCTCTCGGTGTGGCTTGGCGTACGCTGCAAACGAACAGTTCAATGTTCTTGAAGACAGCGCATTCACCATCCACTTTCCTGTTATGATGACCATGTTCACAGGAGCCCACACAATATCCAGAGGACTGAAGGTCTGAAGGGAAATGGATATTCTGTCCGGATGTATATGGTGTATGGTTGAAGCTGTGATATCTGTCCAACCTTCTCCGTCGTGATGCTTTAGTAGAAGACACCCCATCCCTTCAGAACCAGAAGGCCGCCACGTCTCTAGCTCTACAGGTCCACTCAGCTGTGCACCGTGTAGGTTGACATCAACAGCGGGGGAGAACAGCACCTGCTCCAGTAGCTCCCGTGGACAGGCGTCCTCACCCAGAGACCAGGGGTAGCCGGAGAGCCAGTTGACGCCTTCAGGACCCCTCAATATGCCGGGAACGTCCACGGTTGAGACGGTAATCATCGTTTCTTGCTGAAGGGCACCTGGTGGTACAACAAGCTTGACAAAACCGGGAATCTCCACTTCTCCGCCCGCTGGTCCTACTGAAGCCTCTCTTATCCTCGGGTACTGGAACTCGTCTGGAACTCCTAAGAAAATGTTTACATCAACATTTGTTGATCCACTGTTATAGTCAACTACTACTTTTTTAGGTTTAAAAATGTTTAAATGGTCAAGGTAATTATCATGAAGAAATGACAATGTGGACAGAGTCTACCGGGTGCTTTCAAGAACATAGAAAGATAGCTGATCGCGCGTTGCAATCAAGGTGAACACTGGTCGTTCAGATGACGCCATTTCCCATGCAAGTTTCTCGGTATACAGAATTGTAACAGCTAACGTTAGTTCCATGGATGTTTTGTTCTTTTCCATTCTTGGTCTCGCTAAAATGTTTGGTAACAGTTGCGATTATCTCGGACAAGGTAAACATCCATCCTTTTGGTGATATAGCCTAACGCTACTCTGATAAACGTCAAACCAACCTGGGATGTCTCGCACGATAAGAGGAAAGCTGATCCCAGCCGACATCATGTCCTTTTCCAGCACTACAAGGTCACCTAAGGACAAAAAGACGTTCAATTGATAATACAATTGTAAAACCGCTTATCATTCTTCTAAACACTCAACCTGGAAAGTGTTCCACGTTATGTGTGAGGATTAGACACGGACTTGGCTTAAACCCGAAAACAAGTTGTTAACGCTTCAACATGAAACCTGGTTTTACACGTGAACTATACGTGACAAACAAATAAACCAATTTTACAACGCCGTGTAAGAGAGAAGCCAATACGTGAATACCCACCAGTTCTGAAACACCCAGTCTTCTCCATTGCCCTCTTCAGGTCTTGTGGAGTCTCGATACCTGGACTTTTCCCCTGACTAGTATGCGCTGACCACGCCCGCAGAAGTAGTCTTACATCTGTCTCGTCCAGCCTACTGAAGATGCTTTCGAGTACTAGCTGAAAATCTACAGAGGATGACAGGTAAAGCCCCGGTCACACTAAACTCACGTCGTACCTACGATGCACGTAAGATGCATTTTCCGTACAACGCAGGTAAATCGCAGGTAAATCGCAGGTAAATCGTAGGTAAAATCAGCTATCGCAGAGCGTCGGGCGATGTTCAAAATTTTCCGGCGTCGTGCGATTTGTCACGTGTCGCTCATCTCATATGTGTGCACGTGTCATCAGAAAGAATCAGGCTGGTGTGGCTGCAGATACAGGGCCAGAGTTAAACGTACTGTTCAAAATCTTAGTGGATCTCTAAATCTATATTTGCCAATACTAGTACTGATCAAGCTCTATTTCATATAAAATGGCTCTATGTGATAATAAAAAACACAAGGAAGCCCAAACTTTTGTCTCTTCTTTGTCAGCCCAAGATCTGTCTACCACTCCAATTTGGGGCCGTACCATCTTCAGATAGATAAGATACAAAACCCGGAAGTTCCCGAAAGTTCCGCTACAGTACCATAACAGGCCGTTAGGGAGCCCATAATCTAATCATTTTGATGTCTCAATAAGAACCACATGCCTAATAGCCACACATTCCACCAAGGTATTCGTAAGTTATCCTGTTCGCAAACACCAAAACACACACCTACCCGAACCCAAATAATATGGGATAATTTTGAGTGTATTGGTAACATTTGTTTGTGAAACACGAAGACCTTTGATAGCAATTTTCACCTCTTGCCTCTGAGTCCTTCCTGGCCCCACTTGGCCCTCTCCCATGGTCTGCCTGACGACCTTTACCTCCTTTCTGCTTCTTCTTCTTCTTTTTTTCGGGAACCACAGCAGGCAGTGGGCTGGATCTGGGTCTTTTCTGAGAGGTGCGTCTCATTCCGGTATCATCACCTAATACAAACCAGCAAAGTTCAGACCATGAAATCTATGTAGACCGTTACCACCACAGAATTTTCCAGAAATAATACTTAATTTGAAGAGATGAAAGACTTTTATTCTTTGGACAACTTGTGTAATTTGGGTAGAGAAGATGCTCAACTGACATAATTCATGCAAATTAGGTCCTTATCGGCATATTAGAGTGAAAACATTTATGATATGCCACTCGAAAAGGTTAACATCAGTCGGCGAAGATATGGGGTTGTAGAAGAGTTTTGTTATTTATTGTGCTCTAAATAACGACAGACATCATCTTCATATTTCGTCACAACCATTCAAACTTGTGCAAAAGTAGTTTAGGCCACACCATCTTGATTTTATGGATGATGTCCGCGCGCGCATTGATTTTCGCCTGTTCTCCCAAATAAACGTAAAACTTGTAATATCCCCTGACGTATTTTGTAGTAGTAGTACTACCACAAATACGTCAGGGGATGTTACGTTTGTAACGATGAGAGACATGGGAGAGGAGTTGAGGCATTGGTATAGAGGTCTCACAGCGAGATTTGTAAGTGTGAACCATGGAATGCTTAATATGGAGCTCAATGTCATGTATGTTGAAACTGCCTTTATGAGTATTCTTATCACAGCCATACATCATCCACAGTCTTAGGAGCCAAATACCATCTAATAGTGCACATCTTTGATCGTTCTTGTCAATATATTAACATCGATCACTTGAGCTGAGTCTGCTAAGATGAACAAGGCAACCTACATGTAACGTTACCTCCTACATATAAAAACTGGTTGTTTGTTTGATACACTGTGTTCTGTGGTTCAATTCACAATACCAGCTTTGTAGTCCAGTGGTTTAGCAGAATCATTTTGTGCTGGATTTTTCTTTTTTCGCCTGCGCGCATTAGTTTTGGAGTCTCCAGAGGACGTCATCCGTAAATTTAAGATGGTGTGGCCTTATGAAATCTGTATGGTCAGGAAGGATGAACAAAACTAAACACACAGAGTTATATGAAATAGATTCTTCATTTTTGTTCTTTTACATATTCTTTTTTGAATTTAAAATTGACATTGACATTTTACGACAGTACTATCCGTTTTCCAAATATTTTGTTGTTGCAATTTACAGCTTATGTTTTCTCGTGTTGCAGCTGCTTCGAACGATTTACAGTATGACTAAAACTTTCTTTTTTGGAAACGGACGAATGCGCGCCGATGTCATCCAAATAATCATATCAACATGTTCTTACCTTTCGTAATCTTATTTCGCGTGCTCGTTATTTTTAGTTGATCTACAACATGCCGGTGGTCTCCTTTCTCCAAAATCTCCACAAACTCCTCCGGTTTACACGTGCCCTTCTGGGTCAGGAGTTCCAGTAGAGCCCCGGCCTTGCCTGACGTGGTTGTTTTGCTCATGACGACCTGCTTGTCTGGGAAATCCAGCATTCGTCTTTCGATGAAGTGTGGAATCAGTTTCTCAACTTGTAGTCTCCTCCTCAGAAGCGTGTAGTTGTTTGTAATCAAGTCCTTTATAGTTTCTTCTGAGTCTGTGGGAGTAAAATGAAGTTGTCAATATTACAGTGTTAAACTAATAGATCTAGCCATGAACTCTGTACAATTAACAATAGTTGCGCGTACATGAACACTAGTTAAAAGGTCAGCCATTCACAACATACTCTTCATGTCTTTTCTGTTCGTTTGCTGTCGTTGAATACAGCTATCTACCACTTTAATTTGGTCACCGTACCAATAAAAGACGTTCCGCCACAGTTTCCCTTATTAACTATGCAAATCAAGTCTACATTAGAACCATTACTGTCTAATTATATGCATCTTCACCTAAGCGTGCCAATCCGTAAATACCATCTCAAATTATGCCGATTCAAACTTTCCTACAACAAAGACCCTGTGTTTCCAGAGAAGCTTCTAGGAGGCCCTTTGTCACTTCTTTGCCAGCCCAAAATCTGTCTACCACTCCAATTTGGTGACCGTACCATCTTCAGATACATAAGATACAAAACCCGGAAGTTCCCGAAAGTTCCGCTATAGTACCATAACAGGCCGTCAGGGGGCCCAAAATCTAATCATTTTGATGTCTCATCAAGAACCACATGCCAAATAGCCACACTATCAATCGAGGCATTCTTGAGTTATCCTGTAAGCAGACACCAAAACACACACCTATCCGAACCCAAATAATAAGAGATAATGAGAGAAATGGAATATAGCGAGTGTATAGGTAACATCTGCTTGTGAAACACGAAGACCTTTGATAGCAATTTTCACCTCTTGCTTCTGAGTCCTTCCTGGCCCCACTTGGCCCTGCCCCTTGGTCCGCCCGACGACCTTTTCCTCCTTTCTGCTGCTTCTTTTTCTTCTCCGGAACCACAGCAGGCAGTGGGCTGGGGTTGAGTCTTTTCTGAGAGGTGCGTCTCATTCCGGTACCATCACCTAATACAAACCAACAAAGTTGAGACCATGAAATCTATGTAGACCCCAAACAAATATCAGCCGATAGTTGTTTTGGGTAGCCAAAGCAACGATGTAACACGTAACCTGATTGGTTGATAGCTTCCCAGCGTTCTTTGCGCGCTGCTTCCGATGAGGGGAAGCAGGTGACGTCTCTATAACCATATGTAGCGGCCCATTTTACCAGGGCCGCTTACGCTCGCGATGTAACGTCGAGCGATAGGCGGTCCTGGTTTACGAGGGTGTGTAGACCGTTACAACCACAGAATTCTCCATAATCAATCTTTAATTTGAAGAGATAACAAAATGGCACAGAATATACTCACGAGTTGATTCATCGTCTTCCTGAAACAAGAAAAACACATCACGTTATTTTTCAATATATGCTTCGATAATTGTTGGTTACTTTATCGTACGGTCAATTATTGTAAAAAGTACTTTTACAACAAACGTGAAAACACACTGGCCAAGCTATGGAATTTATAGACATGCAAGTAGTAGTTAGAGTGATTAATATCAGATATAAATATAATTAAACTTTACTGTTGTATCTATAGCTAAAACTACCAGATAAAATCTTACCTCCTTGAATACGAGTTGACATACACGTCCGGCTCGAGGTGTCTTGACGGTCACTTCACCCTCGACACAGCCACCACCGGTAGGTCTATCAAGCAGCATCTGAACGTTCTGGCCGTTTCTGTCACGGCAGTTCATGGTTCGTAGATTCATAAGCTCAGTCTTCTCCTTGCCTCCATGGACAGTTACAGCAACCTCAATGCTGTCACCATGATAAAGGTCGGACCATGCATCGTTGTATCCCCATCTGGTGAAGCCTGGCCGGTACTCATCCGTCTCCACCTTCCTATCTCGGCACACAACGTGGAAAGTGACGTTCTCTCGGTGTGGCTTGGCGTACGCTGCAAACGAACAGTTCAATGTTCTTGAAGACAGCGCATTCACCATCCACTTTCCTGTTATGATGACCATGTTCACAGGAGCCCACATAATATCCAGAGGACTGAAGGTCTGAAGGGAAATGGATATTCTGTCCGGATGTATATGGTGTATGGTTGAAGCTGTGATATCTGTCCAACCTTCTCCGTCGTGATGCTTTAGTAGAAAACACCCCATCCCTTCAGAACCAGAAGGCCGCCACGTCTCTAGCTCTACGGGTCCACTCAGCTGTGCACCGTGTAGGTTGACATCAACAGCGGGGGAGAACAGCACCTGATCCAGTAGCTCCCGTGGACAGGCGTCCTCACCCAGGGACCAGGGGTAGCCGGAGATCCAGTTGACGCTTTCAGGACCCCTCAATATGCCGGGAACGTCCACGGTTGAGACGGTAATCATCGTTTCTTGCTGAAGGGCACCCGGTGGCACAACAAGCTTGACAAAACCGGGAATCTCCACTTCTCCGCCCGCCGGTCCTACTGAAGCCTCTCTTATCCTCGGGTACTGGAACTCGTCTGGAACTCCTAAGAAAATGTTTACATCAACATTTGTTGATCCACTAGCTACTCCTCATTCATTGAAACAAAATGTGGCGTACCCCAAGGCAGCTGCCTTGGTCCCCTTCTCTTCTGTATTTTCACAAACGATCTGCCAACGGTAACTACCCAAAGTGTGGTCGTGATGTATGCCGATGATTCCACCCCATCCACATCAGCTTCTGACATTCCAGAATTACAAAATAAGCTGCAGACAGACTTATCTAAGATATGGAATTGGGTGAGGACAAACAAGTTAATCCTCAACATTGGCAAAACAAAATCAATCATCTTGGGTTCACCACATAGGCTAAAAAGGAAGCCGAAGCTACAACTTTCCATCGAAGGCAAAATCATTACACAGGTGGAACAGGCGGACTTACTAGGTGTCACTGTGGATCAGCAGCTCTCATGGGCTCTACAAGTAAACAAAACAAAGATGAAGATGGCAGGAGCTCTTGCTTCAATTAGGAAATATAAGGAATACTTCACTACCAACCTGTTGAAAACTGTGATACAGACCTTGGTCCTATCTCAACTAGATTACGGCTTAGTACTCACGTCCTCATCGCCTCAGACCCACCTAGACAAACTGCAAGTTATCCAGAATAGAGCAGCCAGGCTGGCAACAGGTGCATGTTTTGACGCAAACCTAGATGTACTACATAATCAATTAAACTGGCCCTCAGTAAAAGAAAGACTTTTCACAGGCACTATCAACATATTCCATAAAGTAGTAAAGGAAAAACAGCCAAAATGCATTTTCAGTCGTTTAAAAACAATTAACACCGCACATTCTCACAACACCAGACTAGCACAGAAAGGAGCATTCCTGCTACCCAAACCCAGAACTAATGCCATTACTCGAACCTTCCTATACAGAGCTATCAGAACATACAACACTCTACCAATTCACATTACATCCTCAAATCCACGTGCATTCAAAGTAAAAATCTGGTCCTGGACAAAAACTCAAAGACATAAAAACTCACCTATCAGCTCATGGTGGTAAACTTGACTATAGGACATCCGTATATTTCATGACCTCTGACCTCCACAATATCCAATATATGATAATATTATGTATATGTATGATATAATATGATAATAATGTTTCTGTTTATGTTAATTGAATGTGGATAATGATGAATTGATTGATTGACGTTATGAGTAATTTAATGTATTGTATAATATGATATGGTTAAGAATGTTAATGATTGATTTATGCTAGATGTCTTATCAATATTATCTGTATAATTTGTTGTTATGTATTTTATTCGATTGTGTGTAGAGGACTCCGGGAAGAATAGTTCAATGTAACTAATGGAGATTCCTAATAAACAAACAAACAAACAAACAAACAAATCCACTGTTATAGTCAACTACTACTTTTTTAGGTTTAAAAATGTTTAAATGGTCAAGGTAATTATCATGAAGAAATGACAATGTGGACAGAGTCTACCGGGTGCTTTCAAGAACATAGAAAGACAGCTGCTGATCGCGCGTTGCAATCAAAGTGAACAATGGTCGTTCAGATGACGCCATGTTCCATGCAAGTTTCTCGGTATACAGAATTGTAACAGCTAGTTCCATCGATGTTTTGTTCTTTTCCATTCTTGGTCTCGCTAAAATTTTTGGTAACAGTTGCGATTATCTCGGACAAGGTAAACATCCATCCTTTTGGTGATATAGCCTAACGCTACTCTGATAAACGTCAAACCAACCTGGAATGTCTCGCACGATAAGAGGAAAGCTGATCCCAGCCGACATCATGTCCTTTTCCAGCACTACAAGGTCACCTAAGGACAAAAAGACGTTCAATTGATAATACAATTGTAAAACCGCTTATCATTCTTCTAAACCCTCAACATGGAAAGTGTTCCACGTTTTGTGTGAGGATTAGACACGGACTTGGCTTAAACCCGAAAACAAGTTGTTAACGCTTCAACCTGAAACCTTGTTTTACACGTGGACTATAAGTGACAAACAAATAAACCAATTTTACAACGCCGTGTAAGAGAGAAGCCAATACGTGAACACTCACCAGTTCTGAAACACCCAGTCTTCTCCATTGCCCTCTTCAGGTCTTGTGGAGTCTCGATCCTTGGACTTTCTTCTTGACTAGTACGCGCTGACCACACCCGCAGAAGTAGCCGCACATCTGTCTCGTCCAGCCGACTGAAGATGCTTTCCAGTAATAGCTGAAAATCTACAGAGGATGACAGGTAAAGCCCCGGTCACACTAAACTCACGTCGTACCTACGATGCACGTACGATGCATTTTCCGTACAACGCAGGTAAATCGCAGGTAAATCGCAGGTAAATCGTAGGTAAAATCAGCTATCGCAGAGCGTCGGGTGATGTTCAAAATTTTCCGGCGTCGTGCGATTTGTCACGTGTCGCTCATCTCATATGTGTGCACGTGTCATCAGAAAGAATCAGGCTGGTGTGGCTGCAGATACAGCTCAACAGGCTTGGATGAAGAGGGGCCAGAGGGGCAGGTTGTCCCCGGGGTATGGAGGCAGGCTGGGATGTTGGATGAGATGCGAAATGTGCGGGGGGGAAATGTGGCAAACACAGAGGGAAAACAGCTAAGAGTCTATCTGAAACAGTACTACAATAGCCCTGTGGGTTCGTTGCCATGGCAGCACCATATGATATAGGCCGATTTGCATGTATAGATATGTGCGGTGAGGATGGCTTCAGTTGTTTTAAGTTTATGACAACAGAGACGCATAAGCATAAAGATATGTCTTCTAGTAACTTTATTTTTCATCCCTTAATATCATATGTTAATGAAATAATCTTTACAAATCACCCTTTCACATCCGGGGCAAACTGGCTTGGACAAAATAACGTTTTGTTGCATCGCATCCTTATTCTTTTGATGTATTAGAACGCCTCCTTATTCAGTTTTGTTTTCGAATGTATAAAAACGTTACAGTATTTTGCCTTAAACAACCAATCAGAAGTAAAGAAATAAAACGAAGGTGAAACTAAAACATTCCAACTGTCAGAGTGTACGAAACAAAAAAGCCGAACTGGCGACTGTAATTGACACGTACAAACCAGACATAATAGCAGGCACAGAGTCATGGCTTAATCAAGACATAGCAAGCAGTGAGATATTCCCTGACAACTACATAGCACACCGTAAAGACAGACAAACTGGCCCTGGAGGTGGTGTATTTCAGGTTAACAGGGATGATTTGATTGTCACCCACAGACAAGATCTAGACACAGACTGTGAGATCATTTGGACACAGACTCAACTAGCAGGAAAGAAACCGCTAATGATTGGTACATACTATAGACCTCCATCGGACCAGGGCAATAGCCTGGATGAACTTGACAAGTCCATAAGTAAAATGGGACGTAAAATTAACTCTGACAATGTGATCATCCTCGGAGACTTTAACACACCTGGTATAAATTGGGATGCTAGCACTACAGATAACACTTATGAGCAATTCAGGACAGGCGCAGAAGCCACTGCACTTAGTGGATAACCATGGGTAATTCCAAACAGTTCAAGAGCCCACTAGGAATGGTAACCTCTTGGACCTGGTCTTAGTCAATAACCCAAACATAATTGAAAAGACCACAGTAGTTCCTGGAATAAGTGACCACGACATGGTATTGGTGGATGTTAACCTGGCACCCAAACAAAACAGGAAACCCAAGAGAAAAGTATATATTCGAACTAAAGCTGATGAACCGGCCATCAAGAGTGACCTTAGTGACTATGCAACAAACTTTAACAAACGAACTGAGGATATGTCCGTGACACAGAAATGGGAGGATTTTAAAGACAAAATGAAGCACACGATGAACTTGCATATCCCTAGTAAAACAACATCAAGCAGATACAACCTGCCTTGGTTCAACAGAAATCTAAGAAGGCATTGTCGTAAGAAACAACGTCTTTACAACAAAGCTAAGAGAACAGGACAAGAAGACGACTGGAACAAATACAAAAGGGTTAAGAAGGGGGTACAGAAAAGCATAAGAGCAGCCCATTCAAAATATGTGGCAGACATACTGGGGGAAGCCATAATCGACAAACCCAAAACATTCTGGTCGTACATAAAAGGCCTAAGGAGAGACCTTGTTGGCGTAGCCCCTTTAAAGATGGGGAATTCCATCATCAGTGATAGTGCGAAAAAAGCAGAGGCACTCAGTTCACAGTTTAAAAGTGTGTTTACAGAGGAAGACACAACGAACATGCCAACTCTCGGACAGCCTTGTACCCCTCCCATGGAACACATAGAGATTTCCCCTAATGGTGTCGAAAAAATGCTTCAAGGTCTCAATCCGTCTAAAGCATCTGGTCCAGACCAAATACCACCTTGGTTCCTCAAAATGACAGCCACCGAAATAGCACCTGTGCTAACCAATATTTTCCAACACTCGCTAGACACAGGAGAAATTCCCAAAGACTGGAGGGATGCAAATATATGTGCCATTTTTAAAAAGGGAGATAGAGCGATCCCCAGCAACTACAGACCTGTTTCATTGACCTGTATATCCTGCAAACTACTTGAACACATTATCCACAGCCATGTCATGAAGCACTTAGAAAGTTACAACATTTTGACGGACTATCAACATGGATTCAGAGCAAAGCGATCCACAGAAACACAGCTTATATTAACAGTTCACGACATAGCGGGTGCACTGAACAGTAAAAAACAGGTGGATCTAGCAATACTTGATTTTACTAAAGCCTTCGATAAAGTCCCACATAGTAGACTCATCTCAAAACTGAAGTACTATGGAATTCAAGGCACTACACTAAACTGGTTAAAGGCTTTCTTGACCGATAGGGAACAGACGGTTGTGGTAGAAGGGAAGGCCTCAGCTCCAGTTAGAGTTGCGTCAGGCGTCCCTCAAGGAACTGTTTTGGGACCATTACTCTTTCTCTTGTACATAAATGACTTGCCAGACCAGCTTGATTCAAATGTGAGGTTATTTGCCGACGACTGCCTGTTATATATAGAGTTGTCCACACAGAATGATTCACAACTCCTGCAAGCAGATCTGAACGCCCTCGAGGAATGGCAAAGCAAATGGCTTATGCAGTTTAATCCTGAAAAATGCTACATCATGCACATAACAAACAAACGGACCCCAGTTGTAACCGCCTACCAGTTCTGTGGACAGGCTCTAGCAACAACAAAAAGCCACCCATACCTAGGCGTTACATTAACAGCTGGGCTGAAGTGGGGTACCCATATTAACAAAGTAACAACTAAGGCTAAGCAGACATTGGGAGTGATCAAACGTAATTTGTGGGCATGCCCAGCAAAGGTAAAATCACTTGCATACACGTCTCTAGTAAGACCAAACCTTGAATATGCTGCAACAGTATGGGATCCATACACAAAGAAAGACAAGGATAAACTGGAGAGGGTGCAGAACCAAGCTGCCAGGTTCTGCATGAACAACTATGACAGGGGTGCTAGTGTCACTAAAATGAAAGCAGATCTACAGTGGAAGTCACTTGAAGACAGAAGAAAAATATCCAGGCTTTGCATGATGTACAAAATGACTAATAAACTTGTGGATGTACCGACTGATAATTATCTAATACCAGCCCAGAAAAGGACAAGAAATAGTCATGCCTTTAAGTACCAGAGTTATAAACCAAGGATTGATGTGTTCAAAAATTCGTTTTTCCCGAGAACCATAGTAGAATGGAACTCGTTGTCATCAGATGCTGTAGGAACACCTTCACTAAATAGCTTCAAAGAACGATTGCAGTCAGATGAGCAAAAGTTAGGTGTGACAGGCCGCTCAGTGTAATATAACCAGCTGCTGCCGCGCCGTGTGCCTGCGAAGCTGGTGTGTTACGCCGAAGGGCGGTTATACCGGCTATACAGATACAGAAAGCCCTCATGCACCAAGATGGCGAGTACCAACCCAAGACCCCTCGCACTGACACCCCCAGCACCCACGTCAGGGAATCCCCGCCCTGAAGACCGTCCCTTCAAGCCCTCACGCACCGAGATGGCGAGTACCAGCCCAGGATCCCTCGCACTGACGCTCCCAGCACCCACGTCAGTGAATCCTCGCCCCAAAGAACTTCCCGTCAAGTCCGCAGCCACACAGATGGCGAGCCCCTCTCCTGCAGTTGCAACCACAGCACTCACGTCAGTGACTCCCCACCCCGAAGACTGTGCCTTCAAGCCCGCATCCGTCCAGACGGCAAGCACGTTCCAGCAGCTCCCCACCCTGAAGCCCGCAGCCACACACATGGCGAGTTCCCTCCCCGCAGTCTCAACCACAGCACCCACGTCAGTGACTCCCCGCCCCGAAGACTGTGCCTTCAAGCCCTCACCTGTCCAGACGGCAAGCACGTTCCAGCAGCTCCCTACCCTAACGCCCGCAGCCACACAGAGGGCGAGTCCCTCTCCTGCAGTTTCAACCACCAGCGCCCAGCTCAGACAGCTAGTCCCACCACCCCCGTCGGCAGAGCAGTATGCAGCATGTTCATTACATGAAGTCATCCATGCCTCAGATGCACCGCCAAAAACCTACAGCAAGGCCGTAGATCGCTACATCGACAAGGAGACCGGGCATGGAGCCACACAGGGGCCCTTCCAGTTACCGCCGTTCGGAAGCGACTTCATCACATCCCCACTCCAGACCGCCCAGAAACGCGCCGAAGGTATCGGCTAGTAGTTGTGGATCTCAGTTTTCCCCCAGGGTCCGCGGTCAACAACGGTACCGCGACCAAACAATATTTAGGCGACCCCGCACAACAACAGACAAAACTTACCTCTCATCGGAGTCTTCTTGGCGCCTTCGGTCTGGCCGTTGACATCCGTGATGCATAGAACTGTACCATCACTCACGAACTGATTAAAATGATGTCAAGTGCCAATTCAGACTCTGTCTCTTCGAGTGAGAACAATTAGGCACACATGATGACAGTAGGCAGCATATGACGGAATTGTTCTCGCGAGAACGGCGTACGTCACACGAGATTGCGCGAGAACACACGTGAGCTCTGAGATGAACTGAATCTGGGACTCAGAGCTTGACACGCCACCGCCGTCCCCACATCAGACTCATGTCATGCGAACTTTAAGTATTCAGCATTGTGTATAGTTTCTGTCAGTTAAGCACTCTTGTTCTACTGTCTCCGACACATTGTAAGTTACCCACATGTGGTAGTGAGTATTTTAGTTCACTTAAGTTTGCACCATCGTTTCGAGCTTAAACAGTGTCAGCGACAACCCCTATGGGCTATGTACACAAGACTGAGTCTTGCAGCCATGTATATAGTCAGTGTGAACACTGAAGCTCCCATTTTAGACGCGAGGCAGATTCGGGCAGAGCCTGAGTTATACTCACCTGCACCTTTTTTCTGTATATATTGTATATGCCGTCTGTTAAATACTGTGTTTGTTGATACCAGTCGCTCATCAGAGAGAGGAATGAGCCCACACTTTACGTGAAGTTGACTGTTTGTGATTTGGGACAGAATATGTGCACTCGTCCCAGTGCTACCGCACGATTTTACCTCGTCTCAACTTTTAACTTCATGCTTGGCTAGTTACTGCGTTTAATGTTCCCCCAGTTCAGCTTTTACACTGGCAGAGCCAGTTACCTCTCATAGTTAATGACTGATTTGTATTATAGAATATAGTCTCGTTATAGTCTGTTTTATTAAGAGGCACGCTAACTCCATTCTAAGTGGTTACTCAACAGGTATCCTGTGACCTGTGTAACTTCAGTCACCCGCCTAGTCGCAGTACTAGGCCGTTGACATCCGTGATGCATAGAACTGTACCATCACTCACGAACTGATTAAAATGATGTCAAGTGCCAATTCAGACTCTGTCTCTTCGAGTGAGAACAATTTGAAGCAAAAACATACATTTAGTAGCCTGAGTAACATCCTCCGTAGTATCAGCTGGCTCAATCTTTTCGCTAGCAATCAGGCTATACATTTAGCGCACTAAACTACTTTCCACACAAAATGATAGAAAACATCATCACCGTGTTCTGACTGCAAAGGTTTCCCCTGATCACCTGCATCTTCCACACCTGCCCCGTCAGTCCTAGGTTTCTTTACACCATCTGGAACCAAGATAGATTGTATTTTGCATTAAATAAAGAAACTTTAAACTTTATTGATCAATCAAAATTGCAGTCCTTTTCTATTGGAGTGAATTGGATTGATGTTACAATCAGTTCTACTATTGCACTTTGGATAATTCAATACATAGAGCATAAAACATTGTTATTCAACATGATCAAAATTTTGATAACGACAATAGCAACGTGGACATATAGACATAGAGTTTTAAAGAGCACTGGAAGTAATTGCTCACCATAGATTTAAGCAAATATGTCAATAATTGTATCGTCAAACTGATATTGTCGGGTGACAAGCTCAGTAAGTCACAAATCCATTCGACAGCGCGCACTGAAACACTACTTAAAGTTTTACTCACCGGAAGCACCACAAGTTAATTACAGCACGTCGAAATCAGTTCAGAGAACAGATGTATTGATCTCCGTCGTTTGTGTTTTTATTTCATATTTGTCTTAATTCATTGTAAAGTTAGATTTGCAAGGTTTGCAATCACAACCAAAATACATGTATCCCTCCATCACCAGGTATTGTTAACATTGAATTAACTTATTACTTTCTTCGTAGAGGAGACTCTGGTGCTGTCGGGAAAGAAATCTATCCGACCATTGATTTGCTGCTGATGTGTTTTGTGAAGAACGATAAAGGAAGAATAATGATCCACAGCTGAAAAATTTGACCAAAGTTCTGTTCAAGTCAAGTATGTTACGTTAATCTTAAAGTCAGTTATTCACCAATCTTACTTACCCTTTTCTGTGGGTTGTCCGTAACTATCATGATCATACCTACCTTCGCTTCTTTCTGTGGCCACTGTGTCGCCCGAACTGCCAGATGTTTCAAGAGATCTCTTGCCGCTGTCCGTATCCTCCTTTCTCTTGTTGCGATGTTTGATGAAACGCTAAAGGTGTAGAGAACGATGTTATAGATTCATACTGTTTTTTCCACATCTTTTTTTGATTGCCCACATTGTAGCACAAACTACGACATGTTTGAGCTCTTGGCCCTTAACTTTCCAAATCAATGATTCCGACTAAGCAAGTTGAGGACCTTAATAGGTATCATGCAAAACCTTCCGTATTACTATCATTAGTAAGCTGAAGTAAAGACGGTTTGCAGGATACTTGGATACTAAAGCAATTATCAATTGTGCCCACCATCTCCAGATATGGCACATGAAGGGGCACCGGTGATGTTTTCAACAAACTACACTGACAAAAATTTTGTATATCTTTTTAATAATCTTGCAACTGAACCGCATCCCACTTCAGTGTAGATCTATTCATGTGATGGCTTCAATTCAGAGCCAAGTAAGAGGAAATCTAGATTGAGGCGTTGAATTGATAAACGAATATCCACAAATGCACAGTGCCAGTGACAAAATGATTTCCCATATCATTACCAAGATTTACTGAGTTCAGCCTACTCTTATGGGAGTATAATTAATTTGTATTCAAAGGGTACTGAGGGGAACAATATCGGAAAATATTACTATGTAATGCAGCTGCTACTAACTGAAGTCCTATCTCAGTGTCAAGATGAATTTTTTTTATTTCAGGTAATTAGTATCTGATTATAAAAAGTGATACATATACACACACATGCAAGCGTACACATTGACTTCATGGATTTAGAGTAACGAAGGATTGAGGATCTGACTGTCTCAAGCGAATATCTTTCAATTTACAGACTTCAAAAGGGATATATATTGCCAGAATCGCTGAAACCCTTTAAATACGATGCCCATGTCCCCAGGTTAGGCCCAGTTATATGTTGGGGTAGAGATTGTGCTGCGTACCTAAACCCTGGACCCGATCCGGACTGGACCTAACGTTTAGGTTCAAGTCCAAAAAAACATAAACGTCTGGAAACAAGTCAGGACTTGAAAATAAATATCTCTCGCTTACACTCTCTTTTTTGTTTGTAACCACCTTCCTTGGATTGTGAAATTTGTACTGGAAAAATATGAAAACATTGCTGTTTTGTTACTGACTGTATACAATTTCGCATAATTATATAGTTTTCAAATTGCATGTAAAATATATGCCAATATGTAATTTTACATGTAACAGGAAAAAAATATTTTTAGCAGACATATGCCATGGGTTCAGGTCCGGACTTATAAGTTTATAAGCTAAACCTCTGGATCTAAATCCGGACCTGAACCTGAACACGGGATTAGGTACACAGATTGCAATCAGTCTGGCAGAATTGCAGACTCTGCAGGTAGAGATCCTGATCAGAGTCTCTGCCGAGAAACATTCCAATCGAAACAGCTAATCTACCTTGACTTGCTCCACAGATTTCCCACTCTCTTCTGCTGCTTCTTTTATCAACGGGCAGTCCTTTGTCACCGTGGTCATTCCCCTTTCTTCGTAGAACCGGATGAGTACAGCTTGGGACTCCTTTCTTTCTCTAGAGAGTCTCTACAAAGGAGTATAGACATTTGTGGATAGCAAACTACTTAAAATTACACTGCATTTAATATCATACTCCAAATGCACCTATCAACCAAAGTAGAGCACAACATCTAGGAGATGGCCATCCAATGACATTATATTGAAGACTCCAAGAGATGAAATGATAAATATGATCATCAATCTCGACCATCTCTGTATGCTAGCCAGCTAATTTTCAGAGAGGTGCTATAACAATCTAGATAATGAAGGTTGCAACAACTCACATCATTCTCCTCTTGCAGAAGCTTCATTATTTCCTTTCTGCCGCGAATGATTTCCTCCTTATTTCTACCCGCTTCAATGCTGCTGGTGTCTCCGTCTTTAGCAATGTCTTTAGCCATTAGACCTTTCTGTAAAGGCAGATGACACCGACAAAAATAGGTAACTTAAAGGCTCTTTTTCCACTTTAGGATATATAACAAAACACCCAGAAATTTAGTTCTACGTTATTGCAAAGATGAAAAGGTGGTTAGGCTGGGTTAGGCGCTTAACACCTAGTTTCTCAAGCGTGACCGGAAGCGCACCTTGTTCTTCGCGGCAACATCAGCCCCGTGCTGCAGCAGTACTTCCACACACTTAGGGTGGCCGTGCACAGTAGCTTCGTGGAGAGGAACGCTCTTCTGTTGGAAACAATAAACCGTACACACACTGAAGTAAGATTTACAACATCATAAGTGATGCGGCTTCATATGAAACACAATACATTTGGATATTATGGAGAGAGATGAAAGACAATCAGATCAAAACTATCTTTAAGTTAGTTTAAATCGCCAGGTATGGAATGTTCCCAAGCTTGTATTTAACCCCTGTTGTTTTCTTGGGTCCGTTCGTCCTTATTCTAAGTGAGTGAAGCTTGTCTTAGAGATGCTGCTCAAGGACCTGCTATTTATGTAACCCATAACCTTGAAGTGGCATTTCGGGTGTTTTTGCATGGTGACTATTGGGTGCATATTAGAATGAAATAAGATTGCCTTAATCGATACCACATGTTCTAGGTAGGGGCCATCAGCACTACCTACCTTCTTGTCCTTTGCGTTCACAACTGCACCAGCTGCCAGTAAAGCTGATGCAGTTTCACAGTCGCCATTTTGTGCTGCCAAGTGCAGTGGAGTCATTTGCTGTAAAACATGAGATGGTCTTGGGTACGGCAACAGGACGGATTGTTGTCAGAAATATGTAATCTCAAAACAATGATTTACCAACCTCATTGTCTTTTGCATTCACATTTGCACCAGGGGCAGCTGCCAGTAAAGTCACAGTTCCATGGTGTCCATTCATGGCTGCCAGATGCATGGAAGTCCGTTGCTTTAAAACATATAAGAATGACCTTGAATATGATAACATGAAGGACTCAGACTCAGAAGTACAAGTTGATGGTAACTGTCAAGTCAATCATAACTTTATAAAGATGACATATAACTATTGTACCTACCTCATTGTTCTTTGCGTTCACATTTGAACCAGCTGTCAGTAAAGCTGATACAGTTTCATGGTAGCCATTATTAGCTGCCAGGTGCAAGGGAATTCTTCCCTGTAAAAAAAATAAGATGATCTTTGATATTGCAACATTAGAATTGTAGAGATACTCAAACCGTAAGGGACACCTTTCACAGTAGCTTGCAAGTATCAATCCACTACAAGTTACATATGAAACCTTAATAGTGTGTATTGTGTGGATTTTGTACTAAACCACAAGTCAGTCTGTACTGACCTCATTGTCTTGTGCGTTCACATCTGCACCAGCCGTGTGTAAAGCTGTCACAGTTTCATGGTGGCCATTCATGGCAGCCAAATGCACGGGAGTCAATTGCTGTAAGGAAAATTACCGGTACATAATTTTGTAAATTGGCAAGGGATGATAACTTCTGGTACACTAGTATTGATGCCATGGTTGACAGTAATTCGTTTTATTCTTACATAATGATACATAATGATACAGTAATGGTGATGATAGAAAACTGTGACAGCAGCAAATCTAAAAGTATCGTAGTATGTACCTGGTCGCCACGTGCGTTCACGGTTGCACCAGCTCCCACCAAAGATAATACAATGTTATGGTGACCATTTACAGCTGCCATGTGCAGCGCAGTCCTTCCCTGTGAGAAACATATGATTGTATAAAACAGCGAACACATTAATTTTGGACTGAGTAGACCACTTTGTACAACTGCTTCTAACATTATACAGCTTCTATATACTTACATAGCTGATATTTTGTGAAAAACTTACATTTCACTCCCCAGCGGAAGTCATAACGTGTCATTGATAATCGAAATATCTTAAGGTTTTTACACAAAATCTTACAATATTCTGGAAAATCTCAAGATTGTTTAAATCTGTAACTTAAGGTTCTTTGAAGCAATCTCAGGGTTCTTTGAAACGATCTTAAGATTAATTTGAACAATATTCTTTGAAACAATCACAATATCATTTGAAAGTAATCTTGAAACTGATGTTGATTATTGTTGAGTTTCATCTATATGGTTTGGCTACATGATGTCATGAAGGACAATGTTGGTTAGTCTACAATAAACTACAATATCAATGTTTGAGTGTTGCATGCTTGGGAAAAACTAATCCACCTACCACAACATCTAGTGTGTTGACAGCTGCATGAGCTATCAGTAAAGTTACAGTTTTATGATGACCATTCTCTGCCGAAAGGTGCAGGGGGGTCCTTTTCTGTAAAACACATTCAGAATGTCATATATTAGTACCTTGTAACAGAGCAGACTTACTAACACCCAGTAATTCATATCAACACGCCCCTGCAGTTCCAGAACAAGCTACCAGAGCTCATGTTTTGTTTCCAAGCACAAGAGCTATAAAACACTTGAAAATCCTGACCACAGCATGTACATGTCCGGAACACGAGACATCAAAACTCGAAGTTACCAAATCAAGCCGCTTGGTGGTTTACAATCTAATCACTTTGAAGCCCCATCAAAACATACCCGCATCAGAACAACCTACCCAGGCCTTCTCTACTTATGGTAACAACAACTGCAGGTACAAACAGAACCACTAAACCGAAGACATACCCTTCATTTCCATAGAGGGAATTAGCTATTCCCTACAACTAAAAGAAAACATGAATCATGACTAACCAGAAAGCCACTGGTAGCATGGGAGCTGACTCCCTCATCTAATAGCTGCTTTACTTTGGCCGTGTCTCCATTCTTTGCTGCCTCACATAGCTCCTGTGGTGACAACAGACAGGCAATCTACTGATAGCAGGTTAAGAGCTTGATGAAAGATAGAGTCATGCCAGCTTCGTAATGAGAAGTAGGTTAAGTGCATTCATATCAGTAGAGGCAGGTACTGTTACAATAATACTATGGAGTAAACCAATATGTTGGATGTGGTGTCAACTGATAAAAATATGGTGTGCAGAAAAGCAGAAGAACATAGCAAAATATATGATTTACTTGATAGGCTCATCATTTATCATCATCAAAATCATCGTTTTGCTTGGACTGCAGCTCATCAACAAAATAAGATTTTCTAGATGAACTACATATAACTGCATGACAGTAATACAAAAACTAGTTACCCTTTCTTCTGTCAACATGAGTATTTGATTTTGTAATCGGGATAATACCTTTTCTTTCATTTCTTGTTCTTTTTCATCCATAGCTGACCCTCTTTTTGGCACCTGCCCAGCAGCACTTGCTGCACCAGCTGTAGGTGCAGAAATGTACTGTCATGTTATCTTCTTTTCAGACATTGGGATTGGGCTTGTATGTAAGCAATACTGAAGATATTAACATCACGATACCTAATTAATTGTCAAAATGTCATAATTATTGCTCTAGCATCGTGAGTGAAATATGATCAGAATATTGAACATGCAGAAAATAGTCAAAGGATAATGTGCCCGAGTAATTTCGCGGGAATCGAAAAACTCAATTATCTAAATGATAATTAATGATTTGTGGCTGTAAAATTATCTAGTTTTACCAGCGGAGCTCTTTCTGGCTGGATCGTAACCTGAAGTACCTGCCGGCGGTCTTTGCCTCTGTTTGGTCTCTCCCTTACTCCTGCGGTAGTTACTTATGAAATTCTGAAATGAGAACAGGGGCAATATGTCTTGTCACTGATAAACAGATCCTCTGTACTGACGCTATTTTGTTACATTGTGTAGACTTTGTTGAAAATTTTGATCAAGCGTAATAACTGTCATCTTTGGTTGATATTGATTTGGTCATATTTATTCGCCATTGATTGTCACTACTAGTTCTTTTTGTTATCTATGATCTGATATTTTTGTTGATATGGACTTTGTTATATTCATTTGCCACTGATTTTGTCCACATTAGTTCTGTTTAATGGAAATTACAAATTCTGTCATCTTTTTTATATTGATTTTGTTATATTTATTTGCCAATGATGCTGTTATTATTATTAATTATTATTATTATTATCATTATTATTATGGATATTACTCATGTTTAGGTTGTAGCTCATTTCTGTTTCCACCTTTACTTATTATTTATAAGATTAATAAATTAACAAATAAATTTAGGATCCATGGCTTATGTTTATATTTTTCCTGAACTATGTTTTTTCTCTGTTTGTATTATGTGTTTTTGTATCATTTTGTGAAATGCAATAAAAAAATCGAATAATACTGCAAGGTACAGTAGCCGGAGGGAGGAAACGAGGAAGGCCAAAGAAGACCTGGCTGGATAACATCAAGACATCAAGACGGTGACTGGCCTGGGCACTGCACAACTAATCAGAGAGGCCGAGTACAAAACACGATGGGCACGGATCATTGATGCTGGCTGCCGTGACGCCCCGACGACCACTGAGATCATAGGTCATGAGTGAGTGAGAGTGCGTGATCAAAGTTGTCCACATTATTGATATTGCTACATTGTATATCATTATTGTACCGTAGCCATCTAGAGGAAATGAAGGTGCAGTTTCCAGTGTTCATATGGTTGTCAGTATCATCCAAGAAAACCGGTTGCCTTTGAAAAACAATATAACATATGTGCAGTTACATGTACAATTGGAAAATAAAGACTAGCAGTTGGCAAACTTCTTACATTGAGACATGATCTCAACAAAATGGTAAACATTCAATAGAAATCATCCTACCAAAACTTGGGCAACAGTTTTTCCGGTCTGTCTTGCAGCGTCTTGCACCAACGGATTATGTATGGTAGCAGAAGTCATTCCTCTTTGTTCGTAAAAATGGATGAGTACAGGATCACCCCCTTTTTGTCGTCTAGGAGCTTCCTGACAAAACAAACACACACACCATTATTCGTACCATAACTACTGAAGCTTCGTATCATATCCTCATGTTAAACGATGCATAGGTCTGGTTCAAACCAATTTGAACTATAGGAGAGACAGTGTCTGCTTTGCAACATTGGAAATTTTTTTTAAAGACCAGATCAACTTGCAAAGCGTTTTACTAGATTACGATTTTAAGTGGTTAGCATTTGATATATTACAACCAATAAAAGACAACAATTCAAGTCAGAAAGGTTTTCTGTTAATACATGGCAAGCAGTTTAAATGTCATAGACAAACTTAATGCCTAAATGAAGTAATTGAAAAATGTAGAATTACAGTCATAATACATGTATCATAGACGTTGACAATACCTGTTTGTTCGATACGGTCTCAGGTGCATCAGCTGTTCGGGCTGCCTCATGTTGGGGAATGCTTTGCTGTAAAACACATAGGACACGTCTTGAGTAATAGGTCCAATTGAAGGATGTATAGGAGATTCTTTTTACACAACCAGGTAATCTCACCTGCTGACGTTTCGGTGTCTGTCAGACACCTTCCTCAGAGCTTCTGACTGGAGTTCTGCTTCTCACCGCTATAAGTAGCCGATGTAGGTGGCGCTTTTTCGGAAGGTCCAATTGAAGTAGAACAAGCATTATACATTGTGATTATTTATATAAATATAAATATAGATGTGTGTAATATGGATATATTTTACTTACTCGTGCATAAATTGCGTCAGGTACACCATAGATCGTCATAGATGTATGATGCAGTTGCATCTTGAGTATCTCTGCCTAAGTACATGTGATGCATCATTGATGGAGTAAGCTCATTTAGTGCTCTACTTGTATGAATTCAAATGTCTAACCTACCGCATTTGACTTCTCATGGTCTGTTTCCTTTGTAGCTGATGGAATATTCAGCCCCTGCCAAGGGACACTTGCTGCACTGGTACCGGGCGATGCTGATTCCAGTGTGTTCGTCTTTTCTGCTGTGGAAGCACATTGATTTACATGCAATTATCGATGACAAGACATTGAAATAATCCACAAATACTTTCATCAGCGTGTCCAGATGAACAAGTCACTTAAACTACTCAAATCAACAAACCAACTTACGATACAAAACGTGGGTCTCTTCATTTTCGAATTTCCACTACCTTCAAAAAAGAAGTCAAACCCAACCACAACCATTATATAAGTCAACCTAAGTTAACTTAGAACTTTCACAGTAGTCTAGATAACTATTTTTGATTCCCATGTATTTCCATGTACATGTACTTGTTTGTCTGCAATTAGCCTTCGGGCATGAACTTGCAATAAAGCTGTTATAATAACCAGCCAGAATGTTAATAGAAGTACAAAATTGAAATGTAATTCAGCTGATATATACAAGCGAGTGATGATTATATTTTTGTATTTAAGCCAACTGTTAGGTGGTCTTCTCTTTTGCTCTGTCTTGAATATTTTTAATAACACCTCTGCGTTGCATAATCTGACGACTTCCCTTCACTGTCTCCTGGTTGTACTAATGACATTATATTCTTACCGACGAGACTACTCGTTTTGGCCAGTGTGTTGCCCGCATTATCTTCTGGTATTTTCCGCTTACGTTCCCCCTTACTCCTGCGGTAGCCGCTGATGAAATTCTGAAGTAGAGTCAGCAGCAGTTATACTCTCTGTTAAGTCTGATCGCAGTTTGCATTGTTGAAGACATGTCGGTTTTCCTGTGGAATGCTTACTACATATGGGTAAGTGACGTACATGAAGATGATTTAATACAGTTGATCAGTTCATGTAACATCAGGAAGGAGAGCAAAATGATAGGATGGTAACTATATATAATATTGCCTATCTTCAAGAAATTAATGATTATAATATATTTGAGGTTCTTGACAGTCTTTTCAAGCAAAAATATGAAACTTTTGTAGACGTATCAATGTCTACTATTGCATTTAACTAGTGTACATCCTCACCTTAACTTGGTCAATTGTTTTCCCAGTCTGTCTTGCAGCTTCTTGCACCATCGGCTCTTTACCACTTGCAATCGTCATTCCTCTTTCCTCATAGAAATGGACAAGTATAGGATCATATCCTCTCTTTTTTCCAGGAGTCTGAAAAGACAATCGAAGCTTCCTAGTATGAATATGATTCCCATATGAACTGTGCAGTATACATGTAGGTAAATGCGCAGTCACATTCATTGCACAGTGAGTTTAAACCAGCAAATTGAGGGCAATTTTGTACAATGAGCACACAAGAACACATTGTCATGTACATGTATGTATCCATGTATCCTACACAATTCAGCTGTCTTGCAACGTACAGAAAACCTTCTTATAGATCCTTGTCGATGGTCGGTTTTGATCTAAGCGAAAAAATTGTATGATAAATGTGAGCGTGTCCTATAACAAATGGCACCACCAACAAGACATTTCAAGACGGCAACTCGCCACTATTCTTCTTTAGCACAGCGTAAATTACTCACAAAACAACTGGACTTTCTACTTAGAAACTCTTTGTCATACAGGCAGTATACAGGTACTTCCTAAATGATTTGAAGGCCAGGCCGCTGATCATAGTAACAAGATGAAATATTTCCCAACCTTGTCCTCGCTGCCTTTATCAGCCTCATGCTTCTGCATTGCTTCCACACACGTCTGGTGACCTCGTTTCTCAGCCTCCCGAATGGGGGTGTTGCACTAAAACACAGTTGACTTGCATATTAAAGGAAAATCACTGGACCTGCGGCACGCTGGCGGGGTCGCTGCGTCCTAAACTGGATTTGTGTTACACTTGACTTTATAACGGGAAAATCATTCAAAACGTACAAGCATGACCAAAAAGACAACAAAACACAAAAAGCTTAAAAAGATTATTTTTTGTCGACGAAATTCGTTGAGTGCTTTGTCAATTCGATTGGCCGCAGCGACGCCGCCAGCGTGCCACGAATGAGAGGGGGGCTTAACGCAATTCCACAACCTTAGATGATGGCCTGTTCTGGCATGTGGCAAGTTAGCATGTTGGTCCAAGACCTACAGTGTACAAGATTCATTACCTCTTTGAAAATTACAGGTAACTATTGTTTTGGTGTGTGTGTGTGTGTGTGTGTGTGTGTGTGTGTGTGTGCGTGCGTGTGCGTGTGTGTGCGTGTGTGTGCGAGTGCGTGTGTGTGTTTGTGTTTCAGGATTTTGTCGTCAGCATAACTCAAGATTCTTTGATATTTGGTGTGTGGGTACCGGGTACATGATGTAGGTCTTATTCCGTTTGTATTTTGATATTGCAAGTACATGTAAAATGTAAGCTCTTTCATACAAACAAACAAACAATCAATCAATCAACCTACCCACTTGTCTTGTACATTCACATCTGCACCAGCCATCAGTAAAACTGACACTGTTTTAGAGTCGCCATTCCAGGCTGCCAGGTGCAAGGGAGTTTTTTGCTGTAAAACATATTTAATGGTCTTTTGATATAATAATGGCAATTGGATGGAATGTTGCTTATACTGTTCATGTGTTGTTCCAATCAAAGGGTAAGGATGGTGACTGATCTTAGAAAGCCATGTTAGATGACTTCATAGGTCAAGCGATTTTGCCTGTAAGGAGTGTAAAACACACCTGTTTACATATGAGTAAAAATATACATTCATTTTTGCTGAAATAGATCTAGGGTCGCATTGATCACTTTAGCTTTGATTTTGATAGTAACTCCTAAAACAAACATTTCATAATAAATGCACAGCCTCAGATGATGCTACAGGAAAGGATGCTACATTATACATTATATTTTACAATATATGATGTAACTACCTCTTCGTCCCGCGCATTCACATCTGCTCCAGCTGTCAGTAACACTGTAACTGCTTTGTGCTGGCCATTCATGGCTGCCAGGTGAAGGGGAGTCCATTGCTGTAAGATACATGACAATCATGACTTATAGGTATGAATTCTCTCTCCAGTTGAAGACATTAATATCAGTAACTTTCAAGTATACTGCCACATAAATACGAACATGATTGTACAATGAGATAAAAAAAGAAAGTGATCTCAAACCAGTTTAGCTCAAATGAACTCAATGGACAGATGAGCTATTCTTCCACTGGTCATGACAGAGAAGACAAACGCTATGTACAGTATTTACAGGTTCATTGTACCGGGGAAATTCCCCTAGCTCTTTTCGACAAGCACAAAGAACAGTGGACCACGGCTTTAACATCCCGTCCTAAGGACTGCGATCCTTACCGGTAGCGTGCATGTCAGGTGAGCGACACAGCCGGGATCTAACCTGGGGCTTCTAGTTCCAGAGGCAAGATCGCTAACCACTGGACTACGCACGCTACCACGCTACTACCAGATGTAGTGTCAATCAATCAATCAATCTACCTACCTGGCTGGTAAAAGCGTTAACATCTACTCGACCTTGACCCATCATGATCAAAGCTCTTACAGTCTCATCATAGCCATTCCGAGCTGTCAGGTGCAGTGGAGTTCTTTGCTGTAAAACAAATCATATTTTAGTGATAACAGGCGACACTATGAATCCGCAATGACACTCTAAATCCGGAAAACCTTAAAAAACTATTTGGAAGACAATAACATTATCTAATAATGATGATGCCCCAATAGCTCAAAAACCTTTTATTCTTTATAATATACAGTCTCAGGTTCCCAGAATTCTCCAAAATTTTGGCTCAGGCTCTTTCTGGCCCATGCAGGTTTTGTCCATTGAGACATCTAATAATAATTACAAGCTACACATTGATTACCTCATATATCAATCATACCTACAAACATTTAGTCATTTTGTGTTAATCTATTTTCCAGATTTAGAGTGTCATTCCAGATGTATATATAGTGTCGTCTGTTCGATACCAATATAACGATGTCAACAGCTGTTAGTCTTGCACCAAACGGTAAACGACATCTTATGATATTACACAATGGTAAAGTATTATGCATAATATATCACAATACAGCACAGCATAGTCATTCTGCCCACCTCTTTGTCGCGTGCGTTCACATCTGCACCAGCTTTCAGCAAAGTTTGTACAATTTCAGTTCTGCCATTTGTAGCAGCCATGTGCAAGGGAGTGTTTAGCTGTAAAACACATCAGATAGTCTTCAGTATGGCAATAGGAACAACTTAAGTATCCAAACGATGTTCAATGAACAATAATATTGTTAGCATGTCTGCAATTCAGTCTTTCATTATGAATATGACAATCTTCCATTATACTTCCAAAACATATAATGTATCACATCAGCAAAATGTACCAACCTCAATATCCTGTGCGTTTACGTCTGCAAGAGCTACCAGTAAAGCTTGTACAGTTTCGTGGTGGCCCTTCATAGATGCATCGTGCAGAGGGGTGCTTTGCTGTTAGACACAGAAGATTGTTTTCAAAATGTGATCGCGATGGACTGAGCATACATGGCTGAAGATATCCTTTTAGTTTTACAGTAGCTGCCACATTTCTTCAACCTGGAATCTTCAATGATACAAACAAGTAACGCACATTAACAATGAATGTAAATGTACCTACCCCTATGTCTCGTGTGTTTACATCCGCACCAGCCACCAGCAGAGCTTGTATAGTTGCAATGTGGTTATTCACTGCTGCCTCGTGCAAGGGAGTCCTTTGCTATAGAACACATGAGATAATCTTGAGTAATTCAATGAATGATGACAGGACCGACTGAAGTGCCTAGAGTTTATTTGGTGAAATCAGTTAACGATATCTTCCAAATCAACCACAGTGACCAGATTGCCATAATAATGATAAAACTACCATCTTTCGGGGGCTATAAAGACTGTATCCAACTGGCGAAGGGAGTTTTCGTCACCACAGGTGGATACGGTCTTTATAGCTACCGAAAGATCTGCTTGGAGATTAGTCCTACCATAGAGTCTCGGGTGTTAACATCCACACCACCTCTCAGCAAAGTTGAGACAATTCCAAGGTGACCACCCCGAGCTGCCCAGTGCAGGGGAGACTGTAAAACACATCAAATTGTCTTGAGTAAGTGGTAACAGGACAGATAAAAGGTGTGTTTGAGACATTTTTGGTAGATGGTGAGTTTACCGCTGCAAAAGGAACCTAACATGTAACATGATCTGGGCTAAAGTGTGCCTTCAACCGATTAGGCTATATCTTATTATGCTGCTTTTTAGATTGTATTCACCGACTGTGTGTTATTTGTAGTTTATGTGCTGTGTATTGTTTTGTGTGTGGGCCATGACACCGGCAACAGCTGCCTGTGCTCCACGTGTATTGTACTGTTTGCAATCTGAATAAATCAAACAAAACAAGAGTTCCGCAACCTCATTTCTCCATGAACAATTCTATTGATGCAAATGACCGACACATTTACATTATATATGCTTAATCATAAACACCTTTATCTTACCTACACATGTTTCAATATTTATAGTCCTATAATTTTTCAATTTGATGAATTTCTGTGTTTTTGCATTAATTATGCAAATTATGAACTTATTTGCATAATTGGCATCTGTTGATGCTCCACTTTCCATAAACTACATGTTACATGTATTTGAGTCTGATAATGGAAAACACTGCAAATATAGATTTTCTTCATTAGCTATGCAAATTAAGTCTCAATTAGCATAATATGCACTTCATTGTGTATATCTATGTCTAAGCTACCTGCATACTTAATATCATGGAAATCCGTTGTTCCTTTGTTCAGTTATTCTCCTTAGAAGATTTTCACAATAACACCCTGCAGTTCAAGGGCAGGCTGCTAGGGGGGCCAAACCTACACCACTTCTTTATTACATCACAAGCTATCTGCCACCAAAACATCAAGACCATAGCACGTCCAGGTCAAAAGATACAAAAATTGAAGTTCTGCTGCAGTACCAAGGTCACATACCAGGGGGCCCAAAAGCGACCTTGAATTTTGGCTTCACAACACCCGCTCGAATACCAAATATCGTTATCCATCCAGAGGTTTTTGAGTTATACGCTGACTACAGTAGTCCGGAAACACACACACACACACAGACAGACATACAGACACGCCAAAAACAATATCTCCATGAAAATGAAGATAAAAACATCTGTACCATTCTACACAAGGCATGTATGTAAATTTCACCATCATTGTGTTTTGTGATAGAACTGCAGTGACCAGATACTGCAGCTGTCCTTAAGTATAATAATTACATATGCCTCAGTACATACATGCTAAGTTTTTAGTCAATACGTCATTATGTCATAACCATGTCTTATTCCCAACGTCCTATATTTTCCATCGAAATCATGAATAGTCTAAACATACCTCCCCCGTTGCTCCAGAAGGTGCCTCCTGCCATAGTGCAGCTTCTTGTTCTGATATCAAAGGAGGCTTGTTTTCACTTAACGCATCGTACCTGGTCCTGATCTTGGATGGCGAGGAGAATGGATTGGGACTGCCAAGATCGAGCACAGCGAAGACTGGACTGTGATCGATGACCTGATTAGATGCAGTTTTACAAGCCTCTGCTCTGGCCCTGTCTCTGTCCTGTGTTGTGTACACACTTCCAACATCATAATCTAAGGACAGTTGCTGAGCATGCAGAATGTTGATCAGATCAGAGGTGAATATGAAGTAGTCGATTGTTTCCGATCCGTATGAAGCAGGGATTGCCAGTCCAGGGTAACTGTCGTCGACGTTGTCGCATGCCTTGTCAAGGCTGAAGTTGAAATCTCCACCAATGACACATGCTTTCTGACCGCCCTTGTTTTCTTTGACTGTCAGTGTTTTGAGAAAGGCAAGCATGTCTCGAAATATCAACCACTTTTCTGCATCAGCACACTTGTGCGGTCCGTGCCAGGAGATGGCGATGAAGTCTGAGACATTTGGCTCCTTCTCCACTGCGATGTCGCTACTTGCTGTATGGCCAGTAGGTTGATCTTTGATTGACATTTCCGATATACAAACTCGTCCGCGATGTTGAATTAGATTTGGGTACTTGTCTCCAATCAACTTGTACGAGTCTAACCGTTTCAGTTCAAACAAATCGCTATTCCAGATTATTCCCGCTTCATTGAGTAATCCTGTGTAGGCAAACGTTTCCCCTAGCTGCAGCTGTTTGACGGGATCGGCCCAAGGACACTCTTGCACAAAAATGATTGACATGCGCGTCTCTTCTTGAAGTTGACCGAGCAGAATTTTACGCAAAGTTGCATTGCCGGTTCCTCTTGTGTCTCCCTTGAAGTTGATGGAAGCAATGCCGTATCTGTGGGGATGCCGTCCATGGTCTGTGTTGGCATCTCGCATGAAAGTGTCGTGCACCTGCAAGTCTATACCTTCATCCTCGCTACTCTCACTCCATTTCCTCTTTCTGCCTTTTGAGACAGCTTCCAGCATATCACTGGGGATGAGCTCTGTCTGGTAGACTGGATTTGGCTGCAGAGCCATCTTTACGGTGACAGGCAGAGGTGTGGTGATTAGTAACCCTTCTTCTGGATCGGCCGACCGAACCCCAGTCAGCTTTGAGTTCTGAAATCCTTTTCTTTAAAAAAAAACTGTCATTTTTCCAAACAGAATAGGGGCATGTCTACAACCTAGTGTCCGTTGCCCAGTTTTCATGTGAGTGAGGTTGCACTTACCGATTGCAAAATCGGTCTGTTATGCCTTCTGGCACTTAATGTAATTGATTTTTAATTAACGATGGCCTCTGCCTTCTCTGGAAGTTTTGAGCCTGGAATGACAAAACGACGCCTGGATGTTAACTTTTAACCTGTTTTCATGATGAGTTTATTCATGCATGGAACTACGTGGCAGGTGCTTAAAGTCAGCATGCTTAAAGTCAGCATAAATGAAGAACGTGTAAATGGATTGTCATGATATTTCGTATGTCGGTAGGTGTTGGGAGGAGAAAGGTCAAGGTCGATTTTTGGCCCCCTGGTATGTGTCACTGGAACTGCAATGGCGTATTTGTAAAAATCTTCTAAGGAGAATAACTGAAGAAAGGAACGACAGATTTTCATGTTATTTGATATGCAGGTAGTTTGGACAGAGATATACACAATGAAGTGCAAATTATCCAAATTGGGACTGAATTTGCATAAGTAATGAAGAAAATCTATTCCTCCCTTCTAGGCATATTGTGGGATCTCACATCTGTCACACCTGTTGGTCTTAAATCTAGGACAAGAATTCCCCAGGTCCCAACACTAAATTGGTGTCAGTCTACTGGATTGCCATCGACCGCGTCAGACATTGACGGAGGAGTGATACGTTCAGCGTAGAAGGGCGGGACCAACTTTCTTTCACTTTCACTTTCTTTCACTGGCGGCTTAGGTTTCGGTGCAAAGGAGGTTACCATGCCCTATCTTAATGTTCTGAGGGATTTCGTAGCCTTACAAAACTCGCCCCAAAAAACTAATAGTAGAAACATTGTCCGCCGCTCGGCCGTGTGGCTTGTCAGCCATTTTGAAAATGACGACGGTAGCCCGAATTCTGCCTCGTCGATCCGCCAAGGATAGCAAACTTTATAACAAGTTCCTCAAGGTACGAGTCACTGTTCTAACAGATTTAGCTGGATTTTTAGTTTATTTCTTACGAACCCAATCTGTTGATAGCGTTGATTTTATTTTTACGGCGGTTTTAGACTTAAATTTCTCTTTAAGGTCTCATTCCTGTATTACTCCGAGTGGGTACTAAAAGATTCCGTACCCCAAGAAATGAACGGCTGCATGAATGTGTGTTTATATCGGTGGGAAATTTTTGGTATGTAACTAGCTTGTGTGATGCTTAGTTTGATAGGACGATAATTATGCAAATCAGATTATGATTTTCATAATTAATGAGGCAACTTTAAAATCCGCTTTGTTCCATGATATGACTATTCAAATAGTAATTGAGGAAGAGACGAATGTTTATAGATAGAAACTATGCAAATGTGGGCCTAATTTGCATAATCAATGAGAAACTTCTATTCTTCCACACCGGCAAATGATGGCAATTTCATACAGTTCATACTTTTTGTGTGGTATCGGAAAGTTATGTGAATGTGAACATCGTTGAATCAAATTATGCTAATAAGGGCCTCATTTGCACAATTGAAGATAAGTATTAGCATAATCTTCTTTGTTAAGCTCATAATTTGTTAGCTCATACTTTGTACATGTTATATTTTAAGACAATCAACTGGTATGATTTATAATTGATGAAAAACACTCCTAATACGTCAGTCATAATGTTTAGAATCATTTGGCGAAGGTATGAGGTCTAGTTTTGTCTTCAGTTGGTTCTGGAAACGACTGTTAACAGAGTATGCATAAAATCAGTTCACAGCATACAAGTGTTCCAAGGCCTGCAGCCACGTAGTACAGTGTCTTGAGTGTTGTGAGAAATTTAGTTGACAGGGAGTACGTTATGATCGGGAAAGTTCGACGTTGAAAGACCCCCAGTTTATGAACGTATCTCAAGCAAGACTACACGGTGCCGCGACTGTGTTACACAACGGGCCTGTAATTTGCTTTTCGACCAGATACAAAGGTTTCCATACACACACGTTAATTCTCAAACTTCAACTATTTAGATCCGCTGTTCGTATGTCAGAAATCCACTTTTGTTTCAGTCGTTAGTCCCTACGTATGTTCCCGCACCTACACGAGAAACGCCAAACCAATCTTACTGTTACCCGATCAGTGTGTGCTTTATCAGTCCCAATCCAACATCCGACCACGAGGCAAAACATCATGATTATGAGACAAAACGTTTTGAAGGGAAATTGTTAATGGCGGAGAAAATATCTGTCATTTCTACGGAGAGTTCCATAGGGCTCCACTATCAAGTGGACCCCAAAATGGCCGACAGTGCTCGTTGCTAGGGGGAGGGTCACGTGACTGAATACGCCCTATAGCTTCATTACGAACGCGCCCATATAAAACACATATTATAACATGTAACGTTAAGCCTATGGGGCGAGTTGGACAAAACGAATTCTCATGGCGGACTAGGCGCGCCGATTTGAGGCACAAGACATGGTCACGTAAAAACTCAATAGTCCTCGAACGAAAGGCCAAATCATGCATATAAATGTGTCCTCGTATTGTCAAGACGTTCCTCAAGCCCCTGCAATAAAGCGGGGTATCTAAACTTCTCCAAGAAGCAAGATTTCTCGAGTTAAAGATGACACATTTTCCAAGGTTTTCCCTATGGTTTAAGTATTACACTCCGGACCAAGAACGCACCATATGGGGGTTTCGCGGCATGCGGTTTGAGGGCGACACTCCACTGTTTCCGGGTCACACTCAGCGTGACGGCAGAATACTGGCAAGACAAAGCAAAAGAAATGTTTCGTGTTGCTTCTGATGACAGTTGACTGTGTTCGGGCGGGAAGCGCGCAAGGAGGCGGCCCACTGTAGTACACGTTTTAAAGTAACGTTAACGATGGCATTGTATATAATGTTCTGGCACACTTTCTACTTATACTGTTAAAATATTTGGCTTTTATACCCTCCGAATTATAACTGAAAATTGTTCCATGGACAACGTTAAGATTGCATTATCAAACGGGTTATACCCGCCAACTAAATACAGGCTTGATACTGTTCTTTAGCAAAACTTCGTAAGTGTTCTATAACATACTTAAAATACTTTTCCGTTTCACGTCTGTGCCTATATGGGTGTACACACGCCCTTCAGAAGGCAAGGTTAAAATTGGGTATGACCCAATTCTAAAATGAAAACTTTTCGTTTGACACCTGTGCCTATATGGGTATACACACGCCCTTGAGAAAGCAAGGTTGAAATTGGGTCAATGAAATGACCCAATTCTAAAAGGAAAACTTTCCGCCCTACGTCCGTGCCTATATGGGTGTACACACGCCCTTGAGAAGGCGAGGTTAATATTGGGTCAATAGAATATTTAATGACCCAATTCTAAAAGGAAAACTTTCCGTCCTACGTCCGTGCCTACATTGTTGTACACACGACCTTGAGAAAGCAAGGTTGAAATTGGGTCAATGAAATGACCCAATTCTAAAAGGAAAACTTTTTCGTCCTACGTCCGTGCCTACATGGGTGTAACGTTACACACGCCCTTGAGAAGGCGAGGTTGACATTGGGTCAATGGAATGACCCAATTCTAAAATGAAAACTTTTCCGTTTGACGTCCGTGCCTATATGGGTGTACAAATGACCTTGAGAAGCCAAGGTTGACATTGGGTCAATGGAATGACCCAATTCTAAAAGGAAAACTATTCTGTTTGACGTCCGTACCTATATGGGTATACACACGCCCTTGACAAAGCAAGGTTGAAAATTGGGTCAATGAAATGACCCAATTCTAAAAGGAAAACTTTCCGCCCTACGTCCGTGCCTATATGGGTGTATACACGCCCTTGAGAAGGCGAGGTTAATATTGGGTCAATGGAATTATTAACGTCGACCCAATTCTAAAAGGAAAACTTTCCGTCCTACGTCCGTGCCTACATTGTTGTACACACGACCTTGAGAAAGCAAGGTTGAAATTGGGTCGATGGAATGACCCAATTCTAAAATGAAAACTTTTACGTTTGACGCTCGTGCCTATATGGGTGAACACACGCCCTTGAGAATGAAGGTTGAAAATTGGGTCAATGAAATGACCCAATTCTCAAATGAAAACTATTCTGTTTTACGTCCGTGCCTATATGGGTGTACACACGCCCTTGAGAAGCCAAGGTTGAAATTGGGTCAATGGAAAGACCCAATTCTAAAATAAAGTACTTTTCCGTTTGACGTCCGTGCCTATATTGGAGTACAGATGCCCTTGAGAAGCCAAGGTTGACATTGGGTCGATGGAATGACCCAATTCTATAATCAAAGACTTTTCCGTTTGACGTCCGTGTCTATATGGGAGTACACAAGGCCCTGAGAAGCCAAGGTTGAAATTGGGTCAATGGAATGACCCAATTCTAAAATGAAAACTTTTCCGTTTGACGTCCGTGCATATATGGGAGTACACACGGCCCTGAGAAGCCAAGGTTGAAATTGGGTCAATGTAACGAGGGCATTGTATATAATGTCCTAACACACTTTCTAGTTTACACTGTTTTCAGTTCTTATACCCTGAAAATCATAGCTAAGAGCGTTTCTTAAGAACGTTTAGAATTGCATTATTAATCGGGTTCTATCCGCTAACTATAGACGGGAAACTCTTGTTTGGAAAAGTTTGTAAGTTCTATTCCATACGTGTGAGTTTTCATTGTTAGGAACTTACGGTCGTACACTATAAGGACGGAATGTTTTTTGCACTCTTAGTGGCTTTTGTGTAATTTATACCCATATAACCTACTTTCCAAGCAGAGGTCGTGGGGGAAGATTGACTTTTTTTATCATATGCCTCGTTGGTTATACACCCACTTCTTAGGACGGACAATTCTTTTATGTCCGAACTGTGGCGATCCTTTGAAGCGGTTTCAACTTTGCACTCTTAAGGGATTGTTTCTACATATACTGGTCCAATTTCAACCTTGCATTCTACAGTTGTAAAGGGCGTGTTCATACCCCTACAGGCACGGACGTAGGACGGAAAAGTTTTCATTTTAGAATTGGGTCATTCCATTGACCCAATTTCAACCTTGCTTTCTCAAGGGCGTGTCTACACCAATATAAGCACGGACGTCAAACGGAAAGTCTTTTATTTAAGAATTGGGTCATTCCATTGACCCAATGTCAACCTTGGCTTCTCAAGGGCGTGTGTACACCCATATAGGCACGGACTTCAAACGGAAAGTCTTTTATCAATTTCAACCTTGCCCTCTCAAGGGCGTGTGTACACCAACATAGGCACGGACGTAGGACGGAAAAGTTTTTATTATAGAATTGGGTCATTCCATTGACCCAATGTCAACCTTGCCTTCTCAATGGCGTGTGTACACCAACATAGGTACGGACGTCAAACGGAAAAGTTTTCATTTTAGAATTGGGTCATTCCATTGACCCAATGTCAACCTTGGCTTCTCAAGGGCGTGTGTACACTCATATAGGCACGGACGTAGGACGGAAAAGTTAAGTTTTAGAGTTGGGTCATTCCATTGACTCAATTTCAACCTTGCATTCTCAAGGGCGTGTGTACACCAACATAGGCACGGACGTAGGACGGAAAAGTCTTTGATTATAGAATTGGGTCATTCCATTGACCCAATTTCAACCTTGGCTTCTCAAGGGCGTGTGTACACCAACATAGGCACGGCGTAGGACAGAAAAGTCTTTGATTATAGAATTGGGTAATTCCATAGACCCAATTTCAACGTTGGCTTCTCAATGTCGTGTGTACACCCATATAGGTACGGACGTCAAACGGAATGTTTTCATTTTAGAATTGGGTAATTTCATTGACCCAATTTCAACCTTGCCCTCTCAAGGGCGTGTGTACACCAACATAGGCACGGACGTAGGACGGAAAAGTTTTCATTATAGAATTTTGGGTCATTCCATTGACCCAATTTCAACCTTGCCTTTTCAAGGGCGTGTGTACACTCATATAGGCACGGACGTCGAACGGAAAAATTTTTCATTATAGAATATTGGGTCATTCCATTGACCCAATGTCAACCTTGCCTTTTCAAGGCCGTGTGTACACCCATATAGGCACAGACGTTGAACGGAAAAAGTTTTCATTATAGAATTTTGGGTCATTCCATTGACCCAATGTCAACCTTGCCTTTTCAAGGCCGTGTGTACACCAATATAGGCACAGACGTCGAACGGAAAAGTTTTTATTATAGAATTGGGTCATTCCATTGACCCAATTTCAACCTTGGCTTCTCAGGGGCGTGTGTACACCCATATAGACCTGGACGTCAAACGGAAAAGTACTTCATTTTAGAATTGGGTCATTCCATTGACCCAATTTCAACCTTGTCTTCTCAGGGGCGTGTGTACACCCATATAGGCACGGACGTCAATCGGAAACTGTTTTTATTTTAGCATTGGGTCATTCCATTGACCCAATTTCAACCTTGGCTTGTCAAGGGCGTGTGTACACCCATATAGACACGGACGTCAAACGGAGAAGTACTTCATTTTAGAATTGGGTCATTCCATTGATCCAATTTCAAACTTGGCTTCTCAAGGGCGTGTGTACACCAACATAAGCACGGCGTAGGACAGAAAAGTCTTTGATTTTAGAAACGGGTCATTCCATGGACCCAATTTCAACTTTGGCTTCTCAATGTAGTGTGTACACCCATATAGGTACGGACGTCAAACGGAATGTTTTCATTTTAGAATTGGGTCATTCTATTGACCCAATTTAACCTTGCCCTCTCAAGGGCGTGTGTACACCAACATAGGCACGGACGTAGGACGGAAAAGTTTTCATTATAGAATTGGGTCATTCCATTGACCCAATGTCAACCTTGCCTTTTCAAGGGCGTGTGTACACCCATATAGGCACGGACGTCAAACGGAAAAGTTTTGATTTTAAAATTGGGTCATTCCATTGACCCAATTTCAACCTTGCATTCTCAAGGGCGTGTGTACAGCCATATAGGCATGGGCGTCAAATGGAAAAGTTTTCATTTTAGAATTGGGTCATTCCATTGACCCAATGTCAACCTTGGCTTCTCAAGGTCGTGTCTACACCCATATAGGCACGGGCGTCAAACGTAAAAGTTTTCATTTTAGAATTGGGTCATTCCATAGACCCAATTTCAACCTTGCTTTCTCAAGGGCGTGTGTACACCCATATATATATAGGCACGGACGTCAAACGGAAAATCCTTTCATTTTAGAATTGGGTCTGCTTTCATGAAGGTTGCCTCCAGAGTGCCGAAGCCACCGTCTTCTTTGGGCTTCTCCAACTTTTCCCGGAACTCAGCCCTCTTAGTATGTCTCAACTGCTTCTGAGCATATACAAACTAGAGTTCCACGACCTCATACCTTCGCCAAAAGATTTTAACCATTGTGACTGACGTATTAGGAGTGTTTCTCATCAATTATAAATCATACCAGTTGATTGTCTTAAAATATGACATGTCCAAAGTATGAGCTTAACAAAGTATGAGCTTAACAAAGAAGGTGATGCTAATATTGATCATCAATTATGCAAATGAGGCCCTTATGAGCATAATTTGATTCAACGATTCACATAAATCCCGATGCCACAAAAAAGTATTAAATGCATGAAATTTCCGTCATTTACCAGTATGGAATTATAGTAGTTTCTCATTTAAGTATGCAAATTAGGCCCACATTTGCATCTTTTCTATCTTCAACATTCCTCTCTTCCTCAGTTACAATTTGAATAGTCATATCATGGCACAAAGCAGATGTTTAAAGTTGCCTCATTAATTATGCAAATTAGAATCTGATTTGCATAATTATCAGCCAATCATTCTAAGCATCACACAATCTATCGACATACCAAAAATCATGACCATCCATCAAGGCCATCTTGAGTTACAGTATTTTCTCATTAATTATGCAAATGAGGTCTTCATTTAAATGGTTCATATCAATTAATATTTCTCTCTTCCTCACTTACATATGTCACATGTTTCAGAGTCCTATCATGGAATTTGGCGGATATATAAACTTTCCTCATTAATTATGCAAATTATATACTGATTTGCATAAAAAGTATCTAATCATGTTCATCATCACTCAAGCTATCTACTTACCAAAAATCATTGCCATCCATCAAGCCCTTCTTGAGTTATTCCCTTTCAAAGTCAGATGCAAAACCTGCTCCTGCAGTTCCAAAAATGCCGCTAGGGGGCCCAAACCCATACCACTTACTCTCTGTCCAAAGAGCTATCTACCACTCAAAAATCAGTTCCATAGCATGTCTAGAACACGAGATATCAAAACAGGAAGTTCCGCTGCAGTACCATAAGAAGCCGTTAGGGGACCCAAAATCTAATCATTTCCTAGTCTCATCAAGACCTACCCACCTACCAAATATCAAGAGAATCCATCCAAGCCTTCTCGAGTTATGCTGTACATTACATACACACACACATACATACACACACACAAACGCTACCCTCTGCATAACCTTCTCGGCGAAGGTAATTAGCTTACCGCAGCGAGCACAGACACTTTTGGTGACGTATGCCCGGTAGGTGTCGTCTGTTTCGTACTGGGCGCCCAGTAAGGATCAGTAAGGAGCCGGTTAATTTGCACTGCATGACAAATTATAAAATAAGAAAAGTATTCTAACATATCTTTGGATAGAACGTGAAGATTGACCACACTTCCGCGTTCGGCCGCAAGCCCTTCTGCTACGACCCGGAAGTAAATTACGCCTGATAATGCTGAAACGGTAGCACGGAAACCCCCATGCAGTGCGAAATCTACGACAGAATTTAACACAAGAAGGCTCATTTGGGGCCAACTTTGAGTGTGCAAGTCTCGTTCGAAAATTATATTTGGATCTCCAAGTGTATCGCAGGACCTTGGACAGCTTCTTGACATTACGGGGACACATTTATATGCATGATTTGGCCTTTCGTGCGAGATCTATTGAGTTTTTACGCGACCATGTCTTGTGCCTCAAATCGGCGCGTAACACTTCCTGCAAGTCTGGGGCTCGTATGTTCAAGAAGCAAAATAACCACTTAGCTACTTGGGACAAATTATTGGTGGACTTCACAGAATATAGCGACTTGTCACAGGCCTGGGGGGGGGGGCTCTCCTGGGCAATTGTTCCTCTTTTTGCTGAATTCTACGATCCGTGCCCCCATAGGATTTCTTTAGTTCCATACGACTCCTCTCAAGCCCGGTGCATTAGCAGGGATTACAGTCACTACCAGTCATGATTTTTGGCTACCAATTTGGTTCGCACCCATATATAGAGCCGGAAATAGAATGTCCCAACGCCATCACCCGATACATATCCAATTCTAGATAGTAATGGACTAATGGTACTATAGGGGGAGCAATACGACGTGACTTGTATACTTAATAAGCTGACCTTAACCGAGAAATGGCTTTTTATCCGCTTTTCTTTTCGACTACACCGTCCCCTAGATTCTTAGTCGTCACAAGAACCAAGTTTAGAAGGTAAAGACCTTCATGTACTGTATTTGAAAGAAATAAATTGCTCTTCACAATCAAGAATGTTTTTTGCTCACCGTTTACGAACAGTTGACCCGTACCGTCGGTCAGGACTTCGAACTCCCTCCACGCTGTTGACAGCCTAAACGTCGAGACACAATCAAAACCAAACTAGCGAATGACTAGGATGATAATTGATCTACAGAGAGAAGAAAATTAGGTAAAATCTCAACGTTTTTGTTAAGTTTCGGTGGGAGAGAGTCTCTCGGTGGGGGGCAAGTCCATGGTTCAAAGCGCATAGGTCTGTGCAAATACCTGCAGGATGTCACCTGATCCGTAACCTGATCCGTAACCTTTGTTAATTGCATACCTGAATGCCAGCAAGGAAAACCAAAGAGACCAGCTCTACGTGAACGTCAGTTCAGACGGTACAGAAACTGTACAGAGCTAGAGGAGACGGTCCAAATGGGACTGAAGGAAGTGGATTTCTCAGCAGTATTCCATCTACACCTGCCTAACTCTACTGCATGTGGAAATACATCTATAGTTGGGTGACCTACGGTGGCCCAGAAGTACAAGGATATTTTTCGGCTTTTTTTCTATTTCATTTTTATTTTCTGTGTGCATTTTCTTTTTCTGTGTGGCATTTTTATTTTCTGTGTGCATTTTCTTTTTCTGTATGCATCTTTATTTTCTGTGTGAGCGGTTCAGCAACGTACCGTCCCCAGGTCAAAGGTCAGCTCAGAGCTCTGACGGATTGACACACAGAAAATAAAAATACACACAAGTTAAAGACGCACACAGGAAATAAAAATACCACGCAAAAAATAAAAATGAAAAAAAGACAAACTAGTTCTGCGTCAAAACTATTGATGTCATGTTGAATAACTTATTTTGCGGACACCTCCCTGAGAGGGGCCTGCATGGGGGCGTCTCCAGAACGCTCGACGCTAAATCCCGGCGCTAAATTCAGTCAGCCTCTCTACGCCCTACTCTAAAGGCCACAGAACAGTAATGAAGCTTCCTATCTTAATATATGGCAATCATGTAAGAAAGAAGCTGTCAAAAGTCACCTACCAGAGTTTTAGTCCATGAAAAACATGCATTGGCAGGGCTGTCAGGCCTCCAAAGTTTCAATCTAGAGCAAAATTTCAACTTTCTAATCGGCGGAACCCCTACGAATCCGGGCTTGTTTACCAAAGTTGACCTCTGACCCCCTTCTCCACCTGAAAATCACACAAAAACAGCAAACTTTGCAGGCCTACAGACACCACAAACATGGATGAAAGTCTGATTTTTCAACTTAATAAGAAGGTAGAAACCCTTACCTGTAAAATCCAGCTCCAAAATATCAACATATCCTGGAAAAAAGCCCCTTTACAGCTACCTTTACCAAGGGTACCAAACCTATGGGCTAAAAGTTGGCCTTCTGCGCCTGCGCCAATTACCGGTCTGTCCCCTAAACATTAATTCTGAGTCAAAACTCACACACCTAGCGGCTGAACTCTAAGCTTGCGTCAAAGCTGGTGATTTTGGAATCTTGGAGATGACTTGAAAAGTACCTTAATTTAGTTCTTTACATTAAACGCATGAGTGATAATGGAGAAGTCTAGACTAACGTGAGGTCACACGTGAGGTCATGACACTTCTGTCACGTGGAGTCTAACCGGTTTGTGAACTTATTATATGTAGCACTATTGTACTACGAACTTTCACCTCACATCTGAAATGGGCGGCCACATTTGAGCCCGATAAACACCACAGCTTGCTTATGAATGAAGAACTTTTATGGTGGAAATTTCTATTTTCGTGTATTTAGAAATGACAATGTGACGTTATAGAGGGACCTGTGCTATCACATACATTGAAGTTCCCCTAACTCAACTCCAACGTATTTGAAGGAAATACGGTCTCATTGCACAATGTCATGGCTCTGCCAATGACAACATGGTATCCTGACGTGCGCTTTTGTAAAAGACACTAATTTTGTGCGGCAACGTTCAACCAAATTGATATAACAATTAACAAATGCACTGAAAGTGTCTGTAATTGATAGCTGGTCACGTCAATTACCTACCAAACCAATTACCTCACCCCATTCCTACCCCACCTCGACACGTATATGTATTTTTCCACCCGTTTGTTTGAACATAACGTGTGGCAACTGAAAACCAGAAGTAGCATTCAGTGCGAGAAAGCCTATCAGAAAGCGTGGACAACTATTATGGTCTTCCGTGATTTAGCAGCAATGGCAGCACATGTATATACATGTCGCAATGCGAACATTCTTCAGGGATCTAGAATGTGTACAGTAAATGTATTCCCACCTGTGGGGCACAAATCGGACGACAATGTTAGAGATATCTTATCGATGATACGCCACGGTATTACTCTTGCATGAAATGAAGCAGAACCTGTCTGGTCGCTCTGGAGCTTATTGTGAGTCACCTCTGACACGGGGGTGACACGCGGACATGATAATGGGTGGAGCTTGCTTGTGGGGTTGGAAAATTTTGAAATAAGCCTACGCTTTACTAGCAATTTATGGATTACGCTTTACGTTGCATAAAGGTAACTGTTACGGTTTACGTAGAAATAAAGCGACCAATAACGCGTCACGACTTATGTACTGATTACGAATTACGTTGGTTTTGGGCGACTGCCTACGAATCACGAAGACGAAAAAGGCTGAATTACGCCTTACGAAAAAGGGCATGCAGGCCCTCTTAAAACTGGTCATGAAAAAAATGAGTATGTTGAAATTATGGGCCCTCAAAGGTTTGAAATTGCAGTGTCGTAAGTTGAATGTGACGATGAAATGGTGCAGTCAATATATATGAATAAGAATAGAATAAATCTTTATTCCATGTCATACACATTTTGAAAGACATAGTAGATGTGACTTTACCGTACCTAGCAGTGGTGCAGTTTTGGAGCAATGTACTCTCTATTAAAATCAGAGCCGTGTTTTTGACGTGTTTTTAGGTGTTTTGTCGGGCTTTCTATTTTGTTCCCTTTTCGTTATGTCGCCAACGTGCTTTGGACAAACATGCCTAAACTAAACATGTGAAAAAACAGCCGGACCCACACCTCTGCTTGGAGAGCAGTGCTGTGCTCTATTTGTTTATTTGACCTACTTTCCCAGGCCATCTGTTTGTAAGACCTGTTTTCGGGGAAACCGTCACATGTTTCAGGGTCCCAATATGAAATACATCAAACTTTCCTTACTAATTATGCCAATTATATCCTGATTCGCAAAATTAGTCGTTTATTATGTAAAGCACCATCTGAGCTATCTGAATACCAAACGTCACGACGATCTGTCGACCCCTTCTCAAGTTATTCATGTCCGAAGGTCAAAACAAAAACACCCACTGCAGTTCCAAACAAGACGCTGGGGGCCCAAACTTTCACAACTTACTTCCTATAGCATGAACTATCTACCACACAAAAATCATGACCATAGCGCTTTCAGAAAATATGCCCCAAAATTTTGAAGCTCCGCTGCAGTATCTTAAGTACCCGCTAGAAGGCCCATTATCGAACTTGACCTTCCTTTTTGTAAACCCTACCCATCCACTAAATATCATACAGATCCATCAACAGCTTCTCGAGCTATGCTGGCGACATACAAATACACATCCACACAAAGCCCGCTGCAGTACCAACGGAAAATGCCAGGGGAACCATTTTTGAACTTGACCTCCGTTTTTACAACATCTACACACCTGCAAAAAATCATGAAGATCCATCAACGTTTCCGTCACTTTTTTGCCTACATACAAACGCACAAAAATTCAAAGTCCGCTGCAGTACTGTTGAAAAACGCAAGGTGAACCATTTTCGAACTTGACCTTCCTTTGCACAACCACTACACACCTACCAAAAATCATAAAGATTCATCGAAGCTTTCTTGAGTTATACTCCTGACATACATACAGACCCACCTAACAGATTTTTCAACCGAAAACATAATCTTCCCCGAGTACAAGTACTCGGCGAAGATAATGAGAACACTCAACAGGTCTACACATGTAACTTTGGTTAACTGAGTATTTTAACTCTAAATAGGCCTGCGTGGACCCAATGTATGTCCTAAACAATTGCTCACGTATTCCCTTCCAGGGCTTAACGAACATTAGTTTAACACAGGCTACACAGGCGGAGGGTGATTTTCACCGTGGACTGCTTCTACAGGCTAATCATTTCTTTTTCTGACGAATTCTACGATTCATACGCCCGTAGGAGGGCCTGGTGGAGGCTAATACAATTTATTGATATATCAAAATTACTTTCCTGCCAAACAGATCTTACAAGCAGGGTTAACGTAATTTGGAACACAAATGAAATCACACTCACTGCAATGTAATATCTCTTTATTCAAGCCTGGTTATACAGACTGAACGATAATAACAATACCAGATAAATTAGACAGCAATGGCGCTGAGAGAAGATATTCTCAGCTGCAACCTATGGCGCCAACGGACGTACTATGGAAGACTATCACAACAACAAATGTTCACTATTTGGACAGCATACTTACACTAAGGCCTGATGGCGTTTAGAGGCCACAAGAGCGCCTCTGTTATGTCCATATTGGCATCGCAAGCACACTTGGAAAACAGAACGCATAATTTCTAAAAAAAACTAGTATGGCGGCTACATTACTGCTGGCGTTGTAACTGTCTCTACAACTTTGCTATGGTACATGTACATCATTTCATTTGTATGCATAAATCACTCACAAAATTGTACATTTCAACGAGATCTGCATGAATGATCAATCAATGTTCAGGCTCTCATGCTAAGCTGTTTTTTGTGGCTTACAAAAATCCACGATTGTCTGGTACTCCAGCAGCACCAGCACATGCCCCGCCTCTGATATTTTGCGAGGCCCCCTTACCTTCCTGTGGCTGGACAATGTAATCTACAACCATGATTTACACTAACATCGTTAAGATTTCTAATGAACATGGTTCTAAACAGTACTTACTTTGCATAAGTTATCGTTTTGCCGAACACCGTAACAACCAACGAAAGGACCTAGTGTCATTCTAACCGTCCGGGGCGCTAGAAGCGTGAAGTCCGGCTATGAAAAGACCAGTGTTGACAGGATCGTGTATATCCCTTTGCAAACATGAAACGTAGTGATACCAGTTATCTTCCACTTTGGATCATGTCCACATATAAAGAGATGGCCTATGCGAAAGCCGCGGCCAGTTCTCATGAGCAATAAAAAATGACATAAGTCCTTATTCATGACTCTCCTTGACAAAGAAATGAAATAGGTTTGCATCCAGCGATACAACAGAATAAACTCCTGAAGCCGTAACAATAAGTTAACTTACCAGGAAGCGTCATGACTCCTGTGTTGAACAGGTGGAGAAAAATTGACCTTTTGATCAAATCCGACGATAATTGGGAGAGCTACGTTAGCCCTGCAGGGTCGGGGTGTATCTCTTACGTGTGCTTTGTTTACCAGACCCCCCCCCCCCTTCCCTCAACAGAAACGGTTACAACCTTATATCCTCCGTGTTATCAAGAGTCTAGACCACTACGACTGCCTTACCTATTCCCAAGTGGCTCTACATATACACTGTTCCTTCACGGAAAGGGATATTTTTGTGGCCGGGATCCGGTTCAAACATAAGTCTTAACCGCGACGAAGTTTGCGGGGCTCCAGGTCGTACCGTCTGGGACGCCCACCTCTTCCTACTGGCCCCAGCCTGTTACCTGGCGACTCGGATAACCCTTGACTTTTGTTGGCGTCGGTGCATGACGCGAAGGTCACGCGACAGGTGTGTCGTATGAATAGGTAACGTTACACCTGCGTGTTTATGCTCCGTCAGGTGTGTTTACCTTGTCAAAGCGACAGCTTCCAAGAAGGCCCCTTCGTGGAGCGTATATCTAAGACGTATAAGCAATAAGCATAATCACATGTATATACATCCGTGACTAGTTTCATCAAGTTGGGAAAACACTGGGTACCAAACTTCTTTATGCAGAACCAAGGCTGTTTTCCTTGACCCAACCTGGTGTGTCTATATTCAGTCGATGTGTCTGTCTCAGTCGCGTTTCCGACCGTCACGGTTGATACTGCAGCTGGCTAGTACAGATGCTGGTTGGATTCTATGGCCATAGGGTTGGATTCCAGCACCAAGAGACCACGTCCAGCGATAAAATAGACGTTAAGCAAGGACAACAACAACAACAATGACTGGATTGTATGTGCATATGGTCCGTTGGATTGTATGTGCACAAGAAAGAGCTCCAGTACGCAACTAGTTGTACAATTACTAGGCTTGGAGATGTAAAGTAGAAGTAATGAGAACACTCAACAGGTCTACACATGTAACTTTGGTTAACTGAGTATTTTAACTCTAAATGGGCCTGCGTGGACCCAATGTATGTCCTAAACAATGCTCACGTATTCCCTTCCAGGGCCTAACAGAACATGCACATCGTACGCTGTATACTATCTATTGATATATCAGACTTAATTGCCGCCGAGCAAATATTAATAAGCGGGGTTAACGTAATTTGTGACACAAATGAAATAACACTCAAATGCAAGGTAATATCTCTTTATTCAAGCCTGGTTATACAGACTGAACGATAATAACAGTACCAGATAAATTAGACAGCAATGACGCTGAGAGAAGATATTCGCAGCTGTAACCTATGGCGCCAGTGGACGTACTATATGGAAGACTATCACAACAACAAATGTTCACTTTTTGGACAGCTTACATACACTAAGGCCAGATGGCGTTTAGAGGCCACAAGAGCACCTCTGTTAAGTCCATTGCAAGCACTCTTGGAGAACAGAACGCATTGTTTCTAAATAAAACTAGTATGGTGGCTACAGCATTGCTGGCTATGTAACTGTCTCTACAAATTTGCTATGGTACATGTACATCATTTCATTTGACAGTTTGTATGCATAAATCTCACTGACAAAACTGTACTTCGCACAAGTTTGCAACTGTCCTGCTTGGTGAAGTTAAAATCATTAGAATTGCTTCATTGTCAACAAGTCTTTATCAGGAAATCTCTTCAAGTAGGCAAGTTGTTGGATACCTTTTCCTAAAAGAAAGGTGTCGTTCTGAACACTTTTGCATCTAAAATCAACATTTTGTTCGTTGAGAGTGACATGAACACAACCTACTACATGTAGCTCAATTGCACTGGGCTGCATTTTTTATAAAGGTAGCTGTGTCAGTGGTATGGCTCTTGCTACTATACCTTTGTGAGTCAGAACCTAGATATAAACGTACAGTCAAACCTGTACAAGTGACGACCTCTACAGTATATAAGGACCACTTGGCCATTGCGACCACTTTTTGGTGGTCCCTTCGATAATTTTTCCCATTGACACAAGCATTAAACAATCCTGTCTATAGTGACCACCTGTCCACATAGACCAGTTTTTAGCAGCCCCCCAAGTGGTCTTCTTGGGCAGGCTTGACTGTATATTTTTGTAAGTCAGAAACTAGATATACAAATAACACATGAATGGTACCTACATGTATCTTTCCATATTGAGCAGCCGGCTAACTTTTGCAACAATTATGATTCCTTTGATTGATATGATAATTAAAACAAGAGTCCATCCTATATTATAGAGCAAATACACAGATTATGTCGGCCGATAACCTACAACTTTATACAACATGACGACCTCAGTTCATCTTTTCCGTAGTTCCGTTACAAGGCGACTATGCACAAGTTTGCACAGCTACACACTGACAGTACAACATTCTCATATACAACATTAGTGTTAAAAACAGCACTCTGTAACTTTTCGCTCTGTTTTTGCCCTTAAATAACCTCAGTCTCACACTTCACCAAGATATTCTATTGAACAGCGCTTCACATATTAAGAGTGCAGAACGCAGAAGACTTTGACAAAACCGAAACAATCTACATATTTTGTTTCAATCTTCGCTTCAAAGTTCATCTGTGTTGGTACAAATTATTCTGAAGCAAAATTTGGGTAAGTCCAATTTTTGCTTTGGAAATAATCGTTCAACTCTGCTTTGGAATACTCAGTTTCAACATTAGACAAGGGAAAATCAGTCTCTCTGGATCAATCTTCAAATCACTCTCTACAGAGCATGATATCATCTCCCTGAAACCCCTCCGTTTGCTGATAAAAGCTCCCTACCAAGGTTTTTGACATTTTGCACTCCTCTGGAGTATCTGGCTTGTAGTTCATATACATCATGATAGATGGCGCTATTACACAGTGCACAGCATGCCCTTTGAAGGGTCAGATTTGTAACTCAATCTCTTGGTTGAAACAGCACTTGTCAAGATGTAACACCAACTGTTGGACCCTACTACAAACATCCATGGTGGGGGGAACAGCAATACAAACTGCTTCTGGTGTCTGCAGTTCATGTACCGCACACTAGGGGGCAGCGCTGCACAATTGCAAGACTTTAACACTACAAATGACTGGAACAGGTGATAGTGGTGCTAGATATAGATGGGCTGCTCCTGTCCGGTTAGTAATCTGTACATGGACTGGGGCATTGTCTTCATGTGGATCTGGGGGGAAAATGGAAACACAAACAGATTACAATCCTTCCCACATATTTCTGTGAATAAAAGCAGTACTCATGTCCATTTCTATAACCAATTTTCAAGTCGGTTAGATGAAGGTTAGTTATCCAGGTAATAAGATATGCCAACTCTTTCTAACTTACACAACTGAACAGTATGGGAACTAAAATGCTCATATGCCAAATAACAGTTAGTCAAGCAACTGGATATGAATTGGTAGCAGCCACTACCTTTCGTCATTGACACAATTTTCTTGCCATGACCCAGCCGAGATTTTGAACCCCCGACGTTCCGAACGCAAGGCCCACACTATTATAGTATATGCATTACACTGTACAACCTTCTAAACAAAATGAAGCAATAAATACAATATAAAACAATCTCTGTCGACAGAAATTCCAATCTCTACTACTAGAATCACAAATTGTATTGGCAAATAACCTGATCGGGATCTCTACTGGTAGAATCGCTGATTCTGCCAGACTGCAATTTCTACCGACATACTGCTACTGCTGCTATGAAACTGGCTTTTTTTTTTTTTAACGAACTCGCTCAGTGCAAGGCCATAGGGGGCCACTCATCTAAGCACTGAACTAATTCTTTCTGTAGCAGCATCTCTTCACCCTAGGTCAGAAATATCAATGCTCAAGACAAGTATTGACTTCACTGACCCATTAGGAGAAGCAGGGGTTACGAAGGCTGCTCGGGAAATTCCCTACCCCATTTAGGCCGGAATGTTTTGGTCCACTCACACCGGGGCATGCCCCTGCTCTTTTTCCAAAGATGTGGTGGGTTCTTTTACGTGCTCAAGGTGTGGCTCTCCTCAAACACGGGACCTCCATTTTACGTCCTATCCTAATAATTTTATATACTGTTCTGGAAAACAGACCCTGACATTACTGAGTTAAACCCACCTCCCCTACTGAGTTGGCGAGCGTGGACACGATCTTCTCGTGCGCCGTGGCCACCACGCTCTGCCCGTTGATCTCGATGATCCGATGCCCCACTCTGACTCCCCCCCTCTCAGCGATGCCCCCTCTCATTAGACTACAGATCTGCAGGGAAGAGGATGAATAGTTTCATCAGGTTGGCAAATCAAGTTCTTTGTACACAATCAGTAAGTTATACCTAGCCAACGTTTCAGTGACTATCTGTCACCGTCCTCAGGCAGTCAGGGCAATAGTAACTGGTTCTACTTTGCACTGCAGCTAGGTGTGGTCCAAACTTCATTGCATTTGGCTAGGTATTAACTCTTTGGTTTTGTACAAAGAAATTATCATCCATGAGGAAATACAGTCATATTTTCAGTACCATGGACAGTGCACACGGGGGTCCAATAAAATCTGGTCTATGTGGACACTATAGACAAGATGCTTAATGCTTGTGCCATTGGGAAAGATTATCTATGGGACCAAGAAAAAGTGATCACATTGGCCAGGTAGTTCTTGTCTATAGGTGATACAGGTTTGACTGAACATATATTTTGTGCATATTCTTAGAATCGATGGTACAATATAACAAGAAACATCACTTACAATGCCATTTTGAACGCTGAAGCCGAGCTGGTACTTGATGTCCGGTCTCTTGACCAGGACTGTTGTGACGGGCGGACACTGGACGATGTTCAAGCGGACTTTCCCGTGATTTTTCAGACCCTGTGAAAAATAAAGTGACTTAATTCAGTACAAACAGCTTCATGCTTTTGAGTAAAAGACTAAAAGAAAAATACAATAATTACCAATGTCAAAATTTGCATAATCTGACAAAACATAACCTTCTTGGCCAAGGCACTAAAAGCAAGTGAGTCAGTGAATGAGTCAGTAAATGAATGAATGAATGAATGAACAAACCAATGAATGATTGGATGAGTGAATGAATGAATGACTATTTACCTTGATGATGCCCTAACATGTGTGTAACGGAAGCCCCACCAGACTGGTGTCGTTGATGAGTGAGTGAGTGAGTGAGTGAGTGAGTGAGTGAGTGAGTGTGTGTGTGAGTGAGTGTGTGTGTGAGTGGGTAAGTGAGTGAGTACATGAATGAATGAATGAAATATTAACCTTGATGATGCCCTGACATGTGTGTAGCGGCAGCCCCACCAGACTGGTGTCGTTGATGGTCATGAGCTGGTCGCCGATGTTGAGTTTGCCGGACCTCTCGGCCGGCCCCCCGTGCATCATGTTGGCGATGATGACTGTAGGCAGGATGGAGCCCCAGCCCGACTCCACGATCACCAGGCCCATGATCTCACCTTTGGGCTTGTCTATTACTACCTGCAGGGGGTGAGAAAAGATAGATGTTGGTGTACCCTAACCCTAACCCAGATTCCACAATCACAAGTCCCATGAATCTTTGGCATTGTCTATAACAAACAGTGGGATGTCACTACAGCTCAACTGGTATCAACCTCACAGTTGAGCTTCTGGCTCCAATTAGAATGTACAGGTCCTGGGTTCAAATCCCTAGCAGGCCCCAATGTTGTGCCAATGGGAAAGGCACCTATTTCCTCACTTGACTCTGAACTCCTAGCTTCAGTTAGGGACATCCTCTGAGATTGGACGTAAAGCTGGAGGTCCCGTGTTTGTGGAGAGCCACACCTTGAACACGTTAATGATCCCACCACACTTATCAAAAAGAGGAGGTGTCCATCCGGGTGTGAGTGTATCAAACATTAAAGTCTGATCATACGCAGCTTGTACCAAATCTGTACAAGACTGGTGTGTTAACGTACGTCTTTTGCGTTTCAGAGTTGCTGAAGATCTCAAGATCCTCATGGAATATCTCATGAGAGTCGAGTATTTCCTGGTAGTCCATCTGACTCAGGTGATCAAACAAACAAACAAACAAACGTACCTCTTTTGCGTTTTCAGAGTTGCTGAAGACCTCCAGATCCTCGTGGAATATCTCCTGGGAGTTGAGGATCTCCTGGTAGTCCATCTGACTCAAAACGAACAAATAAACAAACAAACAAACGTACCTCTTTAGCGTTCTCCGAGTTGCTGAAGACCTCCAGATCCTCGTGGAAGATCTCCTGGGAGTTGAGGATCTCCTGGTAGTCCATCTGACTCAGGTGGTCCTCCGTGTGCCATTGTAATCAAACAAACAAACAAACAAACGTACCTCTTTAGCGTTCTCCGAGTTGCTGAAGACCTCCAGGTCCTTGTGGAAGATCTCCTGGGAGTTGAGAATCTCCTGGTAGTCCATTTGTCTCAAAACAAACAAAGAAACAAACAAACAAACGTACCTCTTTTGCATTTTCAGAGTTCCTGAAAACCTCCAGATCTTCGTGGAAGATCTCCTGAGAGTCAGGCACCTCCTGGTAGTCCATCTGACTCAAAACGAACAAATAAACAAACAAACAAACGTACCTCTTTCGCATTCTCAGAGTTGCTGAAGACCTCCAGGTCCTCGTGGAATATCTCCTGGGAGTTGAGAATCTCCTGGTAGTCCATCTGACTCAGGTGGTCCTCCGTGATGCCATTGGCGCGCAGGAACTCCTGATACGCCACCTGGAAGCATTGGCCGATGGACTGGGCGATCAGCTGGGCCTGGGGGAAGGGAGAAGTGAAAGGAATCAGTGAAAGTGATCTCAAACTGGGTTACTTCGACGAACTCAATGAACATTTGAGCTGCTTTTCCTCTGGTCATGATGAAGAAGACTGGAGATTCTGTATTGAAAGTCTTTTCATCAAGTGCAATGAACAGCGGACCACATGCAGCTTAACCATCTTTTCCTCAGGGAAGGGAAGATGTGAGAGAAAATAAGAGTGATGTTGAACAAGTTTAGCTCACTGCATTCTCCTACGCAGAGCCTCAGACAGGACAATCAGTTGGGCCTGGGGGAAGAAAGAAAGGAAAGGAACCTAGTTTACATTTTCACACACAAATATACAACTACTATTCTACCTGGTACGTCCCTTGGTAGTGCCTTGGTCCTCAATATAAGTATCCTTTGAGACATCAAGTGGATAAAAAATGTTGCTGTGGTCTTTTTGTGGACTGTTGAAATTGCAGGACACTAGTGCCTGGCTTCTGACCCAACACCATCAGAATGGTAAACGATGAGTGAAAGAAATAAGTATTTACAGGTTCATTGTACCAGGGAAGTTCCCCTGAAGTCTTTTTGTCAAGCACAATAAACTTTGGACCACGGCTTAACGTCCCGTCCTAAGGACTGCAACACTTTCCTGTAGCGTGCATGTCGGGTGAACGACACACAACCAAGTAGCAAACTCCCAACCTCTAGTTCCAAAAGCAGGGTTCACTAACCACTGGACTACGCGCACTACTGTGGAAGAAACGCCAAATGGACCTTGATGTACCCGATTTCACAGATAAAGTCATTTGGCAACATCAGCCGACACATTAGGAGGGGAATGGATGGCTTTATAATCTGTAAGAACAGTTTTCAACCTTCATGGTCTGGTCAGGCCGTACTTTAGCCCCTGTGGAGATGGTGTGAAAATTCTGCGGATTGGACGTGAAGGTGGCTATGGAACACATTATCGTTTCAGTCTGATGCACATTACGCCGTGTCCATTCTGCAAACCACTGGTACACATGTACAGTCAAATGTGCATAGAAGACAAGTCAAGTTCAGACAAAATTGAAGGCAAAATGAGAAAAATGTCTAACATCTTGCTATATGGATGCAACAAAAAGAATAGTGACTTTCGTACGGTCAACTACCAAGTACAAAATGGAAATGAAAAAAAAACTAAAATTCTACCTACAAAACAGCAAAGGCTATCGTAAGTCATCCTGTTATATCTTATTACAAACAGATGGAGCTACAATGCAATTGTGGTTATCTTTTCTAATAACAGAGCAATCTTTTATGCATTTACGAATTTTTGCATTATAAGACTTGAGAGTTGTCACATCTAAAGATCTATCATCAAATCCACTTTAGATTAATTTCATCTGTACAACGTAACCTACATGTGAAGGTTCAACATCCTGGCATAAGAAAATCAGATCTTGTTCTAAGATTAAGCAATGCTTCAAGACGCTTCTGACAAATCAATACATACATAAGACCCTACGGCAGGTATCTGGACTTCTTAAAATAATAAGGACATTCACATGGAAACGAAGCCAAGACTTTCATTTGGCACAAACCTGCCTGAACCCCACAAAGCACAGGTTGAATTGTCAATGAAGGTTAGACATCCAGGTAATGAGAGACGCAAGGTAACAGTTTCTCAAGCAACTGGGTAGATTTTGGAAACGGTTAGACGTTTCAGGCAGCATCCACTACCTTTTGAGTAAGATCCCTCCAATTTCAATCAGCACCCATTCTCACAGGGCAAGGTGTGTGGATGAAATTTGGAAACAGTCAGACGTTTCAGACAACATCCGCTGCCTTTCGTGACTTAACGAGTATCTGAGGTTACCAGGGTTTAAACCAAACCTCACTGCTTGAAGTTATATGCTGCATCTAGCATACATGTACCTAGGCTCGAACACCAACACCAAGCTACATGTATGATGACCAAGAATGGGTCTCAACCACAGGTGGGTGAAAATTAGCATATATCATCTGCTATGCCTTAATTTGAACAGATTACAACTACGGCCTGATTTAAAAATAGCACATCAAACCAACACAGTAATTGGAAACTGTCATGCCGCATCACTGACATTATCCACAATAATTCTACTAGAATTGTTGGAAAATGGTGGGGAATTATTCTACCCTAGTACAATCAGGGACGGCAGACTTCGCCCCTTTACCCATACTGCTCTGTGGCCATTTCATTCCCAAAAACTTCAAGTTCAAAGCATTGTTGGGTACCAATGAAAGATTTTTGCTCTTCAACTGCAAAAAATTAACAAAATAATCAAGAAAAGCAATGAGAGCAATCATTGGATTCAACTGGTTAAAAAAATCAAGACTTTGGAAAGCGTGCCAAAACTGTCAGGCAGAAGTAGATGAAAGACTGATTTAATTAACATCAACACTATGTTTAACAATACTGGATATATCTCAAAATGTAAATAATGCTGTAATGTCTTGCAAACCAAGTGCAACGCTATATGTACAAGAAGAAACAACTCAGCCCTCGACTGCATTGTTTGTTATCAATAAACCATTTGATTGATTGGTAATCATTTGTTTAATGCAAAAGAATCATTGAGGCACTGATAGCATTATAGAATATAATCCATCTAAAATCCACAACTGTTTGAGCAAACATTACACAATTTCAAAGCATTTTCAAGTAAAAGCCAATATCATGATACTTTCATAAAAATCAAATAATGCCCTCATGGGCAACAACAATGAATATAGACATCAAAAGAACAGGTGCTATATTCCATGTAGCTGAAACTGCTGGAGCATATATAGAAGCAGAACTAAATCATTCATCTAATTTCCTGTCCCCTTTTTCTACGGTCTTTAAGAATCTGTTTTAATGAATATCTTACCATATTGCTGTCATACCATATCATATGTATCTTACATAAAAGTCAATGTCTCTAGATCTGCATTATAGTTATATACTTTATATAGTTATAGAAACATATGAGACCTGAGATCTGAATGACTACATAATATTCCTTTCAAGTCTGCAGGAAAGGCCCTACCACATTTACCGCATGATCCCTTCCTTGTACAAGTATAAATTGCACCTTCTTTAGGAATATACACAATATAATGCCATATACATGTATCCGTGAATAGTTTCATCAGGTTGGTAAGTCACTGAATTGCCTTATAGAAGGTGACAGATGGTCACAGAAATGTCGGTGGAATAAATCTCTTGGTTGTGAAAAAAGAGTCTTTTTATTCTAATGCCATACATGTATATTCCAAGGAATGGAAATGGAAATGGAATGGAAATGGTGGCCCCAACACCACTGGAAACCATGCTATGATCACGACAGGAAATATAAACAATATCATGTCCTAAATCAAAGCGTTTGAATAACATCTCACCACCAATACATGTATATTGATAACTTTGCTGACCTATTCAACTGGGTAAAGCATTCTAAAATAACAGAGCATTTTCCATCTTTCAATTGCTTTACTGTAATAAGATTGCAGCCTGTTATAACAATTCTTAATATTTCTTTCAAGTCAGCAGAAAAGACCCTACCACATTTACTATACTGTACAAAATTTAATTGTAGTGCCTTCTTTAGAATTAAATACCATGCCACATACTATGGATGAAGGGAATTACACTGCCCAAACACCACTCTGCTGAATAAAAACCATACAATGATTATGACGTTAACTTAATATGACTTACAGCATAAAAGGCCCTGCCACATTTACTATATTGTAAAAAATTTAATTATGGCGACTTCTTTAGAATCAAATATAACATAATGCCACATACTATGCATGAAGAAAACTACATTGCCCCGACACCACTCTTTTGAATATGATTATAAACCATGCAATAATAATGACAAAAATATGAATGATAACATGTCCTTAACTGAGGCAAAAATTGAAATTAAATAGCACCCTCTTTGATAGATATAATAATACGATACCATATATCTTAAAGAAAGGAAATTACATTGTTGTTGAACGAATGGAAACATGCAATGGTTATGACGTTAATATGAATATATAGCACGTCCAAACCAAAAGCTTTAATTATAGGAAATTACACTGTTGAACGAATAGAAACCATGCGACGGTTATGACATTAATATGAATAAATAGCACGTCCAAACCAAAAGCGTTAATAACGCCCCACCACAGATGACTTTCCTGACCCGATGTGCGGCTAGCCTATATTGGACGGGGCGGGAATGGAGTGCGGAACCAGCCAGCTATGTCTGACGTACGGCGCGGCGGCAGATGGGGGAATCCTCTCCGAGCGGTGATGGTCTAACCCATGTTTACCGCATCACCTCGGCAGGGATGCTGGCACCTTCATCCGTCAACCGGCGATTTCAATCAGCACCCATTCTCACAGGGCAAGGTGTGGGGATGGTGATGGAGGGTCGACATCCAGGTAATAAGATGTGCCAGGTAACAGTTACTCAAGCAACTGGGTAGCTTTTTGGAAACGGTCAGATGTTTCAGGTAATATCCGCTACCTTTCGTCAGCGACACTGAGTAAGATCACTCCTTACAAGGTGTGGGGTTGATGAAGAAGTTCGGACATCCAGGTAATAAGATGCGCAAAGTCACAGTTCCTCTTTGACAAGCAACTGGATGGATTTAGGAAACAGTCAGACGTTTCAGGCAGCATCAGCTACCTTTTTAGTAAGATCCCTCCGATTTCAATCAGCATCCATTCTTACAGGCCGAGGCGCGGGAGCATTCTCTCCCCTAACTCACCACACAATGGGTAATCTCTCCCTGCAACCAATGTCACAAGCCTACCCTGATAAAAAATTTACAGCCCTTCATGGTTATCCTCAAGGAATCCCAATTCTCAAAGTCGGACAATCTTCAAGACGATTTCTTCATATCTTCAAGGCTATCGGACGAAGGTAAGAGGTGCTATGGCTATTAGTGTTATCCAAGAAGGCATCTATAATTCAGCTTAATGGTCAAACCGATAATGAAAGTTTTATTAATACGGGCTAACGTTAATGAGATCTGATAAATGAAGACATATCGTGATAATGTGAGTTTGTTTCGTGGCTCTTGTGAGGATATAAGAAAAAGGTTGATTCGATAATGTATTGACAAGTTAAACTATGGTGTCAGGGTTGTGCCGGGCTTGTTTTCTGCATGAGGTCCTGCATTGACGTACAGTAATGTATGTTTTATTGGGGGGGTAACAGATGGGATTAAAACATCAGGGCTCAAAATACTGGGTGGATATGCACTTTTGTGTATCCCAAATTGAAGCTGTGCAATTAATCTCTTTACTGTGGGCGCACCAGTGCGCCTAGATGATCATTGACATTGTAGGGTTACATACACAAAGGACTAATATTGTACCCTAGTATACAGCATATTCTTGACATCTAAAGTTTCAGAAAAAGTAGCAAAACCTCTGTTGCATATTTGCTTGGTTAAGATTTTGAACTTGACTAAACAATTTGGGTCCATTGCAATTTCTCAAAAGAATCTCAAGTCCTACCTAACACTATCCCCTTATGTGTCAAAGGCCATCGTTAAAATTGGTGGTTTTGTTTCACAGTAGGTGGGAAAAGGCAGTTTTTGCAGTGTTTTAAATTCGTGGTTGAAACAGTTCTGAAGTAGAGTAGTGATACACTGGAAATGTGGGTTATGATCATGAGAGGTCACCATGAAAACCAGAGAGGAAAAACACTGCAAAAATGTCAAGATTTGCAGTATCCCCTGATGTGCCAAGGCCTTCATTACATGCTGCCACGAACCTGCAACTCACCAAACTGTGCACAACGGTGGCGTCAATGGAAATGTGCTCGGTTCAAACTGTACCGAAGTTACGACATGGGAGGAGACCCGGGGCTTAACCAGCACCTTCTGGCATTAATGATGTGATTTACATTCATCATGCTCGAAGGGGTATCATACGCCCTGGTAGGCAATCTTGGGAACGGGTATAAAAGGTAGTCCCATAGCCTTTTTGAGGCCATAGGAGCAGTGGGTTGTTATCCACTGTCTGTGTCTAGGGCACGGTATTGGAAGGTAGAGCCCATCCCTCTAGTTACACTGCCTTTTTCCTCCCCAACTGAAGTCAGGTACCCATTTTCACTTGTTCAACTTACAAAACAAAACTTCAACCAGAGGTAAAATAATTACTAAGAAAAAAACGACCAAGAAAATAATTAGATACCAGTTCATACAGACGTAGACTTTAAGGATAATGTGATACCAAATAAATATAGCAACTGGATGAATTTTCTGACATTTCATATGGGAGCCACTATCTTTCATCAGTACAACTGAGAATGAGTCTAACTCTCACTCTAAGTGTACCCTTTAATGAGTGTCTGGATTGACATGTAAATGAGTTACTGAAGAAAGGGATGACTTTTCAGGCGAGCAGAGTTGCACATTACCTACTGTCCAACCTATAATTTCAGCTTTGGTTATAAATTACAGCTTTCAGGTAAACATTTTTCCTCAATTCCTGTATTTTGATGGTTACCACTATTACCACGATGCTAAAAACCACAAGCACGATGAACAGTGGACCGCAGCCCGTCCAAAAAACTGTGACTCTTTTCAGTAGTGTGCATTTCGGGAGAGCGACACAGCAAGGATTCGAAACACCAAACCTCTTGGTCCAGAGGCAAATAGTTGCTAACCACTAGACTACTCATAATACTGTTAAAGCAGAAAATAAGAACAGAAGAAGCCTATAGCAGTGGAGCCAACTTGTATCATTCTCCTGCGCATCACCAAACATGTGGAGCTCATTCTACTTTCTGTCAAGGAATTTCCGTTGAAATTGTTATTAGATGCCCCACTGTGGATGGTGGGGTCTGAGCTGAAGTCACCAAATGATACCTGACCAGTATTGAAACGTTACTCTGTTATAAACGTTTAAAGTGGTGGAACGTTACAGGTTTATAAAAATATCAGTACAAAAATATGCAATGTGTATTTTGTGCAAGGAGTAAGTTTATGAAAAAATCAGTATGTTCTATGATAGGAAAAGAGGCATTGTATGACATTAGTCTCTATTCTCCTTTCTTTTTTAAGTTCACAGCAAATATTTGCTCCTTTTGCAGCTTATTTTGGAAAATCTATAGTATGGTCGCAAACTTTTTTGGGAAACGGACGAAAATTGATGCGCACGCCATTGCTATTTGTTATAATCAAGTAAGCGTGGCCTTACAAAGAAAAGGATTTGCTTCTCTGTTTCACACAAAAAGGAATACAAAGCTAAAAATCAATTTGTTCTATGTACATGTACGTGAGTCTTTAATCATTGTTTATAAGACATTGACCAAGCTTCTGCCGGGTACATTCATGATCGAGCATGAAGGACAAAACTTACACAACACCAGAAATCATCCATCATTACTGAGCGATACGCCCACGTGGAAGCTATCATGTCTTCAGGAATAATGCTTTTTCCCCCTGCGCTCTAACAACCATGAAGCCACAGATAATAGATATACTTGTTTTGTAGAACCAAGGACAAGAATACAGGGACATCCATCACTTGTTGAAGCCCATTGAAGCCTTTTTTGGTTCTTAACTAACTTTGCAGTCGCTGATGGTTAACTATCGAAAATTCAGCACCAAGGGGAGTCCTTAAATCAAATTACAAGCAACATACACCAAGTCAAGCTGAATACTGTTAACAATGGATATACTCAAGATTCAGAGCCAAGGACAAGAATAGAGCAACATTCATCACTCATTGAAGCCCATTTCAGCCTTTTGTTGTGTTCTTAACAATCTATGCAATCACTGGAAGTAAATTACCGAAAACTCAGCTCCAAGGCTATAGCTTATATAACATGAAGGAACATTATACTAAATCAAGCCCAATAACATATGCTATATAAGGAAAGAGGACATATAAGGACGTAGCTTATATCAAATTAAAAGCAACATACACTAAGTCATTGACAAACTCAAATCTTAAAGCCCATTGAAGCCTTTTATGTCCTTAACAAGCTTTGCAGACACAGCAGGTAAACTACCAGAAATTCAGCACTAAGGACAGAAATTATATAACATAAAAGAACATTAAACTAAATCAAGCTCAATAACATATATATGCTATATATAAGGAAAGAGGACAGATGAGGACAGAGCTTATATCCAATCAAAAGCAATACTGTTAACAATAGATATACTCAAGATTCAGAGCCAAGGACAAGAATAGAGCAACATTCATCATATGTTGAAGCCCATTTAGGCCTTTTGTGTTCGTAACAATCTATGCAGTCACTGGAAGTAAACTACCGAAAGTTCAGCACTAAGGACAAAGCTTATATGACATAAAAGAATATTATACTAAATCAAGCTCAATTACACATGCTATATATAAGGAAAGAGGACACATGAGGATAGAGCTTATATCAAATTACAAACAACATACACTAAGACAAGCTCAATAATGTAACAAAAGATATACTCAAGAATCAGAGACAAGGACAAGAATAGAGCAACTTTCATCACTTCTACCCCATCTTAAAGCCCACTGAAGCCTTTTATGTCCTTAACAAGCTTTGCAGACACAGCACGTAAACTACCGAAAAGCAACATGCACTAAGTCAAGCTCCATTGGGTATGCTAGATATAGCCTAAAGGGAAGGTGGTGTGAAAATATGCAGTCAAGTCTTAAGTTGTAGAAAAGAAGTTATGAAAGTAGAAAAAGAAGATACAATATTGAGTAATTTCATTTCCAGTTTTTGTCACAACCTACCAACGTACCAAATGCAAAACTGCTCTTGACCAACAGGCACACAGACACACAGACACACACACAAATGTTGCCCAAAATACAACCTTCTTGATGAAAGTAATAATTTCACAGATTATGGACAACAATAACCCTTTGAACTGTGCATGACCTGTAGGTCCTCATCAGTTGTCTGTTCACCAGCACCACCTTGCAGTTAGCTTACTAACTGCAGCAACACACACCGTGATTCAAGGATCAAAGGTCCACACAAGTAATACTGTTAAAATTGCTAATTTTGAATATTGTAATATTTTAGTAGTTTTGGTGTATGTCTGATTATTACTTAAGTACATGTAAGGGTATTATTTTTTCATTGACATTGCATCATTGCAGTGTTATTTGGGTGTATCTATGTGACAATCTGTCTACAAACCAGTTTAGGATACTCCATTTTCAATCCTACACTAAATTGGCTTCTGCCTTTCCCCATCAATCTTCCACTGTACCACACTCTAAAAAACATGACTGCAGAATCTCAAACAAAATCGGCACTTGCAGTTCCAAAAAAAGCTGCTTTTCATGCGCCCAAGAGCTGTATAACATTTAAAGATCATGACCGTCATGTCCAGAACACAAGATATGAAAACGGAAAGTTCTGCTGCAGTCCTACAAAAAGCAACCAGATGGTCCATAATCAAAATTGTCCTTCGTTTTGACAACACCTACCCACATACCAAATATCAGAAAGATCCATCCGTAGCTTCTCGAGTTATTTGAGTTGTTCCACATACACAACCAGAAAATCAACCAACCACAAACTGCATTGAAAACATAACCTTCTTGGCAAAGGAAACTACTTTTTAAATCCAACACTAAATTGGCTTCTGCCTTTCCCCATCAATCTTCCACTGGCCTGAAAACCGACAACCAAACACGACTGTTCACATCAGATGCTTCTTGATTGGCTTTTATCACGAGTTGATCTTCTCAACCCCGCAAATGGCCCCTTTCTAGCTAAAGGTCTGAGAAGTTCTTGGAAATCTTATCAAGCATGTAAGATTGTCCCGGGACAGAAATTTCCTTGTTGGGACTGACAAACACGACTGCTCGCAACCCCTTTCAACTAGCGACTCCCGCCGATGAGCAATAAAAAATTTGACAAATCCTTCAATGAATTTCATTGATAAAGAACAATCTTTTTTTCACATTTTGGGTTTTTCGTCGTTTTTAACTCATTTTTTGTACAAAATGCATCAAATTAATGTATAAAATCAAGGGGTACAGAAATCTGATTCCGGTGGCTCAATGGTCGTTTAGCGATCGCCGTCAAGTGGAAAGGGGGTGTTGTATCAGATGGTTCTTGATTGGTTTTCATCTAGATTTGATCTATTCAACCCCACAACTGGCCCTTTGTCTATATATATCTAGCAAAAGAGTTCGAAAACCGAAAAGTTAATGGAAGTCTTGTGAACCATGTAAAATTGCACAAGTGGAAAGGCAAGGAGTCAATGAAAACTATTACTGCTGAACAAGGTCTGTCTCTAGGAGCCCTTCTTCCATCCTGGGACAGAAATTTATTTGTTGGGACAAAAATGTCACCTAGTCCTTCCAAAAATCTGAACTTCACGACAGAAAACTGATGAAAATGCATCTTTTTTAATCTTTCATAAGCTTTCGTAATTTTGACAGATTTACCAAGGAAAATCAACATTATGGGCTTGCAAATGAGTGCCATGGGACGAAAAAATTAAAGCTAAAACAGCCCTGCTAGAAAACCCAAAAGTTAATGAGCTTCAACTTGCAGGAAGTCTTGTGAACCATGTAAAATTGCACAAATGGTAGGGCATGAAGTCAATAAAATCTAGTAAAACCAAACCAGGGCTGTCTCCAGGACCCGTCTCTCTGTCTAAGGACGAAATATATTTGTTGGAATAGACAAAATTTCCCCCCTTTCCTCCAAAAATTTTTTAACTTCATGACATGAATCTGATGAAAAAGTATTGTTTTTAAAATGTCAGATCTAACAACAAAAATTAACAACATGGTCTTACAACAAGTGGGACACAGAAAAAAATTAAAATTGGAGACAACCCTGCTTGAAACCAAAAAGTTAATGAGTTTCAACTTCCAGGAAGTTCTTTCAACCGTGTAGAATTGTGCAGATGAAAGGGCAGAGAGTTAACGAAGAATGGTAGTGCCAAACAAACCCAATTACCATTTGCTCTACTAAAACACTAAAAAAAGAACTCAAAGGTCGGAGTTGAACAAATAGATTTAGGAAGGAAGTTTCTAATCATTTCGATAGGCAGAAATTTTAATTGGTTGAAACTTTAATTGGCTGAAACAACATTCATCTGTAGGAAATCTAAGATGCAAGTTGGCTTTACGAATATCTAATTTATTTGTATATGCTTTTATTGCAAAACTGGTAACCCTCCTAAAACACACCGTTTTTGTTCATAAAGCACAATGTAGCATAATCACAGTGATAAGATGGTTTTTACAAGAGAAATCCTCAAGAAAAGAAATCAGAGCTACTTCATCATCTGATATTGGCAATTAGGCGCACATCAGGCTCCATTTTAACTGTATTCTATTCAAGACTGTTAAACAGATCTGAGAGCAACTCCATTCTGCCCCAGTACACTGTCATTTTTGTTGATAGATTGCATTGTTATGCCAAAGCTTATCTTTGTGAGACAGATTAATTCAGACAGATTTCTTTGCTTCTTAGCAACAAATGATGTCAGGATACAAATGACTGTCTTAAAGCAGAAAAAATAAAAATCTTGCCAATAATTTCTGTACTGATGGAAGGATTTGTCTATTTGGTTGGCAAATTTATGAGCAGATACATACAATCTTATCTGCCAAGGGAATTTTTACTGTCATTGTATCATTGTGATGTTTGTACCAAATGTCAGCATGACAGAAAAGCCTTTCCAATAGAAACATATATCATGCAAGTCGGCATCATGAAAGCAAAGGGCAGGAGGGGAAACTTGAACTTTTATCCAGTTGCTTGAGTAATCATTTTTTGGCATATTGAATAGGACTGTATTCGCTTGAAAAACCCTGAGTGAACCAAGGCACGAACCTAGTCCTCAAGCTTTGTTTTCATTACATTTGTCCACTTGAACATATCTTTGAAAATACCAAGAACCAACAAATTAAACTGTGGGCTAAATGCTAAACAGCCTGTAAATAGGTAAACTTCTATCAGTGGAAAGCATAGCTTAACAACAATGCAAATTTCAGCACTAAGGACACGATAATCATTTTGCTGCACTGAGAGTCGATCATCAACTTCATGTTGTTTGTTAGTCCATAGCTTAACTTGGTCCTCTGGATTCATCTTCATTGTGTTTTTCCAGTTAAGCTATCATTAAGAAAGTCCAAGACCCAACCAATTAAATTGTGGGGTAAGTGTATATCAAATAGGTGAGGTTCTATCAGTGGAAAGCATAAATAAATAATTTGTTAGTCCATAGCTTAACTAAAGGTTAGAAATTGGAGCAGGTCTGCAGTTGCACCCTTCTACAGTTGGCCTTGAAGTGCCATGTTCAGTGCATTTATTGAACAAATACATAAAAGAGTTAATCAACTTACTAGAAAGGTAACATTTGCAAGCAAATACATAGTTTACCTTCACATGCTCAAGCCTAACAAACTACTGCTCTTATTTATTTATTCATTTATTCATCTATATGTTTATTCTTACTCAAACACATTCATATATAAGGCCCCTCCAGTTGTCCTGCTACTTGCTACATTGTGCAACCGGACACCACAGGGCATCTGCTACTTTACCAGTAACCATGGTGACAGCCATCTGGTGCAGGTCATTGACCTTATTTGCTTAAAACAGAAGAAGAAATGTGGCAAAAGGGGAAGAAACATATGTTTCCCTTCTGTAAAGGTGATCATTATTCAATTGGTGTGGCCTTGGATTATATAACAAAAAATTCTACCCGTGACACACATGTTCTGGCTCAGCTCTAAGTTATTCACAGTGGGAGGGAGACTCTACAGTCTTTAACCAGTGACCCTCCAGGCGAGTCTGACCCTGCGATGGATTGGGGTGGAGCTCGGGGCAAACCAATCAGACTTTGCCGGGAGGTGAAGCCAGTCCTGAGTGAACTCACCGTGTCTGACAACTCTGGCGGGCTCTTTGCGAAACGGAGGTGCTTATCGTCCGGTACATCTGAGCCATAAGATGTTATCAGTCAGGTTTTTTATTTTTGCTTCATCTTGGCGAAATGAATTGTTGAATTTCTGGGTGATCTCATAAACTCACGGTGGATTTGACGAATTCTGACGGCTCGGCGCAAAATGGAGGTGCTTATCGTCCAGTACATCAAAACTATAAGATGTTATCAGTCAGGTTTTTATTTTTGCTTCATCTTGGCGAAATGAATTGTTGAATTTCTGGGTGATCTTATGAACTCACGGTGGATCTGACGATTCTGACGGCTCTGCGCGAAATGGAGGTGCTTATCGTCCGGTACATCTGAGCCATAAGATGTTATCAGATCTTTTATTCTACTTTCATCTTGACAAAACTTATTCTTCCTTTGTTGAGTCCCTAGGTGATCTTTTAAACTCACAGTCAATCTGATAAGTCTGATTGGGCTTTGTGTGAAATGGAAGTGCTTATCAGAAGACAGAAATATCTAGGCTATGCACGATGGACAAAATGGTCAATAAACCAGTGGACGCACCGACTACAGGTCCAGACGATGCATGATGGACAAACGACCAATAAACTGGTGGATGTACAGACTACTAAGTGTCTAATACCAGCTCAGAAAAGAACAAGAAATAGTCATGCCTTCAAGTACCACAGTCTGGGGGGTTCTCATAAACTCATGGTGGATTTGATGAATCTGATTGGCTCTGTACAAGTTCTTATCAGAAGACAGAAATGTCTAGGCTATGCACGATGTACAAATGACCAATAAACTGGTGGACGTACTGACTACTAAGTATCCAATACCAGCTTAGAAGAGAACAAGAAATAGTCCCGCCTTCAAGTACCAGAGCCCTAGGTAATGTTATGAACTCACGGTGGATTTGAGGAATCTTGACAGTGCGAAATGGAAGTGTGTATCGTCCAGTACATCTGAGCCATAAGATGTTATCAGTCAGTTTTCTTATTTGTGCTTCATCGTGACTAAATGAGCCAAACCTTTTTTCTTCCTTTGTTGTATTCCTGGCTAATCTGCTGATCTCATGGTGGATTTGACAAATCTGACAGGGATTTTGTGTGGAATGGAAGTGCTTATCAGAAGACAGAAGAAAAACTTCCAGACTATGCATGATGACTAGTAAACTCGTAGACGTACTGACTAGTAAGTGTCTAATAAATATACAGTATCAGCGTCTTACCTCCTCCGCCTCAAAGACATGACAGATGATCTTGTGTTGTTTCTTATCCCTGTGACCTGCGGTGACCTCTGTGCCGGGTTCGTGCTGGGGTCGTGGCGGGCGTCGCCGGGCCATGATGACGAGAATCGTGCCGATGTCAGCGATGTAGGAGATGGTGCGGAGAGCATGGTCCATCATCACCTCCTGGGGGGACAACAGGGGAAGTGAAAAGGTTATTTTGTGATGCATGGCACTCTTGCTATAGCTTGGGGTTCCATTCCGTGATAACAGGTCAGAAGAGAACATATTAGAAAGTAGTATCTATGTAGGAGATGGTGTCGGAGAATGGTGAATTATAACCTCATGTAGGACAACAGGGGAAAGGAAAAATGTCACATTGTGGTGTAAGGCGCGTGATGTATCATGACCTCCTGGGGACAACATCATCACATCATCATCAACACAGTAAAGCAAAAATGTCACATCATGATGTATGGTCCTGATACCAAGTCAGAAAAGAACATATTAGAAAGTAGTATCTATGTAGGAGATGGTATGGAGGGCATGGTTCATCATGACCTCCTCTAAGGACAAGGGGAAGGGAAAAGGATGCATCATGATGTATTGCAACCTGTACAATGGCCTCATTCCTTCGTTCAGACCCTTGTAGTACCTATATGGCACATTTGGCAGCAAGTTTCCTTGCTGTTTCTGTAGTAGGGTATATTTTACAGGGAGAGGTTGCTAGCCCTTCCCTTTTAACGCCTTTGAGACACCTCTTCAACAAAGACGCCCATATTACGTCCCTTCCAAAAGAGGGTGCAGCCCCAACCAAGATGTCCTGACCAGGATAGAACCGGGGTCTCCTACATGTAGTTGGGCAGTAATTGGAACCAGGAGCTCAACTGTGAGGCTGCTACCAGCTGAGCGATAGGGACATCCCTTCGCTGCTTAGCACTCAGCACTTTTGAGAAAGAGTAGGGGAGTTGCAGACACTCAGCTACCAGTGGACTAACCCCCTACTGTAGAGGCCCCAGGGCTAGAAACAGAGATGGACACTGTCACTACATACCGCAAGTTATGGGAAGGATTTCATCCAACTAATGATGAATGGCACTTGTCCTAGGGGTGTAAAACGGACTTAGTACAGCACGGCCTTGACTGCTTATCAGGTAACTTGAGGCAAGGGATGTAGTAAAATGCCCCAAGACACTTCCAACCCCAACTTGCATCTATGCTTTTAACATGCGTTGCATACTAACAAAACAGAAACAGAATAAATCAATACTTTTTTTTCCTTTGCTCCTCCCATTCTTGAACTAAGAACTAAGTAATTTCCTTAGAGCAGCCCGATACACTTTTTCCTACGCTGTCTTACCCAATGTTGCCGCTAACCCCAAACTTCCCCCGAATCAAAAGTTTTCAAATTCTGATTGATTCGAGGTTGCTGAAGTCACGACTAAGTACCCAGTACTTGTGAGAAAGACAGGGTAGAATTTAAGACCATCTTAAAGGTATTTGGTTTAAGAATGTGTGGATGGAACATAAAGAAACATTGCGGCTGTGTTGCTGAGATAAGAAGAATACATCCATCTTCTAAATACACGTCTTCAAGTGTAAACATTGAACTTGAACCGACTTGCAGGATAAGGTTATGTAGGAGGTTCTAAATGAACTCAGCTGTGCAAACAGATTGAATAGATGATTGGATAGATACAGTCTGGGATTCTTTTCTTAGAGTGTTAAAAGATTTGCATGGGTTTTTGTAGGTAACTGTTTAGACATCCAGACACTCTTCTCTATACATAATATGAACACTTTACATTTTATGAAGTCACCTTTCTAGCAGCTTTACGTAGGTGGCTCTTAATGCACAGGGCTGTGTGAACAGCTTGAACAGATGATTTGATAGATAAAGTGGGGGGTTCTTTTATTTGAGTGTTAAAACTTTTGGGGCTTTTGTATTTAACTGTAACAATTTCTTCTTGACCCAGGGATGAGCAAGGAAGGTCAAGGAAGCGGAGGTTATGCAAATACTTTGTGCCAGTCTTTTCTGACTAGCTTTTCAGTTCAGATTCAATAGATGATTTGATAGATACAATGTGGGATTCTTTTATTTAAATATCAAAAGTTTCGGGCTTTTCTATGTAAAAGTTAGTTTGAAATGAACAAGGAAGATTAGTGAGGGGGAGGTTGGGCCAATCGTTTTTTAGCTTTTCAACTTAGAATTTTTTACATTGAATAGATGATTTGATATACATTGTATAGAATGTGGGATTCTTTCATCTGAGTGTTAAAAGTTTTGGGCTTTTGTAGGTAACTGTTATTTTTTTCTAGGAAATGAACAAAGAAGGCCAAAGAGGGGGAGGTTGTGCAAATCTTTTTTAGCTTATCAGCTTAGGCAATACCTTCTCTACATGAACATGAATTCTACATTTTCTACCTGATACATTTTCCTTGCACAACTTTTTACTTTGTCAATTTAGTAGAGCCTCTGTCTCATAGACTACCATCAATGTTGAAACTTTCCCAGTGGTTTTACTTTTGCAGTTTTCACAGTTACCTCTACATTGCACCTTCATAGCACTGCAAACATGCATTTCCAATGTAAGACTACTGTATTACAGACCTATTTCAGCCACGAATGTAAAACACCACAAAAACTTCATTTTCCCTCCTACCGTGAAATAAAACCACTGCGAAAATAAACGAATTTACAGTATAGAACATTGCATATTTCCCTGTATGACTGCAATGGGGCATGTAATTATCAATTTTGTGCCTGCCAAGTCACAGATCTGCAAATTCACCATGTGAATTGATTATTTGTCCTTGTCCCCTCAAATCTTCCCATGAAACAACCAGAAAGGGACGATTACCTAAGCCCATCACACATGGCTGACCATGTCCTCAAAACCACTCCCAACCTTCCCAACCTCAGTCCTAAGCAAGGTCGTATAATTAAGATGCGTCGATAAAGGTTAGACATCCAGGTAGGTCATTAAGTAACACAGGTGGATCCCATCTGAAAGGTCTGACTTTTAACAGAATTTAGTTGTTTGATTTATTTTTAATTATCTAAGGCTGTATAAGGTTGGTAGTAGGCCTGTCTGCGCCAGCCAAAAGTTGATGTCCTGACCCAGGATTGAACCGGGGTCTCCCAGTTACCAACTTATTTAAACCAGGAGCTCAACTGTGAGGCTGCTACCAGTTGCGCTACAGGGACATCCCACTGGTAATGGAAAAGAAACAAGCTGCTAGGGGGCCCAAACCTACACCACTTCTACCTTACATCAAAATCTACCTTCCACCAAGAAATAAAGACCACAGCATGTCCAGGACCAAAGATACGAAAATCAGAAGTTCTGCTGCAGTACCAAGGTCAGGCACCAGCAGGCGCAAATCGACCTTGACCATTGGGTTTACAACACCACAATTATAATCCATCCAGAGGTTGTTGGACAGGTACACACACTGACAAACAAAGTAAAAACTATACCTCAATTTTTCATAGAGGTAAAAAAAAGTCTCCCTCACCTGTGATGTGGCGTTGATGACCTGAATCTTCTCTGTTGATACGGACAGGTCGATCTCTGTACTGGGCTGTGTTTCGTCTTCTGGCACCTACAACAAACCCAAGATATTACTTTTATCTGATAAACTGTGTGATATCATGCAATCAAATACTACACGTGGGACTATTAATCATTCTGAAGCAATGTTGCACTGTAGTGTCCAACACAAAAGTTGGACTAACCCAAATTTCTGACTGTCAAACTCCAGTCTTTGTCAAGGAACGAATGTTTCTGTATCCATATAGCCGGTATAACCGCCATTAGGCGTAACGTGATGTCACAGAAGCAGTGGATTGTTCATTCTTAAACAAAGACTAGAGTTGGACAGTTGGAAATTTGGGTAAGGCCACACCAATTTAATTTCTTGGTTAACGGGAAGACTGATTTTCTCAATTTTTTTTTTTTGCCCAGCCTTCTGTTTTCATGATTTTTTTTTTCTAACATTTTTTTGGGGGGGGGGGGGAATAAAAATCTGTTAACCAAGAAATTAAATTGGTGTGGCCTAAGTCTTAGTTTTGTGTTGTACAGTTTAACTTTGTTGCAGAATGACTTCTACCAACACTGATAAACTTTCAAACTCAGACTTTCTAACTAAGATCCTACATTTTTACCAGTAAAGCAAGCCTGTACAGAACAGATTGTTGAAAGGAAGTTTTGAGTAACAGTATACGAGGTAATCCTGACATAAACAGTTTTTCAGGAAAGCAATACTATCAAGTTTTAACAGTGAGATCTGTTGAGAGAGTTGTAACAGTTGAGCTGGCTGCCAACTGAGATTTGATGCTTGCTATCTCTGTTTTGATGTGCATGTCTTTTTAATCATCAAAGTCTTCGGCAGATGGGTACAACGTAGATATGGTTTTGAAAAGCAAACAAATTGAAAACAACAATATGCACTTGCAGTATCAATGTTGTAAAAGAATGGAGGGAATAGAACATAAAAATACAATACTGTACAGCAGTTATAGTTTTCGATATATTTCAACACAGAGAGATTTTGCACATGTACAATGATTTTTGCACAATGTAGGTACATGTACATGTAGCAAAATTGTAATCCAAGGTCAATTTCAGCACCGTATACACAGTACATTTTGATCACTGATTAAGAATGGGCATCTTTTGGGTGCAACATTGACAAAATCTTGAATTAGAAAGAGAAATTTACAAATAAAGGTGAATAACAATGATCAACAAAGGTGTCTTCTTGAGTTCAAAGTGACAGTGTTTGAGTCTGTTGCTAGGAACAATGTATATTTAGGTACTAGTGCTATACTGTATGAGGGAATTGTATGAGAATACTAATTGTATGAGAATACTTCTAAGTGAAACTATTACAGAAAGACTACTGTGACTACAACACCTGTACTTTAGCTAGTGCTGGAAGAAGAAAAAGAAACAAAAGAAAAATTTAAAAAAAGAAAAAAGTAAAAACAGCAAAGTTAGTGGTTAGTTGGGCACAAAGGAAATGGTTAATGTGTTAAAAAGAAACATGCAAGTTGAAAACAAAACAGCAAGCAAAACTATACATACTGTTCTAAACTAACTAAAGTCAGTTGCAACTTTGACGTTAACAAGTTAATATAATATTCTTATTAATCTGTATATATTCATATTTTAATCAGACTATACACTTCTAGGCTAGTAAATTTAGAAGCAGGGACTATTGAAATGTGGTCTCAATAGCAGACTCTATAAGTCAGGCTTTTGGGGGGGTTTTTGGTATGTGTTTTTTTTTTTTCTGATGGCATATCAGTTGTAGATCAGCTCCACAAGAAACAGAGTACAGTTTGAACTGATATGCTGTAAGAAAAAAGCACATTATAGGCCCCCATAAAGCCTGACTGTATAGTCTGCTAGGAGGCATACTGAAGTGCAAGCGTGCGATATCAAGAAAGGTTCACAGCGCTAACAGTAAAAGCCAGAAGCATGCAAAATCATATGCTTTGAAGAGACATGCATGGATTGCTTTTATGTTAAATCATGCTTTCAAACAATGTTATGTTAATTTGATTTACTTTTACTGTATTATACGAGGTAAGTTATTTTTACTCTTCTGTTATTTTTCAGTTAACTTTTTAGTAAGTTTCATAGCAATGTTTTGTTTGAATTGCTTGTAGCCCCAGGGCCCACTTAAAACTGCCAAAGTGGCAATATGCAGTTTACTGACTAAATAAATGAATAAACAAATTAAACGTTGCAGTTTCAGGATAGTCTTAAGCATTCTTTTATCATTTCTGACAAACGCAATACAAGAAATCATACATTTGAAAGGACCTCTTTGTTATGCACGGGATGTAAAGTACATGTAGTTTCCTTTTTAGTTAGTCTCATAGCAATGTTTTGTTTGAATTGCTTGTAGCCCTAGGGCCCACTTAAGTGGTGATATGCAGTCTCCTGGCTAGACAAATGAATAAACGAATGAAATGTTACAATTTCATGATAGTCTTAGCATTCTTTTATCATTTCCGATGACGGCAGTACAAGAAATCCTACATTTGAAAGGAAGTCCTCTTTGTTATGCACAGGATGTAATGTACATGTAGCTCCCTTGGGTGTACGCTACTACACAACTGTATAAGGTTGATTTAAAAATCCGATAAATTAAAAGCTCTGTATTGATAGTTCTGAGAATTAGAGGCCTTTCACTATGAACACAGAATTCCAATTAGTAATATAACGACCAGGAGGTTTACAATATGTAATCCATCTACCGCACATAATCCCAGCATCCATCTCTGACTGGAGTTCACATATGCCAACCTACAAACAGTGGCTCTCGGAAGGAATTTATATTGAGAATGGGTTTTAAGAAAATAAGATTTCTTTATTTAACCATTCGGTGCCTTCACTATACATGTAATTAAAGGATCGTCAAAACAAAATTTGTTTTGAGTCGCTAATTCAATAACCTGGAGTTCACATTATGCCAATCTACAAACAGTGGCTCTCAGAAGGAATTTATATTGAGAATGGGTTTTAAGAAAATAAGATTTCTTTATTTAACCATTCGGTGCCTTCACTATACATAATTAATTAAAGGATCGTCAAAACAAAATTTGTTTTGAGTCGCTAATTCAATGAAATACACCTGTCAAATATTCATTTAGTAAATTGTACGGCACAACTAAAACAGAGGGGTAAGAACTATGGGTGATTTATATGACATTGTACAACCTGATTAACAAAACAAAAAAGGCTTCATAATATGTGGGTCAACGAAATATCTTTGCCTCATCATAAATGATGGAAAAAAAGAAGCAGCTATAACAAGATATGTCAATAACTATCAAATGTCTGCATAATAGATTAAGTGGTGGAATGACTACCAAAATGTGTCTTACATTGTGGTGCAATTAAAAATGTTGTTTATGTATTACACAAAACCATGCACATGCATACTATTGTTCTGTATCATTCTGGGACCTTTCTTATAGTTTTAACAAATATCTCAAGACCATCTTCCTAATAACTTTTGCCTTTTCTTAAGGGAATCCAACCTTTTGCAAAACTGAATTGAAAATCAGCCCCAACAACACATACGTTTGTGCATATAGAATACAACACGGGGTATTTCCGTATCACCCGAGGTACCAGCCCGGTGGTCTTCTTCAGATTGACTGACAAACCAGAATTCATTTCTGTCCTGTGTATTTTGGATTGTGTTCCGAGCTAAGCAAACATACTGGTGGAGATAGCGATCCAAGTCTCTGTCGACGGTATCACAGAGCTTGTCATCACCATCTCTACAAGTACAGTCCGCAATTTTACCAAGTACATGTACAACAGTACAGCTGGCGATTCTACCAGTACAATCAGCAATTCTACCAGTACAATCAGCGATTTTACCAGTACAATCAGCGATTTTACCAGTACAATCAGTGATTCTACCAGTACAATCAGTGATTATACTAGTACAATCAGCAATTCTACCAGTACAATCTGCAAATCTACCAGTACAACTGTTGCAAAACGAATGATCATCATCACATCACAACACAGAAACTGTATTAAACTGAGGGTTTGTACAATGTATGTACACACCACAATTTCTGCATAGTACTAACAGTAAATACTTCATTTCTATATTCGTTGTATATTCTAAGCAAGCAAGTTGAATGCTGTTGTCATTTTGGTACAATTCAGTTTTTACTGGAAGACCGATTTTACCGGAAGACGATTTTATCCAATAGTCATCATCATAACGATCACGTCACGACACAGAAAGTGAGGGTTTGTGGGTACACACCACCACCTTGTGGGGAGGACTCTTCCCTGGGGGGTCATGGATCCTCTGGAGGCCGCAGGGGACGGACGGAGAGAACATGTCAGTATTGGCAAGGTCAAGGTCAAGGTCATGATACAAGATATGTCCTGGGGTAGCTGTCAACGACAGCTGTCAATCAGAGCTGTCAATCACAGCTGCTAACGACAGCTACCAATCACGACTGCCAATTACTGCTGTCACTCATAGCTGTCAATCACAGATGTCAATCACTGCTGTCAATCATGGCTGTCAATCATAGCTGTCAATCATAGCTGTCAACGACAGCTGTCAATCAGAGCTGTCACTTACAGCTGTCGCTCACAGCTGACAATCACAGATGCCAACCACTGCTGTCAATCATAGCTGTCAATCACAGCTGCCAATCATCAATTGTAGGTCAATCATGGCTGTCAATTGTAGGTCAATCATGGCTGTCAATCATAGCTGTCAGTCATAGCTGTCAATCACAGTTGTTGCTAACAGCTGTCAATCACAGCTGTCAATCATAGCTGTCAATTGCTGCATAATGAACCTTCCGAGGCCAGGGCTTAGTTTTTACTGATTGTGTTATCTAACACCATGTTCAACAATTGTGTCCATCACACCAACAGACTGGCACAAATAGAATCAAGCAATTTCAAACATGTACATGTTGCATAACAGTATAGTCTCAATCATCGTTCTCAAAACAACCAGTTTCAAAGCATATTTGGCATTAACATCAGATGATGGGGATGGACACTTGGAACATCTAAACATAAGCAATGTCCTGATGATAGAATCACCTGATTTTGTTAACATTAATTTACCCCCAACTCATCAATGGGGATTGTGCTGCCACATCATAATTATGACATTGTACATAATATATATGTCAGGGTACAGATTGAGATCTGGCAGAATTCTGATTCTGGTAGATATCTTGATCGGAGTATCTGTTGATAGAGATGGCGATCAGTGTACCAGGAATGTGTTGGGGTGGGCTCTCATTTAAAATGTATAAATTCTGAGTTTCAAGTCGATCAATTGATCCAAAAGGACATGAATTCAAGTTGAAAAGTTCTGACTGACTGTCTTTTAAGCAAATACATGCACAGGGATCTCTACTGGTACAATTGCCTATTTAATTGGATTTAACTGAGATCCTGATCCCGATCTCTGTCAACAGAGACTCTGATTGCAATCTCTACCTTGACATATATGTTTGTTTTACGGAGAACCTTCCACACTTTTCATTCTGTCCGCAGCAGGGTTGTGCCAAGAGTAATCTCGGCAGCCGTATATCCAGACTTTGGCACAACGCCACCACATGTAATCCTATTGAACACCACCATGTGTGTCCAATATCCTCAACAGGTAATCTTCAGATACGACGTGTCCTGGCCAGTAAGAGGAAATTTTGATCAAAATTCTTTGTACATCTTCCTCAGGGCATGTCAGAATTGTCCCGAGACAGACAGCAACAGAAATGTTGGTCTTGAATAAAACACTAAGTCTTGGTTGTATACAAAGAAATTTCTTATCGGATTTTAAAAAGTGTTATCCACTGGTTCTGCATTTTGGTTTTGTATCTTTAGGCGACTTCTCCATAGTGTTTGTCCAATATCCTCAATGGGTAATCTTCAGATAAGACGTGTCCTCACCAGTAAGAAGAAATTTTGATCAAAATTCTTTGTACATCTTCCTCAGGGCATGTCAGAAATGCCATGATGAAGTCACCAAAATGTCAGTCTTGAATAAAACACTAGGTTGCATACAAAGAACTTTGTTATCCACTGGTTCTATTGTTGTACTGTTTTTTCTAGTGACCTCTCCACTGTTTGTGACACCGCAAATATGTGTTGAACTTTCCGACCTATAACTACTGTACTAGAGAACTGTTTCAACTACAAATTAAAAACACTTCAGCGAAAACATTTTTCCTCCTACCATGAAATAAAACCATCACGAAAGCAAATGACTTAAACACAGTAACTTCCTGATGTTGATCAACTCTAGTCTGTAGGTGTTGACACTGAAGAATATTCAATAAACTAGATCTCTTCGTGTTGCTTCAAAATGTTGTTCTTTTAACCTTAAGCACACTGAGGTGGCCATTTGGGAACCCATTCTCTTTTGGTTACAGAGTTACACAGCAGGGAGAAGGTTAAAACATACCGAATCAGGTTTTTTTCTGGAAAAAAATTGCGAGGGGGAGCATTGCAAGGGAGCGGAGCGTCCAAGCGTGGAAGTGTGGAGTTTTAGAGACTTTTAAGTTAAAATGGGGCATTCTTTGGCTTGAGATTCTGCTCCCCAGGGTAAGGGCATGAGGGCACTCTGCCCCTGTTCCCTTCTTTAGATGAACCCCTGCTGAATTTATATACAAATGTAACTTTCAGGTCGACCCGAGACACGCGAACAGTCAATCACGTGTACACTGTACACACGTGACATTCGAACCATTGCTTTAGTCGAGACCTACATGTATCAAACATGTGCGCGTAAAGTTCCCACTTACTCTAATGCATCTGGCCCCTTAAACCTGTCCCTCTCACACTAAATATGCCTGAGCTCAGATGAAAAGGTGGCCGGTGCTGTTGGTAATGGATTGAGTGGTTTGAGTCCATCATCAGGACTTTGATGAGGCCACAACAAGTAAAATTTATGGATGACATCAGACTCTAGCCAGATTTTAATTCTTTTGCCATCATCCCAACTTTCATTGTCTGAAATCCTAAAAAGACTTATTTTTTCAGTCATCGTGTACAAACTTTGGTTATTGTTCAATTCGCAGGCCGGTGTTTCAGCATGTACATGTACATGTACATGATTATGTACAGTATGTATGTATGTTTCAGCATGGTTTATTCAAAGTTGGATATTTCTATTATCATGCATCTTTACCCACTGATTTTTGTCCCTCAAGGTTGATGGGAATCGGTCTTAAATTTGTCCGTCGTACCCCGCAATTTTCTGTCAAATGACAGAATGACGGGCACTGGTTACATCCTCTGCAGACTCCAAACTTAAGAGCAAAAAGAGACAAGACGGGCAATATGCAAGGTGCCTACAATTTCAAAATAGGGACCAAGAACTTTGTAACAAATTGAAGCGACAAAACATGGTATCACATCAACCATTCATTCCTGTATTCAAGAAGTGCAGAAAGTGACACTTGTGCGGTAGCTGTAGCCTAGTATCACTACAATTACACTCAAGGCTATCACACTAGTGTCACTTCTGCACACTATATTCAAACTCAAAGCCCTCGGAGGGGAATGAAAGTTCTTTTTCCAAATCAAGTGAAAATCAATGCGCACACGGATGTCATCCATAAATTTACATGTTGTGGCCTAATGCATTTTGCTGAGGGGCTTTGAACATCAGACGCTGCTCTCGAATCACTCCTGCACATGTTCAAACAACTTTGTTCTCTCTGAACTGAAACTGGATCCACTCAGAATTCTCCGTATCAAACCAGGCTGTGTCCTTCTCTTCTAATTGGATTGAAACTCGAGCTACACATCCTGAATGTATTGAACACATCATACATAGTCTATCATGGGTTTCCTTTTTCAACAAACCAAGCAAGGAGAGAACAGATTGAAGCCCATGGACACCTTGGTACACTCACTCACTATCTGGTTTAACGTACAATGTACAATATTTTTAGACAAGGGCTTTCTCCAGCTTTACTAAGCTTTTCTGCCCCACACATATTTTAAGAGCCCATGTTGTTAATTTTCTGTGTTAAATTTGCTAAAAGATTCCATGAAAATTTCCAAGAACCAACCAATGAAATTGACGTGGCTGTTATTAAAGAAACCAATTGCAATTTACCACCCTTACCCATTTACTTTTGCAGCAAGGCTGGCCCCTTGTAATAGCAGTAGCTAGTCGGGCAGCCTTGGCTGCGGTACATTGTACGCAGCTGAACAAATAAATAAACAAAATAAATAATTTACCACCCTGATGAAGCTTAATAATTCGCAGAACTAAGAATTAGATACGACCCTAATGTACACAGTATTTGTGTTTCCGTTTTCAGCAGACCAGTAGGAAACTTCAGATTGAAGTCCATGACGGCACTTGAGTATAATATTTGACGTTAAATGTCATCCTCTGAACGATTTGTTCATTTTCAGGTGTGAAGGACATTGTTACCACTTGGGCTAGCCTGCACTGTACTGTAAGGCAGGCTACTGTAAATCTTCAAACATTTGAACATAAAATGTGTTGCCCTTACTGTAATTCTTTTTTCTTTCTCTGTAACTTTATTTATGTTCACTGCTTTCATGGTCACCTCTGTATCGTGATCTTATCATCACTGTGAAAAAACTGCTGTTATTATGATTATGATTCCTTAACACATCCAGTTTCAGTAAATCACTTGCCGCCACCATGAAGTTAAAGTTCAGTGAAAATGTCCATTTTCCTTACACTGTGAAATTTTGCTACCGTGAAGATAAAGTGAATTACAGTGTTTCCCAGTTTTCACAGTGACCTCATCACTGCAAATTTATGACGCTGTGAACATGCATTTCCAATGTATCACTACAGTACTACAGAATTTTCCAACCGCGAATTTAAAACGCAGCGAAAACCTCCTTTTCTCTCCTACCGTTAAATAAAACCACTGCAATAGTAACTGAATTTACAGTAGTGTTCATAATGCGTCTACTTGTATGTTGAGGCAATATGAATGGAGATAAGTGGCTTCCTCTTGCAAGCAACATTAAGCGTCATCTTACCAAATGGTCTTGTAGTACTAGACAAATAAGGACTGGCTTGTGTTTAAATAAGCTCTAATGTAAGCACATCAGTTATGGTTTGTCTCCTGTCTGCTGCTCCTCATGCAGCCGTATGTCTTAAAATATAACACCCTTCTCCTTGCTTCCTGCTGAGAGTCCGACCTGCCCAAGAAGACCACTCAGGGAGCCGATATAATCTGGTCTATGTGGACAGTTGGTCACTATAGACAGGATTCTTAATGGGAAAAATTATCTAAGGGACCACCAAAAGGTTGGACTGTATGTAGTGTCTATAGGTTTTGCATCGAGGATTTCTATGACTTTCTAAGTTTCATCCAATGTGCTAGCACACCTGTTTGCCGCTTAAAATGTTTGGATTACCTATCATAGGTTTTGTCAACTAAGAGATATTTTGATGACTTTGATGAAGTTTTATCCTAACTTTGATATGATAAAAGAAAGATTTGACTGAAACCGATGCATGTCTCTGGGAGAAAAGAATGAGCAGTGCTCCACACACAGAGTGCTTTATCTAATAAAACCTCCATGTCCGTGTGTTTGCATGTCTCTAGATGTAGACCAGAAGGAAAGAGTGAGCAGTGCTCCACACAGAAAGCGCTTTATATAACCCCTACACAGGTTTTAATTAGCTTTAAGTTCGTCAAACCTCGAGATGATAAGCGAACAAGATTTGACTGAAACCGATGCATGTCTCTAGGAGGAGAGAGTGAGCAGTGCTCCACACAGAGAGTGCTTTAATTAACCCCTACACAGGTTTTAATTAGCGTTAAGATCGTCAAACCTCCATATCCAGGCTCTGGTACATCCCGTGCGACCACGTGCTCTTGAAACGCGGCGTTGGACTCTTTCGATGTTCCCTTTGGCCCTGCAAACGGTTCGTTTTATACAAAAAAATGTGAATTTTGGTTTGGAGTTAAGAAGAAGGAGTTTGGATACTTCCACCCGACAGGAGCCAAGAGAGAGAACAGATTGATTGATTGATTGGTTTGAGAAGTCCAGGAGGAGATTTCACGGCACACCGAAAGAACACTTCACCACCCACGTAACTCCACCGACACAACCACCACTTCTTCTCTCACACTGGTACAGTAGTGGTACAGCTGAGAGAGTTTTCTTTTCCTGTAGTTTGGAACCAAAGTTAGGCTACTAAAAGTACAGGTCATCATATCATCACCACCTTAAGTGCAACGTCCTTTCCACAAGTTTTTAGACTGAAGACAAGATTTTGGTGAAAGAAATGACTTGAGTTTGCCTGAAATGGTAACAGGAAGAGCAGACAGGCTGAAAGAAAAACACCGGTTTAGTAAGAACATCCAACATCAAATGGTTACTAAGCGCATCACCATGATTACGAAGTCCATCACCATGGTGACAAAGTCAATCACCATAGTAACGAAGTCTATCATCATGGTTACAAAGTCCATCACCATGGTTACAAAGTCCATCACCATGGTAACAAAGTTCATCACCATGATAACAAAACCATAGTTTTGAGTCCATCACCATGGTTATGCTTCACCATAGTTATGACCCAATCACCATGGTTATGAAGTCCATCACCATGGTTACTAGTACATCACCAGGGTTACAAGTACATCACCATGGTTACGAGGAGACCATCGTTACCTTGATCCTGCTGACTGCCTCCTGAGCCTGCAACATGCGCACGTTCTTGGAGGGGTTTCGGTCGGACCAGATCTGCGTGGAGCCGAGGTACCGGGCAGCGAAGGTGATCCCGTCGATCAGGTCCTCTACTTCCTGTGGTCCTGTAGAGAGATCATAAAGATCATATTGTTACTTAACAACATAGAATATGTTTGTTATTACCATATTTACTCTCTTCTGTGCAGCCGAACACCAGCCGACCGAGCTGAACACCAGCCAACCGAGCCAAATATCAGCCGACCAAGCTGAACACCAGCTGACCAAGCTGAACACCAGCCGACCGGGCCAGAACACCAGCCGACCGAGCCGAACACCAGCCGACCGAGCCAAATATCAGCCGACCAAGCTGAACACCAGCTGACCAAGCTGAACACCAGCCGACCGGGCCAGAACACCAGCCGACCAAGCTGAACACCAGCCGACCAAGCTGAACACCAGCCGACCAAGCTGAACACCAGCCGACCAAGCTGAACACCAGCCGACCAAGCCGAACACCAGCCGACCGAGCTGAACACCAGCCGACCAACCTGAACACCAGCCGACCAACCTGAACACCAGCCGACCAACCTGAACACCAGCCGACCAAGCTGAACACCAGCCGACCAAGCTGAACACCAGCCGACCAAGCCGAACACCAGCCGACCGAGCTGAACACCAGCCGACCAACCTGAACACCAGCCGACCAACCTGAACACCAGCCGACCAACCTGAACACCAGCCGACCAACCTGAACACCAGCCGACCAAGCCGAACACCAGCCGACCGAGCTGAACACCAGCCGACCAACCTGAACACCAGCCGACCGAGCTGAACACCAGCCGACCAAGCCGAACACCAGCCGACCTAGCTCCAGAATCACCCCTAACCATAGTCGGGGGAAGGTCGGGAGGCCATGTTCGGCTATGTGTAACCTGGGCTTTAGTTAAGACCCTCTTGTCTGGAGCAACCGCCCCCAGTCCCCAACCATCTTATCCCCGTCAGCCTCTTGAGTTTTTGTCGAGACCAAGTTTGAGTGAACAACTTAAGTCAGTCTTAAACAGACAGTCCACAAGAACCACTGCTTGAAAGAACATCTTAACTCTAAGTACAGATAACAGAGCCTGAGGTTCAAGTTCAATGCCAAGACTGATGTGCAACGTCTGGAAAGTCCTGACAGCACCGTTAAACAGTGACCCTTTCAGTAACTTTCTGCTACTCTCCCTAATGGCACTCCAGGACATGCATGTCACTTCAATGCTTTTAGGCTGAGGGTAAAAAATGTTGTTTACAGCTACCCTACCGTCCCTAGCGAAAACCTACTTTGGTCTACTTTGAAGTTATATGAAGTATTGCTGTCTGGTTTAAAAGAATCAAGTGGAAAAAAGAGGTCCATTCTACTGCATTTCTCTCAGCTCGTAGGCCTAAGAATAAAGTGTTGTGTTTCCGGTTACACGACCAACCCTAGCAAAAACTTGACAACCCTGGCCTTTTTTGAGGGATTGACTGCTGCCAGGGACACAAAATTCTGGTACTCCGCCTAATGGAACCCTAGGACTTCAAAGCTCTTGGGCGTAGGAAAAATGTTGTTTACAGTTACCTGACCAACCCTTGCGAAAACCTAGTGACTTGAAGCTATATAAAGTACTGCTGTATGATTTAAAAGAATTAAATGGAAGAGACACACTCAAAAAGAGGTCCGGGCTACTGCATTTCTCTCAGCTCTTAGGCCAATAAAAAATGTTGTGTTTCCGATTACAAGACAAACCCTATCAAAAGCTGCCCTTTTTGAGGGGTCGACCACTGGCAAGGGACATTAAGTTCTCAACCTAACATCTGTGTGATGAAAACGTTGTAGAATTATTTTCCAACATGTTCTCCTCATTTCTGTTGCAGCAGAAAAAGGGATATAAACAGACCCACCAGACCTTGTTATGTTGACTGCCAAACCTAAAAAGAAAAGAAAAATTCCTAGCTACCGTCCCTAATTTTTCAGGACTGTAATCAGAAACACAACAATGCTTTTCCTAAGCCTAAATGACACACTCTAATGCAATATGTCCTCCATTTCCTCCCCTGCCCTGAGGCCACCTCCTACTGTAGACTTCAGACAAGCACCGATCTTCTAAACATTAAACCTTCACAACACAGAAAATAGACCATAGTCTGTCGATGAAGGTCTAAGACATCCATGAAGAACATTACGTCATACAAAATAAATCACGCAACAGGATAAATTTTCTAAAGAAATGTTTTAGAAACCACCCACTATCTTTTACTCTCAGTCACTGATGAAAGATAGAGAATGCTATCTGAAATGTTAGACTCAAGCAACTGGATAAATTTTCTACTAAAGAGACGGACGTTTTACAAACCACCGACTATCTTTCCCTCTCAGTCACTGATGAAAGATAGAGAACGCTATCTGAAACGTCTGGCGCTTTGGAGAATTTATCCGGTTGCTTGACTCATTTTGGATTACGTGAGACCATATATAGCGTGGGTAGGTCTACCAGGTCAGTTTCAGTACTAAATTCTGGCTTAAGAGACAAGGGATCGAGGGGCGTCAGCATAAATGTCCTGGATGCATTAGAAACTTGACACTAATGCTACTGCAGTGGAACAGTACTAGTGCGTTGGAAGAAATCACATGGTTACGGTATTCTTCATGTACATCTACAGTCATGTCGTAGATCAGACTCAGACTGTTGCTGGGTAATGATAATGATAATAGTTATCATGTTCCTGGCTACAAGTACAACTTGTCTACAAACTACAACTGGCAGTTCTAATCAGTGAATGTTGTCAAGCCTACGCATCTACAATATATATGCAAGCACGTCTAACCTTAGTGAGATGGGGAACAGCAGACGATAAACTGGATAGTTAGTAAGAGTGAGAGTGTGTATTGTCTGGCCCATTATTGCTTGTGGTTTGCTTGACTTTTTAGCCATTTCAGTCTCTATTTTGATGTTGTACTGAAAGTAAAGCTTCCTTTCATCAATGAGACACCCAGGAGACTTTGTCTTCCTTGTCTAGGTGTAAGTTTTGTACTGAACACGATCTTGAAGTCTTTTCTTGGGATTGTCCGTAATGCTAGAAAAGATTCAGGAATCTCAAAATGTCAAGTTTGTGAAAACGTAGACATTATCTGTATCTGTATCTATATAGAAAGTATAACTGCCCTTCTCCATAACACACCAGCTTCTGTATCTGTATCATTCTGTATAGCCAGTATAACTACCCTTCGGCATAACACACCAGCTTCGCAGGCACGCGGCGCGGAAGCAGTTGGTTATATCACACTAGTACTGAACGATCTAACTTTTGCACATCTAGCTGTAAGTATTGCAATGATGTTGATTGGTTAAAAACTATCTAACGAGGATGCTCCTACAGTATCACGTACATGCACCTGTCCTGTGAAATCTGTGCAAACAGTTTGTAAGCACACATCATCACATACACACGTACACTCCAATCCTGATAACCTCACAATTTCAAGCATAAGAGAGAGAGAGAGCCTCAGGGCCATGAGGGCTCGATGCGCTGCACAAAGTGCACATTAAGCCGTCTCGATGTACAGAATCTCCGGCCGATGCCGTAAATACCTTGTAAAATACGTCAGAGGATGTATCTGTGGGTATCGTAAAAATGCAACTTATCTGGATGTCTAAACATCTTTCGGGGAAAACATGGACACTGATGGGTGTTTTGGTACATGTTACAACATCAGTGGAATCCTTGATAGTGGCTCTACCAAACTTGCATAACCGGTAAACAGCCTTTGGGCATAACACACCAGTTTTGCACACTATGTACAAGCTGTGTAAGACCAGACTGTAAGGGTTGATCCACTCACATCGGGATGGACCCCTACTCTTTTCATGGGACCTTCAACATGCTTGAGGTGTGGCTCTCCTTAAACACAGGACCTCCACTAATAGGTCTATCCAAAGGGACGTCCCTAACTGAAGCTACATGTAGGTGTTGGTTCGTCCGTCAGTCTGACAGTCAGTACATGTAGGATGGACCCCTACTCTTTTCTATAAGTGCTGTGGGATCTTGACTTGTTCTCTTCAAACATGGTCTATCCAAAATGATGTCCATAACCGAAGCTACAGCATATGTAGGTACTCATATTTTTACCTCCGTGTAATAGGTGTAGGTGCAAAGTGCCTTCCCCTAGAAAAAGGTTCAACATTGGAGCCCACTAGGGAGTCAAAACCAGAACCTCAACTATTAGATTTTAAGTCAACGATCCTAACTGCAAGACCACCTTTTTCTGGAGAAGTGCTTTATTGCATGAGTTTATTGTTTTACATGTACCTGTAGTAACATGGCACCGATGACCTTACAGTCGAGGGCTGCAAACTGAATGGAAAATCACATTTCAAATTTGATTTGTTGCCCTTGTTATGGTTGTTTAAGAGTTTTCCAAGTTTTCAATAAGCCATAAAAAGTTAAGACTGTAATCTAAACTTCTGCTGTAAACATTGAGGGTCTGCATGGGGGTTCCTGGCAAGACACAACTGTGTATAATTTGTCAATAAAGCTTATAAATATCAACAAATTCGGGATAACAAAAAAACGTGTTACATAAAATCAAAAGCGGATAATTACGCTTCACAAACCATTTACCGACAATGCTTAAAGTTGAAGTCGAGTGGTCTGGCTACGATTATCAGTAAATCAAAATAGCTCGCTATGCTCAGTGAATAGTTTCATTAGGCTGGTAAGTTACTAGATAAAAGTTTTTGTATACAACCAACTGATTGTCTATCGCCTTCAACAGTGCAATTCTGACTTGTTCACTTTACACTTAGGCCACACCAATTTAATTTCTTGCAATGGTTAACGGATTTTTCTTTTCCAAAAAAAAACATTTTAGAAAAAAAAAATCATGAAAACAGAAGGCTGGTCCAGCCTTCTCTTTTCCATGATTTTTTTTTCTAAAATTTTTTTTTTTTAAAATTAAAAATCCGTTAACCAAGAAATTAAATTGGTGTGGCCTTACAGAAAAAGTAATAGAAATATACGGTACATGAAACACTTGGTTACAATGTACAACATGTACGTACAAAGCGTCTTTTTATTCAGATTGAAGAGAAAGACATACAGACCCCCCATACTCTCCGGACACTGTAGTCTGGTAGATTGGCCTCACCTTTTGCCCAGCTGTAAATGATAAAACCCGACACGAGCGCACATAATGGGTTGAGCAGCTGGCTCTTTCACTGCGGGGCAAAGTTGAACTTTTATCACACTGTAAAACGTCTCACTTATGAGCGTGTTAACATTTTACTGCTGCATCGTCTTCATGATTTATACTGGGAAGACACTCGGATCAAGGACACTGATAAAACTACAAGCCCTGATAAATTATCAGCGTTTTAACGTATTGAATCTTTTTATTACCTTCAGTTATGTTTTCAGTGCCAGTTGTGTGTTTGGTAGTTTGTGTGCATGTGTGTGTGTGTGTATGTGTGTTTGTGTGTGTGTGTGTGTGTGTGTGTGTTTGTTTATTTGTTTGTTTGTTTGTTACCAGCATAACTCGAAAAGCTGTGGATTGATTCTTATGATATTTGGTAGGTGGGTGGGAGTTGGGAAAACGAAATTCAAGTTTGCTAATTGGACTCCTAGCGGTTTTCTATGGTAATAAAACATAACTTCTGGTTTTCATATCTTGTGTTCTGTAGTGTACATGCTACATGTATGGTCATGATTTTTTAGTGGTAGAAAGCTCTTGTTTCCTGGTCCTCAAGCTTTGTTTTCATTACGTTTTTCGAGTTTATTTTCTAAAAACCCAGGAACCAAAATATTAAACTGATGTGGCCTAAAGCTCTGGATTTGTGCCTCAAAACCAATATTACAGTAGTACGGCAGCCTCCGTATGCTTTTAAAAGTATTTAGACAGTCACTCAACGGCTTTCATTTCCTCAAGCCAAGCTATTAGCATTCACCGTTAGATGATCGGGAAGTAAAGCTGTCTCGGGTGACCAGAGAGCAGGTAATATGTAATTCTCAGGAATGAAATATGCAGAACACAATCTCACAAGATGTCCCTTGATGGCCTGCAATATGGCCTGAGCTAGTCCATTTAAGATTTCCAATGGGTGGTAAAAATACAGGTAAATCACAATTCTATCGATTGAAAAAAAAGAAAAGAAACACTCTTCTTAGACAGTGACTGTCAAACCGAATGCTTTGAATGAAAATGACTCCAAACCTGCATTGCCAAACATGTTTGGGGAAACCACTCACACAAGGAAAGACCCCACTCTTTTCAATAAATCAATCTAAGTGTGGTGGGTTCTTTAGCATGCTCAAAGTGTGGCTATCCCTAAACAGGGCAATACGGCTCTGTGTCCCATCTCGCACAAAAAACACACAAACACAAAGACAAACATACACATACACACACGCGCACACACACACACACACACACACACACACACACACACACACACACACACACAGCCCCAAAACTATTTCTGCCATTTTCCAGGAGGTAACAGCTCCAACCACAAGGTCACGTTGCCACCTGTTCTATTTCTGAACACAGGAAATTGGGGCTGACAGAGCACTTACGGATCAATGAACATGGACTTGAGGCAGGCAGTCTCAAGTATATGTAATTTCCTCCTTTACATCTTTCACACCCCAGCGGTTGATAGTCCTGACAGATACACAAAGCTCCTAAATCCCTGCTAGCTACCAATTACTGACTGCTGCTTAAAAAGTCTCCTGCAATTACTTTAAACTTGTTTTTTTCATGTGGACTTTATTTTGTAGTAGAATGTTGTGATATCACAGTCACTGACAGATACATGCAGCTTCTACATCCAAAACGTTACCTACCAATTACCTACTGCTGCTTAAACTGTCTTCTGTAATTACTGTAAACTTGTTTATTTTCACGTGGACTTAATTGTGCAGTAGAATGTTGGTGATATTCCTGACAGTTACATGCAGCTCCAACATTGCTGCTTAACAATTACTGACTGCTGCTTGAAATGTTTCCTATAATTACTGTTAATTTGTCTACCTTTCAAATGGGCTTAATTTCAATGTCATCCTTTCTCTTATGTGATGTATTAATGTAGTTCATGTGTAGACCACAGGATGAATAGCTAAAATATCAAGCTGACGGTGGATCTAACTAAGTCAAGTCAATTTTGCAATAGAATGGGAAAGGAGGTTTTCACAGTGTTTTGAATTTTCAGTTGAAACAATTCTGTAGTACAGTGTAGTAATTATGATAAATTGGAAACGTATATTCAGGTGTCAGGAATTTGCTGTTGAGAGGTCACTGTCAAAATAAAACCACCTCAAACATTTAAAGATTTCCAGCGCACACTCCAAATTTCAAACAAATCCGTCAAAAGATTCTTCAGTTGTATGTGAGAACACACAAACACAGACAAAAACAGTACCCCCACTGGAGTTCACTGACCTCCACTGGCCAATCTAGCAACTAGATAACTTCTCTAAAGAGAAAGATGTTTCAGATAGCATCTGCTATCTTTCATCAGCAACTGAGAGTGAGGACAGTAAGACATCGCTTTCCAATCGCACTCGGAGAACCCATTGCAGCCATGCAATATTCATTTTTAGTCGAGTTACACTCAAGAAAGTCAAGGTTCTTTTCTCACGCAATGTCCTGTAAGGCCAAGGAAAAAATGCTGTGTTTCTGGTTACTTGACCAACCCTGGTAAAACCTGCCGACCCTAGCCTTTATGGGGGGTCTTGGCCACTGGCAAGAGACGTTAAAATTTTGAATTTGGCATCTGAGTGATGAAAGCGTTTTAGAATCATTTTCCATCATGTTATCTTCATCTCTGTTGCAATAGAAAAAGTGATATGAACAGACCTGTGAAACCAAGGTCCTCTTTACGTTAACACCCTGCTATGTTTATGGTTCGATCCTGACCGAGTCATACCAAAGACTTTGAAAATGGTACATACAAATGAACATGTACAGCTTTCTCTACTTAGCATTCAGCATTTGGGAAAGACTATGGCAGTTAAACACACACATCACTACCAGCGGACAAGCTCCCTGCTGTAGAGACTTGCACAATGTTGTGTGGCCCAAGGGCTACTGAAATGGAGACGGGCGCCATGTTGATAGATTAAATCTAAAACACAGACACATGCACCAGAAAACATCACCTTCTTGGTTTTGGAAGAAGAAGAAGAAGAAAGAATCCCTACCTACCGACTCTAATTTTTCAGGACTGAAATTAAAAAAAAACATTGATTTCCTAAGCCTATAATATTAGCAATCGGGCTACAGTAATCTACATGTACTGGGTGGACTTTCGAACGCTAAACGTGTCCAAACCCAGTATCAGGTTTGTTACCATATTTCCAAAAACAGCTACAAAAACTGAGAATGTGACATTCTGGGCACGGCCATTTTGTTTGTGGAGGTCAAGGATTTTACCCGTGCGTCGCACCTGTTTGACCGCAAGGGACAATTGGCAAAACTTTGCGAGGTTGCTGCAAAAATTAGGCACAATTAGGCACTGTCCATTAAGATAATCAATTCAGGCTTCCCATATTTCCAGGAACAGCTACAAAAACTTTGAAATGGACTCCAAGAAGAATAGTGATGTATCACTAATGGAGCTCTTAATAAACCAAACAAAACAAAACAATATTTTCTGATACCTAGCATCAGTACCAAATTTTGGCTTCTATCGCTTTTCTTTAATGCTCACAGTTTCTCCGTTTCCAAAGGTGATCCGCACTCTTTTTGCCGTCTGTTACAACCAATGATCTACTGCCCACCCTTGTTCCAGACAGACCCATCCGAAATCAGGACAGAACAGAAGCTAAGTAATCCCACCCCTAAGGCATGGACTTTAGAACGTGCGACGTGTTCAAACCCAGTATCAAGTATCCCTGCACTGATCAAATCACAGGGTAAGATCTTGTCGGGATGACCCTCGCAACATGAATAAAACATCTGCCCCCCTTTCAACCCTGCTGATAAGATGATTATGTCCACTTACTGGGTCCCCTATACTTCACATGTACATGTGTACGAGTGGACAAGACCTAATTTCTGGGACTCCACTTAAAAGGTAGAGTGGACAACCTCAGATTGAGGACAAGCATGACGCTTCGGCGTTAGGTACATGTAGTAGTGCAGTGCAGCCAAGTACACCGGGTCACCGCTACTCTTCTTGATAAGTGTGTTGGGTTCTTTTACATGCAAAGGTTTGACACTTGAGGGTTATGTCTGGAAGCTCCCTCATAGCTAGTAGTGAAATACGGTTTTGCTACAGCTCGCGTGTTAAGCCAAGTACACTGGGTCACCCCTAATCTAAATAACTGTAAGTGCGTTGGGTTCTTTTACATGCAGAGGTTTGACAGTTGAGGCTTACACCTGAAGCTCCCTCATACACGGGGCTGTCAGCTTTACGTCACCATCCTAAATGACAAATGTAATCCCTTACAACATGCCCAAGCAATTGAACTCCTGCCCCCGGAATTTGATCCATATGTCGAAGCAACGGGGTTGTGCCTCAGGGATCTGTATTCAATTTTGTTTCTTTTTTTCAGATACTTCTTTGGTCAATTCAATTCTATCTTGTCTATAACTATGTTTACTTCACAAATAGGCAAACTTGGAAACTACTGGTTCCATATGTTACAATTACTGGTGGGACGGTGCATTTAGTGATCAATCAAGATGGGATTGGGACACTACATATGTATGTCCCATGAAATATTGATGCATGGGTTGGCAGCATCTCTAATCACTTAAAAAACTCATATCAAATTGAAATACGAGAGAGGGGGTCAATTTCGAAAGTGGCGCCTTGCTTCATCCCATTTTCATTAAGTTCTTACCGTCAAAAATGATGAGCAGCTTTGTCGACCTGTTGTCCAATATCCATGGATATTAGAGTAATGGATATGCGTTGTCCCATTTAATGTGTGGGGTAAGGCCCCCTTTGCACTAGACGGGGATTGCTAAGCAACTGTTGACAGGGATTGCTAAGCAATCAAAATTAGATATGCGTGACCCTCAAATTTATACCTGGAAAACATAGAAAAAATGTAAAACTATTTGCTCTTTTTCCATGAAATTTGTTCATTGGCCTTTGGCCTATAAAATGCAATTCAATGGTTGCAGCCTGTAGCAAAAAGGGAGTGAAGGCAAAGTCACTTAATCTGTGCAGGTATTGGTTGCTGAGAGAACATAACAGCTGATTGCATGATGAGTTACCATCACCATATAGTAGATGGACTTTGTGATTCATTCTAGACAGTAATGTGCAAAAGGTCTACATATCAGTAAAAGTATCAGATTCTCAATAATAACTATCATTCCTTCATTCCTTAAAAAAGGAAGGTGGATACATTATAAAATTCATAACTTGAAAGATCTACTACATGTTTCCATGGATATCAGTAATGGACATGTCTTTTTGTACCACTAAGGCACAGTCACTTTATCTATGCATGATGAGATGCCATCATCATAGTAGTAGACAGCCTTAGTAATCTATCCTCGACAGTAATGTTACATTTCATAAATAGAAGTGTATGTTCAAAATTTCATCCAGTTGCTTGAGTACCTATTTTGGGCGTATCTTATTACCTGAATGTCTAACCTTTATCGACTAAGAAGTGTATATATATCAGAAAAGTATCAGATTCTCAGTAACTTCTATTAGTCCTTGAATCTTTAAGAAATAATCATGGAAGGTGGATACATTATAACTTGAAAGATCTACTTAATTTTTCCCTGAAACCTACTGTTGGTACAATGTAAGCTTTTTCAGCTTCAACACAGCTACAAATAGGACCACCCTGCCTTTTGCCATAACCTCTACTCAATCTGGATCAGTTACTGTGATTCAGGGAGAGTTTGAGAGTGCTGCCAACCTTGACAATGATCCAAGTTGTATTTACCATGAAGGTGGTACATATCAGTTGTTTAATGCTGTCTCCCATGCTTCCTGCCTGTAACATTTAAGATAAGACTGTGGGGATAAAAAAGCTCACGGTTGCTGTCTTACAACATTTGAGGCTATGTTCGTTCAGAACCTTGTAGTGCCTAGGGGAACATAGGGTAGCAAGTTTCCTTGCTGTTTCAGGAGCAGGGTATATTTTTACAGGGAGGGATTGCTAGTCCTCCCCCTTTAACATGCTTGAGGTACATGTACCTTCTCAAACATGCAATCACCATTCTACATCCCTTCCTAAAGAAGGGTGCAGACCAAACTTACATGTAGATGTGCAGCCACAACCAATGATGTCCCCAACCCAGGATTAAACCAGGGTCTCCAAGTTACCAACTTATTGGAACCAGGAGCTCAACTGTGAAGCTGCTGCCAGTCGAGCTACAGCGACATCCCGCCTTTGGGCTACACAAGTCTCTATAAAAACAGATTACATCAAGAGCTGCTGCACCACATGGGCACTACTCTAGTTTTATTTTTACGTCGGATGCTCTGCTTGGGATTTCTCGTTGCCCAAGGTTATTATCTAGATGGATAACGAGTTTTGGCGGACGAAATCTAAGGTCCATTACATTTACAATCAGTCTGCTGGATACTATGAAGTCATATCTGGAATCTGTTCCCGGAAAACGTCTGTACGTCACGGCAAAGTTTTCCATTTAGGCCACAGCAAGTAAATTGTATGGACGACATCTGTGTGCGATTTGATTTTTATATGATTTTGGGGGGAAATTAAGAACTGACTGAAGTGAAACTATTGAGGTAAACATGATTGTAGTTGTAGAAGCGACACTAGTTTGGTAGTTGTAAAAGTGACACTAGTTTGGTAGTTGTAGGCAGGCTTTTAGCTAGGATATATAGACAATGGGTCCAAAATATGCTGTGATGCGGGGATTAGGTGTGTTCTAGTCTTATCATACTTTTAGCAGACCATTTTAAGCACTAAAAACTGCTTGTTCCCTCTCTGTCCCCCAATGGGCTCTATGGATTAACAATTTCCTGGCATGTCAATCAGTTTTCATGCTGTCCCAGTGTCTGGTACGACTAAAAAAGCATCAGTGACACTGTAACACAGTCACATGTGTCTGTAATTACCAGGGAAACAGGGGTCCTCTGTGCGTCCAGTTGAAAAAGAGGGCGTCCAATTTCCTTGTTATTTTAGTATCATGCATCCAATTGACGCATGGACGCATGCCTAGCTAGAAGCCTGGTTGTAGGAGTGACATCACTAAATAAACGTACATGTAGCAGCCTTGAGTGCAGTTGTAGTGATACTAGGCCTTCTGCACTTCTTTAATGCAGGAAGAATAGACTTGTTGGTTGTGATAACATGTTCTGTCTCTTTGATTCTCGTTACAAAGTTTAGTCTCTATGTTGAAATTTTTGGCATTTTTTCCCCATTTCATATTTGTGTGCTCTTGAAGATGATGTGATCCATAGCATTCATTTGCCATGGCCTTAAAAGCTGCGGCAGACAGAAAAGTTTGGTGGGGCTGAGGAGGATGATTACAGTGGATCCCAGTAAGCTTTATGGAGAGAGGGTTTACTGATAAGGACATATTCCCCAACAATGCATGACTGGAAACCCAGTCAGTGTGGCTCCAAACCAAAACCTCGTTCAGTGGCTTCAAAAGCAAGGTCATTGGCATCATCTAGATACATTGTATATATATATACATAAAATACATAATGTACTCTCAGAAATGGCCCATTTTCGGCCTTTTGTGGCATCAAAAAAAGGTCAATGCCATCATCTATCTCTCTCTCTATCTCCCTCTCTCTATATATATATTAATGTATATATATAACATAATGTGCTCTCTTGAAATGAAGGTCATAGGCATTGTATATATTTATAGAACATTATCATGATAATGTACTCTCTGAAATGGCCGTTTTCAATGTTTTGTGGAATCTAAAAAAGGTCAATGGCATTTTCTATAACAGATAATGTACTCTCAGAAATGGCACATTTTCAACATTCAATGGCTTCAAAAGGCATATCTATATATACACATAATAATTTATACAACACATAATGTACTCTCTGAAATGGCACATCTTTGTGGCATCGAAAGGAAGGTCAATGCCATTTTATAAAGCAGATAATGTACTTTCTCAAATGGCAGGCTTTTGACGAGAAAAGTGTACGTTACAGGCATTGCTTTTTTAAATCCTCTGATGTGTTCAACGCCAAACTGTATCATTTTCTAAAGTATTTGAGTATATATGAAATGGCACATTTCCAACATTTTGTGGGATCAAAGAGGAAAGTCAATGGCCTTTTCTTTAACAGATAATGTACTCTCTGAAAATGGCCCTTTTTCAACATTCAATGGCTTCAAAAGAAGGTCAAGGTATCATCTTTATATATATACATATATTATACTTTATACACCACATAATGTACTCTCTGAAATGGCAAGGTCAGTGCCATTTTATAAAGCAGATAATGTGCTTTCTGAAATGGCAGGATTTTGATGAGAAAAGTTTGTACGCTGCAGGCATCTCTTTGCTAAATCCTATGATGTGTTCAATGGCAAACTACACCTATCATTTTCTAAAGTGCTTGAGTCGACGACCTCGTATCAGGTTTATTCAAAAGCGGCGGATTTAACGGCATCTATCAATGGAAAATGGCATGCAGCTGAAATGTGGGATGCATTACCCGTTGAATGGGGGACCAACTTTTCACTAGAAGTGGAGAATTATTCAGGGTGAATGTCAGCATTCCTTGAAGCAGAAAGGATGTGATGCGATGAAAGATAGCTATCAGCCATACATAGAGCAAATCTATAGAAGCAGGTATAATCAGATCTTGAAATACTGGGTGTATGTGCACTTTTCTACACCCTAAATTTTGTACTGTGGGTGCAGTAGTGTATCTAGATATTTGTGTAGGGTTACACACTACTATACAGCATATTCTAAGTGTCGTAAAAGTAACAAAAGCTTTGTTGTAGATGCATTACTAAGTGTTGCAATTTTGAAGATAGCTATATAATTTCAGATTGAAGTACTGAAGAGAAGCAGTAAGGTTTGTAATAATCATTATGTTTTGCTGACGATCTACTTTATTGGATGTTGTGAACCCCCAAATATTTTCTGTACACCTAAATCATTATGTCAGGTGCTGCATCAATTTCTAACCTTTAGTTAGGCTACAGACAACATCAAATTGATGATCCCTGTCCATGGTGCTAAAATAGCTGTTGTCATTAAGTTTCGCTTTCAACTGACAGGACCTCTATTTGTAACCTTTAGTTTGGCTGTAGACTAACAGACAACATTAAATCAATGATCTCTGTCCCTGGTGCTGAAAAAGCTGTTATCATTAAGCTATGCTTTCCACTGACAGAACCTCTATTTGTAACCTTTAGTTGGGCTGTAGAAAAAATTAAAGCAATGGTCCCTGTCCTTGGTGCTAAAATAGCTGTTGTCATTAAACCCTGCTTTCCACTGATAGGACCTCATCTATTTGATAGGATGTAGAATAATTCTATCAATGATGACTTCTGCAGTCATAAAAGCATAGAAATGAGGTGATCTTGAATAATTCTATCAATGATTGACTTCTGCATAGTCCTAAAAACATGAAAATGATAGGTCTCATACTTAACACAATTATCTATGTTTATGAATACCCACTGCAATGACATCATAAACAACTACAATGTACTGGGTCTGATACTAAAAGATGTAACACTGATAGAGATGAAATCTCCCTGATGCTTATCATAGGAACTCCTGTCCCAGTCGTAAACACATAGGAATGAGTGTCTTGGTACTTAACACAATTATCTGAGTTTATGGATACCTAATGCAATGACATCATGAACAACTATAATGTACAGGGTTTGATACTAAAAGATGTAACACTGATAGAGATGGAATAACTCAAATGCTTATCAAAGAGACCCCTGTCCCTGGTACTGAAGTGGCATTGTTGTTAAGTTATGCTCACCACAGATAGGATCTAACCTATTTGATATGATCTTCTGTAATTGACTTCTGTATTGTCGTAAAAAAACATAAAAATGATCAGTCTTGTACTTAAAGCAATTATCTGAGTTTATGGATACCTCCTATAATGAACAGCTACATTGTACTGGGTTTGATACTAAAACATCCCTGTCCTTGGTACTGAAATGGCGTTGTTGTTAAGTTGTGCTTTCCTTCCCCATTGTCGTAAAAACATAAAAATGATTATTCTCATATTTAACGCAATTATCAAAGTTTTGGATTGCTACAGCAATGACATTATGAACAACTACATTGTGCTTGGTTTGATAATTACAGAAATAACACAGGTACAAATGAAGCACAGGAAGATGCTTATCATGGAGATATTCTGATAAAAAAGTATGTAGTCAAATATAAGCCATCAGCCCCCCAGTGAAATGACCAGCATCGGAGGCAGAACATCCGTAATGACGTCTGCATTGTCGTAAAAACATAAAAATGATACGTCTTGTACTTAACACAATTATATCGTGATGAAAAACTGTGTTGTATCGGGTTCCACAACACATATGCAGATGAAATACATGTATAAAGAGATGCTTATTACACAGATACTTCAATAAAAAGCTACGCCATCAAATATAAGATGGAAAGACAGCATCAATGCCAGAACGGAGACGTAACCTTTCCAGGCGGGAGACAGACTTAATAACAAGAGCCAGTCTCCCTGCCCAACAGGACTGAGTGGCCGTAAAGCCGCATGACTGAGTGATCTCATAATTATTTGTGGCATATGAGCCATCATAACAAAGTAGTAAAAACACAGGAAATGGCCACAGTGGGGCAAAATATGATGTCAAAGTACGAAAGAGGTCCGTCAAGGTTTTTATGTGTCTGAGACCGAACATCCATTCTGCCGGAATTGCTTAACCTTTTGGTCTCTAAGGATGGTACATATATGGGACCAACAGTAAGAATAGGAAAGCAGCTGAATGTTAAATAGTGAATTCTCTGTGCAGTTTTAAGTTCAATGTATTCAAACACAGCCAAAGCGGGCATCTCACTGGGCTACGCCTGATAGCGACAAAGTGCAAAAGACATTTGCAAAGTGGCTCAAACCGATGCTTATCGGTGGCACTATGCTCCAACAGCAGCAATTTGTCGGCTAAAATTGCAAATTTTGACGAAAATGTTGGGAAATCAAAAAATTCATAATTTGCAAAATGGCACAAAATGATGCAAAGCGGCGCAATCACTGCAACTCTTATTTTGATGAATTGAAGTTTTTTTGTATCTGACTTGGAGTCGAAACTGAGAATGTGACATTCTGGGCACGGCCATTTTGTTTGCAGAGGTCACACATTTTATCCGTGCTTCGCACCTGTGTGGCCGCAAGGGAAAATTGGCACAGTCCAGTAAGAATAAGATACTGTAATCCACTTTATCTTCAAGGTAGCAAAATTTCACGGTGTAAGGAAAATTGACATTTTCACTGAACTTTGACTTCACAATGGCGGCAAGTGATCTACAGAACAGATGTGTGAACAGGTTTTTCAGTCAGTGATGATAAGTTCACGGTCCAGAGGTAACCATGAAAACAGTGAACATAAAGGTACAATGAAAGAAACAAGAATTACAGTGATTAATTTAGGCTTCCCATATTTCCAAGAACAGCCACAGAAACAATATTTTCTGATACCTAGCATCCGTACCAAATTTTGGCTTCTATCGCTTTTCTTTAATGCTCACAGTTTCTCCATTTACAAAGTAGATCGCCCTTCTTTATTGCAATAATTTGGCACAATTAAGATACTCAATTTAGGCTTCCCATATTTCTAAGAACAGCTCCATAAAAATTGTTTTCTGATATCTATCATTATTGCCAACATTTTTGCTTCTTTAACTAAATGCTACACAGTTTTGCTGTCTCTAAAGTAACTGCTCAACCAATGATGTACTGCCCACCCTTGTTCCAGACAGACCCATCCCAAATCACGACAGCACAGAAGCTAAGTAATCCAACCCCTAAGGCATGTCTTGTGTAAACCTCTTTAACTTGTTAACAGCGACATACATGTACGTAAGAGACCGCTAAAAGCTTTCATGCTCGGAGATTATCTCTTGAGTAGGAAGACAGAATGGGCTTTAGTTCTGAGCTGTAACCTGGAGGTAGAAATCTCTGATCAAAGCAAAAATCCCTATGCTAAAGGGTCCTTCTTTTACTCATGCAAATTCCAAACTCTGCAGCACTACCATAAACAAATATTCTTTTTTTGGGGAAAGCAGGACAGGCTATTCTGTATAACAAAATAAATTGGCCTGGCCTAATATAACAAAAAACTTTCCATAGCCTTGATCCGTCTCAACCTCAACAGATGCCGCCGAATATTTGCATTCAATCATTTCACTAATGGCGCATGTTGTGCTTCTCCAGTTTCCTGGTTATAATGAAGATGCATTCGTCACACAAAACTACGCATAAGCGGTGCCGTGGTTTCACAAGCGAGCACAGAACATCTGGAACCATACCTGATTTCATAATTGGAATGTTTTTTGCAGAGGTCAATTACGTAAGATCACATCAGATAGGTTACGAGTAAGTCCTATCAGTGGAAAGCATAACTTAATGACAACAACCAGTTCAGTACCAAGGACAGGAATCTCTATGATAAGCATTTCCCTGTTTTTCATAATTGGAATATGATGCAAGATGTAAGATAGTAAGACTATCAAATGCAGTATTGGAATATGACTTACAGATGTGAAAAGTAATATTCTTGACACAGAAAAATTTCACAACGCTCAACAGCTACTGTAATTCTTGTTTCTTTCACTGTAACCTTATGTTCACTGTTTTCACGGTCACCTCTGTACCATGAACTTATCATCACTGTGAAAAAACCTTTTGTGATTATTTGTGATTCCTTCACACATCCATTCTGTAAATCACTTGCCGCCACCGTGAAGTTAAAGTTGTATTAACTTAAAACCATGAAAACCATTAAAATATGTTGCCCTCTTACCCCCTTGTCTACTATTGTCTCAAACGTGAACTCAAAACCACCGCGAACATTCCATTTTCTCCCTACCGCAAAATCAAAACCATGTGAACTTAAATGCATTTACAGTACCAATGTCTCCATTTGCCGTAAGCCCATCCTTCATTTCCTGGTAATTTGTTTTCAGCTAAGTGGCTGAAACCCCAAGCTGTTTGTACCAGGCATGCATCACCAAGGATTCCCGCTCCTCAGAAGGCTTTTAGTGGTTTTACCTTACAGCTGTCTAAGGCCCACTTTTCAACAGGACGATAAGTGACTGTACAGCGACCAAAATTTCGTTTTAATAGTATGATTCAAAAGAGACCAAAACATAAAAAATGTTCTCTATCTTTGAAAATAATTCAGCAATCTGCTAAATCTAAGGCCCACTTTTCTACTAGACAGCGATTGCTGAGCAATCGTACAGCGACCGAAATTTGATGTAAAAGTATGATTTAAAAGACAGCAAAACATACAAAATGTTAAGAAATCCTTTATTCTTTAGGCCACACCAATTTAATTTCTTGGTTAAGGGATTTTCATTTTCCCAAAACAAAAAATTTTAGAAAAAAAAAATCACGCCTTCTGTTTTCATGATTTTTTTTTCTAAAATCTTTTTTTTTTAAATAAAAATCCGTTAATTTAATTTGGTGTGGCCTTATCTATGAAAATAATCTAGCAATCTGTCAAATCTACTGTTAGTTCCCCTTTTACACTAGATGGCGATCACTGAGTGACTGTACACGGACCAAAATTGGATTTGGGTGATCCTTGATTTCATAATTGGAATATGATTTTCCAGACAGCAAAACACACAAAGCGTGAAAAAAATGTGTTCTTTATTTCTGAAAATAGTTTAGCAATCTGTTGAATCTTTAGGCACTCAATGGTTGCAGCCTCCAGTGGAAAGCCGGTGTTCCGAATACTGAGTATTTTAACGTGTACACACTTTGACATTACAAACTAGCTAGGGTATTCAAGATGCATTAATGTGCAGACAAGTAGCAATAAGGGAATGCAAGACTTTCTACTCAGAATATAAAAATATCAACGAAGAAAAACACACCAAGCTGATATTGCTAACTATTGAAAGATATGGACTGCAACTTCTATCCAAAGGTTTTTCATTCATTCATTTGTTTGTTCATTTGTTTGTTTGTTCACGTTCGTTCATTCATTCATTCATTCATTCATTAACTTTACAAATACTTTAGGCAAATGAAATATGACAATGTCAAAACCACAGTATATACAAAGCAAAAAAATACACCAAGCCAATATAGTAAACTATTCAAAGAGATAGACTACAACATAAAATATTTTCTAGGCAAATGAAAGCTGAACGAGATTTTAAGAATGCAAGTACGAAATTGACATTCTCAAATTAGAGTTGAAAATGTCAGAACCACAACATACACATTTCCGGAGCAATTTACATCTAGATCCGCAGTGTTATGATCTGAACTGGAAATCAATACCACTGACAAGGGGAGCACGACAGCTATCCTAGACATGCAAATGTGCAGGGGCAGTTTCATCACGGCTTCAATACAGCTAACATCTTTAATCAATATTCACATCACTTTAAGGGGTGGAAATTAAAGACCTAATTTCTCCCAACAAAAGGAGGCTCATCGTGTTTCGCCGACTCACTTAATCTCAAATAAACTTTAATCAGGCACTGTATATCCTGAAACTTTCGCAGTTGTTTTGTTTTTGTGGTTTTCCCACTGGAAATTCAAGCTACAAATAATTATGCGTTTCCAATGCAAGACTAATGTAAGCTACAGAATTTGACTGTGAATTTAAAACAGAGCAAAATTCGTTCGCCTTTTCCCTGCTACAATGAAATAGCACTATCCCAAAAGTAACTGAATTCACAGTAAGGCACAAATGTGTTAAATGTTCTGCCACAAGTTAGAAAGTGTATTTGTTATACAAACTAAGTAATATCCTGGATTACAAGCCTTTTGAATCATCAAATATTTCAATGCAAAGGATGGTTAGACCTACATGGTACATGTGCACGCACTGTTGGTCTGCAAATGTACAATAACAACTTACTGCCTAGTAACACTATCCATGGCAGTAGTATGTGCATTCAGTGGGCTTACAGCCAAACTGATGTCAAATCTAATATTCTCAACACAGAAAAATTTCTCAACACTCTCACAGCTACAGGTATGAAAATACCCATTGGCAAGCAAATTAGGATAATCGAAGACATTTCTCCACAGATCTTTTTAAATTTCTCCACACTAGACTACACTTCATCAATGCTCCAATGCTACATACATACATACAACAGTAGAGAATCATCACAAGCAAGTTAAATTTAATCTGGTAATGCGACATGATATGTGGTAATGGTAGGTACAGTAGAAATGCATTTCATACATCATCTTCCGTAAGAGAGAGCAAGACGCTTACCTTCGTTGTGGTATCCTCTGGAAGTCTGCCGCATGGTCTGAAACGGCAAGAGATGGACAAATAAGACGTGGATCTGTTTCTCCTCCATGGGAAAATAGTGCGTCATCTTGGATATGTACTCCAGAGGGTCCTTCCCTGACTGTTCATTCACAGGGCGCGAGGTGGTGTACTCCAGGACGGTGCCGGCGTTTATACTTGCACTCGTACGGGGAGAGGGGGCCGGTGTCTGACGCTAAGATCGACGTAATCAGTCCCGTGACAGATACTAATGACCCTCGAATCAACAGTCGGCCAGCGGAGAGCAGATCGGGCACATCTAATGCAATTAAGGGTGCAACGTCCACTGACTGCTACTACATGTACTAGAAATCCTGGATGGATCTTTCGGCAATGGTGACAGTCGAAAATTCATTTGGTAACTGACAAAGTGACCAATAGAGATCAGATCGGGCACATCTAATGCAGTTGAGCGGTTCACTGACTGCTGGTAATCTTTGAGAAAAGCCATATATTTTATGGAAACAGTGGCTCTGCATTCGCCATGGCTGTTGGTTGTTGAAAATTCACTTTGTGACTGAAGAAGCGACCAACGAAAAACAGATTGGGCGCATCTAATGCAGTTAAGGGTGCGCTGTCCACTGACTGCTACTACGACAGTAATCATGGATGAAATTCACTTGGTATCTGAGGAAGCGACCAATGGAAAACAGATTGGGCTCAGATAATGCAGTTAAGGGTTAAGGGTCCACTGACTGCTGCTAACCCTGGCTGGAAGCCATATATCTTTTGGCAATGGCGACTGTTGAAAATTCACGAAGCGAACAAGGGAAAACAGACTGGGCTCATATAATGCAGTTAAGGGTTAGCCGTCCACTGACTGCTGCTAACCCTGGCTGGGTATATCTTTTGGCAACGGCGACTGTTGAAAATTCATTTGGAAGTGACCAAGGAAAAAAGATTGGGATCATCGAATGGAGTTAAAGGTGAGTGGTCCCCTGACTGCTGATAATGCTGGAGAGAAGCCATATATTGTTTGGCAACAGAGGCTTAGTGTTCTCCCTGGCTATTGGTTGTTGGAAATTCCTTTGGTGACTAAATGAGAAACCAACGGAGAACAGACCAGGCACATCTAATGCAGTAAAGGGTGAGCTACATGTATCTACTCACTGCTGCTAATCCTGGCTGGAGGCCATATATCTTTTAGAGATGACTGTTGAAAATTCATTTTTGGTAACTGAGGAAGTGACCAAAGAAAACAGATTGGGCTCATGTAATGCAGTTAAAGGTGTGCGGTCCACTGACTGCTGATAATACTGGAGAGAAGCCATATATTTTTTGGCAAAAGAAACTTTGCGTTCTTCATGGCTGTTCATGAAAATTCATTCTGTAACTGACAAAGCGACCAACGAAAAACAGATTGGGCTCACTTGATACAGTTACAGGTGAGCAGTTTAATGACCGTTAGCAATCCTAAAGAAAAGTCATATATATTTTGGAAGCGGTGGCTATAAGCACTCTCCATTGCTGTTGAGAATTCATTTGGTAACAGACGAAGCGACCAACCAAAAACAGATTGGGCACATCTATTGCATTTAAAGGTGATTCAGCAGTGAGTGCTCCATGGCTTACTAGAAGTAATCCAAGGTTGACACTATAAGTTTTTTGGTAACGGAGGCTTAGCATCGTCCATGGCCTTTTGACTGTTGAAAATTCATGTGATAACTGACGAAGTGACCAACGAAAAGCAGATTGGGCTCATCTAATGCAATTAAAGGTGAGTTAGCAGTGAGTGTTTCATGGCTTGATGGTAATCTAGGGTACAAGCCATGTATTTTTTGGTAACAGAAGCTTAGCATCGTCCACGGCCTTTTGACTGTTGAAAATTCACTTTGCGACTGTCGAAACCACCAGCGGAAAACAGATTGGGCTCATCTAATGCAGTGAAAGGTAATCCGGGGTACGAGCCATATATTCTAAAGTAACGGAGGCTTAGCATCGTCCATGGGTGTTGACCGTTAAAATTTCATTTGGTAACTGATGAAGCGACCAACAAAAAACAGATTGGGGCATCATTGGGCTGATCTAATTCAGTTACAGGATACAGGCCGTATATAGGCTTAGCATCGTCCATGGGTGTTGACTGTTAAAAATTCATTTGGTAACAGAGGAAGGGGGACAGATGGTTCGAAGCAGTACCTTTTAATATAATAGCTTTGCGAGGATAACTCACAGATTAATACGCAGCTCCCCATAGGATTACCGGTAGTTCCCTCGATCTGATTATGCGCACAGTGAGAACGCGAGTGAGTTATGGGGGAAAAGATCGCAGCCAATTTTCCTTGGCAGTAAATTATGGCCCCACAAATGTTCGAGCCAATTACGTTTCTTACGTTGGTCCAATTTGCAGGTATCAATCGGTCGCTCAGGGCAGTTTTGGCATTTGCAGATTTGCAAAATTGGGCAAGGTATGCAAGCTAACGGTTACTCAAGCAACTGGACAGATTTGAGGAATGGTTAGATGTTTCAGGCACTGCATGCACTACCTTTCATCAGTGACTGAAACTAGATCTGTGATACGCCAGGCTTTTAACTATGAATTGATATGTGCTGATACATGTATGTGATGAAATGGGTGGGAGACTAATAAAGGCCAAGGTATGATAACAGTCTATGAACCGGTTTCGTGAATATTTGGGCATTAATAAACTTCTGGCTTTGAGGAATTTCTGTAATATCAATTTTGACTAAGCGTAACCTTTGTTACCAATAGTTCTCGAAAGCAAAAAAAACAAAAGCAGATATAAATTGGTGGCTCTGAGCAGTCCCAACATGGGTAGATTTTCAAAATTGTCTATGAACTGGTTTTGCAAATATTTGGGCATTAGTTAACTTCTGGTTTTGAAGAATTTCTGTAATATCAATTTCTATTAAAAGTTGATCGACAAAACAAAAGCTGATATCAACTGGTTGCTCTGAGCAATCCCAACATCAGCACATTTTCAAAATTGTCTAATTGTCTATGAACTGGTTTCGTGAATATTAGGGTATTAATAAACTTTTGGCTTTGAAGAATTTCTATAATATCAATTTTGATTTACCTGCTGAAGTAGGCATTTGGTACCAAAGTTGTTTTGGTTTCAGAGTTAGGCAGCAGAGAGAGGGTTAAACTAAGAATGCTAAGAGGACCTTTGTTCCCAATAGTTTTAAAATGCTGAGTGACAAAACCATAGCAGGTCACACAAAGTACATGTTACAAGCTTAAGAGATTGAGGACAATCAAACTGAAAATTATACACTCAAATATATGTGTACATCAATGGGAAAAGACAGAAATGGCCTGAATAGTACCAATAATTCTTGGTTAGGGTCATGTAATTGTAGAATTTGTTATGGGCACTGATTATTTTAAAGGCCACTTCTGGACTATCTGTTTCCAAATAAGTACAAAATATTGTAGATAAACTTTGTGCCTTTTTGAACTCAAACTGCCCTAAAAATGTAATTTAAGGGACATTCCAAAATATACGTTATTTGGTGCAATTAGGCCCAGTCTAATTGAGATAATTAGATAATATATAACCAGTTTACTGAAGCTAGGTACTCATTTTCACCTAAGTCGAGTGAGAAAATAGGAGTAAAATGCCTTTCCCAAGGGCACAACTGTCAGGAAATCGAACCTAGAACCTTTAGATTTGAGGCCAACAACCGTAACTACATGTACAAAACCACCTGGCTATAGCAAGCTTTATGGCAAATTTGTCTATTTCTGGACGTTTTATGCACTTTCCGTCTGACCTTCGATGACTCCTTGGTTGATGACATCAACACCGCTCCAAAGAAGGCTAAAATTCACTCAGCTCGTTTCGATCAATCAAAATGCAATTTCCCGGACACAGATGATAAGTCATGAACGACTTACCGCCACTTACTGTCACACATGCGCGGCAAAAAAAGTTCAACGTTCGTGCCAAAGTCACAGCAACGTTACATATAGGGCAACATAAAGCCACTCCAATCTTATGTTTTTGTTCTCTGATTTAAAAAAAAAAAATGTTTGATGATTGGAAAAACATAATGAAAATGAGATCTCAAAACTGGAAGTTCTGCTGCAGTGCCAATGAAAGACACCAGGGGGCCCAAAATCTAACCATTTCTTCAACAGCACATGACCTAATCATAGACCAAATTTCATGACAATCCATTCATAGCTTTTTGAGTTATGCTACTAAACAAACAGACACGCAAACACTGCCTAAAACATAACCTTCTTGGCTAAGGTAACAAAGCCTGAGGACCAGTTTTATGCCTCTGCGCATTCAGTTTTACGGAGTGAATACAGTCATATTCAAATTCACGTCTGCAATCTGCTTTTCAGATGTTCCCTTGCTACATACTCCAAAAATTGTTACTCGAGCAACTGGATAAAATTTTGAAACAGACAGCATCCACTATATTTCGTCTTAGTGACTAAGGAAAAGATCTGGCAGAACCAGGTTTTATACCAAAAATCTGAATAGATAAGTTAATGAAGTGAAGACAATCGCATGTTTTTCACTTACTATATAATATTTTCATCTTAAAATGTCTAAGAACCAATGAAATAAATTGGTGTGGCCTAATGGCTTCTGCTTTCTCCGAGGTGCAAGAATGGCATCACCTTCCGAACGTAACAAGGTTTCCATGTTGATCAGCTGCCTTTATCTCTTGGCATGTCCCCACTCTATACTTAAAGCGATTATCCTCCATTACAAGAGATACCGTAATGGCCGTTGCCCCATGCTTGATGCATGCGCGTGTCTCTCGCTTTGACGTGCTAAACCAATTAACGATGAAGGCGGCCCCGTTTCGGTGATAAGCAATAAATTATGTACGCCACATATACATGTACGTGTACGCACAAGGGGAGTGAAATCGAAGATTTGGACATGGAAAATTATTCATAAGAGACATCGATGAAGGTTAGACATCCAGGTAATAAGATACACAATGCGCAAGCAACTGTCAGATGTTTCAGAAGGCATCCGCTATTTTTCATCAATCACTGCCAAATGATAGCAGATGCTATCTGAAACGTTTTGCTGACATTCTACTTTATCTGATGTTGCGCACCCAAATCTTTTTCAGTGCAACTGAAATTTCTATTCTAGGTTTAGGAGCACCAGTTCACCTGCGGTATTCTCAAATTATGACTTTCGAGCCCTATATATACAAATGTACATGTATGAGGAGTTGCTGTTCATCTTGTAGTGCCTAGTGGCACATAGGTCAGCAAGTCACCTTGCCATTCGGAAGTGATTGGTCATTATTGATCCTGAAGAAGGCGACAGTGGTCGTGGAAAATTTGATCCTGTGTATACCTTAGTGTTGGAAGGAAGTTCTAGCATTGAATTAAGTTCCCTTGCTGTTTCAGAAGCAGAGTATATTTTTATAGGAAGGGGTTGCTAGCCCTTCTTAACGTGCTTGAAGCACCTCCTCGAACACCGGAATCCCCACTTTACGTCCCTTCCGAAAGGCAGGTGCAGCCCCAACCGAGATGCCCTTCCCAGGATTGAGCCAGGGTCTCTCAGTTACCAACTGTGAGACAATCGCCACGTTTCTGTTCCTGGCTACCTCTGACTCAAGGAGAACAGCACGGCAGACTGTTAAGGAACTCACATCAGTGCTCTCAAGCCAGGGGTACTAAACGATACACCTGCGTTGGCTCAACTTCTTGGCAGACAAAAAATCTGATCTGTTATTCCGGATGTACTATTAGATAAACCAATTACTACTAACTAATAGGAACCAGGAGCTCAACTGTGAGGCTGCTACCAGTCGAGCTACAGGGACATCCTACATGTATGAGGAGGAAAGTGGACACCTCATGAGAAGTGAGGGATGGACGATCAATGAATCTCAACCAGCCGTGAAATGTAGGTTACACTGGAGCGATACACGACAGCGTTCTCCTGAACTTGCTCCATGCGGTGGATCTTTTCCCATCTTGTTGGCTGCATTATTTAAAAGCTATTAATGCATGCAAAGGCGATAATCCTGTACAATCTAGGTGATATTTGTAGGACAAAATCAAACTAACATGACATCATTTTCTACTAAATCAAAATTAAAATGTTTGCATATGCAACTGTATAGTTGTGTCCATGAAACAGGAGGTATAACAATAATATATTGTTTTTGGTGTGTCAAATTGTTTTGGTATGTCTGTTTGTCTGTCTGTGTTTCCGAGTCATGTATTTTCCATATGGTAGTCACGTTCACCACATAGTCGCAGGAATTTATCAGTTTTCGTATTTCTCTAATGGAGCCTGGTACAATTTTACCATTTTTCAAGCAGGCTGTGACAGAAACAACTGCTGACAAGGATCTAAGACAGCCTTTTTCATTAAAAGACAGCTGATTTCTGCAGAACACTTGCAAGTTGTTGTCCGAAGAATGCCCTCAGTTTGCCCTCAGTTTGCAAACATACGTCAATCGCACAACGTATGAGACCGGGTCATAAATTTGGCCTAACACACACGCACACACACAGGGCTTGGATCGATACAAATCGATCCATCCCGGTAAGTAATTGTAACACTGAAGCGCTCGGTATATCAGTACACTGTTTCTGGCCTCCAAAGTGCCCTGCCAATACATTTTATGTGGCATAATTCTCCCTCTCCCAATACCTGACCGCATCTGTCAGGGTCCCAACAAATTACACCCGGGGCAGTTTTCATTAGACACCATTTATTACAGGCGTGAAGTGCAACAGCATAAATTCTGGCTGCTGCAAAGGGGTTAGATTTATGAACTCTGCATAAAATGAACTGGGCTGGATGGAAAATATTGGTGGGTTACTCAGAGCTGGAAATACTGGGTGCAAATCAGGGCACAGAAAATTGGAACTGTGCACCTGATTTTTGATTGTGGATGCAGCCATGCACCTACATGTACATGTGGGTGTAAGGTACTATTTTGGGCTACTAAAAACCATTTGAATTAATATACGATTGCTTTTCAGTGAATAGCTGAAAGTAGGAACAGGAACAAAGTAAACTGTGTATTTCATCTAGCAACAAGCACGTTAAAGGTGAAGGAATAGCAACCCCTCCCAGTAAAAATTTACCCTGCTACTGAAACAGCAAGGAAACTTGCTACCCTATGTGACACTAGACCTTACAAGGGTCTGAACAAACCATGTTGACTACATGGTGCCAGCAGGACAAGTGGCAGCCAGCCAATCTGTGCATGCCCCCTGGCAGTCTTCACTGAAATTACCAGCATGGAAGCATTCCATCATGATAACGATAATCTCGAGAGGCCTAGCCTGTTGGTTTGCTTGTATCTGCATTTTGTGAGAAACCTGTAAGGGGGAGCTTTTGGCCATTTACACCTCTCTTTTGGAGCTGTTGGGAAGGTTATCAAACTAATGTACCACTCTGCAGCATAAATAGAACAATCACACACCCAAGATTCTACATGTGTGTGCGTCTGTGTGTGAGTGAGTGTGTGTGTGTTTCTGTGTGAGAATGTACTAAGTGTATGTGTGTGAGAGTGTATACATGTATGTGCATTGTGTGTGTGTGTGTGTGTGTGTGTACATGTATATGTACATGTATGTGTGTACATGTATGTGTGTGTGTGGTGTGGTGTGAGTGAGTGAGTGAGTGAGTGAGTGAGTGAGTGAGTGAGTGAGTGAGTGAGTGAGTGAGTGAGTGAGTGAGTGTATGTGTTTGAGTCTGCACATGTGTGTGCCTCATTAAAATCTTAAGACATTGCTGGACAGACACCTGCCTACATTTTTACGGAGGTAATGAGAATATTTTATCTCACCTTGGGTTCCATGGGTGCGTTGAGATCGGACCGGTTAGGTCTTCTGGGCGGCACGGGTTCCTCCACCCCCCTCTCCAGCCGTTCCCGCGCCTGTCGCTCCCGCTGGATCTGCGCCTCCCGGAACGCACGCTCGATTTCTTCGTCCGTGTCCGGAGTCTTGTCGTCTTCGGGAGTTGGCGTGGGTTCGCGCATCACCCACACTGGCTCCGAAGGTGGCTCAGGGGAGTAGGGGGATGTCACCTGCGTTTGGGACACAAAGGTGATCAGGTCTTTGACTTTATTGGGATGCACAATTAGCTTACATTACAACCACCTATGTTTTGCCCTGTGTTTGGGACACAAATGTCATCAGATTGCAAGGTGGTCTTGTAGCACCATAGGAAGCTGCTAAGGAGCCCATAATCTAGTCGTTTCTTCCTTTTCCAAGCACCTACCAACATACTAAATATCATCAAGATCCATCCACGACTTCTCGAGTTATGCTGTCCAAAAACAAACACACGCACACCCAAAAACATAATCTTCCTGGTGTTGGTAACTATGCATGCAAGATCAGCATATATATGCACATGTATATACCATTGATGATGGTATAATCTTCACCATTACCTTCTGATACTGTTGAGAGTGTTGTGCATTCCAGGTATTCTGTCATTCTGCATTACTGTACAGGTTTCTAATGAGCCGATATGCAAAGTGGGGCCTGATCACAATGATCATACAATAAAAGACCTTGGTCATTCCACATCACTTATTCTCATCTATAATCACAAACTCATTAATTAATAATGTGGTAGCTTCAGTGTCTACCACTAGATGCCTGTTTTGTTTATCTTTAATTTATTTTGCTCCATAATTTTCTTGCTAAGGCCACACCAATTTAATGTCTTGGCTGACAGAATTAATTTTTAAATGCTAGATTGGAAAATCAACAGGAAAACAGACTCTCAGAGGAAAGTTTGTACTTTGGTGCACACAGTTTCAGGGAGTGAACAGGGTCAGGTGCAAGTTTTCACCCTAGCCTTCTGTTTTAATGATGTCCTCGTGCTAAAATTTAAATAAAAAAAATCTGTTAACCAAGAAATTAAATTGGTGTGGCCTAAGGTCCAAGAGCATAGACTCTAAATTAGGGAGACTTGATCAACTTTAGAGAAATGTATTGATGCTAACACCTTACTGAATTTATTAATCTATTACATGTATGTTTCTCCAACACAGGGGAAGGTGTGGTAGAACAGGTGTTCCATGTCAAAGGTCATCTTTTAAAGGCCGCCATACTTTGAGAATGACTACCCTACGGCCACAGCAAACTGGTTGTAAGTAAAGAGGTATAAGGCATGCTGGAAAAAAATCGAGCAGCTCTATCTATGTCATGTGCTCCCCCTACTGAAGTACCTGAGGTTTGCAGTCATAATTATAAAACTCACTATTAGGTCTTATTCAGGAAGAGCAGCATTTGTAATTTGTCAGTTCTCTGACATTCTATGTAAAATTTTAGCACAAGGACAGCCTCAACAACAACGCAATGTGCGGCCATAGGACTGTAGGTTTTTAACCACTCACACCGGGAAGGACCCCTACTCTTTTCAATAAGTGCGGTGGGTCATTCTAAGTAAGGTAAAATTATCCTCCATGGTACATGTATCTTCACCTTCTTGCTCTGCGCGATGGCGTTCTGTATGTCTTTGAGTGCGAGGCTGATGGCTTCCCGCTGTACCTGGGTCTTCACAGGACTCCTGTCCTCCACCACCCCCGGCAGTCTCTGCCCCATGTGGTCGTACAAGTCCTCCTGGGTGTAGCTCTCCACCTGGGCACCATGGAAAGGTAAAGGTAAAGTTAAAGCAGTCTTCACAGGACTCCTGTCCTCCACCACCCCCGGCAGTCTCTGCCCCATGTGGTCGTACAAGTCCTCCTGGGTGTAGCTCTCCATCTGGGCACCATGGAAAGGTAAAGGTAAAGTTAAAGCAGTCTTCACAGGACTCCTGTCCTCCACCACCCCCGGCAGTCTCTGCCCCATGTGGTCGTACAAGTCCTCCTGGGTGTAGCTCTCCACCTGGGCACCATGGAAAGGTAAAGGTAAAGTTAAAGCAGTCTTCACAGGACTCCTGTCCTCCACCACCCCCGGCAGTCTCTGCCCCATGTGGTCGTACAAGTCCTCCTGGGTGTAGCTCTCCACCTGGGCACCATGGAAAGGTAAAGGTAAAGTTAAAGCAGTCTTCACAGGACTCCTGTCCTCCACCACCCCCGGCAGCCTCTGACCCATGTGGTCGTACAAGTCCTCCTGGGTGTAGCTCTCCACCTGGGCACGATGGAAGGGTAAAGGTAAAGGTAAAGTTAAAGCAGTCTTCACAGGACTCCTGTCCTCCACCACCCCCGGCAGTCTCTGCCCCATGTGGTCGTACAAGTCCTCCTGGGTGTAGCTCTCCACCTGGGCACCATGGAAAGGTAAAGGTAAAGTTAAAGCAGTCTTCACAGGACTCCTGTCCTCCACCACCCCCGGCAGTCGCTGCCCCATGTGGTCGTACAGGTCCTCCTGGGTGTAGCTCTCCACCTGGGCACCATGGAAAGGTAAAGGTAGATTAAGTTAAAGCAGTCTTCACAGGACTCCTGTCCTCCACCACCCCCGGTAGTCGCTGCCCCATGTGGTCGTACAGGTCCTCCTGGGTGTAGCTCTCCACCTGGGCACGATGGAAGGGTAAAGGTTAGTAAAGATAGTCCCATAGCCGGCAAAAAATAAAGATACTGTATTATGCCGAAGGGCGGTTATACCGGCTATACAGATACAGAAGCTGGTGTATCATGTCAAAGGGTTGTTGTACCGGCTGTACAGATACAGAAGCTGGTGTGTTACGTCGAAGGGCAGTTATACCGGCTGTACAGATACAGATTCCTGAAGCTGGTATGTTACGCCGAAGGGCGGTTATAACGGCCATACAGATACAGAAGCTGGTGCGTTACACCGAAGGGGGGTTATACCGGCTATATAGTTACAAAAGCTGATGTGCTTTGCCAAAGGGTAGTTATGTAAAAGGTAAAATTAAAGCAGTCAAACCTCAGACTGAGGATGGAGCATGGCCCTCTTTTCTTAGCTATTAGTGCAATGCGGCTTTGCTGCAGATTGCATGTTAAGCCAAGCACACCAGGACACCCCTAATCTTCTCGATAAGTGTGTTTGGTTCTTTTATGTGCAGAGTTCTGACGCTTGAGGCTTATGCCTGACGCTCCCTCATACACAGGGCTGCTGGCTAAACATGTACATCACCATCCAAAATAACCAATGCAATTGCTTACAACATGTCCTACCCTAGGATCGAATGCAAGCTGAACAGAATGACTCATAAACATTTTTTTTTAAACGATCTCGCTCAATGCAAGGCCGTAAGAGGCCACTTCTCGGCATTGAACTAATTGAACTAATGTGGCATATGTGAGAGACAGCGGTGTGTGTTTGTTTTGAAGGTTTGTAGGTTGTATTCGAGGGGAAAGCAGTGGGCTGGGAGGGAATTCCAGAGTTTTGCAGTTCGTGGAAAAAAGCTGTTACTGTAGAATGACTTAGAGGCTGGTAGTTGTACAGTATAGTGGTGTGAGTCAGAGGAGAACCTGGTAGTACGCTGAAAAATTCTCTGTGGTGGGACAAGCAGTGAAACTGGTAGTGAAACAAGTGGTGAAACTGGTGGACTGCTTGCAACTGAGAAAAAACATAATAATTATTACCTCTCGGTCCAACTCTTCTTCATCGTCCTGCGAGTCTTTCGCCTCCTCCAGAGGAAGCTGGTCCTCCTCCGCCGCATCTTCGTCATAATCGTCTCTCGGGGCTCTGATCCTGGGGGCGGGAGGCTTTCTCCTGCTCTCCGACTTGAGAAGCTCCACGTTGATGAAGGCTCGGTCGCCCCGATGTCTGGAGTCTGAGTCTACACAGAGAGAGAGGGGGGGGGGGACAGAAATGATTACTGTGATTCTTGATTTGTTAAGGCGACACCAATTTAATTTCTTGGTTAACGGATTTTTATTTTCAAAAAAAAATTTAAGAAAAAAAAATCATGAAAACAGAAGGCTTTTTTTTTTCAAAAAAAATTTTCTTTTGGAAAATAAAAATCCGTTAACCAAGAAATTGAATTGGTGTGGCCTAATGGTGACTTAATTTCAGCAACTTTGACGATCACTAATAAATAGCTTATTGATTTTTTAAAAACCTGGCAGCACAAATGGCTGAATTGTAGTTTTTCTTATAACCCTAACTATTTTTGACCGTTGAGGCTGGCACCACAAAAAATCTGGCAAACAGTTTTCTCGGCTTTCTGTTTTCCTTAGTGTTTCACTTAGTGTCATGCCTATCCATTCTCTAATATCATCCACCAATCTTTTCCGTTGCCTACCTTTCTTCTTCCCTGGGCTACCAACAGCTACTTGGGCAGACCTGGCTGAACAGCCAAACCAATAGATAAAACCAATAGATAGATAAATCAAAAACGTCAACTTTGGTTATTATTATTCTGATGTTGGAAATCCCTTAATTTCTGTTACACTACACTTTAATTTCTGTTGGATAAAATTTATGTTATCATTATTGTTGATTTATGTTATCATTTTTGTTAATTTGTATTTACAACTTAACACCAATCTTCTGTTGCTATTATTATATAATATGATTTCATATCATCTGTACATGATCAGTTCTCGCTGGATGGTTCCCTTATTGTATTTTGTTATGTTATTTTGAAAAACCAATAAAAGTAAAAAAAAATTTAAAAAAATAGAAAATAAAAACATTCAAGTAACACAAAAAAACAAGCAAAAAACACGTCAAGGTTACATGACAGTAAGGAGTTAAAACGTGCCTGTTCCAGCTTCGCTGACGAGTTTGCTGCAGGCTGCATTGAGAACATCACCCATGGCATCTTCCTGAGCTGTCACCACATTTTCACCATCCTCACTGTGTACAGCAGGGTCAGATTCAACCTCTGCTTGCTCTTGATGCACAGTGGTTTCTGCCGAGCTTCCTCCATCTTCATTTTCCTCAGGTTGCACTTCTTCTTCCTCTTCTTCTTCTTCATCAGCTCCGTTTTCATCATCTTCCTCTTCTCCATCCTCTTCAGCCTCTTCTTCTTCTTCTGCCTCTTCTTCCTCTAATTCCTCCATCTCTTCATCATTTTCATCTTCCTCCTCCACTTCCTCTTCCTCATCAGCATTTTCTTCACTGGCTACAGCTTGTATACTGTCCTCCGGTTCATCATTCTCCTCTACAACTTCCTCTTCAGGCACATCCTCCTCAGCACCCTCCTCCTCCTCTTCCCCATCTCCTGGTGCATCAGCATCATCTGTGTCCTGAACTTGTTGTGCATCTTCTGGCTCTGAACCCTGACCTTCAACCTCTTCCTCTTCTTCTACCCCTTCACCTTCAGCTTCCGACCCTTGCCCTTCGGCCTCTTGATCATCAGGTTCTGACCTCTCACCTTCAACCTCCTCATCTTGGTGCACATCCTCTTCAGCCTGCTCTACTGTCTCAGGACCATCCTCCTCCTGCTCCGTACCGGTACCCTCCGACTCCACCACTTCCCCGTCCTCACTGGTGTTGTCCTCCTGGTTCTCCGGATTGTCCTGATCCGGCTCTTTGGCGTCCTCGTACACCGAGTGGTCGGATTCCAACTCGGGATCTATCTCTCCTCTTACCCGATGTCTCGGTGACTGGTTCTCCTTGGGCCCCAGCTGCTTACCCTCCGCCGCTGACTTAGCCTCTGTCATAGCCAAGCTCCTGTCTAAGTCTGCCTCTGTGGAATCGTTCTCATCTAACCCGTTACTGACAGCCTCCTCTTCCGTAGGTTCTTGACTGGAAGTCCCCTCCCTGGATGCGGTATCCATGACAACCTCCTCCGGCTCCGAATGACTGGTCGCTTCGGTCGACACATCGTTACCGTTCAAAACTGACTGCTCATTGGCCAACTGTCCATCGTCGTCGTGGTTCTGTTGGTTCGCTTTCCCGCCTCTCTGGCGTCCTTTCCCGCGACGCCCGGCGCGGCCGCCTCCACCAGCTCCCTTCGTCATGTCAGTGTTCTGCTTTGCTCCTCGCTTTCCTGTGAACAACACAATTCAACAGGATTTAGTACTTGTAATTCAAAAGACTACTGGTGTCATGCTATAACAACATCTTGCACAAATCTTTGTATATAACCAAAGAGATGATCGGGTATAGGAGATTCTTTTTACACAACCAGGTAATCTCACCTGCTAACGTTTCAGTCTGGATAAGGAAGACAACACCAGTGATGAACCGAGATGAGGGGGGATACAAACTTAGCCACGTTTAGGACAGTGTTCTCACCACAAAAGCGCCACCTACATCGGCTACTTATAGCGGTGAGAAGCAGTACTTCAGTCAGAAGTTCTGATGAAGATGTCTGACAGACACCAAAACGTTAGCAGGTGAGATCTCCTATACCCTATATTCTATCAACCTGATTATTTTCGGAACATGATCCCCTGCCAACGTTTAGGTGACTGTATGTCACCTTCATTCGGGCAATACTACCTGGTTCTACTTCACACTCGGTCACATTTAGGAACACGTTCTGCACGCTGCAGCAGTGACACATATCTGTGTGAAGTTTTAAGCAGAAACACTAGCTTGCAGAAGCAAACTTCATTTCCAATGTATTACTACTGTAATTGTTTCAACCGCAAACTTAAACTTAACTCTGTGAATAGTTTCATCAGCTTGGTAAGTCACTGAATAAAAAGACTCGGAATGTTTTACATAACCGAGTGTTTTATTCCACCAACGTTTTGGTGAACATCTGTCACCTTCTTCAAGGCAATTCTGACTGGTTCACGTACATGTAGTAATGCAGCACAGGTGTCGCTCCTTATACATGATAATGAGATGGATTCCCAAACGCAAAGTATTTACATATGTACAATCACAGGGGATGACATTAAACTTAAACTGTTTGCAACTAAAAAGATGCATAGCATGCATGGATATTGTTGGCAGGGACCTATCACTATCAGGTGTATTCTTGCTGACATTGGACATGCCTTGTGCTGCTGTGCTGCTTCCATGTTTCTGTCTCCCCTGTGACCTCATTACGAACTCTTGACGGCCAATTTTCTAAAAGAATTTACATGTACCCTTCCCTGCTTTGCTCTGCTCTGCCTTCAAGTGTATTCTAGTTGAAACCTGACTGTCCTATGCATATGGTGATCCCCTGTGCAGCTTCACATGTTTCTGTCTCTCTTGTGACCTCATTATGAACACTTGGCGGCTAATTTTCTACAAGAATTTACATGTACCCTTTCCCTTTGCTCTGCCATGCCTTAAGGTGTATTCCACTTGAAACTTGACTTTCCTATGGTGGATCTCCTGTGTAGCTTAGAATGTCTCTCTTGTGTACTCATTAGTTGAATCTGTCATTTCAAGCTTACGAAAAATATATTTTCATGTTGTGAAGTTCAGATTTTTGGGACGGACCGGATAAAATTATTTTCTGTTCCAACAGCTAAATTTCCGTCCGGGGACGTAAGGATGGGTCCTGGAAACAGCCCTGATTCTAGTTGAAACTGGACTTTCCAATGGTCGATCCCGTGTTGCTTTGCATGTTTCTGTCTCCCCCGTGACTTCATTACGAACACTTAGCGGCTAATTTTTACAAGAATCTACATGTACCCCTTCCCATTGCTTTGCCTTCAGATGTATTCTGGTTGAAACTTGACCTTCCTATGGTTGATCTCCTGTGCGGCTTAGACTGTTTTTGCATCCCCAGTGTACTCATTACTTGAATCTGTCCTTTTAAGCTTACAAAAATATATTTTCATGTCGTGAAGTTCAGATTTTTGGGACGGACCGGGTGAAATTATTTTCTGTCCCAACAGCTAAATTTCCGTCCGGGGACGTAAGGATGGGTCCTGGTGTAGTTGAAACTTGACTTTCCTATGGTTGATTTCCTGTGCTGAAATTATACTTGGAGGCAATTTTATAAAGATTTATATCTTCCCTTCCATTTGTTTTGCCTTCTGGTGTATTCTAGTTGAAACTTGACCTTCCTATGGTCGATCTCCTGTGCAGCTTAGAATGTCTCTCTTGTGTACTCATTAGTTGAATCTGTCATTTTAAGCTTACGAAAAATATATTTTTATGTCGTGAAGTTCAGATTTTTGGGACGTAGGGATGGGTCCTGGAGACAGCCCTTACTCCAGTTGAACCTGGACTTTCATATGGTCGATCTCATGTGCTGCTCTCCATGTTTCTGTCTCCCCTGTGACCTCATTAGTAACACTCCGCGACACATATGCACGCTGACGAACGCTCATCAATTTTCCTCGCTTCTAACGCCTGGCCACCTGGGTTGGCCCAAGAGACACGCTACCGTATCTTAATTTACTTTTGCGGTGGTTTTATTTCACAGTGGGATGAAAAAGGAGGTTTTGTTGTGTTATATCAATGGTTTATTTATTTGTGCAAAACGGCACGGTGTCTAACAATAGGCTGAATTATTGTCAGGACATTACAAAATGTTGAAATTTGAATTTGCAGTTGAACAGTTCTGTATGATGGTAGTTTTACAAGGGAGACATATTCGAGGCACCATGAATACCAGGCGGAGAGAACACCACAAAAAACGCAAAAATAAAACCACCGCAAAAGTTTCAAGATTTACAGTAATTCTGCAGATCAGACATGATACTGTAACTTCCTTTACTTTCCTTGTAGTTTTATTTTGGGGTTGGAGGGAAAAGGATGTGTTTGCAGTGTTTTAGATTTGTAGTTGAAATAGTTCTAAAGTAGTCATAAAGGTAGAGATTGCGGTTTCATGAATTTGCGGTGGACAGTTCACCACAAAACCATGAAAATAAAACCACCGCCTAAGTTTCAAGATTTACAGTAATTATGCAGATCAGATATGATACCGTAACTTTCTTTACTGTCCTGGAGGTTTTATTTTGGAGTAGGAAGGAAAAGGGGGTGTTGCTGTGTTTTAAGTTTGTAGTTGAAACAAGTCTGTAGTACTGAGGTCAAAAAGGAAGACAAATATTCTGGTGTCATGAATTTGCGGTGGACAGTTCACCACAAAATCATGGAAATAAAACCACCGCCTAAGTTTCAAGTTTTACAGTAATTACGCAGGTCAGATTTCCGCGATCGTTCGAGGGAAGGCAGCTCGCTCACACTTACAAGGTCAAACGAATGACATTCTCGGCGGGGCTCATTTGCATGTAGGATACGGCAAAGCTTTTAAGCAAGGAAGACAAGATTTGTGTTGCTTGAATAATCCTAGTTCTGAGGGCAATGAGGACAGTCTCAATCTTTAAATATAATGTCCTTTTTTTACATCGCTACAGCAAGAAATCTGATATACAATGATTGCTGTTTTTAGATTCCTTTGTTTGTTTGTTTGTTTGTTTAAACATTTGTATATTAATAAGAAACTCAAATCGACCGGTAAGCTGCTTTCCATTGAGGTCATGAGGCAGCACATTATCTAGTTTTGTTCTGTCAGAATGATCCATCAAATATATTTTCATAAAAGTAGCTTTATTTGAGGGAAACTTGCATGGTGACAACTATATCTTACCATGTATTTGTATATTTCTACAACAATGATCATCTGTTCAGGTTTTTTTCCTGGTAAATATTGATAGTAATATCCTTTGTTTGGCCAAATATTTTGCTGGAGCACCAAACATTTTCAGGTTGGCAGCAGAGGCACACCTAGGTCAAAAAGCTAATGATATGATTGTCTGGAGGATTGCAAACCAACACATGCCAGCAAAAACATGACCGCAGGATACCATATTCTGAAGAAAGTATAACATGACCCTCCTGCTTAGCAGGTTACAAATTACAACAGTTAGGGGAAACATTTGGTTTTACAATGCTGCTATCAGAAATCCTACAACACCATTACTCCAGCGGCTAGTGCAGCCGGCAAGCCAAAAGGTCATCTCATTTGTCAGCCTTGCGGAGGCTGAAAGTCTGTATGTGTACATGTGAAGGGCTCGCAATACTGGGTGCGTATGTACTTTTGTGCACCCAAAATTGAATCTGTGCACCTAATTGTTGGCTGCGGGTGCACAAGTGCACCTAGATACATGTATTTGTGTAGAGTTACGTATGCAAAGGTACTATTGTACACTTGTAATATACGACATTAACAATTAAATAAACAAACATACAACATATTCTTGACATCTATGTGTCAGATAAGATGATAAAACCTTTACTGTATCAATTGTTTAAATTTCAATGTCAGCTATAGAATTTTGGGTCAAATGCAATTTTTCAAAGCACAGAGCTGTGTTGGTAGGTTTTACTGCCACATTCTATCTTATGTTGTACACCCAACATTTTGCACATGTTCCCAAGTATGAATTTTGAGCCCCGTCACCATATCCAGTATGCCAAAAAGGTCACTCCATCCCTCAGCCTTGTGCAGACTGAAAGCCTGGGTAAATGCAGTGCCAAGTGTTCAATGGACACATTCAGCACACATGCATGGATAAGCATCATCAGTACAGCGGAAGCAGGGTTGAACAAGTTTTCAAAAATTCACTTGCCCTATCGGGCAAGTAGAAAAAAAATCTACTTGCCCGAACCAACTTTTGACTTGCCCGAAATCTAAATGACATTTTTTCTTTGCATCTTTGCTTGCGGTAATGAATTCTGTTATTTTTCAGTAAAAACGTCTTGTTAAGCATGTAATTATAGCAAAAAAGTTTTAACTATAAGACCAAGCTGTGTGGATGTCATGACCGTATTTACGGGAAATGACAAAAACTTGAACAAGAAGCATGATATTACAACGTATCTTCTTTCACTTAAACCACGTTTCATTTCATTTGTTGCTTCTCAGATTTTTCAGAATAAAATCAGAGCGATACGGAAAAAAATTTTGGCAAAAAGTCTAAGGTAAAGACACAGGCTTATTTAACATAAAGAACAACATTCAAGTTTTCAGCAAATGTTGTGTATCGATCATTCCTTAGATCCAGTACTACAATATTCCTGTGTTCACTGAGGGCTATTATTATTCTCCCATTTCTTTAGTAAACAGAAGAAAAAATCAGGTATTTGTCATATGATGGAAAAGTTACATTTAGAGTGTTGTGGATCTAATATAACTAAACATGGTTCTTATGATATGGCCAGTTTTGAATCGTTGTCGTGAAATTTTTATTTTCTAGATAACATTAGTCAATATCAATCCACACATGTACATCAAACAACACCTTCAAATGATTTTTTGCAGTATTAACATTTAGAAGTTGAACAGAAATTTAGAATATCCTGAATATACACTCAATCAGTTAATATGTTGTGGGAACTCTCAGAGTGTGTCATATCCACAATGTTGCTGTTCAATGAAAGAAGGAAAATGCTACATTGAGAGAGTGCTCACAGGGATATCATGTTTCAAAGGATTTGATGTTGCAAAGTTTCATGCCAGCAGGTCTACGAACTGAGAGAGCCATGGGTGTTTGTTTACATGTTCTATGTGAGCCAAATTGTCCTGTTTTGGGTTGAATTCATAATCTTTTGGAATATTTTGAGAGAAATGTAGTTTCTAATGATAAGATACATTGTGGTGTGGTGTTTTTGTGATCCTTTCACTGGAATAAAGTTTGTTTTGAAACAGACTGCATGAAAAAATCTTACTTGCCCGATCGGGCAAGTGGGGGAGGATATCCACTTGCCCGAACAGCACTTTCACTTGCCCCGGGCAATCGGGCAACCATACTTGTTCAACCCTGGGAAGGCTGTATGCATAACCGCCAACGTTTCAGCACTTCGGACATAGAATGCAGCTTTTACAATGGCTGCCTTAGGCCACACCAATTTAATTTCTTGGTTAACAGAATTTTTATGTAAAATTCTAGCACGAGGACATCATGAAAACAGAAGGCTGGGGTGATAACTTGCACCTGACCCTGTTCACTCCCTGAAAATGTGCACCAAAGTACAAACTTTCCTCTGAGATTCTGTTTTCATGTTGATTTTCCAATCTAGCTTTTTTTTTGAATTCCATTAACCAAAAAATTCAATTGGTGTGGCCTAAGACATTCCTACTTTAGGCCACATCAAGGTATTTCCTTGGCTCTTCTTTGGACAGTTAAGGTGAAAATGTAGCAAGCAGACATCATAAAAGCAGAGGGCAGGGAGGAAAACTTCAACATGACATCATGTAGAGCATAAAACTAAGTGCACCAAGGAATGAACCTGGTCCTCAAGCTTAAATTGCTTTGTTTTCTTGATGTTTTTCCAGTGAAGCATATTTTTTTGAAAATCTGAGAAACAACAAATCAAATTGGTGTTGCCTTAGGCCACATCAAGTTATTTTCTTGGTTATCAGACATTTCTTAGCAAAGATTAAACAAGAGGTCGTGCTGGAAACAGAAGGTTGGGAGGGAAACTAGACTTACTTAGAAAGAGAAACTAGCATCTGACTATATTCACTTCCTGAAACTAGTTATACACTTCACATTGAAGTGTCAGAAAAGATAATAAAACCTTAGTAATACACAGCATATTCATATCACCCAGAATGTTTCTCATAACTCTGTACCAAGAATGGCAAGATGTATAGAATTTCCCAATCTGACTCATCTTTCATGTTCATCTTTCAGTTCAACAAGATATTCCGCATTCTGAGAACTGACAGGGTATGAAATGGGTACTTTACTGGCACTGCCTCAAACTACACTGTAGGCCTTCTTGAATAGGCCTTTTTGAATAGAGATCTTTATGGGCACAATGCCCCAGTTTCTAGATCCCAATGATGGCTGATATCCCTTCATTATGCTATGATTCATTTTTAGTGCTATGTGTTGTTGTCGCTTCAACATAAAGCATTCTGTATGACTAACGCTTGCACTCCTTCAAGGATTGTTGAAATGTTACTGCACTGGAAAGGGTCGCAACCCTTTGGATGGGACGTGAAGCTGGGTCCACTGTTCAGTGACGTATTGTGCTTGTCGAAAAGAGATAGGAGAATTTCGCCAGTACAATGAACCTGTAACTACTGTATATATCGTCTGTCTTCTCTGTCACGACCAGTGGAAAAATAGCTCTTCATTAAACTAAATTGGTTTGAGATCACTTTTCATCTTTCACAGTCATATAGATGGTGGCATTCCACATTCAGGTCACACCTCAATAGTGCATGATGTATTTACAATGATGTAATTAGCTAAGTTACCACACAGAAAAGATGACTGCTTCACTAAATAAACACATATAAAATCATCCAGGTATAATTGTACATGTGCTATCTTTTAAAGCAGTGTTTAGTTTAGATACAGAGGAACCTGATACGTTAACCAAATCCAAAACACAAACATTTAAGCTACATGCCAAGCAAATCAGTTGATATCAATGTACCAGATCAGATCTAAAGACAGTTCAAATTGCACAGAAGGTTGGTTGATCAGCACTGAACACACATTCAACTGCATTTCCATCAGGTCCACATTGGGACACTGTAAAACTTTGCATTTTTGTGGCGACCTCTGCGAATCCATGACACCGCAAATACAACATATTTATCTATTTATCTATTTCTTGGTTCAGCATGTACATGGGTTGCTCATATAACATATGCCATACACCATAAGTCTCCCTTGTAATTTGTATCACTACTGTACTGCGAATTTGTTTCAACCACTAGTTCAAAACACCACAAAAACCTTCTTTTCCCCCTATACATGTAGATGAAATAAAATAAATGCAAAAGTATACAAATTTACTGTATTTCGATTGCAGAGTTAATGTGATGATTTCAAACTCAGTCATCTCTGCTAACATTTACCGGTCGTAAGATTTAAGCGTGCACAAAAGCAACCATTATGAAATTGGGTCATCAGCAGCATAAAGGTACATTCTATCAGCACTTTCATCAGACTTGTAAATCATTTAAAAGTGTGGAGGTTTACAAAATGGGTAGACTAACATCTAATAAGTATGATGTCCTTCTGGCTTGACCCAAATACGACAAGTTACATCTACTAACATAATTCCACCAGGGTACATAATTCCGCCACCCTGAAAAGATACATCCAAACAGATCTCCAACCCAACGTCCCCCAATACATTCCTGTACATCTAAACTGTGCATAGCTGGGAGGTGTTGCACTAGAGATCTCTCAAACCCACTGTTTTTCAAAGTGGCGGATTTATGTAACCCGGTGGATTAATGTTGATGGAGGTTACATGACCATCTTGAATAAGACGCTATGTCTGAAACTTAATTGTGGTCATTTATTTTCATGCTATCAAGGCATTCAAAGGTCAACCGAAATGCCCTTCTTGCTCTGAGACACTATTCATTCCATAAAAACTGTCAATGCATTTAAGGTTACACCAATTTATTTCCTTGTTTCTTGAACATTTGAAGTTTAAAGGGCAGGGGGAAAACTTGGATAGACTATATTCACTGAGCTGAGTGTACAAGGCATAAACCTGGTCCGAAGGCTTTGTTTTCATGATATTTTTCCAGCTAAGTACATTCTTTTAAATATGAAAGAACTCAAAAATAAAATTGATGTAGCCTAAGAGACCTCAGATTAACTTGAAATATGAAAAACTTACAATGTATGTGATAAGAGTAACTAAATAACTGAGCGATTTCATCAAACACATTTGTTTGTGGTGCATGTAACACACAAATAATCGACATTAACACAGGAATATCATAGCTGTACATTTTGGGATACTACTGCCCTGCATGATATGAAATTATATGTTGACATTGTAGACCATAAACCTATATACATATACATTATGTACTACACAAGCAAAGCAATATGACCTAGACTGAAGACTGCATGTTCAAATGGCGTGTAAGTTTTATCACCCAATAAACAACCCAAGCATCTTACTGATGCTATTACAGATTTCATGTACAAGCACATTTAGAAAACATATTGTGATTGTATTGAAAAATAGGACGCTGCTACTGATTTCAATTTTTTTTTTTCAAGATACATATCGAAGGTTACTGTTAGCCAAGTTAAGTTAAAGTGACCCGGGCGTCTTGAAAAGACGCATAGGGGTGGCGCCCATCTCCATTTCTATAGCCCTTGGGCCACACACATTTGTGCAAGTCACTACAGCAGGGGGCTGGTCCGCTGGTAGTGATGTGTGTTTAACTTCCATACTTTTTCCCAAATGCTGAGTGCCAAGCAGAGAAAGAAGTATGTACCATTTTTAGAGTCTTTGGTATGACCCGGCCATTAGCCAAGGGAAAGAAGAATGTGTCTCTGCTATCTGTAAGATGTGGTTTTAATCTCCCCATTGATTTTTTCATGCACAGAAGGTTCGTGGCGTGTATATCATGGAGATATGGACGCTATCTCAGGATCACGATACTCCACATGAAATATGGTGCAATAGGAATCTGCAGAGTCTACAGGAAAATGGAGTAACGTTCATTTCAACCACAGGGCTGGAAATACAGGGCGCTTAAGTTAAACATTTTTGTGCACCAAAAATTGGAGCTGTGCACCTAATTTTTTGACTCTGGGTGCACCTAGATATTTTTGTGGGCTACAAGATAAAGGTGCTATTGTACACTAGTGTAGATAATATTCTTGAACTTTAAGTATCAGCAAAATGTATTACTTGTGTAAAATTTTGAAGCGACCAGATTAGAGATTCAAGTTCGTAAGACTGTTTTGCTGACATAGAATTTCTAATTCATTTCATGTTGTGCACCCAAAATTCTTTCTGTGCACCTAAATATTTACAGTAGGTTAGGTGCACCAGTGCACCTATTCCCAAAAATCAATTTTGAGCCCTGTACTAGAAAGCAGTCAGTAAATGATTTTGCTGATAAATTGCAGTATATTTTGTGTTTGTGCGCATGCATCTGCAACTACAATTACAAAGCACAAAATCCATTCATTATGCAGAATGTAAGACACTTCATCATCAACTGCCTTCAAAGAAAAAGTCAACCCTTGTTTATTTTATTCTGTCTACATGTAAAGCCCCTGTCACACTTGTGCGTATAGCCGTTGCGTGTGAGTTGCGCATTGACATTTCTTCCATACGCCGCCGTGCGCACAATACGCATATCACACGCATCCCGATCGATTTGTGTAAGTTTTATGTACGCCAGCATAAGCACAATATGGCCCAGTAGGTATGATAGTTTGGGGTATTAACGAAATCACGCTAATACGCAGGTTATTCGTTATAGATATTTTTCGATTATTTTAATGTACAGTCAAACCTGCCTAGGCGACCACCTTTTCAACGCGACCACCTGGCCATGGCGACCGCTTTTTCTCGGTCCCGAAAATTTTCCCCATAGGCACAAGCATTAAGCTGCCTGCCCAAGGCGACCACCCGTCCAACGCGACCGCGACCGCCACGAATTGGGACCGGACAGAGCACAATCCCTGCCCATGGCGGCCGCCTAATTTTTAAGCGTGTGGTGACATCAGATCATTTTGCTGTCGGATTTCAAGGAAATGTTTTCAAGACTGTAATAAAACGTTCCCCCTATAAACATTGTAAAGACAAATGTTTGTGATGTTGTTGTGCCTATCGTAATCTTATAGTTTAACGCAAACTCAGTTCCGTTTAAACTCAATTTTCAAAACAAAAACATAGTGCATGGTGTCAAAAGGCAGATTTCACAGAAATTACTATCTATTTCTTATATTTTCAACAAAAATGTGTCTATGTCTTGCTAAATTCCGCCGAAAAATGACTTCGCGGTGGGCAAAACATCGGGCGAGAAATGTTGTTCCTTGGTCCCCACGCCATCTTGGATTTGGGGCGGCCCGGATTTGGCGTAGCGCTGACTTTTCTAAAACACAATGCTTTTGTGTATGAACATTTACGAATACTCTAGTTATTGGTGAAAATTAAAATTCTTATTTTCTTTTTATTCCCATGAATCTCACAAACTTTTATTGGACGCTGTGCGTTCTGCTGTACTGACTTACCTTTCGATGCGGTCGCACAGAGCTAATGGCGGCGCGGCGCGACGAAATTACACCATTCCGTTTTCATCTTTAGTTGTCAGATCGAAAACTTTTTTACCTTTTCATCCAGCGGTCGGCGCCCCAAAAAAGGCTGGGACCAGCAGGCGTTTTCTAGGGATCTGTCTTAGTCCTTAAAACTTCGATGATGTGCGTGTGTGTGTGTACTATTTAATGTAACATGTGAATGCGGGAGGGCGCTGCGAGATCATCGAGGCAACCATTGTTTTGTAGTAAAAATTATGACGAAAATTTGTACACGATGTAGCGGTATACAATTATTACATCGATAACGAAAAATGCCATTTTTTTAGGATCTTCCTGTCAATCAGAATTGAACCTGGTGGGGGTCATGCTGTCTAAATTCACATAATTTTCCATCCATTCACGTACTGTATTTGAAAACCTCGACCTGGAAACATGTGAGTGGAATCCTCTTCATGGCGACCACCTGTCCATCGCGACCGTTTTTGCTTGGTCCGCCGGGTGGTCGCCTTGGGCAGGTTTGACTGTATGTGTGAGGCACATCTAACGTGTGAATAATGAAATGTGAGTCACCCATTCATCAAAATAATCAAAAAATTCCACAACTGTCGTGCGTACGGCTTCGTATTGCATTTTGTCTATACGCAACTCACATGCAACGTTTATACGCTCAAGTGTGACAGGGCCATCATGTTGTTCTGTACAGGGTACACCTGTGAAGCAGTGTGTTTAGCACTGAGTGCACCTACCCTGTATAAAGAAAACAGAAACAGATAGATAAACTTCACAATAGTAACTGACTTATGTAGTACCTTATACTATACATAGTTGACTACACATTAGTACATGTTAGTATGTACTCCATTATTTGACCTTTACTTTGATATTGCAATTGTTAGTTGCATTATCATTATATTGAATATATATTTAACTAGACATTAGTAACGTTACATGTTAGTATGTACTCCATTGTTTGACCTTTACTTTGATATTGCAATTGGCCTTTGGGCAAGGTTTCGTGAAAAAAAATCACATATCATCATGAATTAATGAGTCCAAATTATCATACAGCCTACTAGTACTACATCTATACAATTACCAAGAAGAGATGTAGGAAGTTGAAAATACTACTATAGAGTATACTAGATGTTTATATGCACATGAATATGTACATGTATATGGTTGTTAACATCTGACATGTGCTTAGCCCAGTGGGGCAAACATGTACAATAAAGGTCTCTATTTATTCATTATCACTGACAATAAACATAAATTGAAATACAAAAGATGCATCTTCTTGTAATCATGTGACTTTGATCCATTTGTATACTAAGATATCATCGAGGCATAATCAGTCTCCATTTGATTGACTATGACTCATGTGAATAAGCTACTGGGTATTAAGTGTCTCTCATTCCATCATAATGTAGGAGATGACAATGTGGAGGATACAGAAAGTGAAATCCAATTTCTGAAATAGAGATTGAACGATACACCACCCTCTGTAATTGGGCTGACAATATTTCTGGCTTAACTATTCATAAGCACATCAATATCAGCATCAATTCATAATGGCACCATCTCCATTTTATCAAAGAGTAAGATCGAATTTAGTTGGTACATTGTACAGTCAAACCTGCCCAAGAAGACCACTCAGGGGAACAATAAAATCTGGTTTATGTGGACAGGTGGTCACTATATACTGGATTCTTAATGCTTGAGTCAATGGGGAAAAGTATTAAAGGGATGACCAAAAATTGGTCACATTGGCCAGGTGGTCAATATGTACAGGTGGCCACACCACAAAAACCTTCTCTTCCCTCATCCTGATAAACAAAACCAGTGCATGATCGTCATTTACACTACAGTGTACATACAATGTAAGCTGTACACTTGACCCAAATTCAGTCTCAAGTGTAATGAGTTTGCCATTGAGCATCTTGTATTTTTCCATGTACCATGTGATAGATATCAAGCCTTCCCCTCTCGACACCACCCCACCACTTGTTCATTCCCTACATCAAACTACTTTCTACACAAGGAAGCCCTGGGGTGCGTAAATCATCTTAATTGTGCGACTGGTTTCCGCTCGTCAAAAACACTCAGTCTGAGTGCCTCAAAGACAACCCCCTGTGACTTACAATTAGAATCCAGGTTAAATACCTAGTATTGAGAACTCTACTCAACCTGAATACTAGTAGTATACCGGTAGTTTACATTTGCAGTTCAAAAGCCATTTTCATTTGGTTAGACTCTGCAAGATTTAGTCAAAAACGAGAAAAGATTGCAGAATTGGTATTGAGAACTCTACTAAACCTTTATACATTAGCAGTTGTTTTACATTTGTATACGAAAAGCCATTTCATTTGTTTACATTCTGCAAAATTTACAACAGAGATTCCTATCAGGATGCTAGGATTGTGTTAGGGCAGTCTACCATTAATAAATCCTGACTCTGAAGTCAATCTATTGATCTAAAGTGAGATGAATCCAAGTTGAAAAGTCTTTTAAGGGAATATCTTTAGATTTACAGACTCTGATCGGGATCTCTACTGGCAGAATTGGCGGTTCTACCAGATCGCAATCTGTTCCCTGACGTGTACATGTGGACTTGCTGCGACCCTCTGTGACACGGTTCTCCTAGATCTATCAACCAAATCACATAATCTCTACACACGTCAGCAACACACAATAATCTATGACTGCTTTCTCTCCATTTCACTTTGGTCGCAACGATAAACGTGAAATCTGATCCGAGCATTCCGAAATATTTTATATCTAATCAAGGCGGTTAGAAAAAACATGACTTAATTACGTTAACGAGCTTTGGCCATGACTTAGGTAAAACCTCGACCATGATTGGGAGGTAATGAGATCTCACCCTGATTGAATCTATACCTGATGGATATAGTCCGTACGACTGATCTTGTTGCCTATCGATTCTGTGGCTTTGAACGTCCAGCAGACCTCACCCCCGTGCCATACTGTTTGCGCCCGTGAGGATTCGGGGCATTTCTGTTCCAATCAACGTCCCACATTGGCAGTGATTGCACCATGTATCTTGCCATGCATTATTTAGCATCCAGCGACATGCACACTGCCATGTTTGTGTGAAACTTACATGTACAATTCATCGCCATTCATCTTACTTACTGTAAGTTACTAATGCTTTTAAATGTGTTATATAAACAAAGGTTCAAACCAACACAAAAAAATTGTTTTTTCCAATAGTTGATCTGTGAATTTCTCTTAGGACAAGCACCCTATGGGATTGTCACGAGGCTAAAGGATGGGATGAAGTCTTATGAGAAGAAGTCTGGCGTTGAAGTTTAGGTGATGCACATTTCATAGGTGTTCCACCTAGATTCTGAGAACGATATAAATGACCATGCTTGTCAATCTCTCACCAGGATTGTTCTACAACACAATGAGGTACTGTACTACATCAGTTCAAAGTAATTTAAGGAGGACAATTGACAGGGGTTGAAATTCAATTTTGGGAATAGGTGCACTGATATACTTTACCTAAAAATTTAAGCAGCACAGAAAAAAATCTTCTCTTCAGAAATGAAATCTGAAATTCTATGACTAGCTTCAAACAAGTGATATATAAGAAAGGCATTAGTCTTCTTTTTTTTCTGACACTTTTACGAATGTAACCCTAAACAAAATACCTAGGTGCACCCAGTCACAAATTAGGTGTACACTTCCAATTTTGGGTGCACAAAAGTGAACATGCACCCAGTATTTTGAACCCTGGTTAAGAAATTGTTTTCTCAACATACAGTGTGTGTATAGATTATCTTAAGCTTTAACAATAGTCTTCAGCCATTTTGGTTTTATTCTTGAGAACCTCAACAAAGATCTGATTTGTTCAATGTCCCTTCCAAACAACCCTAGGCTATAGTCTGTCCTAGAAGTACACAAATAACTCATTAACATAAACCAGCAGCTGGCAAAAATCAATATTGGAGAATTAATGTATTTCTGATGAGTATTCAGTAATACTTTATTATGTAAAAATAACCATGATTCAACTGCGGTGAAATGGAAAGACTTCATATGGAAAGGTTAGCTCAAATTTCTAATTTTTTTTACACTTAAATGTGAAGAATATGCTGTACACTAAGTGTACAATAGACTTAGTACATTTATGTATGTAACCCTGCGCAAATATCTAGGTGCACCGGTGCATCCAGAGTCAGAAATTTGTGTAGTTATATGCACCCAGAATTTCGAGCCATGTAAATATGCACGTAGTTGTCAAAACAAACATAATTATTTACGCTAAAATAAAATATATACTTTAGAAATTGAATGAAGACCAGTGCATCCACAGTCAGAAATGTGTGCAGTTATGCACCCAGAATTTAGAGCCATGTAAATATACATATACAATGTAGCTGTGGTCAAAACAAACATAATTATTCATGCTAAAATAAAAAATACATATTAGAAATTGAACGAAGACCAGTGCACCGACAGTCATCTATAAATGTGGCGTACACAGCTCCAATAATTTTTGGGGTCACAAGAGGGCATATGCAGTGATGCACCCAGTATTTCGAGCCATGTAAATATCGATGTGGTGAAAACAAACATGGCTGTTTGTGCTAAAATCAAAGGTACATAAAAAAGAATGATAATTGAATCAAAACAACATCGATGAAACGGAAACTTCCCACAAACAAAAGTGGCTACATCCGCTTGGAAGCGACACAGGAAGTGCCGATTATCATGGCCATATCATGGCAGACGACGTTTTATCGTAAATCTTACATTATTGACATCCACGGCGCACAAAAACACCGCGAGCAACTCATTTTCATAATCTCTTGATCACACAGATGTCTCCACGAGGAAAACTGATCGTGGCGTGAAATTTAGGGGAATTTCGTGAATGTTATCGGCCTGATAAAGTGGGAGTCGGAAAATGTCATTTTTGGGAGATTGCAGACGACTCAGGTGAGCAATCAGGGGCAACACCTGAAAATCGGAGTCGCCGCATTCTCGCACGAATTCCAGCGGTCTAACAGCAAAACTGGGCGTCAAAGATCGCTCTATGGCTTCTTCATACCCTCTTGTACCTGTGGACTGAATATCTAGGCGGGAATCAAAGAGAAAGGGCGACAAACCTGCGTTTTTTCGGCGATTCCCCCGATTACCGCCGCCACTGTCAGCCATCTTGGTTGATGACATCACCTGTCAGCCTCGGTTTGGAACACCCTTCGTTGCTGTACTTCTGAGGCCATCCGCTAGAGGACGTCTGTAACAGGTGTGCATAACATAGCGTAGTGTCTACTTTTACTTTCAGTCCGCGTCACACAGCGGTAAAATGCCAGTAGCTCTCCCGTTGTGCCTTTAGGAAAGACACTTAAAAACACCAATTTCCTCACTTCACTCAGGTGAAAATGAGTACTTAGCTTCGGTTAGGGACGTCCCTCTGATAGGACGCTAAAACCTAACGTTACTGACTTCCAAAAGGCCGTCGTCTGCATGCAAAGTAATGATCACAATATATACCTGGTATAAAACCTGGTGTTCTCAGTCCTATCGTTAGTCACTGACGAAAGACAGCGGATGCTGTCTGAAACGTCTGACTGTTTCAAAATTTTATCCAGTTGCTTGAGTAATTATTTTTGGCGTATCTTACTACCTGGATGTCTAACTTTCATCAACGTAATGATCACAATGATTTAAGTTTTGGTTGACGTCGTGTCGGCGTAACGGTCAGAGTGTTTAGCCTAGAACCCAGAGGTCTCTGGTTCGAATCCCCGCCAACATGCCACCAATGTTCTGCCCTGCGAAAGACACTTTGCACGACATTCCTAACTCTGTCCAGGTGTAAAATGGGTTCCTGACTTCGGTTGGGGAGGTGAAAGGCGGTTGAAGGAGAGGGTTGGGCTCTCATATTTCAAAGGTAGAAGCTGTTCAGAAAAGAGCTGCCAGATTTGTTACAAATCCATACAAGTTAACACACATGATAGTACCACTAAACTTGTTTCTGACTTGGGTTGGGATACTTTAAGAAACAGAAGAATAGCTAACAGACTTACTGTTACAACATTACAGAAAGCAAGGCAACACAAAGTAGCCCTGCCGGTCGAAACCATGCCACTTGAAGCCAGCCCCGCGCCAATCGCGACACTCTTACCCAAATTCTCACAAGGCTCTACCGTTTCATGAAGACTGCTATAGATACTCATTTTACCCTCAGACTGTGAGAGATTGGAACTCACTTCCGCATGACATTACCACCCTCCTAAAAGCAGGACCCCTATCGCTCGATTCGTTGGCTCCCTCGCGTAGGGCCCTACGCGAGCGAGCCAACGAATCGAGCGATAGGGGTCCTGCTTTTAGGAGGGTGGACATTACAGACATCGCCGAACCTGCCAAGTTTAAGGAAGCCGTGCTCCGGCACCTGGGAGAACAATAACAACACATCGTACTCCTCCCTAAGCGCTTTACTCCAACAGGAGTGTTGCTTAGCCTTAGTACCCTATCAAGATCACGAAGATCAGAGCTCTCCAATTCACACGCCCGCGCACCTAGTACATGTACCTGAACCCGCGCAGGGCCGCTGGAGGTTATCACTGATGAAAGACATATGCGAGGACGCATGGAAAAGGCAAGGTCAAGTTCGGGTGAGGGCATGCGATGACGCACAGAAGAAACAAAGTCAAGGTCAGCAGAGGACGAAACAGCTTTGAGGCTTTGGAACAAAAACACACGACCCCGTACCTTCGCCAAATGATGTTAACCTTTTCGAGTGACGCGTTATAAATGTTTCTTTCATCATGCAAATAAGGTCCTTTTTCGCATAAATTATATCAGTTGATCATTTTTCTCTATCCAAATAAAACAAGTTATTCAAAATAAAAAAGTCTTATCATATTTCCGTCATAAATTATATAACGTTGGGTAACATAAATTCGCGGGGTACTTAAATTCGGGATTTTTCGAAAACGGGGTATTTAGGGATATGTGCTAGATGCAACATCAGTAATACCGCTAGAAATGCAAACTTGACAGACTAACGTATTCAGAACACTGTCTGAAAAGCTTCGATAACCATGTATTAGAAGTTGGCTACGTCAAAAATTCTCCGTCCCTTATTGTCACAGTCTGAGGGCTTCGTGGGAGAATATACTACATAGTTGTTCGCTGGTTTATAAGACAAATGTCACATCCGCTTCCTTCTCAACACAATTATTTACAATACAACTTATTAGAATCTCTTTTGCTAACCTACAACTGGACTCTAAGTGTGATTAATCATCAGAACGCCTCTTTGTTGCTACAACCAATGGCTACGGCACTACGGTGAATTTTCCCGCCGCCATATTCGTTACCCAGAATCCTGCTATTCGGCAGACGACAAACGTTTGCGAGGAACACTTTTTTGTCCAAATGTTGTGTGTGATAGTGGACTGATGGCGATATTTTCCTCAAAGTTTGCTCTTAGCACAAGCAGAAACACATGGACATAGTAGTATTACCATTTCTACGGCATCCAGCTAACGCCCCGATGAATAATGTACAAATTTCCATGACGGTGGGGATGAACTTTGAGTGACGTTCTACCGACTCAACAAACGGGATGTTAGAAGGCCTGATGTGTGTGGTACGGCCGTTTTTTCGTGTATTTTTTTACTTGGACACGTCTATATCCATAGCACTCTCCTCAAGCCAAGGATGGAACGAATAGCTGCTGTATAAAATATAATTAGCGGTAAGATATTCAAGACGAATCTTCTCTCCCGAATTAATGTTCACCCCTGTCCAACAGCACCGCCATTGTGCGTGCGGCGGACGGTAGTTTCAAGTTGAAATATTATGGTGTCAGCACGACTAGAGACAAAATCTACCATATATATATGATAAGTGCAAAGATAGTACATGATACTGACAGAATAATAGAAAAAAAGGATGGTTTATTGTTCTGCTAGATTGATTTCAGTCAACCATTATCGGAAAAATCCCGAATTTATGTTACCCAACGTTACATGGCGACCTGATTAGCATGATTTATGTCTGGTGATATTCACATAGTTCCCTAATGCCGCAGGTATCAAAGTCCTGTCATGTATGCTACCCAACTGGTTAGCAATAGAAATATATTTCAGTTATAAAAGTAGTCATCTTCAATTCTGTATAATCTCAATGGAACACAAGACTCAGTCTTAGGAATGTCTGCTGAAATACACAATCCTTGCAGCTATATCTTTTTCCAATTCACCATCAGCAAAGGTAACAGTCGTATCTAATAAAACATTGTGATCACTTACTGTACACATCCATACTTCTGAACATGCCAAAGTCAGTCTAGTCGCAGTCCGTCAAAATCATTGGAATGGTGCCTCTACAATGCCTTCCTAACTATAAGGGATAGTTATGGATACCGGTAGTACAGTTGAGCAGAAAATAGGGTAAATCGCCATCAGGAGAATGATCCTGTGGTAATCGTATCATTTCCTCTTGGAAAACTTCTAATGATACCCTATGGTTGATGCATTCCCGTGGCAAATTATTCTTTCTATTTGGCAAAATTTCACAATTTTTCAGCCAGCGTACATGTAGATAAGCTGAAATGACGCCAGCTATATTTTGACACCCCGTTCATACTAGGCTTCGCTGATCCGGATCATATCCGGATCAGTGCTGATCCGGATATATCCCTTTGCGTTCATACCAGGGTTATGCGAATCCGGATCTGCATGATCCTGTCCAAAAACAGATCCGGATATATCCGGCTAGGTGCCGCTTGGTTAAGTTAGACAGGTCAAAGGGTAAAGTTTACTACAGTAGAGTAAAGTAAAAAAGTAACAAAAGTATAGCTGTAGAGTAGAGAAGATTGTTTCGGCCAGGTAGGAGTCCTTTAGAACAGTTCTAAAACGTCTAAAAGTTTGAAACGTTCTTTAGAACAGCGCGTCTTTCTTTAAACATGTCAGGTGGGAATACCCATGTCGCGGCGCTTTGTGCCATATTTAGCTAACGTTATATAAGTAACGTTGGGTAACATAAATTCGGGATTTTTCCGATAATGGTTGACTGAAATCAATCTAGCAGAACAATAAACCATCTTTTTTTTCTATTATTCTGTCAATATCATGTACTATCTTTGCACTAATCATTTATATGGTAGATTTTGTCTCTAGTCGTGCTGACACCATAATATTTCAACTTGAAACTACCGTCCGCCGCACGCACAATGACGGTGCTGTCGGACAGGGGTGAACATTAATTCGGGAGAGAAGATTCGTCTTGAATAACTTACCGCTAATTACATTTTATACAGCAGCTATTCGTTCCATCCTTGGCTTGAGGAGAGTGCTATGGATATAGACGTGTCCAAGTAAAAAAAATACACGAAAAAACGGCCGTACCGCACACATCAGGCCTACGGGAACAACCCGTGTGTTGAGTCGGTAGCTATAGAACGTCAAAGTCGACATCCACCGTCATGGCAACGTGTACATTATTCATGGCAAGTTAGCCGGATGCCGTAGCATTGATAATACTACTATGTCCATGTATTCCTTGTTGTGTTAGGAGCAAACTTTGAGGAAAATATCGTCCTCAGTCCACAATCACACGCAACATTTAGACAAAATAGTGTTCCTCACAAACCTTTGTCGTCTGCTTGACAACAGGATTCTGGGTAATGATATGGCGGCGGGAAAATACACGTACCGTAGGTTGTAGCAACAAAGAGGGGTTTTGATGATTGATCACACTTAGAGTCCAATTGCAGGTCAGCAATTTTAATAAAATAAGTTGTCTTGTAAATGATTGTGTTTAGCAGGAAGCGGATGTGACATTTGTCTTATAAACCAGCCGACAACGATGTAGTGTGATTCTCCCACGAAGCCCTCAGACTGTTCCAATAAGGGACGGAGAGTTTTTGTCCTCGTCGCCTTCTAATGCATGCTTATCGAAGTTTTCAGACAGTGTTCTGAATACGTTAGTCTGTCAAGTTTGCATTTCTAGCGGTATTACTGATGTTGCATCTAGCACATATCCCTAAATACCCCGTTTTCGAAAAATCCCGAATTTAAGTACCCCACGAATTTATGTTACCCAACGTTACATTTAATAGGTGTAAAGTGTTAAGTGTGACGTCAAACCAAACAATGTATCCGGATACGCGAGCCGGATTGCGTTCATACCAGGGTTCACCCCGCAGCTGATCCGGATAAATCCACCTCCAGATGTGGATACAATCGTATCCGGATATATCTGGATCATATCCGGATCAGGACCGTTCATACTAGGCTTCGCGGATCCGGATCAGCGCTGATGCGGATATGATCCGGATCAGCGAAGCCTAGTATGAACGGGGTGCCAGACAAAAATGTAGTCGACGCAGGGTTCACCTTACACCCTACGGTTCCAAAACTGGCCCCCTGCGTACTCTCCAAGCAGAGCATGGGTTTCGGCTGGTTTTTGACGTGTTTTTAGGCGGTTTTGTCGGGCTTTCTACTTTGTCATCTTTTTTTTTTGTATAGTTGGCTATACAAAAAAAAAGACAAAGTAGAAAGCCCGACAAAAACGCCTAAAAACACGTCAAAAACCAGCCGAAACCCAAGTTCTGCTTGGAGAGTACCCCTGCGAACATTTTCCTGTACATGATTACGCCAATCCAGGCGTTCTTAGGAAGACGAAGGAAGTTTCCAAGAATCTTCCAGGGAATTAAGACGAAAACATGTCGTGGGAAGACGTCTTGAGTCATGGTGCGCTGGCGTGAGAAAAACAGGATGTTTTCGACAACATGGCGCTCTTTTTTACGAGACGTGTATGTTTTCGTGTCTGTTAGAGTGCACCTCCAATGAGAATATAATCAGAACAAGCTGCACCACTTGATAGCCTAGCCTGTACCAGGCCCCCCGGGTCGCTGGGAAAATAGTAGAAATTGGCCAAATAGAGTCAATTGTATGCTAAGGGAGTCGGCTGCGGAGAGAGGGTCCAATCTGCAAGCCTGCAAGTAAAACCCTGGCAGATATTCTCCCTATAGCCGGCGTAGTTAGTCTGGTAGAGACTATTTATAGCGGGATATCACAATATAGCCTAACATCAAAAGTTATCTGCCACCAAAAAATCACGACCATAGCATGTCCAGGACGAAATATACAAAATCAGGAGGTGCCGCTGCAATACGAATAAAAGCCGCCACGAGGCCTATAATCACCATGGACCTTCGTCTTCGAAAGACCTACCCACCTACCAAAGAACCCTTACTTAGCTTCTTGGGCACAATATCACCGTCACGGGAGCGACGTAATTGAAACCAACGCCGTAAAAATTCTCCGGCGTGTACGAATTAAGCTAGGCGGGCGGGCAACACACCCTGCACCGAGGAGATACTTGGGGGCTCCCGTTGGGGTGGGGAGAGAAATATCGACCCTTGCTGTTCGCTAACGGAGTACATTTAACAGTCTTCGAAGAACACGAAAATCAATATACGTCTTTGCAACATGCAGATTCGATGATTCCATTTAAGGACACTGTGATAAGTGATTTTGCACTTGACCTCAGAAGATACAGTGACCTATCATCACATGTACGTGAGACTATGCAGACCACACTTGTAGCCTGGTAGGCCGTGTACGGGTACTCTCCAAGCAGAGGTTGGTGGGGAAGATTGTCACCTTTTCATCATACGCCCCGTTTTTTTGTCCGCTCTTGTTATCTATCGTGTGGGGATATAATGATACACGATAAATGTTCTAAAGATTTGGGTCTTGTCATTGTTACGTCCAGTTGAAGTAATTAATTGAAACCAACCCCGTAAAATTCCCCCAGCGTGCGCTAATGAAGTGGGCGGGAAGGCACCACTCCCAAGACCGTAGAGATACCGGGGAGCTCACGGTGGCATGGTAACGTATCCAGGCTAAGCTGTTAACCTGGTCACCAGTCTCTACGGGTCGGCTCAGGGGTGTTCTACCGGGCACAGCATGGCCCGTTTCTGTCATCCTGTCTTCTAAGCTAGCATGTCGAGTTATCGCTTCCCTGGAGCGAACTCCTTAATTCACCACCGGGGGCGCTAATCTGCCTGGGCGGGAGGGCAACACTTCCAAGGCCGTAGAGATACCGGGGAGCACACGGTGGTAAGGTAACGAGGCTAAGCACACTTGCTGTCCACGCTTGTTACACGTGAACGGAAAAGAGGGAGCACGAACGCTTGTAAATATAGAGGCAAGCATGCCACGCCGCACATGTCACAGGGTAAAGATGACGCACAACTATGTCCTTTATGTTGTTTTATAAACACTCCTTACGTCAATATGGGAATATATGGCCTATGTAATGTAAACCAACGTGTTATGTACAAACATACAAATGTTCATACATTACAATGTAGTAACTCTACTTTACTCTAAATCTCTTACCATCTACCGGCATACAATATCCAACCATACAATATGTAACGTTATGTTAAATAAGACATCATCCCAATCATATCTAGAATAATCTAATTCCTAACGTCTGGATAAAATTTCACAAAAACACATTGTTACTTTGTAATTGATAGTCCAGACCTCCAGATACTTTATTTGAATGAATACATCTAGCAAAAAATAGCCCAAACTTCCCACGTGCATTAGTTCTGTCATTCTTTCAGCTTGTTATTGAGTTGTGATCAGTTGTTAGTACTGTAAGCTTGTTGTTAATCAATATTTGGTCTCTCGATGCCAGTTTTTAGACTGCTTTTAAAAATTTCGGGCTTGCAGAAGCAGTCAAGCTTGATGGGGAGGGGTGTTAGTAGCCTCTACCAGGCTCCACAGGGCGCTGGAAAAATAGCAGAAATTGGCCAAATAGACGGACAACATGCCAGGGTTAGGGGAGTTAGTCTTCTAAAGGAGAACAGTTTGCGACTAACTCCTGTAGTATGTTATCCGTCTATTTGGCCAATTTCTACTATTTTTCTAGCCACCTCTGGAGCCTGGTAGAGGCTAGTGTGTTAGGCTGTATAACAAAAGCGGGCAGTCACTAGTTGTACATGCGGTGCGCGTATGATGACTGCATGCCACCACCCTGCCACCCCCCGGGAGGAAACATGCGCTCGTCCGGCCGCCTGCGCTGTATGGAACCACGTGGTGGGCAGGTTGGTCGCACAAAGGAGGCCACGGGCACACGTGACCAATGAATGATCGGCCGAACACCGGTTCTCACTTCACTTGTAGCTCAGCTCTGCGCCAAAACGGTATCGCCGGTGGATAGCTCGTCTATCGACGATTTAACAAGCCCTGTTGTACACTAGCGATTTTCACCCGGATTTTATTTATCATTATGGACAGAAATATGACGAATACGTGTATGTTTCTGCTGGCGGTGGTGGCTGTGTTCGTGGTGACTGGGCCACGGATGATTCTAGGACAAGACCGGGAATTCGAGAAAGGTAGGTTTGGATCGCCTTTTTATGTAGGTTTGGGTCATACTTTTATGTACAACACCTTAGGCAGTCGTCATAGAAAAGACAGGAAGTCGGTGTCTAGAATCCGCGTGACGTATTCCTTGGGAATCTGATAGGGGTAGCGTGCGCGTGCTGCAAGCCTAAACTCTACCAGCCTCTGTGGGTCGCTGGGAAAATAGTAGAAATTGGCCAAATACAGTCAACTGTATGAAGGGGGTCGGCTATGGAGATAGGGTCCAATGTTACCCTCCATGGCCAAAGTCCCCCGGCAAATGTTCTCCCTATAGCCGGCGCGGTTAGTCTGGTAGAGACGACTGCAAGCCTTGTCATGTGATGTTATCCCACGGTTTGTTCTCGGCGTGTCAAAGAAAGGAATTACTTGTAATAGCAAGGACATTATCCTTGGTGACAGCTACCCTGAGGGTTCTAAGGTAGTGAGGCGGGCATCCGGCTAGCTTTGCAGGTGAATATTTACCGATAGAAAGCTGTGGCTGTTTTGAACTGAATTCATCTCTTGGAATCAATGGCATTATATATTATACATTATATCAATGACTCTTATAAGGTGGCTTTTGACACTGTTTCTATATGTGATCGCCATGTTTACCTCTTGACCCCGTGTACTTCTAACTTTGATACGACTACCAGTGATAGGTGAGGTGAGGGAGAGTGCACCTTATCGGTTTATCCCGGGCAGTCTGCCAAGGCAATACTAGCCTCAACTACCAGGCCTTCCTAAGGGGGAGAGAGTAGAATTTAGCAAAACTAGGGTGGATATTTGTCCAGGAGAGTCACTCTGCGGGAAGGGCGACATAAGTGCGTGGGCAAATGAAACCAGATTCTCTACCAGACTGACTACGCTGGGAGAATAACATTACTCGCTGGTAGGGAGAGCCGACTAAAAACAGGGCACAGGATAAAAAGGTCACAATCTTCCCAACCAACCTCTGCTTGGAGAGTAGAATGATTTACCAGGGCCTATAAACGGTGGTTGACCGGCCGCGCAGTCATTTACCGAGGGAGAAATATTAACCTTACCGTGGACTGACTCTTCTGGCCAAATTATTCCTTTTTTGCCGAATTCTACGATCGTACCCTCGTAGGAAGGCCTGGCCGCTGAGGATCGAGGCTAGTAAAACCCTATGGTGGCCAAACGCCCCTGTCAAATTATTCCCACTGTACCCAGCGTAGTGAGTCTGGTAGAGACTAGGCTATATCTATTCTCCAAGCAGAGGTTTAGGTCGAGTGGGGTAGGAGTGTCCGGGATTTTTAACGTTTCTCTCGGCCCTTAAAAATCCCGGACACTCCTAACGTTACCCCACTCGACCTAAACCTCTGCTTGGAGAAAAGGCTATATCGCCACAGGCATCTAGTGCTTGGTGCTGCAAGACTAATGATTGCTAATAGCGTGTTTTGAGCTGAGCAGACAGATTCCCGCAGACAATGTCAACATTGGTACAATAGGGCTGGTGTTACACTACTGTCGAGTATGGAGATCTGGTAGCTTCTTTTATTGTGCAGGTCGTTTTCTTGACCTGGGGGCATGTTAGCTAGTTTTCACTAGCGACTTTACAGTATACAGTAAATCACAAACACCGACTGTTTCGTTGTGCATAAGAATTCCCACTCTACATCATTTATCTAGGAGAACCATTATCGACCTTGACCTTCGTTTTCCCAACCCCAAAGCTACCTACCTACGAAGTATCATACGGATCCACCCACAGCTTCTAGACTAGTTATGCTGTACATGTCTACAAACAAACAAACAAACAAACAGACAGACAAACCACCAAAAACATAACCTTTTTAGTTCTTAGCGAAGGTATAACTGACTTTACGACTCTTGTTTTTACGATAACGGTGTTTTAATGTTAGCGGTGATGCGGTCCAAGGTCACCAAGCTAAGATACGTGATCGCCATAAATCAAAGAATGTTTCCGTGACGTAGAAAATGATAACTATTTGTGTAATACATGACTGAGGAATTATCGGAATTCATATAACGTAACGCAGAAGCGTGCTGTGACATCTCTTGATTTTAAATCACTTTGCAGCGCGTAACGTTATTTGACAAGAATGAACATTCGCTTCTAACGTTACGTATACATATTGTATGAGAGCACTATTTTAGTTTGAAGCAATATTTCAAAGGGGCGGGGGGAGGACGGGCAGTACTGAAAGCCGTAGCCGCGCTGGTGAACATATCACCGTGAGGTCCCCGATATCTGTACGGTGCTGGGAGCGTTTCCCAACCGCCCAGTTCATTAGCGCACGCCGGGGAATATTTACGGGATTTGGGTTTCAATCATTTCGCTCGTAGCCTGGATGCCAGACCCCCAAACTCTAAAATATCTATCGTGTGGGTATTTCAGAGTTTGGGGGTCTGACATCCAGGCTATTTCGCTCTCGGTCGTAATCAGAAAGGCCTACTGGGAAGATAAGTTGTCTGCAAAACACCCTTAAGCAGTTAAGCCGGCCCGTGAGAATTTGTTACGGCTATGCAAGCAAAAGTTGTTACCTTCTTCTCATATGTCTACAATTGGGGGTCTGGCATCCAGGTTACTCGTTTCCTGACAGCCAGTCTGATTTTTCTGTCAGAAAACTGGGACATGTGGAAAGAAAGGTCACAATGTTCGCGATCAACCTCTGCTTGGAGAGTACCGGAGCGTAACACAGTAGCACTGACTAGTTAGTGGAAAACTTGACAGTTGTAAGGTCTTGTAACCTTCACCCGTTTTCTGACAGTCTGACAATCTGTCAGAAAATGGGGCATATTCTGAGAGGAGAAAAGATCACACTCAACCTCTGCTTAGAGTAGCTTCTAAAAACGTAACACAGCAACACCGACTGTCGAACTGTGAGCATTTCGCCAAAAGCTCCTGTGTACTTTCGGTCACGGGGTGTCCTTCTGATAGTGACCTCCACCCGTTTTCTGACAGTGGGCCCAATTTTCTGTCAAAAAATGGGGCATGATATGAGAGGACAGATCACACTCTTCCCAAACAACCTCTGCTTGGAATAGCTCCTTCCTGAAACGTAACACAGTAGCTATGAACAGTTTCGTGAAAAGCTCGTGTGTGCTCTCGGTCACGGAGTGTCCCCCCGACCACCCATGTCTGACACCTGATACTCCCCTACGTGACCGCGGCTGGGAAAGGCGTGCGCTCGGCGTGCACACCTCCGTGTTCACCGTGCAGCCATCGATCTGTGGGCCTGACAAACACACAAAGAGCTCTAATAAAGGACAATTTACTGCATGGCGGTTCGCAAGAGTGAGCTCTCCCGCCCGAAAGCTTGACTGAGAATTCATAATGCCGTATTAAGATACTATAGTGTTATACTATTATGCGAACAGATTGGTAGTTAAGTTAGTGTTATGAACCCACTAATAAACCACTTAGACTATAATTCAGTATTGTAAACCCCCTTACATGAAAGTGTAATAGCCCAGGAGATAGCCTTATTCTGAGAAAGTGCCATGCGGTCATTCCATGTGTTGGAATAAAGCTAAAGTCATGTAAGCTCTGCAGTCTCTGTCGTCTGGCTCTCTGTATCTGCGTCCAATGGCCTTAACATCGGTCCGCAATAGTTAGGTAAATATGAACGATGGCGCCATAATCCCTGACCGACATAAGAAGGGCACTTCGAAGGGCTTGACTGAGAATTCATAATGCCGTATTAAGATACTGTAGAGGCCAAAATGCTGGGTGGATAAGTGTAGCAAATCAATTTTTGACACGTCTCTTTGTCATAACGTTACATTGATTGATCGATAAGATGGTGCTTGCAATGAATAGAAGAGCGGATTAACCATAATGGCATTCTGATGTACCTCGTTGTATTACATATAAATCGTCAAGAAATTGTTGGAAAGGGACGACGATTAGCCTCCACCAGGCCTTCCTACGAGGTACGTTTTGTAGAATTCGGCAAAAAAAAGTTTATAACTTGCCAGGAGACTCAGTCCACGGGAAGGTTAATTAACATTTCCCCCTCAGACACTGCTTACAAATGAAACCCTACGGTGGCCAAGCTCTCATAGCAATTATTCCCTATAGCCGGCGTAGTCAGTCTGCTAGAGACTAGAATGAAGGTATCGCTTGCTGACAATCACAAACTACCCCCCCACACACACACACGCACTATTTTCGAGTTAGGAAAATGGGCAGTCAGGATGGGTTGCCTTCCCCCTCAACGTATGCACGACGATTTCTAAGCATATGTTCTATGGCAGAAACTCTGTTCTACCGCGCAACTAGGAGTCCGTAATAATGAAACAACAATGGTGTGTATACTAAAAACGATTATTGATGATGATGATTGAAGACCTTTATTGTATGTTCGTGCCCCGAGGGGCTAGATACAGGTCGTTTAACACAAACCAAACTAACATCTAAGTGACATATACAGTGAAATATGTACAGTACATTGTGTAAACATACATGGTAGAAGAAAAGGATAAGCTAAGCTAATCTAGTAAAGTCAACTTCTTCTCGCTTCTTTGTACATGTGTAGATGTATGAACAGATCATGTTTCTTATACAAGGGTTATCTAGACGCAACAAAAATATGAATTTATCCGTTGCGTTTAAATATTCAAAGCATGGGAATTTCTCATTAATACATTTGAAAAGAACATTTCTTTCTATATCGTAAAGTTTACAATCTAAAATGAAGTGCCGCTCATCTTCTATTTGATTTAACTCACAAAATTGGCAAACTCTATGTTCTAGAAGCGTGTGGTTGTGCCTTCCTGTTTCAATATGTAATTTGTGACAACTAATCCTGAATTTAGTGACAGCTACTCTATGCTGTATGTTACTTATAGATAAATACTCTTCTTCCTTATACAGGGACTTAAACAGTCGGTAAGTTCGTAATTTGTTGCTATAAGATTTCTCTCTATCATCATTGTGAATTTCGGATGAGAATGTTTGGGTGTAAATATCTTTCAAACGTTGGCTAATGGAATTGATGATAGGAGTCATGTTTGTTCCCAGGGATACCTGGGGGCTCCAAACGAAGGCAAAACCACACCCTTCTAGTATCTTACGAACACCGGACGCCCAGCATCTTTTACCATTAGAATCTAGCAGAAATTGACATGAGAGAGCGTCCGCTTGTAGACTGTCAGCTGGCACGTTCTGGCGCATTCTGAGGAAATGTTTGATGGCGTTAAGGGATGCTTCAACTTGAATTGGGTACCTCCCTAGCTCCGCTCTTGACGCAAGGTTACTGGCTGATCTGGGAACATTTAGGGACTGTTTGCAGAATTTAAGATGGACGGATTCGATGGGACAGAATTTAGGACTTTTAACTGCGCCCCAAATTTCTGAGCCATAGAGTAGAATAGGTTTTACACAGGAATCAAAAAGTTTGTTTTTAACAGATAATGGGGCATTGGCTTTATCCAGTGACTGTTTGATTGCAAATAGAGCTTTTAAACCTTTGGAACTTAAAGATTTGTTATTTGCTTTGAACGTGCCAGCTGAGTTTACAACTATACCTAGATAAGTATATGACGTAACAATTTCTACAATATGACTATCAAATATAAAAGAATAGTTTTTTGGTAAGCGACCACCTTTTGAAAAAACAATAATCTTTGTTTTTCTAAGGTTTACATTTAGTTTCCAATGTGAACAGTACTTTTCTAGATTATTCAAGGAATGTTGTAGTCCCTGTTTTGACTCGGAGAAGATGACCAAGTCATCAGCATATAATAGACAGGGGACCACTTTGTTATACATAACTGGAGGATTACAGAGAGTGTTGTTGAATTGACATATAATATCGCTCACAAATAGATTAAACAACGTTGGACTTAAATTACATCCTTGTTTTACCCCACACTCGGTAACAAAAGTCTCAGTCAGACCATTTCTAGACTTCACGCAGTTCATAGTATTAGAATACATACCTTCTATAACTTTGAGAAAATTACCACCTATGCCAAGTTTATTCAATTTATACATGAGACCGTTACGCCAAACAGAATCAAATGCTTTGCTGAAGTCAATAAAGCATGCGTAGAGTTGAGAATTATTGCTCAGGTATTTTGTAACTAGTGTGCTTAGAACAAACAGGTTATCAGTGGTTCTGAAGTTTTTTCTAAATCCGGCTTGATGGGGTTGAAAGAGGTTGTTTTGTTCAGAGAATTTGACTAAACGTACGTTCAAAATAGATGAGAATAATTTCCCTAAACAGCTAATTATCGAAATGCCTCTGTAGTTGTCTGGCAGGGAGGTGTCTCCTGACTTGTGGATGGGAACAATGTGACTGACTGACCATTCTTGTGGAAAATAACCGTTTTGTAAACAAGTGTTAAAGAGATTGAGAAGGGGCTCTTTTAGCTGCATTTTGCCAGATTTTAACATTTCATTTAGAATACTATCATTTCCGCTTGATTTGTTGTTCTTTAGTTTAGAGATTGCAGCGTTTAGTTCTTCTAATGTGATCGTGCAATCAAGTACCGATGCGTTTGAAGGGGTGGACGGAAATGATGTTTGCGTATTTTGGTTTAGAAGACAGTTATCTACAGAGCTGTTTGGGGATTTGTCTAGATTTTTGAAATGCTTTAACCATTCCTCGTCAGAAATTTGGTTATCCTCAACTGTTTTTTCTGGTTTCAATTTATTGATTAAATCCCAGAAGGCACTTGGGCTTCTTTCCTTTAATAATGATAATTGATTCATAATTTGTTGATGAAAATCCCGCTTTTTCTTTTTCAATAATTTCTTGTATTCTTTTCTACATTGAAAGAACCTACCCCTAATTACTGGATTAGATGGATTTTTTTCAAATAGAGAGGCAATGTTTTTAACTTCACGCTTCATTTCCTTACATGTTTTGTCAAACCATTTCTTGTTTTGCATTCTTTGAGGGCGCTTCCTAATTCTTTTTAAACAGAGCGACTGTTCGCCCGCCTCTCTTAGAATAGCGCTAAATTCGGAGACATGTTTTTCGATTTCCATTGTGTTTGTGTTTTTTTGGCAAATAGAGGAGATAGTGTGAAGTCTTTCGGTAAAGTTAGGTTTACTAAGTGAATAGAGGAATTTTTCGGTAGATTTTTCGTTCCAGTGGAACCGTTTGGGGAGAGGTTTGGAGTTTGGGCTTTTCTGTTTTACTTCGTAATTGTGCTTTGTTGGATTTGAGTGAATCAAAGTCGAAATCATGCAATGGTCTGAGAATAGCGTAAGCGGATTAACACGAAAAGATAAAATGTGTGGGATAAAGGACTGGCTGGAAATCATATAGTCTACAGTGCTGCTGCCGCGGGGTTGATGGCAGGTGAATTTGCCCTGTAGATCGCCAGCCACCCTTCCGTTTAGAATTCTCAGGTTTGCTTGTGCGCACAGATCGATTACAAGTCTGCCAAATTTGTTCGGAGGCGATTTGTCCATGTGTTGTCTGTCCGAGGAGAATGGACAGCTTACACCCTCGTCAGTGCTTCCATCCACATAATCGATAAGATTTCCAAGCCGGGCATTCAAATCTCCACCAAGTAGTATAAACCCGGCGGAACTGTATTTAGATATTTCGTTTTCAAGAATTTCTAGTGTGTGGTTGTCTGAGTACTTATGCGTTGTAGATGCACAGGGGCTTATATATGCTGAACAAATGAACAAATCTTTGGGTAGACCTAGTAGTTGTCTATCTATCTGTACCCACAGAACGTCTGTAGATTTGGATGGTGCTTTCTTTATGAAATTTGTGTATTTTTTCTTGTAGAAGAAGATAATTCCCCCCGATGATCGTTTCGCACGTTTGCTCTTTTGTCTACTCTGATGGAAGTAATTGTAATCAGGAATGTTAATTTTTGAGTTGTCTGTGCTCCAGGTCTCTAGGAGCGAGAAGAAGTCAAATTTGCTGACACAGGACACAAAATCTATATCGTCTAATTTGGAGCCTAGCCCATGGACGTTCCAAACGCCAAAGCTTTTGCTTCCTGGAAATGATTTCATTTTGTTGGTAATTTTTAGAGAAAAGGAACAAACAAATTGTGTCTTTATCGTACAAAACCCCAATACTTCGCAGGATGATACTAGTTAAGCAATTAAAAATAATGATAATAGATAGTCTAAGACTAAAACTACGTAGTACGTAGATTGAGTGCATCTAATATATCTAGACCTACAAATATTCTAACAGTTATGTACATGGTAAGCCTGGGGCAGGCACCGTTAGGCAGCACGTTTTAAAAAACAAGGCTGATACCATATCTAACCTTATAAACTCAATATAACAGTGTCTGTTAAAATATAAATCCTACCACATGGCGAACAACGGTGGCCACATCATGTTGCGATGCCATGACCAGGGTGGCATGGGTGGTGGGTTCATCTGGGATGGTCCATGGTGGGGCTGGTTCGGGGTTGCGTTGGCCCGGGTACCGGGAGGAGGAGGAGGTCCCCACGGCGCGCCAGGAGGCCGGAACACGGGAGGGCTCCAGGGTCCAGGGGGAGGGAGCGGAGACACGGGCGGGCTCCAGGGTCCGAAGGGTGGGGGTCCGAAGGGTGGGGGTCCGAAGGGTGGTGGCTGACTCCACGGTGCTACAGGTCGCCTGAACGTGCTAGATGAAAGTTCATTCTTGTCGTTCATGGCTGGCTCTGGCACTGTCTCGGACGCAGACGCGTTACGTCCCTGTACAGACTTTGGGGAAGGCGTGGACACAGGTCTTCGGTCGTGTCCTGATGTTGAGTTGTGGACGGGCCTGAGTGAATGTGAAGGCTGTGCCTGATTGTTCAGAGTAGGTGTGGCACCATCTGAAGAACCGATCAAAGCGTCTCTGTATGATCGGTTCTGATATATTGTAATCGCCGCAGGTTGGTTCCTCCTAGCCGTGTACTGACCCAGGCCCAAGAGTGGGTTGACTGCTCTCTTGATGTTGGCGGCCAGAACACGTATACCGGATCTATTGACATGGTAACCGTCAGATGTATAGAGCGCACTTTTGATTGTCCCGGAGTCTACAAAGTTTGCGTTGTCTATAATGTGTACGTAGCTGGTTTCATTGGCAGCTACTTTCAGAAATGTGTTGACGTCATCCCCGATGTCTTGTAAAGTGGGGTCATCCCTTGGTAGGATAGAAGACAAGACATAAAGGTACGCCTCAGTGTTACCACAGTCACCAATGTGGTTTTACAGCGAATCCGTATAACTGGGGCAAGGCCAGTCAGCTTGTAAAGATTGGAACAGTACCCGTATATACCAGAGCGTCTTGTCTTCACAGCAGTCTGATTTCTTATTTCGGGACTTTGCTAACCTTGCTTGATCGTGAGTTCAGTGACTACCGATTCCTTGAAGGTCCTTGAAGACAAAAGTCGGTCATGTTAGCTCAGCTGTGACCCGCAAACGGTGACGTGACATCTCATGTCAGCGAAGGTCGAAGTGCCCTTCTTATGTTGGTCAGGGATTATGGCGCCGTCATTCAGAGTTCGCATCATGACAGTACATGTGTAACTGCTATTGCCTGTTTATCTAACCACACCGATCTCCACTTATGTAACTGTCTACCTGTTGGTGCACGTGTTTTATCATCGTAGGTCGAAGTGCCCGTGTTATGTCAAGTCTGGGATTATGGCGGCATCGGTCATTTTGATTTGACACTCGGTAAATGACAACTTGTCAAACTAAGTGGGGGGGACATAGATTCCTTTTAAAAAATTGCAAACTTGTTTTCGCCGATACTAGTTGATGTCGATAATGCTAAAATGATTTTATTCTGCTTTTTCTTGCACCAAATTTGCTGGCCGCTCACAACCCCCTGAAACAAAATATGTACAGTACTCGTTTCTAGTATTGCATTTCTTAGCGATTCAATATAATTAAGAAAAGAGCACTGCATGCGAACTTATGTAAGTATGTACCTATTGGTGCTCCTGTTTTATCTATTTATTGTATTACTATATTTACCCGACTTTGAATCTGTTCGCATACAACACATGTATAACTACTATTGCCTGTTTATATAACCACATCTCCACTTATATAACTATCTATCTATTTGCACACCTGTGCAATTTACTCGGGAGAAGTAGGCTAACGTCCTACAGTGCCCTCTGACAGTGCCTAAGGTGGCATCGTGTGCACGCGGCGTTTGCAGGAGTTTTCCCAAAGAAGCGAACATTTCCAGTTATAACATCATATTCGTGTGGTTTAGATATGAAATGGAGTAAAGAAACGATCTCCAAGCAGATCGATGTCCGACGGGTTAATTGTATGTCCGAAATAACGGAGTAGTCTCTACCAGGCTCCACAGGTTGCTGAAAAAGTAGAAGGAATTGGCCAAATAGACTGGTAACATGCCAGAGGAGTAAGCTGGTCAGGGGGTACAGTTTGCGACCTAGACCTGTAGGGCCTGTAGAACCTGAACCTGAACACAGTCTGCGAACAGATATGGAAGAGATATGTCGCCTTTTAATTTGGTGTCCTCCTGGTGAAACTACAGTTACTTGTCGAACCGGTACTTGTAACCCCTCAATTCCTCTGCAAACTGACATCATTGTTCCAGGATTTGCTAAGAATTCTTTAGCTCTGCCGGAGTGACTGAATCGCACTCAGCTGACAAATCCAACTTCCCGCGACCTTCCACAAATCGCGTGACACGCAAACTTTGTGCTAGTTTACTTTTCTTTGTTCTCGCATTTCAGAGTATGGTAAATCCTGTGTATACATGTAAAGATCATCAGGAAAGACAGCAAACAATACACCAAAGAACCCGTGACTCTAGCCTGGGTGCCATGCGATTACTAGCCTCTACCAGTCTCCGCGGGTCGCTGGGAAAATAGTAGAAATTGGCCAAATAGAGTCAATTGTATGAAGGGAGTCGGCTACGGAGAGAGGGTCCAATAGGCAACCATAGGGGAATGTTATCCTCCATGGCCAAAGTCCCCCGGCAAATGTTCTCTCTATTTCCGACGCGGTTAGTCTGGTAGAGACTATGCGATTACTACCGGGGCTCCTACACACACTCGCTTTTTCATGGTAGCAAGTGTAGGAGCCCGGATGGCACCCAGGCTACCGTTCCGTGTCCTGTTATTGAAGAAATAACGTTCCACAACTGACATAAGTCCACATTTATGCACATTGCAGTTTGGCGTTGCATGATATCTTATTTTTGCACTACAAATAAATAAATGGGTCGTTGAGCCAGCATGTATTTTCCCTCCATCTAAAGAAAACTCTGCTCTACGCTGCTCTTTGATGAGGTACATACACTCATGGTCACAAAGCGTAGTCTCCAAGCAGATGTAGCAAAGCAAAATCATAACGTTTCTCAAGCTTTATGTTCTGTTGAAAAGCCTATTCTCCAAACAGAGGTTTCGATGTAGGGTGGTTAGGGGGGACAGCTCTATGTTCCGAAAGCTAGCCCTATGTTCCGACAGCCCTATGTTCCGAAAGCCCTATGTTCCGAAAACTCTATGTTCCGAAAGCTCTATGTTCCGAAAGCCCTATGTTCCGAAAGCCCTATGTTCCGACAGCCCTATGTTCCGAAAGCCCTATGTTCCGACAGCCCTATGTTCCGACAGCCCTATGTTCCGAAAGCTCTATGTTCCGAAAGCCCTATGTTCCGTAAAGTTTCTCAAGCTTCCTGGTCTACAGAAAAGAGGTTTCGATGTAGGGGTGCTAGGAGTGGCCATGATGTTTAATGCTACCCTCCCTCCAGGCCACCTCTGCCACAAAACGCGGGGTAGCGTTAAAAATCCCCGGCCACTCCCAGCTCGATCGGAATCCCTAGCCTGAGTGTCATCCTGTTTAGTTCCAAGCTGCTTGGAGAATAAGAGGGCCCTCTGTTCCGCGGAACCGGGAGCTTCAATAAGAAACGTTACGATTTTGCCTGTCTACATCTGCTTGGAGATTAGACAAAAGGAGGTCAGACACCATTAGTATGTCTCACATTTTACGGGTGAAGTCTGGCACGTAGTTGAGGATTATCGCGCGCGGGTGGTATAGCCTCCGTCAGACCGGCACCACGTGCCGAGCACGTGAAGCCGCATGGCTCGGATTGCCTCGGCTCAGCACTCAAGGATCCTCAAGGCTCACATTACAGTGCCTGTACGCCCTTTTACGTAAATAACCGGCTGACACTTGCTAAGTACTGTAACGTTGGGTAACCTAAATTCGGGATTTTTCCGATAATGGTTGACTGAAATCAATCTAGCAGAACAATAAACCATCCTTTTTTTCTATTATTCTGTCAGTATCATGTACTATCTTTGCACTAATCATATATATGGTAGATTTTGTCTCTAGTCGTGCTGACACCATAATATTTCAACTTGAAACTACCGTGCGCCGCACGCACAATTACGGTGCTGTCGGACAGGGGGGCACATTAATTCGGGAGAGAAGATTCGTCTTGAATATCTTACCGCTAATCACATTTTATACAGCAGCTATTCGTTCTATCCTTGGCTTGAGGAGAGTGCTATGGATATAGACGTGTCCAAGTAAAAAAAATACACGAAAAAACGGCCGTACCGCACACATCAGGCCAGTTCGGGAACAACCCGTGTGTTGAGTCGGTAGAACTTCACTCAAAGTCGGCCCATCGTCATCATCGGGCAACGTGTAACGTTACATTATTCATGGGAAGTTAGCTGGATGCCGTAGCAATGGTAATACTACTATGTCCATGTGTTCCTTGTTGTGTTAGGAGCAAACTTTGAGGAAAATATCTTCCTCAGTCCACTATCACACGCAGCATTTAGACAAAAAAGTGTTCCTCACAAACCTTTGTCGTCTGCTTGACAACAGGATTCTGGTTAACAATATGGCGGCGGGAAAATACACGTGCCGTAGGTTGTAGCAACAGAGAGGAGTTTTGATGATTGATCACACTTAGAATCCAGTTGCAGGTTAGCAAAAGAGATTGTAATAAGTTGTCTTATAAATAATTGTGTTTAGCAGGCAGGAGATGTGACATTTGTCTTATAAACCAGCGAACAACCGTGCTGGGTGATTCTCCCACGAAGCCCCCAGACTCTGTCAATAAGGGACGGAGAGTTTTTGACGTCGCCAACTTCTAATGCATGGTTATCGAAGCTTTTCAGCCAGTGTTCTGAATACGTTAGTCTATCTGCTTTGCATTGCTGGCGTTATAACTGATTTTGCATCTAGCACATATCCCTAAATACCCCGTTTTCGAAAAATCCCGACTTTAAGTACCCCACGAATTTAGGTTACCCAACGTTAGATAGACTCCGGGTTGAGGTTGGATATAGAATTAGAACTACCCCGCCTAGCCTCCACCAGGCCCGCGCATGTAAATTTTACTTCGCGATCGGTTATCTTGTATTTGGTCTACACTTGGTATTCATTTATGCTTTTGTATCTATGTCTATATTAAGTGGTGGCGTCAAAATAAGTTCTGAAAACTTGAGGGCGCGTCACCACTTTGTCTTTGTACAGACGAAGCCACTTAATTGCACCTCGGATAAACGCACCTTCCATTTAACTGCACCGAATCCCAATATCCAAAACCGGTTCCCATTCACTGCATTGTTAGTGACTCCGCATATCTGCACCACACATGGTCACCAATGCCGGATAACTGCACCAATTTTTTTTCAAAAATCCTCGACAAGTTAACTGAAAAGGTGCGCTAAAATCGGCAAACGCGGTACAAATGAGCCGATACCTGCCAGTGTAAAGGCGCAACACCGCCAACATGTTTAAAACTGTTTTGAGTAACAAAAGAAGGCGGTCTCCATTGACAGTTACGTTGATAGGAATCGTATGGGAGGTCCCGGGTGGGTCATCCGTAATCAGTAACCACGTTTTAGTTTCAATTCCTAGTTTCATGGCGGTACATGATTTACGTAAATCGACAACTGCACTCTACGTAATGTAACACAGAAACTGTTATCCCATGAGTGACCATGAGTGGCATGACGATGTTTCAGAATGCCTCCCCTGTAACATTACGAGTGTTGTAATGCGGTAGATCGTATGGAAAAATGGGAGAATGCAAAATCTTTTAAACCAGGTTCGTAGTCATTTCTTTATTTTCAGCAAAAAGGTCAATAAATAAAGTTAATAACTGAATAATTTCGTCTGTTGTCCTTGTGCTAGTGTTTCTGACTAACAATACACCCCCTCGCCCATGGTGGCGCGGTCCAGCTGGGCATTTCGCATAATTGCACCAGCCGGATAATTGCACCAAAAACGCTGACAAATGGGTGGTGCAGTTAAGCGGATTCTACTGTATTATGTTTACAATCTACCACCTACTAACATAATTACACTAGAGTACATAATTCCGTCACCCTGAAAAGATACGTCCAAACAGATCTCCAACCCAACGTCCCCCAGTATAATGCACTGTATATCTATACTGTGCATACCTGGGGGTGCTGCACTAGAGATCTCTCAAACCCACTGTTTTTTGTGGCGGATTCATGCAACCTGACGGATTAATGTCAATCCTCATCATCGTCGTCACCTTATGTACCCCCATATAGCCCCATCAGGGGCAATGTAGGGGGGAGTTGGTGTGCCGGGCTATGGCGGGCAGGCCTCCAGCCTGGCACGGTAAAGACTCAGCAATGGGCTGGGACACATCACAACCATGCCAGGCAGGACATTCCACTGGGAAATGGTGCGGGCAAAATATGAGCAGTTGCATGTTAATGGAAGTTGAATAAAATAAAATTGATACAAAAACTGTGATCTTTGTTGTTCAGACCCTGGGTACTGGCAGGAGAACGCCCAGGCGGCCATCCGGAGCTTCGTCTCCAACCCGCTCAACACCAACGTGGCCAAGAACGTCATCATGTTCCTGGGGGACGGCATGGGGGTTTCCACCGTCACTGCCGCCAGGATCCTCAAGGGGCAGCTGGAGGGTATGCCGGGGGAGGAGTCCGTCCTGTCCTGGGAGGACTTTCCGCACGTGGCGATGTCAAAGGTAAGGGTGATGGACGCTTTCATCGCACGATAGCCGCCAATCATCCTAGCAAGTTATGTCTCTATGGTATCTTCCTAATGCTTAGGCCACAATGAATTGGAAAAGGGGGCCCTGCCGGGCAGTTTGTAGGCTGTTTTTTTTTTACCCCTACATAGCCCTACGGCTACCGGGCTATTTTTGGGCCCGGCCGGGGCCCTGGAAGTTTTTAACACGGAGTTAAAATCAACGCGGGACCCGGTAACAAATAGGCGCCGTGAGCTAATCCTGCGAACGCCTCGACGTAGCACTTTACCATGACTTTGCCCCATTCTGATATGATTATTTTCCCTTGCTGCAGAGACCTACAATGTAGACCCCCAGGTTGCCGAACGATGGCTTTGCAAAGTGTACCCTGGGAGACCAGACACCGTATATCGGCGCGCCACCAAGCACCGCACGCGCGCCCAAGCATTCCCGGCCCACCCTCCCGAATACGGCTAGCAGAGCTTGGGTTTACAGCGGAGAGTGGGCCGGGGTCGGTCTTCGGGGGCAGCGGGAGGGTAGGCCGGGAAAGCTTGGGCGCGCGTGCGGCGCTTCGTAGCGCGCCGATATACGGTGTCTGGTCTCCCAGGGTATGCAAAGTGTAGAATTTGCCATGAATTTGCCCTATTCTGATTTGATTATTTTCCCTCGCTGCAGACCTACAATGCGGACCGCCAGGTTGCGGACTCGGCGGGCACGGCCACGGCCTACCTGTGCGGGGCCAAGGCGAACTTCGGCACCGTGGGCGTGGACGCGTCGGTCCGCCGGGGGGACTGCCGGGCCATGGGCGGGGACAAGCACAAGGTGGACTCCGTGGCAAGACTCGCAGATAAAGACGGTAAGGCATACCAAAAAAATACGGTGTTTCCGGTTACGGCCCTGAAAAAAATCGTAGATCTCCAGACATTCAATTCAAACTAATGTCAAGTTTTTTTCCCGTCTTTGTCGGTGAGAAAGAGAATCTCTATCTACCGATCCTATTTTTTCTAGCCTCAGTGGTGTCATCCTAGTTGGTTCCAGGGCTCCCGCTCTCCCTTCACCAATGGGAGCCCTGGAACTAACTAGGGTGGACTAGGCTAGAAAGAACACGGTAACGGGTAACGTGTTTTCTCTTTTTTTCTAGATTTTTTAGATAGATTTTGACCACAGTTCATTTCACATGGCTCTTTTTTATTTTTATATAGTTTGTTTTGCTTGCTTTGTATTAACGTATTGTCCTTTGTATTGGTGGCGTCATGAAAATAAGTCAGTGACTTAAGTATGTCAACTGACTCAACTCCATGTATTTTTGTCATGGAAGCTCATCTGTGTTGGTAGTAATCATAATACAATGCTTAACTTTCTTCCAACACTAAGGTATTCACAGATCAAATTTTCAACGACCACGGTCGCCTTCTTCAGGATCAATAATGACCAATCACTTCCGAACGATTGGCAGTTGTATCACCATGTATTGTTAATGTCTGTTGCACTAAAAACGGTTTTCATAATTTCAGGCAAGTCCGTGGGGGTGGTGACGACGACCCGGCTGACCCACGCCAGCCCGGCGGGGACGTACGCCAACTCGCCCGAGCGCGGCTGGGAGAACGACGCGGACATGCCCGACCAGGCCAAGCGCGACGGATGCAAGGACATCGCCTCGCAGCTCATCGAGAACGGCAGAAACTACAAGGTAATAAACTTAGAATGAAAATTGCTCTTTGTTGGCGGGCACAGTAAAACCTCTACACAATGACCACCTGGCCAATGCGTCCACTTTTTGGTGGTCCCTTAGATAATTTTCCCATTCGCACAGGCATTTTGATAATTCTAATGATTTTTTATTCTTAAAAGAACCTGTCTATAGTGACCACCTGTCCACATAGGCCAGATTTCATTAGTCACCTGAGTGGTCTTCTTGTGCAGTCCAGCGTGCCTGTTCCTTCTCTTTCACTTCAACAAGAGTATGATTGACTCAAAAGCCTTATTACCATAGATACTTTAGTGTTTTCCAACAACACTCAGAAGACCACAGAGTCAGGACTGCGACATATACAGCCACTTTAATGTACCCCTGATCTTTGTCATACGAAACTATCGACTGACGTGTGCATGCTTCCACATCTGGTCGGAGTTACTGACGTGATTCAATGGGCACTTCTAAGCTATGTATATTCCCTCATCCCTACAGGTACTGCTCGGGGGAGGGCGCCGTAACTTCTTCGACAACGCCATCGACCCGGAGTACCCTCACGAGGGCAGCACGCGCGGCAGGCGGCGCGACGGACGGAACCTGGTGGTGGAGTGGGGCTGGGGCAAGGAGGACTTCAACGCGTCTTACGTCTGGAATAAGGAGCAGTTCGACAAGATCGACCCCCTCAAGACGGACTACCTCATCGGTAAGTCGTGAGAAAAAGTCGTTCTCGCACGAGATGGTACATGGGGTGGCCTCCATATATTCGCTTTTCGGTCTTTCTTTCCCATTTTCTTTTAGAGCTTTCCTTCCTCTCAGAATTGCATCTTTTCCAGCCCCGATTAGTCGGTTGAAAAGTGAAGTCTAGACCATGCTTAAAGGCAACCAAAGCAATATCATGGACCAAAAAATAGAGATTAAAAATGCTGAAATCTTTATGGTAGTGACATTTACTAACACTGTTTTGCACAGTTTTTTGTAAATTTTGTTTCTTCTATGCATTTTATCCTTCCCAGGGCTGTTCGAGCCGAGCCACATGCAGTACGTGACCGACACGGACCGGGCGGGGGAGCCCACCCTGACGGAGATGACGGACAAGGCGCTCCGCATGCTGCAGAAGGACGGCAACGGATACTTCCTCTTCGTCGAAGGTAAACGGCCACAGCTTGTTCTGTGAAGTGGTTGTGGCGACGTTAAGGTTTGGTTTTTCCGCCGTACGGTTAGTTTGTCCCGCTAAATCGGTGAACAGTTCGGTCCAACACACCAGTTTTGCACAGTACATGTAAGTACAAACTGCATAAGACTAGACTGTAAGGTTTGATCCACTCACACCAGGATGGACCCCTACAGTTTTCGATAAGTGTGGTGCTCGAGGTGTGGCTCTCCTCAAACACGGGACCTCCACCTTTAAGTCCCATCCGAAATGACGTCCCTAAACCACAGCTTAGGTACTCAGCGACCCGAGTCGAGTGAGGAAATAGGTGTAAAATGCCTTTCTTACGGGCACAACATTGCGGCCTGCTAGGGATTAGATTCCACATCTAAGTCAACAACCGTAACTGCAAGAACACCATGCCACCTCAAAGGTCGGGAAAATAAAAGATACAATGATATGCTTGTCTTTGCAGTAGTGACAGTCTTTGTGTACTTTTCTTATTGTAACTACGTTCTATCTGTTCCTTTAGGTGGTCGCATCGACCATGGTCACCACAAGGGGAGAGCCACGCGCGCCCTGGCGGAGACCATCGAGATGGAGCGGGCCGTCCAGCGGGCCAAGGACCTGACCTCCGCCGAGGACACGCTCATCATCGTCACGGCGGACCACTCCCACGGGCTCAGCATCGGAGGCTACCCCATGCGCGGACGGCCCATCATAGGTATGTCTGAGAAGGAATTATTGATGTTTTCGTCCCGAAATAGGAAGAGGTTGTCTGAATTTTTATTTCCCCTCATTTCACAGATGTCATTAGTTCCCCGAATGTTGAATATTTGTCCTTTCGTGTAGTAGAGTGTTCGCCTTGCATTCTGTAGGTCGTGAGTTCGATCGCAACCAAGTCCTACCAAAGACTTTGCCTTCTTAAACAAGTTTAAACTGTAATTTCCAACACAAGAATTGGACTTACTCAAATTTTCGACCGTAAGACATCGGTCTTTGTCAAGGAGTGATCCACCGCTGGGATGACGTCACGTTATGCAGATAGCACACGTGACTCCGTGAGCAGTGAATCGTAAGTAGCGGAAAGTCTGTGGCGCCCGCCGCCTTACTTTTGGGTAAGTCCAATTCTTGTGTTGGAAATTACAGTTTAAACTTGTTTAAGAATGATTTCTACCAACACAGATGAACTTTCAAGCAAATACTTTGCCTGATGCTTCTCTGCTCAGCCCTCATCCTTTGCGAAAGAGGGCGGCAGTGGACTAGCCCCTGCTGTAGTGACTATATGTACTAGTGCACAAAGTTGAGTGGCCCAAGGGCTTCGGAACGGAGATGGGCGCCGCCACGGGCACCATGTAACTTTACCTCCTTTTCTGCGTGAAACGGTTTTATTTATACGTGGTTCCTTTTTGTGCGACCTAGGGCTGGGCCAGGCGTACGACGGAGAGGACTGGGCCCAGGACGGTCTGCCCTTCACCACGCTGACCTACGCCAACGGACCGGGGTTCGCCATCCACGGCAACGGCAGGAGGCACGACATCCGCCGGGTAGATGTCGGTAAGGACCCGGTCACTCTTACTCTCACACACACACACACACACTCACACACACACACACACACACACACACACACACACACACACACACACACACACACACACACACACACACACACACACACACACACTCACACACACACACACACACACACACACACACACACACACACACACACACACAAACACACACGCACATCCACGGCAACGGCAGGAGGCACGGCATCCGCCGGGTAGATGTCGGTAAGGACCCGGTCACTCTTACTCTCACACACACACACACACACTCACACACACACACACACACACACACACACACACACACACACACACACACACACATACACACACACACACACACACATACACACACACACACACAAACACACACACACACACACACATACACACACACACACACACACACACACACACACACAAACACGAACACACATGCACACACACACACGTACGCTCGCACGCACGCACATCCACGGCAACGGCAGGAGGCACGACATCCGCCGGGTAGATGATGATCTGGAAGATGTGTTTTTTAACCTTCACGTAACCGTTTGGACTCCAAGTACATATTCACATGTTTTGACATTTTGGTGTACGCCTCGTCCAACTTCTTCACCAATTTTATGGCTATTGCCTTATCAATTTTGAAATTATACTCAGAGGTTTGCGAAAGCTCCATATTTTTCAATAAATGATAGTCTTAAGTTGTCGTCAATACTTCTTCCAGGGAGCATGTTTGCTAGAATATGGTGCTGATCCAAATACTAGTACTTGATTCAGAGTACAACTCTGGACTCCATAATACATTGGTATGTTCCGGAATCAACAATAATGAACAAATGTCTCCGTCTTGTCTAGCGGACAAAGACTACCGCCAGCAGGCGACCCTGCCGTTCCCGGACGAGTCGCACGCAGGTGAGGATGTGTCTGTCTACGCGCGCGGGCCCATGGCGCACCTGTTCCACGGTGTGCAGGACCAGAGCTACATCGCGCACGCCATCAAGGTACGGACGTTTTTTTTCGCTATACGTACGCTCGTACTACAGTTTGGTTTCAATCCTGATATACTTAGCCCTAGTAATGCTAGGGTCACATTTCCCATCCGGGGCCCGACCGGGCAGTCTTTGTGAACGAAAAGTATGATATAAAAGACAACAAAAATACAAAACGTACCTAAGATTATTTAAGAGCATAGCTTGTGCACATTTATGGGCATACACTTTGGCCCCGGTTAGGAAATGTGACCCAAGCATAAGCTATAGTACAAGTGACCACAGATACATAAGGACCACTGTGACCAAATTTGGTGGTCCTTTGGACATCCGATTGACACAAGCATTGAGAATCCCATATATAGTACAAGTGGCCACCTGTCCACAAAGACCAGATTTTATCAGTCTTCTTGGGCAGTTTTGACTGTACCTAAAAATTTGTCTTCGTCTGAGTGACTTCGTCTGGCGAAGATGTCTTTAACCTTGAATTACTTTCCTCCCTTCATAATTCATTTTAAAGAAGGGCTGAATCAAACCATTGGAAGTTGAAAATCGTTCTCAGCTTTTGAAAGAATGTAACGCTACAGAACCATTGGGCAGGCTTTCTGGCTGTCTTTGGGGTTTTCGGTTTATCATAAGTGATTAGCACATTCAAAAAAAGTTATTCAAGCAACTGGATAAAATTGTAAAAAATTCCTCAAAATTTGTTGCACTCAAAATTTTTCAAAATTTATCCAGTTGCTTGAGTAACTGTTTATTGGCGTATGATATTACGTGAATGTCTAGCCTTCATCTCAGTATAATTACGTAGCACATTGTCAAACAGAGCGTTCTTCTTCTCCTCAGTACGCGGCATGTCTTGGCGACTCCAAGGAGCACTGTCTCCAAAAGGAAGCCGCGAAGAAAAAGGCAGAAGAACCAACTGAACAACCTCAAGTGGAAAAGGAGGAAGATATCGAACTCGACGCGACGTTCGACGTCCAGGTCAACGCGCAGGAGGCACCGGAAGTAGACGAGGTGTCGTCAGAACATGACGTCACACACAGCACCGGCCGGTCTGCCACTGAGAAACCAGCATTGGCGACAACGCCGGTACCATCTCCCACAACGAAGGCCGTGAACAAGACCACGCCTTACATCTTCAGTAAGCCTTTTGTTTTACTGTTTTTTGTAGGAAGCTTAGAAAGCTCTGTGCTTAGATTCAAATGTAAAGCCATACAACCCCCGGAGGAGAGTGTTCTGGTTCGGCTAATAATATTTTTCTGAATCCAAGAACGTAATTGTATTAGCAACTTGACTTTGAACCCGGATTAGGCAGTAGTTGTAATATGCAGCATCAATATTCTGATAACCCCCCGAGTACCCTTCAGATTAATTACAGCCAGGTGTAACATGTTATATCGCGAACAACCATTGGACAAACTTCAACTTGGCGGCTCTTAAGAAACCTTGGGTTGAGCTTTTGCAATGTGTTTTTTAAAAGCATTTCCTCTTTTTGTTCTCAGTCCCGCCCAGTGACGAGGACGCCAGACGGGAGGCGGTGTTCGATCTCATCTCGGAGCGGGTGGGAGGGGGGTGGAAGAAGCTGGTGCGCTGTCTGCCGGGCACGCAGGTCACCAAACACATGGTGCAGGTGGTGCAGAAGTCCTACAGGGGGAGCAAGGAGCGCGCGAAAAAGGTATTTCGATTGCCACTCGAAGTTGACTGGATAATACAATACAGTAACGTTACACATGCAAAGTATCAACATATAATGATGATAATAAGTTTATTGCAAATTCATGACCGTAGGCTAATTGCATGCTGACAGTAATGTCGAAGTACAAACATAAAGTAAAACATAGAGCATACATGTGATACAAGATCATACTAAATTGCTAGTCTACAATAAGTTTCTATATCTACGGTATAATAGATATACAACGCCTCATTGTGTCTTCTATCAATATCATATTATACTAGATTAATGTAACTACCCAGTAGTCTGTTACAAAACTTTACCTTACGTCATAGTGTCATACATAGTACACAAAAAGTGTGACACTAAGCTAACTGAGTAAAGTCAATTTCTTCTCGCTTCATTGCGTGTGTAAACGTGAAAATCGATTATGTTTCTTCTACATGTATATCCAAGGTTTGTCTAAGCGCATCAAAAATATAGATTTATCCGTTTCAGAAGGTATTCGAAGTATTAGAATTACAACTTAAGGATGTGGTTTTTTTTCTATATGGAAAATTATAACTTTTTTTCTATCTTCAGATTCTCGGCTTGTGGCAACGAATTAACAGCGAAGACGCGACCATCATCAACTTGGTGACGGGTTTGGACCGCTGTGGCCGGAGACGACTGGCCAAGTATATCGACATTCACTTCACCACCGGCGTCCTATAACGAACTCATGTTAGAAGTAGACGTAGCAGAACGGAAATATGCTGCTAACGTACATGGAATCTGATCTTTATGTTACGGAGCTGTTTTAAAACAATGATGACTTTATTTGTTCACTTACTTGTTCGATAGTGAGTACTGAGTACTGAGTAGTATACCCGAGTTACCCAGTCAAAATGACTGTTAAACACACCCCTGTCACACGGTCAGAACCATGGCTTTGCTTAGTCTCTACCAGACTAACCGCGCCGGCTATAGGGAGAACATTTGCCGGGGGACTTTGGCCATGGAGGGTAACAATATTGGACCCTATCTCCGTAGCCGACTCCCTTCATACAATTGATTCTATTTTGGCCAATTTCTACTATTTTCCCAGCGACCCGCAGAGGCTGGTAGAGCCTAGGCTTTGCTGCCGACCACTCTCCAACCAAAGTTGAAGCAATGCTAGGAGTAGCCTGGAATCCATCCTATTCTAGCTCTAGTTTGCTCTTCTGATCGCACCCAAACAGAATATGACTTTCTCGACGATGATGTTCAAAATTCATAGTCGGCTGCATGGCGCCTTGTAGGCAACCTCGCTGACAAACCCCAACCACCGGATGACTTTTCGCACGACTAACTCCCAACCATGGTCTGGAGAAGGTCGGGAAGCCATGGTCGGCTATGTGTGATGGGCTTAACTCCCAACCATGGTCTGGAGAAGGTCGGGAGGCCATGGTCGGCTACATGTGACAGGGGCTTAACTCCCAACCATGGTCTGGAGAAGGTCGGGAGGCCATGGTCGCCTATGTGTGACAGGGGCTTTAATTTTTCTACCAGCCATCTAAATTTTCTTGGCTGGCTCTAAAAGACCGTCAATGCACTATTCGCTAATCATTGTACTGTAACATTGATGCTCACTGGACCCGCGACACGTTGGCGACCTCGCTGCGTCCTAGATTGAATTTGAATTAACCTGACTTTACAATAGAGATACCGTGCAAAACGTACAAGTATGATTAAAAAGACAATAAATCACACAAAGCGTAAAAAGATTCGTTTTTTATCGATGAAATACGTTTAGCGCGGTGTCAAATCGCTCGGTCGCAGCGAGGTCACCAACGTGTCGCGGGTCCAGTGACAGGGGGGGGGGTTGTATGTAAGAATGTTCAGGAGTTTGTTGCAATGCGTTTATCATGTCCATTGTTATGGATTGTACATATCGAGGAAATGCTTGTAACGTTATTGTATTTATCTCTACACGGCACTATGGTATATAGTGTCTTTGTTTATTCAAAAAAGTTTTGTCACCATACTAGTAACTAGCTTTGTTTTATCCCGATGTTGTGTTAAGTTGGAATATAATAACAGCTAAGAGTGTTTGATCTTATTCATAGACGAAATGCTGTAGAAAATTAACATGTTGGACTGTAAATATTGACGTTCCACATAACAGGAATAAAAACACATGTGACATTGAACAAAATGATGTTGTCGTTCATTCCATGAAAGTAGTTCAAAGGTGTGGTGAGTAACAAAGAAGGCCTTTGTACGTTGTAGAACTTTGCTTACTGGAAGTTTTCCCAGGGCATTATGTATGGGAATTATATTATGGTCGGAAAACTAGATCTATTTAGCAAACACATTGGTGTAGTAACACATATTCTCCAAGCAGAGGAGTGGGTCCGGCAGGTTTTGGCGTGTTTTTAGGCGTTTTTGTCGGGCTTTCTACTTTGTCATGGTATCTTTCTACATTTGTATCTTTAACCCACACTGTACTAGTAACACATTGGTGAGTAGAGTGTTTAGCTTGCATTGGGAGGCCGTGATTTCAATCCCTGGCCGAGTAATACCAAAGACTTTGGAAATGGTGCATATTGCATTTTTTGGTCAGCAATAAGTTGCCAGGTAGTTAAATCGACTAGGCTGATACCACTTCGGAATGTCAATTTAAGGCAAATTTCACTCTCAAGAAGGTATAGAATAATTTGCTTGGGCGAAAGAAGTTGTTTTCTACTCTGACCCACTATTGTGCAGCCTAGTTATTAAACAAAAGAAATGACTCCTTCGGCTGCAAACGTAACCTGAACCAAATACGCAACTCATGCGGACTTGTATATACACACAAGTGTGAAGTTTTATAGAGTCAAATTTTGCGATGGCTTGAATGGCAGGTGGCCTTGATTGAGGTTCGATTATCGAATGGCGATAGGGAAAGAGAAACAGAAATGGGGGACTTTGAAGAGTTTCAAGACCCACACGAGCCAGCACACGAAATGCTTAGCAGCGAGATAAAGATAGTAGCAGGCATTCAAACAGATAAACAAACAAACAAACAAACAAACAAACAAAGGAGATGTGGCAAAATCTCACAGCTACTACTAGTTCTAGTCCAATCAACGCAAGAGAGGGAGGATTTCGTATACATAATTTTATTCACTTGTACAAAACCTTCAACAACTTTCACAAAACAATAGAGGCTCGTCACCTGCGTTAATTGGTCAATAGCACCAAAGCGTACAATAAATGTTTGATTAACTCTAACTCCATAGGGCCCTGTCACACTTGTGCGTATATTCAAGTGCGCGTGAGTTGCGCATTAACATTTTTTTAAGTTTAAGTAAGGTTTGCGGGGGAAAAGTTGTTTTCTACTTTGACCCACCGTTGTGCAGCCTAGTGACCGAACCTAAGAAATCACTTAGTCGGTTGCAAACTTAACCTAAACCAAAAACATGTTAATACGCAACCCATGCGGACTTGTACATACGCACAAGTGTGACAGGGGCTTTAGGGAGCTCTAATGCTTCTGTTTACCTTACACCGACATACATAAATAAGTGCATTGTTCGTTGCATTGGCATACCATCTTACGGTATCGACGAATGTACCAGATATCGCAAACACTTGCTTAACTCCTCGTGAGAGGAAAGGAAAAAATTAACCTCCAAGCAGATGCAAGGGTCCTGTTCATTCTCAGTCCTCAGTTACGTTTGTTTTTGTTTTCTCAATGTTTAGTTCTCTACAGTATTGCATTTTCCAATGGTTCTACGACTACTTTACAAAGTACAATACTAGAAGTAAGTAAATGTTGCAAAAACAGACGTAAAACACCGAAAATGAGCTGCATCCTCGGAGCTTGGAGAAATTGAGGAAACGTCCCTAACTATCTTCTGCAGCACTTGTGGCAGAAGGGCATTGTCTTTCGTCACTTCCGTCGCTACAGTCGTCACTTCCGTCACACCTCTGTCCACGCGCCACGCACGTGTAGTCCCCGGAGCACGGCCACCCGTCCGCACCGCACATCAACCCCGCCATGGCGCCCTCCCCCTCGGGTAGGAACAGCCCGCCCTTGCTGTAGGTGGAGCGGCGGAGGCCCGGGAACTCCTCCTCCAGAGCCGCCGCGATGGCCCCGAGACTTCGCACTGACTCCTCGGTGATGTCTTCCGCGATCTCGATCTCCACCTTTGAAGATAGAAGAAAAATACCGACATTATCAACTACTATTAAGTACGTAATACCAGTTTAGAAAAGAGCCTTCAAGTTATCAACCTTAGATTCATGTGTTTAAAAACTCGTTTATTCCTAGAACCATCGTAGAATGAAACTCGTTGTAATCAAGCGCTGGAGGAGCATCCTCGTTACTAACATCAGATGTAAACAACACTTGTAGTCAGATGTGCAAAGGTTAGATGTCGATCAGTATGATTTAACCAGCTGATACCGCGCCGCGTGCCTGCAAAGCTGATGTGTAAAACAGATACAGAATGATGCAGAAGCTGGTTTGTTACGCCTTAGGGCGGTTATACGAGATATACAAATACAGATACAGATACAGATATAGATATAGATAAAGATACAGATACTGGTATAGATACAGATACAGATATATAGTTATTGATATAGATACAGACCTCCATCGCGCCGAAGGGCCAGGAGTTGACGAGGTAGTCGGTGAGGATGTAGCGGTCCAGCGACACCTCGAACAGCTTAGTGTTGTTCTCGTCTTCCAGGCCGACGCGGAGGCGATAGTCGTCCACCTAAACATAACAAATGGACGTGTGAGAAAACTACTGTTCATGGAAGTCTCTCATGATGTCTGTGTGTTTCACTACCGTACACTACCATACAATATACGCACAGGATCGCGGATGGAAACAGATGGTTAGTCTCGAAGCAGGGCCAACGGTTGCAAAGACCGTATCCAACTGGCAGAAGGAGTTCTTATCGACGGTGCCTGACAACTTCTCTGGCTGACTGGAGCTTCTCTGGCTAGCTTGTACGATTTTGGCACCGTGGAGATCTGCTTGGAGATTAACAGATTGTCACCATCTAAGATTATTGCATTCTCTTGATAGAAGGAATGTCTCCGTGGCTCAACTGTTAGCAGCATCACAGTTGAGCTCCTGGTTCCTATTAGTTGGTTTCTTTGAAACCCCGGCTCAAGTCCCTGGGTCAGGACATCTCGGTTGGGGCTGCACCTGTCTTTCGGTTCGTAAGGGACATGAAAGGGGGAACCCATTAAAAGCTATCAACCCTGCCAGCTCCTTGGTTCTTGGAAACCCCGGCTCAAGTCCCGGGGTCAGGACTTCTCGGTTGGGGCTGCACCTGTCTTTCTGTTCGGAAGGGACATGAAATGTCGGACCCTTTAACCCCTCCCTGTAGAAATATATTATTCTACTGAAATGGCAAGGCAACTAGACACTACAACGGTCTGGACGAATGAACAAACGGACCTTGAGCAATTGCCTGAGCTCAGCTCAGTCTAGCTGCGAGTGTTCCCTCTTCATGACCCGGATGGCGGCGTACCACTGATCGCAGGAGATATCTCGAGCACGTTTAAGGGGAAGGACTAGCAACCCCTCCCTGTAACAATACACCCTGCTACTGAAACAACAAGGAAACTTGCTGCCCTATGTGCATGAAAGAAAGAACGAACCTTGAGCGAGGGTCTGAGCTCGGCACAGTCTAGCTGCGAGTGTTCCCTCTTCATGACCCGTATAGCGTCGTACGACATGTCGCAGGAGGAGATACCTCGAGCACGTTTAAGGGGAAGGGCTAGCAACCCCTCTCTGTAAAAATATACCTGCCTCTGAAACAGCAAGGAAACTTGCTGCCCTGTGTGCCACTAGGTACTACTTGAAGGGTCTAAACGAACGAACCTTGAGCGAGGGTCTGAGCTCGGCGCAGTCTAACTGCGGATGTTCCCTCCTCATGACCCGTATGGCGTCGTACGACATGTCACAGGCGGAGATGACAGCGGTGGACGTCGGCTGGTCCGGCTCGCTCTCCCGGCTACCCACCTCCTCCCGACCCCAGATCGCCCCCACGCGGCTAGGGCTCCCCTGGGGGATGGATAGATGAATATATAAATGAATCATTAATAAACAAATGGATAGACATACAGGTGTGAGCGAGTGAGTGAGTGAGTGAGTGAGTGAGTGAGTGTGTGAGTATGTGAGTGTGTGAGTGTGTGTGTGTGTGCACTGAAGCACACAAGATGGAAATGATAACAGTATATAACACATGCACCAAGAACAAAGAACTCATAGACATTGATAAAGTGAAACAAAGGAGATGAGAGGAACTGAGACTTTAACTATACCTGGAAACAAGAGTCAGGAAAAGACACTAGAGAATGTATGTCAGGGTCACAACTTGGAAATTGTGGAAGGAGTTAAGACTGTTCACCATGTGATCATGTGTCATGGCAACTTATAAGCCGTCGAAAAATTATACCCAACGAGGACAGGAGAGGCAGAAGTGAAATAGAACACTACAGTAGATCAACGAGTGCCACACGCTTATAGGCATATAGAGGTGACGGACGTCATATATCGCGAGATTTGTAAATATGTTTGTGTCTTTTAAATATGGATCAATACTGTTATATTTCAAGTGTGCTATGCTCTCCTACGGGAGGAATAAAGAAGAAGAAGAAGAATGAATGAATGAATGAATGAATGAATGAATGAATGAATGAATGAATACACGCATTAATGGGTGGATATGGATCGATTGATGGATGGATGGATGGATGGATGGATGAGTAAATGAAGGAAGGAAGGAATGTTTTCTTTACGTGTCTTGTGCTTTATACGTCCAGCCCGTGTGCGCTTATAAGACACCAATATAAAGGATTATAAAGGACAAGGTTGAGAAATCATATACATAAATGTAATACGATACAGGCGATCAGAATGAACAATCATTGGTCAGAGATATCAAACCATATACATGTATATACAAATAAACAGAATCTATAATCATTGAACCAAGATTTCACATACCTTGTACTGAATAAGGTCCCAGTCAGACACCCAGTTGGCGAGTTTCACGTCCAGCCAGGAGTTGCTGAAGGCCGGCGGCGAGGCTTGGTAGCGGGTCCTGTGCCGGAGGGAGTTCATATTGTCCGTCAGCTCCAAGTCCGCCGTGTCGTAGTAATAGTCCACATACTTCCGACAAGTGTTGTCCCACCGCACGACGGCGGTGTAGTTCAGAAACTCGCTGCCGTTAGAGAATCGTTCCACCAGGGCATCGTAGGTAGACACGTCGGGAATTTCCCACTTGCCCTCGACTTCGAAGTCTCGGAGGGCCGTCGTGTTCTCGGCGGGGTTGTCCTCGCTAGCTGCCGCCGGGGTGGTGGGCGTCGCCTCGGTGCCCAACGCCGGTAGCGGCGTACAGGCGATTTGAGGAGGCGATACTGTCACCGCCAAAATGAGCAAGAAGTTCAAGGTAGCGATCGCTCTGTTAGCGCTATGACACTGTGTCCTCAAGAATTCCATCGCAATCTTAAAATCTGGCCGTTCGTCAGTCTTGGAATGATAAGAAAGCTGCGCTTTTTTACCTAAACTTGCTGGCTAGCAGTCGGGCAACGACTTTTACGAGTTTTCTCTCCTACGTGACTCCGAAGCGAACAATGCGGTGTAAGAGAAGAGTACTGAGGTTTTTATCGCGGCACATTATCCTGACCATGCGGCCCATCACGCCCGTACAGTGCGCTACCCACGTGCAAGGCCGGCGGCAATATGGAGGGTGTGCATGCTCTTTTTGTCAGGCGTGGCGAGATGCTTCGTAGCTAGTTCGCTGTGATTCAGCGTTAAGAGTTGTCGGTGTGTTATTCGCGAAGCGTGATTTGTCGCTTTTAAATTTTATGTAGAACGTCATTTGTTATCCTGAGTTCGTCGTTAAGCCTTAGTTTGCCACAAAGTTACTACAAAGCATTCGGTTGTGTTGGTGTTCGTAGCCTTAGTTCGGCCAAGGACATTTTATAGGATCCTATATATAGAATGTCCTTGGTTCGGCCCGACGATACACCTCAATGACCTCAATGGAATGACCCAATGAAACTGTTCCCACAAGCAGGTCTCTTTCAAACCTCAGTTGTTTCCAAAACCTTTCGCAAGAATAGATGATTTTTTTTCCTTCCTTTTATAATATTCTACCTTATATTTCCCCATCCCACCTCCTCAACCTACTTTTAAGCGTTGCCAGGATCCCTCCATACAGACCCTCCTATGGTACTCTATACTATGCAGAAACACAAAACCTTGCCGAACAACGGGAGACTTTCATATGCAGATTCTGCCGGAAGGGATCGTCTTTGCGTACATGCACTGGCCGTGATACGGCGCATGTTGTCGGGTGGCGTATCACATGCAGCTTGTTATACTACACGAGGGGGCCTGTGTGTAATACTACACGTGGTCAGTGTGTAGTCTGAATGACTTGATGCAGCCCAATACTTCCGGTAGTAGTATGTATTGTATGCTTGTATAGTCCGTCTCTGATATATTTTGTTAGCCTCTACCAGGCTCCGCAGGTCGCTGGAAAGGCGATTTTGGCAAAATAGACAAAAGCACACCAGAGGAGTATCAACAGGGAGTACAGTTTGCGACCTTGGTGTCTACCGACAGGCCGGGCATGTTATCTGTCTATTTTGCAAATTTCTGCTTTATCCAGCGCCCTGTGGAGCCTGGTAGAGGCTATTCTTTGTGTCGATTAAGGTTAGACATCCAGGTAGAAAATTACGTATTACAAAAAATAAATCAAGCAACTGGACAATTCTTGAAATCAGGCGTTTCAGATAGCATCTACTTTTCTTTTCTTTTTAATACCCGTGGGTAGTGTGCAGTTTGACTGACTGACTGCAGCCCCAATCATCCGGAAGTAGACCAATGCTACTCTCCAAGCAGAGGTAAGATCCGGGGTATTTTCTACGTATAGGAGGGAGACCCAACTAAAAACGGAAAAGTAGAAAAACGCATAAAATACCGCGAAATCACGTCGAAAATACCCCGGATCTTACCTCTGCTTGGAGAGTAGACCAATGCAGTGCATGTTACACGTTAAAAATCATCCCGGACACTCGTATCCCACTCAACCGAGACCTCTGCTTGGAGAATAGCTCTGAACACTTCCGGTAGTAGACTAATGCATATGCACATGAAACGCTGTAGCCCGCCTCTAAAAAAGCTCCGAAACCGAGTGCAAGAGAAGCTGAGTTCGATGGAACTAATATGCCATCAGAAAAATAAGCCAGACTTTTTGAGTATAAGAAGGAGGCTAAAAGAAACATGCGATGGCTTCACCCTGAAGGTTTTAGAAAACCACGTTTCGTGATTTTATCACTGACTGAGCAATTGCAGCATACGTGAGATGGGCTTATATTTTGCTCCCATCGTCTTCACTATGATAACTTATTGTCTGTGCTATAATAACGTTTCTGGTTGGCCTCTTTACTGCCAGGGAAGGTATTAACGACCTTCAGCTTCCAAATTATTAGTGAAAATTTCATTTTTCAAAAATCAAATATGGCTGTATGTGACTGTGATGATGATGATGATGATAACTGTCAGTGTGTAATCGTACACCAAAGTGGGGTGATCCATTTGAGAGGAGGGGTGGCAACTGTGTATTTCTTTCGGTGTCAGTCACCAAGGTTCAAATTGAGGCCGCCGATTCCAATAACTACCAATTGTTCTTCAAAACAGGATAAACTTTAGCCTGATTTCAATCAAGCCTCCTGTAACCGCTCGTCGCCCTGTAACCGCTCGCCGCCTATGGGAGGGGACAGAAATCCCCGGACAGCTGGAGTTTGTGTTATACAAACTAGATAAACTCCAAGTCAGCATCTTCCTGCCCCCCCCCCCCCCCCCCATATTCAATAAATCACACATTTAGCGATGAAATCTCATACCGTAGACATGCTTAGTTTTGTTCACGGAGTGCAGAAACTCAACAAGAGGCACAACCAATAGTTCTGATACCCGATGCAACACAAGGCAGAACAATGTGATACAACACAACACAACTGGTACAAAATTAATTTCATTTTCCTTCGTACCACCGTGATCAAAAAAAAGTGGGCCTGTTACGAGAGTAACATATTCGTTGCATTTACGCGAGACCAAAGCGACATTTGCGCTTGCAGCAGACTCGGCGGCGTTTCCCCTCACGGCAGTACTTCACGCAGGGGCAGCTGAAGACTATGGCCGACATCCAACTCCACAGTTCATCCACTAGTACTGGAGCCTCATCTGCAGTACAACGTGATTATTTATTCAGTCACATACACAAAAGCAAAAAGATCCTACAGACTTTCTTGCCATAAATTAGTATTATATAATATGTATGTATCAGGGTGGGGAACGCAAATCTTTCTGCTAGTTCTACCCCTTGCAAAATATTGGCATTATAGTCGATACATGTTTAGTATATAACATCCTCAAGACCTATTCGGACATATTCTAAGAATGCCGGCTGACACACCTGCACATGCACAGCAGCCTTATAACTTCGCCTTGATAGGATAACAGTTTGAATGAATCATATTTCTAAGAAGAATTAAAAATTGGAATATCTCGAGCTGTATATTTGCAAAATACACTACATTACCTGTTATACAGACGTGACAACTCTGCCTGCAGTTTACTAGCATGTAGAGTGGGTTGACATTGCACTCCCCGATACTGGCCCAGTAATAACAGGACGCATGGTTATCCTGGCAGGTGGATGCTGTATGAAATGTAACATGTAGATGTTACAGTTTGTTACACAGTATAGACTTTGTTACATAAATAACTGATACGCCTGACGCTAGGCGTAGAAAAATATGTTATTATTCTTTATGATTTCACATAATAGTTCTGTGATTTTCCACCGTTTGCAACTTATGCCGTACTGACACCTTCATTTTTTTGTGAAGCTTTCCTTTAAGTCATGGGGTAGGAGAGAGAACACTATACTTGGTTGGCAGTATCCACAGCTGGCCTGACAGTTGGCGAGCATGTAGCTGGGGTTGATCTGACACTTGCCAGTGCTGGCCCAGAAACTACAGCTGACGTGGTTGTCATTACAGGTTCTTCTCTCAAACACTGCACACAAAAAAGATACATCTCGGGTCTTATAACTGTATGTTTTACCAATGTAGGACGTATATGAATTAGTTCACTGTAGATTGTGTGGTGAATTGTAGGGTGCAGCATGTGAACGTAATTCAAGTGCACGTCTCTATCTAAGCAATATTAATCTAGAATTGTTTATGCTAACTTAACCTACTGACTACACACTGTTATGACAGCACAAAACAATAGTCGATAAAGAGATAGAGTACGTGACGTTCGTTATGATACGTTAAACTGAATATGTTGATTTATTCGCATGCTTCATTACGTACAATTCATTTGACTAAATTTTTGTATGTACAATTGGAGAAGACCTTACAAAGCTGTTAATGAATATTCAATGAATAACTGGAGCTGTACACCCAGTTGTGTAATGTCTGTCCATACCCAGGTTTATCTTAAGTCAACATTTACTTTAACTGCAAAGCAAATTTGATCGTGGTTACTTTGATCACAAGCACCGCAGCAATTGACCAACATGTAGTTCGGATTGACATCACATTCCCCGATACTGGCCCAGTGTGGACACCTCATGTGATCGTCCTTACAGGCGCTTGCTAGAAATACATTTATAAAACAATAGCATTTAAAAATGAGAATTCTTCTGGACAAGCTCAAACTATCCGCACATTCTATGAAGTTGCCTTCGCCGTAGGCAGAAGGGTATATTTTTGGTCGGGATTTGTGGAATCATGGTGTTGGCGGTATAACTCTTGATGCCATGGGTGGATGTTGGTGATTTTTGGTAGGTACGTTTCTGTTGGAGAGGCAAATTTCAATTTCGAAGATGGGTCCTCTGGGGGGGGTTCCTTTGGTGCTGCAGTGGACCTTTGGTGTTTGTCGGTTTGTTTGTTGGTGGTATAACTCGAGAGAAATTAAATGGATCGTGATGAAATCAAGTAGGCTGTTGGGGGTTGGGAAAACAATGGTCAAGTTCGAAGATAGGTCTTCTGAGTGGCTCCTGTGGTACTACAGTGGGCATTTTTAATCTAAATTTTGGAGGAGGATAACTCAAGCAGGGTTTGGTGGATATTAATTGTTTTGGGCAGGTAGAAACGATTAATGATGATTAACATAATGAGATGCATTCTATGCAAACCATGCCCTTCTTTACATGATTAATGAGGAAAAGCTGAATTCCCTTTCAATGTGCGATTTTGTGGATGACGACCTATATACGAGGACACCTATATACGAGGACACCAATGCATATAAACAGCGTCAACATGTGGGCAGTGCTTTTCACAATGGCGCTTCAACACATATGAACTGAGAACTGTGACATAGAGAGATAAACTCACTGATATATCGATTATGTAAATAAGGACATGATTTGCTTAATTGATGATAAAATGCTATGATTCCAAAGTTGTAAATGACGGTAATTTGATACTTGCATTTAGAAATTAAATGAAAGTGAACATCATCATACATTAAGTATGCAATCCATAACACACCTTTCAAACACATCTTTCATACAAGTTAACACCATTCGTCGAAGGTATGGGATCGCCGAACTCTAGTTCGTACCTAAAATAGCGAACGTGCGTCTATGATACGTATTTCTACGTACTAGTACGTATTTCTACATTAAAACGATATCGTTTTACGTCTACGATATCGTTATACGTCCAGGTCAAAAGATACCAAAAAAAGAAGGTCTGTTGCAGTACCAAGGTTACATACCAGGGAGCCACCAATCGACATTGACCTTCGTCTTCCCATCACCTACACACATGCCAAATATCATTACAATCCATCCAGAGATTCTTACCTTATGCTGACTACAAAAACCCGGAAACAAAAACACACACAAACACAGACGTACAGACACACACACACAAACACACACACACACACACAAACACACAAAACTATACCTCTATTTTTCACAGAGATAACAAAATACGCAAATCATTGAAGCTATCATGCCTATGCCTAAGTCTAAGTTTGTTATAATATGCGATGTGGTGCTAACGCCAGGCGCTATCATAAACGTATATTTACCTTCGCCAAGAAGGTTATGCAGAGGGTAGCGTTTGTATGTATGTATGTATGTATGTATGTCTGGATGTAAAAGACCAGAATAACTAAAGAACGCCTGGATGGATTGTCTTGATATTTGGTAGGTGGGTAGGTCTTGATGAGACCTGAAAATGATTAGATTTTAGCGGCTTGTTACGGTACTGCAGCAGAACTTCCTGTTTTGATATCTCATGTTCTGGACATGCTATGGTGCAGATTTTTGAGTGGTAGATAGCTCTTTGGACAGAGAGTAAATGGTATAGATTTGGGCCCCCTGGCGGCTTTTTCTGGAACTGCAGGAGCAGGTTTTGCTTCAGACTGTGAAAGACAATAACTCAAGAAGGGCTTGATGGATGGTCATGCTTTTTGGTAAGTGGATAGCTTGAGTGATGATTTACATGATTAGATACTTATTATGCAAATCAGTTTCCAATTTGCATAATTAATGAGGAAAGTTTATACGTCAGCCAAATTCCATGATAGGACTCTCAAACATGTGACATATGTAACTGAGGAAGAGAGAAATATTAACAGATATCAACTATGCAAATGACGACCTAATTTGCATAATTAATGAGAAAATACTATAACTCAAGATGGGCTTGATGGATGGTCATGACTTTTGGTGTGTATATTGCTTACGTGATACTTTGTATGATTAATGAGGAAATTTAAAAAACTCGCTGTAATCCACGATATGACTATTAAAATATATGACATTTGTAACTGAGAAAGAGAGGAATGTTGATAGATAGAAAATATGCAAATGAATACCTAATTTGCATAATTAATGAGAACCAACCATTATGCAATACTGGTAAATGACGGCAACTTCATACTTGTGGCATTTGGAAGTTATATGAATGTCAACATCGTTGAATCAAATTATAGTAATAAAAACCACATTTGCATAATTGATGATAAATGTGAGCATTACCTTCTTTGCTAAGCTCATAATTTGGACAACTTCTGTTATTTGGCTGAAGACGATCAACTGGTATGATTTATAATTGATGAGAAACACTCCTAATACGTCAGTCATAAAGGTTAAAATCATTTGGCGAAGGTATGAGGTCGTGGAACTCTAGTTACTTATCCTTACGGTTTGCCGCAGCCGGTTGGAGCAGGATCGGCAGAGCAGCCACAGCCGCAAACAACATCAGCGTTGTCATGGAAACACGACGTCCCTTGGATTGCCTCATAGCAACCTGGACAGAAGAATATCGTTTGCTTAAAAACAATTTTACCGAAAACGATTTTACCGATTGATCCATTACAACATGCGACGACATTCGAATAAAGGAAAGTAAACAATTGTTAAAAGCGATCTGGGGCAATATCTCACCGAAGACAGCACGCATGTCATCATAGTGGTGTACCTCAATTGCTGCTGCTGAAAAATCAAACAAACCACAGAAGTGTAGGTCGTTTTTGTCACTGGGTTGAAGGAAGGCTACTTGAGATGTGTATGTGGCGTGTGTGCCGGTATTCCTAGAAATACGTCGGACACTCCATAGCAACCTTCCTTGATATCGTATTTCCTTAGCAACCTTCCTTGTAGACGGCCAAGATTCAATCTTCCCCCTGGGTCCTGGGCTCTACCACTCCACTTGTGTCGGGGGGGGGGGGGGTAACACCTAACATAACAACCCCCATTGACAGAAATAAGCTTAACTGACAGAACGACATTAGTACATTCAACAAAAAACTGCTTAATTGAATAGAAATACCCTGGATAAATTATCTGTATTGGATCCGCAGAAAAGAACTCAGCAACAGAACTGAGTCAGCTTATAGATGTAGCTTATCTGGCAGAGACTGCCATTCTCTTATATGGGACTGTTTAGCAATAGCCATGCTGTAGGGCTGTTGTGAATTACGATTTTACCATGGTCAATACCGACAGACGGAGGCCATATAGGAGTTGTTTCAAGGAATAGAAAAATCACATCATTAGCTATTGTATAAAGAACATCGTGTTTCAGTTTCTTCAAACTCTCTAATTATCTCCATGAAAAATGGAGATATACTTTTGGGCGTATCTAAGTGTTTGTGTTTCCGGACTACTGCAGTCAGCATAACCCAAGAACCTCTTGATGGAATACAATGATATTTGGTATGTGGGCGGGTGTTGGGAAGCCGAAATTCAAGGCCAATGTTGGGCCCCCTGGTATGTGACCTTGGTACTGCAGCAGAACTTCCTTTTTTTGTATCTTTTGACCTGGACGTGCTATGGTCTTGATTTTTTGGTGGCGGATAGCTTGTGATGTAATGAAGAATTGGTGAAGGTTTTTGGTCCCCTAGTAGCTTGCTCTGGAACTGCAGGGGCATTATTGTTTTAGGGGGAAATGTAACGTCCCAAACGTAACAGCTCACGTTTGCTCAGAAGCTTTCCTTTTGGCAGCAGACCGGGGTGGACGAGGCTGGTCTGGCGCCGTGGCATTTCCGCAGTAAGGTTGCTCATGACAACCGTTGCCAAGGTTACGTGTGGATACCGTGTGCTGTTATGTAGAGATAAGGCATCGGGTGTTATCTGCCAGGGCTCAGTGCCAAGTCCGCACAGAGGGAGTATAAAAAAGGCCAGGACTGTTTAACAACAGTCTCTACCAGACTAACAACGCCGGCTAAAGGGAGAATATTTGCCAGGGTTTCATTTCCAGGCTCCGGGCGAAATGTGATCTTCACAGTGGACTGACTCTACTGGCTAATTATTCCTTTCTCTGCCGAATTCTACGATCCATACGCCCGTAGGAGGGCCTGGTGGAGGCTAGTTTTACAAGTTTACAGTGGTCGAGACAGAGGTGGCACCGTGGTTTAGCTGTTCACACAGAGTTGCTATTCTGGCATACAGGTTGGTGCGCTTTTGGCTTTCTGTGCCTTTGCCAGGGCAGTTTTGTGTTGTGGGTGATTTTTGTTGGGAATTGTAGGACAATATTAGGATTTTACCATGGTCAATATTGGCCGACGCAGGTACTTTCCGAGCAGAGGAGTGGGTCCGGCTGGGTTTTTTTTTTTGACGTGTTTTAGGCGTTTTGTCGGGCTTTCAAATTTGTACACGTCAAAAACCAGCCGGACCCACTCTTCTGCTTGGAGAGTACGACGGAGGGCATATATTTTAGGGCACCGACATTTTGGCCTATTGCTAAGATCATTGGATTGACACTCAGCTCATCTCAAAACACGAGAGTAAACCTAAATAATGAGGATATTTGGACTTTCTTTTAACACAACCAGGTAATCTCACCTGCTGACGTTTCGGTGTCTGTCAGACACCTTCTTCAGAGCTTCTGACTGGAGTACTGCTTCTCACCGCCACCTACATCGGCTACTTTTAGCGGTGAGAAGCAGTACTCCAGTCAGAAGCTCTGAAGAAGGTGTCTGACAGACACCGAAACGTCAGCAGGTGAGATTGCCTGGTTGTGTTAAAACAAACTCCAAATATCCTATGTTCTACCAACCTGATGAAATTATTTTCGGAACTAAATAATGAGGCAATCGCCCCTTCATGTACATTGTAAGGCCTAAATAAAAAGTTGTGCATCCGGTTACTCTACCGACACCTATAAAAAAACTGTCGACCCTAGCCTTTTTTTAAGTCCACCACGGGCAATTAAGGGACGTAAAACTTTCCGATCTGACATCTGAGTGATGAAATTCAAAACAAACCCCCTAACCAATATTTCACACCCTGTTTAACAGTTAACGGAAGAACTTGTAGTGAATATTGTGCAATGTATATCTGTATAATTACAATGTGATGCCTTTAATTCTTTGCTGGAAAAGAAGCCCTTCCCTCACCCCAAGTCTGAACACAATAAATGTTAGACAACCACGTAAGATTGTCAAAGTACAAGTAAGGCATCGCTGTATGATAGTTACTATAAAGGAGCTGAGCTGCAAACCAAGAACATCTTGCATCTTTAATACAGACACAGAAACCACTTAAAGAAGAAACTACTTTCATCTATCTGGGAAGGAAGCACCAGAGGAACTTTGGTCTGACTTGTGAGGAAAGTCACTCAATATACACATATCTGAAAGGTATATTTTTTTCTTGTACTTAGTCTAAAAATTTTCTTATGTAATGCGAGGGTCTTTCAATAACCCCCCTTGCCCTGTTGCCATGGAACGGTCCACGCACACCAACCAAACAGCTTGCCCCTGGAAGGATGAGGGGAGGAAGGAAATGCAAAACTAGCTAGCCAACATGCATTTGTGGCATCTACCAATGTTAGCTTTTGTTTGCCCCAACCGTCCCTTTTTGTCTCCCCACAATGTCCTCCGCATTACATAGGAAAAGTTTCAGAATACTTCCAAGTCTTTCAGTGATAATTTCAATATGTAGGGTGTGTTTGTGTGTGACTGTGTGTGTGTGTTCAAAAATGGTTCCCCTGGTATTTTTCGTCGGTTCTGCAGCGGGCTTTGTGTGGATGTGTATTTGTATGTCGCCAGCATAACTCGAGAAGCTGTTGATGGATCTGTATGATATTTAGTGGATGGGTAGGGTTTACAGAAAGGAAGGTCAAGTTCGATAATGGGCCTTCTAGCGGGTACCTAAGGTACTGCAGCGGAGCATCAAAATTTAGGGGTATATTTTCTGAAAGTGCTATGGTCATGATTTTTGTGTGGTAGATAGTTCATGCCACAGAAAGTAAGTTCTGTAAATTTGGGCCCCCTAGTGGCTTGTTAAGAACTGCAGTGGGTGTTTTTGTTTTGACCTTCGGACATGAATAACTTGAGAAGGGGTCGACAGATCGTCGTGATGTTTGGTATGTAGAGAGCTCAGATGGTGCTTTACATAATCAATGACTAATTATGCAAATCAGGAGCTAATTTGCATAATTAGTAAGGAAAGTTTGTTAACCCACTGAATTTCATAATGGGACATGGGACAGTGTCAGGCCATGTAAACAGATGGCCTTACATAAACGTACATGTAGGTCAAATAAATAAACTATTCTCCAAGCAGAGGTGTGGGTCCTGCTGGTTTTTAATGCGTTCAGTTTAGGCATTTTGGTTCAACACGGTTGGCAACATAACGAAAAGGGGACAAAATAGAAAGCCTGACAAAAACACCTAAAAACACGTCAAAAATCAGCCAGACCCACTCCTCTGCTTGGAGAGTACACTGCACCAAAACTGCACCACTGCTAGGTCCGGAAAAGTCACAATACATGTACTATGTCTTTCAAAATGTGTATGATATGGAATAAAGATATATTCTTTTCATATATATTGACTGTACCATTTCATCATCACTTTCAACTTACAACACTGCAATATCGAACCTTTGTGACCCATATAATATCAACATACTCATATTTTTTCATGACCAGTTATAACATATATCAGCACACTCTACACATATACTAGTCCTGTACCACCAAATGATTTTTAACCTATCTAGACTGTACTCATTCGCCCCATCATAACTTCCAAATGGTATGGTGCATGATCAAATTTGCAGGGGGTGATAAGCACGTAAATATTAATCACTCTCCATAATAAGCCTTGATTATTTGGCGAAGATAATGTGTTCGTGGAACTCTAGTATTGTATATGTGTACGTACGTGTAATTCTAAACGGGGGGCGGGACCGACTTACGACAACCTTTGATCCAGTGCTGACGTCACACGTGCACGTGCATAATCACCGAGTGATTCGGTTGAAAAGTTGGAGACAGTCTATCTCTCATTATGTACTTTACCAACTAAGGAACTTTCATGCTAATTTTGTGCCATTCTTTCTGCATACCAGGCTAGCGAGGAAAGCAACATGGCCACAAAGCTACACCTCCTGCTGATGTCTGGACTGTTGGCCATCCTGAAGGTGTCTGAGACAGCTAGACCTTTCTGCAGGTTCTTATCTTCATGGTCTAGCTGTAGCAGTATAGGCTTCGTCAGCGTTCCACAGTACCTACCCAGATCCATTACCGAATTGTATCTAGAGGGTAATCTAATCACAACTTTAGGCCAGTCGAACTTCTCACGGTACGTGAATTTGACGAACCTAGACATGCACAACAATCACATCGCCACAATCAGTGATCGTGCATTTTATGACTTGTCAAGTTTGGGAACTTTGGATCTCAGTAATAACCGCCTAACAAAACTCAGATCTGACATGTTTACAGGGCTGGGAAACTTGGATAGCCTTTACTTACACAGTAATGAGATCGGGGATATTACGGCTGAAACATTCAATTCAACATCCAAACTAAGAATCTTGAACCTAGGCTATAATAACTTAACAATCCTCAGATCTGACATGTTTACGGGGCTGGGAAACTTGGAGAAACTTCAGCTCCACGTTAATGAGATCAATGACATTCAGGCCGGAACTTTCGATTCAACTCCACAACTGAGGATCTTGTCCCTGTACGATAACAAGTTAACAAACCTCAAATCCTACATGTTTACAAGGCTGGGAAACCTGGAGTACCTTTACCTACACAAAAACGAGATCGGGGATATTACGGCCGAAACTTTCAATTCAACATCCAAACTAAGATACTTGAACCTAGGCCATAACAAGTTAATAAACCTCAGATCTTACATGTTCACACGGCTGGAGAACTTGGAGTATCTTTACCTACACAATAATGAGATCAGTGACATTCAGGCCGAAACTTTCGATTCAACATCCGAATTAAAAGCCTTGGACCTACTCTACAACAAGTTAACAAACCTCAGATCTGACATGTTTACAGGGCTGGGAAACTTGAAGGGACTTTGGTTGAACAATAATGAGATCAGTGACATTCAGGCTGGAACTTTCAATTCAACGCCACAACTAAGAACCTTGGAGCTGTCATTTAACAAGTTAACAAGTCTCAGATCTGACATATTCACAGGGCTGGGAAACTTGCAGAAACTTAACCTAAGCGTTAGTGAGATCAGTGACATTCAGGATGGAACTTTTAATTCAACATCCATACTAAGATACTTGGTCCTAAGCTATAACAAATTAACAAACCTCAGATCTGACATGTTTTCAGGGCTGGGAAATTTGGAACGCATTTCCCTTAGCGGTAATGAGATCAGTGATATTCAGGCTGGAACTTTCAATTCAACACCACAGCTGACATACGTGGGTCTGAATCATAACAAGTTAACAAACCTCAGATCTGACATGTTCACGGGGCTGTCATTAATCTCTGATGTAAACATTTTCAACAACCCCTGGCACTGCGACTGTAGGATGGTTCCCTTCAGATTAAAGATGAGCGGGTCTTATTCATTTGAGAACCAGATAACTTGTTCCCAGCCTGACGACTTGCATGGACAGAACCTTGAAGATATCAGACCTGACGATCTGATGTCAGACTGTGAAGAACCAACCATACTGAGGTTTGAGAGGAGTGGCAATAACACATTAGTACAGGGGGAGACTCTCAATTTGGTCTGTGAAGCTTCAGGAATCCCCACACCAGACATCACAGTCATTCTCCTATCTGGAGTGCATGCAGTTGTTGAGTCAGCTGGGAGGATGACTGTGGAGGCGAATGGTACCGTTGCCATAGCAAACGTTACAACAGCAGCAGCAGCAACTACTGGTTTGTACATCTGCGTTGCAGCGAGTTTCGTTGGCTCCACATCTACCACACTGTCTGTAGATGTTCAACTGAAAGAACCCATGACTCCTGTTACAATGGCACCGGTAACTTCACCTCCTCATATTGTGAGGTTTGAAAGAAGTGAAGATATTTCCCCATTGCTACAGGGGGAGACTCTCCATTTAGTCTGTGAAGCTTCAGGAATCCCCACACCAGACATCACAGTCATTCTCCCATCTGGACTGAATACTGTTGAGTCAGGTGGGAGGATGGCCGTGGATGTGAATGGTACCATCACCATAACCAATATTACCGCAGCAGATGCTGGTCTGTACATATGTATTGCAGAAAGTCCGGCTGGTTTCCAATTTGCCACACTGTCTGTAGATGTCCAACCAAAAGAACTCACAACTGTAACAATGGCCACAGTAACTTCATCCCCTCAGATCGTGAGGTTTGAGAGGAGTGACAATAACCCATTGGTTCAGGGGCAGACTCTCCATTTGGTCTGTGAAGCTTCAGGAATCCCCACACCAGACATCACAGTCATTCTCCCATCTGGGCTGAATGCTACTGTTGAGTCAGGTGGGAGGGTGACTGTGGATGTGAATGGTACCATAACCATAACCAGTGTTACTGCAGCAGATGCTGGTCTGTACGTCTGTTTTGCAGCAAACCCTGTAGGTTCCACAGTTGCAGCAATGTTTGCAGATTTCTGATCGAGCCCACGACTGTTGCAATGGCATCTATGACTGTGACTGGCACCTCAAACAAACCAGAAAGCAGCAGTGACCACAAATCTAACGTTACTCAAGTTTTTACTGTACTGTGTTACGGATGAACATTAAGCCACTAATGTAATCTCAACTGCTCGAACTGTCAAGTTGTAAAAGCTGTTTATGTATAAGGGAAACTTGGATTGGCGCCTTATTTTACTCTGTTTGAGCAATGTTTTTTAAACTCGTAATGTTTTAGACAATTTTCACATAGTAAATTTTACAAATAATGAGCGCTTTGTAAATTATGACGCACTTCATGTGCATATTTCTATGAAATTGTCACATGCAAGGTCATGAGAAATAAAACTGAATCTGAATCTACTCCCACTAGTTCCGGATCCATATTCCCTTTCTCTCTGATCTGGCTCCTTGCCTACAAAACAACCCAAACCTGTTGCCATCTCCTCCCTGCCTGTTCTCATTGGCTCTTTTGGTATCTCAGTGGGCACTGTCCTCATTGTTACCATCATTCTCGCTATCTGGTCCAGGAGGAAGACCCAGAAACCTCCCTCAAGCCCAAACCCACAAGTCCTTCACAGTAACACCACAGCTAGTGTCACAGTCAGTGGGCATGGTCAGGCAGGGCAGGGACAGGCTATGAGAGAATCATTGAAAGGCGAAAATCCACAACACGGAAACGCGTACGAAGACATCGATAGTGCCTCTTCTAACAATGATGAAGATACGAAGGACTAGCCTGCTGGTATCCATCCTTTTCTACCTCCAATTTTGCTACTTTGAACGTTACTCTGCAGAACAGTTTGGCATCCGTTCGGCATTGGTCATTTGACGATTTGCCTACATAAATAGGCTAGATTTCTGATTGGCGGTCACACGGTCCTTGTAACGGCATAGTTTGAAACGCTAGTACAGGCATTCGGAAGTTTTGACCTCCGCTGTACTGCTTCTGAGAAAAAGTCGAGTCCTGAAATAACGCAGGGCGTAAGGATGCCGGACTATTCTGCGTGGAAGTCATCACTAATGAAAGACACCCCTCCAAAAAATTTAGACCAATCTTCCTGCTAACTAGATTGTAGCCTGTCCTTTCGTTTCCCACATGTTAAAACAATAATAATGGCAGCACTGTATATACTATTTTGAGCAATCATTTGATTCTTATGCTTCTTACTGCACGAAATAATGGTTTTATTAGCAGTCAATTGTGAGCTAATGAAATATGTAGGCATTTGTTTGGATTATCATACATATTTGAGACAGATATGCCAAGATATTGGATAGACCAAAGTCCTACATACCATGTGTGTAGTTCATTGCCTATTATGGTGCATGCATAAAAGGAACATAAGTATCAAAGTTCTATGTTCTATGTTTAATCCTAATCTAATACAATATCTGTATATCATATCATTTGTTTATTGTATTTCTATTCAGTTACAACAGTCAATGAATGGTGCATGCACTATAAGGAGCATTAGCATCAAAGTTGTATTTTCTATGATTAATCCTAATCTAATATAATTTGTACATCACATCTATTGTATATTGTATTTTCATCATCATGGAGTGGATAGAAGCATCAGAGATAGAGTTGTATTGTAGTGAAGATAATTCCTGATAAGAAATTCGCAGTAAATTCACTTGTTTCAGCCTGTGGTACTTCTGGTCTTGGGCTCAAGATAACTCAGTTAAATTAAGTTATAATTTGTAGACACACTTATTTTGTTACATGCGTAACGTTACCAATAAATACAATTACAGTACATTAGTTGTAACGTTACCATTAGCACAAAAATCCTTAGCTGAAAAATAAACAGCAACACAGAGACCAAGACCAAAACATATTCGTTGGTGTAGTAAATTTTAGGACGTTCGGAAGCTCATAATGTACTACTGCCACCTATCAAACATAATAAGCAGTTCGTCTACCGTCAAAATGTAGTGAAATAATTTTTATTAGGAAATAAAATATAAAGTCGGTCCAAAGAAAACTCCAACTTCTGATTTGCTCCTTATTTTCTGGGATTATTTAGATATTAGGTCAAATCTAATTCCGAACCGGAACTATAATGCTAACCTGGGATCGGAACTTAGCGTCAAAGATGTTCTCGAACAGATTACGTCATCATGACCATCTCCAAGGCAACGCCACATATACACTAGAAAGGCAACATTTGCGAGCAAATACAGCATGTTTAGCCATACTCCTCGCCATGCAAAAAATGGACTCTCCCCAAATAACAATGGACCATTCTAAAATACTTGCACTAAAAAAATGAATCACCCCAGTCCAAAACTGAGTCTTCCAGTAGCACCTCAACACAATATGGACCAGTCCACAACCATATCCACTAATTGATTAACACTTCTGCTAAAGAATGGACTTTTTCATAATCATTCCAGCTCAAAATTGAAAGAAATAATTAAAGAATCCTCCCCTTGCAAGAATGGGATATTCCGTGCTATTTCCATGTAAACCAGTCGAAAAATATCCGCTGAAAATTACACTCTTGCGCATAATCAACCCAGTTCAAAATTGAATTAAAAAAGATCAGCCCCAGGGAAGAATGAAGTTTTCCATAGTATACATATGAAGATTTGACAGGAGACGAAGGAAATGACCAAAAACAACATATTTGGGTCAATTCAAAGTCACCGAGAGGGTTTTAATATAATATTTGTAATATGTTTGAACTATTTTGATTAAAAGAATGTCTAAGTCACAACAGTTCTAAAGTGTTCAAACAATTAGAATTGAAACTTATAACATGTTTGAACTCATTTCACATACGTTGGAAACATTTCGAACGTAACTACACAAAAATCTCTTTATTTAGAACAGTTTCAAACCATCTATCCAAATGTTTCAATGTTCGAACAATTTGTAACAAAAGATTTTCACAATTGCCCTCATAAACGAAGGTGCTAAGTCCTCCTGTGTGTTTCTGCCTATTTTCGGTGGCCGCGCTAGACCACCAGCGGATTTGTTTTGACGGAGCGTCACCCGCGCGCGACGATGTACACTGTTCGGCACCGCTAATATCCGGCATTTTCCCGCTCCAAAACACTCCACAAGACCCACGTTTTTAGTGTTTTGCCTCTTGTGCAACACGATTCGATTTGCATTACTAACGGGACGAAAATGATAGAAAAAATTCACCCCGTCCCGGCGTCCGTCCCAAAAACATGAACGACATGAAAATATATTTTCTTACAGATTCAATCACAAAAATCAACAGCATGGGATTCCAAATTTTCGCAACGGCCGACCATTTATCATGGTTGAACTTCCTTCCAAGGCGTGCGATAGATAAACATTCCCGGCACATAATAGTCACTAGTACCAGACTAACGCAAGCTCATGATGATAATAGGGAGAAAGTTTGTCAGTGAAGTTTGGCCACCAGAGGGTACATTCATTTAACGTTGCAAGCTAGCGCAAAGGGGCGAATCATTGACCTTACCGGGGACTGACTCTACTGGCCTAATCATTCCTTTTTTGCCGAATTCTACGATCCATACGCCCGTACGTAGGACATGTAGGAAGGCACCGCCTACCACCCGCCTTTGATCATGTATGAAGTCGGCGGCAGAGAGAGATCATCAATCAATTTTGACAGGAGTGTCGCGCCAGTCTGAGGAGAAACGATCTCCCGTGTTGTGTTGAAGAATTTGGAGTTTGAAAATATCTGGAATAACTAATGCTAGAATAAACATTCACAAAATCATTGATTTAACTTGTTTTCTGTTATAAAATTTCCTAAACTGCAATTTAACCACTGAGTTTAAGGGAACATGGTGTTTTCCCGATAATCACGTTAAATGTTTATGTCCGGTCTTTCCTCCTCGTAAGCAAACTTCAAGCTTGGCCAGATGCAAGGCACTCGGGGTCAATGACCTGTAGGTCATATGTAGTATTGAAAGTGACAGAAGTGGCAAATATTGTCAAGAAAGCCCAAAATAAATCGTTTTGAATATATGTATGCCAAAAATGGGAATGTAGTCCTTTAAATATTTGTTCAAGCCACATATACAGCAAATTTCAGGTCATTCGGTTGAAATACAAGGGCGCAGGAGGCCAAGATATGCTAAAAATAGCCTAAAAACCTCAATAAAATCACTTTCAAGGTCAATATCAAAAAAAGGAAAAGAACGTACATTGGTTTTTGCCTACATTACCTCTGTACCAAATTTCAGGTCATTTGGTCAAAAAATGACAGAGATGAATCGATTTGAAGATTTGACAGGAGAAGAAACATGAGAGAAAACAATATGTTGAGCCATACTTATGGCTAAACATAACTACGCGTCCGACGGGCTGCAAACTGTTCGAAATCCACGTTTGGTGCGTGCCAAAGCCAAATGGATGGTATGATAAGTAATTAAAAACGGGATGGCCTCAGTAAAAGTGAACATCCCGGGGACCAGTCCCGTCAAGACCGGCAAGAAAAAAACGGTGACGTTCCTAGCAAGTTCAAAGAAGTTCAAAGTCACAGGAAAGTCGCCGTCAGCACCGGGTCTTTCCAAGACCACGGACGACGTCACATCTCAACCAGGCAACGGAGATGCTTTTGATATCGACAATGAAGAGATTGTTTCTCCTATGCCAGATTGGTCTCAACTGTTGCCTCGGTCTTCCTCACCCGTATTGAAGACTGGATGTGTTGACCTCGGCGTTGACATCAGCGGCACAACAATCGGTGGTGCCTCGACTGATCCGAGTGAAAACGAAGACAAACACGAACCCAAGACAAGCAAAAGTCTGACCGACTTGAGCTCCTCTGATCAGTTTTCTGTCCGAGTCCGACGGGCTTCGTCGCAATCCTCCAGGGCCAAGCTGAACCCCACCGTGCTGAAGGCTCGGTGTATCCGATGGAGGTTCAACAGGTTTGTTTGTTTGTTTGTTTTGCATCACCCGTAAACCGCCGTCATTTGTAACACGCCAGTTCTGTACAGTTACGTATACAGTAAGCACAAGCTGAGTAAGACCGGACTGTAAGGTTTGATCCACTCACACTGGAATGGACCCTACTCGTTTCTATAAGTGAGGTGGGTTCTTTAACATGCTCAAGGTGTGGCTCTCCCCAAACACGGGACCTTTGGCTTTACGCCCCATCCGAGAGGACGTCCCTGACCAAAGCTAGGCCGAGCGAGGAAATAGGTGCAAATGGCCTCTCCCAGTGGCACAATATTGGGGCTTGTTAGGGATTCGGACCTAGAATCTATAGATTCCAATCAGCGGCCCAGCCACCTCTAGATTCGAAGTCAGCAAGACCACCTTACGGCAAGACCACCTTGAGTGAGGAAATCGGTGGTAAGTGCATTTTCCAATGGGATACTGCTAGGGATTTTAACCAACAGCCTTTAGATTCTCAGTCAACAGTCCTTAGCCGCAAGGCCACCTTACTAGGGATTCGAACCCAGAACCTTTAGACTCTGAGTTAACAACTCTAACCACAAGTCCACTCACAGGTTGTCCGGAGGGGACCTGTTCCACCTGTACACGCGGCGGTTCATGAACACGTTCCAGCGGAGACGGCCTCCTGGTCCGTACGGGAACGTCTTCAACATGAAGCTTAAGCCTGAGCCACGTACGGGAGAAACGTCTGACGGGAGTCCTGCCAACACCATAGCTTTGGCTACATGCGAAAGGTACTGAAATAGTCTCACCTTGCTTTATTGCTAAGTTTGAATATTGTAATGTCTTGTGTGTCTTAATTCGGCAAGGGTGTTACTTTTTATGATAAAGTGATAACTCTAATTCACTGTAGGTAACGTTAGGCCTACTTTTACTTCATGATTTTATATATTTAGTCTTCAAAATTGCCTAAATTACGAAATTCAGTCAGTCTTACCTTTACATCATTTGGCTGCTATGTTCTTCTGATGTATCTATGACTAAGTACTGATCTGTCAACAAATTTCCCGATATAATCTCCTACAGAATTGTTGGAACCTGCTCGGGGAAGACTGTCGGTACAAAGTCTCAGGAAGAGATGAAGCAGATCCAAGACATCCGTGATGAAAGTTGCGCAATCACTGCTAAGGAGGTACCAGTGGTGTTCACTGAAGTAGACGACGATATCCAGTTCCGACGCGATCGTCTTTGATCTTCCCCAAGGCCTCGAACTGTCAGATGCATTACGTGACATTATAACGTCTTCACATAAATTGCCCTCGAAATATCCATAGCTTCTGAATAACAAAGTTTAGAACACAACCAGAGTTCATACTTCGCAGACGTTTCGGTGACCGTCTGTTATCTTTGATCCGCAGTGCTACATGTTCTACTTCACACTGCAACTAGGTGTCGCTGCTGCAATGTGAAGAATGCGGTCCCAGATGTCATATCACCACCAAACTGCGCACCAACGAAGTTGAACCAGCTAATATTTCCCTGGCCTGTGGAAGTTGACAGATGAACCTAAACGTTTGCTAGGCACTGACTACGAATGACCATGAATTCAACAGTCAACGTTTTGTCTGCTATGTTTTTTTTGCAGTTATACACATTACACTCATTACAGTACAATGAACTTGATCACACAAGGTCCAAATTTTTGTACTCATTCGTCAACCAACTTCACAAGGAACGTTGTGGAATGACAATACAAATCTCATCCGTTACTATCTAGTTACAATGGTTTGATACACGAAGGAACTACTAGATATTGAGATGCCCTTATATTCCCAGGAACTGTTCATAATAAAAAGGTCAGTAGACATATGAAGATCAAACCTTTATTCTAAAAGCCATTTTCCTGTGTTTCATGAGCATACAGACATTCATATGGGGAGAAGACAAGTCTCAATATTAAATCTTTGTGGGTATTCTATGTATGCAACTTAGGCGTAAAAAATACTTTCGTTCCTGTAATCCAAGAGTCTGTAGAATGTACTATAAATCGACATACTTCTTACATACTTTCAGTGGTCTGTGATAGCATAATGGACTTGACATTCATTCCTGGACAAGGAATTGGTCTCAATATCACATCTTTTGGACATGCTATGTATAATGTAAATGCAAACAGAAGGTGCACCATGTAACATGGGTGTTAAAAATGCTTCCCTTACTGTAACTGCCCAGTACAAAAGAGTCTGTAGTGTGTGCTATGGTCAGCTATTACAGTAGCCTGTTATCACACAATGAACTTGAGCAAATGTAGCATCACTTTTTCCCTGGAAGGGACCCCCAAAATAAGTCTTTATGACAATTATCCCCATGTAAGGCATCTTTGTTGGACTAAGATTTGTCTTGGGAACACAACTTTTTGCAGAAATGCCATGTTGTCATGTAAAAGTACATATCTGTTTTCCAATTACCTCCCGTATTTGGATACACTAACATCACATAACTAATTTGACATACAGAGATTGTTTATTTTTTATCACAGATTAACATCAAACATCCTGAGAAGCTAATACATGTAGATGTAAAGTAGTGTCATATCTTTCTGTAAAGTATTGTGATATCTTTCTGAATAATGTACAGGCTCAATCTAATATATCCAATGGTTAGAAAGTTTATTAAGCTTTACTATATTGGTTAATTCACAATCATATCTATGTACAACTTCACAACTATGTCGGCAACACTTGCGAAGCCTGGCCATATACACTTGAAGAGAAAAGCATACTTGAACAGCTTATAAGGAATGTACTTGGATTCACTTAACACAATTCCGTTATATTTCAGTCAAATCTGTACAAGAGACCACCTCTAAATAAGGACCACCAGACCAATGTGGCCAACTTATGGTGGTACCCTAGATAGTTTTTTGCCACAAGGTGAAGCATTGAGAACCCTGTCTATAGTGACCATCTGTCCACATAGACCTGATGTTATCGGTCCTCTGAGTGGTCATCTTGGACAGGTTTGACGGTACATTGTTTATTGGACTATACTATACAAAACAAGACAGCACCAATACATGTATATTGCATTGTTTCTACATGGAGATCTTACTGCAGAGTTTGCATTAAGAAGGCACTCTAGCACATCACATTTCATCCCATCACTATTACACACCCTAATCTTTTGATAAATTGTACTCCTTTCCTTTTTAACCTTCTCCCTGCTGCCTAACCTTCTAACCAATACAAATTTGCTGCCAAAAGGCCACTTCAGCGGGGAGAACGTTAAGGTTATTCTCTTCTACACACAACTAAGCGCCAGCATCAAATGCACAAATTTCTATATTTTGAATAATCTGACAGATAAGTCTCCAAGATTGCTGGTGATGCAGGGTTTCAGACAGGGCTGCGTACTGGTACCAGTGAAGTACCATGAAAATCATTCAGGTACAGGTCTAAAATACCAGATCATCAATGCACTGCCTGTTTATTCAAGTTTCTGTCATCATTGAAGACCACAGGTTACTTAGTCAAACAGTTCAGGTATAGATCTAGACCTGTACCTAAACCTCTGTACCTGATGTTACAGTAAGGCACACAGCCCTAGTTCCAGAAGGTCTGCCATGCAGGATGTGCTACTGTGCAGTGACTTCCATTGCCTCCTGCTCTGCAGAGGCCTGAGGCTTTACACAGCTGACGTCTTGCGGTGTCCCTTCTGTCACTTTCAGACCCTCAGCGTCTTTAGCTTTCTCAGAAACCTCTTGCCCTGCAGAGAGCTGAGGATGGACAATGCTGGCGTCTTGCGGAGTCCCTTCCTTTACTTGCAGCCCTTCAGATTTCTCAAGTACCTCCTTGAGTACACGGGAATTGCTACCTGAACTAGAGGGGGCACCTGCCACTGCAGACTGACTGGATACCGACTTTGGTGGCGTGCTCATCTCCTCGACAATCATGCAGTCCTCTTCTTCTGAATCAGCGTGGTACCCTGCATCCTCCTTCCCAGACTCCTTAACCTTCCCCGCTTTCTTAAAGAAGTTGAGGATGCCGGCAGGCCCGGGGGAGGTAGTGGGTGTTGTTGGCGGCTTGTCTTGCTCTTTCTGCTGTGGGCTCTTGAAGAGCGCTGCCGGTGACATCGGCTGGACAAACTGCCTGATGTTGGAGCCAGGGACGGACGGTGTCGCTGGCCTCTCATCTTTCGCAGGAGTCTCCTTCTTGGAACCTGCGAGTTGTTTGATTTATTAATATTATGCCATATAAAATAATATACAACCAGGGCTACCCGACTAGCCGTAGGCTATCATAAAGGGCTAGCCCTGGTACCTGGACTTTATGCAATAAAAATGGTTACATTCAAATGCATTAACAGAGATAGCTTTTACGTAGGTCATACAAATTACATGAAGCAAACCCCATTTTAGATACAGAGAAGGTATATGCAGGGCTCGAAAATATATGTACTGGGTGCATGTGTACCTTTATGCACCCAAAATTGGAGCTGTGCACATAGTTTTTGATTGCAGGTGCACCAGTGTACCTAGATATTTGTGTAGGGTTACATACGTAAAGGTATTCATATTTTTGTATACTAGCCTGCAACATAGCATGCAAAGGTCTTTCATTCATTCATTCATTCATAACATAAAGCAGAAAGTCAGCAAAACCTGACTACAAACCGTCTTGTCTCTCTTCAGAGCTTGAATCTGAAATTCTACTGCTAACTTAAAATTTTTCAACAAGCGATACAACAAAGGTTTTATCATTTCTCATGTCACTTAAATGTCAAAGATATGTTGTGCATCCAAATCTTTTTCTGTGCACCTAAATCCTTAGGATAGGTGCATCAGCGCTAGGGATGCGTACCGGTTATAAAGGTCCGGTTATTACCTGAAAAAACGTTTCGGTTCAGGTCCAAAAAACCGAAACCCAGTTTTCCGGTTTTTTTGGTACTGGACCGGTAAAAAAATCTAGCACTCACATTATGTCTTTTTCGTTCTAGAGTCCAGCGCTCGTGAGTGCGACTGGATTAGTCGCATATGCGACCAGTTTTTTGAGAATGCCACTAGATCTAAAATCACGGTCGCACGGTGCGACAATAAAAGATTAAGACCTGCGCCAGGATAATGGCTGCAGAACCAAGGAGGTTAGCAGAACTAAGCGGTAAGCTGAAATTTAGGTATTCCAACCCTAACGTTACCGCCAAAAATCGTCGGTGAATTTTCTATCATGTTTCCGCGCCCGCGGTTCAAAAACTATCCGTTCGTAGTGGCAAAATTACCCATAGAAATAAAGGATATAAGTTTCTTGCCTTTGTGATGTATTTGTTTGATTTGTAAAATGTTTCAAACGCCAGGAATGTGCCAATGAAAGTGAGCGCTGGCCGTGCGTTTCCATCGGCCGCCATGATGTTTTTAAACCGCAGCAGAATGAAAAGGCTGTTTCCTGCGGTCATTTTTAGACCTGTTCAATCGATGATTTTTACGATCAAAAATCAATGAATCAATTGTAGTGGAGTTTTATCCCCCAGAATATTTAATTTTTCTTTTTGTTACTGGTATCATTTCAAAGCTCATGATTTGCCCGTCATTATGGCGCTACTATCATTTTGCTGCGGTCTATAATGCATAGCAAAGCTTTCTCCATGCGCTCGGCCTGTCATTGGATGGCCGCGCCGCGCGGTCTGACGCGCGAAATTTGAACTGCGCGTTTCAAAGGAACCGAAGATATTTGACTGGGCCGGCACAAACAGATCATTTTTGATACTATTGAGCAAGAATTTTAAGGATACTTAAGTATTTTGGATTGTTTGTAGACAGAGGGTGGGGGTGAAAAAAAATGCCTGTCAAAATGTTGAACTTGATGCCAGCAGTGAAGTTTCAAATTATGGAATTTGACTTCATTTGTTTTGGTCATGAAACCAATAGATAAGTTTTAGAGTTATTTATTTATTCATATTTCAAGGTTATGTGAATCATTACTTGCCTTGTTCCAAGTAAAAAATACCATTGTGTATTTTTCAACTTGTTGAACTTGAGGCACCGTGGCCCCCGGATAGGGGCCAGCCGGGGAACCTATGCCCAATTTTTCTAAAAATCCCTCATACTAGTATCATTTAGCATGTAGGAAGGTACTGAATGAATTGAATTGAATTGCCAATTGCTCTGCACCATCAATGTAGGCTTTTATCTTTTATGATCTATTGAAATACTTTATTCCTGGTTGTTAACATTGATTAATACTATTAATAGGAGTATTACTTGGTATGGCCAAGACTTTTGCTTGTTCTTCCAACTTTTTGTAGTGGTGCTCATAGATTTTTGCTGGTGCTCCTAACATGATATCAGTCTTGCTCCATGACAAACAGTGTTAGACTGGTTCAAGTACATGTATGTGTATCACGGTGCAATGTAAGAACACTCCAAGTACTAGTAAATAGAAGTTTGGCAATTAGTCAGATATGCCATGGGCTCAGGTCGGACCTAATAGGTCCGGACCTGAACCTAAACTTTTAGGTTCAGGTCCGGACCTGAACCTGAAAATGGATTTAGGTACGCATCCCTAATCAGCGCACCTACTCCCAAACATGTATTTCAAGTGCTGGTCTATAATACTAACCTGGAGTTGCTCCCTGAGACTTGGGACTGTCTGACTTCTGCTTGGTGACGTAGGTCCACTTGTTGGGGACAGGGAGGTCGGTGATGCCATATTTGGTCTGCACCTCCTGGTGAACGTACCAGCAGGTCTTGTGGAAGTCCGCTCGCTTCTCCCGGACCGCGATGGCCATCATGGTCATCTCCAGCTGCCGTTTGGAGATGCTGTACCTAGGAATGAGGTGTTCAAAAATTGGTATTTCCTAGACATACCGACTGATAAGTATCTTCGTGTCAAGCTTAGAAAAGGACAAGAAATAGTCATGCCTAGAAGTACCAGACTTATCAACCTAGGTTTGATGTGTTCAAAAATTCATAATTTCCAATATAATTAACAATCGTAGAGTGGAAGTTGTTACCGTCAAGTACAGTAGAGGCATCTTCATTAGATAGCTTGAACCAATGCTTACAGTTAGATGTGCGAAGCTTAGGTGTGACAGGTTGTTCAGTGTAGTAAAACCAGCTGCTGCTGTGCCTGTGAAGCTGGTGTGTTACGCTGAAGGGCAGTTATACCAGCTATACAGATATAGATATCAAATATGTACTTGTTCTGGGCAGTGGCAGGGGAAGGATCAGCAGCGGGGGATGGTACAGCTGGTTCTGAGGTAGATGCTGCAGTTTGGAGGCCTGCCGTTTCGTTGCTCCCACTCTGGTTGCTCGCACTGTCAGCTTCCTTCATCTCCACATCATCAGTTCCTGGTCACATAAAAAAGAAATTGGATCATGACAGCTAAAAGATACTGCAAAATTCACTTCTGCTGTGGCTTTATTTCACAGTAGTAGGGAAAAGGAGGCTTTCACTGTGTTTTAAACGTTGCGTTTGAAACAATTCCGTGGTAAAAGTAAAGTATTTATTATTCTTACATTGGAAACATATTTGTGGGGTCATGAATCTCCAGTGGTCGCAAGATCATCATTACCTAGCAGTGAGTGTAACTCACTACAGGCTTGAAAATAGATATTTTGCACAATGCTAAATTCGAGTCTATCACCAATGATGTACATACCTGATGGCACAGTTTCCGCTGTTTCCATGGCAACGTCTACACTGTTTTCCGGCTTGTCGTCAGTCTTGTTTCCTGACTGCTCGGTTTTCTCTCCTCTCTGCTTGAGGTACCAGAATTCTCGGAACTCTCGCACGAGCAGCTTCATCCCCTTCGAGTTCCCGTGCATCAGTCGGATCAGATCGGGGAAGGCTGCGGACAAAAACACATTTTTACTTTCAATCTCTTTCAATCTTTATTCATTTAAATCAAAAGAGCAGAAATACACATAATTCATTCATACAATTTACATGTACTCCTGAATTGTGGATCAGATCTGGGAAGGCCGCGGACAAGAACACATTTTTACGGCAGGGCTTGAAGTTCTCGAGAAAAGGTACACTGGTAAAACCTAACGTAAAACTTAAAGTGCATTGAAAGAATTTGGTTGCACAAACATGAACTTAAGTAGAATGTCAGCAAAACCTAATAACAGTTTCAAGCTTTGGAAAATTAAGATGAACCCAAATTCTATGGTTGACTTTCAAGCTACTAATACAACAAAGGTTTTATCACTTTTGTACAACCCAGTTGAGTTTTCAATCCCCAACCTTCCAAATGCAAGGCGAACCCCCTCTATGCCATTGCACTGGTAGCGGCATCAAGTATGAACAAGGTGAATGTCTACCTTCTTCAGGAACAGGCTGTGCCTGGCGCTTCACTTTCTCCTTCTGCTTCCTTTCCACGGCCGCTATGCTCTCCTCCTGTCCCGCTACATGGATGGGCAGGGCAGCAAACGCACACACCTACGGGCAGGTAAGGGCAATGGAATTATCACACACATACCAAACCTCTGCAAAACAATCCAAACGATAAGTACATTGTGTAGAATTTGTCCAACACTGGGGCAGGTAAGGGCAATAGAATTATCACACATATACCAAACCTCTACAGCCACCATTTATTATCATTTTCATTTACAATGGTGGCTCTCTCAGTGACTGGGCACAGCTTTTCAGAGACGTTCTGGTTATACACATACAAACAATACAACAATATTATATGTACAAGGCAAAAAACAGATTTGTGCATCAAATATGTAAACCGTCAACCATAATCCATTGCAATATAAAAATCCTGAGCATTGCTGCCTCAACTTTTTAAAAAATCATTGGCCACATCTTCTTTCCTAAATCTGATTCTTGAAGTAGAAAAAACATACCATAGTAGTAGCTTGTACAACTAATAAGTTTTCTTGTCTCAGTTTCCTGTCAGGAATGATATCTAGCAGTGCCCTCTTGTGGAATATGTTGCAACTGCAGGATCAAAAACTTACCGGAAACATGTATTTGCAATGCCATAAATTTGCAGTGGGGAGGGAATAAAACGACACCAAACCTTTTAAGATTTTAAGTATACCTTGTATTCTTCTAGTGTCCTCCTGATGTCTGATTGGCTGTCCTTGGTGCTATCACATGACCACAGACACCCAATCACAACAGCCCTCATGTACTTCATCTGTTTCTTCATGTCGGCTTCGAACGCTCTCTGCCTGGCCAGCTCCTTAGCCTTACGGGCACTCGGGCTGGACAGCTGAAAGGAAAAGGTAGAGTTTTCTTTAACTTAAGAACATCTACGTCCTAAAATAGTACAGACACAAAAGGTAACGTAAAGGCCCCATAGCCTTTGAGGCTGTAGGGGCAGTTAATCCACTAGGCCTAGGGCATGATATTGGAAGGCGGAGCCCAACCATCTCCTTCCACAGCCTTTTAATAAAAGTTTTACCTCCCAAACAGAAGTCAGGTACCCATTTTTACACCTGGGTGGAGTTTTCTTCAAATTAAGAATATCATTCCACATCCACGAAGGTTAGACATGAAGGTAAAATATTACGTAAAGCAGAATAAACCAAGTAACTGGATAAATTCTCTTACGAACCAGATGTTTCAGATACTAGTAGTCCACTGTCTTTCATTAGTGACTGAGATTGGGTCTGAAGACAAGTAACTGGTATATAAATGAGTATATGAATTGACCTCAAGGAAAAGGGGTATGAAGCCTTTTTATGAATAAAGGTTCAAGTATTGAAACAAACACACATTGAAGCAAACAAATATTGAAACAAACAAACAAGCGAATAAACAAACCTCGTCCTCATCCTCACATCCCTCGTCCTCTGACAGATGACCGTGGGGCACGAAGAAGTCCTCCAGGTCTGAGTCTGCATCCTCGTCACTGTCATCCTTCTCTCCCTGTAATCATCACAACAAATTATGCATGTTACTTACTGTTATAGTGAATCAGAAGTGATCTGTGTTTACAATAAGCACACAGTTTTGAAGAATCTGCATGTTTATTTTCTTTATAATTTGCTTAAGGGTACCTAAGGTTTGTCTCTAACGTCAGTCCTCTAGATGGCTTTTGTCCAAATGCCCAATTCAGCAAATTATTTTTTGTTGTGAAAATAAAGCTTTCTGTGTAAAATCTACCAAAATCGGAGAGTTTGAAGAACCAAAAGTCAGTTGGTCTCACATCTTTCCACTCAATGCAGTTATTTTGCTTCAGGATTAATCCCTGGACAGTTGCTAGACTTGAGGGTGTGCAGCCTTGAATTTAAAGCTTAAATTAAGTCTTACCTCAGAATGGGATATACTTTCTCCTGGCTCCTCCTCTTCCCACTCATCATCACTGTCAAACTCATAGTCCAGCAGGTCCTGAAAAACAAACAAAGTTGAAACATCATGTTAGAACACAAAAAATTACCGCAGCAAACTTTTTGAACAATTGCTGATGTTGCATGATCCAGTTGTTTGGTCACTTGAATATAATTCTGAATCTGAGGAAGACTGAAGTAGGACAGTTGCAAATTTCATACCATGATTTTTTGTGTTGGAACAAAAAATTACCGTATTGGAACATAGATGAACTTTCACGCTCAATGGATACATAGTGAAGTGCTACAATAATAATACAGATTCCTAAGTTTGATTTCTTTCAATTAGACTTCAAGTGTTAGGTTGTTCCACTGGCAAATGGCAAACAGAGCCCAAACCATAATTTCTATGTATACGGCCTCCGGAGCAGAGTAAGGAGACCTGTGTGGCCACTCCTGCCCTCTTGACTGAAACCTCTGCATGGAGAATATCAAAACCATAGTTTGTACAGCATGCGGCCTCCAGAGCAGAGTAAGGAGATTTGTGTACCTCGTCCTTCTTGAATGGGTTCCTGGGGTTGAGCTGTTTGCTGGCCTTGTTCCATGTTCCGTAGTAGGCGGGGCGGTAGTTCTCGTGGAACTGCAGCAGCTTCATGCACACGCGCCGCGTCTTGGGGGTGGACTCCACCAGCATGACGTCATCAGCCTCCTCACTGGGCAGAGAAGACCCAATACCGAGTTAGTCAAGACTAGCAACATATGTAGCTGTATAGTAGACAAACAACACCTCATTGTGTCTTCTAACAATACTGTGTAACTTAGAACCTACGTGTAGATTGATACAAGGCTTTGCTCTGGCCTTTACACTGTACCTATTACACGTACAATTGTTGTGAAATAAACTTTGACTTGACTACCACTGAACAGCCAAATCATCCAAGAAGAATTATTCACCTCAAATAACTGGGAATGCAGTTGATCACAATTAATAGAAAAATGGTTTATCAAACAATCATCAAAAAGCTATTTCCACATTTGGGGAGTTACATTTCTAAAGATTTGATTATCTGTGGTATAGACATCATATACACCTGTTTTACATTCTTAAAACACACAACAGTTCTCACCTGTCAGGACTGGGCCTGGGGAAGGTTCGACCACCAGTCTTAGGGACGTGCTGCTTCTTCAACTCATCCAAATACAACTCAGTACAGCTCTGAGGAAGGACAGGAAAGAGCAATTTCATACAACCATAAGGCACAACAGCACAAAAACAAGTCTACATGGATTCTGTTGAATTATTTACATTTTGTCTGACCCTTACCTCATTCCCCATGATCTCAATGAAAAGTGTAGTTGGCTGATTTGAGCTTCTCATGAATAAACAAAGGTTCAAACAAACAGACCTGCTCCTGCAGCCCTTCGTTCACCGCTGTCAGATCGAGGTTCTCCACTCGAACGAGCGGTGCCAGCTTCATGTCCTTCTTCACCTCAAACGGCATGAAGGCCCCAACAGGCCGCTGATCCTCCTGGAGAGGGGAAAAAGTTAGAAGTCATTTTGAACTGAGGTGGAGCACAATCCTTTTTTAAGTAGGTAAGTGCCAAGTTAAAAGTAAAGTAATCATTTCTAATTGGGGTGAAACATGATGCTTTTTCAAGTGGCTAGTAGTGCAATGCGGCTTTGCTACAGCTTCAATATTCAGCCAAGCACACTGGGCCACCCCTATTCTTATCGTTAAGTGTGTTGGGTTCTTTTATGTGAAGAGGTTTTACGCTGGAAGCTCCAGCATACACAGTGGTGCCGGATTTTCTTCACCATGAGAAATTACTATCGCAATCCCTTACAAGCTGGGGCCAACCCTGGGATTGAAGCCCTAACCACAGAAATTGATCCATATGGCAAAGCAGCAGGATGGCAATAGCAGGGGCCTTTACCCTAGGCTCTGCTGAAGTTTACAAAAAGAGCCCCAGACTGAATATGCAAGCACTCCTCATGAGTTATATGTTATGCATATCTACATGTAATGTACATGTAATGTACATGTCGAAACTTACCTTTGGTTCAGCTGGGTCAACTTTGGGCTTGAAAAAGAAGCTCTGGAAGGCAGCTTTGACTTTCTGTTGCTTGCGCACCTGTAAGGAATGCACTTGGGATGTGAGTAGGTGTGAGTAACCCAGTTGTTTTTGTACAAGTTCTTAAGATCCTAGCCTACAAATGTTACAACTGCAGTGACTATTCATAAAAACAGACTTAACACTGCTGTTCTATTAGGGACATTATGTCTCACATCCGTGATTGTCTATAAAAAAACTGTTAACCGTTACCTTTTCTTCTTCTGCTTTCTTCTTTTCATCCTCCTGTCTCTGTTTTTCCTCTTCTTTTTTCTTCTTCTCTTCTAACTTGGCCCTGGAATAAAAATAAGGACATATGCTTTTACTGTCATGAGCAATACACCAAGTGTACTATCTAAAGACCCTGTCACACATAGCCAACCATGGATGGAAGTTTGTCTTGAGTAAGATTATCTGTGGTTGGCCAATGGCAGTTTGTTGGCAAAGTTGCCTGTGTAAGCTATGAATTTTGAAAAATGAAACATGGGAAAGTCATATTCTGCTTGGATGAGTGGATGGGAGGAAAGTCGTGGAAAGGTCCTGAATGTGTGACTAATTCATCTTTTTGGTCTTAGAAGAGCTGACAATGTTTACTTACTCAATGGCCTCCTGTTTCTTCTTTCTCTCTTCCTCTTTAACCTTCAGTTTTTCCTGTCGTTCCTTTTCTTCCGCCTCCTTCAGTTTCTGCTTCTCTTGTTCCTTCTGCTTTTTCTCCTCTTCCTTCTTTTTCTTTAGCTCTTCCTTCTCAAGCTCTTTCTGCCGTTTGGCCTCTGCACGAAGTCGTTCCTTCTCTGCCTTTTCTTCGTCCTTTATCCTCTGCTTTTCCAATTTCTCTTTCTCCTGTTCACAGGATTTGGAAGTTTATCAGAGAACATATCACCCCGTGTGATACAACTCTAGAACCTCATGTCACGGATAGTTATCACACGGTCCGGAACACCCATATCAGGCCCAGGTATGACAAAAAGACCAGAAAAATGGCATAATTTGTGTGAAACAACCAATGAATTAAATAGGTCCTGGATTGAAACCTGATAAATATCTATTTTTGTGATTAACAAAGAGAACTTGACATAAAGAAAGCAAACACAACTTTCAAAAACTCCATTTAAGAAAACCGCATCATCTTACCTTTTCTTCCCTTTTCCTCTGCAGCTCTGCTTCCTTGGCCAGCTGTTTGGGAGTCTGTAGGAAATCATATATATCATCATACATGTAAAAATAGTGACAGAAAAAACAAAAGGTAACCCAATTTATAGACATTGATACCTCAATAGGGTTTAATTCTTGCAACTAGGCTTTAAAAATAAAACTGTAAACTAGAAATAGTTGCATTGGTCTTATTGTGAAATCATGACACCGAAAGTATGTATGTCTATTGCACTATAAACTGTTAAACTGCAAACATTGAAAAGCTTCTTTCAAACCAAGCCCCTGAGAATATAAATGAATTTACAGTAATCACCTTGACTCTAGGCTTGGTGGATGGTCCCTTAGGTGATGTAAAGGATGGTGTAGGAGGCGACGTGATCTTGTTGCCCGAGGCTTCTCCAACTTTTGTCGTACTTTTGACTGGGCTGCTGTCACTGGCACTTCCTTCAGGTTTGCCAAGCACAAGACTGACAACATGGGCAATATCCTCGTCGGTGTGTTGAGGAGGTCCGTTATCAAGCACAACACTGACAACCATATCCTCCTTTGTGCATTCTTCATCCTCTGCCAAGTCCTTGCTTTTCTCAGCCTTCCTGTCTTCTGTATACTTGAACATGTCCAGAATGGATCTTGATGCGGGACTAGTTTCCTTATGTACAGGAGGTGAGGCTGTGGTCTGAGTGCTGGACACAGCCTTGTTGTTGGAACTGTTCGGAGACCGGTCAGTCTTGCTGGCTGCAGCTTCGTCCTCAGGCTGGGTCTCTGTCACCTCAACTGAACTCACGGCTGAGCTCTGTACGACAGATTCGATGGCCAGACTGATGGTGTCCGACTCCTGAATGTCTGATTTGCCGTCGTTCTTCTGCAAACTTGTGTTTACAGAAAGGTCTTCAGTACAGCTCTCTGCAACAGCTTCTTGCACCTGAGCGGTACTGATGGGAGAAGCTTGTTTACCAGTCGTCTCATCCTCTGCATCACTGTCTGTCATGGTGAGATCGATCATCATGGCTTCATCCTCGTTTGATGTTGACACGAGCGGCTGCTGAGTCGTCTGCAGAAAACTGTCGATGGTTTTAGCCTTTTCATTCTTAGCGGCATGCTTGATTGCCGGGGACTTTGTCGCTGGAAACATCTCCGAACTCGAGCTGACTTCATTCTCGCCTTCCTCGCCAGCTTTGGTGACGTTCTCGACAGCGGAAGGCTTGGACTTTTCTTTTTCCTTTAGCTGTTGGTTGCTGACTTTTTCAGCAGACTTGAGAGGAGAGTGGTTGGATAACTTGGGAGTTTTTGGAGAAGCCACTTCTTCGTTGCTGTGCTTCCTTTTCTTTGTGTTTGGGGTATTTGGAGACATTGGTCCGTTGAGAGGCGATACCACCTTGAACGGAAGACGAGCTGGCAACAGAAGTACAGGGAAAAAAAGTGTTTTTATAATAATCCTGCTTTTTTCTACTGAATATTCTTGATGGCCTTCAGAAGACAGGACTTGTCAACTTTAATTTATGCCACTTCAGATCTATGGATTGGGTGGAGAGTAACAGCGACATGATGAGATCTATGGATTGACTTGAAACTAAAGATTTAGAAATGACTGACAATGCTGAACATATTCCAAGCAAAAAATTGCGATCATGCAGTGCAGATTTGTCCATAATAGATATTTGCTAGAAAAGACTACTACTAGTATGCCATGCTTGACAAAGCAATCCTTACATGAGGCTATTGTCTAATAACAAAGAACAATTAACATTAATGGTAACATGAACAATGTCAAGCAAACAAAACAATGGAAGCCAGCAAAACTATTTTGAAAACATGTTTAAGAAATGTTACAAACTAACTTTATGAGACATAACTGTTGTGTCTAAAACTCCCACTTCATTAAAACTCTCATCATCATCATCATCAGATCAAATTAAAAGAGACACTCAGCTGTAGGGGTCAAAGAATATTTGTGAATGTTGGGAAACCGTGTTACCTTGTTTCAGCTTCTTATTACTGGGAGGGCTGGTCAGGAGGTTTTTCTCCTGGCTTCGACCTGAAACAACAAAAATTCATAAACATGATCAACTTTAAATGACAAAGGAGTAAAAACTCGATAACGCTGTGATCAGCTTGTTTTTTAACCAGACAACTCATAACGCTTTTGACGTGAATATCAAGTGCACCGACCGTACTAAAATCCTTCAAATTATGCGCGCCAAACTGCAACGAATGAGAAAGAAACCCTGGCGTTGAATCTCAGCTGTGGAAATAAACATTTAAAAAGGGCTACCGAAAAAGGTCAGGCTTGAAGTGATGAGAATCGCCATAAAAGACAGAATTTCCTAACATATACTGCGCCAAACACAGTCGTAAAAACTTGATTATGCGATTTTTGATTCATTTTAAGACATCTTTGACTGAGGTCACAAATCTTGGCAGATGTAAATTTGTAGAAAATGGCGGAAAATCTCAGTCGTCTCACCGTCAGAAACCTTCTCGGCCTTGCTGTCGCCCATCTTTGGCGGGTTCTGCGGCATACACTCCCCCAGCATCTTCGCGAGGACCTCGCAGTTTGGTTCCAGACAACGAGGGTAGAAAAAAGTGGGAAAATTTCATCAATTTGAGCAGAAAACGAGAGAAAATATTTAGTATTGCTGACTACCTTCCTACTACTTCGAAATTGGCGGGAAGGAGTACTGGGGAGATCTGAGCTCGGTTGTCATTGGTCAGATTTGGTCACGTGATCAAAATATTGCAGCGTCTCTAGAAGGGTACATTATTATATAGGTGTCGTAGTTCTAATACTATTTTTAATACTAGAATAGCGGATATAATATGCATATTTTTTTAAAAGGATGATTATAATTAGATATATTCAATTGCTTTAAAGGATCATATTTCTTTGAAATGCTTAAAATGTACTATGTATTTTGCTATATGGTAAAACTACTCCCTAAGATCATGAATGTACCCGCCTGATAAATTGGCGAGCTCGCATAAAAACGCTAATAGATAACATATGAAATCTCTCGTAAATTCTACTTTAGAGACAGAAAATATATTTTGACGGATACATATTTATCTCTGACGATAGAGAAATGATCTGATATCGTGAAATTGATCTTTCGTCAGGAATTTTATGCTTGGATGTTGTGTGCATATCCGGTTCGGTGACGTCAGAGGCACTTCCTACTTCCGTTCGACCTCCAGGTCTGAGATCGGGTGAAGTGAAGAACTGCTGCTCAGGAGCTGTGGAGGAACGTCCTGTCATTGTCAGGGATCCACAACAAACCACGGCACGGACGGACCTTTCTTACTACACGCGGCAGTAGTCTAGAGTACAGCCGACAACATGTCGCTGGCCGGGTTAAAGAAACAACTGAATAAAGCCAACCAGGTAGGTGGAAAATCGGACAGTTAGAATCGGGTTGCTTGACCAGTGCAGGGGGAATTCTGTTGATATGCAGCCCGTTTCTCCTCCGACTTTGGACCCAGCCCGCTCTGTGTACGGGAATTTCCTCTCTTGTGGCTGGCTGTATCCGGCCTTTCCCTCTGGCAACATCCCGTGGCCCCGTTCGCTCGTACCGTTATAATCCGCTGAAGGGCAAAATGTGGGAAGGACCTATATATTGGATTCCCTCATCACGGTTTGATTGTTTTGAATCGACGAGGATGACGATGCGTCATTCTGTTCACTGTAAATTGATCTGGGTTCACTGTCCTTTATTTCTGTGTCTTGCCTTAGCAACACACACGCAGACATGGTTTAAAGCAGGGTGGTCTCCTTATAACCTCCTTGTTCAAGGCGAGGGTTTAACTGTTTATGTGTATGTTTAGCTGTGTGTTTAGCAATCCATTAGACGTTACCAATAGTGTGATAATTGGACATTATGCAGAAATGTTCCATATAATCTTATTTGCAGTTTACTTCAGGGGCTTGACATTCATGATTCCCTGGGTGTAGTACTGTAGAAAGGAAAAGGGGCCCAGATGTTGATATTGACACCGCAGTTCACCATCTGTGGTTCAGAGATATCACTGAGAAAGCTAGCATGAGCCAGGATGTTGCCCTGATGATATTATATATAATGTTAGATAGGAGTACAGTATTGCACATATCATTACTGTAAATTCATCTATTTTCGTGGGTACTTAATTTCGCATTAGAAGGTTTTTGTGGTGTTCTAGGTTTGCAGTTGAAACGATCTTGCACGTCAGTAGTAATGCATGATCGGAAATACGTATACAGAGTCATGATGAATTTGAGGAGTTGGATAGCTCACATCGACTATAAAACAGCGAAAATAAAACCGCCACAAACAGTTCAAGATTTACAGTTTAAAATAATTCAGTACAGTCGTAATACATTGGAAATGTATATTTGCAGTGGAGAGATCACCACAAAAATTGTGAAAATAAAACCACTGCAAAAGTTTCAAGATTTACAGTATGAAAGATGAGGCTGTATCCCCCTCCCACCATGTCTATGATGTTATGCTTTGCCTGCGTGCCTTGTCACTTAGTAACTCACACCTAATTTTCCCTGGAATCTAACATAACCTTGCACAGATGGGGACAAATTTCTAGCTGATTACATATACCCTTCTGGTCCCACAAGGGATACCGTAGATACCTTTAAGTTTGCAGGATTTTATTTTGCAGTACGAAAAAATTGAGTTCGCGATAGTTTTAAGTTCGCAGTTGAATCAGGAGGGTAGGCGGATAGAAGACAGACCAAGCATTTTCAAAGTTTGCTTTGAAGAGGTCACTGGGAATATCTAGAACATTAAACCACCGCAAAAACTTTAACGTTTACAGTAGTGGATACGAAGGATTAGTTGAGGATGACAGATTTATCTAGGGTATCTTAAAATAATCTTATAAACCTTATCATATGACATATGGAATAATGATAATAATAATGTTACTTCTTAGGCAGCATTACAGGTTGTTTGTGCGAAGTGTAAAAGATTTATACAATTGATAATTATCGTTCTCCTTGACCATTGCAATAATCTTATTATTATTACCCTCATGAAAGGCTCTGCAATTTTAGAGAAGAGAGAAGAAGAAGCAGCAAGTGTAGGCAGTTTATTCCTTACTAGTTCTATTACTATTTATTAATGAAAAACTCATATTGGCCTGCTGGTTGCTTCTCATTGAGGTCATGAGAAAATGGCTAAAGGTCAGACAAAATAGGACTAAGATACAGTTGATTAAAGTCCCAATAAATCCATAAACATATATCCTTATGTATACAAGGTATTACAAAAACATATGAAAGTCTAAATGAAGGTTGGAGTATGGTTGTTATGACTTTACATGGAGTAATCACAAAGGAATTCATATTCTGTACTAAAAATTGTACTTAAAAACGTTGTGGTATAAATTTGGACTTTTCTTGTGGCATGAATGTTTTAGCACATTGGAAGTAAATTTTCTTAACCTCCTATATTTGCAGTTACAATATAGATATGTAGCATCTGTATTATGTTTCAGAATGCGAAAATGTACGTTGTCATAATTGTAAACAAACCTGACAATTCACCCCATTGGTTGCAACAAGGCTGTTTTGCAACTAGAGAAATAAAGGAAAGCATATTTTTGTTTGAACTTGGGTGATAACTCATGTCTCTGATTGTTCCATTGACATGACAGTATCATGAGTATGGGATTCACAGAGAAATTTGAATACTAGAATTTGTAGAGTCCGTACGAAAATTTTTACTTTAAAATGTTGTGCGACAAATCTGTCTTTTTCCTTTTATTGTGGCATGAATGTTTAAGCATATTTTCCGTTGAACTTGGGTGGTAACTCATGCATCTGATTGTTCCGCGGGGAATGATAGAACCATAGAAACGTGATCTTGATGAAAAGGAGGTACCGCTGTGACATTGAATTGTGCGGAACAAAAAATCAATATGGCCACAGGTGCTTGGTATTCTTCATGGGGTCTCCCAGGGGACTGGTGCATTTCCTCTGCGCAACAGAAGAGAAACATTCCTATATGCACAGAAAATCTAATGTTCATTAGTCGTTTAGTAGTCTGTATAACGCTAACTCCAGCTGTCCGGGGGTTTCTCTCCGTGGGTGGATAGCCGTTACAGGCGGCGAGCGGACACGGGGCCTGGTTGAAACCAGGCTAGTCGTTTAGTAGGAGTGCGAGAAGAGAATCGAGAAAAGATTTCCTCTGCGCAACAGCAGAGAACATTCCTACGTACATGCATAGAAAATCAAATTTTCTGTAGTCATTTGATACAACTGTATCTATGTGTACAACTGCATGATGTTATTATTATTCTGATATTGTAAAAGAAAGAGAAACGACATGCCTGTATGATTTGTCAATTTTTGATTAATTTTGCGGGTTACTGTGTCAAAAAACAAAAAACAGCAGACACTGTCTGAAACGTCTGACGGTTTCAAAATTGTATCCAGTTGTTTGAGTAACTGTTTTTGGCATTTATTGCTATAGTTGGTAGTAGGCATATACTTGACGTGTATTTTAAAAGATTGATAGTTGTCTTACACATTAATCATGAGTGAATATGAGTCAAAATTGTCTGAAAATAAAGATAACAACACTGGAAATCTCCACCCTTGATGGATAATGTTAAAACCATTTGGGTATGTGGATTTGATTGCCTCACCAGATTTATGTTCCTATCAGTTACTGTGTTCAGGAGAGTTATTAACCATCCTATCCACGGAGCCTGAGTCATAGAATATGAAAAGCATTAATCATGTTAGACTACATTGCTGAAGGCCAGAAATATGCCGGGTCTGCATTTTCTCAAGTTAAAACCCATGTGTCATTTCAGGGCTAGAAGTACTGGGTGCATGTGCACTTTTGTGCTGTGCACATAACTTTTGACTGTGACTAATATTTGTGTAGTATATGTAGCATATTCTTGCCTTTTTTTCAGTGTCAAAAATGATAAAACCTTTGTTCATCTACATCTACATTAGGTTACCCCCAGATAACCCCTTCAGGGGCATAGTAGGGGGGGAGTTGAGGTCCCGGGCTAAGGCGGGCAGGCCTCCAGCCTGGCACGGAACGACTCAACGGTGGGAGCCGTCGCAACCGTGCCAGGCAGGGTGTTCCACTGAGGGATGGTACGGGGAAAGAAAGAGTGTTTGTATGTGTCAGTTCTAGCGTGGATGGTGTGAAACTTGAGGTCGTGGCTCCCCCGGGTCCGCCCCTGGGCTGGTGTCAGCAAACTGTAAGTGTCTATATTAATGTGGTTATTAACAAGTTTGTAGAAGAAGGTGAGGCGGGCGTTCCTCCTCCTTTCAGAGAGAAGGGGCCACTGCAGGTCGTTGAGCATTTGTGTCACGCTGCTAGTCCGCCGATAGTCATTAAGGGTCACGCGGGCGGCCCTGCGCTGGACGGCCTCCACCGCCTGTATCCCTTTGGTGGTGTACGGGTCCCAGACGATGGCACTATATTCCAAGTGAGGCCGCACCAGCGCTTTGTAGCAAGTGGCCTTGACCCTAGATGGACAATGGGTCAAATTGCGCCGAATGACCCCCAGAACACGACCGGCTTTGCTAGTGGCGTGGTTGATATGGGTGTCCCACCGCAAATCGTCGGACAGTTGTACTCCAAGATAGGGGTGGGACTTAACACCGGTAAGGGCTTCTCCACAGAGGGAGTACTGGGTTAGGGTGGGATGCTTCTTACGGGTGATATGAAGGATGTGACATTTAGAGGGGTTGAACGACATGAGCCAACGATTTTGCCATTCTGATAACGCATCGAGATCGGACTGTAGAGCTTGAGCGTCAGAGGGCTTGCTGATGGTTCGATAAATCAAGCAATCGTCGGCAAATAATCGAACATGTGAATCTACGGAGTTGGGGAGGTCATTAATGTACAGTAGGAAGAGTAGAGGGCCTAACACTGTACCCTGCGGAACTCCAGGGTTCTTTGTTGTATTACTTATTTGGAAATTCGATGTTTAATTTCAAATTCAAGTTCTGAAGAGGGTTTTTGTAATTAGGTTTTGTTGAGAGTATACTTTTATGCTGTGCACACAAATTTTCTTCTGTACCTATAAGTATAACCAAAAATGAATTATAGGCCCTCTATTTGGAACTCATGACTTCAAGTTGACCAAAAAGCTTTCCCTTTTGTTGATGAATTTGAGCAGGGGGCATCGCTGACACCCACACACAGCTTTAGACATGCAGCCAACATTAGACATATTTTGTGTGACTATCATGAGTCCTTGTTGGCACTCTCTACCATCTTTTTACAGGAGAATCAAAGAAAGTTTTAAGGTGTTGACCTTTTAGTAAAGATTGAATGCAGATAACGGAGATCCCAGCTGTTGGACTGATGCCGATAAGGGCAATGAGCATCTGTTTCAGTCAAGGTCACTGATGAATGCTTCCAGATTGATCATCTTTGGTTCTTTCACACAATGTAAGGTACAACATGTGCAATGTGATTGATTTTTCTGCTGTAGTCCAGTCCACTTGGAAATACCATAAAATTATGAAATCCATCATGAATTTGTATGATTTCTATTCTAATATAGTCACTCTAATTTCATTTTTTCAATTTTTGTCAGTTGGAAGAAAACTAAAGAAAGATTGCAATTTTTTCAAGGCCTATGAGGCCACACCATTTTAATTTCTTGGTTAACAGAATTTTAAAAAAAATGCTTTATTGGAAAACCAACATGAAAACAGAATCTCAGAGGAAAGTTTGTACTTTGGTACACACAATTTCAGGAGTGAACAGGGTCAGGGGCTAGTTTGCACCCCAGCCTTCTGTTTTCAGGATTTTTTTTTTAAATTAAAAAAAAAATCTGTTAACCAAGAAATTAGATTGGTGTGGCCTAAGTTATAACTGTCCTTGTATAGGGTAAAGTTTGCGCACTATCTTTGCCTACAAAGGTGTAGAAAGTACAAAGGGCATAGTGTTTAATAAGTCCAAACATTTTTGTCAGAAAGGATTTTGCACCTACACAAAGAAGCCATGTCTTTATTCATTCATAATTTATTTCATTTTAAACTAAAGAGAACTGGGTAACTGTCCTTCTCCTTATAATGAAAGCTCATCTGTGTTGATAGTAATCATAATACAATGCTAAACTTTCTTCCAACACTAAAGTATTCACGGATCGAATTTTCGACGACCACTGTCGCCTTCTTCAGGATCAATAATGACCAACACTGCCGAACGTAAACTCGCGAGAGTTACGGACACGTGACTCTATTGACACATGTCACTGCGGATACGTGACGTCAGCAATTGGTCAAACGTGCCAGGAAGTTTATAACGCCCACTGTCTCTGTTGAGTGACGGCTGGAGTGCCCTGATATATATGGCCTCCTTTATACCTCTCATAAAGTAGTCCTGTTCAGTGTCCAGAATTCTGACTTTGTCCAGCGAGACGGTATGGCCCGGAGATTCAATGTGGATGTGTTGAGAGACTTCAGACGAATGCGAGCTGGGGCGTTTGTGTTCAAGGAATCTAGTTCTCAATGAGCGTTCTGTCTCACCAATGTAGAATTCGCAGTGACATGTGTCAATAGAGTCACGTGTCCGTAACTCTCGCGAGTTTACGTTCGGCAGTGTTGGTCATTATTGATCCTGAAGAAGGCGACAGTGGTCGTCGAAAATTCGATCCGTGAATACTTTAGTGTTGGAAGAAAGTTTAGCATTGTATTATGTCCTTCTCCTTGTATGGGTTAAACTTATACACTTTTTTTGTCAGCAAAAGTAAGTGTAGTCGAGAGGTTCTGTTCAAAAATCAAAGGGCAAAGTATTTAGTAATGGATAGGGTGTCCAGTAAACACCAGTGCTGAACTTTGCCAACCCCTCCGTTATCAGGTGTTGAAACAGTGCAGCAGCCCAGCCAGGTCGGTGTTTGGTTGATCTGTTTTATATACGGTGTTTTCTTGTTTGCACAAAGTTACAGATAACAGACTGTAGGTGGTATACATACTTTATTGATTTGACACTGCAAGTGTTATGTTTGTTTGTGCCCTGAAGAAGGGGACTGCTCTGTTTGGTGTGTCAGGAAGAAACTTACAACTTGTAGAGATTGTGCAAAAGCATTGGAATCAAATGTATCTATTTGTAATAAACCATAATGATATGGGGCTGCACTGTCTTTCGGAAGAGACGAAAAATGGGGGTCCTGTGTACGAGGAGGTGCCTCGAGTGTGTTACAACCCCCTCATTACTCACTTGGGTACCTACTGGCTGAAATGATACAACCTGGTGAATAATGCATATGAATTGCCACAAAGTTGATTGGCTATTTAGGTTTATTTCTTGTAAAAGAAAGTTGAAGTATATAATGCCATGTACATGTATGTGGCAGCAGACCATAAGAGACTATACACGTAGGAGGATCTGGAAAGAGAGGAAGATCTGCACTGGAAGGTTAGAGACTTTAAAAAACAGTCAAGATAAACATTGAGAGATAAAAGTTGAGAGAAAGAGAAAATGAAGGTTGAGAGAAAGGGAAAATGATGAAGTAGTGTTCAATTCAAATTCGGTACCTAATGGCTATTCAAGCAGGGAGAATGTTAAAGAAATCCATGTACAATGTTGTGAAGCAAAGTCTATATTTCTGCCATTGTTAATGTTCCAAACCTTTGTACAATACCGGAGCACAGACAGCTGTGCTACGTGTTTTACTGCAGAATCAATATGAGAGTCAGACTTTGGTACTTCGATCTTGGACTTTTGCCTTTTAGCTCTTGATTTGTATTGGTTACAGCAACTTATTGGGTTAGGCAGCAGGGAGAAGGTTAAACAGAATTGGCATTGACAGTTTGCAACATCTTGTTCCTCTGATCGAAGTGCTACATTTTTTGTAGTATTACTTGTTAGTTAAACTCTCTAGTTTATCATATTTCAGAGATACATGTACTCTTTGGGATCTAGAAACAGTTAGTAACATAAAATAATGTAGAAACAGTTTGAAGATGTGGCCAAAACATATATTCTTTCAATTCCTTTCTGCTAGCCTACATGTATGTGCCACCTACTAGTAAATCATTTTCTAGTGATCTAATGTTCAAAATATGTCCTTTTTTGGTTGTCATGCCCTCCTTCAATGTCAAAGTCAAAGTCTTCTCTGGTAACCTTATAGTTATACATTCCTGCACTGTAATTAGATGCTGAGGGAAATTCATAATTTCTAAGCTTTATACATTTGTACACATACAATTTCAACAACCTAGTATTTGTAAACTTCTACTTGTCAGAGATTTTGTTGACATAGAATATCAAACCTTTGTATTTCACTGAAGTATGTAGCATTTTTCACATGCATTTTTGATGTGCAATTTTTTGTTATGGATAGAAAAGTCTAGGTCAAGTTGATACCTATATACTGATATATATCTTGCCTAAAAATTCCATAAGCAATTCCCTCTGGCGGCCCACTGGCCTCCTGGAATAGATCGCTGAATGGAAAACACGGAATAAAGGGAATGTCAAGTCAGCTACGCTACGGCCATCAATTGTCTGACCTCACCGCCTTCCAGTCTCGACCCCGGCATTATGCTGTTCACCTTACAACATGAAAGGGGCTAATTTAACTCAAGAATGGAGCCAGAGCATAAGACTGACTTTAGGTCCCTGTAGTTCAACCGGTAGCAGCCTAACAGTTGAGCTCCTGGTTCCAATTAGTCGGTAACTAGCTGGGAATAGGAGACCCAGGTTCAAACCCAGGAAAGGGCATCCTGGTTGGAGCTGCATTTGCCTTTTTGGAAGGGACGTAAAATGGGTGTCTTGTGATCGAGGAGGTGCTTCGAGCATGTTAAAAGGCACTACAACAGCCTCATCACTCAGATGGGTACCTACTGGCTGTACTTAAGATGAATATTCAGATGACTATTGATGTGGATTACGTTCATACAGACTTTCTGATATTGCGGACTTAGGAATCAGCCACATTTCTTGGCCATCCTCCAATGTTTGAAATTGAAGGTTTTGATATGGAGTACTATCACGCATTTAACTATCTGATATTGACTGAATTGAGGACTAAGGAATCCTTCCAATGTTTGAAGATTTTATATTGTGGATTACGTTCAAACAAACTTTCAGGATTAAGGATTCCTGGATATTGTCCAATGTTGAAGGTTTTATACTGTGCACAGACTTCACGTATCTGATATTGAGGACTAGGAATTGAATCGTGTTGTTCATCTTGCTACATGAAGGGGTCTAATTTAACTCAAGAATGGAGCCAGATCTTAAGACTGTGAACTGTGGTTTATGTGTGCACAAACGTTCTAATACTGAGGACTAGGAATCGACCACATTTCTTGGACATCCCCCAGTGTTTGATATTATGGATATTGTGGATTTCATTCACACAAACTATCTGATATCATATATCTGATGTCTGAGGAATTCTGGACATCTTCCAACATTTGGAAGGTTTTATATTATTATTGATTAATTTCACACAAAGTACCTGATATTGAGGACTTGTATCCAAAGTAGGGATCAGCCACATTTATTGGCCATCCTCCAATGTGTGAAATTGAAGGTTTTGGGAAATAGTTTTGATACGAAGAACAATCACACAACTTATCTGATATTTAGGACTAAGGAGTCCTTGACATAGTTCAATGTTTGAAGTTTCATTTTGTAGATTCCGTTCTCACAAACTATTTGATATCAGGACTAAGGATTCCTGGACATCTTCCAACATTTGGAAGGTTTTATATTCTGTATCTGTATCAATATAGCCAGTATAACCGCCATTAGGCGTAACACACCAGCTTTGTGGATTACGTTCACACAAACTATTTGGGTGATATTGAGGACTAGGATCCAAAGTAGAAATCAGCCACGTTTCTTGGACGACGTCCAATGTTTGATTGATAAGAAGCTCCTGTCTCTGACGTCAGTTTGCTGTGATGTATGGAATAAAACCCTTTGTCATGAAGTGTCCGTAGGAGTCGGGGGCAATCATGGGGAAGATGACACTGCATACAGAAGCAGGGCTGGAAATACTGTAAATGCAGAAATGTTCGCGGTGGTTTTATGTTCGCGGTTTTCACGGCGACCGTTTCACCGCAAACTTAAAGCTACCACAAACATTTTTGTCCAATACTGTACCAGCATTTGACTATATCGCTGCCGCAAACTTAAATTACCACCGTGAACACTCCATTTTCGTCTTAGCGCAAAATGAAAACCACGCGAACTTAAATGCATTTACAGTACCGTTACTGGATACAGTATATGATTTTGGGCACCCAAATTTGGACTGCAGCCATGCATGTACTTAATTTTTGTGACTGTGGGTTCAACAGTGCACCTAGGTATTTGTGTAGGGTAACTTACAGTTAGTGTACTATTGTTAACTTGTACACAGTATACAGCATATCAGAAAACAAAGCAAAACCTTTAAGTTTGTTGTATTACTTGTTTAAAATTTCGCTTGCTATAGAATTGTGGTTGAACTGTTCATTTATTTTATGTTGTGCACTGTGCATTTTTTCTGTGCACCTAAATTTTCAGGTTAGTTGCTCCAGGGCTCCTATTCCATAAAATGAATTTCAAGCCCTGAGGATAGAATGGTACTTCTGATAATGGAAACTGAATATGTCATTATGGTCCATGTGCACTGTAGGGTTGTTGAACAGGAGACGGCCACTTTCTATAGAGATCCTTCGAGTGATACATTGAGTTGGGAAAAGGAGTGCAGCAACTTGTGTTATTAAACATAGTTATTTATACGTCCCATGAGTATAAAGGAAGAACATTGGAAATTAATGTACATGAGCGTAAGCCAGTTTAAAACTAGGCTAGATGAGCACTGGGAAGAGCGCAAGTACGCAGTTTGAAGGAGTCAAGATCAGGACACAACAGGCGGACGCCTTCTATCCTGCAAGCGGTACGTATCAAGAGATTCAAGAGATGAATGTTAGCCTGGGTGAAACAGTGACCCATATTAGTTTGTCCGATCATCGGATGACCCCGATCAGAGAACTAACTAACCTTGTTATCAATACAATACAACCCATTTGCAATCGATACAAAAAATCATTAACACGTAATCTGTTGTATTGGCCTAAATACAATGTTCGGATTTATCTTGTCTGACAATGATGTTCTACTGTAAACAGTAAACAAATGTAGTAGGAGCTACAATACAACATATTACATATTCCTTTTGTCAGTTGCTATTACCTATTAGGAAATCCATTTTATGGACAGAACGGATAGCCTGGATGCCAGACTTCTCCCTGGGCCTATGCCTACACAGGCCAACTCCTCCGCTCCAGTGCCAACATGTCCCCAAGGAAACAGTCTACAACAGGCCCCCCTAACTTAGACCTACATGACTTGTAACATGATAGATATTATGATGGAGATTGGGTCTTGCATCAAGGCTAAGATCTTTTGTCAGCTACCATTTGGAAACCTGTTTTCTGGACAGTAGAGTAGGCAGAACGATGCTATGATGTCCTACATGGCCATACTGCGCCTGTGTGTCAGTGTGCACAGCAAACCGCCCTCTCTAAAATAAGCTCTGAGACTGAAATATGTCCCTTGAATGTTCACCCACATATCTGTACAATCACATCACTGTTTGGAATCATGGAAACGTATTGAAGTAAAAAAAAGATGCTATTCCTATTTAAGATTGTTTAGTTCTAGGATCATACATGTTGTGTCCTGGAATGTTTCCGGATTTAGAAAAAAAGGAAACTTGATTACAAAAATCTAATTTTATTACTTGATTGTCGGAATCACTGTTCCTATTTTCCACATTTGAAAAAGACCAAAAAAAGGCCAGTCATTTATTCCCAATGTATTTACAGTATTCTGGGGAAGAGTTTATTTATGCATTGCTGATTTTGATGTCTGATAATGTTTAAAGATGATTGATGTCATTGTCTTGATCAAGCGAGTCGAAAATTTCAGATAAGTTGGCTGGTACTGACGTTGTCTGTATTGCAATCCATCAAGCGAACTCCAATAGAAATCATCAAGCGAACTCCAAAATCATATCCAGTTGCTCGAGTAATTGCTGTTTGGCGTATCTTATTACCTGGATGTCTAAACTTCATTGATGTACAAGAGAAATTGCTTAATATTCTAATCGAGTTTGGGTAGTCAGAACCCAAATCATCAATGCTATTTGCTTTTCCACTACTTAGATGCGCATGAAAATACTTCGCGCCCACGCGATTCATGGGTCATTAAAATGTATGCCGATGTATTGTATTACTATTCATCAAGACAGCTAGAAGAGAAATTACTTACCGTATTAATATTCTAATTGAGTATGTCTAGTCAGAACCCAAATCATTAATGCTATTTGCTTTTCTACTACTTAGATGCACATGGAAATTCTTTGCTCCCACGCATTCCATGAGTCATTAAAATGTATTGCCGGATATGTCAGTCGAGCAAGCAATACGGTTAAATGACTTTTTTCTATTAAGTGCCGTTCTACCATGACCCATACATCAATTTGAGGATTATACCATACCCCTGGGACTTGGACGCCAGCGCTTGTAAATGATGTGCAACCCGATCACCTCGCATTAGATTTCCTAATGTATGATACAGTCAAGTTCAAAATGCAACTGGCGTTTCTAGATATTTCTACCTGCGTGAAAATGGAGGTAGTGTTTTTGGTCTGCCTGTTTGTTTGTTTGTTGTGTGGTTCTGCAGTTATTTGAATATTGTAGAGTGACAAGTGTAATCAGAGATCAGCAGATACGAAGGATGACTTGGCCCTGTCCAAAGTGGCTACCGGTAGTCACAACTAGGAAGTTATGTCAAAGGTCCAGAAAGGTCCCAGAATAGCTGATGAGGAAGGTTACTCATTTTCTGTCTTTAGTTTCCTGCTACATGTATATGCATTTCTGTTGCCCTATGGGAGCCAGTGGGGAAATGCATAGGCAGATTAGAATCACAGAGAAATTCACATTTAATGATAATCTGAATTCACAAAAACACTTAATATTTCATGCAGGTATAAGATCTTTGATTCCTCGTTTACATTAGCTGGTAAAGCTGATTACTAGTATCCAGTGATCTGTTCGAAGGGTTCTTCCATATGACTGCCCCACCTTTAGCCCCTAACTGTTCAGCTGAAAGGTTTTATCAGTCATGCTGGCTGTAATCACAGTCATGAGGCTGGCATGGTAAACATGAGTACATGTGTGTGGGGTGGCTGCCTTAGGAGCCCTGTCCACTTGACGTCAATAGCTTATCTTGAGCAACCGTACAGCGAGCAAAACTTGATATGTGTGACCGTTGATTTCATAATGATTGGAAGTAGGATTTAAAAGACAACAAAACACACAAAACTTGAAAATATGAGTTCTTTATATGAAATTCTGACATTGATGCGTTTCCACTTGACATCAATTGCTGAGCAAATGTACCGAGATTTGTGTGAGCCTTGATTTCATAATTGAAAGTACTGTATGATTTAAAATACAACAAAACACACAAAACATGAAAAATTAGTTCTTTATATGAAATTCTGACATTCTGACATTTCCACTTGAGTTGATGTCAATTGCTTTTTAAAGCAACTGTACAGCCAGCAAAATTTGATTTGTATCACCTTTCATTTCGTAACTGGAAGATGATGCAAGATGTAAACGTATGATTTAGAAGACAACAAAACACACAAACTGTGAAAAAATCTGTTCTTCCTTTATAGAATTCATTGCCCAACTTGGTTGCAGCCTCAAGTGGAAAAGGTCCGCTTTAGCAGTATCCTGGGTGCCATCCGACTACTACTGGGGCTCCTACACTCGCTACCCTGAAAAAGTCAACCAACCAACCAACCAATCAACCAACCAATCAATAATTTTTTCAAGGCAGCGAGCGTAGGAGCCCCGGTAGTAATCGGATGGCACCCAGGCTACTTTAGCTGCGCTATTGATCCTTGATGGTACCATTTGGGATGGGGGCGTTTGTGGGTTATTCGATTCTCGTCAATGATTAGGGCTAAGCATGGGATTTAGGTTCACATTCTTGCTGACTTAAGTGTAACACAAATGGTTACAAGAGTTAGATAACTTAGATTACATGTAGTTCGTTACTTGGCCTACCGGTAGTAATAGTACACTAACACATAGAAGTGCGAAGAAATGGTGGGGACACCTTTTTGTGTGCAAAATGTGCCTGAAAAATTTTTGTGTTGGAAAATTGCACATATTATAAGAAATGGTCCATACTTAGAATAGACAGAGGGAATGGGAGAGAGATGCAAAGAAAGAGAGGGAGAGAGAGAGAGAGAGAGAGAGAGAGAGAGAGAGAGAGAGAGAGAGAGAGAGAGAGATGCAAAGAAAGAGAGAGAGAGAGACAAAGAGAGTGAGAGAGAGGGAGAGAGATGCAAAGAAAGAGAGAGACAAAGAGAGAGGGAGAGAGGGAGAGAGAGGGAGAGAGGGAGAGAGAGAGAGAGAGAGAGAGAGAGAGAGAGATGCAAAGAAAGAGAGAGAGAGACAAAGAGAGTGAGAGGGAGAGAGAGGGAGAGAGAGGGAGAGAGAGGGAGAGGGAGAGAGAGAGAGAGAGAGAGAGAGATGCTCTGCATGAGAATTTCAACCAATTTAAAATCAGCACAGCATGCAGGCATTTGTCTGTTTTCAGCTGCAGACACCCACAGAATGTTGATGAGGCCAAGGAAGGATCTATCTTGCATATATCAAAAGATCCGTATTTGATCTTGTACAGGATTCAGACGTAGCCCGATTTGACAAACCCTGGTATGAATACAAATGGCTAAGAAAGGATCTATTGTTGATGATTGAGTTAATGAAAATGAGCTACCAAACAATGAATGGGACAGAAAAAGATTTAAAGCTGGAGATAGACAGTGCAGGACTATGTACTCTGCTGCTGTGGACAGTGTGGTTCATCATCATCATCCACTGGTTCCTGCATCTGCATCCAGTCTTTCTCCATCTTCCTCCGCAGCGTCTTGCATGCAACTTGCAGTGTGGTTCCCTGGGCAGGAACGGCTGCAGAGGTATTGATCAGGCTGAGCTCAGGTGTGGGCAAATCGGCTCCCATCACTCCTGGAAATTAGGACAGAAACCGTGGGAGCTGGCTGGGTTCTGAACAGGTTCAGGGCTGGCAAGATGACAAAAATGTTATGTCTATGACTCAGCGCGATAGCTGAGGAGATGGCCTGATAACTACACTTATAAATTTGTTTACTTTTGCAGTGGTTTTATCTTGCAGCAGGAGGAAAAAAGAGGTTTTCATGGTAGTACAGCAATCATATATACAACGGAGACCAATTGGCATTGGCATGAATTTGCAGTGGAAAATGCGAAATAATGTGAAAAGAAAACCACTGCAAAAGTTTCAAGGTTTACAGTACTACCGTAATAATCTATAATTTCATGTAATGGCTTTCTGAAAAGATGGTCTGTCCGATAACTGCTACTGGAAACAGTGCCTTAAAAGGGTCAGCATAGGATATTAGGGAGGCAGTTAACTTAATTTATAACATATAAGGGTGACCCCATTCTGCAGCCTGCTTCTTAGAGCATCTAGGGGTCAACGAACTCCCAGCACCCCTTGGGAGCCCATAATACATGTACCTCTTCTCCATCAGGTAAAATTGAAGGGAAATGCTTGAGGGGAAGCGTAATCCTTTTTGTCCTACATCATGATTCTTAGACTCGGACTCACCCAATAGAGCATGCAGAGGGCAACGAACTCGCAGCACCGCCTTGGGAGGCCATAAAATACTGTAAATACAGAAATATTCGCGGTGGTTTTATGTTCACATTTTTTGTGGTGAGCTATTCGCCATAAACTTAAAACCACCGCGAAAGTTTTTGCCCTCCTTCTCCCTTGTCCACTATCGTTTCAAACGCGAACTTAAAACCATCGCAAACACTTCATTTTCTCCCTGCCGTGAAATCAAAACCATGCAAACTTAAATGCATCTACAGTACACGTGCCTCTTGTCCATCAGTTTTAATCGAAGGGAAATACAGCTTGAGAGGAATCGTAATGCTTCTTATTCTACAAACTGCTTCTTAGAGCATCTAGGGTGCAATGAACTCTCAGCACTGCCTTGGGAGGCCATAAGGCACACATACATCATCTTCTTCAGTTGAACTCGAAGCGTTGTGCGTGTTCAGTAGCTGATACAAGTGATATAGTGCAGTGTGGCTTTGCTACAGCTCTGGTATCACTTGAGATGAAGCATAATACGTTTTCGGTAGCTGATACTGGTGATATTGTTGAATACGGCTTTGCTACAGCGTGCATATCACTTGAGACGAAGCGTAATGTTTTTTAGGGTAGCTGATACTGGTGATATGGTTGAATACGGCTTTGCTACAGCGTGCGTATCACTTGAGACGAAGGGTTATGTTTTTTAGGGTAGCTGATAGCGCAATGCGGCTTCGCTACGGCTCACAAATTTAGCCAAGCACACCAGGTCACCTCTACTCTTCTTAATAGAATGTGTTCGGTTCAACTTATGCTACCCTTACCTGAACTGTACCCATATAATTTTGAGGTAGAAATTCTAATGATTTAAGACGTTTTCATTATATTATAACATCTGAAATTTCACATCTGTACAATCGAGGGAAATGTTAATGGCTGATTATCTAGTCTTGTAACACTATCAAAGGCTAGTTGAATGTTTTATAGAATTTGACTGTTCACATGGTCTTTTTGTCACCTTGACAATGAAGAACTTTATCGTGACCATGACAATGAAGAACTTTACCGTCGCCATGACAATAAAGAATTTTATTGTCGCCATGACAATGAACAACTTTATCGTCACCATGGCAATGAACAACTTTATTGTTACCATGACAACGGACAACTGTATCGTTACCATGACAATGACCCCTGACCTTCTTGTGTTTCAGTCTATTCGTGAGAAGATAGGAGGGGCCGAGGCTACAAAGCTTGATGATGACTTCCTGGAAATGGAAAAGGTAATTTCATGTTTTAGATGCATCATATATGAACTATATACACTTTGTGCCAGGTACACTCTTATATATCTATTGTCAATGGACCAACACATTACGCTGACTTTCAGGTACAATAACAAATGTAGCATGGATAATTTTGATATAGGAAAAGGATGACTGGAGAAATTTTTTGGAAAGAAACAATTTTCTATAAAAAATGCTTTCGTCCCTTCCCATTTCCCAGAAAAGACTGCAATATAATATTGTGTTATTCACTTCCCTATTTATAATTATGATGATGGGTATATACTAATATAGTGACTGTACTTCCCAACGTTTCCAGAAACCAGGAAGCAATTTTAAAAATAGATACTTTGAAAAAATTACATGTATGTTGTCCCTTTCTGTTTCCTAGAAAAGATTATCATAAATGCAGCTGTTACTGTTTTATTTGTTACACTGTATACAACAATGACTAGATGATGACTGTACTTCCAAACACTTCCAAAAACCAATTCTTGAAAAGAAGTACTTTTTTTAGAAAGTGCTTTAAATGCTAGTTCTCAGAAAAGACCCATAAATGCATCTGTTACTGTTTTATTTTCTACACTATGAAGTATGATGATGATGAGTAGATGATGACTGTAGCGTACTTCCTCCACCCACCGCCGTGTTCTGCTCTGTTGAGCACATGTGAAGTTGATATGTGATGCTTGTAAAGCTTGAACAGCTTTATTGAGGAAGGTTGTGTTTCTGTGGGAGCTGGTGAGAGTGGACCCTAAAGCAGTATTCAGGGCAGGAAATACTGGGTGCATATGGACTTTTTGCACCCAAAATTGCACCTTATTTTTTACTGTGGGTGCACCTAGACATTTGTGTGGGGTTACATATGTTAAGTATTATTGTACACTAGTGTACAAAAAAATTCTTGACATTTAAGTCTCAGAAAAAATTTGAAAACCTTTATTGTATTACTTGTTTAAGACTTTAGCGTTAGCTATTCTAGAATTTCAGATTTAAGTTCTAATATACCGGTATACAAGAGGGGCTGTAACTTTGTAATCTGGTTTTGCTGACAATCCGCAAAAAAAATGCATTCTGTGTACCTAATTTTCTAGGTTATATGTGTACCAGTTCAAGAAAGATAGAAAGTGATCCGGGCATCTTGATCTGATGCATAGTGGTGGTGCCCAACTCCATTTTGTATAGCCCTTGGGCCACACATTTGTGCAAGCACTGCAGCAGGGGGTAGTCCGTTGGTACTAAGTGTGTTTGGTTCTTTTACCAGCACACCTATTTCCCAAAAATGAATCTTGAGCCCTGATACATGACTTCCTGTCAAGAGGAGTTCTGACTTGAGTTGCGGTGCGGTTTGGTCAGGCTAGAGGGGATGTTGATAAACACATGGCCGCTGTGCTGGGCTGATAAAACGGCGCCAGACTTAGTGAATGATGCCTCGGGTGAAAAGGGCGTCATATTGGCTTCACAAGTGTGGTGATTCTTGTCAGCACAAGATATTTCCAAGCAAAAAAAAGCATATTAGTTGAAAGAAACGTTTAAGATTGTACAGTCAAATAAATCAAATCAATATTGTTAAAACATCATCAGGTGAAATTGAATACTGTAACATTGAGTCTTGAAATCTCACTGTGGTTTTATGATCTTGTTTTTCCTGATGGCTGTTTTACTGCAAACTTAAAACTGGTGTTTCTATTGCAGTAACTGTGCAGTATGTGACTTTTTAGCGCTACCGCGAACTTGAAACGACCATGAAATTTGATCAAAGCAAACAGTCTGTTTAATTCTATTGAGATTCATTCTCTGTTCTTTGATGTTTATCATCAAAGAAGGACTTATGAACATTATGCCACTCAGTTATCAGTCAGTACACTACTGGTTTACTAATTCTATCTTAATGATGACTTGAAAGTAAGTTAAATAAGACAATTTGCAACTGACAAACAAGCATGGATTTACAGTTAAGATTACAATTACTCAAGCAACTGGACAGATTTTTAGCCGGTCAGACGTTTCAGGTAGAGAGCGTCACTGACATAAGATATTGTTTGCTATCTGAAACGTCTGACTGTTTTCAAATTAGAAACTAGAATAGATTTTCACAAGATTACAGTTACTCAAGCAACAGACTGGACAGATTCTGTAGACGGTCAGATGTTTTAGGTAGGAGCCGAGGCGTCACTGACAAAAGATAGTGGAATGCTATCTGAAACGTCTGACTGTTTTCAAATTATCCAGTCGCTTGAGTTATTGTTATCTTGTGTATATCTATACTAGTTTCTCAGTAAGTTACAAATCATCTTAGTAAACTTACTTTTGAATCCTGTTATCTTTTCTTTCTTATTACCTGTATGTCGAACGTTCATCTACATGTACGTAGCATTTAGATTTATCTCACGCCCTCCTACGACAGAAGCGTTCCGCCATGGCTCCTTTATTACCTGGATAACATCACTTTAACTCAGACATGCATCTCTAACCCGCTACTGACAAGTTGTCCAATGTAATGTAAGTATGCACATGTCTGTGAAGCCGGCACGTCACGCCCAAGGGCAAAAAGATCCTGATGGAGTAATATAGATGCACGTACGGATACATGTGCTGGTGGAACTCCCCCAGGGCTTCTTGTAACTAAAGTCAAGGTAATATGAAGGACATTGTACTTTGTAGGACTTCGTGGCTCAAATTTCGAATGAAGAAAATGCAATATGGAGGCTTTTGAAGTTAAAAGGAGGTAGAAAAAGTGGACGTTCTGCTGCAGTAGCTACGAAAGCCGCCAGGGGGATAAAATGTGATAATTCCTTCAATTGGTCAAGACTTAACCAAATTTAGCACACATACACACGCTCTTTGTCTCTCTCTCTCTCTCTCTCTTTCTCTCTCTCTTTCTCTCTCATAATCACACACATACACACACACACACACACTTGCACACACACACTCTCGCGCACACTCGCACACACACACACACACACGCACACACACACACACACACACACACACACACAGACATACATTTTTGTACACGAGCCAAAAATACTACATGTACTTGACTCTATTTCATTTAAGTTGAAAGTTATAGAATCAGGTTGACTCGCACCTCTGAAAATGCTGCTGCACTTGATTCATTGTATAGCTCTATCTTGCCTTGACAATGTTGAAATTGTGAATAACTAAGTCAAAATGACTCTACATTCCTTTATGTAGAGTAAATCCCTACTTTATCCATTGAAAAGCTCTCTGCTCTCTGAAATCCTACTGTTTATGTAGCTTCTAAGGCCTTTTCTCAGATTTAGGGCTGTACACCGACTCTCCAGATTGATTGCATGTCTTACTGCAGATGATTCCATTTCCGGGAACAAAATTGAAGCAAAACGTTGTTATTTCCTTTTCAGGAGGAAACGGTATCGAGTAGGGTGATTGCTATATCCCATTGATACTACTGCATTCATTCTGGTTTGTCATTTAGTTTGTACTGTAGTTCATTTATTTTAGCTGGGATTCAATTTGATGAACCATCATGGTAAGGAAAGGCGGTTTTTGCAGTGTTTACTGTACCAATGCGTGAAATTGACATTGATCGAAAGAGACACTGGACTCTCAGGTTCTGCATTGATAGCTGCCATGAAGGACAGATCGTACTGGAAAATCTTCATTGATTGTATTTCCCCGGATTAAATCCGGAAGCATGATGATGATGATGATGACTGTAGTACGGTATCACCATTTTGCAGTGAAAAGCGTTACAAAAAACACAAAAATAAAAATAAAACCGGCACAAATATTTCCAGATTTGCAGCATATTGATGTGTCCCTGCATGACCTCATACATAAATAAAGGAGGACAGGTTTTGCTCAGGATGCATAAATGATGACACCCTTTTCCATATCCCCTCCCATCTTTATTTCCTTTTGATCACACTTTGATTTATCGGTTTTGGTTCCGTTCCGCCCAGTTCTTGTGAAGTAAAGAAACAGGATTAAGAATTTTCTTTAAAATATTTATCAAGAGTAATTCCTTAATATTGATTGTGTCATATTTATTTGTCATTATTTCTGTCGTATTTTGTTTAATATCAAATCTGTCATATTCATTTGTCATTTGTTATTCTTCTATTATTTTATTATGATAGATATTACTTACAAAGATGTATATTTACGTTGTAGATTGTAGCCTTAATTTGTATCAGTTCTTGTGCTCTATTTTTTATATATATTTTTATGGAATGCAATATAAAACTAGAAAGGCAACATTTGCGAGCAAATACAGCATGTTTAGCCATACTCCTCGCCATGCAAAAAATGGACTGTCCCAAAGAGGTCATAGAGGTCTATTTTGTAAGCATTATGTCATGTACCCCTCAGCGTGAGAATTCCTTGTGCAACAACTTCGCCACATTATATATTCAAGTTTCCCCACCGCCCTCCGTCTGCCTTTGATGTCTTTGATCATGAATGAAGTCGGCGGCAGAGAGATCAGATCGGGCCAAATAAGAATGCTATGTCTTCTTTGTTGAAGGCTGTATCCACCGGGTAGAGTTATTTAAGGAGGGGGTAGGTGTAGTTGCGTCGAGAGCGTAATGTTTTCGGTCAATGTTAAAGCGGTATGCGCCGTATAGCTTTCCCTTGTCGGTGGGCATCAGCGCCCAGTTTCTGAGAAGCAGGCGATGCACGTGTAAAACAGGGTTCATATATCTGTGACAGGGTTCCCACTCTATTGACTGCGTGCATAACAGCTGCATGGTATTTAGTAACTAAGAATTAAAATGCCTCCTTTTACTTCCCTGTTCACTTTCAAGTTAACCAGTTTCACACACTAGTAACGGAAGATACGAAACTCTGCGCTAGCGGACTTCGTAGTAAGTCAGCATGTGGTTCAAGCTTCCTCTCCTTGAGTGCCCGATCTATTTTCTTTTTAAATTCGTTTTTGTTTTGAGCATGCATTCAACCAATACAGTGGAAAACCTGTCCCAGATAACGTACCCTGCTTTACACGTGCCATTTCTGCCCCGCCAACGCTGTTTTTGACGGAGGTGGGCTAAATAGAACAGGGGGTTCTATCGGTCTTCTATTCGTTCGATATGGTGTTCGACAGGATCGGTCTATTTTGTCAGGAGTTGCGCGCCAGTCTGAGGAGAAACGATCTCCCGTGTTGTGTTGAAGAATTTGGAGTTTGAAAATATCTGGAATAACTAATGCTGAAATAAACATTCACAAAATCATTGATTTAACTTTATTTCTGTTATAAAATTTCCTAAACTGCAGTTTAACCACCCAGTTCAACGGAACATGGTGTTTTCCCGATAATCACGTAAAATATTTATGTCCGGTCTTTCCTCCTCGTAAGCAAACTTCCAGCTTGTCGCCAAACTTTGCCGAGGCGATAAGTACAGAAGCTGAGCGCGCTCGTTGTTTTGTTGTGCTAGCCATGCAGTGACGAGTCTTCGATTATCTGTAGTTGTTGAAGGACACACAGAAATCTTCGGACTGTAGTTTACCGCTTCGAAGGGCGTGACAGTCAACGGTAGTAAGGTTTGAACGTGCGTTGTGTTTCTCAGCTCACCTCTTCAAAACGTAAACAACGGGTGCGGGTTAACGTGAGCGGCGGGGGATTTGTTCGGCTGGCGACACCCCCGTACCGTACCGGTAGCGTGGTGTGTGTCGTGTTTCCTTGAAACGGATTTTTAACAATAGAAAACTAGATCTATTCAAGATTTCTAACAAATTTAATGGAAACTTTTCTGTCCGGCGTAGTAGGATTTTGGGAGTACCCAACCGCGTTCTTCACGTGGAAATTTTTGATACCGCGAAAGTAAACAAAACACCTACGATCGCCTGCCAGGCTTCTCGCGGTGGGGCGTCTTTATTGGTCTATCATTAAGTGCTATCAGCTACTTAGCAGGGACGTGTAAATTGCTTTCGTATGGCTCATTTAACCAATGTTCGAAACTGTACGAACAAAAGATGAATCTATGTGTTGTGATAGTTTCGAAACTTATATCAATATTGTACCCGCCGATTTAAATGTTTCTAACATGCTGGAACGCAGTAGAAAATATTTCGAAAGTCAAACAAAGGTTCGAAATTGTTCTAAACATTCACTCATATCAGTTAGGTTGTTGCAAAGGTTTCGAAAATGTTACAGCAAAAGGCAACAAACACCTTCTTGGTGACGTGGAATTTTGGAGATGTGTATCTTTGTTCAAAAATAGTGAACAAAGGAGAGATAGTAAGCACATGTCCTGCGCATTCCCATACCACATTTGGTATGAATACAACAAATGTAGCACACCTGCTCCAGAAATGCAAGACAACTTAATCAACTCAATTGGCCAATCGGGTGGTCGCAAGGCTCACAGCCAGTCCAGGTGCAATAGGGGTCAATGACCTATAGGTCATATGAGGAAAATACCCAATGTTCTCCTCAAAATACCCTGCAAAATCGTATTTTGAAGTAATGTTTGCCAAAAGTGCGAATGAGGTTCTCTGAATATTTGTTCAATGTACCCCCATAGCAAATTTCAGGTCATTTGGATGTATTTCCAGAGCACAGGAGGCCGAAATGTACGTTTTTGGTCAGAAAAACCTCAATAAAATCATTTTCAAGGTCAATATCGGAACATTTCAAAAATCGTGTATGGGTATTTGCCTAAACTACCTTTGTACCAAATTTCAGGTCATTTGGTCAAAAAATGACAGAGAAGAATCGATTTGAAGATTTGACAGGAGAAGAAGAAGAAGGAGAAGAAACATGAGTAAAAACAATATGTTGAGCCATACTAGGTATGGCTAAACATAAAAAGGAAATGAAAAAAAGAAAGAAAATTCCTCAGGTGCAAGAGATTATGCAGAGGAATGGCATGTGATTTTGTGATGTTATGAAGTCAAATGGGGTGAATTGTTTTAACTGCAAATTTAAGATACCGCGAAAACCTCCTTTTCTTTCCTGATGCAAAATAAGACCTTTGCGAAAGCAATAATTTTTAGAATTACAGTACTTTCTTATGTGATGAATGTTTGGGCCTCTTGTCCAACCAAACCAAACCAAAACAAACAAACAAACCAATTAGAAAACCAGGACAAACTAAAGATACAAAAACTGGATCACCCTATGATGGATCTGTCTTGGTGTCATTCTGCGGTTCTTGTGAAGTAAACAAACGGGAATCCCCAGGTGCGAGCGAGTGCGCGGAGGAATGGGTTTTGTGACGGCATCTCAAATGGGGTGCTCTGGAGGATGAGGATAAATTGGCTCAATTACGGTTGATGGCATTACCCTAACCACGCAGCTTATCGCATGCCATCTGCGCCCATTGATTCCTGCGCAGCGCGAGAGCGTGACGCACTCGTCGCGTAGGCGGACAATTTCCGTAAAGGCACGGGACGTATACGTATCGGCAGCTTTCCCGCTGACTTCTAAACGTCACATGATATGATCATATTGTTCTGTTTGTATCTCCCAAAAGCGTAATGCACCCACAGCGTAGGCGTTCAGTTTTCGTAAAGGACCGTGATTGAAGTTTTTTATCGCAGAGGATTGCTGAAAACCATTTAAGTGATATTCATATCTTATTGTTTGAATCTTCTAAAAGCGTGACACACCTACAGCGTTGGTGTACAATATCCGTAGAGGACCATGGCATGGGACGTATGTCTATCGGTAGCTCTACTGAATGTCGCATGATGTTTTTGACGTCACAGAGAAATGCTGCAAAACATTGATATTCAGTGATATTCATATCGTACTGTCTGTATCTCCCAAAAGCGAGAAGCACCCTCAGCTTTGGCGTACAATTTAAGTAAAGGCACGGGACATATATGTATGTGTATTGTCAGCTCTCCTGCTGATTGCTGAATGTCACATGATGTTTTTGTTGCAAAACATTTAAGTGATATTCATATTGTACTGTCTATATATCTCCCAAAAGCGAGAAGCACCCACAGCGAAGGGGTACAGTACATATATTGGTAGCTTTGTGACTGACTTCTGAATGTCACATGATGTTTTTGTCATGGAGGAATGCATATTGTACCGTCTGTATCTTCCTAAAGTCATCCTACAAGAATAGTCCAGTTTAAGCAGATTTCAGAAAAGCAGATTCTGAGAAAAGAACTCTGCAACAGAACTGAGTCAGCTTACAGATGCGCCCTATGTGGCAGAGACTGCCATTCTCATATAGGACTGTTAATCCATAGCCGATTATGTAGGACTGATGTGAATTAAGGTTTTACCATGGTCAATATGGACTGATAGAGGAGATATAGCTAGGATCCACTTATGTACAAAAATTTTTGAATATCTAGTAAATAAATAAATGAGACTTCAGACATATCGCTTCAGTGTTTTGAAGCATCATACAAGAACTGTCCAGTTTATCATGATTTCTGAGATTTGTGATCTTCTAATAAGGAGACATTTTCGAATATCTACATGTACATGTAGTACATTAGTAATAGTATAACATATGTTGTATCCTTAACATTAAAGGTGTCAGAAAACAATTCCAATTGAAGCTCCGAAGAGTGGTAGTACATGTATGTCTATGATTTTCTAGTTTGCAGAAATTTTCGAATATGTACTACCGGTAACAAATACTTAGTAAAGCTAGCTTTCTGAAAATTGACTTCGGGAAGTGCTGGATGAAACGTATCTGTTCAGTGTTTGTTAGCCGACATTGCACCAAGGTGGAATAATAAGAACGTCCTTGCCACCACCTCCGCTGGGCCTCAGAGGTGCAGCTCCCCTCATTACAAATTCCATTACACTCAAGTGACAAAACATGTCGCAGTCTCCCCGGTGAATTCTGACGCATTTCCAGAATTGTGTCTCGAGAAATGATTATAGATTCGTTGAAGGTCACTGGACCCATGGATCATCATCATTATTTGTCTTTGTCTTAGATTTTTCCCCTGCTCGAATGTCTTCATTATTTAAACTGGCTCAAACGCTTGTCTTGCTACAGTCCCAGTAGGGAAGAGGTTTAGGCTCAGTTAGGCCACACCAATTTAATTTCTTGGTTGTCAGTCATTTCTACATGTAATTCTAATAATTCTAGATTAGAAGATCAACATGAAAACAGAGTGTGAGGAGAAAGTCTGTTCTTTGGTGCACTCATGAGGAAAAAATTATTCCTGCAAGGACAAGTCAAAATTGGTATTCATAAAAACTAAAAGTTATTATGATCATACATGATTGTAGAACAAACACATTCCTACTAGATCAAAGGTTTCATCTAAACCCCTTAACATTGGTAATATTATCATTTGGCAAAATTGTGAATTTTGAATTAGAAAGTGCATTGCTGGTGTGATCACTCTTTGGACCTCTTGTCCAAACCAAACCAAATGCATAATGCATCCACGGTAAGATTATAACATTGTACATGTTTGTATAGTATTATGTAAGAAAATGAAAATGAAAAGTTTAAGTATTGATCCAACAATCGTTAGAATTCAATCTAGGACAGGAAGTCAAGCTCCAGAGCTTTCTTATGAAATATAATCTTACAACATTAAGGTCTATAGAGACACAACTGTGATAACCATGTTGATTTCCCTATGGCCTACAATGGGTGTAAATGCAATGCAAAGGAACTGAAGAAGAAGACAATGGGTGTAAATGCCCCCAACCCACGCAGGGATTCTGCGGTTCGAGCTGGCAGACACATGGCCTGGCAGACATAGCCTGAATGTCTACTGTTACTAGAGCCTACACAGGCTAGCTCCTCAGCTCTAAGACTAACATGCCTCCAAGAAAGTCTTACCACGGCCCCACTGAGTTAGACCTTCCTGTTCTGTCTAACTTGGGTGGCTAAATTTGGTCAAATTTCATTGGGGGCATGTTGTCCCTGGAGCGAATGAGCTGGCCTGTGCAGGCCCTGGAGCGAATGAGCTGGCCTCTGTAGGCCCTGGAAACAGTCTGGCCTCCAGGCTAGCTAGTACTAGCAGACACAGGGTTTAGTTGGCTTTTCTGCTGCATACAGATAGACACATTAGTGGTATCAAGTTGTGTCCCCATGTTGCATGTATTGAAAAGAATTTAAAGTGCAATGTTTCACTTAGCTACAGATAACCTGACTCACCCTCTTTGAACTACATGAGAGCGTTGGTTGACAGTCCATGAATCGAAAGTGGTTGCATTTACAATTCAGACCCTCTGGGCAGCTTACTTTAGATGTTACTGTCATCTGACTAAACGTACTAACGGTACTTTTGAAGAAAAGTACCTACCGGAGAAGATGGCTAGCATGGGCCTTGGCAGCCTGACTTTCTGAACAACCTGCAGTGTTAAAAGTGGCGGTTGAGACCGTTCTATAGTAATACATGTACATGTACATTTGTACATTGGAAACGCATATTCCCGGTAACATGATTTTGCGGAGAGGTCTCTGCGAAAATAAAACCACTGCAAAAGTTTCCAGATATACAATACACTTGGCTTGAATCCTTTTTGACTTCCAGTTTGGGGAGGGCCCGCTTTCAGAAAATTATGATCTTCCTCCCCTATATCTGCTTGGAGATTGATTGGCCGGGCTTACCAGTTAAAAACGGGCTGACCTCACAGATATAGAACATGCCGCAGTTCCTTCATTGATTAATACTGGTGACACAGATGGGGCATACCAAGGGCGGCATTTCTTTTTACTGTAAATCTTGAAACTTTCGCAGTGGTTTTATTTTTTCTTGCGACCTCTCCACCGCGAATTCACGAGACCGCAAACATGTGTTAACAATTTGCATTACTGCTGTACTACAGCATTGTTTCAATCGCAAACTTCAAACACTGCGAAAATGTACTTTTCTCTTCCACGCGAAATAAAACCAAGTTGCAAAAGTAAATACATTTACAGTAATCCCTTGCCTTCTCTCATAAAAGGAAATCAACTGGATGTCATTCCACAGAAATTAGGTGTAAATATACCCTAGTACTAAACTGTGTGCTACACAATTGTATGTGCATAGGTGTTACATGTACATCTTTACTTGGAAAGGTATCATGTTCCTTATATTTTCAAAGGTTTAGACAATGTATTGAAATTGGAAGTAGTAATGTAAATTATTTTTGCTTTTTTGTCAGTGGCCGTGAATTTATGACACTGCGAATATGCATTTCCGATGCATTACTACTGTACTGCAAGATTGTTTCAACCATGAACTTAATTACGAAAACCAGTCCTTTTCCCTTGAATCCCGAAATTAAGTCCCCTTGAAAATGACTGAGTTTACAGCTCCTTAAAGTTGGTAACTCTTAGTAATGAGGCGTACGCTGCGTAGGCGTGGTGTATGAAAAAGCTACTTCCGGTGGAATTATTAAATAGGATGCGAGTAAAGAGCATCCACCCACCCATAAAATCAATCAGCAATCTTTTATGATTGAGGTGAAGAGTGTCGCTGTGCGCCCCCCTCCCACGCAAGGACGCAGCCAGACGTCGAATCCTTCCCTTGTGACTGGAACCTCGTCGGCTTCCTTTCACTTGACCTTGATTTGTCAGCAGGGATTCCGTAAAGTGGAAGCATTTCTGCGGGGAAAGCTTAATCGCTAAAGCGGTTGTCGACTGAAAGGTGCTACGCATGATAAGAAGCGTTCACCATAGGAAGGGATAAAGCAGAGGAGTAGAATATGGAGATGTTTCAAAAGAACAGATAATAAAGAGTTAACCCAACAGTGAGCAGGTTGTACTCTAGATCACTGTTGGATTCCCTTACCTTGAAGAGAAGGTGTTTTGTTCATCACACAAAAGATGGAGCCCAGGTGAATTTGTCTAAGCAACAAGGAAGACTGTCTTTGGCCCCACTAGTTTCACAAGTTTGTCATACAAATTATATAAAAGGTGTTGTACATGATAAGAGAAGTGCACCATAGGAAGGGATTCAGCAGAGAAGTAGAATATGGAGATGTTTCAAAAGAACAGATGATAAAAAGTACCCAACAGTGAGCAGGTTGTACTCTAGATCACTGTTGGATTCCCAATACCTTGAAAAGAGGGTGTTTTGTTCATCACACAAAGGATTGGAGACAGTCAAGGCAACAAGGAGACTACCTTTTGCTACACTAGTTTGACAAGTTACTAACACTCAATCCAATCATTTGAATTGTATAAAAGGTGCTGCACATGATAAGAGGAGCATGCTGTAGGAAAGCTGAACAGAAAAGAAAAAGTACCCAGCAGTGAACAGATTGTACTCTAAACAACGGTTGGATTTGTGTGAGAGTGCAGGCTTCAGTGTCCTTGTCGTGAAGTGTGGGTGTTGTGTCATGTAAACTGCAATCTTCCTCCTGTGCTTTCAAGAACTACATGTAGCTGTCGCCTTACAATGATTAGCATTTGGTAGATTTCTGACAAGATAAGAAAGCCTGTAAAATATGCATTTTTTCTCTTTAAGTCATCATCAAGGTTTGAAATGAAAATGACAGCTTCTGAAAAAAGGCAACTTATTTATATTTTAGTGAATTTGTATGGTCTCTACCCTCACCCCCCATTAGCACAAGTAAAACTTATGTGCTAAAATTTACTTTAACTTTAATACCTCCAACTATGCTAGGTGCAATTGGTCTGCCATTGTGACTGAGGTGTTCCACATAGGGTAGGTTGTAAAACATGGGTCATGAACGGAGGGGTCTTTACAGGAAAAGAGGTACATAAAGAGCCATCAAGTCATATATGATCTTCTCCGCCATGGGCACAGGTAAAACTGATGTGCTAAAATCTTTTACTTTGATTACCAGTGCTAGTGTGTTGTGCTGAAGGGCGGCTATACTGAGTATACTGACTATATAGAGACAGATAACAGAAGATGGTGTGTTGCGCCAAAGGGCGGTTAGACCGCCTATGTAGATACAGATACTAAATACCTCCAAGTACCAAATGTGCCATTAGCCTGCCATTGTGACTAATGCATTTGGTAGGCTGTAAAACATCTGGGTCAAGCATGAAGTGATCTTTACAGGAAATGAGTTAAAGAGAGAGTCACGATTTCACAGGATGTACACCACTTCCTAGGGGGGATGCAGGGGAAGAGCAGGGGCCAAACTGTTAAAGAATCAGAGTGGAATGTGAATGAGATACACATAATTTACAAACCAGGTGCATGTGTATGTGTCACCTATGTAGATTGACTACAGTATTATATGTAGGAATTAACTTTTATTGTGCATACATGCCCATTGGGTTAAGTACAGGTCACAGTAAATGAAACGTTTATGGATACATGCATGCATTGTCAAGCTGGCACAAGTACTATAGTCTTTATGCCATCTCAAGAAGCCTGGATGGTTTCAATCAATTCATACTGTCCTTGGTACCACATGGAACACTGTTAACCTTCTCCCTGCTGCCTAACTCTGTAACTAATAGTGAATTGGGTGCCAAACAGCTACTTCAGTGTGCTAAAGGTTAAGCCATACATGTCCAACTGAAGTCTTTTGCACACAACGTACGTATATAGACATCCTACCCCCCGGGGGCCCCTGGACATCGCAAGCCTTTGAAAATTACAGCTCAGCCATTGAAGCTGACAGGACTTTGATAGGCACAATCCATACCCGGATTACAGGGACTGCCTTCTCCTACACACACCAGAATACACAAACACGCACATCGACGTCTGTGTGGATTGGATCAATGTATGGTTTAGAGGGGTAGTCCTGGCACGTGCGACATCGAAGTGAAATATCGGAAAATTTGGGTCAAGTTTCAACTTATAGTTTTTCAGTGCAACTTGACCGTGAATGTTTTGAAAGGTAATTTGAAGAGAAGTAAAATTCAATTCAAGCTGCTAGATAACATATATACAGGAGATATACATGGTAGACCTTCATTTTTTGATAGATTGAAGATCGATAGATTTTGTTCTTTGTGGCAGGTGGCTCTTATTAGCAAAGAGCATGAGATATCAACAAACTCCAGTTGGAAATGACTTAGCGGTTTCAACCTCAGCAGGAAAGCGACAGGCTAATTTATTCTTAAATCATCTATCTCAAACAAAATGTGACATGTTTGCCTGTCATTTTTTTGAGTGTTTACAACAACAATTTTAGTGTGACATAATTATTCAATGCTATTCTATCATGGAGTTAGCACTGAGTTACATATAGTAGAAACCGTTAGTTTACTAGTGTGTTGTTTGTTTATTTGGGCCTTTTTTTCATTGTAAAGTACATAATAGGGCAGAAGAAGCACCAGTAAGCCCTGATGGTAAACACATTGTGAGACATGTTTGTCCTCGGTGCTGAAATGTGGATTGTTGTGTAGAGCCTGCAGCCATTATGGAAATCAATGGAAAATCAATGCTAAATGAATCACCGCAGCATGCCAAGCACACTTTATCATGCAAGAATAGCATCCCTGGTTGGAAGCCGGAAATAAGATTTCTCTGAATTTATTTGTTATTGCATTTTCATATTAATGAAAACAACAACAACATAAGAAGAACAGAAAAGATAAGGAAATAAGATTTTTAAATGGGCAATGTTTTTATTTTTGTACATCAATCATAATCAGAATATTAACTAGATATTTTTCATACCAACGTCCATCCTTTCCTAGCAACTGAAAGTCCATATCCCCAAGTGCTACACAATTGTGATCTTTATCTGTGTAAATTATGGTAGCTGAAACTGTTATCATCATCGACAGAGGTTGTACAAATATTTTCTTCATATCTATCTAACTTGCCAGGAACAAAATCATGATAGATAAAAAGGCTTACATGTAGTAATAAGATCTTGGCCAGCAGTTAGAAACCATCACAATTTTGCCAAAGATCTGCTTGGAGATTACAAGATAAGAACATCGTAGCGATAGACAGTTGATAGTTACTGCTGGCCGGTGACCCTTGTATTGCTGTGAGGTAGAAACTGCTCAAGTGTAAAAGATTAACATTCAGGTTTAGGGCGGGTCCTTTCAAGCTGACCTTCAGTGATGGCTGTCCCCTGGGATGTGCATGTTATCTACGTTGTCAGAGAAAGGCTCGATTTTAGGGAAGGCCAAGTGGTACTGCAAATGCAAAAATGTTTTCGGGGATTTACTTTACTTTCGTGGCAGGGAGAAAATGGAGTGTTCGTGGTTGTTTTGAGTTCGCGCTTGAAACAATACTAGCGCTACAGTCACACAATGGAACGGCTTTTCGTTGTGGTTTGGAGCAATGAGTTCACCGCAAAAACCGTGAATATAAAACCACTGCAAACATTTCTGCATTTACAGTATTGGTTTCTTGTACTCTTGAAATAGTCCAAGCACATTCCATACTGTAAATTCTTTTACTTTTGCAGTGGTTCTACTGGTTGTTGGATGCAAGTTTGACTGTATGTCCCGATTGGAGGGAAAAGGAGATTTTTCGTGGTATTTTAAGTTTGCAGTTGAAACAATTTTGTAGTACAATAGTAATACATTAGAAATGCATATTCATGGCTTGCAGTGAAGATATAAAACTACTGTAAATGGAGTATGTATAACTAAATTTCTTTCAAATGAACTTAAACTGAAGCTCAATTATGCTGCCCGAGAGTCTGTGTAGTGTACTGTCAGTAAATGAAATAAATAGATTAAACTAATTTTCTTTCAGTTGCAGTAGAGTTAGAATCTTAGAATGGCCTTATTTTGTCCCATTCGGCTAGCTTGTTCAATCCTATGGCTCTATAGTTACAGTTATAAGTGCAGTCAGGTCAGGTATGTATATGAAGAAATCAAGACCATTTCCATTCCAATCAACTCGCATCAGAATCAAACGGTGCCATTATGAACAGGTTACGACGACGGTTCAATTCCAGCTCTAGATGAGATTGCCGGTAACGGTAATCTACTGCACATCTGCGGTAAAATATACCTCATCAGGAGTTCTGCAGGGTTGGATCAGCTGGGCTGACCCGACGGCATCCGCAGCAGATGTCTGATCATACAGGCAGATCCCCCGCTTAACTAACTACCATTACTGCCAGGATTGGGGGGATACATCATTGCCCTGTCCCGGCATTCATCCTTGAGGCAGTCGTAAGGGCAGGGGGGGTTATCTAAACAATCCTAGAGGGGGGCTTGATGTTTGAAGGGTATCTAAACAATCCTATAGGGGACCTAAATTTTGAAGTGTATCTGTATGTATCTATATAACCGGTATACCTGCCCTTCAGCATAACACGCTGTCTAAACAATCCTATGGGGGAACTAGATGTTTGAAGGGTATCTAAACAGTTCTATAGGGCAACTAGATTTTTGAAGTGTATCTGTATCTAGATAGCCTGTATAAATGTATGTGCACCTACTAGCACATAGCCGCGTAACACGCCAAATCTAAACAAGGCTAAAGGGGAACTACATTTTGAAGGGTATCTAAATGATCCTATAGGGGAACTTGATTTTTATAGGGTATCTAAACAATCCAATAGGGGAACTAGATTTTTTAAGCGTGTCTAAAGAATCTTATAGGGGAACTACATTTTGAGGGGTATGTAAACAATCCTCTATGGGAACTAGATGTTTGAAGGGTATCTAAACAATCCTAACATGTAGGGGAACTAGATGTTTGAAGGGTATCTAAACAATCCTAACATGTAGGGGAACTAGATGTTTGAAGGGTATCTAAACAATCCTATACATGTAGGAGAACTAGATGTTTGAAGGGTATCTAAACAGTCCTAAAGGGGGACTTGGTTTTGAAGTGTGCATGTGTAGTGTGAGTGTGATGGATTGTGGGTGATATGTCAAAGTCGAAGGCCCCTTGCAGCACAGGAAGAATGGCCTTAAACTTACAGACATGGTTAAGATCAATATCCTCGAATTTCCGTGCTGTTGTTCATTTTGAAGTCACCCTAATAAAATATCAATGCACATCCCAAGTCTAATTCAGGTTAAGGAATGAAAAATGTACGTTATTAGATATCTCAGTGGGACTGTGACATTTGATTGTCTCATGGATTACTGGGGGTAGTGGATGGCCCAAACTGACTTCCATGTTTGATTTCATATATACATACAAACAAAATGATGAATCAATCCCTCTCAACATGTCAGACCTGGGGCCAACCATGGGATCGAACCCCCGCCTATGGACCCATAGAATTTAGTCATATGTCCAAGCAGTAGGGTTTACTTTGTTAAACTACCAGTACTGTCTCTATCACAAGGAACTTTGACTTGACTGTCTTTTTATACAACTGCATATGCCACCACAAAAACAGTATTCAGTCACTTTTTCTCAAACTTCCTCTTTGTATTTTGTGTTTCAGAAAATCGACACAATGGACGAGCTGTCTATTGAGTTGATAACGAAAACCAAGGAATACCTGCAGCCCAACCCAGGTGAGTAAGGGGAGACACCTCGCAGGAGCCGAGGGTATTGCAACCAGGAGGACAATACAGAATGTCCCAGCGCATGATAGCCTGGATACCGGACCCTTCGCGCTAGACGATAACTCTTTTTGGCTGGGAGAGCACATCATACACAATATAGAGTTGGCAGCTGATCTCTGATATCTATCGCTCTTAGAGTTACACGATGGTTCGTTGCCAGGGGAAACTTTCCACTGTAAGGGAGCGTATCAGGTTACCGGGACTCCCGCGCGGTCCCCGGGGGAGCCGTAACATCTTCTAAAAGATCATGATATTTGGAAAAACGATCTCTCGCACGTGTCTCGCCAATCGGAAATGAAATTAGTCAATATGTATACCTCAAATCCTGCCGTTTTACGCATGTTGCATAATTTTGTCTGAATATTTTCTTAGATTGGCCAAGTTGGCTGTTTTAGAAAGGATGTTCGGTGGACAAAATAACAAAACGGTTTAAATAACGTGGTTCTAAACGCGACTAAAAATTCCAATCTTCTATATTCTGAACAATAACAATAATACTAAACTTTCTGTTTTTGGATTTTTTTAATTTCTCTTTTAACTAATTTCTACGGCCGAAAATAGGTCGAAAAATCTTTTTTTTTACACTCAAACACCCGTAATTCAAAATTTCCGCCGTATCAGAAAAATCCCTAAAACAAAAGCCTGGGGATATTAGTTCTCGATAATTTAAGCCCTCGATGAGTGGGTTTGAACTCACATTGTTCGAGTTTTTCATACAACTTTGGAATAATGTCATGCCTCACGGATAGGGGGAGGGGGTACTTGATGCCGGCGTAAACAAGTCCTGCAACATTCAAAGTCATCAACAATGGCACCAGTAGCTTGGTTACATGTTCCATGTCCACAACAAAATGTCAGGAAAGATAAACTGTCCAGAAACTAGTTTGTATTTGTGATAAAGTGTTTTTTTTCTTATGCAAGGGACCTCGGACAGAAAGGGCGTTTTGGCGCGGATTTACAGTGAAAACCTGCAAATGACCGCGAGTGACCCCGAATAGAACGCACGTTCTATTCGAATACGTCACTTCAAACATGATAGAATGACGTTCGAATTCTAAAAAAAGTCTGGAAATTCTGCGCCTATATTTGACCATCGTGTTAGAGGTAATGAGGGGCCGTGTGCTAACTGTGGTGGCGGGGCAATTTGCTTCCCCGGCCGAAGGATTAGCGACTGTAGCGCGGTGGTCTGGTACCCAGGCTTATAAGTGCATGATTGAGATGGGTGGATATGTTTTGTTTCAAAATCAATGTCTCAAGAAGATACTTTTTGTCATGAAAGAACTCATTTACAAGACCATTTACAAGAAAATGATAGTCTTGGACTAAGCTTCTTTGCAATATTTATTAATCTAAAACCATCTGCAATTATTATTGATTTACTTAGTATTGATTATTTTGGCCTAGTTTGCTGCATTGTAATTTCTACAGCTGTTCTTATGTTTGCAGTTTTGAGACTCTGAGCAATCTTGTAATTTTATTCACTTTTTATTCACTCTCCTTGACATATGTTTTTGGTCACGACACATTTTAGACAACAAACGTATTACATGTTCTTCACTGGACCACTTTATATTAGTCTTTACTGACCTGCATCAAAAAATTCTGTCATCTTCATTATACTTAGCAGTGAGTCAGGCCCCAAATCAGCTCCTCACAAACACATGAACATTTATCATTATTCTCTGTATCTTGTACACAGTCTATACCTGCCAGACTGGTGCAACTCTGTGGTGAAATTTAACCAAAATCTTAATTCTCTAGATGTGAACGAACTCATGAGACAAGGATTTTTGCCTCATAGTAAATTATACTATAAGAAATATGAGTGAAAATTATTTCTGTAGAATACTGTATTGTAAAGTCATTTACTTTCGTTACTTCGTAGTGTTTTAATTTTTTAGAATAGAAGAGAAAAGTAGTTTTTCACAGCGTTTTAAATTCCCAGTTGGAACAATTCTGTAGTACAGTAACTGTAGTAATACAAATGGAAGCACATATTGATGTCACCGACCTGAAAACTGTGAAAATAAAACCACTGCAAAAGTTTCAAGATTAACAGTATTCTTGGTTTTATCATACTGTATTGTAGAATTTTTTGGCAAAAAAAGCTTTTCTATAAGATCCAAAACATTGTTCTGTGCACTTTTACATGTATATTATCATAATTTTTTTAATCATTTGTAACATGAAGTTTAAACCTATCAGCAATGATTCCCTGACTGTATCAAATTTTATAGAACTTAAAACAACACCAGTCTAGCAAGTATGGCTTTACCTGCACTGTGCCCATGTGTGTGTTTGTTGTAACTGTCTGCTTTGAACATTCACCGTTTTCTTTCACAATGTGCTGGCCCATTGCGCAGCAGGTAAAGCTACATTGTATTTTTGTAACGGAAAGCCTTGCACTGTCTTTTAGTTCCTCTTCTCAAAACACTATTGTAGAAAGTAGAAAGTTACACACTTCATAAGATCACTCAGTTCCTTGTACTTTGAAAAGAAAAACAAACAAACAAACAAACAGATACATACTAGCTACAGTCAAACCTGCACAAGTGACCACCTCTGTATAAGGACCACCTGGCCAGTGTTTAAATAATTTCTCCATTGACCCATTGCAAGCATTAAGAATCCTGTCTATAGTGACCACCTGCCGACATAGACCAGATTTTAGCAGTCCCCTGAGTGGTATTCTTGTGCAGGTTTGACTGTACATTCTTCAGTACCTGGAAAGCATGCACCAGGCCTGTTTACATGTATATTTTTACGTCACTCTGCAACTTTAAACTTCAGCTTGCTGACTTAATTTTTACTCTCTCATTCCCTTCTTCATGATTGGCATCAAATTTAAAAAATAGTAATCCTCCCAACTCAAAATTCCAATTATAGTACACGTCATACCAAGTTGGTTTAAAGAGTATTTTGGAGCCCCAGATTATTGTATTCATGATCAATTTGTTAATAATTTGTTAATGGTTTGGCATATTGTACTGAGTCTACTGACCATTACTCAGTAAACTTTTAAGGTTGCAAAAACCAAGGAACTGTTCACTTGGGCGTGAAACTCTACCTTTAGTTTTTGCAATAGTCATGTAGGCCTCTCTTTATTCAAAAAGTAGTGCCATGTAGTTTGATATCATCACTGCTCTGCTACATGAATCGATACATTGTAAATGGCCACATTTTAGATTTTGTATCTTGTAAGTTGTAGCAATTATTATATTAGGTAAAATGTTGAAATCCATATGTATGTGATGTCAGTATGTTAGGGTAGAGCAATGCAATCCGGCAGAATTGCCAATTCCGCCAGTAGAGATAGTGATCAGAGTCTGTGATTTTAAAGGTATTTGCCTTAAAAGACAGTAAGAACTTTTTGCCTTCGATTCATGCCACTTTAGATCAATGGATTGACTTGAAACTTAGGATATATATATGGGAGACCATCCTAACATATTCCTAGCATCCTGAATTCCTGATTGGAGTCTTTAATCGACAGACTCTGATCAGGATCTCTACCTGTAGAATTGGCGATTCTGCCAGATCACAATCTCAATCCTGACATGTATCACATGATGACCAGTCTTACCTGTCTTACATTAATGTGTTTTTTCTTTGTTTTCTCCCTTCAGCTTCTCGTGCAAGACTTGCCGCTCAAAACCAGTTTTCCAAAATCCGTGGCCAGGCCCGCACGACGCAGTACCCCCAGCCAGAGGGAACCCTGGGAGATTGCATGATGAAATACGGCCGAGAGTTGAGCGAAGGCTCAGTGTCATCAGAATATGGTAAGTTTTAACCCTCTCCCTGCTGCATAACCCCGTAACCAATACAAACTTGGTGCAGAACGGCTACCTTAGCATGACTAAAGGTTAAATAGGTGGTTTTAATTTCCAGCTCCAAATATGTGCTTACGTCATGAACAAAAAGAAAATGAAAGTTTGAAGATTGAAGCATGTACTACCTTTTATTATGTGACTAATATATATTACACTGGTCACTTGATCTTTGGAAAGACAATAAGGATATGGAAAATCTTATAACTTCAAACCGTATATTCTTTCTGTTGCAAAATATAAGGTAATGTTTGCATGGAAGCGTATTGGTTATAGATAGAGATACATGTATAATACATTGAATAGAATGAATTAGTCTTAGATTTTCTAACTCTTTATTGTTGTTTTAAATGTCTACTGACTTGGGTCCTACATGTTATATATAAGCATATGAAAACAATATCATTCATTGTCCTTTTCTGCTTTATTCTCACGTACAAAATTATATGTGTTGATAATGAATATTTGTTTGAACAAATAAGAATCAATCTGACTGTCCCTTTGTTTGATTATCTGAACCTGACCGATGTTGATTAAAATGAACATTTATAAATGAATCTTTTGATTTGTTTCTATTCCATTCCTATCTATTGTGTATTCTTACACGTTTTTTCAACTTCATGTCAGCCTCTAAGTGCAGTTTGCTGGAACAGAACAGAATAGAATGGCAGCTTTGGAAAGCATGGCACATGTACACTTTTGGCGGCAACACCTCAGTTTTAAAGTTTGACCAACATTTGACAGCGAAGCGCTTAGCAGTTGCAAAATGAAAGAATTGCTGCATTTTGCCATAGGGCCCATTGTATTATAGCATATTGGCTTTAGTACTTGGGGTATGAATTTGGAGTCAGACAGTGAATTCCACCATTGTGTCTTGCTGTGTAACTGACAGTAAAAAAAGCTATTAGATAGTTGTTGGGGCAACATGTAATTTTTGGAGATTATGTAAAGATTAGCTATATATTGAAAGGCTCAATTTGAGATGCCTTTTTCTCAGATAAACTGATGAAAATGTTGATTTTGAGTGATTTTCAAGACTCAAGTCCAGAACTTGCAGACAAAAACCACCAAATTTGACAAAACGAAACAATCGCCAAATTTTTCCTTCTCTTATATGGGGAAATCATTTTGTCAAAAGACTTCAGTGCCAAATACAGTAGATTTTCTCATCAGGATGATCCAGTGAAATGTACTTGGCTAACATCAATCTCTCCTCCTTATGCTGAAGACCTGTTCTCATTCTTTTTTTCCATGTTATAATGCAGATTGGAGAAACTATGGTATGTATTTTCACCATGTTTGTTTCCTAAACCCCCTAGTGCAGGTGTAACGGTAGCAAGCATTCAGGACTCACCTATCTTCTACTGTGTAACTAGGGTCAGAATACTGTCAGATCTGTCAGAAAACTTTCCCAAACTTTGCTATTTTTTCAGAATACTGTCAGATTCTTAGCTTGAAGTTCATTTGTTTTGGTAGAAATCATTTTGAAACAAAGTTGAACTGTGATTTCCAACACAAAGATTTGAGTTGTCCAAATTTTCCGTTGGCCAAATCCAGTCTTTGCCGAGGAGTGAGCAATCCACCACTTCTGTGATGTCACCTTATCCGCAATATGTGTTCTATGTAAATATTGTGATGTCAAAGAAGCAGTGGATTGCTCATTCCTTGACAAAGGCTGGAGTTGCACAGTGGAAAATTTGGGTAAGTCCATGTTTTGTGTTGGAAAGTATTTTTCAACTTTACTTCATACTACTGTCAGAATCTTTTTCACAGTGTAGCAGGTTTCATTTGACATGGGGTTTACAGAAAGGTTAGACTATAACTGCACAGAAGACTGCTAAATATCAGTCGTACATTAATCAACTTTGACTTAGTAGCTGTACAAAATCCCCAATGTTTTACTGGAGTTAAACTTGACATGAACACAAGGACAAAGTACTGGTATGGTTGTGATTTCCCTTGTGGGCAGTGTGAGCACCTATCCTGATTGAAAACTTGGATGAAGCAAGTCGTAGTGAAATCCTTTCTAACTGCTCACATGCAGAACTTGACGTTGATCTTTTTTGTTGTTCAATTGGTTGAACCTAGTCCACAAAGAGCCTTGAAAGTGCTACAATTACATTGCTTTATCCAACCCCCAGTAACATTTATCTGCCAGGTTACATATATCTACTACTTTGGAAAATGGAAGCTGAAGGCCCTTGGCCATTATCTATGTACAATGTACTACTAAGGGCTTCAACTTGGCATCTTACCCATGCAACATTACACTGCATATGCGCAGTTCAAAACAAAAAATGAACAGTGGTCAAGCTCAATGAAAGTTAACCTACCCCATGGCAAATTCACCTTCTCTTTACACTGTATATCTCCATATTAATTCTCTGGTACATCTTTTATCTCAACCTGTATATCATTTTTTCTCTAAATGTCGAGCTATATAATTATACATTTTCTATCGTTAAGATTCCCAAATCATGATTAATCCTGTAAGTAGAAAGATGGGTGAGTCCTGATGGTAACACTGTAGGTATCAGCAGATATTAACATGTAGATAAGATGTAGCCATCTTGGCATAGGCATATGCAGGTAGATGCTTCAACATCTGCATGGCATGGCAGCTATTGGCTGGAGCTGGTATACTTCAATGTTTATCTGTGTTGCATGAAGGACATGGCAGAAGCTTTGCTTAGTAGAGAGAAACTAGAATGATTTGGAAGGCAATTTTGTTTGTATTTAAAAATGGTATTTTTGTTGTACATGTATCAATTTGCCACATTGCACTTGGTTTTTATCAATCTTCTTCAGTTGTTATGGTAAGGAACATTTGTAAGAAGTTATCAATTAAATGGTGAAGTCCACTCATTGATAGTTGGAAGTAAGAGGATTTTTGATGGAATTTTTCTCTCAGAAAAGAAGTAAAGAATGCCCATTTTTTATTGTTGTACCTTATACAGGTCTAAGAATAGTTTTCAACGTTCAAAACTACCTACATAAGACAAGTCATAGCTAAGTTTCTATCCCTTGCAAGCAAAAACACCTAATATAGTATGTGTATTGTATATGCAAGTACGTCTGACCCTTGTGAGACAGGGCACTACAGACAATAAAAGTGACTGTGAGTGTGTGAGTTTAAGTCCAAATGAAAAACAGTGTTCATAAGATGATTCTGCTACCACTTAAAATCTTGTTATCTGTTGTGTGACAATTAGGGGTGGGTACCGGTACATAAAATTCAGGTCTGGTCCAGGTCCAGAGGGTCAGGTCCAGGTCCAGACCTGTACCTGATTATAGTAGTGTCGCAGTACATCATATTTTGGAGAGCGAGACACACGTAAAAGTCTCCAAACGTCATGTCTGGAACTATATAATTTCTTAGGGTTGCATTTTGTCTCAAAATTGTAACTATACTCCCCTCGCCGTCTGTTTACTCATCCTTTAAGAGTTTCTAGATATGATTCACAGCTAACGTCTTCGAAAACGACTCGTTAAATCTGCTGCTTTGTATTTTCTTAGACCAGTTATGTGGCCGCCTGCTGGTAGCCTGGTACTATGAATTTTCTAATCGCTGATTTTTTACGGACCATTTTTTTTGGACCGGTCCATTAAGAAATACCGGTTTTGTACCAGTACACGGTACTGGTACCCACCCCTAGTGACAATGCAACTGTGAACTGTGTCTGGTTGGGCTGCCCATGGCCACACTCGCCTTTTGTCATAGACTCTCATTTGTCACAGACATTCATTGAAATCTGTTGTACTTAAGCATAGAAATGTGAATGATAGATTATGTTGTATGTTAGGTGAGGCCCTTTATCTGTCCTCTGTACTGAGATATTTCTTGTGTGTTAGGTGAGGCCCTAGGTGAGATGGGGGAGACCCTGAAGCAGATGGCGGAGGTCAAGTACAACCTGGACGCCACGGTCAAGCAGAACTACCTGGACCCGCTGCAGCAGCTGCACGAGAAGGACATCAAGGAAGTCTTGGTGAGTCTGGAGGCTGGACTGTTGGGGGAAAAGTTGATTAGTATATTATATACTGTATAGAAGTGAAAGTCATGCAAAATCACAAGTTTTTGTTTTCCATGCATTGTTAAGCTCATGGATGATTTTCCTTATGTTTCGTAGAACCATTTAAAGATATCTGGCAGGTTATAGATTTTGACCTAGCAGAATTGCCTACCTGTACAAATAATGTTCAGAGTCTCTGTCAACAAAGACTCTGACTGGCCGGGATACTAGGATTAGGAATGTGTTAGGTTCGACTCCCATTTATAAATATGTAAAATTTTGAGTCAATTCATTGATCTTAGTCGATCTGAATCGAAGTTGAAATTTCTGACAGTCATTGAAGGGAATATCTTTAAATTATCAGACTCCGATCAGGATCGCTACTGTTGCCGATCCTGCCATATCGCAATTTCTACCCTGACATATCTAATCATAGAAGTGGAACACCATGGAAAATCATGAAAAATCAAAAAAAAAATTTTCAGCGCATTGCAGTTTTTGACAAGTTTTTCCTTTTTTTCTTTCAGCACCATCGCAAGAAGCTGCAAGGCCGACGACTCGACTACGACTGCAAGAAGCGACAGAAGGAAAAAGGTAGTGGTGTGTACAGGAGTGGATTTTTCCAGTCTCTCTTTCTTTTACTTTGCTGTTTACTAAGTGATGAAAATGTGTAGGTTCCAGGAACTGAGGTGTTAATCTACAATTTTTCAATTCTCGAAATTGACGAATAGCTTGTCATTTATCAATCAACTACAAGTCCTTGAAGTTGAATGAAAGTATATCTGTGATGGTAATGGACACTATAAAAGAATTGAAACAGTATGGAAATGAAAAGATTTACATGCTAATTTCATACACTAAGTTAATTGCTTGCCAACAATCTTTCAACTGTCCTCTGGTCCTTCTCAAGCTGAAATGACCCGAAGCCAAGGCGGGGGACATTACAGACTACCAGGCACCTTTGACCCGCTTCTGACGTCATACTTCCATTCAGGTCACATAACATAAGGGCTTCGGGTCATTTCAGCTTGAGAAGGACCAGAGAACTGACGGAAAACTTGGTGGAAAGCGTTTAACTTTGTGTACGGAATTAGCGTACAAAATCTTTATTCATACAACTACTAGTAACTGCAAGTACCTTTATCATGTCCTGGAATTCTGCACATTTTCTTTTGTATTGACTTGTGTGATGTGATGTATATGATATCTAACTTTTTATTTTATTCAGTTGCTCTTCGTATTACACCAATGTTTTAATTGTCTGTTGGTGGTGAGTATTGAATTCCTTACTATCCTTGTGGCGTTGGTTGGCATAACGGTCGGGGTGTCGGGCCCAGAACCCAGAGGTCCTGGATTTGAATCCCCTGACATGCCACCGATGTTGTGCCCTTGGGAAAGGCACTTAACGCAACTTTCCTCACTACGCCCAGGTGTAAAAATGGGTACCTGGCTTCGGTTGGGGAGGTAAAAGGGGGTGGTTAACAACCCACTGCCCCTACGGCCTCAAAAAAGTTATGGGACTACCTTTACCTTTACCATGTATTATCCTTGAGTGGATCAAACCGATTTCTTATGACTCAAAGAAGGTTGACACCACTCTGGGATGGGGGGGGGGGGGTTGTGATATTGTTTGACTGACCTTTGACCTGTTGACCTTTTTCTGTTACATTGCACCATGGGAACAACAGCAGGTATGCAACCTGGTAATTACAAAAATTAAGAAAAATCTGGGTGTTGGTGGCAGAGGTGGTGGGTGCTTTATATAAGCACTGATGAAATCTTAAGACGCTTTTAAACATCTTAAAACTACACGTTGTATAAACAGAATGAAACTTCAGCTACAGTTCAAAATGTTCATTAGAAGCTGGATGAATAAAACAAAGTGCTTTATTTTCTCTTGCAGCTGTTACACTATTTCTGCTTTCGTCTTTTTGATTGGAAATTAATTTTTGTTGTTCTTGCTTCCACCAGCTGTCACTTGTTCCCATATAAGGCATGATTGATAAGTAGAAGTAAATTTTATGTCTTGATCTATGCTCTAGAGTTGGCAAAAAAACCCACACAACTTTATGTTGTAGTACATTGTAGCAGATCAGCTTTCTGCAGAAATTGCCACTGAAGATTTTATTTTAGTCAGCATTGGGAGAATAAACCATATTCACTGTAAATCCTCCATTGTAAAAGCTTTCAGGATTGTTCCCCAACAATGTTAACCTTCTCCCTGCTGCCTAACCCTGCAACCAATATAAAGTTGGTGCTAAAAGGTTACTTCAGCAGGGCGAACAAATCTTCAGCCTGGATGCTATCCTTTTTAGCTTTAAGATGCTCCCTCAGTTGCTTCCCTGCCGGAAAAGAAAGCATGGAAGCGAGAAAGAGAGCTGTGACAGAAAGCGTACTAAACCTTTAAAGGCTAGCATCCAGGCTAGATATCTGAAAATGCTCTTAATGTCTTCAAGCTATAAATGCAAAATACATCTGAAGCCCAACTGTTCAAAGCTCTGACCTTGTGTTTTGTGCAAGATAACAGTCACTGAAGCAACTGGATATGTTTTGGAACCTCTATCTAGCTGCTTAAGTAACTGTTACATTGTACCTTGGGTACAAGTACTGAAAATGCAGATATGTTTGCGGGGATTTAATTTCGCGGTAGGGAGAAAATAAAGTGTTCGCGGTGGTTTCGACTTTGAAACTACAGTCACACAATGTGCAGTAGTGCTACAGTCACACAATGGAACGGCTTTTTGCGGTGGTTTTAAGTTCGTGGTAAAGAGTTCACTGCAAAATTCCCGAACAAAAAACCACCGTAAACATTTCTGCATTTACAGTATTTTATTACATGGATATCTAACCTTCATGGAAGCTTATTTTGTGTTTTTTTGTGTTTTCGTGTCAATAAGCAGGCTCCAAGGTCAGCGACGATGACCTTCGCAGCGCCATGGAGAAGTTTGAGGAGTCCAAGGAGCTGGCGGAGAACGGCATGTACAACCTGCTCGAGAGCGACGTGAGTATTTGATTTATCTGAAGTACAGCCAGGAGGTACCCATCTGAGTAATGAGACTGCTGTAGTGACTGTTAACGTGCTTGAGGCACCTCCTCGATCACGGGACCCTCATTTTACGTCCCTTCCGGAACACGGTGCAGCCCCAACCAGTGCAAGATGTCCAGTGCACCTATTCCCGTGAGTTCCCTGGGTTCTCTGTTCCATCCTTGGTAGTCCTTCGTTTCCTGTGGTGTTTAACCTTTGCAGCATCCCCTTCAAAAGCTGTAGTGTCTTCGGATGGCAGATTGCTGCACCATTTTCACTGGATCCTCCTGGAGCGTGATATAGGTTTGCTGGTGTATTTGCTCCACATACCCACTGATTGCCTCAGAGCAATACTGAATGGTTCTCAGTCACATTTAGACTGCATTCTTCGCAATGCAGTATATAGCGACACCTAGCTGCTGTGTGAAGTAGAACCAGTCAGCATTGCCCCAAAGATAGTGACAGACGGTCATGGAATTCTAAATGTTGGCAGGTGATTATGTACTGGTCGTGTGTAAAGAACTTTGTTATCCAGAGTTGTCCTTATCTCATTCTATCAGGACTGAGTTGTTATCTGTGTTCCTGCTGTCCAGGTGGAACAGATCTCCCAGCTGCAGACCCTGGCTAACTCCATGTTGGAGTACCACCAGCAGTCCACAGAACTCATGGAGCAGCTCTGCAGTAAACTACAGAGCAGGTACGTTATAAGCAGTCCACAGAACTCATGGAGCAGCTCTGCAGTAAACTACAGAGCAGGTACGTTATAAACAGCAGTCCACAGAACTCATGGAGCAGCTCTGCAGTAAACTACAGAGCAGGTACGTTATAAACAGCAGTCCACAGAACTCATGGAGCAGCTCTGCAGTAAACTACAGAGCAGGTACGTTATAAACAGTCCACAGAACTCATGGAGCAGCTCTGCAGTAAGCTACAGAGCAGGTACGTTATAAACAGCAGTCCACAGAACTCATGGAGCAGCTCTGCAGTAAACTACAGAGCAGGTACGTTATAAACAGCAGTCCACAGAACTCATGGAGCAGCTCTGCAGTAAACTACAGAGCAGGTACGTTATAAACAGCAGTCCACAGAACTCATGGAGCAGCTCTGCAGTAAACTACAGAGCAGGTACGTTATAAACAGCAGTCCACAGAACTCATGGAGCAGCTCTGCAGTAAACTACAGAGCAGGTATGTTATAAACAGCAGTCCACAGAACTCATGGAACAGCTCTGCAGTAAACTACAGAGCAGGTACGTTATAAACAGCAGTCCACAGAACTCATGGAGCAGCTCTGCAGTAAACTACAGAGCAGGTACGTTATAAACAGTCTACAGAACTCATGGAGCAGCTCTGCAGTAAACTACAGAGCAGGTACGTTATAAGCAGTCCACAGAACTCATGGAGCAGCTCTGCAGTAAACTACAGAGCAGGTACGTTATAAGCAGTCCACAGAACTCATGGAGCAGCTCTGCAGTAAACTACAGAGCAGGTACGTTATAAGCAGTCCACAGAACTCATGGAGCAGCTCTGCAGTAAACTACAGAGCAGGTACGTTATAAACAGTCCACAGAACTCATGGAGCAGCTCTGCAGTAAGCTACAGAGCAGGTACGTTATAAACAGTCCACAGAACTCATTGAACAGCTCTGCAGTAAACTACAGAGCAGGTACGTTATAAACAGTCCACAGAACTCATGGAGCAGCTCTGCAGTAAACTACAGAGCAGGTACGTTATAAACAGTCCACAGAACTCATGGAGCAGCTCTGCAGTAAACTACAGAGCAGGTACGTTATAAACAGTCCACAGAACTCATGGAGCAGCTCTGCAGTAAGCTACAGAGCAGGTACGTTATAAACAGTCCACAGAACTCATGGAGCAGCTCTGCAGTAAACTACAGAGCAGGTACGTTATAAACAGCAGTCCACAGAACTCATGGAGCAGCTCTGCAGTAAGCTACAGAGCAGGTACGTTATAAACAGCAGTCCACAGAACTCATGGAGCAGCTCTGCAGTAAACTACAGAGCAGGTACGTTATAAACAGTCCACAGAACTCATGGAGCAGCTCTGCAGTAAGCTACAGAGCAGGTACGTTATAAACAGTCCACAGAACTCATGGAGCAGCTCTGCAGTAAGCTACAGAGCAGGTACGTTATAAACAGTCCACAGAACTCATGGAGCAGCTCTGCAGTAAACTACAGAGCAGGTACGTTATAAACAGTCCACAGAACTCATGGAGCAGCTCTGCAGTAAACTACAGAGCAGGTAGGGGCAGTAAACCATCATAAACTATACAGGAGTGTATGTACATGTAGTAGGAATGGATACCAGTACATTTCTTGCTGGGCATGACCTTGACCTGGACTGGACCTGAATTTTCTGTATCGGTACCCACCTCTTGTCTATTATAGTTTTGCAGGTTGTAGGTATTGGTAGTCTTGCATGAATTTATCTATGTCTGTCAGGGAAGAGGTTGCGATCTGATAGAATCAGTGATTCTATTGGTAGAGATTGTGATTGGAGTCTCTGTCGACAGAGACTTTGAATGTGATCCCTACCGGTAGTATTGCTGATTCTGCCGGATTGCAGCCTCTTTCCTGACATATCTCTGCTTAGCAGTGAGTTTAAACATGATGACTCTGTCTCCCTCCTGCAGAGTTGACGATGCGTCCAGCAGACCCCGCGCTCACCACCGCCCCAAGAAGGTGACGGAGGACCTGCTGGACCACTACAACGGAACAGACTCTACAGACGCACCCCCCGCGTACGCATCCATCTCTGCCAAGGGTGGGTACACACAGTCCTCTGCTTGTAGATTTACTCTATCTAGTTGTTGAGTAACTGTTACCTTGGGTATCTTATACTTGGATGTCTAACCTTCATGGAAGCTTATTTTGTGTTTTGTTTGTGTTTCCCTGTCACGGCTTCTGATAAGCTCTGGAACTGCAGGGGCATTTTTATTCAAATCTTTCAAGGAAAATTTACAGTGGGTACAGACAGTCCTCTGTCTGCTTGTAAAGGATACGCTTTGGTGCTTGCATGGCTTTTCAAAATGTTATTTGGCCTCAGCAAGTAAAGTCTCTGGATGACATCCTCTGCAGACTTCAAATTTTATGCCAAGGGTGGGTACACACAGTCCTCTGTCTGCTTGTAGAGGATACGCTTTGGTGCTTGCATGGCTTTTTTTATAATGATATTAGGCCCCAGTAAGGAAAGTCTATGGATGACATCCTCTGCAGACTCTAAATCTGATGCGATAGCATAAACAAGATGCCTACTTGTTCAAGCATTATATTACTAGTATTGAAGCACCAAAACATGGTAGCACAATTATTCCTGTATGTAAGAAGTGTAGAAAGTGGTGCTAGTGTGGTAGCCCAGTATCACTTACCAACTAAACTACCACACTAGTGTCACTTCGGCAACTACACTCAAGGGTATCACATGGCATATTTTCCTATTTTCAATATTTTCTTATTGTGTTGACCACCACTGGAGAGGAAATAATTTTTTGTCCGAAATCAAGTGGAAAGCAATGCACTGCCAGATGTCATCCATAAGATTTATCTACTGTGTCCTAATCTAACAAACATATACAGGTGAAATTTTGGTGTATGTACAAGATCTTTGTACTGTATGATGAACAAAGTACAGATTGCATTGAGGCCATTGTGTAGTGGCACAGTGACCCTTTGTCATCATGTGGTGCATCTGTTTCTGGAGTACACTATGTATTATTATTATTTCTTACCTCTGAACTATATGTGCCTTAAGTTTATATCTGTCTCCTACTGGATAGCTTATGATAAAATGTTTAGACATTATTGTATTGAGTTTCATGGAGATGTTCCATCTCAAATATTTGTGTAGATACTGTAGATGTTAGGGTAAGGATTGCAATCTGGCAGAATTGGCACTTCTACTGGTAGATATTGCAATTGGAGTTTCTGTAGACAGAGACTCTGATCGGGATCTCTACTGGTAGAATCGCCGGTTGTACTGGCAGAGATGAAGATCGCGATCTCTATCTTTATGCTGGTTCTGCCAGATTGTGATCTGTACCCTGACATAGATATGTAGACATATTGGTGGTGTATGTTTGGTGTATTGAAGGTGTGGTGATGTCTTATATGTACATTTATTGTGGGTTGCTGCTATTACTGGGTATAAAGTACAAAGGTGTATAATTGCATCAGTATAGATCAGGGGAGGCTCGATGCAGAGGTCCTGTCACTGATGCATCATTTTGAATATGTGTCCTATAGTGGAAACTGTCCCAGAATTTGAACTAGTCCTTTCTCTTTGACGTCACCTGTCCATTGCACAGCACTCGTATGTTCTTCTTCACCTAGCCTGGTCTCCAAACCTGTTATAGCTTCTGAGACATTTTTATCTTTCTTACAGAGAAGACTAAAGAGATTTGACAGCTATAATAAGTTTGGATGCCAGGCTATTCTAATACTGCACCTCTATGGAAACAACAAAAATGATCAAACAGTTTACTCATTCAGAGCATTTTTGGAAAGCTTGCTAAAAATATACTCAACATTATTTGATTCTGCACCCAGAAAAGAGTTACCGTACTCAAGAAGAAGATTTTAAGTACAAAAACCTTTCTTTGCACCAATCCTCCCGGTACACCTGGTGTTGCTGTTGTTGTAAGGTTGGGAGGGAAAACTAGGCTGAAATGTTTGTGAAGACTTTCTGTTGCACGATGTGAAAAACGTACACAAATGTACAACACATGGACTAAGATGGGGTGCAGGGGTTTGGAAATGTTTATCCTAACTATTTTTCTCGGGTAGCGGATAATACAGAATTCTTTTTTTTCTGTCAACTTTCATGTGAAATTTTGATGAAGAAAAATCCAGATGAAAGGCGGTTGACATTCGAAAATCTGCCATGCTGCCTGAAAATCAGTTAAATGTTCTGCTGCATTTGACAATGAAATAATTGATAAAGATGGAAGATTTTGGTCAAATTGTTCAGACAGACCCCCTTACAATCCATCCTGGTTTACATTATTTAATGTCCTTGTTCCTAACAAATGTGTTCACGTCTTGCAACATAAAAATCTTCCACGTCCAAGTGGGTTGTAAGGTATCTACCGGTTGTAAGGTACATTGTATGTACCCGTCATCGATGAAAAGAGAAAACGGTTTTCCATTCGATCCTTGCAGAACGTACGACTTGGTACGTGGAAAGCGATGAAACAGAATCAGGCGATTTGCTGGTGGACACCATTGCAGGTATAACTACCAGGGAACTAGCTCCGACCCACACACACATGGGCTAACCCAGTATAACCAGGGAACTAGCTCCGAACCCACACACACATGGGCTAACCCAGTATAACCAGGGAATTAGCTCCAACCCCACAAACATGCACAAGCTAACCCAATAGCGCTCACATTGCAGTCTTGTCTGTGGTACCGCGAACCTTGCCCCAAGTCTTAGACTTGGTCACCTTGGCTCTTGGTTGTGCTGGGGACTTCGGGTTTTATACACCCGTCACTGTACATGTACTGATGAGGGTATAGGGGTACAAATGGGGTCGGATTTAAGAAAAATTTACTTAAACTCAAACTCTGTACAGTCAAACCTTCCCAAGAAGACCACTCAGGAGACCAACAAAATCTGGTCAATGTGGACAGGTGGTAACTATAGACAGGATTCCTAATCTTTTTTAATGTTTGTGTCAATGAGAAAAATGAGGTAGGTAGTCTTTTCAAAGTCAAGGGCAGATTATTGCATTTTTTTAAAATTCTATAATTGGCCCAGACACAAGGAAGATTAAAAAGTGCCAACAAATTGGGACAAAGGCAATTTCGCTTTTGAGTTCAGGACCCACTCCTCCAGAGTTGGCAGTGACAGGTGTAAGGGAAACAGAGGGGAAGACCCGAGCACAGTCTAGCCATGTGGTGCACTACGGAGAGACATGCAGCCGCTTTGCTAACCCTGCTATATGTCACTTTTCCACAGCATTTAGACACATCATCTGAGGCAAGAAGAAACAGTACCTTGTGAACTGTAGATATCTGCATGTAGAGATCTCGTCATTTTTTATTGTTTGAAGACAATCCCTGCTTTTGAAGAACAATTTTAAAAAAATTAGATAAGTCCGGAAGACAAAATAAAGAACTTGTTGTAATCACTTGACATGTTGATTTCAATGCTCAAACAAAGGTGCTTTTTGTCAAGATGGTCAGCTAAATGTCAGCAGTTGATTATGCACTGGTTGTGTATAAAGATCTTTGTCATCCAATGATTTGATGGACGTCATGAAACTTAACTGATGGACAGGGTACTGTTTCTTACAATCCATACCAATAAGCTAGTTCACGGTTTGAACTGCTCATGTGCAGTGTGATGCACTGTGGGGGATATGTCAAAGGTGAAGGCCCCTGAGACATAATATGTCAAAGGTGAAGGCCCCTGAGACATAATATGTCAAAGGTGAAGGCCCCTGAGACATAATATGTCAAAGGTGAAGGCCCCTGAGACATAATATGTCAAAGGTGAAGGCCCCTGAGACATAATATGTCAAAGGTGAAGGCCCCTGAGACATAATATGTCAAAGGTGAAGGCCCCTGAAATATAAACAAAACACTTCTAGACATGTCTAAAGCATGGTCCAGACAAGAACTGTTTACAAGTTAGTGGCCTTCACCTTTGACCTTATGCATGATGAGCGGTTCAAACCGTGAGCTGGCTTATAGAACTTTGTAACCCACTACTACATGTATGTACCAACAGCACAACATGTGTGTCAACTCAGTCTGTGGAATGTTGTACCGCAAGATAAACTTCATCCAGCCACCATCTCTTTGTGACTGTCCTTACGTACTAATCCCTGTGCTTCTTCTCGTTTGGTGAAGGCATTCTTCACACTGCAGCAGCAATAGCTACCTGTAGCTGCAGTGTGAAGCAGAACCAGTTACCATCTAATTGCGACTGTCCTCAAAACGTACTAATAATAGCCATGCTTCTTCTCTTTTGACAAAGGCATTCTTCAGACTGCAGCAGCAACACCTAGCTGCAGTTTGAAGTAGAACCTATAGGTGCTGCTGCTGCAGTTTAAAGAATGCTGTAGCTAGTAACTATACTCGTCCGATAATCATTCAACAAGGCTCCACCTTTCCAGTCATTGCTATTAGCTGGCAGGGTGTCCGGGCGTCTTATGGACGCCCTATACCAAGAAAACAAAAAAAATTGGACACCCTCCATTTGCAGGGTACTACAAGGGACACCCTGTCTCTTACAAGTTACCATCTCACTGCGACTGTCCTCACATACTAATGTCCGTGCTTCTTCTCTTTTCATGCCTGCTAGGATCCCGCCACTCCCCCCGCTCCCCAAGCCACTCCCCCTTCCACTCCCCCTACGCCTCCCCCCATGCGTCCCCCCGGCACTCCCCCCGGGCCTCCCCGAGTAACTCCCCGTTCCACTCCCCCGTGGCCACCCCCTCGGACTTCCCCATCCAGGACTTCTCCACTTTTGAGGGGCACCTGGCTCCGCCCACTCCGCCCAGGCAGCGCCCACGTATGTAGACTTCCGCACGCTTCGGTGCCGTGGCATCTTGGTCCTGTCCAGAATACGCACGATAGTCTCCACCAGACTCTGTTCGTTTCGTTCATTCAGACCCATGTAGTTCCTAGAGGCACGCTTCTGTGCTATGCTGGCTGAAAAATAGTACAATTCTACCGTCCGTCAGCCCTTGGGAAAGCCTGGTGGAGGCTATCTGTGCTGTGGCATCTTGGTCCTGTCCAGAATACGCACGATAGTCTCCACCAGACTCTGTTCGTTTCGTTCATTCAGACCCATGTAGTTCCTAGAGGCACGCTTCTGACTTCTGTGCAATGCTGGCTGAAAAATAGTAAAATTCTACCGTCCATCAGCCCTTAGGAAGGCCTGGTGGAGGCTATCTGTGCTGTGGCATCTTGAGATGGAACTTACACCGTCGCCTGTCAAGAATACGCACTCTAGTCTCCACCAGGCTTTGTTAGTTTCAACCCATGTGGTGCCTAGTGGCACATTTTTACAGGGAGGGGTTGCGCTAGCCCTTCCTCTTTTACATCCCTTCCGAAAGAAAATTGCAGCCCCAACCAAGATGTCCTGACCCTTGGACATCCCTTAGTAACCAAACTAAGGCCTGGGATAATCAATGTTGTGTGTCCTGAAAGAGACAGGGTCGGTAGATAGGGATTCTCCTGTCCCCTGCCTGTGGCCGACCCTAATAAAGGCAAGGGTCTGCAGGTTTTTGCTAGGCTCGGTCGGGTAACCGGAAATGCAACATTATTTCTCCTAGGCCAAACTACATTTGTATGCTGGCTGGCTGGAAAACAGTAAAATTTTGCCAGATAGGGAGAATAATTTTCCAGGGAAGTTTGGCAACCATAGGGCTTCATTTTCCAAGGGGAAATGTTACCCTTACCGCAGGCTTGCTCTTCTGGACAATTATTTACGCTTTTTTTGCAAAATAATCCATCACCCCTTATTAAGGCCTGGTGGAGGCTAACTTTGTGCTGTGGCATTGTGATCTGAGATGGGACTTACACCCTCACGTGTCTGTGTGTTTTCTCTCTCACTGTACAATTTGCAGCCAGTGCCTTTACTTACCTGAAGACTGGTGACTTATCTACGGTTTTACCTGATGTTCCCCTTATCCTTTTTTTAATGAATCTGCTCTGTCCTCATTGCTGGCAGAAGTAGGAAAAGGCGAAACGTTAGCAAGTTACAGAAGTAACATTTTGCACAAGAGTGTAAAATGTTACAAAAACATGTGTAATACACTGAGAATGAGCCGGATCCTTACATCTGCTTGGAGATTAGGAAATCAAAAGATGTTGGGAAAAGTCAAATTGATGAAAACACTGCCAAGTACAGTATATTGGACATTCTTTCTACACAATCAGTAAGTCAAACCTACTGATGTTTCGGTGTCTGTCAGACACCTTCCTCAGAGCTTCTGACTTGAGTACTGCTTCTCCCTGTTGTGTAAAAAGAATCTCCAATATCCTATGTTCTGTCAACCTGATGAAATTATTTTCGGAACTGCCAAGTACACCTTCAACAGTGGAGGCACATGGCTACAGCACTCTGCACCTTGTACTTTGGTTTCTCCCTCACGCATCTGCCAGTGTGCCCTGCTTGCCCACATGAACAGACCCTCCTGTCCTGTGCATTTGTGCGTGAAAATGTAGAACTAGAAGTAGACATGCCAGTAGAGCAGCAGCCGGGTATCCAAAGCTATCATAGCTGCAAAGTCTCTTTTTCCTCTTAGGCCACACCAATTTAATTTCTTGGTTAATGAATTTTTATTTTCCAAATAAAAAGATTAAAAAATGAAAAATCACTTCTGTTTTCATTTTTTTTCTCTAAAAATTTTTTTTTGGAAAATAAAAATCTGTTAACCAAGAAATTGAATCGGTGTGGCCTTAGGCAAATATTTGTATAAGAGGAGGGAGAAAGTCAGCAGCTATGATAGGTTTGGACACCAAGCTTGTAGAGCAGTCCTTTGAATGTGTTGAGGCAGAACTTTCCGTAGCCTGTAGCACTCTTCAGTGTTTTAGGATGTTGTGTGCTCATCGTCTTGTTCGTGAATGTAATACATACACTGTACCTTCCCTGGATGTGATACTGTGTGCACATGGAACTCTAATGTATATATGTTTAGGTCTAGCCTAGTCTCCAAACCTATAATAGCTGTCATCTTAGCCTCTTTGTTCTGAAACAAGTTTTAACTGTTATTTCCAACTCAAAATTGGACTTACTCAAATTTTTGACTGTACAGTCTTTATAAATTTGTCAAGGAATGAGCAATCTACTGCTGACACAGTGCTGAGATGATGTAACGTTATGCAGATAGCACACGTGACTGGGTGAGCAGTGGATCATAAGTTGCAGGAAGTCTGTGGCAACTGTTGAGGGATAGTTGTAAGGCTCTGACAAGTCTCTTTGTCTTCTTATGCAATTTGTGTAAGAGAACCAAGAGACTCAGCAGCTATAATAGGTTTGGATACCCAACTAGCTTAGGTCTTCCTGATCCAACCTTTTTGGTTTTCTTCATTTTCCCCTGAGCTCACTGTGGTTTTCTTCAGAATCTTCTAGTCCACTTGTAGGGTTCAGTAACTATTCTACACTCTTTATTTCAGTTGCAGTAGCATCCCAACTGCGTAGTCGACTGGTTATCCTTTATTTCTCCCCTTATTTTTTCTTCCTTACGTTCTAAATTATCCTTATATATCCTTACTTCACAAGCCCTGGAAGCAACACCACAAGTTAGCAGGCAAAGTACATGTAACATGTAACATGTATGGTCTCTGACTAACGACACACCGAAGTGCCCTTCTTTGAACTTTGAACTCTGAACTCCACTTGATCTCATTCTCAAATTCTGCTGGTTGTAACGTACAAGCAACAGCTTTATTGCTGCTTAGATTTTTTCTGGTTTTAGAGCCTTGTATTTTTACTGACCAACGAACTGGATAACAAACTTCTTTACACACAACCAGTACATAATCAGCTGCTGGCATTTCAGTGACCGTCTGTCACCTTCTTTGGGGCACTACATCTAGCTGCTGTGTGAAGTAGACGTAGTCAGTACTGCTCCGAGGAAGGTGACAGATTACTGAAACGTTGGCAGGAGATTATGTACTGGTTGTGTGCAAAGAACTTTGTTCTCTAGTGATTTACCAACCTATTGAAACTTTTCATAGATGACCATATATCCCTTATGGGCAGAGAAGGATATTATCAAATTTGTAAAATCTCTGAGCAGAGTATTAGGAAAAAACATTCGAGGATGCTGAGTCTGCAAAATCTCCTCTACTGTGAAGGACATGAAATGTATGTTGTTTGATAAGACCATAGTAATCTCAACTTATATGTACTTAGTCTTGATGTACAAGTCTCAGAAACTGGACAAGTTTGTCTAAGGTTAAGCATACTTCTAAACATTCTTGTAGAACTGTTTGCATTCTGGAAATTCATTTGGTTTTCTTGCTACCACAGTGGTAGAAGGGAAAGGCTTTTTTTTGCAGTCGAAACAGTACAGTAGTGGAGAGGTAAAAACTGTGAGAATAAAACAACAGCTGCAGAAGTTTCAAGATTTGGAGTACTATTTTGTTGAAGATTAGGACATTCCAATTTATCTAAGATTGGTGGGAACAATTTTACAATCACAGATAAAAGTGAAAAAATATAAATTTTTTGTGCAAATGATGTACTCAACATCTCTGAAGCTAAGACAAACTTGTCTTTTTCTGAGCAGCAATTTATCATCATAGTTTCATGATAACATACAGTTCTCTCAGCCTCACTTGTACCAGTCTCTTCCTAACCAAGTTTTTTTAAATTCAAGACTGGTACATGTATGGCAGAGACAACTGAAACGAATCTTTGTATTACAAACCTGATGAAACTATTCCCGGATGTACCAGTGTTCCTAACCGTCCCCTCCCCCCGTGCAGACTCCCCCACCCACCACCAGCCGGCCCAGCAGCCCTGCTGTAAGGCACTGTACGACTTCGAACCGGAGAACGAGGGGGAGCTCGGCTTCCAGGTAAAAACTAGCTAAGGCCACACCAATTTAATTTCTTGGTCTTTAACAGATTTTTATTTTCAAAAAGAAAAAAAATTGTAGAAAAAAAAATCATGAAGGCTGGGCCAGCCTTCTGTTTTCATGATTTTTTTTTCAATTTTTTTTTCTTTTTTGGAAATAGAAATCTGTTAACCAAGAAATTAAATTGGTGTGGCCTTAGCTATGACAGAGCATTAGAACAGCTGTCACTTACAGTAATCTTTGTGTGAACTTTATATATGGCCTCCGTCGATCAGTATTGACCATGGTAAAATCCTTAATTCACAACAGCCCTACAGCATTGACTATGGCTAAACAGCCCTATACGAGAATGGCAGTCTCTGCCACAAAAATCACTGCTGTGAGCTGACTCAGTTCTGTTGCAAAGCTCTTTTCTGCAGATCCGCTTTTCTTCAGCACTGTGCATCAGTCTGACTTCTCCTGATTTGAGCTGTCTGGACAGTGTGCATCTCCACCTGGAACGGTCACTTGCAAGGTCCTCCCAGTGCTCCGTATCAATATCTAGAGCCTTCAAGTCCCTCTTGCAGAACTTTGCACTGCCTATATCTCAATCCTTCTCTAGTTGTCTGCCTCCGAAAAGAGGAAGCTTGCATGGCAGAGAACTAAGAACGAAAGACAACTTCATGCAGTTCAGCTGCAGAATTTCTTTTAGTGTAGAGTTATTGAATTGTCTCATACCCCAATTCAGCCAGGTTAAAGGCTGCAATGGTATGTGTGTGTGCATGTCGCAAATGAACCTGTTATTTATTTATCTATCCAGGAGGGCGACCTCATCACGCTTACAAACAAAATCGATGAGAACTGGTTCGAGGGCACGGTCAAGGGACAGTCCGGATTCTTCCCCGTCAACTACGTCGAGGTCGTCGTTCCCCTGCTGTAGATTAACCTTTAGCAGTCCAAAGTAGCCGCTTGGCACCCAGTTCCCTGTTGGTTACAGAGTTAGGCAGCAGGGAAAGGGTTAACAACAACGTGGCGTCCGTCATGACTTCTTAGGTACCTGTAGCCTCCACCAGACTGGTTGAAAAATAGTGACATTTAGCCAAATAGGCCTCCACCAAACAAACTACTATCTGTAACCACTTTGATATAGGAAGGCCTGATGGAGGCTACTTCTACTGTGATCTTCGGGCACAAATTTGGAACCCTTTGGTAGCCTCCAACAGACTTACTATGCTGGCTAAAAAGTAGTCACATATATAGTGATATATGTAGAATACTTAGCCAGGAGAGTTTGGCCATTAGAGTATAATTTCCCCACACAAGCAGATAAGGTTACTCTCAACACGGGCCCACTCCCTTGGCTATTTTCTACTGTCCATAACCTCTTAGGAAGGCCTAGTGGAGGCTACTTCTTAGGTACTACGATCTTTGGGCATGACTCTGGAACATTATATTACAGATGCATTTAAAAGAAGTACATGTACCTATAGAAAATCACACCATTTTGAAGGTATGGCAAGGAAGATTCAAGTCAGTGATACACATATTTTGTGAATAGTGTCGGGCTCTTAGAGATTTTGATCAACATGGAAGAGTATACATGTACATAAACTGTACACGGTGTCTGCCGCACAGAAAGGGCTTCTTTCACAAGATAGACAAAAAACTACCTAAAATTGAAATAGTGAAGAGTTAGTAATGAACTTAAGAACCTGAATGAGTAGAAAAAAATAAAAAAGTAGAAATATTTATCTTGTAAGAGTAAAAAATGTGTCCTCATAGTGAACTAGAATTTTAGCCTCATGATGTGTGGTGGTGATATCATTGAACTGAATCTCCCTTGTTTACATATGAAGCAATCTGCCGTCCTAGTGTTGTACCATGCATGTTCACGTACAAGCAAGTTGCAGTCTGGTGACATGTCGTAAACTTTGTGTGTTCTAAAGTTTTGTTAAAGATACTGTAACTGTGTCAGGTGAATTTAGGTTAGCCTAGAATCCAGTCTTCTTGGCGAGGTAGCGACTGTTTGAAGAAGACTAGATTCCAGGCTAATGATAGCTGCCACACGGAAAGATGTCACATATGGAGATCGACATGTAAGTAAAGATCTTCAACATCTTGTGGCATCTGAAACTGTTGGCAGTCGAACAAATTCTGTTTCTGTTAAATTATTCCTTCACTGCGTTGGCAGTTCAGGGATTCGTCCTATAAGCCACTTCAAGGGTCCAACTGCACATGTGCAACTAGGTGCATTGTGGGTCATGTCAAAGGTGAAGACCCTTAACTTGTAAACAATTCATGTCTGGACCATGCTTGATAATGTCTGGACATGTTTTGTTTATGTCTCAGGGGCCTTCACCTTTGACATATTACCCACAATGCATCTCACTGCGCATGCACATTTGGAACTGTGAACAGTCTTATTCTTTTTGAGCAGTACCATGTACATATGAAGTGTTACAGAGTGGCTGCTGTGTCATGTACATTTTTGTGTACAATTATAGAGCATTGTTTTGCTTTTCGATGTTTAAGAAAAACTCAGTAGTGAAGAAAATCTGTCTCATATAGTTGAGGCAGAACCTTACCAGGCTATAGGTAGAACACAGGTTGATCAACAATTTTGGAGAAAGATAAAGTTTAAACTATTTTAAGGACTGAGAATATTCGGTATAACAAGTTGCTTGTGCTGTGTGACTGAGAAGATATTAGAATGTGTTACATAGATGAACTAACGTTCACAGAAATTACAGATGTCCTTCGGAATCTCACAGGTAATGAGAAAAACTATTGGAGAAAGAAACTAGTTTCTATGTAGAGCAATAGAGAAAGTTACAAGTGAGAAATAATTTCACCAAGCTGTAAGTCAAGGAATGTATGAATTCAAAGGAAGAGGTGTATTTTGGGGCCACTGGAGTTTTAGTGCACCAGTGAACTGTAAATTTCCACACTACTTGAAAAAAGAGTCCAGCTTATGATTCCAATTCACAAGATAACTTGTGCTTGCATAACTGTTAATGCGTATCTTACTACCTTGATGTCTAACCTTCATCGACGTACTATTCCAATTGTTATGTTTAGATTCAACCCATGTTGTGCTGTTTCAGGTCCTTGATAAGCAATTCTAACAGTTTTCATTGATTTCTCAATGTCTCACTTGTTATAAGCATCACCTTGTGGAACGGATGTACAATTGATACACATGATAGTGGTGTACTAAGAATCTTGCTTCCTTTCACTCCAACTGTTGGATCAACTTGAACAGAAATTACTGAGTTAAGAAGGTGTCTCAATGGCCAGGTGGTCCTTATGTCGTGGTCACTAGTACAGATTTGACTGTATATCATTGGCCAGGTGACCTGTGGTCACTTGTACAGGTTTGACAGTCACTGTATATCAATGGCCGGGTGGTCATTTCGTAGAGGTGGTCACTTATACAGGTTTGACTGTACATGTAGTTGGCATAATTCTTTGTAGTTACACTAGAGATTAGAAGATAGCCTGTTGGCAAGTCCGAATGAACTTAGCTGAGCTGTGTTATGTAAGGCTTGGGTCTGTCATGTATTGCCGTGTGATGCTCCTAGCTAATGGGATCCATTTGAAGAACTCTGCCATAACATTGCAGGGCTCAATAAATAAGTGTTAACTAACAAACACAGGAACATTTTCAAAATTCGAGCAGAGCTGCTTGCAGTTCGCACAGCAAATTACTTCTCAATGATAACCTGGATGCCATCGGATTACTACCGGGGCTCCTACACTCACTACCCTGAAAACATCTTTCAATTGGTAGCGAGTGTAGGAGCCCTGGTAGTAATTGGATGGCACCCAGGCTATCTCAAAGACAGCCAATATCTTCCATATGAAAGCATTTTCTGATGTTTTTGATACTCTTTTAGTGAACCCAGCAGTGTATGGTAGAATGCACTAGTAGCAGATCTATGTACATGTATATAACTACTACGATATGCCTCTTCTTTTGGGGGGGGGGGGGAAGACTTGGTCTACCATTGGGAACTAAGGACTTGTTTCTGTAGCGTTGTCTTGGAATACCTGACATGTGGGTAAATAGAGAGTGCATTGTGATGTAAGTATAAATGGGAAAAACTAACTTTTCCCCCAACATTTCATTCCTGTCTAAAAACCAACACAAGGATGCAAAAAAGGCAATAACTAGTACAACATTAAAAAAAAAAAAGATTAAAAAATATCAAGCTATGTGACCCCATTTCTTAGTATTGTTTTGTTTCATTGATGTAGAAATTCAAGCTGCCCATGTCATGTGTTTGTAACTGTGGTTGAGCTGCAGATACAAAGCAGAATGACTCCAAGCTTGCCAATATTTATAATATGTCCCTTATGCTGATGCATGGGTAGATCTAAACTAAAGCGAGTCGGTCCATTTTTTCCCAAATGACTTGCAATTTCTTTTGTAGTACAAAAGCTATTGTATTATATAATCCGATCTTTATTTTAGCAGCTTATTCTTGCTGATTGTGAATACAGTAAATGCAGCTTATGTGAACGGCTTGTGTGTGTGTTATTCTTTTGCCATTCAATCTACATGATTGTACCATCTTAAAAATTTTGTTAAAGAACCCACCACTTAATCCAAAAGAGTAGGGGTTTATCCCGGTATGAGAAGACCAAAGTCCAGTCTAACACATACACATATTGTATTTTACTATACAAAACTGGTCTGTTACACCTGAAGACAGTATACTTGTTATGCAAGAGAAATTGAAAAAACCTGTACGCATGCACGCTCAGACACACACACACACACACAGGGGGTTTGCAATGTCTAAGATGTTTGAGGAAATCAAACATTTCTCTTACCGCCGTATACTTAATGCATAAACTTAATCTAAGATCCAAGAAGCATGACCCTTTCAAGTCACACACATACATCACACTTTAGTCTGACGACCAAAGATGAGTACAAGTAATTCTTGGTCAATAGTTGTTTTATTTTTGAAGAAAAATTAAATCTGATAAATGTGGTCCTTAAAAATACATCCACCACCTGCCCTTTTCTCTGCTTACTATTCTTCATTTGGCATCCTGTTTCCACAAACAAAGCAGAAAGAACCCTTCCACATTTCTCTCAGTCTACATCTTCAATTAATTAGTCCAACGAAAATTAGTACTTTCATGACATCGTTAATTACGCCCCCTCTTCACTTGAGGTTGCAACCGCTCAACGAATTCCATGGAGAAAGAACGACGATTTTAGAAAGGTTTTCTGTGTTTCATTGTCATGCTTTTACGTCTTGCATCATAAGCCCATTCGTAAATTCGAGTACGCATGTGCAGTGTCAGAGGAGAAGGCCCATGGCTTGTAAACAATTCTCGTCTCGACATTGTCTAGATTTGCATAACAATGCCCAGACGGGTTTTGTTTACGTCTCGGGCTTTCACCTTTGACACTGCACATGCGTACTTCCTATCTACGAATGGAATTATTATGAAATCAAGGGTCACAAAAGTCCAATTTCGGTCTCTGTACACTCGTTCAGCAGTCGCAGTCTAGTGGACAGTAGGCTTAACATTCATATCACATTTTTTAGTTCACATTATTACATAAATCTGACGACAGTGTTAGTTCAACATGAGCCCTGTTTATCAGTGGACATTTTTATCAGTCCGAACAACGATCACTGCACTATATAAAAAGCCAGAAGTACACGTCGACACCAGAGCAACTCCATGGAACCTGCATTTACAGCGTGCCACTAACAACATTTGCAGGGCAGGGTACAGGGTGCCGAAGTATTCATGCCCTTTTTACAGAAGTCACAGGAGTTTTACAGATTACGTGGTACACGAAACTTACAGAATTAATACGATCCACTACTAAGGAACATACAAATTTTAAGGAATTCGTACAATCCACTGCTAAGAAATATACTTATACATATCCTTACTATTAGTAAAACTCATGAATTCCGTAAAATTTGTGTGTTTCCGAGTTGTGGAACATATGAATTCCGCAAAATTCATAATGTTTCTTAGTAGTGGATCGTTTGAATTCCGTAAAATTCATGTTTCTTAGTAGTGGATCGTATGAATTCCTTAAAATTCATGTTTCTTAGTAATGGATTGTATGAATTCCGTAAAATTAGTAAAACTTCGTATGAATTCCGTAAAATTTGTATGAATACTCAGGCACTCCTGGGGTAATCAATTTACAAAGGGGTAGAAATTCGGGTGCCTGCGTCTCTGTGAACCGTACAAAAGAGCAATAATAAAATTGTGCCGAAAAAGAAGCCGGATACAATAATTGCAGCAGCCTACACAGGGCGATAAAACTACAAACTAAAACATCGCACAAAAATGGCCGAAGGAGGAGAGACACTGCTGCTGGAGGTCGTAGGTCAGGGGTCGGCTCAGAACAGCTTCCCAGAGTGTTGTCTGACACTGGAAGGAGAGATGAAAGGTCAGAGGTCAGCTGTTTGTAATCATATGGAACACAAGTCAGAATTAAGACATTACCAAAGGTCACACATCCTGGTAGGACAGAAGGTTCACATCAATTAATTTCCTTGCTTCTCGGACATTTTGAAGTAAAAATTTAGCTAGCGGCCAAGATGAAAACAGAAGGCTGGGCAGAAAACTTGCACCTTACCACACGTAAAATTCACTCCCTGAAACTTGTGTGCACTGAGGCACAGCCCTCAGACTCTGTTTTCAAGGTAATATTTCAATTTAGCATTATTTTTCAAAAATCCGAGAACCGACAAATAAAACTGGTGTGGCCTTATGAAGGTCAGAGGTCAGAGCGGTTTGCAATCATATGGAACACAAATTAGACTTAACACATTTTATGAAGGTCAGACATCCAGGTGAAACATTACGTCATACTTCATAATCACTTGGCCTTCCTTGTTCTAATCCCTGATTATCTTTCATAAGAGTTCTTTTCTGTCAGAAGAACCTATCACCACCACTACTTTGCTGATGCACGACCGATTACCAGTAGTAACCCAATGCCGATACACGACCGATTACCAGTAGTAAACTAATGCCGATACACGACCGATTACCAGTAGTAACCCAATGCCGATACACGACCGATTGCCAGCAGACGAGTTGACTTTGCCGATGCGCCGTAAGGAAGACTGTGATTTACTGTTGTTTGCAACGACACACAACAACAAAATCACTAGTCTTCCATACAGAACATGGCACCTTCTCATTCGCCAGGTGGTCCTTATGTAGAGGTGGTCACTTGTACAGGTTTGACTGTACATCAATGGCCTGGTGGTCCTTATGTAGTGGTGGTCACTTATACAGGTTTGACTGTATATAAATGGACAGGTGGTCCTTATGTAGAGGTGGTCACTTGTACAGGTTTGACTTTATATCAATGGCCAGGTGGTTCTTATGTAGAGGTGGCCACTTGTACAGGTTTGACTTTATATCAATGGCCAGGTGGTTCTTATGTAGAGGTGGCCACTTGTACAGGTTTGACTGTATATCATATCCTTCCCTATGACCATTATTATCAGTTATCATTCTACAGTATAGAGACAACCTCATCCTTGACCCCCCCCCATATTCTTACTAAACACTAACTCTTAATGGATGTCTGTCTCAACACAACATTTCAAACATGTTCAACCTTAACCAGTCATTTGTGGAGTCAAGAACTCCCAAGTAAGTGAAATATTTCAACACTGCTGCCTTATTCACTACTGAAACAACATACACAAACAACAACAACAACAATCAACATACACATGCAGTGTTCTCGCTAGGTCTTTTCAGCATAGGGGCCCCCGATGCTCTGATCTGGACCCCCGATGCTCTGATCTGGACCCCCGATGCTGTGATCTGGACCCCGATGCTGTGTTTCTTTCTGGGAGGAACCTTCATAAATCTTATAAAAAGTTCATATTTGGTTTTAGAATGAGATTGTGACAGAGGAAAAAGCTTAACTTCACAAAATCTATTCCTTAAAATGCAGTAAATACTATAGTGTTTCATTTGGTTATGAATTTCAAAATTTTGTGCGGGAAGATGCCTGACACCCTACAGTTATCATGGCGTTGGCACTCCGCAAAGTTGGCCTTCTGTACCTGACCCCTACACCGTGAAAAAATCCTGGTGAGAACACTGACATGTATCATGCATAATGTCTTACTCAAGAAGAGGATTGTTTTTCTTTAAAAAAAGAAAGAAAAGAAACTGCACACAACCTCGTCACACTGGTGGAAACAAACCTGTTCTTTCGCGCGACCCTTTCAGTACCCATGATCGCCCATCAAGGTATCGCCTCGAACACTACAATGAAGATAGATACGTGCAAAATTCTGTCACAACACGTCTTTGGGGACTGTACAACTTATAACACATACAGCAGTAGCATACCACACTGGGGGAGCAGACGACAGCCTTGGAGTTGGTTCTACATGTATTGAGTGGCTGTCAACACATACACATGTAAATTGTAAGTGAAATCACACCATGTTTAAAATCAACTGGAGTTGGTGTTGTTTTAAAGTACAATTTTTTTTTCTAAAGGGTGTCACTCTTTCAGAGAATAAGGTCCAAAGAAGAGAGAAAAGTAGAAGTAGAAAGAGCCCAGTTGTATTTTGAGACATCATTTTTTCTACTGCAAACCTTGAAAAATTTGTGGTGGTTTTATTTTCGCAATGACTGGATCGCAATTTCAACACCATGAATATGTGTTTCCAAAGAATAGTTTCAAACGCAATCTGAAAACAGTACAAAAAACTACTTATGGATGAATTTACAGTACTGGGCTCGTACCATTAGTAAAACCAACTCACGGCTGTGCCAAACAGAGAGTGTTCGCCCCAGTTTCACACTACAGCTAACAACAACGACACATAGACACCAGTGGGGGAACGTTCGACCCTGTGTGCCAAAAGGGCCTTTTGTCTGCTGTTGAGGACATCAAATATCCAAGTCTCGTTTTGAACTGGATGTGGAGAAACACGTCCCAATTTGGGCGGAGCTCTGTGGACCAACACTGATAGCATGGATTGGTGCTGTTTCTTCTCTTGTTGCCTAGAATTTCAGCGAGCCAAAAGTCTAGAAATATGTATTTCTTAAAGAAACATTAATAGAAATATCTACGACAAGCATGGATCAGTGTTTTACAGCAGGTAACATGCTGTTGCTTCTCATGCCTGGAATATTCTGCTAGCCAAAGCCATTAATGCTATAATAGAAAAATGTATTTCATTACGAAACTGGATATGTTTGATATCTCTTACAAGCTTTCAACTAAAGAAGAATCAGAAGAATGATCAAAAGCTTGTTGGCAAGTGATTTGCAAAACAGCAAATTTCGTAAGATGCTAGCTGTTAACAGCAACCTTACAGGTCAGAGCTGGTCCACAAGAAGCTCAGAGAGATTTAAGTTAAGGTACATAATTATGAAAACTGGGGCCCAGAAAGTAAGAATCAATTCAACACAAAGTGAAAGCAAAAGTGTGAGTAATGAAATGGATAGTCTGTGAATAGTTTCATCAGGTTGGTAAGTCACTGAATAAAAGGACTCTTTGTACCCAACCAAGTGTTTTATTCAACCGACGTTTCGGTGACCATCTGTCACCTTCCTCAAGGCAATTCTGACTGGTTCACATTGCACTGCAGCTGAGATAGGTGTCGCGGCTTTTGGGACCGCATTGTGGACACCGCATCGGCTATCTATGTATATGTCAGGGTAGAAACTCTGATCTGGTAGAATCGCTAATAGAACTGCGAATCGAGATCCCAATCAGAGTTTCTGTCAACAAAGACCCCGATCGGGATTTCTATTGGTAGAATCGGCGATTCTGCTGGCAGAGATCGGGATCTCTGTCGACAGAAACTTGGGATCTCGGGATCTCTACCGTCAGAATCGGTGATTCTATCAGATCGGAGTCTCTACCCTGTCATACATATCGAAATACTTTGTGTTTGGGACCGCATCTGTGAGCAGCGACACCTATCTGAGCTGCAGTGCAATGTGAGCCAGTCAGAATTGCCCCGAGTAAAGTGACAGACGGTCACCGAAACGTTGGTGGAATAAAACGCTTGGCTGTGCACAAAGAGTCTTTCTACCCTCTGGAATGGATCGTAGGTGTCGCTCACAGGAAACAAGAGGCCCCCCTGCCCACACCGAGGAACCCACCTGGTCTGCAGGAGGTACTGCGCGTTCCGGATCTGGTCCTCGTTCCCGGAGATCGTGATGATGCGGTCGGTCGATCCCGGGAGCGGCTCGTCGATCTTGATCTGCGCCTCCGACCTCTCGCGGATGGACCGGATCCGGGATCCCCCCCTGCCGATGATGGACCCTGCCAGCTGCGGGGACAGAAAGTGAAAAGGTTCATCAGGTGAGTAAGTCACTGGATAAAAAGACTCTTTGTACCTATTAGTAAGTGTTTTATTTAACCGAACAATGCCCTGAGGAAACATTCGTTGTGCACAAAGAGTTTGTGATCTTGAACGAGTTAAGCTCCATGAAATTATCAAACTTCTGTTAGGAAATGGTAGGAACTGGGTTGGTAAACCTAACTTAGGCCACAGCAAGTAGATGTTATGAATGACATCCCCTGCAGACTTCTAACGCGAGAGTGGGGAAGTAAAACAAGATGGGCCAAAAATAACCAAAATTTTCAGAAGGGAACTTGATCTAATGCTGCCTTATAAAATACAGGAATAAGGACTCACTTCTTTAGGAATTGTGACTTGTGTTGAGGTGGTGTTACCGACACCACTGAATCCTGCAAGAGAGATCACACAAATGAACAACCAGACTTTGGTACATATTCATGGCACAGGGATAAAAATACTCAGTGTATTTTTTGTGCATGCAAAATTGGAGCCGTGCACTTAATTTTTAAGTCTCTACTCCACAATTCACATACTATACTCCCACTCCTATGATCAGCTGACATGTTGTCTGTGTATTTGGCCAATTTCAACTATTTTTCCAGCTACCTGTGGGGTCTGGTAGAGACTTATTATTTTTGACTGTGGGTGCACACTTAGGCATTTATGTAGGATGATATGCGAAAAGGTACTTTTGCACATCTACATGTACATTATCCTTGATATTTCAGTATCAGAAAAATTAATAGAACCTTAACAGTTGTCTTGTTTCTTTAGAGTTTCAGATTCGAGCTCTGTAGAGAGCCAGGAAACTTGGTGCCCTTTGTACGACTAGGCACTACAAGGGTCTGACTGGAATTTCCAGCCCTGTGCCACTAACCTTCATCTCATCACCCTGCACCCTACAATACAACAAGGTCAACCTATTGTCCTCGGGGACGTGTCTTATCGTCCCATTCTGTCCACACACTTTCAATCATCCTGGCTTTATCTGTCGGCAGGGTGGATTTTCCCATTAAAATTTCAACACGCAACAAGACTCCCCGGGGACATCTACTCTCCATTGCACTGGCACAAATTCTTGGCACAGGCTTGTGTGCCCTATGGGGCGTACATGCTGATGGGCATTTTAAAGGGCATGGGACACTCGGGTGTGCTAGGCAGAATTGTAAGGGCAATGCTGAAGGGTTCTTTTTTTGCACGGCAGCCACATGTATGTGTTGCTGCTGCAGTGGGGAGAAAATGGTCCCAAATGTGACTGAGTTTAAATTAGGACCATGTCACAACTCGTGTGAGGGTGTGTTTCGCTGAGGGGCGGTTATACTGGCTATACAGATGCAGAAACTAGTGTGTTACGCCAAAAGGCAGTTGTACCGGCTATACAGATACAGATACAAACTTAGTCACATTCGAGACCACATTCTTCACACTGCAGCAGCTACACCTAGCTGCAGTGCAAAGTAGAACCCCCACAGTGCCATCAGGTAATCTATAGAGCCCATTGGGGAAGTCTGTAATAAAGCCTTGCTATAAGCCTAGGGCACCGTCTCACCATCGTTGCTTGATCTGAAGCCGCCGCCTCCTCCGAAACCGCCGCCGCCCAACCCGTCACGATCGCCGCGGTCTCTGCTGAACCGGCTGCCGCCGCCGTAGTCATCCCGCGTGAAGTCCCGGCCGCCACCGCCATAGCCGCCCATTCGGTCACTGTATGGACACAGGACACATGCTCAGTATACTTAAAATTTTATTGACAAATTAGAATGGCAGTCTCTCAGAGAGACTGAATTGTGCAGATTCACAGTACATCTTTTCTAAAACCTCATCATTGTTAAAATGACAACACAAAATTACACAAAACAGAATACAGGCTCAGTATCCAACAACAGCTCAGAAAAGAAATAGTCGTGTACTTCAAGTACTAGAGAAATAAACCCAGAATTGATTGATGTGTTCAAAAATTTGGTTTTCTAAGAACTATGGAAGATTGCCAACAAGTACTGTAGTGGCATCCTCCTTAGATGGCTTCTAACAGGTAAAAACAGGTATGTTTGTAAAAACACAGACGATTTTATCGTGTTTGCATGTCTTGGTTTGAAGGTGTAACATGGGAGACAACTAGCAGAGGTGTATTAATAGAAGAACCTTCCCTACCTGGCACCCATGCCACCTCTGCCTCCTTGTCCCCCCATACCCCCCCTGTTGCGCATGGGGGGCGGCCCCCCTCCTCCCAGTCCCCTGCTGGGAGGGGGCCCAGACCTCATCTGAGTCATCTCGGAGGGCATCATGCGGGGCCCGCCAGCCCGCCCGCCGCCGTGGCCGCCGTGGAAGTCGTCACGGTGACCCATGTTGCCGCCCATGGACCGCTGGCCTCCTGTGGAATAGTAGAGAAAGAGCCATGAATACAACATGTAGTTTCATCAGGTTGGTAAGTCGCTGAATGAATGAGGAACTTGGAAAAAAGATAATTTCATAGGCCACGACAACCCTCGGTGTCTGTGTTCAATTTCCATCAAGAATCCTCTTTCTCTACTGAATAAAAAGGTTGGTAAGTCGCTGAATAAATGAGGAACTGGCCTCCTGTGGAATAGCAGAGAAAAAAAACATGAATAGTTTCATCTGGTTGGGAAGTCACGGAATAAAAAGTGTCTTGGCACACAACCAAGTGTTTTATTCAACCGATATTTTGGTGATTTTCCTCAGGCTAGTAACCAGTCAGAATCGCTCTGATCATGAGGAAGGTGACAGATGGTCACCGAAACATCACTCGAATAAAATACTTCGTTGTGCAGTTTTATTCAGTAGAGAGAGAGGATACTCGGTGGAAAGTGAAGACAGGCACCGAGGGTTGCCCTAGCCAGTCGTGGCCTACTGGTCAGCCAAACACTGTCTTGCACATGCTTAGTCAGATGCTGAATTTTGCACAGACTTATGAACTGAAATCTAGGGAATGCACCTCTTTACACGCATAGATACAAGGTGAACAACAGCAATATACTACACACCCATGCCTCCGCGGTGACCTCTGGGTGGGCCGCCGCGACCTCTCGGACCTCCCCCGGAACCTCCCCGCCCGGAGAACCCTCCCCTCCGGTCTCCGCCGCGCCCGCCGCCGCCGCGTTGGTCGTCGAACGCCGTGTAGCCGCCATACTCCCCTGCGTAGTACTCCTCGTACATGAAAGGGTCGTAGTGCGAGTTGGGACCTTTGATGGGGGCCTGGAGGTCAAAGGCAAGAGGGTAAAGGTCAGCTTTATTGCACAACAGTTGAAACAGGTACAATATATGGCAAAAAACTATATATCTATGGCCTCCATCGGTCAAAACTGATCATGTTCAAATCCTACTAACATCAACCCTACAGCATCGGTTATGGCTTAACAGTCCTATATGAGAGTGGCAGTCTGTCGGGTAAGTCACATCTGTAAGCTGACTCAATTCTATTGCAATGTTCTTTTCAGCTGGTCGGCTTTTCTTGAATTACTAAACAGTTCTATACTTCAAGTCTTTATAACAACACTATTCTAGTTGTGTCTAAAATATAGGAAAAATACAGTGGTACAATTCAGCAGGATCTAAACTTATGTGGCCAACAATTTGCAAAGAAAGACTCACTTTCTGTAGCAGTTCGATGATTTTCTTGATGGCACCGATACACTTCTCTGGCTTTCCTGCAGAAAAATAGAAAAATACATCATCTTCTGAGCTTAATGCTTACTATAGTCAAAGACAAGTGGGGAAACAAGAGTTTTGGGAACTTAATTTTAAATATCCAACTTGCACTGTAACAATGAAACTATGGAAAGCCATCAGGGAACACTCAAGCCTACAATTATGTCAAAAGCACCCCAAGGGACAATTAACCAGCACGTGCCTGTTTTACAATGGGCACACCTTACATTAATGTTGCATTAGAAGCCAATTAATAATAGGTTGTACAGGTCGATTGCAATGGGGCAATTTGTGGCATCGTATTACAAAATGTGCCAACAATATTTTTTGATGCGGCTCTCAATTTGTTGAAAATTGTACATTTCAAATCTCACTTAATTTTTCCATTATATTTATAGGAGTGAAAGAAATTGGCAATGCTGAACACACAGAGTACTCTTTAAGAGAAAACACACATTGCAATGAAGTTGAGAAAATTTGGTACCATATCCTCAAACAAAGAATTCTAAGAATATCAATTCCATGTCTGAATCTGGTATTTGCACTTTGGAAAGCCTGTGAGATACAAGTAGAATTAGAAGCCTGTGGGTTATGTAAAATACAGACCGGTCCGTGACACCTATATCTATATCTAACAGCATCACAGCCCAGGTATGACATAAATATAGAATACAACACGGGGTATTCTGTATCACCCGAGGTACCAGCCCGACCGCGGGTCGGATCGCCCGACAGCCGCAGGAGACCCGCGGGAGGGCCGGGACCGAGGGTGATGCGGAATACAACGAGTTGTATTTTATTTATGTCATACCTTGGTCTACCCACCCGAGAAAACATACATTTCAATGTGGAATGCGCCTGAAGTTGAGGGGGTTTTGTGTCCTCGAACACAAAACTGCAACAACATTGATTCTAATCTCCGAATCCGGTATTCGAATTCCCGACAGCGGCGCAACCAGCGCGCTTGAAATGCATTCGAAATATTCTATGGAAGCCTGTGTGATAACACTCCCGAACCCTATGTGATCCGGATAGTTATCACACGGTCCGGAACACCCGTATCAGGCCCAGGTATGACAAAGTATATTATCGTACGTACCAGTCAATGCGACGACTCTCTCTGTGGATCCTGGGCAGCACTCTGAGTACACCTTGATGTTGGCCTCAGTTTGCTAATAAAACAGACAACAGTTACGTTGGTTGATGTTGGTTTATGCCTTTAGTTATACCCGATATGCAAATAATAATTCACTATACACAAGACTGTCTTTTTATATACGGGAGTTTATCTCAATGGACTTAAATAGCAAATTTCAGTACATTACTGACAATGTCATGCAACAGTCCATGCATTGTATACATAGGAAAATATGTCAAAGAATGTCTAGAAATTCTTCCAATGATTGTAAAAGCTCATGATCCCATACTACACACTTTTGTATTAGGTAGATTAGCCTTATAGAACTGTAGTTAAGTACCAGTAGATACCATACTTTGTACCTTGTACAATTATTGTGCAATAAATGTATCATGTAAATGTCCCATCTTGCACAGTTCCTTGATCTTGAATGCTCATTTGCATACTCATTACTTACAAAGGAGTATACAAAATAAAGAGTATGCAAATAAGGCATATGCAAATGAGGATACTGTCCGGTCACAAATATGTAAATGCCCAGCTCGCGCAGTTCCTTGATCTTGAATACTCATTTTCACACTCTGTATTTACAAATGAGTCTATACATAAGGAGTATGCAAATGAGGAACATGCAAATAAGGAGAATGCAAATGAGGACACTGTCCAGTCACGACTATGTAAATGCCCACCTCGCGCAGTTCCTTGATCTTGAAGCCTGCGCGGCCGATGATGCAGCCGGCCTGGCTCTGGTGCACCAGCATGCGCAGCTCGCAGTCAAAGTTCAGGTCCTTATGCTGCTGATAGTGCTGCTGGTACTGTGGGAGAACACAAGACACAATAGTGAGAGGAGAGCAAAGATATCTGTACACAACAGGGCCGTCTCCAGGAACCATCCTTCCGTCCCAGGACAGAAATTTGCTTCTTGGGACGGAAAAAATTTGAACCCTTTCCGTCCAAAAAAATATCAATTTCATGAGATAAAACTGATGAAAATGTATTTTTCGAGCTTAAAATGACAGATTCAACAATGAAAATTAAAAAATCGGCTCCCAAACAATGAGTGGGACGGAAAAATATTTAAAGCTGAAGACAGCCCTGGTACACAAGCAAGAGTTTCAGTGACTGTCTGAAGAGACACACACATAGTATACAGAACGCAATGGTGAGAGATAGCCTAGAATTGTATCTATACAATGGAATGGACACCGAAATCATCAGGGCTTTAAATTCTTTTTTTGGGAATCTTCAGAACTTGCATCTGAAATTCTACAGCTAAACAAGCTTATACTATTTATTCTGACACTTAAATTTCTTTTATATATGTAACCCTACACAAATATCTAGGTACATCTATAGTCAAAAATTAGGTGCACAGCTCCCATTTTGGGTGTGCAAAAGTGCATATACACCCAGTATTATTATATGTTCTTATAGCAACTACCAGCAACTAGCTAGAGAGCCTAATATCAAGAAAATTAATATTTCAGTAGCACTGTTCAAAAAAGAATGTATCTAATAAGCAAGTTGTACTAATAAGAAAGGACATTTGATATTTTCTGTCCCCCAATAGTTACTGTCAAGTAAGTCAAGTAAGTCAATAGTTACTGCTGAGCCAACCTAACTGCCTCATGTGTCGGACAACACGGGAGCCCCTGAGTCTAAGTAAGTAAGTAAGTTAATACTTACATCTTCCAACACAGGAATGATGTCCAGTAGACAGGCGCATGCTGTGTTCAAGTCGGCCGATATGGTCAGAATGCTGTGAACAGGGGAGTAAAATAACATCACATATCATTCCTCGCTCTCTTTCGCAACGCAACTAATTCTACTCCAAATAAAACTGAACACACACACTCTACGTGAAAGAAACTTTTTTAAAGTTTTTTAGTTCTTCTTTAGGGACAAACAATCCCGTAAACTTGAAATGAACTGGTTTTTAGATACGGAAATGGAACAGGAAAGTCCTGACTGGTTTACAACTAGAGAAAGTTTTGGAGACTTTCTATTGTTATTGGAACACATTGAGGACGGAGAAGGTTTTTCTGGTCAATATCTTAACAACAGCAACCGCAAAACAATATTTGATATGGGTCAGAAAACTCTGTTTTCTTTAGATCATATTCTTTGGGACAAAATAAGATAATACAGCCGTCACAGCACCACACTGAAACAACTACAACACCACAGTCGAGGTTGACTACAGGAAGGATTTCCTCTCAATTATACTTCTGAATTCCACTGCATAGCATCTCACATGCCCAGAAAGATCCCCCTTAGCAGCCACTATGCTGTTTTTCTTTCGTTTCCTTTTTCTTTTCTTTCTATACCAACCGTGAGAAGAAGAGTGTGGGACTTGCTTATTATCAAGACTGATGACGACTTATTAAAAATGATAAGAGTGAGTGGAAAATAAGTTCATGTGTAGAAAAGTGGTTCCTACACACTGGGACATACCGCTCGGGACCTGTGCAGTCAGGGACGGTTACTGTTGCTTTGTACTGGTGTGGTGGTGGTACGGTGGTGGTCGGGGACGGACGGACGGGTGGGCCGGGGCGAAACGGAATTCGAGCGGACCGGACCGGGAGGACCATGCCGGGCCACGGGGCAACGTTCCATAGCGGGTCGGGGGCAAGAGCGGTGTTGGAGAGAGGGCCAGTGTCAATTAGGCATCAATTTCATCTACATCGTAACATGATACTTATAAAGAAGCAAATTGTTGTACGCGTTACGATACCAGACACTAACGTGTGGAAGACTCGTGGTATCCGCTTTTCTGTGTAGAGGAAGGGAAATTAAAAGAGAAGTGCGTCGGCAATAAACGGCGTTAAACATGGTCTGGCACGCAGAGACAGGAGGACCAACTGTAGTAACCAACTTTCAATCGGAGACATTTTGGGATGAAATTTGAGGATATTCTTTCAGGGTGAAGCTAGTAGGACATACTGGCACAATCCGAAATGATGAAGATTGTGGTAGCAGTGACAAATATGTCATTTGTGGATGAAAGGTCTGCAAATATCTTTGAAAAAGGGGTGATCTTTTGCTGTTGACCAGGGCTGTCTCCAGCTTTGAATTATTTTCCGTCCCACTCGATGTTTTGGAACCCTTGTTGTTAATTTTCTTTCCTAAATCTGCCATTTTAGGGTTACAAAAATACATTTTGATTTTTTTGATGGACGGGGAGAATTTTTTTCCATCCCAACAAGCCAGGACGGACGGAGGGACGGGTATTGGAGACATCCCTGGTCTAATGTGCATGCAATAATGTTTCTTTTTGCCATTTTAGTTCAAACAAAACTGAGATCTTTGCACGGCAACATTGGTTACTCCAGCTGTCGTTGACCACAAAGAGTAGGAGTCACACTGCGCTTGCTTGATGGAGGGGGGGCTGCGAGCGAGCAGGGGGGGGTGGCGGCAGGGGGTGGGGGGTTGAAGGGAGGGGGGTGGAGGATGAGGGATACAAGTACATGAACTATTGCCCCCTATTTCCCCGACAGGACCCTTCTAATGGAGAGGAAACATGGCGATCACACCTTAGTCCCGGGGGGGAGGGCGTCGTCGGGACCCACGGCGCGAGACGGGGTAAGCTTACAAAGCGGAGAGTGGAAATCAAGCGTGGGGGCTGCTACCTTGTATCAACATGACAAGAGGTCGGGACTAAAAGAGCGAAAGATAAAGAGAGAGAGATAAAGAGAGAGAGATGAGGGTGATGGAGATGGTTCTGACTGAGTTTGTGGGACGAGGAAGTAACATCTACAGATATAAAATGGAGGCGGAGAAGGAGAAGAGGCGGCTATACTGGTGTAGTAATGATCTCGAGAGAGAGAGAGAGAGAGGATCACATAATAGTCCCCAGGGCTGCAAAATTGTCAAAGGTCTCATTAGCGACTGGGCTTGCGGGCCGGGCCTGGTCTGAGGGGGAGAGGAGAAACAAGGACCATTAGCTGCAGTAACATCGGACTAGAGGAAACACAGTACAAAGCTGAGAGACACGCACGGATCTCTAGATCCGCACGGAGATCAGAGGCACAACACGGTACACATGGCTACCCACCACCGATTAATCGCCACTCACTTAGACTTAGAGAGTATCGCTGAAATTAGGTCTGCTTTTTTATAGAAATTGCTCGCTGATATAAAAATTAGGGGCTAATTCATCCAACTTAACGTGTAGTACACTCACGTGTAGAATCAATGGAATATACCGTAAACATTTGGCAAATATAACATTGATGTAAAAAGCATGCTGCACAACGTTTCTACCAATGCTGAAGCTAAAAACTATGGAGGAACAAAAGTTAGGAAAGCAGCAGAGACTAGGAAGACAGCACTGTAGCAGCAGCCTTATAACAAGTCATCGAGTTGAGTAGATATATCATCTACATTTAACCTACATTACTGTAGTATTGTATTGCTTGAACACAGCAAGTATAAGTCGTTTACTTTTAACACTTCGGTTAAGTCAAGATGCGTCAGTCCTTTTTTAATTCAAGATGCTTTAGTTTTAAGCTGGCTGAAGAGAAGGAGAAGACACACACCTCTGATCGAAGGCGTTTGATGTTCAGCCCTCCCTTGCCTATGATGGCTCCGGCATTCTGGAAAACAGAACCTTTCATTTTAAACTAACTGCTTTAATATATTCAACCCAAAAAATTCGGAAACTTTTTTTTAATCCAGTAACTGTTGCTTGTCGTAAGTACACCCAGCTTACCTTGCTCTGCAGCAAGATTCTCAGGTCCACGGGCGGCGGTGGCCGGGCTCGCTTGTTGGACTGGCCTCCTTCATCCTCCGCTGGGCGCTTCCCTACAACACGATACGAGTGAGATCATCCGTGAGTACTTCATAACGTTGGTGAATCACTGGGTAACAACGTTCTTCACACACAACCAGTACATAATCACCTGCTGACGTTTCAGTGACCATCTGTCACCTTCCTCAGGGCAAGGAAGCCGACAGACTTTCTGACAACAGATACTACTTGGTGCAATACTAACTGGTTCTACTTCGAACTGCAGCTAGGTGTCACTGCTGTAGAGTGAAGAATGTGGTCCCAAACATGACTGTGATTAAGGAGGCTGCATGGATCAGAAAATCTACTTCAGTCATGAAACGAGATGACAAGCTCAGTCACATTTGGGACCGCATTCTTCACACTGCAGCAGCGACACCTAGCTGCAGTGTAAAGTAGAACCAGTCAGTATTGCCCTTAGGAAGGAGACAGACGGTCACTGAAACGTTGGCAGGTGATTGTGTACTGGTTGTGTGTTAAGACCTTTGTTGTCCAGTTTGATATGGTGGTTGCACATTGCAACCACTCCACTAATCTAAAATTAAAGTAGAATCAATGATTGGTACATGAGAGTTGATTAAGACCCTGTATACACTTTCTCCTGAGGACCGTCCTAAAATTGGCGAATCTTTTGGATGTGCTTATTTTTTGTTTTGGACCAAAAAAGGCTCTTTCGTTTGTTTGAGAGTGAAGGAATAAGATTTTTGAAACACATTTCATCCGAAAACGTTTTTTTTTTTCAAATACATTTGAATTGTTGGTGAATTTTATGAAGTGTTAACCTTTGTTTTGGACCAAAAAAAGGGCTCTTTTGTGAGTTAAGGAATAAATCTTTTGGAACACAATTATTTCTAACCAAAGGTTGCAGCCCAAATGACAGAGGAAGTGCATACAGGGGGGAAACATTAAGAAAGGTTGTACCTTCCTGATCCCAGCTATCCCTTTCTTGTTTAAATTCTGTAAGAAGAAGGGGGAGCATGTATTAGTCACAGACAAGATAGTGACAGGACAAGCTCAGGGGGAAACGTTGGTATGATACACCCGGAGGTTCCCAAGAGCTCAGAGGGAAACATTGGTATGAAACCCTAGTACACAGTCAGAGTGTAGAAATCACCAGTATAATCAAATACTAGTTACGATGACGATAGTGGGTGAAACACAAAGACACAGCAGAGAGGACTAAGATTCATTGCTGTCTTGTACCCTGGATATTAGCCTAGATACCAGTCTGCTTCCAGGGCCAACATGGCATCAAGGAAAATTTGCCCATAGCACCCAATCCCCCCCCCCCCCGAAACAGAATGAATCTCTAGGTTGTGTAAAAAGAGTCTTTTTATTCAGCCCCTCCCTGAGTTAGACCCTGAGCTAAGACTGTTTCCAACGTCTACACAGACCAGCTTGGCTACAAGGCCAACATGCCCCCAAGGATATTCTACTACAGTCAAGTCCCCCTGAGTTAGACCCTGGGCCAGATGCTTTCCAGGGCCCACACAGACCATGGACAACTCCTGGCTCTAGGGCCAACATGTAACCAAGGACCTTTGCACCACAGCCCCCACCAGTTAAACCCTAAATAGGCCCTGGACACACAGTCTAGCACCCAGGCTAACTGGATCTGAGAGTTTTGTTGGCTTCAATGTTGGAGAGAGTTTGTCTGTGGAATAATTTCACTTCACTGAGACCTTTTCTATTGATCCAGATACTGCAAAGACGCCTTGCCTTCCATTCCCTACACAGTGACATTTTACTAAAGGCCATCATGGCATTTACATATGTATGTATGGAAAGAGCAAGTGTCTGAACCATTCCATCCATATTATCCTGTACCAAGCAGTGAGATATCTACCAATGGATGGAACGAATGAGTGAACGTAGAAAGGAAAGTACAAAAACAAAAGGAAAAACAATGTTTAGAAGTGCTGTACTTGACTGGAAAATATGAAATATAAATACATGATAAGGTGCTTAAACATTCTCCATGCATATAATAATGATGGATTACAATAATCCATTCTGCTGGCATCAACCTCTCAATCAATTAATCATCTACTACAGAGAATGCCTGCAAACTGGATGAATTTTGTGGACACTTACTGTAAATCACAAGCTTTTTAAGACATAATATGTTGATTTACTATCATTTCTTGTCAACTTGCACTAAGAGTACATGAAAAACCCTGTTTTCGTGTAAATATCGCAGAGTATCAGCGATGACATCATGCGACAATTTCCCCATCCATTCTCAAGCAGATTTGAATTATAAAGGTCAACCTTTATCCCCTTTCAAAGCAGTGGCCTGGGGAAGAATATCCCTTCGCCATGGCAACGCCGCACTAAATCCTCTGACCAGCCTCTTTTCCCCCAGCCACTGTATTCGCCCACGTCAATCTAGGGCCTGGTAATTGAATAACTATTGTGTTCCGCCGTGAAATAGATCTGGTAGGTAGAGACTGGGAGGTGATAATGGTGGTTATGGCTCGTAGATCAATAAAGAAGGATGTTAACAACATGGCGTGGGATAAAAATCACTCGGGGACACTGTTTTAACTCAGGGGAGGGAGGATGGACTCTCAGGGCTGGAAATACTGGGTGTATGTGCAGTTTTGTGCACCTAAAATTGGACCTGTGCACCTGATTTTTTTTAACTGTGGGTGCACTGTTATACCTAGATTTGTAAGGTGCTACAGTACACTAGAATACAACATAATTTTGACATTTAAGTGTCTGAATACAAAATACCAAAACCATCATTGTATTACTTGTTTGAAATCTTTAATTTACCCATACATTATTTCAGATTCAAGCTGACATTATACTTTATTCTCTGTTGTGCATCCACAATTTTTTCCGTGCACGTAAATGTTAAGGTTAGATGCACCACTACACCTATTGCCAAAAAACGAAATTCACTAAATTTTCAGGAAGAGGAAGGACTCAGCTGGGCTCATGGAAAACAAAAGCCTTCCTTCAGATTCTGATCAGCTTTTACATAAGATAAGAGTTAAGTCTAAGTATTAGAGAGGAATTACTCTTAATGATACTCATCAGAGAATGCACAGAGAAGCTGCTGATCCGTGAATAACTGACCTCCATTTTACGTGCAAATTCTAACACGAAGAATGATAGAATTGGACAGTCTTTCCCATGATATGTAACTCTGAGTGACAACTCTAGACAGTAAGATTTGTGCACCAGAACAAAACAGTCCGTTCTAATATTCGTATTCATCAACACAATTCACATCATGAGATGTTGAAGGTCATTAAAGCTTACAGAGGAATCTTACTGTAGATTTATTTACTTTCTTGGCGGTTTTATTTTGCTGTAGGAAGAAAAATACTGCAAAGAAACTCAGAGAGCTACAGCAGCTTGCAGGAAAAAATCTACGCAGTGGAAAGAAATGAAGAAAGACTGAATGCAGCCAGAGGTTGTTTCTACAACTACCTGAGCTGCAGAACACAGTGGATCGTCATCATCATGAAGGAAAAGGTGATTTTCGCTGTATTTAGATTTGCAGCTGAAACAATTCTGTAGAACAGTAGTAATACAATGATATACTGCAAGAAAAATACATCTTTTCTTTGTAACCTTTGCGTGGCTGGTATTACGACTGCCAACATTACAGCACACCCGCCTGCAATTATGTCAAAAGCACCCCCAGGGACAATCAACCAGCACGTGCCTGATGTGACAATGGGCACACCTTACATTAATGTTGCATTAGAAGCCAATTAATAATAGGTTGTACAGGTCAATTGCGATGGGGCAATTTGTGGCATCGTATTCCGAAATATGCCAATGAAATTTGAGAGTGCTCCATTACAAATTTGTTGGAAATTGCCCATTTCAAATCTAATCTAATTTTTTTCTGTTGTGAAATAAAATCCTACCAATGAGATGAACAGTAGTTTTCATTTCGTGAAATAGATTCATTTACTCATTCCCTCTTTTAAAGCTAGGAGGGCAACACAAACTTTGAACATTAAGACTACCACAAAATTGAAATATCATCAACTTGAAGTTGAAAACTTGAAAGTATGAGGGCTGTACCTTGGCACACAATTTTTCAGAGTGAATGTACACATAGTAGGATGCAAGTTTTCCTCCAAGCTACATTCATTGGTACTGTAATTCTTGTTTCTTTCACTGTAACTTTAGGTTCACTGTTTTCACAGTCACCTCTAGTACCTCTGGACCGTGAACTTATCATCACTGTGAAAAACCTATTTATGATTCCTCCACACATCTTTTCTGTAAATCACTTGCTGCCACCGTGAAGCTAAAGTTTAGTGAAAATGTCAATTTTTCTTACACCATGAAATTTTGCTACCGTGAACTTAAAGTGAATTACAGTAGTTGTTTGTACAGGTTTGACTGTATTTCAGTGGTCAGGTGGTCATTATTATTTTGTTGTTGACTTTATTTAGCTCAACAATTAGCTTGATATTTCAGGCGGGCTGAGCAGTATTGAAGATGATGATGAAGTTATGTAGAGGCGATCACTTGTTCAGGTTTCACTGTAGAGCCCAAAGAACAAGCTATTTCAAGTATTTGGTGAAGGAGAACGCAGCTGTACTATCGAACACCGTTTCACCACTGGCGCAGAAAATCATCAGAATAATGGATGGGGACATGCATGATGTATGAAGCGACCATTGTGTCGCTCCCATCCCCCAAATTCATAATTCAGGAGACGCACGGATGCCTGGTCTCATCACCGCAGCTGGGATCATCAAAGGCTGGTTAACGAGCAACAGCAGCTACTGAAATTCTCATCCTAGCCTGGTCTGGGGAACTTTTATTCAGTTCACTTACAGCAACATCCGTAGTCAACACCGGGGGCCACAACAAATAGGACAAGATTCTATATGTTTCCAAGAAAACAACATACAATAAAGATTTCTTAATTTTCCTTATTTGTGCCTATCAAAGGCTTGTTAACGGGTAGTAGCAGCTACTGAAATTTTCATCCTAACCCCCCACGCCCAGGGAACTTTTATTCAGTTCACTTACAGCGACATCCTTAGTGACTAGTCAACACAGGGGGCTAAAACTGAAATATATCTAATGGGTCAATTTGATGAAACTGAATAGATACTTTGTATTTTCTACGAAACTGTGCAATAGAAATTTCTCGGTTTTTCATTTGGGATCATCAAAGGCTGGTTAACAGGCAGCAGCGACTGAAATTCTCATCCTAATCCCACCCGGGGAACTTTTATTCAGTTCACCTACAGCTACATTTGCAGTCAACACTACAACTCAAGTAGGACAAGATTCTGCCTATTTCCAAGAAAACAACATGCAATAAAGATTTCTGTATTTTCCTTATTTGTGCCTATCAAAGGCTTGTTAACGGGTAGTAGCAGCTACTGAAATTTTCATCTTAATCCTGCACTGGGAGACAGTACATTCACAGAGAGAAGTTTAATTTCTTACCACAACTCAAATATAATGGACGGAAAGGAAAAGAAACATGAGGTTTTGTTGTCAAAATTGAGAAAACTAAACAGCTTCTCTAAATCTGTAATAGATAAATAATAAAGAACTGTTTGTTTGATTTGAATGATAAATTTGCCTTAGAAATCATAAGGCTTCAAATTTCAATGATATGGGGATACATCTCAAAAACATTCGAAAGGCAAGAAAAGTGAGGTTTCCAATTTTCAGTTTCATTTTTGCTGTCAAATCTTTAAAAAAAAAAGCAAACAGATTCCTTATTAAAGACTTCATCTATGTTTATTTCAAATGATAAATTTGTCATGAAAATCATACATAAGACTAAAGCAACAGACACAAAGGCAGCATGTTAACCAGTAATGCCTCCATCTTGCCTATTCTATAGCTATAATACACAGCATTGAATTGGGAGGGCAACCCTGCATTAGGGCAATGAAAGAATACGCCCCACCAGGGACCCACACAATATCTAATACAATACCATTATGCCCAGTGGACTGCTGCCATATGCCTCCGACAGTATCAATTACCAGTCCAGGTTTGTGTCTCCATCAACTGGTGATCAGATAACAATCGGCCGGGACATTTCGGAGCAATTTTCGGTCAGCCTCATCATATGAATGAACATAAAACATATCTTCTACCTATTTTTTGAATCATTAAAAAAGCTAGATTCTGGGGTATTTCCAACCAAAAGTGAACATTCAATACCTCCAATGCCTTTCTTTGGAAAACTAGTCTAACATGAGAGATATATTCTTTTGACATGCTTTTGAACACCAACAAAACTATATCTATTCTTCTCTTATCATGAACCCAAATATTCACCACAAATACTGAGATATAGCCAACAGTTACGGAGTAAGTTGGTGATAGCAAAGAAATAAATACCTTCAACACCTTGCATCCAAAAACAAGTCCATCTTTACAAGAAACATCATATTTTCATATCTATTTGAACAGTTACTGTGTTCATCTTTTTCTGCAAAAAACCTAGACCTATTCCTCTCTTGCCCTGAACCAACAAATTTTGATATGTACCCAACTGAGTAGATTGATGGCACAGTGAATAATACTCCCAATAACTGACATCCAAAAACGAGTTGTATCTTATCTTATTTTCACATCTATTCATGCAGTAACTGTTCATCTCTTTCTAGAACAAAACTATTTTTCTTTAGTTCCAAACAAATAGAAACATGAGAAAGCAACAGGTCCCAATGATTGTGACTTATATATAGACTTATAGAGTACGAGGCATGCAGCCCAATCTGCAGCGAGGATGGTTACATGTACCTTTACCGACGCACAGGACATATTACATGCCTTAAACATGCCTGAAATTAGGCACCACACCCAACGTTGGCCTGAATCTATGTGTAAGAAGAAGGTACCATGAATTCATTTAGATTGGCATCATTTTTTCGCTGTAGAAGGGAAAAGAAGGTTTTTGAGGTGTTCTAAAGTTGCGGTTGGAACAATTCTGTAATACAGTAGTAATGCATTGGAAACGCATGTTTACAGCGTCATGAATTTGCGGCGGAGAGCTTGCTACGAAAATAACACCGCTGTGAAAGTTTCAAGACCTACAGTACATTTCAGATAGACTATGCATCATCTTATAGTACCTAAATAGTTATAAGAAATAGCTTACAGCGAACAATTTTCTCCCTAGTCTGTCTCCTCTACTCTCTCTCTCTCTCTCTCTCTCTCTCTCTCTCTCTCTCTCCTCTACTGGTTATTCTCAAATGTGCAAACACATTATCTAACAGAGTTCTCATCTACCAATAGCGCAACAAAAAGATCCTCCAGACATGGCAGAAATGCAAGAGTTGAGCTCGACAGAATACAATTTTTGTTCAATTTTCAGGCAAAGACCGCACCAGTTTCAGTGAGCTTTCTCCTGCTATCCCTTCCCATGTGGAACTTGACACGGAACGAATTTTCCTGGACATCTTTGTTTTATGGACTCAAAATAGCATGCTTGAAAAACAGCAACAAGGACAAAATCCTCACATTTGATTATTTCAAAAATTAGATCCTTAGGAAGGTTTTAAATAATTCAATGAAGAAAAAAATGCTGAAAGAATTCTCATAAAAAAGGAGCCATACCTACAAGCGCAACAGGTGTCCTTTACAATGTATATTCCTTTCCACCTTCCCGCAGACCAATTACTGCGACAGAAATTAACATAGGAATTGCTGGGCACACGCCCTGTACACGTGCGACGGAGCGCTGTGAGCAGACAGGTGAACCGTAGATCTCACCTGCTGAGGCACCTGTTGTTTCAACACCTGGACTCACCTGGTCTTTTTTTCCTGGGGACTTTCTACACATTTTTCATGGGAAAATTTTCAGAGGATACAAATGAAATTGACATGTTTTTATCCACAGGAAACGCACTAGCAGTAGAAATATGAAAATACAAATATGGCTTCTACCTAGTCATCAACCTACATCTGGTCTTTTCCAGGAGGCATTTCTCCACATTTTTCGTGGAAGAATTTTCAGAGGGTACAAATGCTATCCACTTAGTTGTGTTTCAGTCCATTCTTTATCCACCGTAATAAAAAGGAACAGCAGGGAAAATATGAAAATACAAATATGGCTTCTACCTTGTCATATACCTTGTCATATACCCTGACCTAGTTTATCCCTGGAGACTTTCGCCACATTTTTTATCAAAAAATTTTCAGAGGATACAAAAGTCTTTATTTCTTAACAAATGGTATAGACTAGACATGTTTTTATCCATTCTTTAGGACATGGACTAGCAGGGAAAATACTCTACAAATATGGCTTCTACCTTGTCATAAACCTATCAAATAAATGAAATGAAACAGTTCGCTGCACACACCTAGTCTTTTCCTTGGGAGTTTATTTTTTCGTGGAAAAATTTTCAGAGGGTACAAATGCTAGGGACTTAGACATGCTTTTGTCTGTTCTCCATCGTAATGACACGTTTCAGTTTGGCCTTTCTCCATCATGATGACACAGACTAGCAGGGAAAATGTTCTACAAACATAGCGTCTGCCAATACACACCTGGTCTTTTTAGTAAAATTTTACTGGGGACTCCATTTTCCACATTTTGCATGGTAAAATTTTCAGAGGGTACAAATGATATCCACTTAGACCACTATGTCCATTCTTTATCCACCATAATGACATGGACTTCTAGGAAAAATGCTCTACAGATACATGGCTTCTACCTTGCCATCTGCCAATACACACTTGGTCTTTTTCCTGGGGACTCAATTTTTCACATTTTGTGTGGTAAAATTTTCAGAGGATATAAAAGCAATCAACTTAGACATGTTGTTGTCCATTCTTTCTCCACCACAATGATATGGATTTCTACTAAGTTCTAGGAAAAATGCTCTACAAATATGGCTTCTACCTTGTCATCTGCCTATACACGCCTGTTCTTTTTCCTGTTTTCCAGTTTTCTTGATAAAATTTCCAACGGATACAAAGGCTGACATGTTTTGTCCATTCTTTATCCACCGTAATGATATGGACTTCTAGGAAAAACGCTCTACAAATATGGCTTCAACCTTGTCATCTCCCCATCAGCAGTTTTCTGTTGATCTAGGCCGATGCGTCCTGTTTCATGTTATGTACACAAAGCTACGAACTGTTCCCATCTTCATAAAGGTCACTGTATCTTACCTTATCAAGCTATAAATATATAAAACAAGAGAAAGCGAAAGAGAAAGCTCCCCAATTACCGTCACCGCACGTTACTTGGAATTTCAGGCCTTTTTGGTTTTGTAATACGCATCTGTCTGTTAGCTACACCGCCAGTTTTAAAATACATCCTTTAGACAAGTGTGCATTATCCATTGTGTCCATTTTGATAACATAAGCTATGTTGATAATCATTCCTTCTGACCGGGTGATACAAGCATCACTTTGCCTGTGCACAGGAGAGCCCAGATGGCATGGGCCGACCAAATTGAGGAGGCAAATGCATTCTGCTGTTTCAACATCCTGCTAATGCACAGCCACTCTCCAGGGCTGGGGCTCAAATGGTACATCAAACAGTGCCGGACACACATGGCAAACATGTCCGCAACATACATGCACCGAACACCCAGAAAAAAAACCTAGTCCTCTCTCATACTCCCATTTTGTCATGCCGTATATACAACAAGCTTTGGCAGGACATATTTTCCCAGGCAGATTGTACTGTATACACACACATGGCTGGAGAGAGAGTGCAACATGTTGTGGCTAGGACTTCCGATGGCCTATGCAGGACCGAACAGAAAAGAACAAGGGAGAGACAAAAAAGGTGGTCTTACCGTCGCTGTTAATCGGTTCGGACTCCATGTCTACCCCCGGTCGGTCGGTGCGAGTGTTTTCTGGTCCGCTCGTTCGACGTCCGCTGATCTCTCTGGACCTGGACTGCTCCGGCTTTATACGCAGGCTGCCAATCAAGTCGACTCTTTACAAGGTGCACCGGCGGTCGGGAGCCTATGGGAGGGCGACGTTTGGCACCATTAGCATTGCAAATGAGGCGCAGGCCCGCTAGGCTAAACAATAGCACGGGGCACCTTGCACGCGCGCCCGCTATTCATGTCTAATTACACATGCAAATCCCCCACACAAACAGTTATGAAAATTGGCCAGGCATGAGTGCCCAGGGTAATTATGGTACACAGGCATGGGGGGGGGGGGGGTACCTGGCTGGGCCGTGTAACCTTCCACCAGGTGGGAACACAGGTAAACATGAGTGTGCAACAGGTGAAACTTAAGTTACACAGGGCTCAACATTCATTTCTGGGAGTAGGTGCACTGGTATACCTGACTAAAAAATTTAGATGCACAGAAAAAGATTTGGGTGCACAACTTGAAATTAAGTAGAATGTTAGCAAAACCTGATTACAAACCATCTTCAAAAACGTGAATTCTATAGCTAACTTCACAAAATTGTAACAAGTGATGCAACAAATGTTTTACAATTTTTTCTCTGACTTAGATATCAAGAATATGCCATAGACTAGTTTGCAATAGTACCTTTCATACGTAACTCTACAAAGATATCTAGGCACACCCACAGTCAAAAATTAGGTGCCCAGCTCCAATTTTGGATGCACAAAAATGCATATGCAACAAGTATACCGACCCCAGTATACATTTCCAGGGCTTTTTCAACCATTCAGTTGAACCATTCCACTCTTTTCTCTACACGGATACCTCCGTAGACACACACAAACATGGACGCAGGGTTCTCCCATGCAAGAATTTCTCTCCCACAACAATTTCTAATCATCGACCCTGTAAAGTCACGCGATCCCTCCCTTCTGGAACACACACAGGTGGAGACCCGTAATTTTCCACAGGTGAACAAAGACAGGAGAGAGCAACAGGTTTTACTGAGTTCCTACATTAATAATTACATACCACATCTGGTGAACATTACCTAGTAAAAGTCAACAAGGGGGGCATAAATGTGTGCAACTGTTATATGCTACTAGGGTCAGTCACACTTCTAAACAGGGAACGTGGGAACAAAAAATAAAAGTATTTATCAAGAAATATACAGAAATTGTGCTTATATTTTTTTAAAACGTTTAATGTGTTTTGTTGTTGTTTATGCTATGGTTACATCGGCAGGGAGAAGGTTAAACAGTATCGATTTGATGTTGTGAGCCACCTGTTGAATGCTACAATATAAAGGAAAAGTTACATCTCTTGGTTTCTAATAATGCCCCTCCCCCTAAAAATCAAACATTGTAGATCGCACAGTTCTATACAGTTATACGGTTGCAGGTCATCTGACCGTACAGAAACAAGCAGACAAGAGAGAAAAAGTCTGTTATCATATCAAAGGACTCAGTTATGCTGTTTGTAGTACCGACCATCAGTTTAAAATACAGTTATACACTTTCATTATTATACTATAGGAAAGCCTAGACATTATGACACTGATGTTACAGGTAGCTAGGATGTCTCTTCATGTGGCTAGCAACTACTTTTGTCTTATTCTGACACCAAAAGCAAAGAGCTGTCCACATGCCAACATTGCAGTCACGTCCCGACTTGAAGCATGACTCCTGTCCTGTCTTACACAGATGACATTTTCCGGTGTGGTTGGATCAGAACTCACAAGTCCTGGCTGATAAGAACTATCGGGACTTGTGAGTTCTGATTCAACCAAACAGGTACTTGACTGTGCCTCAGTCCAGCGTAAGACCAAATGGACATACTAGTAAATCAAGTCGTGTCCAAAAAGGCATCATAACTTGTACAACTCAAGTCAAAACCCAACATTAAAAGTCAGAGGATGCCCAGGAAACAGCAGACACAGTAATCATTAACCCTTCGCCGCAACACAACTGCTTCGCAGGCACGCAGCGTGGCAGCAGCTGGTTATATTACACTGAACGACCTGTCACACCTAACCTTTGCAAATTTTACTTCCTTTACTTCCCTTCTTCAAATCGAGATGTCCTGTCTGATAGTCACTACTAACCATAATTGGTGGAAAGTGACTACCTGTTCGAACATTACCTGCCCGGGATGGCACCCAGGCTAGAGTGTGTGCCCTGACACTAGCCTCTACCAGGCTCCAGACGTGGCTGGAAAGAGTAGAAATCGGCCAAATAGACAGATAACATACCAGAGGAGTTGGTCGGGCAAGAGATGGATACAGTTTTCCCAATGTGGTAAACTCATCTTTCGGTTGGCCAACTCCTCTGGTATGTTATTTGTCTATTTGGCCGATTTCTACTCTACGTCTGGAGCCTGGTAGAGGCTGCCCTGGCACCACTACCGATGCATGTTAAAGGCCCACCTGTGGAGTTCACATTCGGGAGTAATAAAAACACCACAAATAACCACAGGTTGAGCAGTACTGTAAATGCATTTAGTGCCTTTGCGGTGGTTTCATTTAGCGGTAGGGGGGAAAGGGAGATTTTTGCTGTGTTTTCAATTTGCAGTTCTGTAGCACATAAATTCATGGTATCATAAAAACGTGGAAATAAACCACAGTGAAAGTTTTAACATTTACAGTACGAAATGCTGATATCAAGAGGCAATTCATTCCTTATGACAGGAAAAAAACAATCGGAACATCAAAAAAAACTTACAAAAGGAAAATTTACTTTCAAATCAGAAAACAATTCTATACCATCTAATAAAAACTGCAGGTGACACAAGTGTACAATGTAGCATTATGGCTGTAATGGTTAACTATCATTTTGTCTTTTTCCTGATCTATCCCAGAACAAAATATACTCATGGAGAGGTTGAGTATGCACCTCTGGTCACTTGATGAGTTTCCAGTGCTCATTTCTGGCTTCAGACAGGAGCAGGGAACCATCAAAACTGAGAGGTTGTCCCAACCACTAGATATCAGCATGTCTTTGTCGGTACTAATATTTTCACACTACCATTCAGCTGTCAATACCACATAGAAGGTTTTGCATGTATTTTAGTAACTATCGATTGTACATACAAATGTATGTTCTGAAGGTTAGCCCTTGGTAATAGCCTCAGGCTAGTTACCAAGGCCTTACATTACCTTGCATGTCAGCTGAGCATACAAATAATTATACAAAATATCAGTACTGTACATTACAAAGTCTTGTCAAATTTCAGCATTGCAATTTCATTAATGCGTAGAAAACTACATTGCGTTGGATGGCAATCTTGTTGTTGTATACGCCAGACCAAGTGCAGTTTGCAACCTATACTCCTTTGAGTTTGACTGGCTAACTCCTCTGGCATATCGTTCAGACTATTTAGCAAATTTCCACTATTTTCTAGCTACTGACAGAGTTGCAAATTTATGCTGGTACTTTCTGGCATAGTAAAAAGTAGGCCAGGGAGGAATGATTTCTTTTTTCCTTTCTTTCAAAACCTGACAAAGATGAAGCAGACATGGACGTCATCCACAAAATCAAGCCAATATGGCCTAACATACATGTTGTACAAGCAGCTATTATGGGAGCAGGCATAACTGGGACGTTGGGAAAAATGTAATAGCACAAATTTTGGGAGTAGAATATTCATTTGAGACTGGCAACATTTAAAAAACATCTGTCTCCAAAATATGTCCAAAATCTGTGACACCTACATTTTGTACAGGCAGCTATCATACATTGGGAACAGGCATAACATTGGGAAAAATGTAATAGCACAAATTTTGGGAAAAAGAATATTCGTTCGAGATTGGCAACATTAAAATCATCTGTCCCCGAAATATGCACAAAATCTGCGACACCTACATTTTGTACAAGCAGCTATTACAGGAACAGGCATAACATTGGAAAAAAATGTAATAGCACAAATTTTTGGAGAAGAATATCTATTCGAGATTGGCAACATTAAAAATCATCTGTCCCCGAAATACGCACAAAATTTGCGACACCTACATTTTGTACAAGCAGCTATTACAGGAACAGGCATAACATTGGAAAAAAATGTAATAGCACAAATTTTTGGAGAAGAATATCTATTCGAGATTGGCAACATTTAAAAATCATCTCTCCCTGAAATATGCACAAAATCTGTGACACATATATTTAATATAAGCAGCTATTATGGGAACAGGTATCCGGGGTTAATCTAAATCAGGAAAGAGGGGCGCTGCGCCCTCTTGTTTCAGCACAGTACCCCCTTGTCGAATTCAGATTTTAGCTTAATATCCAGCATACAGCCTTCCCTCAGCGATTGATCCTTCCATAAGTACATATATTTCGCTCCCTCGCCTGTTTGTGCTCCCTCTTGTTCAATTTTTCTAGAAAAACCCCTGAGGTATAACACTGGGAAAAATTGTAATAGCACAAATTTTGGGAGAAGAATATTTATTTGAGATTGGCAACATTAAAAATCATCTGTCCCCGAAATATGCACGGAATCTGCGAGGCCCCGAAATGTCATTCTTCAGAACTAATCTTCTGGATTAAATCATGAATATTTCAGCAGCGGATTGTCTGTAGTGTGACATCCAGGAAAGATATGACCGGGTAACGTGCAAAGGCTTCATCCCACCTCCGGCTCCAACAATCGCTCCACACGCAACAGGAGGGAGAAGGGCTTGTCTGGATCTGAAGGAGGATGTGCGGAAGGCCTGACTAGAAATAAAGAGTTCCGCACAACCTTTTGGTTCAATGAAAAGGCAGAGGAGGAAGCTGAGTGAAATTCGAAAGCATTTTGGGAACAATGAAGGGAGCATGTGGAAAAAAGCTATGAATTTGAATTTTTTGGTGTCCTACTCATTGTTTGGGAGTTGATAACATTTGTTGCTAAATCTGTCATCTTAAGGTTACGAAAATACATTTTCATCAATCTTTATGTCATGAAGTTTTTCGGACGGACAGTTTGATTTGAATTTTTTTTCTGTCCAAACAAATTTCCATGCCAGGACAGGGGAATGGGTCCTGGAGACCGCCCTGCGCTACAACCACTGTTTTGAATTGCAGTTTTCTGGTGAAAAAAATCAACATGTATTGAAGATACTTTACAGATACTTGTTTCAATATAATGCTGTTACAAGAATGAGGAAAATCTTTCCTTGCTGTTTCAGTAGCAGGGTGTATCTTTACAGGGAGGGGTCGCTAGCCTAGATCCCCCTCCCGAGATGGGTAACAGAAAAACCACATTTTTCTCCTCGGCCTCCCTAGACGGTAGCCCTCCCTAGATCCCTGTTAGGAAAGATGCTGCCATGATCACCTCCATCATCCCCCAGCAGCCTCACACAGCTGCTACTGAGGAGGCTGCTGATGATGAGGAGAGATCGCATCTCCATCTAAGCAGAACCAGACGGCACACAGGGCTGGGGTCTCTTCGCACATAACACATGTACTTAAGTACCTCAATTACTACAGATACACATTAATAAAAGCACAATTTTCTATCAAAACCAGAAATGAGAACATGTTCGAAAACGATTCTACAACGTATTCATCAGTCAGATTAAATAGTTTATGCCCTTTGCCAGCGGTGGATCCCCCAGAAGGGCTAGGGTCAGCAGTGATGATCACTCGATCTAGCATACAGCATATCCTTGACATATACGAAAAATTATAAATCCTTTGTTGCACAAATGTTAAAACAGGTTTAAGTTATATTTTGCACCCAAAATGTTTTCTGAGCACCTGAACTTAAGTGCTACCCAAATTTTATTTGTGAGACGTATGTTTTATTGTTGATATCAACAAATCCACCTTGATGGTAAAAATTCAATTGTCATCTTTTGTTAATTTTGAAATTTCTAATAAATATATATTGTATATATAATTTCTTTGGTCTCAGAATGTTTTTCCCAAAGCTTAGCTAGGATATGAATGAGAGTCGAGGCTGACAAAATATAAAATTCCTGCTTGCTGCGGCAGGATATTTTGTATGTCGCTAATCAAGACAATTTTTACAGCGCTCTCCTTATGAAATGAAGCAATCAACAGCTGATTTAGAATTCAAGAAAATATTCCAGCCATTTTTCCAGGCATAGCTGGGATATGCCCATGAATAGGGCAATGCAGCTCTCTGACAGTTACCTCGTCCATACTCATATTCAGAAACGTCAAAAAAGACCCCCCACTTCTGCATTGACTTTTTTGCTTATCATCTTGCGCTACTTATCTTTTCTGGTTGAAATACTGGGTGCATGCGCTCTTTTGTGCTACCAAAATTTGAGCTGTGCATCCAACTTTTTACCATGGGTGCACTTAAATATTTGCGTAAGAATATGTAGGTAACGGTAATGTTGTAGTATTTGTAAATACCTAGCACAAATAAATATTATGTTGCTATCAGTTCAAACTAAAGTAGTTTAGGTACAGGTCTAGGTCCGGACCTGTACCTAAACCCCTGCACCTGTACCTAAAATTTGTTTAGGTACACAGATATTTGAACACTACTGTGACTAGTGTACAGCATATTCAATGCATTTCATGTCCTGGCCGTTGGATGATTCCACCCCACCTCATCTTTACTCCCATGTTACCTACAGTAATCCGAAGGGAAACGTGAAGCAAAGCTAAGGATAAGACCACGTAAGGCTATCATAACGCATTTGGAAAGGCTGTTGTTCATCAGCTATTAATAATGGATGTCTGTTCTTAGCTGGGTGGGCGATTGGTTGTGACAGCTGCCTTATGCCTTATGTTGTGTGTGAAGCCATGGAAGCTGAATTAGGCTGATGCACTGGCGCCTCACTTCAACAAGTGCCTGTGCATAAAATCATTTGTTTCTTGTGACTTTCACAACCTGAGGCCATGCCATTTTAATCTCTTGGTTAACAGAATTTTTTTTAAAAATGCTGGATTGAAAAATCAACATGAAAACAGAATCTCAGAGGAAAATTTGTACTTTGGTGCAGACAGTTTCAGGGAGTGAACAAGGTTAGGTGCAAGTTTTCACCCCAGCCTTCTGTTTCAATGATGTTCTCGTGCTAAAATCTAGAGAAAAAATCTGTTAACCAAGAAATTAAATAGGAAAATTAAATTAAATAGGAAAGACTAGGTCCATGTGCACCTAGATATTCGTGTAAGGTTACATACGTAAAGGTACTGTTATGTGTGTTTACGGCATATTCTTGACGTTTGAGTGTCATAGGAATAATAAACTTCCTTGTATCACTTGTGTAAAATTTTCAAGTTCGTTATAGAATGTCAGATTCAAGCTAGCTCTGAAGAAAGGTAGTAAGGTTTGCTACTTTAGTTTTCTTGAACATTTTTCAAGCTTTGACGAATCATTCGTTTTCAGTTCTTAGCAGACTGATGAAACAACTTTTAAGGCCACACCAATTTGAAGTGTTCTCGGATGAAAAAATAACGCCCTGGCATACTTGATTTTAAGTCATTCATGTTTCCCTGCTCTCTGTTTTTATGATGTCCACCTGCTGTTTATTCTACCTTAATTTAACCTTTAGCACACTAAAGTAGCCGTTTGGCACCCAATTCCCTTTTGGTTACAAAGTTAGGCAGCAGGGAGAAGGTTAAAATATCCGAGAGACAAGGAAAGAAGATGATGCGGCTTTAGAGACATCCCCAACACCAGTTTTTCTGTGCGGAACACTCCTGATCACTGTTGCATGTCTCATGCCCATTTCATGACATCACCTGTTGAGTCCTTGCCAGTAGAAGCACCGAATGAAATTGAATATGCGGCGGTGTATTGCCATTTCATATTGTAAAAGCCGTGTAATTAGGTGTATTATGTGACAGCCAGTCTACAATGTCACCACCCAATTTTGGTCGTCCTTTGGATTGGATATCTCATTAAAGTATTATGATGTGCGAGGAGACCCCTGTGAGTCGTCTCGTTCTGCCTAGATGGAGATGCGATTTCTCCTCCTCATCATCAGCCTCCTCAGTACCAGCTGTGGTGGGATGATGGGTGATCATTGCACCTTTCTGTATGTAACCCCACACACATATCTAGTTAGTGCACAGGTTTACCCACCAAAAAAAAAGGGGGAAAGCTCCAATTTGGGGTGTACAAAAGTAAATAATGTAAATGCAGAAATGTTTGTGGTGGTTTCATGTTTGCGTTTTCGCAGTTAAATCTTTACCACGAACATAAAACCACACCAAAAAGCTGTTCCATTGTGTGACTGTAGCTCTACTATTGTTTCAAACACGAACTCAAAACCACGCGAACACTCCAATTTCTCCCTACCACGAAATTAAAACCCTGCGAACATTTCTGTTTTTACAGTTTTCATTTTCGTTTCAAGGCATCCCCATTTCAGGTGAAGCATGATGCTTTTTCAAGTAGCTAGTGGAAGTGCAATGTGGCTTCGTTACGGCTTGCGAAGCCACACGGGGTCACCCCTACTCTTTTCGATAAGTGTGTTGGGTTCTTTATGCACCCTGTGCCCTGTACTGTAGAGAGCAGGAACGATGATTATACGGCTCATCATTGCTCAGTGATACTGTCATGTCTAGTTACCCATCCCCTGCACACGGCCACGCCCACAGCTTTACTACACGGCAATTATCACTAATTGTGCTGAAATCCAGCCCATCACATCATCACGTCGGGAGATGATATTTCAGATCGGCGAAACTTTCATGTGGAACCGAGTACAAGCAGTCTGCCTACGGTGGCGGTGATATGGTAGTCATTGCAGCAATTAGGACTGATTGCTTTGTTGGGTCGGGATTCACTTGTCAGCTCGTGTGCGCATCAGTTGTCAACTTTCTAGAATCGTCTTCAGAAACTACGCTGCAAACTGGAATCATCAAAGGCACACACACACCTATTCACTCTCCGGTCTATCGTCTGTTGCTCCCGTCATCATGTTTGTAATTAGCTAGCGTCTATTTTTATAATATACTGTCATTATTATATAAGTTATAACCTTTTGTTCAGGGCTGTCTCCATCTTGTAATTTTTTTCCATCCCACTTATTGTTAGGGAGTTCATGTTGATAAATTTCAGGTCGAAATTTTTGTCTGTCCCAACAAGCAAATATCTGTCTCTGGAGCTACAGTATATGCATGCGATCGATATCGTTTAAGTTAAACTTTGGAACAATATAAAAACCACCCATATTCCATATCGTATCATCATCATTTCCAATGAACAATTGTTGAAATGTCATTTTCTCATTTCTCAGGAATCGTAGAAACAAATACAAGGTCTTCTGAGGTCAGATTGTCAGTAAATAATTTTTTTTGTGTAAAATGTGTAGAAATTGTTGTATGTATAGTTTACTTGTGTTTTTGTTTGTACTACAGATTTCTATGGGTGACATACACAGGAAAAAAAGAAATTCAATTCCATTCAAATCTTCTTTTAGAACAAATTGTGCAGGAGTATCATCAAATGGTAAGAAGTAACATGGTAGAGTCTTGGTGGCAATTAGAAATAATTGGTTTGAAGGATCAGGCTTCAGCTACATGTATGATCTCATGTGGGCATCAGTTGTCAAGTTTCTAGGATCATCATCAGACTGTTATCACTACATTAGCATGGCAGGGCTTGAAATTTACTTTTAGATATGTAGGTGTAATGAAATACTGTAGACTGGGTGTCATCCTAGGTAGTCTTCTGCGACAACGAACTGCGACAACGAACAGCGGAAAACTTACTAGGATGGTAGCCTCCGATGCAGACTCCTCCCGGCTGTTTTCTTTTTCAAGTTATTGTTTTTATACTATTACAATTTTTTCTAATTGCTGGCCAACAACAAGAAAAAAATTTAGTAGTAAAACTGGAACTTAGAAAATGAAAACAGCCGGAAGGTGTCTGCAACGGAGGCTACTACTACTAGGATGGCACCCAGGCTACAGTACAGGTGCACTTAGAGTTAGAAATTTTGGTGCACAGAAAATATTTTGGGTGCACAACATAGAAAAAAGAGAATGTCAGCAAAGTCTAATTAAAAAGTGTACTGCCTCTTTTTATTAATTTCAGTGCGTCAATCTGAAATTGTATAGCTATCAAAACCATCTACTCTTGAAATTTACTGTCAACAGGATGCTGTTAGTGTTACGAGTGTACAATAGTACCTTTCAAAAAAATTTAGGTGCACAGCTCCCATCTCGGGTGCACAGAAGTGCATACGCACCCAGTATTTCCAACCTTGCATATGGCGAGGTATAAAAGGGAAGGGCGGGCACGCAGGGCAGGGATGGAGAGAGGGCTGGAAGGGCAATAAGGCACGAATGGACTGAGGGCAAAAACCTTTGCACTTTCCGGTTGACGCTTCTAGAAGGGTCTTTCAGCCGACAAATACTCGAATAACATTTTATATGGGCGAAAACAGCTGACAAAACACTAACACTGTAACAGGCTTCCTTTGGATTACTGTTTTACTGTTATCCCATAAAATCATGCTTATCCCACTTTAATATGCTTTGCAATTGAAACTCAAACCAAGCCAACAAGCTTGCTAAATAACATGATGGTGAATAACACAATCATAGTACTACAGTATCTATACAAGTGAGCTGTAGCGAAGGCATGTTACAGTTTTACACTATCAGCTATATAAAAAAAAGAGGACACTTTATCTTGAGCATTACGCTTCAAATTCGACAGAAAGGAAGGCAGAAAGAAGGTACAGTACATTCATATTGCATACTAGTCAAATGGATTCGGGCAATATCACAGTTACAAATATACACAAATAGGCAATAATATCAGCCTTACCAGGTCTTCGCTGTAGTTGCTGATAATAGCTACATACCGGGAATCCATATACTGCACTAAATATATTCAATAACAATTTTTATAAAAACATCCAATAAGAATGATGCACACGAAGTATTACTGAACTCCTTAGCAATCCAACATACAACCTATGCTAATGCCTAACTATGAAAAAAACACTACAAACATGAAATAACACAAATATTGCTATGAAGTACAAGAGGAAACCACCGCCATACCTTCAAGGCCGAAGACTAAAATACTACTGCCTATGCAGCCTGTCCAGGGATCCAATGTCCCCGGTTCATGTACATGTCCCCAGAGTTAGGTGCCCAAGGATAAATTGTGCCCGAAACTGCTCCCCGAATGCTGGCGATGACATAACCCTTAACCTCAACATGTTCAACATGATGCCAGGGCTCGAAATACATGGTGCATTTTTGTGCAAGTCAGAATTGGAGCTGTGCACCTAATGTTTGACTTTGGGAACACTGGTGCAACCAGAGATTTGTGTACATGAAGGTACTATTGGACAGTAGTATACATCATATTCTTCGTGTCAGAAAAAACACCATAAACATTTGTAGTATTTCTTGTTTAAAATGTTGAAGTTTTACTGAACTTTAGGTTCATTGCAATTTCCTGCTCTTAAAGGTAATTAGCTTTTAGCCGACATTGTACTGATGTTGTGCAGTCATTTTTTTTTCTGTTCACCTAAAATAAATGTTTAGGTTAGATGAACCAGTATAATCATAAGCCTCCACCAGGCCTTCCTATAGGGGTACGGTTTGTAGAATTTAAAAAAAAGGAATAACTGGCCGGAAGAGTCAGTCCATGGTAAGGTTAACACTTTCCCCTCCACAAATGAAACCCTCCGGTGGCCAAATTTCCCTGTCAAATCTTCCTCTACAGCCGGCGTGGTTAGTCTGGTAGAGTTACTCCAGAATTGAATTTGAAGCCCTGGTTGTGGCATTTACTTTTTATAGCAAACATGGTCACATTTGCCACCAGCAGATCAAAGGCTACCATTCTGTCAGCGACAGCTGCATGTACTCACAGTTAAAAGAAACATTACAAATTTCTCTGAAGTCTGAATACTGTATATCATAAATGTGCTACTGCAAATCTTAAAATTTTTGCTCTGGTTTTATTTTTGCAGTGGCCTCGCTACAGCAAATTCATGACACCGTGAATACGCAATTCTAATCTTTATCTACTGTACTACAAAACTGTTTTAAAATTTTACTGTAAATCTAAAACACAGTGAAAAAAACAACCTTTCCCTCAGTCTAACCGTGAAAATAAAACCATTGAGAAAGTAAGTAAGCTTACAGTAGTTAATGTTCATCAACATAAGTGCCACATGTTGCAGCTGTATATAAGTACCTGGCACTTGTCCATTATTTTTACCATGATGATATCTTTTCAAATTTTCACATCACAATCTATTTTAGATTAGATAGCACAAACATGGCTAGCTTCCAAGGGAGGACCATGTGGCTAAAACCGTCAAAGGATAGGAACACTCTTCCAGTTCCAGTGTATGCAGAGTCATTCCAGACCAATTCACATTACTTTTAATGGTGAAATAATAACAAATTACATGCAGACAGTATTAAACATGGTCAGCATCAGAATTTGTACCTGCTTTCATCAAAACATATATGTCTCATAAATTTGTATGTCTTTGACCCCAGCAAGCAAGCATAACACCCACACACCTGTGTGTGCGAGCGTGCATGTGTATCTGTGTGTGTGTGTATGTATGTGTGTGTGTGTGTGTGTGTGTGTGTGTGTGTGTGTGTGTGTGCATGCGTGTGCGTGTGTGTGTGTGTGTGCGCGTGCGTGCATGCATATTTTTTCTTCCAATTTCGGGTCATATTTCTAACAACTTGCCAAATTACAGGTAACAGAAGAATGTCGATCCCCAGATCATCTCCCCATGACAACAGTAATGAAGAATGAACCCCATTGTGGCAGACAATATGATGGATGGACACACCTTCAACAGACTGTTTCATTAGCGACCAACTGTCACAGCCTTGGGATTCTTTGTTCACGTCAGGCATAACTATCTCCCTATAACTGAATTGGTCATTACCTTCATAAAAAATGGAGTCAAAAATGTTCGTTGTTATCTCGATAACTCCAGAAGGCCTGGGTGGATTGTCTTGATATTTGGTATGTGTGTAGGTCTTGATAAGACCTCTAAATGATTAGATTTTGGGCCTTCTAGCGGCTGCAACTTCCAGGTTTAATATTTCGTTTTCTCATGCAGGGCTCGAAATAGTGGGTGCATGTGCACCTGTGTGCACCCAAAATTGGAGCTGTGCACCTAATTTTTGACTGTGGGTGCACCAGTGCACCTAGATATTTTTGTAAGCTATAGGGTAAGGGTACTATTGTACACTAAGTATACAAAATATTCTTGAAATGTAAGTATGGGAAAAAGTAATATAACCTTTTGTTGTACTTGATGCATCACTTGTTTGAAATTTTAATTAGAATTTCTATAGCATTACAGATTGAAGTTCTTAAGAGCGTTACACTTTGTAATTACTTTTGCTGACATTCAAGTTTCTTCTGTGTGGTGCACCCAAAATTCTCTCTGTGCACCTAAATTTTTAGGTTGGGTGCACCAGTGCACCTATTTCCAAAAATGAATTTCAAGCCCTGTCATGGGACAATGACAGGACATTGGCAAGGACTGTACCTACACAACAGAAAGAACAACTGAATGTTTTAGATGTCCCTCTGTGCTGTTAACAGGACGAACATGGTCGCAGTGTTTAGTCACTGTATTTCCAGAGCTTAAAGTTTGCTATAGAATTTCAAAATGCAAGCTCTGAAGAGAGGCAATAGCATTTATAATCACGTTTTGCTGACATTCTACTTTGTTTTATGTTGTGCAAACAAAATTCTAATCTGTGCACCTAAATACATAAATAGGATTCCGATTCCCAAAAATGAATTTTGATTCCTGTGCCTTCTTCTGGCATCAAAATCACCTGTTTCCTTTGTTACACAACACGATCACACATTGCAGAAAACCTGGGAATGTTTCCGTCGCCCCCAAGGTGACCTTGAAAAAACGACAGCCTTCCTCCACCTCCCATCATGCCTGCTTCCGACCCACTTTTGACCCGATGTAAATCAGCGTGATAGAAGCCATATGACGCAAGGTCAAACCTCCATCCTGACGGGAACCCTCATCACATCTTACTTGTCAACATGGCGGGCGTGAAGGGGAATATGCAGGGCAAATTAACATCATTACAACTGTAATACAACATGCACGCTGCTGGCTTCGAATATCAAATACTGAATATTTGACGCTCAACAGGTATTTGAACTGAGGATGCAATACATATTTTTTGCGAGTGCCAATCATGTTAAAAACTAGAGTACTGTGACCTCATACCTTCGTCAAATGATAGCAACAGCCGATCACAGTACGAGAGAGTGCTGGTAATAACTCTATATGGAATATGAAGACCAAATTAACATCATTACAGAATGCACGCTGCTGGCGATGAATATCAAATACTGAATATCGGAAGCTCAACAGGTCTTTGAACTCGGGGTGTAATGCATATTTTTTGCGAGTGCCAATCACGTTGAAAATGAGAAATGGAAAATAATTCTATGGCATGCACGATGACATGTTTGAATGAATGAATTATTCATTAGAAAAATAAAAAGGAAATGGCAGCCCTTTCAGCACTCTATAGTGACCTAAATATGACAGTAGTCCTAGGTGTGGCCATAGGACTGTAAAGGTTTGATCCACTCACACCGGGAAGGACCCCTACTCTTACTGACAAGTGTGGTGGGTTCTTTAACGTGGTTGAGGTGTGGCTCTCCTCAAACACAGGACCTCCATTTAGCATCCTATCCTATACAAATGATGTTCCTAACTGAAGCAAGGCAGTCATTTTTACCTGAATCACTCACTTACTCTCTCCCATAGCTTTGTCAGCCGTGGGGGCAGCATGGCTCTCAGTCAGTGAAATATGTTAAGTATGTTAATTTACCTGAATGCAGTAAGGAAATTTCAAACCTGAAACCTCCTTTGTGTATGCACAGAAGTAACATGCATATTTCAAGGGAAATTCTTCAACCACAATTTATTCACTATTGGGACAAAAAAGAAAAGATTTTGAGCCTGGAAAATCACTATGCACAGACAATTCTGTGTATGTTATATAATCTTCTTCTTGGTACCTTATATAACCTGCTACTAGAATATACATGATTATCTCAGACAATTGTCCCAACCGTAGATTTAGCTAGAAGATGAAAACAGAAATCATCACAAAAATGCTGGTTCCTTAAAAATGACTGTAACTAGTGACTGTTTCATAAACCAATAATGAATTAAATTTTGCAGGACTTAATTTCCCGGCAGAGATTTCTGTAGTGTTTCTACTTTGTGGTTGAAACAATTCTATAAAACACAGTAGTAGATCTAATACAATGGAAACGCATATTTGCCGTGTGTTGAATTTACGTTTGAGAGGTCACCACGAAAATAAAGCCACTACAAACGTTTCGAGATTTACAGTAGGCTGTAACTTGCGACAGTAAGTCTCACAAGTCGCCACCTTCTCAAGGCCACTTCTGAACACCTGGGCATTACCTGCAACTGAACCATATAATCTTAAGGATTCGTACTCGTCCTTGGGTCGAGGCAGTTCTAAGAAACACTAAATATGGAGCGCGACAGCACTTTTAGACTATCCTTTAGCAGTTACATGTGCATTTCAAACACTAGTCTGTGTTGTCCGAGATCAATCCTGTGCCTGGGTTAATTCCGATTCACAAATCCCAGTATGAACAGCCAATGTATTCTAAAATGGCAACACCCCCTGCCCTTTGAATTTGAAATAAAATACTATATTTGGATGCAGTCTTGTCAACCTACTTTTTCCTGGAAGTTGGTCACAGCTTAAAATAAAATCCATTAGAAGACTCTTTGGTTTGGGGTTCCACCTGCCAGGCTTGCCATTATGGCCACACCCATCCATTTCATTGGGTCTCTGAGTCTGACATTTTTAGGTGAAAGTATAATAAGCTCACATCATAAAAGCAGAGGGCAGGGAGGAAAGCCTTCAGTATGACATTATGAACAGCATAAAACTGAGTGCACCAAGGCATGAACCTGGTCCTCAGGCTTAGTTTTCACTACAATCTAGTGAGAATTCAATATAAAAACACTACCTGTTCAGTCTTGGCCAAGGTGGGTGCTTTCCACAGCTTTTTATCCGAGCATACAAAATCTACAAATACACATTTATGTACTGCACAAGGCTATGACAAGCTACTGTAAGTGGCACTGGTTGGACCAGTCTCTGCCACGTGTACATCTTTGCCACTGGCATGTTGGGGCACAGGTTGTACAACTAGTTCTGTAAATTACTTGATTGAAGGTTATCGGGACTTAAGTTCACCTTGGGGTGGGGGGAGGAGGTATTTGTGGTATTTGAAGTTCATGGTTGAAACAATGCAATGCAATTTGAGGCAGAATATGTCATTGCAGTGCAATGAGTTTACATTTAGAGGTGACTACAAACATAAAACTACCGCAGATATGTCTTGATTTACATGATGTACATGTACAGTAATACAGTACTATTAGTAGTACCGGTAAATTATACAGACTCGCACATTTGAAAGCAAGATTACTGTACTTATGTACAGCTACCTTCATTGCCGATGTTCAGGGCTCGAAATATACATAAGTTATAACAAATTGCGTATTGGTACATTATGTAATTTTGCATGTTGATAATTGACAATTATCAACATGCAAAATTGCACAATGTACCAATACGCAGTTTAGTACAGGTTGAATTTTTGCATAATATGACTCCTATCTGCAAACAAAATTGAGCACCCAAGCTTTGGGTGTTAGGTTTTACACAGACTTGTTTGGAGTTAAAAAAGATGCAAAGGTTACTAGTTAAGTAGTAAAGCATGACCAGTCATCTCAACATTAAATTTATGACCAACCGACGCCAAGTGCCTGTGAAGCTACTAGTGTATAATTATGCCCAAGGGCGGTCATACAAGCTGAACAAAAGTTATGCAGGTAACTAATAATGCAGATTCAGATCTGTTCTCAATCTGAAGTTTTGACAAATTACACAATAATTTTATGGCAGGCTGAAATTATATCTGGTGCAAATCAGTGCAACTTCAGGACCTGTATGATCTAAGATTCTGCACATAGATTTTCACGGATCATTACGACCAGCCAACTAAAGAGACCTTGGCTTTTATCTGTGAGGATCTAGTCTAACCACTCCACTCCCACTACGCCCACAAATTATCTGCCCCCCTCCCCATAACACACAAACACACAAGATCTCTTCATCGGCTTAATACTTCACAAAAACGCAGATCCTGCGCGTATTAGGATCAAATGTGCAATCAAATGCCTGTCTCAGATAAGTCTACAGTTCCCTAATGTTGATAGGGCACACGATCTTCTTGCTATAGAAGTAAGCGGAAAGCGCGCTCTTTCACTTTGCATAGGCTGAGGTAAAGCGGAAGACAAATTTGAACGTTTGCTACTGCAATACCTCAGCAATAATCGGAACTATCAAATAGAATTTCTAACGCATGCACTCTTTTAGACTTTGCAAAAATGTTCTGAACTGATCAAAGAGCAGAAAAATGATATTTTACCGTAGGAAATCTGTGCAGCAGTCGGAGAGTCCACCCGGAAACAATGTGAACAAAATGGCTGATCCGGCGTGCCTCACCCTGTTCCTGATGCACTGGCACTAACTTGACCTAGAAATTTTTCGAACCTTCTCCGTCTCAAATTTTACTGAATTTTGCTCTAAACCATATGATATTTTAAAGAAATAGATATCAAAACTTTTAGAGTTCCTCGTGTGTAGAATTTTAAAGATAAACTGGCTGTCGTTAGGTTTTGTCCATCCATGAATAAGGTAAGAGGTCACCCACCCAAACAGTATGGCGGCTTAGCAGACGAGACAGGTCAGATTTTCTGTTATTTGCGCGGTTTTATGTTTTGGTTCAGCTAAGTTACAAGTGACTCGTCCTGCAAGTACTTAAATTTCGACAGAAGAAGCGATCACTGCAGAAAATTTGCCGAATAGTTGTCTGGAGGTTGTTAAAACACCGCAAGCACGGCAAGTTTACTGACTAAAGAAAGCTAGAACTCACACACTCACACTCACACTCACAGCCTTGGCGATCCTGGAAGGGCTTTCTATTGACATCCTCTACCCGTACTTGTTTTCTAGAGATGTTTATGAATAATCAGCCAACTGTTAAACTGAATTTGATCATAATTTTAAAAATAAAGCTAGTTACTGCAAGGGCCAGGTCAGAGTCAGACTTTGATTATTCCATAACCTTTCCAGATTATAGAAAATGTTTTCCTTTTCTTTCATCAGCATCTTGACACCTGACGAGCAATGACCAATTATGGCAGATCCCACCAAAGCGTTCTGTGAGGGGGAGGCAGGATGGGAAGAGATGGAGGGTCCCACTAATTCTTTCATCAGCGAAAGCTTCGCAGACTTCATCAAGGTCCGCCGCATCCCCAACCAGAACATCGTCCACAGACTGCGGCAGAGAGAGACGCACACGGCGTACCCGGGCACTAACTGGCACATAGCTCGCTCATTCCACCAAAACTTGTTCCCCAACTTCACCATCGTAAATGTGGAAAAGCCGCCATGTTTCTTGCGAAAGTTCTCACCGGACGGGAAGCACTTTATCGCATTCTCCTCGGACCAGACTTCGATAGAGATCTACAAATTCCGAGGCGCACACGCGGCGGAGAACATCCTGTTCAGTAGAGAGGGAGAACTGCTGTCGGGAACAGATGCCAGTAACGACGCCTCTCAGATCCGCGCGTGTTTATTTGACACCTTCTTTGAACTCCTCCACACCACAAGTGTAGCACCCAATGGGGAGCATCTGAACAGGGAATGCAGTCTCTTCACCGAGGACAGCAGATATGTTATTGTGGGATCGGCCATGTATGTTCCAGAGGAACCGTATCCGTACTTCTTCGACATGTATCAGAATAACGAATCGGTGGCCCCCAACCCTCGGTCTCCGCTCGAAGACTACTCTCTCCACATTGTAGATATGCACACTGGCCGACTGTGCGACACCAAACAGTTCAAGTGTGACAAAATCTTTCTCTCACACAACCAGGGCCTCTACTTGTACAGGAACATCCTGGCCGTCCTCTCGGTTCAACAACAGACCATACACATATTCCACATCGGTGAGGACGGTTACTTTGTTGGAGTTCGGAGTATCGGAAGGTTCTGCTACGAGGATGATGAGTTGATGTTGTCTCACGTTAGACAGGAGTTTAACCCAACACAACAACAGGTCCGACCGTTCAGGGAAACTGCTATAAACTGCCTCAAGCACCGACTGCTGGTGTTCCTCTACAGCAGGGCTAAACAGGACGGCTCTCCCTTCGCGCTGCGGCAGTTTTTCCAGTACTTTGACCAGTTCTGCATGCTGAGAATGTGGAAGATGCAGCTTCTTGACGAGAACCACCTCTTGATAAAGTACGCCAGCGAGGACGTGGTCACACTGCGGGTCCAGGACCCCAATTCCCAGCCCTCTTTCTTTGTCGTCTACGACATGATGTCGACAAACGTGGTGGCCGTGTTTGAGAACACTTCGGAAGAACTGCTGGAGTTGTTTGAGAATTTCTGCGACCTGTTCAGGAATGCCTCGCTTCATTTGCAGCCTGTTCACTTCACTTGTTCGGCGTCGAGCAACATCTACGCCAGACAGATACAGAGAAGGCAGGTCCAGATTTGAACTACAATTTCAACAATCTGTTGGAATATCATAAGAATAAACTGGAGCAAGTAGTTTTTAGAACCTAAGGTCTTATAATTTCAATTGTATGTATCCTTAATTGACGTACATACCAATATACGGTAACGATTTATTGATTATGGTTAATCATCTTGTGAATACACAATTTAAAAGTATGATGTAAAAGACAAGAAAACATATGAAACTTATCCTTTCAGTATGAAATGCATTGAGTAATCGGTCAAATATTTGGTCGCTCAGCAGTTGCAGCGTCTATTGGAAAGGGGTATAAAGTTCTAGTTGCCAGTCCCTTATCAAAGGTCTAATCCTTTTGCCCTGATAACTGTTTTAGCAGTAGAATCACACTCAGGTCTCTTGACCTGTTTTTCAGGATGTCCCTAGAATACATGCATACATTTTAACAACCTTCATGCCTCTACCCAGAAAATACAGATTTCAGTGAGTAACCTTTCCGTCTTCCCCACAGATTTAAGCACACCATCATCCATGCCAAGTACGGCGGCCAGACGGAGGCGGTGAAGCGTCTGCTGGCCCAGCTGCCCATCAGTGCCCAGTCCTACAGCAGCAGCCCTTACCTCGACCTGTCCCTCTTCAGCTACGACGACAAGTGGGTGTCAGTCATGGAGAGGCCAAAGGCTTGTGGGGACCATCCCATCAGGTAAGGCCACACCAATTTAATTTCTTGGTTAACAGATTTTTATTTAAAAAAAAAAAATTTTAGAAAAAAAAAAATCATGACAACAGAAGGCTGGCCCAGCCTTCTGTTTTCATGATTTTTTTTTTTTTCAAAATTTTTTTTTGGGGGAAAATAAAAATCTGTTAACCAGGAAATTAAATTGGTGTGGCCTAAGGCTTACTTACTAAGGCCATATTGTAGGTAACACCTACTAAGGCTCTCTTCAGCTACGACGACAAGTGGGTGTCCGTCATGGAGAGGCCAAAGGCTTGTGGGGACCATCCCATCAGGTAATGCCACACCAATTTAATTTCTTGGTTAACGGATTTTTATTTTCAAAAAAAAAAATTTTAGAAAAAAAAAAATCATGACAACAGAAGGCTGGCCCAAAATTTTTTTTGGGGGGGAAATAAAAATCTGTTAACCAAGAAATTAGATTGGTGTGGCCTAAGGCTTACTTACTAAGGCCATATTGTAGGTAACACCTACTAAGGCTCTCTTCAGCTACGACGACAAGTGGGTGTCCGTCATGGAGAGGCCAAAGGCTTGTGGGGACCGTCCCATCAGGTGATTATAACTTGAGGCCCAGGAAAATTAATGTTGTGTTTCTGATTATGGTCCTGGAAAAATTAGGTAGAGTGTTCACCTTGAAAATGGTACTACTAGTACTAGTAGTAGGTCATGAGTTCGATCCCCGGCTGAGTCATAACATTTAGGCTTTGAAAATGGTGCTTTCTCTGCTTAGCACTCAGCATTTGGAAAAGAGTTAAATCAGTGGACTAGCCCTCTGCTGTAGTGATTGCACATGGAGAGGCCAAAGGCTTGTGGGGACCATCCCATCATGTAATGCCTACATGGTTACTAAGGCCACAGTGTTTAAATTTTATGGATGACAGTCTGCGTGCAATGATTTTCACTGAGTTTTGATAAACTTGTTCCCCTTAAGAGATGACAAAAAAATACCAAAAAAGACAAGAGAAAACTTGTGGAAGCCTTGAAAAAAAAGGCTTGATTGTAGTGACACTTGTGAGGTAGCCATGACTGTAGTTCAGTAGTTGCAGAAGTGACACTAGTGTGGTAGCCTTGAGTGTGATTGCCAACTTTGTGCGCTTCTTGGATACAGATCTAAAAGATATAGATATAAAGATGTAAAAGACTTTTTGAGACCAAATTCTTGCTACAACGTTTATGGTCTATGTTGTGAAAATTTAGGCGTCTTGTTTTTTTCCCCATTTTATATTTTTGTTGTGCTCTACCATTGCATTTGAAGGCCACAGAGGATGTCATCCATAAAATTTACATGCTATGGCCTAATGGGTAGAACGGGAAAAAGTTCAAGTGGCTCTTGACTGCAGGACATACTTTCGAGGATTATATAATTTTTATGCTTGACATATGCATAAAAGTGTCTATTCCCTTCATAATGGGACATCAGACCTCGAATAAGGACAGCTTGTGAGCACTCGTGAAAAGGTGGCATCACCATAGCCTCCTTAGCAGACTTACGAACTGGGCTTTTTTGTGTGTATTACATGCTACTGTAAATGCAGAAATGATCAGGTGGTTTTTTGTTCGCGGTTTTTGCGGCAACGTTTTGTCGCGAACTTAAAAGTAACCACGGCAAACATTTTTGTCCAATACTGTGACTTTAGCGCTGCCGCAAACTTAAAACCACCGCAAACACTCCATTTTCGCGTATTAAGCGTGAAATAAAACCATGCAAACTTAAATGCATTTAAGGTATTTCTGATTGTATATCAGTTCCCTTGTACACCGTTTCTTGTTTGCTAGCTCTCGAAAAACTGCTTACAGTAAGCACCATGACCACAAAAAAGTGCAATGGCTAAGGATGCTAGCAGCACCGAAGTTTGTGTCAGCATATAGAATGCAACTGCCAGTTTGATTACCTCTTGCACAACCGTGCTCGCTAACGAGCAGCTGATGGCAAATTACATTCAGACTAATTAGACCAGGTTTGTATAGAAACTAGTAATGGTACCATCGCATGCATGCATGCATACATATACAAACTCTCCAAGCAGAGGGTGATTGGGATTGCTATCAGAAAACGGGCATTCACTATACCATCTGAATTTAGGGTTAAACAGACTTTTTGGGGGGTCCTCACCCAAAATGGGGGATGAAAATATATTGCTGAAAAGTTACTTCTTTTAATCCTTTTTGCCCCTTGGGTCCTCAGGTAAAATTGGGTGGGGACCCAAAAAATGTAACCCCAAATCCAGTTGGTAGTGATACAGTAGATGTATGAGAAGAATGTAACATTGTGTGAACTATTGGTTAGAATGCCTCTTTGCTGGAATAATTAGATACATGTATATGGATTTTTCACCCATCCTTAGAACTAGATTTCCTATCTTTAAAATTTATTTTCACATCTTCAACCTCCAGGTTCTATGCAAGAGACTCTGGTCTGCTGAAGTTCAAGATCCAGGCGGGGATGCCCGGGCGACAGACCCCGCCTACCGCCCGACGTCTGGTCGCTTTCACGTTCCACCCGTACGAACCGTTCGCCATCTCCGTGCAGAGAACTAACGCTGAATATGTAGTTAATTTCCACGTCAGACATTGCCCCTCAGACTAATATCTTTCTGTATGTATTGAATGTTTTCAGGGCTTGAAATTCATGTTGGGAGATAGTTGCACTGGTGCACCTAACCTAAAGATGTAGGTACACAACATAACACCAAGTTGAATATCAGCAAAACTTGATGAGAATCCTTACTGCCTCTTTTCTCTTCAGACTGATATGTCTGTATGTAGTGAATATTCTTCAGGGCTCAACATTCATGTTTGGGAATACTAGTACAGTAGTTGCACTGGTGCACCTAACCTAAAGATGTAGACGCACAACATAAAATCGAGTAGAATATCAGCAAAACCTCATTGATTACAATCCTTGCTGCCTCTCTTCTCTTATGTATATGTAGTTAAATTTCACATCAGACACTGCCCCTTAGACTGATATGTCTGTATGTGAGGGCTCAAAATTCATGTTTGGGAATTGGGTGCACTAGTACAAATAACCTAGAATGTAGAAGTTTAGGTGTACAGTAAAAATTTTGGGTGCTCAACATGAAATAGAGTATATACATTGTACAAGTCTGTATAAAAAGAGTATTGTTGGTGCTACACTTTTGTTGCACAGAAGTGCACAAACACCCAGTGTTTCAAGCCCTATTGTTGGTGCTACAGCTTGTTTTGTTTAGGTCATTCTTGTAGGAAGGAGTTCTAACAGTTATGTATTGTATTTGCTGTCCATGTCTTAGACTTGTGCCATGACTTCTTCAATCTCTTGCTAGTCCTTTGTTGCCAAAGATGATTGTTCTCATCATGTCATGTAGGGTGGGACTTCACTGTACCACTTATTACATGCCGCACATTCCAGATATAAGTTTAATTACTGTATTGTAACTTGATGTTTTTTATCGTTGGAGTTTTATGGGATAGTTCTGTACAATAGAAAATATCTTTATGTATGCATTTCAAGATTTAGTGCAAACATATTTTTGCTCGCAAAAGCTGTGCAATTTTCGCATCAAATACAGCACTGCCTGTTCCTTTCTGTACAAGTCCTCTGTTATTGAGGCATAGTAGAAGACCTCCAGTCTCCAAGCAGATTGTAAAGGACCCGGCTTATTCTCTGTGTTTTATGCATTTTTTAAACATTTACTACTTTTTTCTACTATTGCATTTTTCTTATGATTTGTTTTCTCCCACTTCTGCAAAAGCAGGTGTAAAACACAGAGAATGAGCCAAATCCTTACATCTGCTTGGAGACCCCATTGTTAAAATCTTTCAGTCGACCACCCTTGTTGGGTGAGGTATTGTTTCTCTCTAAGTTTTAACTGTATCTCTTAGTTGTAAGCAGATCTGTCTGGAGAAATATTAAATGTTTTAAGTCTATATAATAAACCTGTTTGTTATTAAATGTGTGCAATATTTTAAAGGCATATCACATCAGTACCCACTGCAATTAAAAGAGTTACATTAGTCGGGTCAGAGCTGTTTCCAGCTTTGAATTTTATGTTGGTTTGGGAGCCTGTGTCGTTGACTTTTGTTATTAGATCTGTCATTTTAAGCTTACAAAAATACATTTCCTTCAATTTCGTGTCACCAAGTTCAGCTTTTTTGGACGGATGAGGTGAATTTCTTTTCTGTCCCAACAAGCAAATTTCCGTTCCAGAACGGAGGGATAGGCCCTAGCCTGGAGACACGATTGGAGCATAGCAGTCTCCTGGTCTATCTCTACCCTGGAGTTGGGGTAGCAAGGTTGGGAATGGAATAAATTTAACAAGATTCCAGGCTAATCTATCTTTGCAGTGGGCAATAAAGTAACAACAGGAACTACGTGGCCTAAGATTCAAAGGACTCAGAGCCATACGTTTGTCCTTGACACAAACTTCAAAACGGTATGGGACCTGCATTTTTTTTCCCAAGCAGTGGTACATTGTTGTAGTATCTAGTATTTGTCAGTATTTATTTTCAAGTGTTTTGATGTTTATTTGAGCCTTTATCTAATCATGAAAAACTGGAATCGACCTGCTGGCCACTCTTCATTGAGGTCACGAGGGAGGAGTAATTATTCTGCAATAGAAACTGAGAAAGGAGCAGTATAAAATGAGTCTGCGGGAGCCACGTATATTCATGTCAACTCATCAGCAGGGGCGCAGACTAATGTTTTATGATGACTTGCTGTTTTGGTTCACATTAAACATTTCAGCTGCGTGACAATATTGTACAAAAGCACATGGGTGGGTCCTTGTAGCCTGAGTTCCATCCTGTTTAATAGTTTCAGGCTATGCCTCCTTTTTTTTTCTATATTGTTGTGAACAATAGTCAGTATTATGAATGCTATTAAAGATAGAAACTCAATATAGCAATCCGGTTCATTGACCAATCAGTGGTTCGCAGCTGCCAAGTGTTCTTGCTTTATTAAGAGATAACATTGGGTATGAGTCTTAAAGGCCACTGTCACTTATGTCTCGGGCCACACAGTCCGAGAGCACCTTCATAGCTGGATGCTAATATCAGGCTCTACCTTCACAGTTCACTGTTCTGTGAAGGCAGATCCTGGAACTAAACAGGATGACACTCAGGCTAGGGTCCTTGGCCAGCACTTTATTGCTGTTTCCCTAGGATACTGTAAATTCCTTTATTTTGGCAGGACATAATGTTGCAGTAGGGGGCTCTTCCCGACAGATCTCATGACGACAACAGAAATATTGCAACAATATCATCATGATGTCTATACAGAAAGTAATTCACCAAAGCCTGTTGATTTGGCATTTTACTGTAAATTCATTTACCTTCGTGGCGGTTTTATTTTGCGGTAGAAGGGCAAAGGAGTTTTTTTGCCATGTTTTAAATTTGTTGTGGAAACAATTCTGTAGTACAGTTTGAGTACATTGGAAAAACATATTTATGGTGGAGAGGTCACCACAAAGATAAAACCACCGCAAACATTTTAAATTTACAGTACATACACATCATAAAAAAGGTATGCATGTAATTTGTCCCCCAAACAGGTTTGAAATATATTCAGAAAAACATTATTTTTCAATGATACAGCAAAGTAGAAGCCTTCTGTCACTGAAAATTCAGTTTAACGAAATTGATGTAAGTACAGCTGCAGGTAAATGGGAAAACAAAATCCATGTCCGTGTGTGCAGAGTTCATTAATGACTGTTCCATTACAATTTTTCAAGGACTTTCGTCCATATTTCCACTGATGGGGCCGGGGCAGGTTTTTTAGAAGATGACAACTTTGAAATAAGATGAATAGTGATTTAACTGGAAACTCAAAGGGAAAATGTGACCTTGGAGAAGATGAAGAGAACGGAATAGTAACTTCATTTATCTATTAACACCCTAGATGTCAACCTTGGTCTGAATAAAGAGACTATATCTATAAGCAGCATCAAGGCTGTAGATATACCTCCATTAAAACATGTTTCCAGGGTCTATTAAGGCCAAATTTGTTGCTAGGATAAAATGCAATGTAGCCTGGGGCAATCATAAACCAGAGACTTAGTAGTAAGGATTGCAGATAAAGCATTTGATTATATTTTCTCCCTATCACAGCTTTGAATTTTCTTCAATTCTGGGATGGAAATTTGCTTGTTGGGACAGGCCCTGTCTGTCCAAAATATCTGAACTTTATGACATGAAATTAATGATAATGTATTCATGGTTCAGCTTTAAATGGCAGATTTAACCCATAAGATTAACAATATGGGCTCTCAAACAAAAATTGAGGCTGAAGAAAATTTATAGTTTATTAAGTACATGTAATAGGTAATATATGTAGCAGAACTGTCTCCAACAAACTAAACAACATTCCATGCATTATTACATGTATGTCAAGTCCTCCCATTTCTTAATGTTTTCCTCCAAAGCCCGGATATCATTTTCTCTGCATATCAAATACATGTCTCATGTTACCAGGACCTGTCCCTCCCACCATCCTGGATCCCGGGATAGAAATTTGCTTGTTGGGCAGACAAAAATTTCACCCCATCTGTCCCTGTGGAGCCCGGATAAAATCTGACGTCCATGACATGAAAATATTCTCCACAATTGCATATTTTTGACCCTCGCCGTCTCAACAAAAAACTTATCGAAATACTGAGTGCGGGACAGATAGAAATTTAGTGCAAAGACAAACCTGAACAATTACTGGTGAAACTTAATGACATTTCACACAGGCATATATACATGTAGGCAAATAGTAGTCAAGTCCACTGAACACACTCATTCAAGCCAAAAACAACACACAAGGTGAAACTAGTCTGGGTGTGGGCTCGAATAAATTTCTAAACGGGAACTATGCGGCTACAGCGTCTTTTCTGAGGATGTGGCTTGAGCGTGTAATGAATAAAAATAAATGTGGCTTGAGTGTGTACAGTTGTCCACTATTATTTGCCTACTGACGTTTCATACAGTGACTATTGAGCTGAGTCTTCCCATTTCTGAAGGGCTTCCTCCAAAGCTGGGACATCGACTCTGTGCTTCATCAGGAACTGGCCATTGAAGTGGAAGACAGGAATCTCGTATCTGTACTGCTGGAACCACTGCTTGTTGTCTGGCTTTGTGATGTCCACTTCTTCAAGTTTAAACTGGAGAAAACGGACGAAGAGAAAGTGTAACCTCCATCACATAGGGTTTAACATAACTCCGCCTCTTTGAAAAACAGTAGGTTTGAGAGATCTCTAGTGCAGCACCCCCCAGGTATGCACAGTTTAGATGTACAGGAGTGCATTATACTGGGGGACGTTGTGTTGAAGATCTGATGGGACATATCTTTTGAGGCTGGTGGAATTATGTACCCTGGTGGAAATATGTTAGTACAATAGTAGATGATACATGAAGGCATATTACATATGACTACAAAAGGACAGGTGGCTCATATATCAGGGATGTCTCCAGGACCTGTCCCTTTGACCCTGGATGGAAATTTGCTTTTGGGACAGAAAACAATTTTCACCTGTTCGTCCAAAAAGTCTGAACTTCCTGACATGAAATTGATGAAAAAATATTTTTGTGAGCTTAAAATGAATGATTTATTTATTTAACAACAAATATCAGCAACATGGGCTCATGAAACTTTGTCAACATCGCCCCCTGTCTTGTTAGGAGTGAACTGCAGCACCTCAGGGTTTAGGAAAAATTTGGGGATGATAAAAATTTCAATCATCATTCAAGGTAATAAATTCACGTAACGTTGATGATAGGCCTGGGGCAACATTATAATTAAGCATACAAACATACAGAGTTTGTCATTTGTACACAACAGATGATTAGCTGAGTGTCTGTGTACTTACCCTGTGTCTGTATGGAATTAAAACTTCCTTAGCGTCATCACACAGAGGACACACCTCCTACAAGAGAAAAAAGAGTGTTGCTACGCAACTCAGTACTTTTAAGTAATAGTCCATATAAATAAGACGCCTGGTAAAACATCATAAGGACCCACGCACTGTATCAGACATTAGGACATTAGAACATGGATGTGCAATGCTCTAAACTCTTTTTTAAGGTAATGGAATGCCAAAAGTTTGAAATCACATATTTACTTTTGTATACAGGGTCAGGACGGGAAGAGTTTTTCTTGTTGAATACAGTCTGGAGATTGGGTGGCCGCCATGTCGGACTGCCCACAATGCACCCTGCAACACTCGCCTTTGGATGATCATATCTGAAAGGGAGAAGAAGTGCAAGACCATATAATACTGTAAATCTTGAAACTTCTGCAGTGGTTTTACTCTCATGGTTTTTATGATGACATCTCCACCACAAACTTACAAGATGTAAGTGAACAACTCCGAAGATTCATAGACAAAGATGTTAAATAACTTGGGCGTTACCAACAAAACAAAACAAGGAGCGGTCTAAACTGGAATAACTCTTACCTGACCGTAAACTCTTCTCTACTCTAATTAAATGCTATGGAGAGTATATTGCATTGGTACATATAAACAAATCTTCGTACATATAATGTTACAAGTGGTACTACGGTACCTTCTCCTGACCTTTTTCTATATGCATGCACAATCCTCTGGCAAAACTTAGAAACTGGTAAATAAGAATCAAATAATAATAGATGAACATTTTAGCTATATTTTATCTTAACCTCCTTGATTTTATCAACACACAGGGATTTCAGTGTTTTCCTAAAAAAATATAATAAATCTTTGACAAATCTAGGCTGGCAACTACATGAGACTTAAAGTAATGTTCCAATGTAGCTTACTGATGATCTGTGAAGCTTGTAGTCGTTAATATAGCCACAGAAGTTCAAACCACAACATCACATGTGCACAGCCTCAAACAGCTGATTCATGACCTCCAACCTCCGACCTGGGGTCATTCCCGACAAAATGTCGGCCGATCGGGTCGGTTCCAATTTCGGTACAGACAACAGTCGTCTGTTGCCCCGGTTTGTGACCTAGCTGAGGGTTATTTCTCACGGACACAACACGGACAACACCGGCAAGGTGATGGTGAACATTTCTGTAGACTTTGGGTCCAACTGTTGGTCGGTTTCGTAGGTAAAACTGTTGGCATGCGGCGAGATAGCGCGAGTGTTGACAAAAACTGTCGCATCATCTAAAGTTAGAAAGAGGTGAAGGCTAGAACCATTGGGTCAGAATTTGGTCAACAACACGGAGAAAATGAACTTTGCAAATTTCTCAGGGTACATATGCCGTTAGGAAGGTGATTCATAATTAAATCATTGATATGAAATGTCCCTTGACCCAGACATTTGAAAGTAAGAGTTTGTACATTTTTGTCAGGGTGTGGGAGGGGAGCGTCTGTGGCCTACAGCTAAAAAGTAGGCGGGTTATAACCAAGGTATAACTTTGTTTTGTTGTAATGTTTGTTCCTGGTTTCCTTGAAAAATCTTGTGTCTTCGGAATCCTTAGTTTTAAGAAATATAAGTAGTTTTTAGCCATTAGGATTACGATATAGATATACTAGTAACTACCTATTATGGTTACTTAACTTTATATGGAAATTTGAACGACTAGCAAGGGCTCGCAAGGGCTAAGGGGAGTCAAGACAGCACAGCAAAGAAAAAGATAAGAAAAAAAAATTATCAGTCATTGGATAAAACAGAGAAAAAAACAGCTACCGTCAAACTTGTCCTGTGCTTTGTTTCCCATAGAACAACAATTGTAAGACTGTGGATGTCATATGTGTAGAGATAACACTAGAATTTAGGAAATGTAGAAGGCTACATCAAGATTATGTAACGTATGCTTTCAGACAACCTGTGTTTGCACCGACTTGGTTACTTTACTTTCATACATGAATGGTCTTGCCATCCTTGATACATTTGTTACGACTTTGAATAAGCTGCTGTGACAGACAAAGATCACAATCTATTTTCAATCTCCGTGCTGTAATCTAGGTAAATAGTAAGGACAACTTCAAGCCAACCATACACACTCACGCCACATCTTCAGAAAAGATACTGGTAGCCGCGTATAGTTCCCGTTTAGAATTTTATTCGAGCCCACACCGACATGTTTCGCCTGTGTGTGGCTTTCTCAAGGATCAAGGCTCGAATGCTGTAATCTAGTTTGACCTTAAAAAATAACATGCAAGATGTTGCTGCAAAAGTCTCATGTTATAACTGGATATGCGAACTAGCCATATGCTTGTGACAAAATCCAATACATGAAATCATAATGTCTTTACATTTTTTTGATGTCCTTTTATAACACAAGACTTAGTACTTCTTTGAGCACATGCACAGTACAATAGTGTGGCAGTGGCACTACTACTAAGTACTATGACTACTCATAAATTGTACTGCAATTATGACTACTACTTTATCTCTGCACATTCCGTTGGTATTTTTAGTTATTCCAATAAGGGAGGTTAGCTGGAACCCCCTTAGCTTGCTCTAATCAACTTAGATCAGCTCGGAACCTAATTACCCAATTATCTGTCTATCCCAATTTCTCTGTGAGTATCTGAATGATCTGCTGACTGTTAAAACATGACAGAATGATTGCTCTTTAATTGAGATCTACCGTTGTGGTTAGAAAGAAAACTATGGGAGCTAAGGAAGCTTGCAATGAACTGGACCAAGTGGAAACATTTGAAGAAGGACTGATTGCAGCTGCAGGGTGTTCAGACTACTGCAGCAGCAGAACACAGTGGACTTGAAGTTCTACTACTGTAACATCTGTGACTCAAAATGATAATGTATCTATATAGTATGAAGAATGTTAAACTGAGTACATTTTTCTTCATGCTAACAGTAACAGGAAGCAGTAATAGCTCAGTAGTCCCTGTAAGCTGCTACAAATATGGCAGTGAATCCACCAGTGAAGTTAAAGTGGATGAAGCCCCAAATGTGGTCCCATTGAACAGATAACCCTTATATGTAGAAGTGGCCTTGACCCTAGATGGACAGTGGGTCAAATTGCACCGTATGACCCCTAGAACCCCACCGGCTTTACTAGTGGCGTGGTTGATATGGGTGTCCCACCACAAATTGTCGGACAGTTGTACTCCAAGATAGGGGTGGGACTTAACACCAGTAAGGGCTTCTCCACAGAGGGAGTACTGGGTTAGGCTGAGGTATTTTTTGCGGGTGATATGAAGGATGTGACATTTAGAGGGATCAAACGACATGAGCCAACGATTTTGCCATTCTGATAACGCATCGAGATCAGACATCTATTATATGAAGAATGTCAAACTGAACACATTTTCTTCTTGCTAACAGGAACAAGTAAGAGATCAGTAGCCCCCGTAAGCTGCCACCATGGCGGTGAACCCTCCGGTGAAGCTGAAGTGGATGCAGCGCCAAAAAACAGATAATCCTTATGTAGTAGTGGTCTCTTGTACAGGTTTGACTGTATCTATAGTATGAAGAATGTCAAACTGAACAGTACATTATCTTTAAACTTTTTACAGGAACCAGTAAATTAGCAGTCCCTGTAAGCTGCCACCATGGCGGTGAACCCTCTGGTGAAGCTGAAGTGGATGCAGCACAAAAAAATGTATATGTAGAAGTGGTCACTTAGACAGGTTTCACTGTATCTGTTATATGAAGAATGTCAAACTCAACACATTTTTCTTCTTGCTAACACTAACAGGAACCAGTAACACATCAGCAGTCCCTATAAGCTGCCACCATGGCGGTGAATCCTCCAGTGAAGCTGAAGTGGAACCCACAGACCTATAACTCACAGACCTATAACTCAAATAGTATGAAGAATGTCAAACTGAACAGTACATTTTCTCCTTGCTAACAGGAAAAAGTCATAAATCAGCAGTCCCTGTAAGCTGCCACCATGGCGGTGAATCCACTGGTGAAGCTGAAGTGAATGGAGCACCAAAAAATCCTTATGAACATGTAGAAATGGTCACTTGTACAGGTTTGACTGTATCTATATGAAGAATGTCAAACTGAACATGTTTTCTCCTTGTCAACAGAAACCAGTAAGAGATCAGCAGTCCCTGTAGCTATAAGCTGCCACCATGGCAGTGAACCCTCCGGTGAAGCTGAAGTGGCTGGAGCACCTGAACACCTCCTGGGTGCTGGAGGACTGTGAGAGCATCGCCACGCGGGAGGGGGTCATCATGCTGTACGATCGCCTCGTCACAAACAAGGAGGTCATCCCCATACCCCAACAGGTAGGGAGATATTAGTAATACTGTATATGGTTTACCTGAAACATCATACAGGAACGAGAAGTTATTAGAATTGTATTCATCTTTCTTGGTAGTCCTTCAAGTCGAAGATGACTGTCAGTGTCTCTCACACAGGATGTGACCTCATGTTGCTTCTAAGTCCAAAACTTGAGGCACACAGCCATCCGCACTTCGCACATTGGTGGTCGGTATCAAATTGTATTACTTACTTAATTAATTCTCTTCGCTCCCATTGGAGAACAAGGCGCCAACAAACTCCAGCCCTTCCTGTCTTGGGCCATCTATCTGACTCCGTGCCATGTCCTCCTCGCAGCCTTCATGTCCCCTTCTACAGTTCTCCTCCAGGTCCCTAGAGGCCTGCCTCTCTTTCGTTTCCCTTGAGGATTCCATTTAAGGGCGACATGTGGGCATCTGGTTTTGACCATGCGGAGAATGTACTTATTGCCAAATATGTTATCTATACCTTTTTCTCACTAAACATCAAACCAAACTTACAATACTTTCAAAGTAAACTGAACCAAATATGCAAATCTATAATTTCAATGATGGTTATCCCATAGATGAATTGACAGATGACAGACAAACAATAAAATTGTTACTGCATTCTTCCTCTCTCTTGTTGTGTAGATTTGTGTATGTCTTGTATGGTGTATGTCACCTTTTTACTGAATAAATCTTTTTTTTTTAACTCCCTCAACAGGCTCTACATCTGAAGGGGCCGCAGCTTCCAGACTTCGAACGGGAGATTCTCTGTCAGGAGGAGCAGGAGCACTTCTTGAGAGCGCTCCTGAACAGCCAGCTCACGCTCGCCCGCAGCGTCTGCTCGGACTCCCCGTTTTCTTCCTCCCTCCGGAAGAGGCTCGTGGTGCTTCAGCGGATTTTCTACGCTGTGTCAAACAAATACCACGACAAAGAGAAGGTCAGTCAAGCTTTACTGTAAAAGCACCTTGGCAGACACAACTCTTGTAAGACACAAGGTAGCGTGCGTAGTCCAGTGGTTAGCAGCCCTGCCTCTGGAACTAGAAGTCTGGCTGTGTGGCTCACCCAACATGCACGCTACTGGAAAGGGTTGCAGTCTTTAGGACGGGACGTTAAGCTGTGGTCCACTGTTCATTGTGCTTGTTGAAAGGAGCTAGGGGAATTTCCCTGGCACAACGAACCTGTAAATACTGTACATAGCGTCTGTCCTCTCTGTCACGACCAGTGGAATAATAGCTCTTCTACAGTGAGCTAAACTGTTCGAGATCACTTTCACTCTCACTGTTAACTGAATTGTGTTACTAGTAGATTTTTTACATGTCTAAAGGAGTACAATTGTATGAGCGTGTAAGCATTACAGTTCTTTAGATAAGATTTTCATCAAAATTTTCATATTTAAGAACTTATCACACTCACAGTTGTTCCCTGTGGTGTGGAGGTTAGACTTGCTTTTAAAAAGTTTCCTTCAGATGGACAATGGCAAAAGCGTACAAACAAGGCTTTGTAAGTTTCTTAAAGGTCTCATAACAAAGGAGTCGCTGTGTCTTAGGTTCGGCAGCAGCAGCAGACTCAAGAGACACAGGCGGGCGTCAACAGCGAGAAGTCCAGCGGGGAGAAAACACGCACGGGAAATGACGCCCTGATCGAGATGGGCGTGCGGACCGGCCTCAGCCTTCTGTTCGCGCTTCTACGACAAAGCTGGCTCCAGACTTCGCCAGGCGGAAACCTCTCCCTTTGCAACGACGTCATACAAACTGCCATGGATGTCGTCAGCTCCCTGCCACCGCTGTCACTAGCTAATGAGACTAAGATGCCTCCGATGGGACTTGACTGTCTCAAACAGGTAACTGTAACTTCCGAAAATAATTTCATCAGGTTGGTAGAACATAGGATATTTGGAGTTTCTTTTATCACAACCAGGAATCTCACCTGCTGACGTTTCAGTGTCTGTCAGAAACCTTCTTTAGAGCTTCGGCTACTTATACTTCACCTACATCGGCTACTTATAGCAACGAGAAGCAGTACTCCAGTCAGAAGTTCTGAAGAATATGTCTGACAGACACTGAAACGTCAGCAGGTGTGATTCTTGGTTGTGTCAAAAGAAACTCCAAATATCCTAGGTAACTGTAACATCTTCGATATAGTCCACAATTTCATTCACAGTACAGGTAGATTCTCGTAATTGATAGATCACCAACTTGTCTTGTTTACATTCATTTTTCCTTCATCCACTTATTTATGTATGTATGTTGATATTGTATGACACTTTTGTCTTGTCTTATTTTTATGTTTTTGAGTAGAAGGCTTGATAAATATTCTTTATTTGCAAATTCATGGCCGTAGGCTCATTGCAAGAGTGCAAACGATAAAAAGCAACAGGATTCTATTCTATACATCTAACTAATGTTTCTACATACATTACTGATTACTGATATACGCAATTGTGCATTTTGCCTGATACTCATAAAATATCTGTGAATAAAATGAAACTAAACAGGTGACAGAGTTTCTGAAGAGCGTGACGATGCCCACCTCGGGTGCAGACAGTCTTGGGAAGAGGCTCGCTGCAGAGCTGCTCCTGGGGCTGGCGTCTCAGAGGGGCTCGCTGCGGTACCTGCTGGACTGGATAGAGATGGCTCTGGCCGCGTCAGCAGCTCTGGGAACACAGGTGTTTCTTTGTTTGTTTTTGTTTGTTTTTGTTTGTTTTTGTTTCATATAACTGGTAAACTGGCTTCAGGCGGAACATACCAGTTTTGTACCATAGGTACAGTAGCTGTGTAGGACAGGACTGTAGCAGAAGGTTAGATTTGATCCACTCACACTGGGATGGACCCCCAATAAGAGTAATATTTTCGATACGTGTGGTGGGATCTTAAATGTGCTTATGATGTGGCTTTCTTTTACACGAGCCTCTGTTTTTACTTCCCATCTTAGAGGACATCCCTAACTGAAGCTAGGTACTCATTGTCAAGTCAAGTGAGGAAATAGGTATTAAGTAGCCTCCACAGCAGGCTCTACCGGGCCCTTTTGGGGGGGCTTATAATACACTTTTTGCAGTTAGCCCGTAACCATCAGCCAGCCTGTAACCTACGGGCAAAATGGCTGCAAAAAGTGTATTATAAGCCAACCAAATAAGGCCCAGTAGAGCCTGCTATGGAGGCTAGGTATTAAGTGCCTTTCTCAAGGGCACAACACTGTTGCTTGCTAAGGATCCAATGTTCCAAACCCAGAATCTTAAGATTCTATGTCAATACCTGGTAGCCCTAACCACAAAACCAACTTGCCACCTTTCTATTTCCACAGGTGGAGAGAGAAGAGGACAGACTGGGTCAGATTTCACACGAGTTCTTCCAACAGATTCTGCAAGTAATGGAAACTTCTGTGGTAAGATGTTCTATAACATGGAGCCATAATATAGCGTTAATTTTCAAGTGGTCAAACTGTTAATTCTTTTTTTTTAGTTGATTTTTATTTGCTGTACTATGTACATTTATCTTTATTTACAGAGGAAGTTATGTTTTTATGTTTTTGAGTCAGTTTGACACTTGTTTGTCTGTTTGTTATTTGAGTAGCTGAAAAGACTGAAATGAACACTTTTGTTTTCTTGGCGGAGATTACATCTTCAGAATGCATGGCTTCATATTGATACAATATTTTCTACAGTGATTTTATCATTGATATTTTTCCACACAATTGAATATGTGTCTACCTAAGCTGACAATAAATAAAAGATGTGGTCGCCTTGATTTATAAAATCATATTTTTAACAAAAGTGATTGGTCCTTTATAGAGAAAGTATGGGGAGGAATCGGAATGTGTCCCATGTATAGAAAGGATGTTCTCGACAAGGATCACCTTATTGCAGCTACTGGTACATGTTTATGGACCATACACTGTTCATGTAATCTGGGCTTTTCCTAAAGAATGGTGCTTTGTACATGGTGGTGGCCTGGTACTAGTATCACCCTCTACCAGGCTCCAGAGGTGGCTGGAAAGAGTGGCCAGAGGAGTTACACTGGTTGATGAGTACAGGTGGCAAACTGTACTCATCAACCAGCTAACTCCTCTGGCCACTCTTTCCAGCCACCTCTGGAGCCTGGTAGAGGCTAGCCCGGTGTCCCTATTGTACATGTAGCTGCTGTGATCTTTCATCCTCTCTGTAAAGGAAACTCTGCGTTTGATAGGGTTGGACACTAGTCTAACATGCTGGTGTATATACAAAACATACCTACCAACATGATACTTCATGTAATCAATTCGGTCCTACAGTACCTCCTCTCACCTTTTCTTTTGTGGGTGTTTGTGGGTCCAAGGAGGTTCTTGGTGGTTTGAAATGTATGTGGGTTGAAATGTAATTGTGTCAGGAGTAATATATCCTACACTCTTCTCTCAGGGTGGCTCTGGAAATGACAAGAGAGATCACCAAATCACTGACATGAACAAAACAGAACAAGGGATGTTTCCCCTGTACCTGGCTGGGATGGTGCTGATGGAAGAGGTAAGGAACTTCCTTTCATTAATTGAGAAGTTTATTGCAAGTTCATGCCCGTGGGCTAATTACAAATACATGGTAAAAACATAGGGAAAAACATACATGCGTCAGTAAACTGTGTCTGACTTTGTTGTAACAATAGGCTACTGGTACTAAATATCCTCAGTCATTAATACCTTCAGGGCTCCAAATACTACAATACTACAATAAATAAAGACAATTCAAACTCTACAACTGGATAGAATTCGAAGGTTTATTTCTGGACGTTTCGAGTGACATCCATCACTCTTCTTCAGCGTCACTAAAATGACATATCATAGTGACACTGAAGAAGAGTGATTAATCTCCTAATTTTATCCAGCTGTAGAGTTTGAATTGTCTGTATTTATTGCATGAATGTACATGTATTGTTATATACTTTCACTTTGCTTGTTTGTTACATAAAGGTTCTATATTTGATCACTGTGGCAAGGACAAAAATATTACTTTTGGCAGTGGTTTTGAAATTTCTTTTTGATCTTGCTGTGTAAAAAAGAACAATAGTATATACATTTACAGCTGTACTTGTCATTGTCTTCACAGGTGGCTTGGCTGGCTTCCGACTACGCACGGTCCTGTGTGTGTCCCTCCCCGGTGCCCATCGATGACTCCAGCACCGGTGAAAACGGCAACATGGTGACCGAGAACAGCGAGGTGTACGTGTGGGGCAGCAACAGCAGCCATCAGCTGGCCGAGGGGAGCCAGGAGAAAATCCTCCAGCCAAAACTGTCTCCTGCATTTGCAAATGCTCAGACAGTAAGCTCCATTTTGAATGTATGTAGTTCATTTATTTATTTATCTATTGTTTGCCTCTGGCTTGACAGCCCATACACACACACACACACACACACACACACACACACACACACATACACACACACACTAACACTCACACACACACTAACACTCACACACACACACACACACACACTAACACTCACACACACACACACACACACACACACACACTCACACACACACACACACACACACACTAACACACACACTAACACTCACACACACACACTAACACTCACACACACACACACTAACACTCACACACACACACACACACACTCTCACACACACACACACACACTCACACACACACACTCACACACACACACACTCACACACACACACACACACAGCACTTTCACACATCTAAAAAAACACAAAAATATGTACAGGTATCTACAATAACCACATAAAACCAACACTATTGTTTATCAACATTCTGCCAAACCTATATCCTCAGTCATTCTTTCCTTGAGTTTCAGTGACTTGTATGATCTGGTGTATCTCAACCTGTATGATATGTGTGCACAGCTAATCTTCATGATTTTGTCTATTCTCAGAGCAGGAAAACCAGAGGTAACAGGCTTTGTTTGCTGTGTCATCACTTTTACACTCTTTTTCAGTCAAAAGGATGTTCCTGCCTGGAGGGAAATCGCTGTGACTCTTTTATGCTAATTTCATCTTTTATAGCCTTGTGTTTTCCAGCCCCATCTAGGACTGTGTTCAACATATGACAAATGTCAAAACAAGTGATACTAATATCCCTTACTAACAGCCCCCAGAAGATGGGACACACTTGAAGAAATTCTGTCACCCCACTAGCTTTAGATCCCTTGTTTGTTTTTTCTTCAATGAACCACTTTATTTATTGAGTTTTCTATGTCAGCATGTGTCAGCATTTCTACTAGTAAATGGCTGTGGCATATAGATATTTTCAATTATATAGATATGATTATCACTGTTAAAAACACTCATTTTGAAATGTTATTCTACATGCAGATTAAGCCGATCTATTTATTTAATCATCGATTTATTTTGTATTTTGCTTATTTTATATTTATTTCTTTACTTACATTAAGTGTTTATTTATTCTAATGAATGTATTTTGAAGATTTATTTATTTATAGTCATTCATGTAATCATTTGTTTATTTCTTTGTTCAAGTCAAGTGAAATCAAAGCCTTTATTTATTTGCTGAAGGCGATCTTACTGTTGAGTACATGTACTAGTAACCCTCCCTGTTTTGATTGACAGATCGAGGCTGGACAGTACTGCACGTTTGTCGTGTATAACGACGGCACGGTACGGGCCTGTGGGAAGGGCAGCTACGGCCGGCTCGGCCTCGGGGACTCCAACAACCAGACAACGCTCAAGAAACTCAACTTCGACCACCGCTACGTCATCAGGAAGATCTCGTCCTCCAAGGGTTTGTTTGTTTTTTGAGCCTTTTTTTTAATTATTTTTTTTTATTATTCATTTTCCATCCAACAACATAAACAACACAGTCAGTAGTTCAGTAACATAAATAAGTGTAATATACAAATTGACATCAGTAAAAACTTGTCATATAGAAACAGTGTCATATAAAACAAAACTTTCTCCGTCCAGTAACAAGTGTCATATACAAAAGAGCCTAGTTTGCTAATTCATGGAAACTCCAATCGGTCTGCAGACCACTTTTCATTCAGGTCATGAGGGAGGAGGTAAGGGTCAGATAGAATATTTCTACAGCAAAGATCCAAATTACATGATTTTAAGGCCCCAGCTTGGACATGTTGGAAGGGATTGCATTCGTCATTTTGGATTGTGACGTAAAGCCAGCGGCCCCATGTATGAGGGAACTTTGGGTGTAAGCTTCAAGCATCAAATCTCTGCACGTAAAAAAGCCCAATACACTTATCGAGAAGAGTAGGGGTGACCCGGTGTGCTTGGCCCAAAAACGTGAGCCGTGGTAAAGCCACATTGCACTACCACTATAGCTACTTGAAAAAGTATAATGCTTCACTTCAATTGAGGATGACTGCTTTACCTTTACCTTTAGTTAATGAAAAACTCATTTCAGCCTCAAATCCTGGGGACAGGACATCTCGGTTGGGCTGCATCAGTCTTTTGGAAGGGACGTAAAATTTAGGTTCAGCGTTTGAGGATGTACCTTGAGCATATTAAAGGGGAAGGGCTAGCAACCACTGTAAGAATATACTGTACCCTGCTACTGAAGCAGCAAGGAAACTTACTGTCCTATGTGCCACTATAGGCACTACAAGGGTCTGAACAAACAAATGAAATTTATAGATATGTACATGTAGTCCTATTAAATCTCTAAACATTATCCCTTCAGAGAAGTTGTTCCCTCCCTATCCCCTTGGCAGTTAGCTATAAATATGCAGGCCTAATAGTCCTATGAACATGTATCCATCCAGGTTCTGACGGACACACACTAGCGCTGACTGCTGATGGTGAGGTGTTCAGCTGGGGGGATGGAGACTACGGGAAGCTGGGCCACGGGAACAGCTCCACACAGAAGTACCCAAAACAGATACAGGGAGCTCTTCAGGGAAAGGTGAGAGTTTAATTCCCTCCCATATGGTATATAGGGTGCACCCATCTCCGTTTCCATAGCCCCTGGGCCACACAGTTGTAGAAGCACCACAGCATGGTGCTAGCCCATTGTGTGTTCAACTTCCATACTCTTTCCCTGGAAGTGCTGAGTACTAAGAAGAGAATGTATGCATGTCTGATTTTTGTAGTCTTCAGTATGACCTGGTCAGGGATCAAACCTGTGGCCACCTGCGTGCAAAGGTACAAAATTATCTGATGTGTTAAAATAATTGGCTTTTTCCTTGAACTATCGTAGAGTGGCAGTTGTTGGCAGTTGTTGCCATGAAGTACTGTGGGGGCATCCTCACTAGATAGCTTTTAACTAAAGAATGATGGCAGTCAGATGTGCAAAGGTTAGGTGTGACAGGTCGTTCAGTGTAATATAACCAGCTGCTGCCGCGCCGGGTGCCTGTGAAGCTGGTGTGTTACGCTAAAGGCCAGTTATGCTGGCTATACAGATACAAAAGCTGGCCATGGTGTGTTATGCTAAAGGACACTTATACTGGCTATACAGATACAGATACAGAAGCTGGTGTATTACGCTGAAGGGCAGTTATACCAGCAATCCCGATATAGATACAGATTCATGTACTTAAGCAAACATTGTGTTGACTGTCTCTCCTCTCTCCCCAGGTTGTGAAGAGCATCTCTGCCGGCTATCGCCACAGTGCAGCAGTAACAGAAGATGGGGAACTGTTTACGTGGGGGGAGGGTGACTACGGGCGGCTGGGACACGGCGACAGTAACAGTAAGAACCTCCCCACGCTGGTGAAGGACATCACCAACGCAGGCCAGGTCGTCTGCGGCAGCTCTCACACCATCGTCGTGTCCCAGGACGGCAGGACTGTCTGGTCGTTCGGAGGAGGCGACAACGGTAAGGCCCTGGGATCTTCTTTTGTCACCCTCAATTGAGGTGAAGCCTGATGTTTTGCTAACCCCTACATAATCTGAGTGCAGGTCAGAGTTTTTTGGAAAGTGAAATTGACATGATCATTTCAGTGATTTGAAGGGAAAATAACTTTTTTCAATTTCTTGAATCTCCCGGTACCTTGCCAGAAAGTCACCCTAAGAAACTGTGAAAAATGAAAATAATTTTGGCTAATGTCAAACCCAAATGTAGAAATATTATCTACATGTGACAGGCTCATTTATCACACTATTTCACCTCAGAGGGCCGAAACATACCACCAAAGATATACTGTAATACAGGCATAGTAACAACTTTAGCCTCGTTTTGGTGATAGCCACCAAAATTAAAAAGAGGTCTATTTTAAGATTTTGAAGATGGCATATCCTTGTTTAATACAGCATTCTGAATGATATGTTTGTGACATCATCTTGTTTGTGTCCTCCAGGTAAACTAGGCCATGGAGACACTAACAGGGTGTACAAACCCAAGGTGATCGAGGCCCTTGTGGGGCTGTACATCAGGAAGGTGTGCTGCGGCAGCCAGTCATCGCTCGCACTCACATCCACTGGACAGGTAGGTTCTTCTTCTTCTTTCTTACTGCTGAGCTCCATAGAAATGGGACAGCAATAGTTATGAATGTGTAAGTTACAATACAAGTGACCGGTATAAGTAAATGTAAGAATGTAAAGTATAAGACTATAAGGAACAACATAGGCACCTGATTTTGTGTGTGCAAAGGACTTTTCAGGCTAAAACAAGTAAAAGGAATCAGCAAGTGTGTACCAATTAAGGGTCATGACTTGTATTTTTCTGAAGCAAAGTTGAACTTTAATTTCCAATGTAAAAATTGGACCTACCCAACTTTTCAACTGTCCAACTCCAGTCTTTGCCAAGGAATGAAGAATCTACCTCTTCTGTGACGTCACGTTATGCAGATAGAGAAGTTGCAGAAAGTTTACTGCATCCCCCATCTCTGTTAAGGGATAGTTGTAAGGCTCTGATGTAAATGGCTTCTTTCACTCCTCGTGCAAATGTATTTCAACTCTTAATGTCACCAGATGAGTACTTTTGAAATTACATTATATCATTGTATCTTTCTTTACCAAAGTTGTGTCTTACTTCTCCCACTGCAGTTGTTTGCCTGGGGGTGTGGAGCCTGCCTGGGCTGTGGGTCACCCGAGTCCACCGCCCTCCGACCCAAGCTGGTGGAAGAACTGGCCAACACCAGGATAGTTGATGTGGCCTGTGGGGACAGCCATTGTCTGGCCCTCACTCATGGTAAGGACAAGTTTCTACCTCCACCCTAACCCTACATCCACCCTAACCCCCAACCTGAACCCTACCCTAATCCTAACCCTACCCCCAACCCTAACCCTACCCCCAAACCCTAACCCTACCCCCAACCCTAACCCTACCCCCAAACCCTAACCCTAACCCTACCCCCAACCCTAACCCTACCCTAACCCCCCACCCTAACCCACTACCAGGATAGTCGATGTGGCCTGTGGGGACAGCCATTGTCTGGCCCTCACTCATGGTAAGGACAAGCTTTGGGCTATTTTCTAAAAGACCACATTTTTATGAGGGCACTACTGTTGTTACCTCTCACTGCAGCTAGGTGTCCCTGCTGCAGTCTGAAGAATGCAGTCCCAAATGTGACTGAGTTTGTATCCCCCTCGTGATCATCATATTTGGGACTGCATTCTTCACACTGCAGCAGCAACACCTAGCTGCAGTGTAAAGTAGAACCAGTTAGTATTGCCCCCTGAGGAAGGTGACAGACGGTCACCGAAATGTCAACTGATGATTATGTACCGGCTATGTGTAAAGAACTTTGTTTTCCAGTGATTATCCTGGTGGAACTAATCACAAGAGTTGTTTTCCTCAGACAATGAAGTGTATGCATGGGGCAACAATGCCATGGGCCAGTGTGTTACAATGCAGGGAAGTTGTACCAGTTATATGCAGATACAGATACAGATATAGTATCAGTCATAAATGCTGATATCTCCTCTGCAAACTTTATTAAGCGTTCCTCTTCTTCTTCTTGTCAGACAATGAAGTTTACGCATGGGGCAACAATGCCATGGGCCAGTGTGGACAGGGCCACTCCCAAAGCCCCATCACTAAGCCTAAGAAGGTGGTTGGCCTGGATGGAGTCACTGTGCACCAGATTTCTGCAGGCACCTCCCACAGTCTAGCATGGACAGCCCTGCCTACTGATAGGTAAGCTGTTCAAATGAAAGCTCATTTCTGAAAGTAGTTGACATTGTAAAAATTTCAAATGCTATTTCTGTACACGCTTACAAATAGGTTAACAAATACAACAAGATTTTCCAATGTCTCATTTAATTGTAGTAATTACATGTGTCCCTTGATCACTTCTTGTCACTCTACGATGAGCATGACTATGGAAAATGTATAACTGCGAAAACAAGTAGGCTCCAACTAAAGTACATCTGAACAACTGCAACAATGCTCATTAGAATCTAGAAACAATGTCTCCCTCCCATGTGAAATGTACAATAAAAGAGGTGCCCAAATCAAAATTGATGCAAAAAAACAGTCCGTCTGCGTTGGTAGAAATCATATAATTTCCAACATAAACATTGGACTTACCCATGACAACATACTATCATTGCAAACACAATTTCACCTCCTAAACAGGTACATGACAACCAGCATTTCATTGAGATTACAATTCCTGATCCTACAGGCAGGTGGTTGCGTGGCATCGGCCGTTCTGTGTGGACCTGCAGGAGAGCACCTTCACCCACCTGCGGATGTTCCTGGAGCGGTACTGCGACGGCTTCGACAGCCCCAACCCTCCTCCTCCCTTCCCAACATCCAAGTAAGTACCACAGCCCCGACCCTCCTCCTCCCTTCCCAACATCCAAGTAAGTACCACAGCCCCAACCCTCCTCCTCCCTTCCCAACATCCAAGTAAGTACCACAGCCCCAACCCCCCTCCTCCCTTCCCAACATCCAAGTAAGTACCACAGTCCCAACCCTCCTCCTCCCTTCCCAACATCCAAGTAAGTACCACAGTCCCAACCCCCTCCTCCCTTCCCAACATCCAAGTAAGTACCACAGCCCCAACCCCCCTCCTCCCTTCCCAACATCCAAGTAAGTACCACAGCCCCAACCCCCCTCCTCCCTTCCCAACATCCAAGTAAGTACCACAGTCCCAACCCTCCTCCTCCCTTCCCAACATCCAAGTAAGTACCACAGTCCCAACCCCCTCCTCCCTTCCCAACATCCAAGTAAGTACCACAGCCCCAACCCCCCTCCTCCCTTCCCAACATCCAAGTAAGTACCACAGCCCCAACCCCCCTCCTCCCTTCCCAACATCCAAGTAAGTACCACAGCCCCAACCCCCCTCCTCCCTTCCCAACATCCAAGTAAGAAATTAGGGGTCGGTTTGTAGACTTCTTAGTAAGCTCTACAACTACTGAGAGGTGGCTCACATGACTACAATCAGAACTGATATGCAAAAAGCACATTATAAGCCCTCAGAGAGCCCCACTTGTGTAGCCTGCTAAGAAGGCTATTAGAATGCCATTAACAGACAGTGTTGGAAATCTTCTTGATTACAAGGAGTGTTGTTGCAAGCTCTCCAGCTTTTATAAAAAGGAAAATGTTGACATTAGATGAAAAGGTAAAATTGATTTGCAAATGTGCAGGAGCATCGGGAGCTTGAGAAAAATTCTGATTTTTGTTTCTACATCTGCTTGGAGATTACCAAACTTTACAAACCTGTGCTTTTTCTACATAGTGTCTGTCTATTTTACCTTCTTTAAATCCATGTGTTTCCTGCCGCACTACAGAGAGCACCACCACTTTGTTCTGCTGTGCCTGAAGCTGTATGAGTGTTGTACCAGACCTTACCTGCAGCTGTATGAGTGTTGTACCAGACCTTACCCCCTGTGTTTTCCTACAGAGAGCACCACCACTTTGTGCTGCTGTGCTACAGCTGTATGATTGTTGTACCAGACCTTACCTGAAGCTGTATGAGTGTTGTACCAGACCTTACCCCATGTGTTTCCCCACAGAGAGCACCACCACTTTGTTCTGCTGTGCCTGAAGCTGTATGAGTGTTGTACCAGACCTTACCTGAAGCTGTATGAGTGTTGTACCAGACCTTACCCCCTGTGTTTTCCTACAGAGAGCACCACCACTTTGTGCTGCTGTGCTACAGCTGTATGAGTGTTGTACCAGACCTTACCTGAAGCTGTATGAGTGTTGTACCAGACCTTACCCCCTGTGTTTTCCTACAGAGAGCACCACCACTTTGTGCTGCTGTGCTACAGCTGTATGATTGTTGTACCAGACCTTACCTGAAGCTGTATGAGTGTTGTACCAGACCTTACCCCATGTGTTTCCCCACAGAGAGCACCACCACTTTGTTCTGCTGTGCCTGAAGCTGTATGAGTGTTGTACCAGACCTTACCTGAAGCTGTATGAGTGTTGTACCAGACCTTACCCCCTGTGTTTTCCTACAGAGAGCACCACCACTTTGTGCTGCTGTGCTACAGCTGTATGAGTGTTGTACCAGACCTTACCTGCAGCTGTATGAGTGTTGTACCAGACCTTACCCCCTGTGTTCTCCCCTACAGAGAGCACCACCACTTTGTGCTGCTGTGCCTGAAGCTGCTGTGCACCCATCTGCAGCTGGCGCTGGCGGGCGGGGTGGCCACCACCATCCTGGGCAGCCAGGCCAGGCCGCTGAGACACCTGCTCTTCAGACTCATGGACTCCTCCACCCCTAACTCCATACAGGAGGTACGGAATTTAACCTCTAGCACTCCGAAGTAGCCGTTTGGCACCCAATTCCGAAGGTGTTGTCCGTGTAACGGATATATCGATCCTGCTGCCAACACCTGTCAGATCTCATTCTGTGAATCTTGATGAATAAATAAATGAATTCCCTATTGGTTACAGAGTTAGACAGCAGGGAGAAGGTTAAAGTTAAAGTCACCCGGGCGTCTTGGTTATATGCATATGGGTGGGTGCCATCTCCATGTCTATAGCCCTTGGGCCACACATCTGTGCGGTCACTACAGCAGGGGGTGAGTCCACTGAAAGTGTTATGGGTTTAACTCTTTCTCATAAGTGCTGAGTGCTAAGCAGAGAAAGCAGTCGGTACCAATTTTTAAGTCTTTGGCACTCACATGTGACTCTGAGCAGTCGATCAGAAGTTAATGGTGCGCTGTCTCTGTTAAGAGATGGTTGTAATGTGTGTAAATGCCCTCCTCTCTCCATGTCCAAACATGCTGCAGTACATGTGAAGTAAGCTAGAGGGCAGCTCTGAGCAGTTGGGTTGGTTGTTTCCAGGCTGTGAGTGAGACTGTCTGTGGGGGCACCCCTGCTTCTGCCACCCCTGTAGGTTCTTTAGGCACATAGAAGACATTTATTTTTACATAAGCCACAATGTAAAGAAATAACTCATAAGTAAAACCTTTTGTGGTTGTTTCCAGGCTGTAAGTGAGACCCTGTCCGTGGGGGCTCCCCTACTTCTGCCACCCCTGAGGGAAAGAATGGAGCTTCTCCACCAACTACTGCCTCAGGGTCCAGCCAGATGGGAGTCTCTCTCCAAGGGACAGGTATGTAAAACTGCAAAGTTACATCTATTACCTTAACCAGGAAGGTTATGTTCTTGAATGTGTTCGTTTGTTTGTGATCAGCAATACGCGAGAAGTTGTGGATGGATCTTTATGATATTTAGTCTGTTGGTAGGTGTTGGCAAAATAGAGAAATGATTAGATTATGGGCCCCCTGACGGTTTTCTTTGGTACTGCAGGAGAACTTCCGGTTTTCATATCTCTTGTTCTGGACATGCCATGGTCATGAATTTTGGGTTGCAGATAGCTTTTGTTTATTAATATTATCAACGATATTTCAAAATCATAATTAAAATTTAAACTTAATCATAATTATGATTTCATTATCAATCATAATTAGATTATAATCATTTTTATCATCCTCTGCAGAGGATGCAGCTGGGCATCATCCTGACCAGTCTACAGGACAACACGCACGTCGCCTCGCTGCTGGGGTTCTCCGCCCCCCTGGACATGGAGACCCCCACCCCCAGGGGAGGCACCCCCGCCGTCCCCGACACCCACCTGGCTGAGATGCTGATGAAGACACTCCTAAGAAACCTCGGCTTCCACACGGTAAGAAACCACTTCTTCGCACTCTTTCACATTACCGGTAAACACGGTAACAGGAGGCTGTTGTGCCCTGATGTCTTGATGGTCGTTTATATCCAGTTAACGATGCAGTTTTGGATCTGGGCTGAGATTCCTTATTCCTGTGCTGAGTTGTACAACATAGTCGTGGTACAAGTTACTTAGAAGTGATGCAAGTTTCCTAGGTCACAATCTATATGCCTGATGATAGAGACTCTACAATTAAGTAAAAGCTTCTTATGCGGCAGTGAGATGTACCTTCTGAGAAAGGCATTGCAGATGGTACATGTATTATCTTCGAAATTAACACCGCCTTTAGATGTAACCTGTTCTTTCACTAGGGAACACCCCTAAGATAGAGTCAAGCGCCTAGTTACATGCACTGCGCCATTATTGCTGCGATTTCAGGTGCAGAATGATGGACTGTGTGTGAGACTGTATCTTTGAAGTTAGTAAAAATAGGGTCTGCAGCTTGTGTTATGTCGTATGGTAGTGAGTTCCAGTCCGTTACTGTCTGTGGAACTCACCAGTTTTGTACAGTGGCTACAAGCGTCATGCTTCGTCCTCAGTCTGAGGTTCGACCGCTTTTAGTTATTCTACCCTGGTCACTCAGTCTGCATATGTCTACTCTAGATGGGTAGGTTGGATTCCTGAGGGACCTGTTTGTTGTGATTGCTTTGTCAGACCATCACTTTGGCGTTAGCTATGTGGCTGCTTGGTTGGTTGATAAGTCAGTCAAGTTGAAATCAGGAGTCAGTTTGTAGACCCCTTAGCAGGCTCTACAAGTACCGAAAGGTGGCTCACAAGAAGCCGAGTACAATCAGATTTGATATAATGCAAAAAGCACATTATAAGCCCCCAAAGACCCCACTTGTAGAGCCTGCTAAGAAGGCTATCAGAATGCCACTAACAGATAGTGGAAATCTTCTTGATTACAAGCAGTGTTATTGGAAGTTCTTTTAAGCCCGCCATAGGCTTTTGTAAAAAGGAGGAAGTCATCTTGGAACAGGGCAGTCTCTAGCTTTGATTTTTTTACCTCATGTTGTTAATTTTCGCTGTTAAATCTGTCATTTTTAAGTTTAGGAAAATACATTTTCATAAATTTCATATTTTCAAGTTCAGATTTTTTGACGGATGAAGTGAATTTTTTTCTATATCAACAAGCAAATATCCGTCCTGGATGGAAGGACGGGTCTTTGAGACAGCCCTGCTTGGAGTCCTGAGAGTTTGTTGTGCTTGCGTGTAGGACTGTTAGCTAGGTGGCTGCTTGGATGGTTGATAGTCAGTTTGGACTGTTATAAATACAGGCATGCCGGAACAACAAACTCTGTACACACTTCTATATACACATGTCAGTCTCGCCTTGTCACATGGAGTCTCAAAAGGGTCAGTAGGTTAACCTTGGTATGTGTGACATATGGTTTATTATATACCCCAGTATTGAAGTTTGTGTGTGTGTGTGTACTGTCAACACTCTATGCTAAATTCAGGAAGGCAGCAGCAACGTAACATGTTATATTGGGCAGTATATTTTGTTCTGTTACACAGGATACAGCATATATCATATAAAATATATCCAAGTTGGTAAGTACAAGGTAAAGCAGTCATCCTCAATTGAGGTGAAGCTAGAATGGGTATATATACACTAAATACATGTAGATGGTAGCAGAAAGGAGAGACCAAAAATGAAGTCATCGGTTTAAATTAAAGGCCAAAATGTGTGCCATATCAATGTCATATGCATGTCATTGTACTGCATGTATGTGTGTGTGGCAGGGGAGTCTGTTCAAACTACTGGTACTGTTTTTGCTCTTGGTACTTAAAGTCTCATTCATGTTTTACTCCGAGTGGGTACCCTATAAGAGTACTGATCCCAAAAGTAGACGGCTGCATGAATGTGTGTTTAATACCCTTTTAGCCAGCCCAAGCGTCAAACTCATGAAATTTAAAGCGGATGAGAGATTGTGTGTTTTCTGGTAGTTGGCAAATCTTTTACAAGGTGTAAGGTAAATGTGCTCAACATAGAATAAATGACCTTGGAGCATTTGCTGTAAATGTAGTTTCATTATGAAGGTACCCATGTAAAACACGTATTATAACAAAGAAGTCTATATATGGGAAGAAAAAACTCATGAGTGAGACCTCAAAAAAACCTTTGGAGCAGTTGTAGTCTCTGCTGTAGGCCGAATCCTGGTGATGCCATGGTAGATAGCGCTGCCCCTGCCTCACCCCTGCTGACCCCAGGTGTCAAACTGCCCAAAACTCAATTCCCGTCCTCATGCCGGGGATTAGTGTGTGGGGTTAAGGTCAAGAGATGGGTCATGATGAGGTCGGGTCATGGGGGTATCCTGTGGGGAGTAGAGGGGAATGATTTATGAGAGGAGCACTGCTACTGTGGGGACGACTCTGAACTCTAGATCTGGAGACTTCTTACCTTGTTGTAGATGCGTAGATAGATATACTGTAATTGCAGAAATGTTTGTGGGGATTTAATTTCACGGGAGGGAGAAAACTGAGTGCTCACGGTGGTTTTGTGTTCGCGTTTGAAACAATAGTAGCGGTACAGTCACACAGTGGAACAGGTTTTTGTGGTGGTTTTAAATTCGCGCTAAAGAGTTCACCACGAAAACCCGCAAACATAAAACCACCACAATCATTTCTGCATTTACAGTATCCTGTGGGGAATGGAGGGGAATGATTTATGAGATGAGCGCTGGATGACTCTGAACTCTGCAGACTTCCTACCAGATAGAGGATATGCTGCCTTGTTATAGATGCATAGGTAGATATAGATGAGGTTAAAGGGTATGAGATTGGCTAGTCTACTTTGATAGATAAATTGTTGGGGGCATAGAAAGGCTTTGGCTTGACTTTGTAGATGTCCAAGTAGGATTTAAAGGCCCCTCTTTTTAAAGGATTTTGGTGTCAAAACTGGAAATATTTTGTATTCTAACATACATGATATTGCCTGTGATAGCTAGATAGTTGGGGGCCTAGATGATTTAAAGTAGGATTTAACCTTTTTTTTTCTTTTACTTTTTCCTTTACTTTTTTTAATATTTAAACTTAAAAGGCCCTTCTTTTTTTAGGATTTTCAAAACTGGAAATATTTTGTCAAACATACATGATATTACCAAATGTTTCTATATTGACTCTTCATTTGCAGTTTTACCAAATTTCAAGTGTTAATCTACGACCAGAAGTGACCAGGTCATTACGTGTTGTGTTAATATAAATAATAAGTTTATTGCAAATTCATGCGCGTAAGCTAATTGCAAGTTGACAACAGTTACTGACGATGCACAAACATAAAGTAAAACATAAGGCATACACGTTATACAAGCTACAAAGATTAAACTATGTTGCTAGTCTACAATAAGTTTCTATATCTACGACACTAATGTAGGGCTTGAATAATCTGAATGTTTCATGGTTATTGAGATCAAGCTCCACTGTTAATTTGATTTCTCCTAGGTAGAACGTAACAGTGTATCGGAGAGCAGTTTCAGGTTGGAGGATGGATGTGCAATCCCAGGGTAGGAGACAGTTATGGGAGCTACGGACCCTTGACATTTGAAATGGAATTGCAGATAGCCAGATTTAGTGTAACGGCCTTCTTTTATGACCCAGGTAGTGTGCTCCCCGGTCTAGATGGATGGCAGGGGTCTTCAGAATTGTAATACAGGTGGCTTTGTCCTTTGAATATGTGACAGGAATATGGCAGTGCTGTATATTGTATATTTACCATTGCTATATAAATATAACATCTAAAAAATTTCACCAGGGTACATAATTCCGCTACCCTGAAAAGATATGCCAAAAAGATCTACAACCCAATGTCCCCCAGTATTATACACTCCTGTATATCTTAACTGTGCATACCTGGGGGTGCTGCACTAGAGATCTCTCAAACGCACTGTTTTTCAAAGTGGTGGATTTATTAACCCAGTGAATTAATGCGGTTACACCTTGGCTTAGAAGGTAGGGCCTAGGTAAGGGTCTGACAAAATATAGCAAAGATACAGATTACATGTTTGAAGTCCCCTAATACTGTATATTAATCTATCAGTAAAGTCCCATTGAAGTCATAAACCACACTGATATCTACATGTATGATGATGATGATTTATCCATAACTGGATAACTGTTCTTGATGAATATTTCTATAGGCACCTTTATTGACAGATAGGCAACCAAGTGCTGCCTCAATATTGACTTCACAGAGGGGTAGTTCAGCAGCATTCCTCAGTTCCTAAAAGCTATCCTCTAAAGAGGACTGGTATTTGGTTGGAATAGAATGCAGGTGTGCTGGAGTTCTAGTTCAGTTGACAGATATTTACCCATTCATTGTTGACATTTCACTAAGTATACTCAGAGTGAGCTCAGTGTCAATGTTAGGCCACTTTATGGAAATTATACAGCTAGAACTGGAACCAAAAAATTTCCGAGGGGTATTCAATTCTATTTATGAAGAGTTAATACAATCATCATTATATGATATTAGTGCCTACAAAAATGTGACAGAATGCAACTGGTGGTTTGGATTATTCTTTCAAATTTGTGGACACCCACTCCGCAGAGTAGGGTGAGTTTTAAACTAGGGAAGTGGCCAAAACCCTTTTGGTTTATGAGATCTATTTTTCATGGATGTACAATGTATACATCATACATTGTATACCTGTTTATCTTGATTATAGTTGACATTGATAGTCTGTCTGACATTGCATTTGCCCCCTACATTTGATCCTCCATATATCTGCATGCATGGTTATATCTGCAGAATTTCAAGTTGATTATGTGGTATTGTAGCACAAAATCCAGAGACAAAGGTAAATCCTCCGTCTAACCGCTATTTTGACCTCACAGCTAGACAACACAGAACTAGTCTGTCTTCTTTCTAAGTGACCTCACCACAAAGATATTCTTGCCTCGCTATGTAGGATCATTGTGAAGCATTCATGTTACCCTTGCCAGACAATGATTGTATCGTAATTAGATAGTTGTGTATCTTTCATGGTCATTTGTGGAAGGTGACCGTAGTATCTCTTTGTAGGGATTTTATTGTTGATATCTGTAAAATCACGGTATTTTGCGGTACGAGGTTTTCGTGGTGTTTAGAATTTACGGTTAAAACAATTCTGTAGTACAGTAGTGATACATTGCAAATGCAATTTGCAGTGTCATTAAGTTGCAGTGGAGAGGTCAACGCAATAACAAAACCACTGCAAAAGTGGTTTACAGTTCAAGATTTACAGTGTTAGCAATGGCCTTGCATAGGATCACATTCTACACATCAAAACCATTCAAACAATCCAATCAGACAGGTCTTACTCAGGCAACAAGGAGGTGGGTAGATCCTCAGATCCACCTGGAGTTTTCGTGGCGCCAGGATCAAACACCTGCAAATCTCTGCAGTCAATTTAGATGATTGGGACCTTTAACAGTTGGCAGCCTTAGTTATTGTCAAGTGGTAGAAAAGATGCGATGAGCGCTTGCCACTTCCTGATACCGTTGTACTTTCAATCCAAGTACACTTGAATGTCAAGAATATGCTGTGCAGTAGTGTACAATTATAGTACCTTAAAGTTTACCTAAAAACTTGCTGATCTACAGATTTTACTCAGTGTCACTGACAAAAGGTAGTGGATGCCACCTGAAACACCTGACCGTTTCCAAAATCATATCCAGATGCTTCGATTATTTTTTGGGCAAATCTTATTACCTGGATGTCCAACCTTCATTGACGTATTTAACGTACGTACTTAACACTGTACACTAATATCTAAGTGCACTGGTGCAATTTTGGATCCATAAAGCTATAGTATATACATGTATGCAGCCAGTATTCCCAGCCCTGGAGCGGTATTATCAGGTTGTGCCCCGGAGATGGATGAACACTCGACTTCAATGACAGAGACAGAGCCTGGTGTCCTTGGAAGGGTGAAAATCAATTCTGCAGTTTCATCATTCATGCCCCCAGTAATGAAAAAGTCATATCCCAGAGTGCCAGGGGGCAGAAGCCATCATTTTTACTTTATCCAGGTTTTTACTCATAAATAAGGCCACACCAATTCAATTTCTTGGTTCTTGGAGGTTTAAAGCATCATGCAAGATTGGGAAATCAACTTAAAAACAGAGTCTGAGGAGAAAGTCTGCACCTTGGTACACCAAGTTTCGGGGAGTGAACAGAGTCAGCTTCCAGTTATCCTCCCAGCCTTCTGTTTTCATGATGTCCTCTTGCTAAAAATTGAACATAGAAGTGTCAGAGAAAAAAGGAATTATATTGGTGTGGCTAATTACTGGTAGTCCAATCAATGCAGAGAACATTATATTGTATCATTCAGATGTTGTGTTCTTTGAAGGAATAGCAAATTTCCTTGGTTCGGCAAGGGGGGGGGGGGAGATAATATTTTCAGAAAACTTTGTAGGAAGTGAAATGTTTTTAACTTTTTTCCTGCTGCCTTTAGGTTAATGTTTTGTGTTTAAGGTTTGTGAAAATGTATGGCATTTTAGCCTTTTTGTGTTAAAAACTACTGAGGTTAAATGCAGTGCAGATGGGTGAAGGTAACAAATGATGGGAGCCAGTGTTTGTCTGAGAATCAATCAGGATTGTAACAGTAGAAACCTTATCCAGATGAGTGTTATCTCCCAGGCTATAGGTTAGGGCTGACAGGTCTGGAAGGGATGCATTATTCAGCCCAGACTCTTGCCGGGATGAGAGAAGACCTTCCTGAGGCACTCAACAAGCAGATGTATTCAGCTTTCTCTTGGTACATCGAGAATTCGCACAGACTTGATGCGTTCTCATAGCATCTGTTCCAGCAACACGAAAAAAAAAAGACACCAAGTGCTAAATACCTAGACAGATAATTGACTCGTAAATGAACTAAATGAAACCGAGTACGAAGAGACCACGTCTAGCGATATAATAGACTTTAAACAAGGACAACAACAAGTATAATGCATAGCCAGAGTACCATCCTCTGTATGGTAGTGACCGCTGGCTCAATGCTTTTTGCTTGCTAACGGTGGTCACTGTGTAGGATGGTACTTCGTGGTCAGCAAGCGAAAAGCCTTGAGCCAGCGGTCACTAAGGAGGATGGTATACTCAGGCTAGGTCTTGCACATGACTGGAATCATAAGACATGGGGGGATAACATTGCAAATGTGGGGCATAAATGCCTGCTCTGGAATTCCTTAGCTGCAGGAAACTGTCACAGGATCTCTGGTCCTAATCATTATAAACTTACTGACATGTCTTAAAAATTGATATACGTTTCCATAGCTGTTTGCTGTTATATATGTTGGCTTCATCAGTCCAAGGATGGGATTCATTTTGTATTGATAAACTCTGTGACCCCTTGACCCTTGTATTTGTGCAGTATGGGTGGGAAGAAGTAGTGCTGCTTGGTGAAAGTCCCCTATCAGTGCTGCTAATATTGCTTCATGAACATTTTTATCTCCTAGTGAAATAGTAGGTGAACAAACACCTGTCATCACAGTCCAGTACAGTAAAGTTACAACCCAAAACATGTGAGTGGCTCTAATGAGCCTTGTTTTGTGGTGAAAGTGAAGTAAATAAAAGAATTAAGTATAGGTGTATTTAGACATTACTAATGGCGGACCGTAGCGAATGGAGGAAGAGGGCTGACTTAGTCCGGGCAACCCGCCCAACATGATGATGATGAATCCCTACTGTCTGTCTGTATTAACTGTTTGTGGCTTCAATAATGAAACAATTGAAACCTTGTGAAATCCCTTTGTTGCAAATGGCCAGATGGTTGTACAGCAGTCAGACGAGCTGAAACAAGGCTGTACAACAGTCAGAAGAGCTGTAACAAGGCTGTACAACAGTCAGAAGAGCTGTAACAAGGCTGTACAACAGTCAGAAGAGCTGCAACAAGGCTGTACAACAGTCAGAAGAGCTGTAACAAGGCTGTACAACAGTCAGAAGAGCTGTAACAAGGCTTTGTTCTCATGTTCTTGTAATCATCACCTGTGATATACCAAACCTGTGACGTACTCAATTCCTCCTTTATCTATAATAACCGGTAATTAAGTGGGACAACATTTCCTGTCCTTTGATCTGTCAGAGAAGCTTTTCGACTTTGCTGAGTGAAGTATTGCCATGGTAGAAGGGAGAGCTCCTGTCTTTACTGTAAATACACTTATTATTGCAGGGATTTAATTTTGTGGTAGGAGTAGAAACTAGAAAGTGTGGTTGAAACAATACTGTAGCATAAATACACATATCCGCAGTGTCATGATATTTTGGTCTGTAAAAATAAAACCACTGCAACTATTTCAAGATCTACAGTAATGTTTCGAGATACTGTACATATAGCACACAACACATATTTGCAGTGTAATGATTTAAAGTCACAGCGAAAATAAACCCATTGCAAATATTTTAAGATTTGCAGTGATGATTTTCAGGATTGCAAGAGTTACGATATGATCTAGTCTGCATGTCTTCCTGCTATGCTGTCTGCTCCAATAGTTACTCACCCCGTTGGAGCCGACATAAGCCATAATGATTTCCAGTCAGAGAGACAGAGTAATTTGTACATTCGGATGTCTCTGTTTTCCTTGAGTTCTGATGAGGTGTGTATACCTGTAAAATATCAAAGATAATAGCAAAGGCAAAATCCTATTCCCCTATGTTTCATCTCATTTCAAATCTCTGTGCTGAAAAATATCATAATACTGTACACGCAATTATCCAGGCTGTCATGATATATTCTTCATAAATAATTTCCACAATCAAAGAGATATGGCAATTTGTATATGTTTATGAATAGATCTTCAAATGTTTCGGCCTGTTTTTCTAAATTCCTAATGAGATGTGTATAATATGTTACAGACAGTTGTAAAGGTAAAATCCTATTCCTCTATCTTTAATCTTGTTCCCAATCTCTGTGAGTGCTGAAAAGACCAAAGGAAGCCATCCTTTCCCCAGGCTGTGCATGTCGGTAGAGTGTTTTGTCATCACTGTGGTTGTATTACTCACTATTAGAATGTTATCCGCATGGCTGTTCCTAGCTAGGGCCTGGATAGGGGGATCCTGGAGATGCTTAAAAGCAACCAAAGCAACATTTAGTAGGACCTAAAATATGGAAATAAAAAAAGATGCTGAAATCTTTATGGTAGTGACATTCACTAAAACTATTTAGCAGATTTGCGTAATAAGTTCATACTTATTTTAAAATCGCTCAAAAATGTGCCGTACGAATGACGATGATTCCCTTAGTTTCGCGATCCTACAAAAACCCTGGCGACAATTTTCAGTGAGTTCTCACATCACTACGATGTTGTATTTTTGCATGATGGACGTCTTTATACATTGTGTTAGTGTTGTTTGAACTAATCATATGTAAAAATGACTAAATAAATTGACTTCCAAAATCCGATTTTTGGGCCCTAATATTGCTTGGGTTTGCTTTCATGGTAAAATTAGGAGCACTTGGAGCAGCTAATGGTTAATAAAATTGACTTGTTATTGCCAGAGGTTTTGGGAACAAGTTCGTTGTATTCATGGGGCATCTGCTAGTCTGAAATAGCTTACTAGGCGTCTACGCCTGACAGAAAAAGGCATGCAGATCTAGACCCCCATGGCCTGCTCAGGTTGTCCAGGGGCGCTCAGGTGTGCCTGTGTTTTTACTTCCTCAGGGTGGCATGTACTGTAAATCTAAAACTTTTGTGGTGGTTTTATTTTTGCCATGACCTCTCCACCATGAGTTCATGACACCACAAGTATGTGTTTCCAATGTATTAGTTCTGTATTACAGAATTGTTCCTTCCACAAACTTAAAACACAGTGAAAACCTACCTGATCACGAAAGTACTAGTATTCCCAACAAAATAACTGAACTTACAGTCAGTATACCAGGTGGTGATGACTGGACGTTACTTGGACAAACAATGCATGGAATAAAGGTTACATCGTATCAATTGAACATGTTTCTCTATGAGACATAGGTCAAGACATTTTGAGTTTTACAATTTGCACACACACACGCAAGTACACACACACACACACACACACACACACACAAACACATGCCCCTGTTCGGGACTTCCACCAGCAGACCTGACATGTACTAGCCTAGATATGGGACAGACGTTGAGTCATGTGAACTCTGGAAAGTATCTCAGGCCTGGCATCTAGGTCACCATCACAAATAACAACAGTTATTCCTGTCTCCCTGACCTCCTCCCATCACTCTTGGTGCAAAAAAATAACACCCTTGTAGCCAAAAAATAACAAAGAAACATTTAACTTTACACTGCTAAAAAAATCTTGTTTTAACAGTTCTTGGCATTTTCTTAGGATATTGTGATCACCAGTGAATTATTCCTGCTCATTCGTTTTGACAATACCGAAGTGATTTTTTCTGTTGCTACTTATCTAATTGCATCAGTGTAACCCTTTGGTAAGCTAACTCCCCTGGCAAATTATTCAACCTATTTGGTCAATTTCTACTATTTCAGCTACCCACAAAGAGACTACTGGTGACCAACAACAACGCAAAACCCCAACACGCTACTCTTCAAAAGGTCGCACTTGTTTCAAGCATGTTAGGTGGTGTTTTGTACAGTTTTCTGGATTTCGTTATCCTTTTTACAGATGCCCAAACCAAGGAGGTTAGAAATAATTCAATAAATTATTTTGATAAATCATTTTGACCTCCTTGCCCAAACCAAAGGGTAAAAGATTGAGAATAACCTACAAAACACCACCAAATACGCTTCAAACAATCCCGACTGCTACATCTGCTTGGAGATTAACAATTAAGGCACCCTGTCCCATGATACACAGTAGGGAAATGGGACAAAATTCTTTGTCGGAGAAATTTGCAGAAAAACGTGCAGACTGAATGATGGAATTTGGAACTAAATTGGTGTGGGTGGGGGCAGCTGTGTAAGAGGTGGGCAGTGCTGTCAATATTTATTCTTTGCCCCCACACCTATGCAGTAACTGCCTTGTACTCATTTGTTCTGTCTCGTTAATTAGCTGATTAGTCCTGGGCACATAATCGACATCTGTTTCAGGCGAAAAGGATGAGAAACGACATGACTAATCTCTTGGGCTCTTTCCATATTATGCCCCCTTTCCTCTAGATGGGTTCACTGAGTGTCCAAAATTGGATTTGTGTCACCCATGATTTTATAATTGGAATATGATGCACAGACAATGCAAAAGTGAGGTATAAAAGACTGCGGAACACACACAAAAATTAGCATAATTCTTTATCTATGAAATTTGTTGATTTTCGGTCGCTCAACGGACACATTGGCTAGTGGAAAAGGGTGTGTGAGTACTACTGTAACAGTAGAGTGGTACAATTTAAACATTATTTCTGGACAAGATACGATAAAAATCGGACGTTTCGGGCGTCCATCCGACTGCCCTTTTAAACAGTAGTGGTCTCATAGTCAACTAAAACTGGAATAAACGAAAAGAAGTCAAGACCTGGTCACCCTTTCCCCGAGATTTATTGAAAAAAATAATGACAGTACCGGTAACTTCTTCCCCAACACCTGCTACTATAGAAAGAAACCATTTTATACAAAGATCATCCTTGGCAAGGTGCGTCGAACCACAGGTCACTGATTGTAACTCACGTCTGCAGTACTTATTACAGGATAATAAATCATGGGTTAGAACATACCAAGTTGTCAAAACTAACACAGTCCAGACCCAACAATTTTAACATCAGAAACTGGCTAAAGCCGTATGACAAGCGCTTAGGCCACGCCAATTTAATTTCTTGGTTAACAGATTTTTATTTTCAAAGAAAAAAAAATGTTAGAAAAAAAAATTCTGTTTTCATGATTTTTTTTTCTAGAATATTTTTTTTTGAAAATAAAAATCCGTTAACCAAGAAATTAAATTGGTGTGGCCTTATGAATAGCACATTTCAAGACCCGATAGAGAGAAGACTTGTTGGTTTGTCACAAAAATTAAACATTTACAGCTGTATCAACCGAAAAAGTCTCAAAACTTGAAGCCAGCTTCTAACTTTATATGTGAACATTTAGTATATAAACCCTCTATACATTTCCCTTTGAGATCACCTGGAATATTTACAAGAACAAGTTTCTGTGAGGAGGGTTACGAAACAAAATCGAAGACACAGTTCATAAAGATTAGAAGATTGACAGTAAAACATTTTACAATCCCGTCTTGTACACAAACCCAGATGTAACAGGAAGTCAAGTGTTTACTATACAAGCACTTTTCCCAACTGCTCTTTTTGCAGGATGACTTGACAGTAAACTGTACATCGGCTGGTTCCTCCCCCCGTATAAATATCCTGGATATGCTGGACTTACTGTATCATTTTGAAAATGCTAAGCCTGGCTTGTTTGGCTCAGAGTTGGAAGGGAAAGTAGAATAAAATTTCAGGCTAGTACAGTCAAACCTGTAAAAGACCACCTCTACATAAGGACCACCTGGCCAATGTGACCACTTTTTTGAGGTCCCTTGGATAATTTTTGACACAAGCATTAAGAAAATTGTCTACGGATCTAGTGACCACCTGTCCACATAGTCCAGATATTTTCAGTCCTCTGAGCGGTCTTCTTGGGCAGTTTTAACAGTATATTGATATTGTTTCCAACAGCATGGATATGTTTTGACTGTCCAGATGCAGTTCAAGGTTTGATGTGAGAAACGCTCCCATATTTGTCCTGATGTTTCCATTCCTTTTCCTGCCTCCCACCACATGTGTGGTAAACCAAAACTGGCAAAAGGGAAACAAGTGTAAACTGCATCATTCACATGCTGTACACAGTAAGCAGGGCATGGCCACACGAATTTAATTTTTTGGTTAACGGATTTTTATTTTCCAAAAAAAAAAATTTCGAAAAAAAATTTTTGTGATTTTTTTGGGGGGGAAAAGAAAAATCCGTTAACCAAGAAATTAAACTTGTGTGGCCTTAGCCTAGGTTCCATCCTCCATAGTAACCGCTGGCTCAATCTCTTCAGCAAGCGATGGTACCCAGGCTAAGCAGGACTGTCTCCAGCTTAAATTTTTTTCTGTCCCACTCATTGTTTGGGGGCCTATGCAAGTTAATTGTCATTGCTAAATCTGTCATGATTTCAAGCTTACGAAAATACGTTTTCATCAATTTCACATCTTGAAGTTCAGATTTTTTGGATGGGCAAGGTGAAATTTTTTCCGTCCCACTCACTGTTTGTGAGCCGATATTGTTGATTTTCGTCATTAAATCTGTCATTTTAGCTTATAAAAATACATTTTCATCAGTTTCATGTCATGGAGTTCAGAATTTTTTGATGGACGAGGTGAATTTTTTTTCTGTCGGAACAGGCAAATTTCCGTCCCAGGAAGGAAGAACTGGTCCTGGAGACAGCCCTGTTAACAGTAACACAACAGTAACACAACTTGTCATGGGAAGGCTGAGAGTCAAGCTTTACCATACTTCACCATAGGAGCAGACAGGAATCCCACTTGTGCACTGCTGTAGGTACAGCAATTGTCTGAACAAGGGCAGTCTTTATAGATGTGATGCCGGCCTGAAAATACTCCTTTAGGAAATACCACCAGTGTAGAAGGCTGGTGTAGAAATGCGATGATCCCTGCTACAGCTGTCACAGTTGTTCCTCTATACAGTCCTTTCTCAAGTTGTCTGGTACACAAAAGGGGGAGTGTTGTCCTGTTTACATAGTTGACGCAGTACACACGAAAGGTCGACCATGTACTAGCGATTGCAAGGACCCGTCACGAGGATAGGAGATGTGAACCATGTGATGTTTGAAGGCAGCGATACACAAAAATGTAGCCGTGTTGCTTTCAGGCAGTAATACTGTGTACATGTAGTCGGTGTGTGTTGGAGCCAAAGAGATAAAGTTTTGTCGTCCTATTGAATGTCCAAATACTGTAGATCCTGAAACTTTTGCAACTTGGATTTATTTTTGTGGTGACATCTCCACCATTTCCAATATAGTACTACGGTAAATCTTGACATTTTCGCGGTGGTTTTATTATTGCAGTTTTCTTGTTGAAATCTCCACCGTTTCCAATGTAGCACTACTGTACTACAGTTGTTTCAACCTAGTTTCAACCATGAATTTACATGACTGTGCAAGCTTTGTGAAAACCTCTTATCCCCTCCTACTGCGAAATAAAACCACAGCAAAAGTAAATGAATTCACAGTAAAAGACCTAGTAGCTTTGGTGACTTGCTCTCTCTGTAAAGACACCATCATGATATCGTCGCAATATTTCTATTTGCACCTCCGTGAGATCCGTTGGGAAGAGCCGAGGACCGGCTGCCGTTGTCAGTTCTTTGCCTCCTCCCCGCGTGAGGGTTTTCTATGGTGTACCCGTCGGACACACTGTTCAGAGTGATGGGGTTCTCCACGTGTGCGTTCTCGATGGTGACCTGCATGTTGTTCTCCATGGCCTTCCTGCGATCCCTCCGCCTCCGAACGTAGTACACCAGGGCGAAGACAAGTCCGACTACCAGCAGGGTGCCCACGAACGTGCCCACAATCCCTGCTACGAACTGTGTAACGGTGAAGACTTGAGCCATGTTTGAGGTTGGCAGAAAAATCACCGTGGGAAATGTTGTTGGTTTTTAGGAGGGTCCAACCGTACGTCCGAGAACCTTGCGATGTTAAACACTGATCGTTGCCACAAATTGTACTACACTGAAGACTTGAACCATGTCTGAGGTTGGTAGAAGAATCACTGTGGGAAAGTTGTGTATCCGGTTGTTGTCAGTTTTTGGGAGGGTCCAACCTTACATCCGAGACACTTCCACGATGCTTAACAGTAACACTCGTGGAGAGTTTCACCTGGTTGGTAAATCACTGGATGACCGAGGAAGGTTCAGTTGTTGATGGTTTGGGAGGGTACTTCAACTGTACATCCAAGAGACTTACACGCTGCTAAACACAGTTGATGGCTGACTCTCTCACGGACTGCTTAACAAGACAAACGACATGCTACAGCGGGGATCCCGATCAGATCCATTAGTCTCCGTAAATCTGTCAGCGTGCCGCAAATTTCAGGACAGAAAATCCATTCCCGGTTCAATCCAATCGTCGGCAATGGCCGGCATTCACCCCCAAAATGGCTCCGCGGCAATCTGCAGTTTCCGCACCGCTGGCCCTGGAAGATCAGACAAGACAGTCAGTACGGCACAAAAACACAGGATACACCCAGGACAACCCATTAACCAGCTGAACCCAGACACACGGGATAACAGAGTATGACAAATCAGGGATCATCAATGGCAGTTTGACAACAGTCACCGCTGTGATATCATGAATAGGGAAGCAGGAGGGGATGTAGTCCTGTCGGCAGCAGGGTTTGGTGTTGAAAAGGGGCAGACATAATCTCTAAGTAGGAACAGGCCTCACCTGGTGTATTGGAATGAAGCAGTCAGCCGTAGCGCCACACCTTTAGCTCATTCCGGGGTATGGGAGTCATTGAACTGTGCTAAAGGGGTAACGTTTGGCTAGGAGAATCCCTTCCACTTAACGCACACTAGGTGTTCGTTCTGGCATCCCTTCATATTCCGGTCACATACTGCAGATATTAGCAGTTACTACATGTCTATAGCTGCCTGTATAAGTACCTTGACTCAGTGCCAAATGCCGGCACATAAAATCAGAATTCGGATGGGAGTGAGTTGACAATTATTGAAGTAAAAGCAATAATTCTGGCTGCAAATCTGTTTTAGTTTTTAGAAAGATTTCCACTGCAAAGTATATTACCAGGAGGGCTGAAGGAAATTGTTGTTGTGGGGTATATGGAATGGAATTATAATGGTGTTGCCTCCACCTACGCTAACTATGCTGGCTGAAAAATAGTAAAGTAGGAGAATAATTTGCCAGGGAAAATTAGGAAATATTATCCTAATCTGAGCTCACTTTTCTGGTCAATAAATTACCCTATTTTTGCAGAATACTACTGTCCATAACCCCCTAGGAATCCCTGGTAGAGGCTATAATAGTGTTGGGTCCCACTTGAGTTGAAGCAAGGGGATTACAAGCCAAGTCTTTATAGTGTTGTGTTACATGGCCTGAGTGCTACTGTTGTCACCGCACATGTCTGACACGGTGGGGACAAATATCCAGGACACAGCAACACCAAACTGTGACACAGGACCTTTACTAGCCTTGTTTTGACTGCTCTGCCATTTGGAATTGTTTTACTGAGTATTTAGGAAGGTTCTGGTTGTACAAACAGGAGCCGATTTTGGCTATCATAACAATGGTGGCATGCACAGTTGGCAGGGAATGTGTATTCAAGCAGGATAGGGGACATGCACGGAGGTGGAAAAGTTCACCAACTTTATCTAAATGATTCTTAGAAAACATAGCCTCAAGTTAACCAATTAGAAAACAATTTGAGGTTCCTACCTTGATGTCTTTGTACAGTGTCGGTGAGTAGAACTTGCCCAAACGGCCCTTCCTCTCCTGTTCTAGCCGGGAGCCAAAAACCGCCACCACTAATTACACAATAAGTGACTGGCAAATTTTGAACTCGCTGTGCTGTACCTCTTGGCTACACTTTAACAAAGTGTAGCACTTTGTCTGTGGCGGAGTACAAGTATCCACCTCGCCACATGTGACTATTGTGCAGTCCTGCCTGTGTGTGTGTTGACTGTGAGTGTCTGGCTAGCCTGATGCCCCTGTGTGAAATGCCCGCCTGCAGCATGAAAACAATGCCCCTGATTTGTAGGCTAATCATGGCTGTGAATAACAATGTTTATCTCTTAGCAGCCTCTGATTGGTCAGAGGATAGTCACCATGGCGACAGCCACTGGACTGTACTACTTTGAAGACAAGATAAGGGGGAGTCAGATGACTGTTATTTTCCAATAACATGTAATTATCTAAATCAATTTCATATTAAGTGGGTGGGTTTTCTTGTTGCTTCTATTCTATTAGTCAGAAAATGCCGGGCAGTGGGAAACAGATTTGCATCTGTATTAAAGCTAATAGAAGTAACGTGGGGTCCCATAACTTCGACAGTACCATAACTTCGAACTAGTTTTACTTTGTCTTATTATGCAGAAGAGAGACATGTCTGTTTCTATCCACTGTGCTAAATAAAAACGCAGAGAACCCAAGTTCATGCATATAGCTGTCGTCTGAATGAAATACGGATTTGTGTACAGTTAACTGATTTTTGCGCCACCAGGAAAATTTGGTTACAAACAATGGCTACGTTCGACGCAAGTTCATTGCGTAATGGCAACTCTTACATAAAGAACAGTCAACAATCGGCACGCAAACTTTATTGTTTTACACATGAGGCATAAAGCTATACAAAACACACAAAAAGCGTAGGTGTTTGTTAGTTTATGTCGCGATTAAACTTGTCTTAAATAACAAAATAACCGCGGCTTCGAACGCCCTCCCCCCTTTACGTCACGGCTATTCCGTTAACCACGATTCGAATGTGATGCTACAGTGTTGACGTTTCACGGTCCCCCTGTCTAAATCACGTACGAGCTAGTGAGGCTCCAAAACCGCAAATCTTATTAATCTAGCTTGAAACACGTCAGATAAACTTGCATTTGATAAGTTCCCGTCGGCAGGCTTGCACATGGTTCCACCAGCAAACGCATTGATGTTGCAAACATGTAACCTAACCCCGCATGTTGATTAAAGACTGACAGGCCGCTGGCTTTGAAGTAGGCGGCACGAGTCGGTGATCTCTGAACGCATAAACACGAAGTTCATTGAATGTAAATGGCGATTTCTCATTGCTTGCTTAAAACAAAAATCTAGAAAACCATGAATAGAGAGATCTTAAAATAACTGATACTGTTGTTTAAAATAAGTCGTCACTTTGTACCGAATTGACTGAAAAAAACAAGGGAGATTTGCCGCGTACTTTCTGGTCACTTGCGGTGCCGTGCCGAGTGCAAATGTCACAATTTCAGTTTCCGGTGTATCAATTCTTCCCCGGCAGTTTGCAACGTACTTGTGGCACATTTGTGGCATTTGTGAGTTCATGTTACGGGACCATTTGTATGAAATGAAGTATCTACTCTCATTACCATACCAAAGAACGGATCGTCAACGTAGACCATGCTTGGAACGCAACAAGCGGCGTAAACAGTCGCTAAGTCACAGCGCGCCCCGCATCGGTGGCAACTTACGCACGGTGAAAAAAAATTACCACAGGGAAGCTGAAGTTAGTTGACACAAAATTATTCTGTCTGTTTACTGAAAATCGTGCCGACAAATTAAGGAGAGACAAAGGTATTTGTATGTCGAAGTTACGGTACCCTGATTAGAATGGAACGATGTGGAACGCTATATTCATAACAACATTTTTCTGGTTTTACCGACTGAGATTATAGTGTGAATCGGGCATGGACGGTGTAAAATTAACTCGACAACGGAAAATCCTTAAACACCGCCACTCTAATTTATCATTCGTCAAAACGCAACATTTTTCAGACAACCGACACTGGTGCAATGCGATGTCGAACTCGTAAATTTACGTTTGAAGTTATGGGACCCCACGTTAATTCTATAATACTGAAAAAAAAATCACATTTAATGATACTGTTATTTTTTGTAAGTAAGTAAGTTAGTAAGTTATCTTACCAGTTTGGTCGTCTTGAAATACATGATTTGTAGGTAACATTTTTAAAAAACCTGATTATGTATTGTAAATAAGTAAATAAGAAAAATATCGTGCTCATCCAAAAACTCTAATTGCCTTGTGATTAGACAGTTTCACATTTCAGTGCTTTACCGAATATTGTTTATTATTCATAGTTTATTCTTAAAAAGACTTACCATGGACGGCATTTGTGACATTACCTTTTTGCATTCAATGATGACTAGCGCCTCTTCCTGAGCCCCATGTGTGGAGACTTTATTAAATCCAAGCTCCTCCTCAGTATGATACCGCCCGCAGCAAATTGAATTGCAGAAGAGGAGACAGGGGTCACCAGGACTTCTATGAGAAAATCAATGCTTGAAGGACAGTTTGGTGGACTGATATATCGCATTTTCAGGAGGGTCTGTAAGGAGGGGTTCCCGTCAACACAAAATAGGACAGTTGGATGGACTGATATATCGCATTTTCACGAGGGTCTGCATGGGGGGGGGTCCTAGATACATTTCTTTCATTAGGTATTCACTGATGAATTGTGTAATGGCAGAATAAACAAACCTTCCTATACAAAATAGAGGAAACCTAAACAGAGTACACCTGTACGGACCATTACCCCTGGAAGAGGGTCTGTTCAGACAATGCTTTATGCTACATTCAGTGCCTGCCTGCCTATGCTTTATGCCATCTGGCTATGAATAACTTGGATAAAGAAACTTTCCCTATGACATACGGTAAATCACTTAAGATATCTAATATTAGATATTCTAACTGTCAAGTATTGTAACAGTATGACCTGTTGTCTTTATCATTTATTAAAAATTGCAAGAAGACAATACATAGTGGAGCATCAGGCAGACAAGCTCATATATATATTTATGTTCTTGCCTGTACTTAGCCCATTGGGGCAGAAATGTACAGCAATAAAAAAAACAGTACATGATATCAGAATAGATGTTAAAAGACCAACTTCAGGCGGTTTTCAGACAGCTCTCATGACAGAAAGAGCTATACATTATAATGTGTATTCATTTTTCACTTACAGGAAGATAGATGTGCACTTCTGTGCTGCTGTGATGATGGATGTGAAAATTTGTCATCTGAGAAGCAATTCATCTGGTTTTATTATGATGAATCTGGTAGCTGATGCTTTTCAATATCTGGTGCATGAGATTTATTCTACATTTGTGTGGAATTTATGAAGCGAAGGTGTTACATATGTTTCTCTGTTATTGAAACATACATTATGACTCTATATTCTTTAAATCAATGTGTAATGAATATTGTCAGTCAATCATAATGTCTTTCCTTCACTCTAGCACTTAAGATGGTCTGAAAATGTATATGGTAAATACATTTACTTTTACATGGTTTTATTTCGCAGAAAGAGGAAAAAGGAGGCTTTTAAATTGTTTGAAGCAAGGAGGTTATAGGCGTCCTTGTTAGAAGTTTACAGTTGAAACACAGTAGAATTACAAAACACATGATTTCACAGTAGGAGGCCATTGCAAAAAATGCAAAAATAAAAAAAAGCATTTTTAGATTTACAGTTTTTTAAAAATTAATGCCTGGCTCCAATCTTTGGTTACTGAAATCTTAAATGTTTTACTGAAAAAAGCAAGCCTTCCCAAGCTTCTTTCCCCCAAGTCATTGAACAAGGCAGAGCTGCCCCCTATCTGTTGAACAGTTCATTGCAGCCATCGGGCATGTTTCGTAGAGTGCATGCCTCAGTGCATACTTCTACAAATGCAGTCAGTTTTACCAAGACATTTCTTGACAGTAAACGTCCAGTAAGTTCACTAAGTATGAAGACATTAGCAGAGCCATATTATACCAGGTACTGTATCTATACAGGTATGACCGTCCTTCGACGTAACACACCAGCTTTGCAGGCACGCAGGGCAACAGCATCTCAGCCAGGTTATATATTACTCTGCACTACCTTTCACACCTATTAACTTTTACACATCTAGCTGTTAAACGCAAAAGTTTGGTATAGAACTTTTAGAAGGTGGTGCCTTCCAAACTTTGGGGCGTATAACTGTTGTTTAAAGCTATCTAGTGAGGATCCCCCTACTGTACTCGGTGGCTAGGAGTTCTGCTCAACTCTAGTTCTAGGAAAAAGACAAATGGCTTAGGATGAGATTAGTTCATTAGGCCCTTGGTGACCAGGGTGCCGAGCCACTTAGGCTCACATTACAGCCAACATTACCTCAAATTAGGGCATTACCCTGGCTAGGGTTTCAACTTCTGCTGTCTGCACTGATTCATTGTTGGAGGTTAGGAGCAAAAACATTGCCGCCTTTACTGTTGTTTAATCATCATCATCCTTGCTTGGTTGTATGATATTTTCTGTACTTTATATCTATATAATTATGTTGGCCGATATTGACTATGGTAGAATACTGTGCACTAGTGTGCAGTCAACCCTGTACAAGTGACCACCTATACATAAGGACCACCTGGCCAATGTGACCACTTTTTGGCGCTCCCTTGAATAAATTTTCCCATTGACAGAAGCATTAAAAATCCTGTCTATAGTGACCACCTGTCCACATATACCAGATTTTATCAGTCCCCTGAGTGGTCTTCTTGGGCAGGTTTGACTGTATGATTAAGATTTTCTCATCGATGGTGTTGAATGTTCAGATAGAAAATCGAGGTAAATTTTTCAGGCACTGCTGAGGCCCACTTTATTTTCTGAAAAGTTGCCAAATGGTGTACCTTGGCATTTGTCTATGTAAAGGGCACTCAAGCACAGGTAAATGTATTTGATTCTTTTCAAATGGTTTCTGGTCGATAGCAATAGGGCTGGGGTCTAGTTTCAAATCACCATCTGGCCACGCATACCGCTATTGAGCGAGGGACTGAAAAGAATAATCTTGATTTAGTACAAGATAACCTTGGATACATCAAGGTACAAATCTCACTTCTTCAGCATTTGGAAAGCTTTTGTTTGCCTCAGTACATACTACTACTGTAAATTCATTTAATTTCACGGTGGTTTGATTTTGCAGAAGGAAGGAAAAGGATGTTTTCGTGGTGTTTTAAATTCAGGGTTGAAAATGTTCTGTAGTACAGCTGCAATGAATTGAGTAATACATTCAGAAATGCATAATCGTGGTGAAATAAATATGCGGTGAACAGGTCCCTGCAAAAGTAAAATCACTGCAAAAGTTTCAAGATTTAGAGTACTCACAATGTCTTTGTTATTTTTGTTTTAATATTTTACATGTTATTCATGATTCAACGTACATGTATGCATTTGTCAATGTTGACACATGTATTTTCGTTTGATTTCTTTTTTGTTGTTGTTGTTTGGATGGATCAAAACAAATAAATAAATTGAAGAAATTTTTTCAAAAATGTACAGTTCTCATTGTATACCTCATCGACTATCAGAAAGTGTCTGAAAATGGGCCTCACTAGCAAGACTTAATAGCCCAGAAGCTGACTGTAATGCGGTATGAAAGTCCTTGATGAAAAGTCCAATAGCCGGCAAAGTAGGAATCGATGGATACACATGAGAATAGATGACTTTTGTTATTCCCTAATGATCAGGATGGGCGGCTATCGATCTGATTTAGAGAGCTATGAATTGCTTTGGTTCACAATTTGCTCCAATTTCCTTTGTATGTACTTAATATCTTTGATATGTCTTTAATTAGAAAGGATCAAGGGACATTTTAAGGGCCAACAAATTTTGATGTCTCTCCCTAAGTGCTATGAATTGCTTTGGTTCGCAATCTGCTCCAATTTCCTTTTTTATGTTCATATTATCTTTCAGATGTCTTTTATTAATAAGCATCACTTGTTACATGGTATAACTATAAGTAAAATAAGAAGATCTGAGGGACATTTTGCGGGCCAACAAATTTTGATGTCTCCCCTCATATGAAATTTGTAGCCTCCACCAGACCCTCCTATGGTTGTATGGATCATAGAATTTGTTAGAAAAAGGAATAATTAGCCAGTAGAGTCAGTCCATGGTGAGGATCACATTTCGCTGGCGTATGAAACCCTGGCAAATATTCTCCCTATAGCCGGCGTAATTAGTCTGGTAGAGACTATGAAATTGGAACTAATGCATTGCTGCTCCTGCACCATCAATTCTTTCAAATCTTGATAGCTACTCAATACACAGTTACCTTCAGCCTGTGAAGGTAGCCATTCGGTACGAAAATTGTATTGGCTATAGGGTTAGGCTACCCTGTATCAAAAGAATTATGCAGGCACCTTACTGTAATTGCATAAATGTTTGCAATGATTTTTTTGTTCGCGGTTTTCACTGAACTATCTATCGTGAACTTAAAACAATTTTGTGATTGTAGCACTACTATTGTTTTAAACACGAACTCAAACAGCCTCGAACACTAGCACTTTATTTTCCTCCTACCGCGAAATAGAATTCCTTATGAATATTTCTGCAATTACACTACATAATGGTACAGTAGAGAACAACCTGAACCAGGGTTATAACACATCCATAATTCCATACTCAATGCTCCATGCAGCTTTATTTGACTTCTCCATGACACCTTTGCACCCTGTATCCTTTAATACTGATATGAATAATGATAAACGTCAGCTTTGGTAAGTCTGAATAGTACATAGAGATTCAACAAATGACAATCTAACAGAAAAAGTACATGTATCTACAATAAAAGTAGTAGTATCCAGTACTTTATTATACTGCTGCGGAGTTCCCTGACACAGGGGTGGGCATGATATAAAACACTGTCACGATTTGCCTTTCTCTTTGGAATACAGAGACAAGTAGTATGAAAGTACTAATAGTTGAAACAGTATTAAAATCAAATGTGACACTAATGCATGTAAGTTCTGGATTAGTAACTAAAAGATGATTGTAACTAATGTAAGCCTGTTCACAATTTAATTAAACTGCACATGATGATTGTGCAGTGTGATGTATTGTGGGAACTATGTCAAAGTTGAAAGTGTCTGAGACATAAACAAAAACATGGTCTAGACAAAAACTGTTTACAAGTTAGGGGCCTTCACCTTTGACCTCACACATATGCAGTTCAAACTGTGAACCAGCTTATTATAGGACAACATACAAACAACCACAGCTCAGAAGAACTCTCCGTGGAAATAAACCAGAGGTAATATTGATGTTACACTTAGACAGAAGAGCCTGTCTTCTGATATAGTTCTTTAGGTCCAAACTGGAACTACTTTACATGTACTTATAACAGCAATTGTTGATTGAAATGAGAAAACTACATTAGGCACCATTCTCACTGCCCCACTAGTTGAGCTGAAATTTTGCAAGATATTGATTTGAATGTGATGTTAACAATGGCTTATCACAATTCTCCCATTGTCCTGAATGTACTGCCTGCATTTTATCACTGGTGATAATCCAAATAGGTTGATTTCCTTCAGTTTAAACTATACAAATATCAGTATTTCACATCTTTGAGGTTGATATGTACCAGAAACGTTTTTGTCTATGTTTCGAGGTGCTATTTGTATAGTTACAACAAAATCATTGCTACCCCATATAACTTGTCGATGATTTTATTCTGTAACAAGTGGTTTTGTTATTCTTTAAACTACTGGCATAAGTTAGGAACATTGATAGATATGATTACATAATAGTATTTAAGAAATTGTAAGACTCAGATGTACTTTATTCATACTTTTCCAAAACATGTCATGTCTGGAATGATCATTTCTTGTTTAAGGTCACAGACATAATCTTGCAAATGAGATCAAAACACAACTGCTTGAATAGAAGGCTTCATATCTGAGTAGAAGGCTTTTTATAAGCAATCATGCTTTTTGCCTGATAACATTTATGTGAATAAAATGAAATGATTCCTCTTGATTTACAACTAAATGAATTTTGGAAAATAGTCCAAATTCCACTGTACTACCAAGGAGGTTAGAAATATGGTCAGTACTACATTTCTTTCTTGACAAATTTACAAGGGATATGAGTGATTTGGGATATGAATGATTTTCTTGTTAACTGTATATTGATATGAGATGATATTGATTTTCATTCTGCTCAAAAATCAATTGACAGTAGAAGCAGTTACTACTAACAATACTTGCCACTGGCAATAGGGCAGACAAGCTGTTCAATAGGAATAGAATTTACTTGCCAGGATAGAGCTTTGCATTATAAATACTACCTTTTGTATCAGTCTACAATTCAAAATACTGGCTTCAGTAGATGCATGTTTGGATTGCTTATATTTGCCTTCTTAGGTTTGTCAAGTATTTCCTGCTTGTAGACTATTATTTTAAGCTATATATACATAAGCTGACTTAACTTTGTACATCAGTGGACTCAAAAACTATCACAATTCTAGCCAAGGTGCCATCCTCTGTAGTAACTGCTGGCTCATCAGTCTTGGGGAGACTAAAGGGATTGGGCCTGTGCCTAGACCCCACGATGAGAGACAAGTAAAAAACAGGGTTTAAACCATTGAAAATCCTTTTTGGTGGGATTTTTGTGTGAAATCTGGGCAATATAGGAGTGACTGTGGTGGGATAGACTCTGTATATGCTGAATTAGTTGAAATAAATGGTCTTTCTCTACCTTGTGGGTTTTGGCACCCCCCTGATATAGTGGGATGGTCTCCAACTGGATGTCTGAAGCCTGTAGGACCTATCCAAGGGCTCTGATTAGGGGGGGTATGTCTGGAGAACAGCCGTATAGAATTTGTCAGGAATAAATCTGATGACAGTTGACATAACTGGTTTGTATTTGAAGGTAAGTTTTTGTAGTCAGTTGTTTTGATTCCTGAGATAATGGCACTTTCTTTTTCTTCACTTCCCCATAGGGCTACATGCATTAATGGCTTTTATTGTAACACTTTACTCTCCCCTCTTCCAGCTTACTACACGTAGGTCCAGACTCTGAGGTTAGCAAGGGAAAAGATGGAGCCAGTGGTTACTACTGAGGATGGCACCCAGGCTATCCCAATTCTAGGACATAGCACAAGCTTTTACAGTAATATTACATCAGATTCTGTACATATGTACACATTCATTTACATCTTTAGATAACCCTGTAACGCCTAAATAAGTTTTGATTCTCTGTATGACTTGTTGTCCTCAGGAATAAACACCAGAGTTCCGTTGGGAGTCTCTATTATTGACGGATTTTCTATGACTGTCGCATCGACAGGAATTTCTGGCACGTTGTTCCCATTGGCTGCGTTTCCGTTGGGTTCAACCTTGTCCATCTGTAGGGCCATGGGATTGGCCACGATGTACCCCCCATCTTGGGCCTCTGCTTTCCGCGCAGCATCTTTTCTCCTCCTCTTCTTATAAAAGTACCAGGCGGCTACACCCCCACCTCCGGCTAGCAGAATAAGGGGTATCCCTAAGCCTGCTCCTAACTGGTCTCTTCTATGCTGGTCCCATGGAATGTTTGCAAAAGGGTCGTACTTTGTTGTAGTTGTTGGAATAATCCTTGTGGCTGTTGTTGTGACAGCAGGTGTGACTGTTGTACGTGAGGGTTGCGTTGTTGTTGCTATAGCAGCTGGTGTGGTCACCTTTCGTGTTGTTTGCTTTGGAGTCATTGTCGAAGGTTGCTGTGTTGTTGTGTTCTGCGGGACAGGAGTGGAGTTTGTTGGGCTGACAGTTGGCATTGGTGTTGTTGTTGGAACAATGACGTTTACCCTGTACGTAACCTCGTCGCTGCCAACTGAATTGTTTGCACGGCAAACAAAATGGCCACCACCGCCCGTGGTGATGTTGACAATCTCCAAGCTCCCGTCCCCCCCAATATTGAACCGCATGTCTCCATCTGTCCACGCATGGGGAGCAGAAACTGTTCTCCCATCTGGAAGTCTCCAGTATGTCGTTGGCTGTGGCAACCCTTTAGCCTGACATTGCAGCTTAACCGTGGCATACACTGATGTATTAACATACAGGTCACTGGTGTTGTATATTGTTGGTGGAACGCAGGTTAAGTTCTGCGACTCCAGCGAAGATAAGAGCGTTCCTTGTAGGCCATCTGGTTCATTACAAGTCGGAGAGTCGAATTGCACACTTGAATTTGCGTCCTGCCGATTAATCCATGTAAGGAGCCATCCTGAATTGCAATCACAACTCCAAGGGTTGTCGGAAAGCGAGAGTAAGGTCAAGTTTGGCAGAGATTGGAGTACGCCGGCAGGCAGGGTCTGTAATCTGTTACCTGTAAGGTTCAGGGAGGTCAACATTGCGAGTGGAGCGAACAGCTCTGATGTTGTGTCTCTGATGTTGTTCTGGGAAAGATCAAGTACTTCCAAGGACCTCAGATCCGCAAACACGTTTTGAGAAAGTGTTTGTAACATGTTTCCATGTAGGAGTAGCGTTTTGAGGTTCGTCAGCCCTTGGAAACTCCCACTGTCTATGGTTGTGATGGTATTCCATCCAAGGTTCAGTGATATCAAGTTGGTAAAGTTGATAAAGATTCCGCTTGTGTTCAGAGCGATTCTGCTATAGCTGAGATCCAAGGTGGTCACATTGGCTGGTATTCCACTCGGAATGGAAGTCAAGCTGGAGTTACTACAAGCTACTGTTGGTCCGCTACACTGGCATTCCAAGGGGCAGGCAGATGTGCCACCGGCTAGCACTAACACAGCAGCAACAACAAGGTATATCCAGGCCAGCATGTTTAGATCCCACTCTGAATTCCTGCACAGAGTTGTTGTATGTGCCCAGGGCATGGATGAGTGCTGTCTTCCCCTCCTGTCCATTCTCGATGTGATTTTCTTGAACCGGCAACCAAACACACACGTCTCCCTGTAGAAACACCAGGAAACAGAAACATAAGCAAATAGTTTGGATGGAACTCAATGCTAGTATTGCCTTAGTGTTTAGTATATACATTGCAGTAAACGAGCCACAATATACTCACTGGTACTGATGATCACCAAGATGCCAGCTGGAGGAACTATCACTGTTAAGACGTCTCAGAGTTAGGTTAACATCACAAGACGTAGGGAAGGATTTCTAAGGACCTAGGAGTGACAGGCAGTAACCATGTGTTGCTGAGTGCATACCCTGGCCATGGGGTGTAACATTACAGCATACAGGGGGAGGGAGGTTTCGAATAAAAGGATGGTTCTTTCGCTATCAGTGAGGACAGACTTGCACACCTGGATGGTATATTTACAGATTTCGAAGGAAGTGTTAGTCGTCCGTTTTGCCAAACTTATGCGCGAGGAGGCACGAGAAGTTGTTTTGGTTCTAACATGTGGCACCCATCACCCGGGTTTGACATTTCTGGAGGCAGATACCCATCGCCCCCTGCACCAATCGCAGCAGCTGGGTGGCAGGCCCCTCTCCCCGAACTATTTGTGCAAAGTTGTAGCACCTTCTGCAAGAATGCAGGGTATGTGGAGGCCTGTCAGCCAGTATGTCTTGTTCGTGCACAGGATCGTAGAGCATCGGCACAAGTTATGTCTCGCACCCCTATCTTTATGTGGTGAATAGTATGTCGTTACATAGGTAAAAGATTTATCCACATGTATGCCCTAGTCGTTAAGCCTTCGGGGGCATTGCGACCATATCTTGGGGCCCTGCCGTCAGAAACTCTTACCGAGATCTGCTCGGAGATTGTATATGCAATGGCACTTCACATATTGTGGATTCTTGTGACTTTGGCGCTCTCTTACATTTCTTTCTATTAGTCTTTACCAGACTAATCATGCCAGCTATAGAGAGAATATTGCCAGGAGGAGGGTTTGTCCACCGTAGGGTGACATTTGCAGGTGGAAATATGTACCTTACCATGGACTGACTCTACTGGCTAATTATTTCTTTTTTTTGCTGAATTCTTTCATCCATACCCCGTAGGAAGGCCTGGTGGAGGCTAGCTTTCTAGGGCCTTTGAACTCTATGTAGTGCATATTTTAGCTAGATCCCCCAAGCTATACAGCCTGTCCAGATTACATTGACAAGTCCAGTGTTCGGTATGCAGCCTTTGCCCCGGGGATGTTAATGACTAAAAGCACCTCCAAGGTTGTCACAACGGCTCGGGAGGCACTTTGAGGAAGTTTAAGAAACATGACAGAAATCTGGAGAAAGTAGAAACACTCATCTGATGAGTCAAGCCCCACTTAACACACACTGAATCATCTGAGATGACAGATTGGTCAAGGCTGGGAGAAGTAACAAGATCTACCAAGGCAAGGACGGGTCAAGAAGGATCATCGACAGGTCACTGTGCCTGTCCTACTTTGTTGACGTTGATACTTTGAATGAATTTTTCTTCTGTTCTGCCTTTTTCTCAACTATATACTAGTTGAACCTGAAGTTTTAAAACTTTTCTCCTTGAATGTGTATTCCTTAATTCATGTATAGCCCTACTTGATTTATGCTCCACCTATTTTCCTGGTACAGTGTGGCCCCATAACCTAAAACCCGAGAACATGAGCTATCTACCACCCAAAATTGTGACCATAGCTTGCCCAGAACATGAAATAAAAAACCAAATGCCCTGCTGTAGCACCAAGGAATATCGCTAGGTGGCCCAAAATCTAACCATTCCTTTGATAGAACAAGACCAGACCACATGCCAAATTTCATTCCAATCAGTCCACAGCTTCTTGAGTTCTGCTGTTCAACCACAAACAACAATATTGTACGTAAAGACACTACTAGCCTAGTTTAGTTTCCACTGGAAACCATAGAACCCAGGACACTCCCATAAATCACCCTCTCCAAGAGTGCTGACAGGTCAATTATATGCAGATGTCCCTTAAAACAACCCAATGTGCCCCTGGATTCCCCATGGCAATTATCCACAGATTACTGGCAGTGGCACAGATCTCCTAATCCCTGTGGTTTGGGGTGGAGATTAGGAAACTGTCCAGTGGATATGGAAAATGCACAACATGATGCTCAGTCAGAATATGGTGTTACAGTTCTGTTGTAGTGTGCCTGCTTACCACAGGGACTTGTAGGTTACATACCAGGCATACTTGTATAAGATGTTGCCTTTAGTTACAGGCATTGCTTACTTGCCTAGGTCCCAATAGACTAGGCTAGGAGCTGGCCCTTTATAGCCTGAGTGCCAGCCTTTTTAGCTTCCATCCGCTACCCTAACTCCGCTGCGCTCAGCTTGGGTAGCGTACAGAAGCTAAAAAGGCTGGCACTCAGGCTAGGCCCTTTACCCTAGCCTGAAGTGCAGCTTTGCAACTGTTAGCTTTGGTCTGCTCCCAATGGTTGATGGCAAAGTAGCAGCCATTGGGCGCTAACAAGGTTAGACTTCAAACTAGAGTGAGGACTCTGCTCCCAGTTTGTGTCAGACTCTATAACAAATACACCTAAATTTAGTATTGAAAGTTAATTTGTCTGGTTCTGTCCCATTTGAACTTTCCTCAGAAAGAAGAAAATTACTCAAGAATACTACTCACAATTTAAAACTACAGTCTTGGGGTAGATCTTGAGTTTTATTACTATTAGTTATCATTAGCAGCGGTTTAATGTTTGTAGTTTTCATGGTAACCTCTTCACTGTGAACTTGAAATCACAGTGAACATGCTTGTTCTGTCTTCTGCCCACCTACCACCTTTTTATCTGTTAACTAAAAACCTCCACGAATACTCCATTTTCTGCGAAATCAAATCACCATTACACCGGGGCCTTAAATACATTTAAGGTATGCAATGGTCTGACTTGTTCACTACTGACCCAGTAAATGAAATAGCAACAGTTTGTCTCAGGCATGAACCCAAAGAGTGGCATCCGTCTTGTCTTATCATCATGGCTAATAATTATAAGCTGATGTGATCTTATCAGGCTGAAGCACCACAGGGCTGCACTAATGGTAATTAAGTGGGGAGGGGCAGATGCTACTGGCAATGGATGGAGGCAAAGAACCCCTAAGACCAGTAATGTCTTCTCCTTCCCACTTGATTATATGAAAATTACTTTTATTTTGCTTGGACTAAATTTTGCATTAGGAGGGAAAAGGAGGTTTTTGCTGTGTTTTAAGTTTGCGTTTAAACAATTCTGTATTACAGTAATTCTAGTTCTAGTTCATAGTCTGCAAACTCCCTGGTAGGGCTATCAAGCAGATGGAATGCAAAACACAGTGTCGTGATTTCGTGGTAAGAGTCACCACGTAAACCAGGAAAATAAAACCATCATGAGCATTTCAGGATTTACAGTATTTTCTGTAAACACAAGTCTTACTCCGCTATTGTCTGATTTCTCTCTTGGTTGTGCTAGTAAAAAGGGGTAACCCTGTACTTGAATCTTAAAGGCATCCAGAGCATTTTATGAGGCTTGAAACTTGACTAAAAAATTCAAATTTCTAGTCATTCCTACACATAGTTAGTTTCAATAACACTATACCATTATATATCGACATTAAAGGAGCGAATATACGATGTCATTGTGTGGTGAGAACTGATAGAAAATCCAAGCCCTGATTGACTAATCCTGCCTGTCCATCACAATCAGCGGTTTGACCAATGAGAGAGTGACTGCATGTCCATCAATTATTTGCATGTTTATGTTTTAATTTTGCATTTCTACGCTTTGATGGAGGTGGGTGGGGCTATGGTATCGGTCTATTTACACTAGGCGCGTGAAACTAAAAGATCACCATGTAGCTTATTTTTGTGCCGCTTTTGATCACTTTTGATAAGAAATCCGTACGCAAATGTGGTAAGCAGTGGCATTAAATGTTAATTTCGTAAAGATTACAGCAACTACAATATTTCCAGTTTTCAAGCCTCATAAGATGCTATGGGTGCCTTTAACCTTCTCCCTGCTGCCTAACCCCAGAACCAATACAAATTTGGTGCCAGATGGCTACCTTAGCAGACTGATGGTTAACTGCCCAAAATATTTGGCTAGTGAAGGTGGTTGAAATCTGTCAGACCAGGCATGTAAACATGTCGTCTGCTCTGTGGGTTTGCTTCCCAGGACTTACGATGTGCCAACACATGCTGTAAATACCACACAGCACATGCCAAACTGGAAGTGGCATTGGTCTAGGGTCAATCTAAGTTCACAAAGTCTGTCTTTTAATCTCCAAGCAGATGTAAGGATTTGGCTCATTCTTGGTGTTTTAAGTACGTTTTTACGACATTTAGTACTTTTTTCTAATATTTTTTCTAAGGGACTAGCAAAAAGTGGTAACACTGGCCAGGTGGTCCTTATGTAGTGGTGGCCACTTGAAGAGGTTTGACTGTATATCAATGGCCAGGTGGTCCTTATGTAGAAATGGTCACTAGTACAGGTTTGACTGTATATCGCTGTCCAGGTGGTCATTATGTAGAGGTGGTCACTATTACAGGTTTAACTGTATTTTCGATAAATCCCTTCCTCACTCAAAGCTCCCATATTCTGGTAGCTGCCCTCCTCTGACATGCATTGCACATCCTGGGATGCTGTAACATACAGTACTGTCTGCAATGTCACGCAAGATTTACTGGTGATAAAGGGAGAAATTTCACTTCTGCTATCAGGAAGAGTAGTTTCTCCCCAGACAGAGAGGCGACAGAAGACAGACAGTGTCTGCTGCACTTGATCTACACCGTGCCATTTACATGTGGTGTTGACCCTGGGTTGCATTTTCTGCATGTCCTGTTCCTAATGCCTTGATGCCTCTATTCTGAAATGCATTACATGTAGCTGGCATGCATAAAACTGCATTGATTTTGAGACTTTCTTCAGTTGCTGGACCCTGTATCTGCATCTGTATTGCTGGTATAATTGTCCTTTGGTGTAACATACCAGCTTCACAGGCACACGGCACGACAGCAGCTGGTTATATTACACTGAACGACCTATCACACATAACATTTGTACATATAGCAGTAAACATTCACCATCTAGTTTTACTCTACGATAGTTCTTTTCGAATCCTGGGTTGGGAACTCTGGTAGTTGAAGGCATGACTATTTCTTGTTCTTTTCTGAGCTGGTATGTCAACCAGAGGAACCTTTAAGTTAAAGAAAGGGTACATGTACCAAACTATGGTATGTCTGGCATCTACCATAACCTGAAAAACTGGTCAGTGAAACAGAAGGAATTTGGAAGAATATTTCCAGCATAAGATTTTTAAGCTCCCAGTTTGTCCAACCCAGCTAAGGAATCTTTGATACCCTCTGCTCTATGGAAGTCTTTCCTCTATTCAGAAAACTTAGATATGACTTTGCACAAGGGTATAAAACATGAAGCAGTCATCCTCAACTGAGGTAAAGCATGATGCTTTTTCAAGTAGCTAGTAGTTGAATGTGGCTTCGCTTCAATCCTTACTTAGGTTTAATTTTACCTACCTTCTGTAGAGATGTTGAGAAGCTGCTAAGTTACCTCTGAATGGTCCTTTTGGTTTACAACATGAAGCACATCTGTGGAAGTGTCTGTCTACTCGTAACACCCACACCGAACTGAAATAAGGTATATGGTACTGCTTTATGCACATGCACCAACCGATAACACCATGTCTACCCCAGATGAAATGACACAGGCTCTTCCCAGCCCCAGAGATCCTCCGTACATCACTCGAAAACACATTACTGCCGACATTCAATTTACTCACATGTCCACCCGATGCATCAACGTGATTACTGGGTCATCTGACTGCCCTGCAGCATATGAGTAACCTGGAGGATGTGCTGTTACTGTAAGAGATATACAGTACAAACTACTCAAGAAGACCACCCAGGGGACTGATAAAATCTGGTCTGTCTGGACAGGTGGTCACTATAGACAGGATTCTTATGCTTATGTCAATGGAGAAATTATCTTAGGCACCACCAAAAAGTGGTCACATTGGCCAGGTGGTCCTCATGTAGAGGTGGTCTCTTGTACAGGTTTCAATGTACTCAATTTCCACCATCACCACATTGTGAATCTATCATGCTTACTTAGTCCCTTAAGATCCAGTCTCCACATACAATTGATTTTCTCTGGGCTGATGAATGCAATTAATAAGAGGCTGATAATATTTCCAGCAGTCTGGCTGGCTGTCAGGGAAGGTGAATACCTTGTGCAAGAGGCATGCAAGCCACTTCACTTACATACATGTATAGCATTAGATATAGATGATCTATCCTGTCACACCTGTACAAGTGACCACCTCTACTTAAGGACCACCAGGCCAATGTAGCTGTATAGCTCTTAGAATTCTAGAGTAAGCTAGAGTATTCCATTTGTTAACTGTGGGCTGTTTCAGTCAAACAGAGCTTGAAAGAAACCTGAGGATAACAAGAGCTATCTGCCATTAGCAAATCATAGTCCAGAACATGAGATATTAAAACTGGAAGACGTGCTACAGTACCATGGAAAGCTGCCAGGGGGCCCATAAATAATCTGTTAATTCCCTCATTTTGCCAACGCCTACCAACACATCAAATATCTTAAAGATCCATCTACAACTTCTCGAGTTATGCTCTTCACAAGCAAACAAACAAAGAAACAAACAGACAAACTTGAAACAGACAGACAGAGACACACACACACCAGAAAAAAACCCTTCTTGATCAAGTTGATTGATATTGTAATCCCAGTCCCCAGCTTCTACCGTGGGTTCATCTCTCCGGTTCTGGAGAGACATTCGTTCACACCTTTGGAACCAGCAAGATTACCCATACCTGATCAGTTCTGGAGGGAACCCCATTATGACTTGGATTGCCTGTCATGTCTGGTAGAATAAGACATCAATATGGCTTCTAGGTTACTGTATTATTCATTTATCTTCATACTCAATTTTGTGATGGAAGGTTTTCGCTGTCAAGTCTGTTACGTTGTAGTAATGGATTGAAAACACATATCAGTGGTGTTATGAATTCACGAGGGAGGGGTGACCACGAAAACCACAAAAATAAAACCAGCGCGAACGTTTCATGATTTACGGTAGTTTTCCCAAGGTGGGCAGAGCTGTGCTTTAGTGTTACCAGCCTCCCCGTGGCACCGTCACTGTCGCGCTAATTATACAAAATCAATTTCTAGTTAACGTCTGTCAATACTATGATAAGATATATGATGCTGAAGTTGTGTCAGTACAAAAGTTACAGTTGGAAACTCTGAATGTTGAGAAATTTGTAAAGACACGACAAATATCCATTAGCTGTGTTCTTACTCACAGTTTCCTATCTCTTTATGTATGTTAACAATAATCTACAATCACACACACACACACACATATATATATATTTCTGCATACACACACACATTCAGTGACACGACACTCACACACAAACATACACACACAGGCACTGACACACACACAGTCACACACACTCAAACACACACACGGTCACACAAACACGCATACACATACATACATACATACAGACATACACACACACACAGTCACACAAACACACACACACACACACATACATACATACATACATACATACAGACACACACAGTCACAGTCACACATACTGACACACACCTGCATCTACTCATGAGAAAAACACGGTGAAGTACCTCTTAGTCTGACCTTTTGCGTAGAATACAGGCTAGGCCACAGTAAGTGCTGACAACACCGAACAACCCTCTGAGGCATGCAGCGCAACGTTTTCCTAAGAATTATTCAAATCCCAGCAGCCAGCTTGCTTTATGGCAACACTTTTGCAACATGAGCACTATTGGATTACGGTGGTATGACCTGTAAGTACCGGCACCTATTCACATTCTGTTATAGCCTCCGGCCATGGAGAATTGTCGGGCGCAATGACTGAAATACCACAGTAGGGTAATAACCTCGTACACACCTGACAACGTTTCTGCACCGCCCAGTGTCAGTCTTGTTCACAGAACCATTCAGAGATATCAGGTGATAACTAGTTAATAGGAACTGGTATAGTCTCTTACCTGTATGACTTTTGGATAACAGGAAGAAGAGTTTTTAACTGCCGATGAGTGCAAGGTACAGGAAGTACCGAGTTGTTTAGTCAACTCGCTTTCAGGCATTCCATACATTCTTTCCCCAGCTCCACCCACTACCTTCTGACTCAGTACCTGTTTTTTTTCTAAGAAATTGCTTCCTCAAAACTTCCTTCCTGACTTAAATATATATCATAAGTCTAGTGTATTGGCTGTTGTATCCCACATGTATTGAACAAGTTCAAAGGCAAATACATAAAAATATCATATTTTTTCTTACCGGTACATTTATTTCTAAAGGTACATTTTGAGAAAAAGTAAGTTTATATGGGGACTGTTTTATCATTTTGAGCAATAGCTATATTATATGAAAAGTTAATGAACATTTGGGTGGGAGTTTGTTAGCAAACAGCTGTGTTGTGTAGGTTGTGCTACTTTCTGTGTTTGTTGGAACAGCCCCGAGGTTTGGGGAACTATAAATAGCATGTTGTTGTTTCAAAGATTACCTAGTCATTGTTGAATCCCTACAACGCATACTCAAGGATAGCCTCTTGATATCTACTTCCGGTGTGACTTCCCATTGAAGAGCTGTGTGGCTATCTCATTTTAGATGACCCACATTGATATCAATGAAAAAATTCGAGAAGGAAAACTCATGCATTGTTTTGTTTTGTCATGTTATACCAGTGAGGACCTTGTGATGATATGCAAATTCTTAACCAGGATATTTTATTTTTGCAAGAACATACAGTCAAAACTGCTTCAGTCAAGACTGATAGTTTTTTTGTCTATATAGACAGGTGGTCACTGTAGACAGGTTTCTTAGTTCTTGTGTCAGTGGGGAAAATTATCTAAGGGGCCACCAAAAAGTGGTCAAGTTTGCAAAGTGGTCCTTATATAGAGGTAGTCACTAGTACAGATTATTAGACTGTGTATCAATGACCAGATGGTCCTTATGTAGAGGTTTTCACTTGTACAAGCTGTACTGTAACTGAAAACCTCGACCTTTATTTAAGATTCACAGTCCACAAGGTCAAGACGTTCCCTCGAGGTCATCAGGTAGTTTTCAACCATCTGATTTTGCTAATAGCTGGGGTATTGCCTTTTCTTCTGATCGGTAGGTCCTGTATTATTGTCCACTCAGCTGTGCAGGGCTGCATTTAGCAGTCATTACAGCGGAGGAGCCGTAAACTAGCCAGTTCAATTTGCCCCTTTCAATCAATGCACTGGTCATTTACCAAGGCCTGCTTCTCACCAAGGGTAAAAGGTTTTCCCCTAAGTTCAATAGGGACACCTGCTCACAGTGAAATCATGTTATTTTCTGGGGATTAGAAGTAGGCCTCGGAGGGAGAAGCTGGTAGCGGTTTCTGATAATTCGTGTTCCGTGTTCTAATGCTGGCTTTTAAGTGAAGTCAACGCTGACAGGCCAATGTCAAAAGGTTGACTTTCTTGTCAAGTAAAGGTCATCAGAGATAAAATGACATTTAGCAGTTTAACTTAGTATTTAGTGAAATTGAAAGAGATATCGAACCAGTTTAGCTCAGTGAAGAGCGGCTATTCTTTCACTGGTCATGACTTGCTTGTTGTACTCAGTCTGCTCACAGACTTTTACCTGATCTTGCTGCCATTATCATACATCATACACAGTACTGCCAATTTTTGTGTATATCTTGCCACTAGTTCTATTTTATCTGAACAGTTTCACTTCGCTGTATCTTTGTTGATTTTTGTATGGCCGGTATAACTGCCCTTCGGCGTAACACACCAGCTCTTCCAGCACAATCTACAGAATGATGTACATGTGTATGCATGAAGTATCAGCACTGTTCCATATGAATTGATATTTGGGGAACATGAATTAGCCTGGAAAGTCATGGACTATATTTCACACAGGCTGGTGTAAACCATAGAACAGGGCTTGTCTCTATATTGATAGAATCGTCTTCGTAAAGCCTGCATTCAGTCATGAAGATTTAGTACAGATCGCCCTATTTGTACTTCAAAGGGCTGAAGTCTAATTGTTGGGGAAGGTTTCAGGCAATAGGATTGTCCCAGGAGACATGGTGTCTGGCAGTATTCTAATATGATATATCCATGAAGTTTTATGCCCTAACAGTCAAATATAATGTATGTAGTAATACTTTCATTCCCTGTTATCAGTTTTGTATATTGTATTTGTAGTAGTTCTTAGTCTCTGTGTTTAGAATTCTCTCTCTCTCTTTAGAATTAAATCTTCTAAAACTCAAGAAGGTATGAATAAATATATTTCTATCAATGGCTACAAGGTAATTTTTGCTTTGTTTCTGCCCTAGAACACTTATTTCACATTTCAATCTTTCATGCAAAAATGACTCATACAAGCAATCTTTTGGTGCACAGCATGAAAACAAGAACTAAAGGTGAAACTACAATGGGTGGTTTGCATAGAGACCAATTAAACCTGCCAAGGTTCTGCGTGTTTGTACATGTATATTCAGGAACAACATTTAGATACAGACAAACAAACCAAGACAACTAATCAAGTCTTAGTTGGTTGACAGAAGCAAAAATAGAGAAATAAACAAAGATAGATAAATAAATAAATAAATTGGCCACAGCTTAACCCAGTGATTTAACATCTACTAACATGATTCCACCAGGGTACGTAATTCCGTCACCCTGAAAAGATACGTCCAAAAGTGACTCCAAACAGATCTCCAACCCAATGTTCCCCCAGTATAATGCACTCCTGTATATCTAAACTGTGCTTGGGGGTGCTGCACTAGAGATTTCTCAAACCCACTGTTTTTCAAAGTGACAGATTTATGTAACCCGGTGGATTAATGTTAATGGGGGTTATATTGTTTATACCCCATTATAGTGACCCCATTATGTGTATGTGTATGTTTTGGTAAGCATCCCCAAAATTACATCAAACCTTTAACAAGTAGGTGTGAATTACACTGCCCCTCCCCAACCTGTGAAAGCTGTCAGCTTTGGTAATGGTTTGCCAACAAGCCTTGTAATGAGTACAATCCCTGTGTAAATACTGGGGACTGAGGGGTGCTTGTGGTGAAGTACAGGCTGAAGTACACTGTCAAATCTGTACAAGTGACCATGTCTACATAAGGACTGCCTGGCAAGTGATATTCATTCAAATCTTACAGTGTACAAGTGACCACTTCTACATAAGGACCACCTGGCCATTGATATACAGTCAAACGACTCAAACCTGTACTAGTGACCACCTCTGCATAAGGACCATCTGGCCATTGATATATGTAGTCAAACCTGTACAAGTGACCACTTCTACATAAGGACTGCTTTGCCAGTGTTATTCAGAAAATCTTACAGTGTACAAGTGACCACCTCTACATAAGGACCACATGGCCATTGATATACAGTCAAACCTGTACAAGTGACCACCTCTACATAAGGACCAGTCCTGGCAAATGTGACCACTTTTTGGTGGCCCCTTACATAATTTTGTCCATTGACACAAATACCATTTAATCAAGAACCCTGTTTATAGTGACCACCTATGTCCACACAGACCAGATTTTATCAGTCCACTGTGTGGTCTTCTTGGGCATGTTTGACTGTACATGTGGTTGTGAGGAGACAAGGAGGACTTAGCTTACCACACCACCCCAACAGACAACAACAATCCAATATACCATGAGTGGGCTGTAAGCCTGTCGGCAATCAATCAGGAACAGACAATATAAGAAAAGGTCTGGAGAAGTGATAGACACTACCGGAGCTGTGCAACACTGCCTTATTTAGTAAACTGTCTGTCTTAGGGCTTCTACAGATCATTGAGTATATATAGAAGTGGTTTATGTAAGACGTGTGGAGACTCCTCTGATTCGAAATGAAGTTCAGCAGGTATGTCGCAACATTCCCCAGGGACAAGTAGCGATGTCTCACCTGTCTCGGCGGAAAATTAAACCCAGTCGGCGTTCATACCACCAGCCATCACTCACGACCGTACATACATCGCTAACTTTCCGACAGGTATGCGGGCAACGTGCCGCTCTAGTAGTTGTAACATGGCTATGCAAACACTGGAAGATATACTACTTACCTCAACAATAGGTGCTACTCCCGCGAGCTAATCTCCTTTAAAGAAGAGGCAACGTTGGCTGGAAACCAACAGGAAGGGTGTATACATGGTGACCCCGGCTGTAGGTGTGTGTCAGGAATGTATACGGGGCACCGGTGCATGCAGCCCTGAGCGGGCCTGTTGTCTCCTGTGCACGCACGCACGTACAGCCCCTGCCTGAGGTGGAAGATTCCTCAGCAGCTCCAAGTCACGGCAGCGTGAATACCGGCAGCTCTCTCTCCAACTGAGCAAACGTGAAACAAACCACGCAGGCATGGAATGTGCCCACAACAAGCCCTCACCGTAGACTACTGAGTGTTGAGAACCAGTATTTCTAGTTTTCCGGGATGACGCATATGTAAGCAGCCCCGTTTCTTTAGCCTCTGTTACGAATGGTAGCTCCTGCAGAGTCCTTTTCATCACGGCATGAATAATTCATGCCACTGGTATTTCAAGTGTTTGAATACCTTGTCCTTGGCTGAATTGCCCTGCGATAAAAATGCCACTGCCCTACTGTTGCGCAACCATTTGTTTGGGCTGTAATTGTTGGCATATACATTGTCATGTGGTCAGTATGGGTGAGAAAAGAATATGATAAATGTTGTTACGAATTACTACCGATAAGAAAAACAATTTTATATTACACCTTTACAGTTATCATTTTCTTTGGTAAATTCTAAAAATTTTTTTCAGCCCAGCATTGTTCTGGTTTAAAGTTGTAGCAGTTGTTTATTGGTTAAAGACTCTCATACCCTGTAATGGGAAAATTCACGGTGGTCACGTTGCTATGGATCTGTCAGCGTTGTTATGCAAAAGTTTCCCGCCCACAAGCGGGGGTGCCATTAGCCGGGCGGTATAAAATAACAACAACACAAATCTTGCACAAAATAACGCATGATCTGATTATCGCACTAAGAAAAAGAAACATGCACACGCAAACTACATTAGTTCGCTTTGAAAATCTGTATAATATACGAGTTGACCGCGAACACGGCGCTTCAAATTACCCGCGTTTGATACGTGTATGTATAGGTTGCTTTCGGTCATTGAACTTTGAACCTATGGACTTTTTGGTCTAATTTACGTAGCAAACAATAGTTTTATACATGCTTTAGACTTTAGGAACTTTGAATTCAATTTCTATTGAGTAGTTTTTGATGTCTGAGAGATTTTAACTTATTTCGCCAATTTGTTTGGACGTCTTCTCCCATAGTTCCCTATCGGCCCAATAGAATCTTATAATTTTTTTTCAAGATGGCGGCTAGATAGTTGGCTTTCGGACGATTGTTTTTTTGTCGAATTCTAGCGCTGGTATCGGGAGATATCACCCAAAATACGAATCGAACGCTTTATTTAGAACTTCACGTGGAAGAATGGTTATGTTCTGGAAAGATAATGAGCTTGTCGGTAAAGATCACAGTACTTCGCTAGCGTCTGTTCTGGGGCGGTTAATCCAGATGCAAATGAGTGGGAAATACCTCCATTGTATTTGTCACCCGGACCAAGCGAGATAATTACCCGCGAATTTCAACTACCAACGAGGCCACGAGGGTTTGTAGAGACAGAAACCTCGACCGATTTCTAATAAAAAGACGCCTGAACGGTACCATTGGTGATTGAAATACGCGTGGGTAAAATAATGTAAAAAAATACACGAATAAGACCCGCAAGTGTGTTATCTGAAGAAACCAGAACATGGCGTCGGAACATGGCGTCGGTTTGAAAACAAAGGAAAAGCTAGTTCTGCTGTCAAACAATCACACTCTGATCTCTTCCGTATTTCCCCAGCAGTTGATTTACTCATTGATTTACTCATGGGTATTTTTATACAACGTACATCTCCTTTGTATAGGAATGCACCATTTTTTTCTACCAGTCAAAGCTGCAAGGAAATTTTTTATGGCAGCACAAGCCGACACATTCGGCATATCAAACGCTGGTGTGTACACTGTTACCACAATGGAATTACGGTCTTTAGACCGCGTTATAGTACAAAAATGACGAGATGTTATTAGAAAGAATACGTTTTTAGATCGGAAAACGTAGGGTGTGATTATTGAGTGGCTGTGTAGGACAGCTCCAGACAGGTCAGTACACCAGTTCTTGTCAAACACACAAATGTATCAAGGTGAGTGCTACGTTTTGGGGTCTCTGTATGTGGTAAAATTCAATGTTTTTGTTTACAATGAAAATATTCGACTTCATCTATGAACTATTCGAATTCTATTTGTTAATCTTAAATTTCTGCGTGTTCAAGAAAGTAATGTACGGAATAAAGGCCGGGTATTGTTTATCATATCGGCGGGTTCTGCGGCGTCTCCGGCGGTTGCACATATAGTCTAGAACCCTCGGCGGGGAATTACGGTGAGTTATGGCGGAAACTGCGATTTCTTGATGGCCTTAGTTTGGGCGTTCTGTGTGGTAGGATAGACCAAAATATAGCTAAGAAAGAATTGAAACGGTGGTGTCAGTATGAAGATTGAGAGCGTGGGAATGATTGAAATGAAAGCTGGGGTATTGTTAATGTGTTAACCAGAGAACAATAGAGGCGGAGACAAGGCGTGCATTTGAAAAGGACAAGTTCGCGGGCAAAATCCTGCTCGGCTTGGTGCAACCAAAACAAATCTAGTTCCCGCCTGCAAAGGCGTAAACCAATCAGCTACTGTTGCCAGTAGTGACAGGGGTGATTGACATCGATTCCTCATCAATATGCATGCTTTACAAGTGAGGAAAAATCAAGGCCTTTTTGACCACCGTGATTGGTTTGAACTCCTTTATGTAGTTGAATAGTACTGGGAGTAAGAGGATTACTCATAAGCTTATGAGGCATTATATGCCATCACTAATTAGATATTTTTGGTGTAATTGATACTCCATTTTTGAAAGAGGTATGAATTATATATTTGAGTAGTTATTAGTAGAAATTAAAGATCAAACAGGGCCTCCTATTGAAAACTTAACAATACAAGAATTATTTCTCTATAAGTCTAAGTGAACAAAATGCGTTCCTTCTCTGTGTGTCTAGTGTACAACAATACTTAATCAGGATCATTTAGATTGATCACAAAACACTGACAATATTGTATATAATCAGTTAATCTTGTGTTACAATTAATTGGCAGTAGTCTGCTAATACTATAGATATTTGGCCTTAGATGCTGTAAATTCATTTGCTTCATAGTGGTTTTATTTCGCAGTAGGAGGGAAAAGGGGCTTTCATGGTTATAGATTCAGTACTGAAACAATTCTGTAGTACTGTTACAGTAGTAATAGCGTATCCTATTAGAAATGCGTTTTCGTGGTGTCATTTTGAATTTGTGGGGGAGAGGGTACTGCAAAAATAAAACAATCGCAAACGTTTCAAAATCTACAGAACAATTCTGAGGAGATAGATATCTCCCCACCCCTGTCTGCAGCTTCAGTAATGCTGAAAGGAGTTACCAAGAAAATAAATCTATTGCGAATGTTTAAAGATTTACAGCACCTCAAGTGTAGACAATTCTGAGTAGATATCCCCCATCCTTGTCTGCAGTTGCAGTAATGTTGAAAAAAGTTACCAACAAAATAAATCCATTGCGAATGTTTCAAGTTTTACAGTATCTAAAGTGTAGACAATTCTGAGGAGATAGATATCCCCCCACCCTTGTCTGCAGCTGCAGTAACACTGAAAGAAGTTACCAAGAAAATAAATCCATTGCGAATGTTTCAAGTTTTACAGTCCCTAAAGTGCAGACAATTCCGAGGAGATAGATATCCCCCCACCCTTGTCTGCAGCTGCAGTAATGCTGAAAGGATGGGTAAGTCTGAAATATATAGCTGTGATTATAACATCCTTCCTGCCACCTGGTGCTTTGGCAGGCCTCGGCAATGTCAAACTGGGGATTTCATCAGCCTGATAGGTTAAATCATTTGTATCCACTAGGGGTGGATACCGGTTCTGCTTAATAAGTCCAAGTCCAAGTTTAGGTCCAGAGATTTAGGTTCAGGTCCAGACCTGAACCTGATCCTGTCCAGTTGATATTTTGTTTTATTAGACCAATATTAAGCATGGAGAATAATACTGACATGCACGGCTATAAAAGTTTCTTGGTGAGAAGACTTTCAAGATAAACCAGTATTTGATATTTGAATATGGCACTTATTTTAAATGCCTTTTTTGTCAGAGGGAAGACTCAAAACGCTTTTTATGAAACAAAATAAAAAAATATATTTGTACTTTGTTCAGTTTTTTTTTGACTCAGGTTTTTGGCTTTCAGGTTTTTTGGACTCGGTTCTTGGATGTTATAAAGGTCCGAATCAGGTCCAGCGAACCGATATCCACCCCTAGTACCCACTTGTTTGTTTGTATATTGTACAAGCGGAAATATTGGCTGGGATTTAATTTTGCGGTAGGGAGAAAATGGAGTGTTTGCGGTGGTTTTGAGTCTGCGTTTGAAACAATAGTAGTGCTACAGTCACACAATGGAACGGCTTTTCGCTGTGTTTTCACGTTTGCGGTATAGAGTTCACTACGAAAAACTACTGCAAATATTTCTGCACTTACAGTATATAGTTGTAGAAGACTTAACTAAGATGAAAGTCACTGTACTTTTGTTGTGTCAATAAAGATTGTTTATTGATGTTGGTTCAAACTGCAAGCGGTTTTAGAATGTTCAGGAAATTCGAATGCACTTTTTTCCATGTCACCTGCAATTTGATTTGTGAAAGTGAGAGGCGACCTTTCAACTTTCTCTGCTGTGGTCTGCTGTAAATCTGAGAATATTTGCGGTGGTTTTATTTTCACGGTTTTCACAATAATTTCTACACCGCAAATTGATGACACCAGAAATTGATGATATTTGTGTTTCCTATGTATTACAGAACTGTAATACTTCAGAATTGTTTCAAACGCATATTCAAAACGCCATAAAAATCTCCTTTCCCCGCCTTTGGGTGGAATTAAGTCCTGCGAAAATAAATGAGTTTTACAGTATGCATTTTGGTTCCTGCATTTCTGAGCTAGAATGTTGTTGTCCAAATACGAGGATGCTTCAACTGCATGATATGTTCACCTTTAGCACACTGTATTTAGCTGTTTGGCACCCCATTCTCTATTAGTTACGAGTTAGGCAACAGGGAGAAGGTTAAACTCACAGAAAAACTGGAATTTGATAACAATCATTGGTCTTGACACTGTTATATGCCTTCGGGGCACAGTATAATCTCATCTTGGCTCAGGTATATGAATAAGTCAGAACGTCTCCTCCCAAATGCCAAAGGTTGTCAGGGCAATAGTAGGGATATCTTCATGTGCCTCTACAGGTAACCATCAGTGTCAGGGATGTCTGCCTGTCTGTTGATCTGTGTCTCGGAGGGGCAGTCTGTCAACTGGTCCACAGAGAGTGGGAATATATTGTAGATGCAGAAATGTTCGCGGGGATTACATTTTGCGAGGGTGTTCGTGGTGGTTTTGAGTTTGTGTTCCAAACAGTAGTAGTGCTGCAGTCACACAATGGAACAGCTTTTTTCGGTGGTTTTAAGTTGGCGGTAAAGACTGTTCACCGCGGAAACTGCAAACATAAAACAATCGGGTACATTTTTGCATTTAGATTTTTTTCCATCAGTGAAGCTTTGTATATTTTTATTTCTTAAACATATTAGTAATGGTTTGTAGAAACTTGTGCTGCATCTATCAGAATGTTGCTTGTTATGAAAATAATGTTACCTTTGTATGTCTGAAGGTTAGGAAGGTATTGCAATATTCTTCATCAGTTCTAAATCAGTACCCTCTTTACTACGGGATGGGGGTAGGTATGAACATTAAAATTCCTGCTTTGTGTAATACATACATACTGCCCACTTTGTCTGCTTCTGTTGTTGGCAACCCTCAAAAACTGTATCCAAACTGTCTAACCCATGAAAGACATTTTCTGTAACTCTTAAATCCTTAAGAAACTGTCTCTGTGATTTCCTTCCAAATAAAGCTGCTGTACTTCACTACTTGTATTGTACACCTTGTTTGGATGGTCCAGTGTTTGTGTCCACATACCAGGGTTGGTAGGGCTTCAACGCAACTTTCTTAGATTTTTGGCTTGTCTCCTTGCAATGTCAACAGAACAAATATGTTTTTAAATGGCAAACAGAACAAATGTCTTTTTGAATACCAAACAGGGCTTTAGGCTTCGTATTGTAGATTCATGGTAACCAACAACAAAATTGTGGCAGGGCTGAACACTTCTACATGACTTGAAGGATTGGAAAAGTAATGTTTGCGGTGGTTTTATGTTCATGTTTTTGTAGGTGAACTCTTTACCGCAAACTTAAAACCACCGCAAAAAGCCATTCCATTGTGTGACTGTAGCGCTATTATTGTTTCAAACACAAACTCAAAACCACAGTGAACACTCCATTTTCTCCCTGCCACGAAATTAAATCCCTGCGAACATTTCTGCATTTACAGTATATCCCGGGGTTTGCCACTGTCTAGTTTATTGACATTTCCACCATCGAATGCATATGAGCTACTCTCGAGGAATTTTAATTGTAGCAAGTACCTGTCCAACATGACAATTTCATCAAATCTTTGACGGACCTGAGGCATCCTATCACAAAAGGTCGTTGTAAAGGAATGCATATTTCATACCAATTGCACTCATTTGCGTTATGTCCTCATCGTTAGGCTTAACGATGTAACTTTCTGCAGTTCAAAACATTCTTACCCATGTCCATTTTGATCTCTTTCCCTATAAGATGCTGTAAAAATGCATTTAAGTTTGCATGGTTTTAATGTCGTAGTTGGGAGAAAATGGGGTGTTCGCAGTGGTTTTAAGTTTGTGTTTGAAACAATAGTAGCGTTACAGAAACGCAGGCGGCAAAGAGCTTACTGTGAAAACCGCAAACATAAAACACCACAAACATTTCTGCATTAACAGTATTTTGAAGTAGAATTATAATTATAGACCATAGTATGCATAATCTTTACCCATCAATGAAGGTTAGCCATCCAGGTAATAAAATACACAAGATAAAATTCCAAATTCTATCCAGTTGCCTGAGTAGCTGCTATCTTGCGTAGCATAATCTTTACGGTTTCTCTCACATATCTTGGATAATCCATATCACTTTGTTAGAAGAAGATTTATTCCAGGTAACATGACATTCCTCATGATCTACAGCAGTAGCATAAGGGTCCTGGCCAATCATGCATACAGCGTTTTATCAATAACCTGAAACTGTCACCGCTGTTCACCCCTGCCTCCCATATCAGACATCTTACAACATTCGTGAAGGTTAGATATCCAGGTAAACTATATCTAAAGACAAATCGGTCGCTACAACTGGATAAGATGCAGATATTTCTCAATTACCTGAACTTGGCGCCGCTCTTCACCCCTGCCTCCCATATCAGACATCGTACTACATGGATGAAGGTTAGACATCCAGGTATCTCCTACTTAAAGACTATATTTAAAGACAAATCTATCTCTACAACTGGGTAAGATTCGGAGATTGCTTCCAGGCGTTTTGAGTGACATCCATCAATCTTCTTTGAGATTGATTTTGTAAGACATTGTAGCCTATGGGCTGAATTGCTTGATAATACGTACAAGGAAAAGTGCATTACAATTTATTGTAAAATCAGTGAGATCAAAATAACTTCTCGTTAAAATGAAATACATTATAACATCATGATCCAAGGGATAAAGGTTCTTTAAGTTTTAACAGTGTCTTAGGGTTTGAAGAAATTCTAAAACAAGAATTTTAGGAGTCAGTGTCACTAGTCTTAGAATGATATTCGACTCTTAGTAAACAGGGGAAGGGTATCGTGCTGGAGTTGCACCATCTTTCGAAAGAGACGTACAATGGGATCCCATGTTCAAGGAGGTGCCTCGAGCATGTTACAACAGCCCCATCACTCAGATGGTTACCTATAGCTACTGGCTGTGATAATACAACAAGGTAAACAAGATATACCTAGTGATGCAGGTCAGTGATGGCAGCACCAAGGCAAAGTCCAACGCAAGCAGGCGCCTCTAAGGTCTCTCTTGCGGACTTTCAAGGGTTTAAAGACAAATGAATCTCAACAACTGGATAAGATAGAAAGATTACCTACCGGCGTTTAGAGTGACCTCCATCACCCTTCTTCAGTGTCACTAGAATGATATCCAACTGTTTGTATACTACGTACCTGATGATGGTAGCACCAAGGCCAGGTCCAATGCAAGACAGTGTTGGTGTGGGCCCTCTTGCCGACTGCTGGGGTTTAAAGACAAATCAATCTCAACAACTGGATAAGATACAGAGGCTCTTTTTCTTCACTCCAGACGTTTTGAGTGACATCCATCACTCTTCTTCAATATCACTACTGTAACAATTGTATCCCACTGTCTGTAAACATACCTGATGATGGTAGCACTAAGGACAAGTCCAATGCAAGACAGCGCTGGTGTGAGCCCTCTTGCTGACTGCTGGGGTTTACTCTGTCTCTGTATACCATACAAGGCCAGGAGGATCGTAAGTGCCAATTGGCTGGCTTGTAACCAACCAGGGGCCGACCTTGCCCATCTAAATTAATGATTGCCATCCATCTCCACCTTTCGGCGCCGCCCCGATTCATCCCGGCCCATTATCACCTGTTTCAGCACACATTAGGCTGCAGGGGTATTCAGGACATGTGGGAGGGTGTGTATTAGGGATGTGTACTTAAACATAACATCAGGTACAGGTACAGGAATCACGTACAGGTCTACGCATTGTCACCAGTTTCTGCACATGTCTACGCATTGTCACCAGTTTCTGCACATGTTAGGCCGCTGGGGTATTCAGGACATGTGAGGGTGTGTATTAGGGATGTGTACTTAAACATAACATCAGGTACAGGTACAGGAATTGGTTACAGAGGTTTAGGTACAGGTCTACGCATTGTCACCAGTTTCTGCACATGTTAGGCTGCTGGGGTATTCAGGACATGTGAGGGTGTGTATTAGGGATGTGTAACTAAACATCAGGTACAGGTACAAAAATCAGTTGCAGAGGTTTAGGTACAGGTCTACCTATTGGTACCCGTTTCAGCATACGTTTTTACCTTTAAGTGTTGCCAGGACCCCCATGCAGACCCTCGTGTTCTCAGATGGAATGCAGATTTCTTGTCCAACTGTATGGATTTGTTTTAGTCGTCTGTCCTTCAAAGCAATGGAAAGTTTGACCTTCCCTGGTTGAAAGAGGAATTGTAGAGGACAGCCATTACCTGGTTCTGTGGACAATGGCAGGGAGGCAATGTCACATAATCTGGGAAGTTTGCCAGCAATCTCTCTGTAATCTGTTCCTTCCCTAGGTACATCCCAGCGCATTAACGCAAGCACCTGACTTTGTTTAAGCCAAATGTCTCCCAATAAAAGTCAACCGTTCACATTTGGGAGATAGTTGCAATGGTAAATGGCTGAATTTCAAATGTGGTACAATGAATTTCCCACTGAAACTTTTGCTAAGGTAGCTGTTTGGCACCAAACTTGTATTGGTTCTGGGGTTAGGCAGCAGGGAGAAGGTTAAAACTTTAAAAGTTATTTTGAACTTTTTAGCATGCATAATGTTGTTGTTGTACTTGTTTAAAGTCTATTTCTATTATTGAAAGAACTTGTAAATACTGCATGTCAAGCACGGTGGAAGACGAAACACATTTTATTTCAAGTTGCCCCTTCTACGATCAAGAAAGAAAGGCGCTGTTTCAAGAGGTCACCAAATTCCATCCAAATTTCTCCAAGTTAACAGACAAAAAGAAAACTACTCTCCTCTTAACATCACAAAACCCACACATCATAGAAAAAGTGGGATCATTCGTCTTCCACTGTCTCGAAAAAAGAAGTCAAACCCAAATAAGATAGAATTTAGTGTTAGAAAAGTCACATGCTATATTGTTATCAATTGTCTGTACTTGCAATTAGCCTACGGGCAAGAACTTGCAATAAACTTATTATCATTTTGCTAGACTGAATCTTTAGGTGTATGAACATGCTTGGTCACTGTTCGTTTAGGCCACACAAATTTATTTTCTGGGTTCTCAGACATTTCTAAGCAAAGCTTCAGCAAGCAGTAAAATTGTAAACCGACAACAGGGAGGAAAAATTGAATCTGGCTACATTCTATTCCCTGATACTGTGTGTACCAAGGTACAAAGTTTAGTTTCCCAAGACTCTATTTTCATGGTCACTTTTCAGTTTAGAGTTATTTTTCCGAGAACCAACAAATTTAATCTGTGTGCCGCAAGTGTAGCTCTTGAGATTGATTTGCTCTCTGTGTGAATAGATATTTTAGATATGAACATCAAACTGTGACCTGTGATAGTACATCATGCCAGTCACGATGCCTGGTCCCTCATGTATTTTGTCACCATTGAAGCACAACCAGTGATATATTGTGTGCTGGGTATTGCAGCTTGGTAGAGCATGTCGTGTAAATTGTCTCCAAACTTTTTCAAACTTTGAATGTCATGCCAAACAAATCAAATTTCGATAGTCTAATAGATCTACAGTGTATACCTTTGGCAAATTTACATTTAGATCTGCCTATCATATCACACAGGTGTTGGGAACTTTGGTTAGAAGTACACTCACTTAAAATTGCTTGTTTATGTCTCTGCTTTGTTTGTTCAGAACATGCTATATATTAGATTAGATTCGGCAGGCTGGCTTTGCTTTACGCTAAGTTCAGGTGCCAATTACACATAACTACATATTAGAATGCACCACATAATATTAGAGAAGTCCGACTATGAGTTACAAGGAATTCAAACAGCCGATTATGCTTTAAAGAAAGGATCTTGCAGGCCCCCTTACAGTTGATAGATGTCACACTTGCCCCTTCCCACATCTGCTTGGAGATACATGAATGTCTCCATTATTTCCCTTCTGGCTGTGTCTGATGACAGCATATCATGATAAGCTTCCCCCAACATCTGCTTGGAACTCACCATCTCCCTAATATGGCAGTTGGTAAATCACACGTGCCCCCCCCCCCCACATCTGCTTGGAGATACCAGATTGTCTCCATGATTTCCCTTCTGGCCCCTGGCGTTTGTCTGATGACACAATTGTGTAGCTTCCCCCAACATCTGCTTGGAGAGTACCACGTCCCTAATATGGCAGTTGATAGAAGTCACACTTGCCCCTTCCCACGTCTGCTTGGAGATACCAGAATATCTCTGTGATTTCCCTTCTGGCCCCTGGCCCTTGTCTGATGACAGCATAACGGTGATACAACTGTGTAGCTTCCCCCAACTTCTGCTTGGAAACTACTACCCTCCTAATGGGGCAGTTTGTAAATGTCACACGTGTCCCTCCCCATATCTGCTTGGAGATACCGTAATGTCTCTGTGATTTCCCCCCTGGACCTTGTCTGATGACAACATATCGGTGATACAACTGTGTAGCATCCCCCTACATCTGCTTGGAGATTACTACTTTCCTAATATCTTAGTAGTCCTTCGTAAATATCACACTTGTCCCCCCACATCTGCTTGGAGATACCGAAAAGTCTCCATGATTTCCCTCCTGGCCCCTGGCTGCGTCTGATGACAGCATATCGGTGATACAACAGACGCCCAGACAGCCTATTACACAGCTGATCAATGGCACGGAAGGTGATCAATGAGGAAGGATGGGGAGGGCTGTGGATGGTCAATCAGTGATTACTGGCAGGTTGATTGATGTAGAGAGGGTCACAAGATGTCCCCTGTAGAAGCCTCTACCAGGCTCCACAGGCGGCAGGAAAAATGCCAGAGGAGTTAGTCGCTATAGAGGAGTTCCAGTTTGCAACCTATGGATCAAATTCTGATATTTTTCCAGCGGCCTGTGGGGCCTGGTAGAGGCTACTACCCTGTAGCTCAACTGGTGGTAGCCTCACTGTTGAGCTCCTGGTTCCAATTAGTTGCTAACTGGGAGACCATGGTCCAATACTGGGTTGGGGACATCTTGGTTGGAGCTGCAACCTTTTTTAAGAAGGGATGGCCTGTGTTTGAGGAGATGCATCGAGCATGTTGAAGGGGAAAGGCTAGCAACCTGTCCCTGTAAGAATATAACCTGTTACTGAAACAGCTAAGGAAATTTAAACTTGATGCCTTATGTGTCACTTGGCACTACAAAGAAATGAATGAAATATGGTTATGTCGGTTGTTTTGTGGTGTTCATTACTGTGAATCTCGAAGTGCTTGCGGCGGTTTTATTTTTGCAGTGAACTTTCTACTGCGAATTCATTATACAGTAGACCTTTGGTGATTTAGAGCACACTATAAAGTTTCTGTGTTCCAGGTAGTGTTTAGAATATTCCTCTTGAATAATGAAATTTATTCCAGGCATGCCACTTAACTGTTTATCAATGAAATGCTGATACATGGCGGCTGCTACATGATAAATGAAATATCATACACATTAATGGACAAGACGACTGATTCAGAAGATCTTTCATTATATTCTAATATTCAGCTCACATAAACTACACATTGCAGCAGCATCTGGTAGACTTGGCAACTAGAACATGTCAAACATCACAGCTGATCAACTAGATGTACACATGTACCATCAAATCACTTTTTCATTTTTTTGTACAATCAAACAAATTAAAGCAATAAGAAAGATATGCAGGGTATGGTCTATGCCAAAGAGCTGAGCTACACCCAAGACTATTCTATGTCCACCAACTTGTACTTACGGTAACTTTGTCCTCTTAACAATATACAGTTACTGTAGCAGTATGGTATGAAACCTTTGGCTATCAGGAAAAACAATGTTGAAATCTGATGTCCACCAACTTGTACTTACGGTAACTTTGTCCTCTTAGCAAAGAATATACAGTTACTGTAGCAGTAAGGTACGAAACCTTTGGCTGTCAGGAACAACATTATTGAAATCTGAAACAAATTCTAAGTAAAACAGAAGTAGATTATATAATATTATATATGATATGTATAAAATTATCACCATACATTTTGAAACTTGTACATTTGTAGTTCAACGAGCCACAGAGACATGTGCAAAATGACATCTTTTACAAGACATTTATATAAGACACTTTTTACTTCATCACACAGAAGGCTCTAAACAAATAGACCAGTAACTCTAGTCATCCCTCACACTACTCGCGTTGTTGTTCTATTGTCACAATAGTTTATTTATAACAGCACTGTATATTTACAAAGTGTGGTTGCCAGACTTATGATGTTTTCTTCTTTAGCTCTGAAAATGACTTGACTGCACAGATGAAAGGAAAATATGGATAGATAAAGGGGAACTTTAAAAGTTATCAGGGAAAGAAAAAAAATCTCAAAGTCCATTCTAGTTACCTGAAAAGCATAATATAATTGTAAAAATGTGAATTGTCAACAATTTTCCGTCTGAGCTATACTGTAAAACTACAAAGCCTCTGCGACTAATCAGAGACTTGTGGCACGCTATATGACACTGAAAAAAACTTTCTCATCTTAGCGTAAATCACGTTGTAGAGTCCAGTCCAAAAATTCATTTTTCTTGCTATGCATGAATAAGACCTTTTTCCACAAGACAGTATCACCAGACGACCATACAGGATTTCTGTAAAAGTGAATTTGCGTGACCCTTGACTTTGGAATATTATGCTGGATATGTAAAAGTATGATACAGAACATGCAAAATGTAAATGATGTGTTCTTTATCTATGGAATGTGCTGAGTGACCTGTCCAGTGTTTGGTCGCTCAGTGGCCACAGCCTCAAGTGGAAATTGGGTGTAAATGATGGACCAACAATAAGGCCACACCATTTTAATTTCTTGGTTAATGGAATTTTAAAAAAAATGCTAGATTGGAAAATCAGCAGGAAAACAGAATCTCAGGAAAGTTTGTACTTTGGTGCACACAATTTCAGGGAGTGAACAGGGTCAGGTGCAAGTTTTCTTTCACCCCAGCCTTCTGTTTTCATGATTTTTTTTGTTTCTAAAAATTAAAAAACAAATCCGTTAACCAAGAAATTAAATTGGTGTGGCCTAATGGTGAAAACTATAACACACTTTAAGATGAGGTCAGTAAAGAATGTTCCATATTTCTATACTCATTACAAGGAAATGTTAAAACTAAAGGATACGCCAAAAGTAGTTACTCAAGCAACTGGATAAAATTTTGAAACAGTCAGACGTTTCAGACAGCATCCACTGTCTTTCGTCAGTGACTCAGATGCTGTCTGAAACGTCTGACTGTTTCAAAATTTGATCCAGTTGCTTGAGTAATCATTTTTGGCGTATCTTACTACCTGGATGTCTAACCTTCATCAACGTAAAACTAAAGGAATGTAACCAATTTTGATGTCCAACAATGATATGAAAAGTATAAAAACTGCGACCCCATCTTTCTTGCTGTACCTCTCAAACATGATTGCATTGACAAAACACATACATTCAATTATGCAGCATTAAGTTTAGAAGAAAAAAGCTTAGAATACATCAAATTATATTAGGTTTTGTATTGTGAAGAAACCATCCTTAAGCAGGTGATAAGTATAGTGATTATAAACATGCATATTTTCATCAGTTTCTGGCAGTGCTGTGCTTCTAAAAAGAAACAGAAAAAAAATTTAAAAACTAATAAAACTGAAAATACAAATTATAAAAATTTAAGACCCAAGCACCCAAAAAAAATTTTTATGTACATTTATTTATAGCTATAAAGTGCACTGTTATATAACGCGTCCATACTAAGTTAACCTTTAGCCTGCTAACATAGCCGTTTGGCATCAAAGTTGTATTTGGTGATGTGTTTAGGCAGCAGAGAGAAGGTTAAACTTAAACATGTTTTAGATCTAGAACAAGCAGTAAGGGCTGGCACAGGAAAACTACATTGGGAGTAAAACATTAGTTTGGCAACAACATTCTACCCATATACATGTATTCATCTTATCTGTAATTCAAAGTGATTAAAGACATATCTATTTCTTTCCTGTGTATTTTTTCTGAAGCATCCCTTAGTAATGATATTATGTCTTATGTACATATTGTTTAATCTTGTGTATACAGTTGAACTTCCAATGATTTACTGCATTGCCTTTTTTTTAATAAGTATAAGTTTGCTGCCAGTTCTGTTTCAATGTCAGCCGTAGTTACAATAGTATAGATAAAAGTGATATGCATGTCTAACACATGCCCCAGCTGGTTAAAATCATCCAATAGTAAAGAGTTTTGCCTCTAAATTATCTCTATTTCACTACTGACCCTACAGGCTTTATGGGGATTTTTATGTGCTTTTGTCACATTTTGTCTTAACCAAAGGAATGTTAGAACTTTTCAGTCTTTTACATCAGAAATGAATGTCACAGAATCAGTAGGAATGTTTTCTCTAACAGTCAAACCTGTACAAGTGTCCACCTCTACATAAGGACCACTTTTTGGTGGTCCCTTAGATACATGTACATTTTCCTATTGACACAAGCATTGCCAAACCTGTCTTTTGAGACCACCTTTCCACATAGACCATTTCATCAGTCAGTCCACCGAGTGGTCTTCTTAGGCAGGTTTGACTAACACGTTGCCTCACCCACATGGTTCCCAAAATCATTGGAAAGTCTCTTTGTCTCGTCATCATCCTCATCCTCTTCCGCATCCTCTTCCCTATTCTCCTCCCCATCTGCGGTATCGTTGACGAGGGATTGCGTGTTCTTGTCGAAGCTGTTAAACTCCAGCCGACTCCGGTCCCCCACCTCGAGAACTCCCACATCGTTGTCTTCGATGACGTCCCCCAGGTGAAAGCTGTCCTCTGTCCTCCTGTACTTGACCGTCGTGTCACCCTCACGGTGTTTTCTCCACCGTAGGAAGAAGAACACGCCCAAGCCGGCGAGCACCAACAGGACAACTATGGGAATCACTATGGGCGCAAGTTGAACCAGATGCTGGTGTAGGGTGGAAGTGCATGGTAGATTCGTCAGCTCAATCTCGTTTGATGTGTTCCCCTTTAGTTCAGCAGGGGAGGCACAGATAATGGGGAACTGTTGGTTCTCTTTTAGCCACGTTGCCAAGGGAACGATGTCGCAGTCACATGCCCAGGGGTTGCCCGATAGACCCAACTGTTTTAGTGTGGACTCCAGGGGGGAGAGTAAGTCCTTTGGTAAGGAGGTAAGTCTGTTGGACTGCAAGTGCAGCTTATGTAATGTTTTACAGTTGTCGAACGACTTCTCTTCAATGTTTTCCAGGAGTCCTCCTTGTAGGTAAAGCTCTCTAAGTGCATGTAGGTCCTTAAAGGTTCCTTTTCCAAGCGATCCGATCTGGTTGTAGGATAAGTCCAGGGTTTCCAGCTTCGACAGACCGTCAAACGCATTCTCGCTCACGCTCTTCACTTGAGAGTCCCTGACGATGAGCTGCGTGAGATTCTTCATGTTCTTGAAGGCGCTGGCGGGAATGGTGGCGATGGCGTTGTTGGAGAGGTCCAGGGACACCAGACTGCGGAGTCGCGTGAAGGTGTCAGCTTGGATCTCTGTCAAACCTGCGTTCTGTAGGTGAAGCTCCACCACCTGCAGGGTTCAAAATAATTCTTTTTTTAATTTTTTTAATTTATTTTTTTATTTTTATTTTTTATTCAAGAAAATATACAGATAAACACAAATTTACATGATGAACAATAAACTACATAATGAGTAAGGACAGCTAACAAAAGATGCGTGCCTTTTTAACGATACACCAAAACTAAAATACTGAACCAAGAATAACAAACTTAAATTGTAACAGTAAAGAGCAATAAGAAATTAATCCAAGCATAAAGTTCCCCACTTACCTCGATGCTTCTCAAAATAATTCTTTACTTGCTTGCAATTTGAGAAAAATTTTACTTGCAATTTGAGAAATTAACTTGCAATATTATAGTCGGTATGTAACTACTTATGCTGTGCATACAAAATGTACATACTCAGCCTGACATAGCCACTTTTATGGCATTATTAGAAGACTAAACATCTAACATTGAATACAGATTCACTTAATATGTAGCCTTTATTGTTTAGTAGTCAGAGACCAATTTCTCCTCTAGCAACAGTCACTATGTCACTATTTTGCGTGACGCAACTGGACAACACCGGTATTTTCAACAAGTTCATATTATTTTTACTTGAAAATCGCTTGCAAACTGCAAGTTGCTTAATTGTATTTCGAGCCCTCACCTGCGTTAGATGGCTGAAGTCGCCCCTGGTGATGGCCTGGATGGGGTTCCCCGACAGGGTGAGGTTCTTGACGGAGGTGAACTCGCGGATGGGAGCGAAGGTGCTGAGGCTGCTGTAGGCCAGGTCCAGCACCTCCAGGCTCCTCACGTTCACGAACACGTCCGTCGCCACGGAAACCAGCCTCTTCAGCCGGCTCAGCCCGAGCGTCTGCAGCGACGGCAGGTTCTTGAAGGAGCCGCTCTCCATCCTGGTGATGGGGTTGCTGCCCAGGTCGATGACCCTCAGCTTCTGGAGGTCGGAGAAAGCGTCCGTGACGATGACGGACAGGTTCATGGAGTTGAGGTACACCTCCTCGAGATTCCCCGGGAGGGAACCGGCAGGAAGTGCTGTGATGTAATTTCCTGTCAGGCGGAGGACCTGCAACTTCGGAATGACGCTGATCTGGCCGAACGGCACGTCTGTCAGTTTGCAGTACTGCAGTTCCAGGGTGGTGAGTTGGTGCAGGCCCCCGAAGGCGTGGAAGTCCATTTGTAACGCTCCAGGAATCTGCTGGTCGTTCAAGTAGAGGTTCCTGATCATCCGCAGATGCTGGAAAGGTCCGCGGCCAAGCTGAGCCAACCGGTTGTGATCCAGCCTCAGGGTTAACAACGAGTACAGGTCGAAGAAAGCTTGGTCGGGTACTTCCGTCAACATGTTTCCATGCAATTCTAGAACCTGCAACTGCTCAAGCTTGGTGAAGGCTGTATTGGCTACAGCCCCAATGCTGTTGTACCCGAGACGTAGATGCGTGAGGTTGGCGTTGCCTGCAAATCCGTCGGCCTGAAGAGCAGTTATTGAGTTGTCATCCAGGAAGATATCCTTCAGGCTGCTCAGTGGTTGGAGGGCGTCAGTGGGCACCCTGTCTAAGTCGTTGTTGGTGAGAACGAGCCTACGTAACTTGGTTGTTCCTGGAAGTGGGAAAAATGTACTATGTTATTAGTTGATATCATAGTCATCATGGTAGGTGCTTACTCTATGCAAATGTCAAGACTGGCTGAGCCTTTTCAATTGCCAGTTATTTGCGCCTTCAGGCTAATGTATTAATTTGAACTTTTTAAAAGTTCATACTAAGGCCACACCAATTTAATTTCTTGGTTAAAGGATTTTTATTTTCAAAAAAAAAAATTTCAGAAAAAAAAATCATGAAAACAGAAGGCTGGGCATGATTTTTTTTTTCTAAAATTTTTCTTTTTTGAAAATAAAAATCTGTTAACCAAGAAATTAGATTGGTGTGGCCTAATACATCAATAAGTGATGTTTTACAGACCAGTTACACACCATGCAGTTTGAATAGGGTTGACGGAAAAACCTAAACACAGAGTCAAACTTGTACGAGTGACCACCTCTACACAAGGACCTCCTTGCCAATGTAACCACATTTTGGTGGTCCCTTAGATAATTTTTCCTATCGACACAAGCATTGAGAATCCTGCCTATAGCAACCACCAGTTCACACAGACCAGTTTTAATCGGTCCCCTGAGTGGTCTTCTTACTAGGCAGTTGTGACTAGTTCGAACTGGTTAGCATTGTTCTACAGATAAAGGGCAGCGCACCAGTTTGAATACTGTAAATCTTGAAATCTCTTAAGCGTTTTTTTCCCACAGTTTTCTACACTACCCCCTTTACCGCAAATTCATGACACCACGAATATGTTTCCCCTGAATGACTACTGCAGAATTGTTTCAAAACCGAATTTAAAACACTACAAAAACATGGCTCCTTTTCCTTCCTACCATTAATGAAAGAGAATTTACAATATTTACCTGTGAAAGCATTGCTGTCGATTCTACTGATCTGGTTGGACTTCAGGATCAGCTCCTCCAGCTGCGGTGTCTGACTAAGCGACAGGTTCCCGAGGCGCGTGATCCTGTTCTCCTGGAGGTCCAGATACGTCGTGTTCGCGGGCAAACCGGACGGGACGTCTGTGAGCCCCTTCTTCTTACAGTAGACACTGTAGGTGTTTGTTCTAGTCTGGAAGCAGTCGCAGCTCCTGGGGCAGGTTGTTGAAGCAGCAGGCGTTGTCCACAACAGGGGAGAGAATGCCAGGAGGAGGAGGATCTTCAGGGGAGCTGCCATCTTGGTTTTGTGCAGGGGTGGAGAGTGATGGCTCACTAGGGGGTCAGGTCATCTACCTGTGTGATACATACAAAATAATTAGGTTAGTTTAACATAGGAGTTTCAGGGGAGCTGCCATCTTGGTTCTGTGAAGGGACAGATAGTGATGGCTCAGGTCACCTACCTGTATTAATACATACAAAATAGTTCTTTATCAGAAAATTGCTTCTACACATATGTGGCTATACCTATTTATCTTCTTGATGATATGTCTGAATCTGTATCTATACAGCCGATATCACCGCACTTCAGCGTAACATGCCAACTAGCTTCTTAATCATTTCTTAGGATTCCAGGGAGCTGCCATCTTAGTTTTGGGCAGAGGTGGATAGTGATAGCTCACTAATGGTTCAGGTCACCTACCTGTGTAAAGCATACAGACAGAATAGATAGGTTACTTTTATAACATAAGGCCACACCAATTTATTTTCTTAGTTCTGAGACATCTCTTAGCAAAAATTCAGGAGGCAGTCTTAAAAACAGGGCAGGGAGGAAAATGTGACTCACTGAGTCTTGCTTCATCTACTCCAGGGTTTGAAATACAATTAAGAATGATAAATTATTAAATACTGTGATTGTGTAAGCACTGAAACAGGGTATGTTTATTCCGGGGGATATGTCTATTAGAATTTGAAGATTTGTCCGGGGGGTACTTTTATTCCGGGGCGTATGTTTATTTGGGAGATGACAGTAAGTAAATCTGTATTTAGATGTTTAGTCTTCTAATAATGCTATAGAAGTTGCTATGTCAGGCTGAGTATGTATGTAAAGCAGAAGTAGTTACATAGTATTGCAAGTTGATTTTTCAAATTGCAAGTTAAATTGTTGCCAACTTGCAATTTTGCAAGTAACCAAAAAAAATTATTTTGATCCCTGTACTGTGTATACCAAGGTACAGATTGATAGACTTTCCCCTTAGAGTCTATTTTCATGTTGATTTTGCAGTTCAGCATTCTTTTTTTTTTTATCTGAGGACCGACAAATTAAATCGATGTGGCCCAGAAATGATATGGTGGATGTATTAATCTTTAGTGGGTCACAGGGCTAAAATGGACGAAGCTTGAATTTCTTGATAAGCAACAATATATTTTTTATCATCATCAATGAACACGAATGTTGTACAGTCGTGTATAATTATACAGTAATTAATTGGGTCAGTTTATCTATTTGTATAGCCGGTATAACTGCCCTACTCTGCCCTGCAGCGTAATACAACGGCCTTTCAAACACGTGGCGACAGATGGCTATATTAGATAGAATATATTACATGTTACACCCAAGCTGCAGAAAATATCAGATTCTAGTTCAATACACATTTTAAGCCAAAAAAGACCTGGTGTGCTTGGCTAGGTACATGTATTGACTTTTAACTATCAAAAAACCTTATGGTTCATCTGAATTCTGAAGCATCATGCTTTAAGGTCAACCTGCACTACCTTTTTTTAACCCAACAAATAAGCCTTGAAATTTTCATCTGTCTTGCTTTAGTAATAAAAATTCTTAAAACTCAAGTACCTTAAGCTTGTGACATATCTTTGAACCTTTTCCCTGCTGCCTAACCTTGTAACCAATAGGGAATTGGGTGTGAAACGGCTAATTCAGTGTGCTAAAGGTTAAAAATGACACTGCTCAGTCATGCTGTCTGGTTTGCTGCACACCTTACACCAACACAGCTTAGACAGTGTCCAAAACACCAGAAAAATGTAGTCATTTAGAATCATCATAATTCATTAACTGACAAATACGTATTCTAATCTGTCTGGGTGGCTGAGCTATTACCTTGTCGCCTTGTGAAATATTGAAAGAAAACCTGCTCTGATGCACACCTATACAGGAACACAGCTCAGATAATACAGTTCCCATCGACATTTGCCCTCCGGCCCTGTCTCAGGTCCCAACCAGTCTGGCAACTTGCTGTGCCGTGCACTCTACCCTTTGACCTTTCCAGTCAATTTCACAGAATTACTGACCTATTGAAGGTGCCAAACTGCTGTGAACGTAGTTTCTCTCACAGTGGTTTTATTTCACAGTAGGAGGGAAAAAGAGGTTTTTGTGGTGTTCGGAATTTGCTGTTAAAACGATTCTATACTAAAGTACTAGTAGGAAGTTTACAATGTCATATGTATACAGTGTTGTGATTTGGAGGTAGCAGTGAACATATAAAACCACCACAAACACTTCAATATTTACAGTTTTAGTCAGCACAGCACAAGAACTTAGTAGTAGTCTAGTGATATCTTAACCTGTGGGAACCACTCAACGGACATCAATGACTTCTTAAGCCTCTTGACTTGTGATCATGTATCAACAGTGGTGAATAAATTCACATATTATAACAATGAAGATTTGAGCACTGTTTTCAAAGAGAATTTCACAAAAACTTTATGTGGTATTCACTCGTTTCCCAGACATTGTTGCACCCAGTCTAGACTGTAATGTAAATGAATGTACAATTCACATTGAATGTATTTAAATCATGTCTCTAAGTGTTAACTTGGCAACATAAGCTTTCTCAAAGCTTAACATAATATATTGTGTTAAAGTAGCTTTAAGTTTAGTGATTATATTATCAAATGCAGATTTCAACTGCCACTCTTTAGAAATTCAACCATCATATCACAGGAAGACTATTGTAAATATTTAAATTTTTGCGGTGGTTTTATTCCAATGTACTACTGCTGAACTATAGAATTGTTTTAACTGTGAACTTAAAATAAAAGGAAAACCACCTACATGTATCCCGGCTATCACAAAATTCATCAGTCTCCCCCGAATACTCATGAATTCACAGCATGTGTTTTGGCCTTTTATATACTCTGTCGCGGTAACCTGAGTCAAACCGCATACATGTCTTTCATTCAATTCTGTTTCAAAAGTCAAAAAGGCCCCTATATTTACACAGTGTTAGACAGTTGTTAGTCAATCAGCACACAAAGCACTAGCAATGTGAACAAGGTTATTCAATCTGACAAACTGTGTCAATGAGATTAGGGGCTACTGTAAGATACGGAGAACATATAGGGAGGGCATACGTGCGCATACGAGTCCAAATACGCATGTATCTCCGTATCACAGGTAGTAGAGATAAAATGGTGGTCCTACCTTAGTCACACCCGAGTCACACCTTCCTTCTGACACCCACAAATGGTATGATCCTGTCATGTGACGTGGATCGTATTTCCAGTTCTGTGTTATGGTGGAAAATCCCATTCCAGGGAGGTGGAAATTTCCAGACTTTTTCTCACCAGTTTTTCTTGCAATATTGCCAGGATAATTTCCAAATATCGTGATCTAAAATCTATCCACCTAATGGTATATAATTTCCACTGTAATAAAATTCTCTTTGGTTTGCCTGTGATAATTGGCTATATGAAGAGAAATCACATTTTTGTAATATCTGCTATGAAAGTCCTAATTGTATTGACCTATTTTCATTGAAACTTTTAAGTTAGCAAGTATAACGTTCGGACAATCAATTAAGTGAAACCTTTGATTAAAAAAAATTACACTATTTGCTTGTTACCTACCTTACACTTGGGGCATCATAAGCTGTACTCTTGGGCAATGCTACCTCCACAGAATAGTCTAATTTGCCTAACTAAATGACCCAACCATCTGTGACCACCACGTGGGGTTCTACGTCACTGCAGACGTAACGAGACTGTCTGTAAGTTGGGGAAGGTCGAACCGTGCGTCACGTATGCAGACCAACCCACGCCCTGCCCCCAACGCACCACCAACCACCCACCCACGCATGCAAACCTGATTACCTTCCAGTGCCTGTTCCATAACCCTTTTCTGTTTGTTATTCAGCATTAGGACATATAATTTTAGCTTTAGCATTTCGTCAGCAATGGCTATAATTCTTTTGCTCCCTATTCACAAATGATTATTAGTGACATATGATATTGTATTATCTTATCACCGGGAAATGTTAGGTATACAATTTATGATATAATAATGCTTTTCGGTTTATTGTTAAGCATTAGGACATACAATTTTAAATTCAGCATTTTGTCAGCAATGGTTGTTCTTTTGTCACTACCTACTCAAATAAGGTATCAGTGAAATATGATATTGTATTATCTTATTACTGGGAAATCTTAGATAGATTATTCATAAGGCTTCCTGCTAATAATAATCTGTTTCTGCTTATTGTCAAGAATTAGGACATACATTTTCAGATTCAGCATTAACTCAAAACAGCAGTGGCTATGATCTTTTCACTCCCTAGTAGTGAAATATGATATTGTACAATCTTATCTCTAGGACAAATTAGATAAATAAACATTGGTTCCACCCACCTTACACTTACAGACGCTGTTACTGTGTAGGCCCACCTCCCTCACTATAACACTCTTGTTTATTGTCAAGCATTAGGATATATGTTTTGTACATTTTCAGACTCAGCATTTTGCCAGACCTTAGGGCTATACAGTAATCCAAGTAGTGAAATATGATATTGTATAATCTCTAGGACAAATTAGATAAACATTGGTTCCACCCACCTTACATTGCTACTGTGTATACCAGCCTCCCTCACTATAAAACTAACACTCTTTTTTATTGTCAAGCATTAGAAATTTAGAATATACATTTTGTATGTTTTCTGCTTCAGCATTTTGCCTGAACAGCAAGGGCTATAATCCTAATAGTGAAATATGATATAAATCTTATCTCTTAGACAAATTAGATAAACATTGGTTCCACCCACCTTACAGACAGTGCAACTGTGTAGGCCTGAGCCTCCCTCACAATAATACTAACACTCTTGCCTGGAGTGACTTTACCTAATTGCAGAATTTTGCCAGTGGTAATTAGCCAAGCAGTGGAAAATGTCCCATTAGAATGTCGATGGTGTAACACGTGGTGCTTCGATCAATAGTCATGGGGGTGCTGAGACATGGTGACGAGGATTGGGCTATAGGAAGTCTGCCCTGATGATTCAGTCTGTTTATGGCAAGGATAATGTAATATCCTGGTTGTGGTCAAACCTATTTCCCTGTGTGCTCTCCAAGAAGATGTTAGGCTCCACACTGCTGACTGCTTCCCCCTCTTTTGCAAATTTATAGGTAGCTCACAAAATTATAGTGTTCTGAGTATTACTGAGCAATTTACGAGAGGGTAAAATTTCACACAGTTACAGAAATTGACAAAGGATGAGAGAATTTTATGACTATGACATACAGTTGGAAATTTTATGCCAAAAATAGTTACTCAAGCTTATTTACTACTCAAATTGGAAATTTTACGTCTGTTTGAGGTTATGTAGTGCAGTGATCAATAGTCAGGAAGGTGCTGTGACATGGTGACTAGGATTAGGCTATAGGAAGTCTGCCCTGATGATTCACTGTGTTTATGGCAAGGTTAACGCAATATCCTGGTTGTGGGCAAACCTATTTCCTGTGATCTTTCAAGGTTGTTGATATATGGCAGTTTTCCAAGCAGAGGTTAGGCTATGGTTTGTTTTGGATGTCTTTTTAGGCATTTCGTCAGTTTTGCTTGGTGTATATTAGTCACTGACATAGGTTAGGTCTAATTTATTCCCAGGAAAACAGCAAAACATCTTAAAAGATATTCAAAACAAACCATAGCCTAACCTCTGCTTGGAGAATACATGGTGGTGCCTTATTTAAAACAGTTTGTATTATCATCAGTTAGTATCTTCCCTTTCGTTTCTCGAGACCTCGTTATAAAAAAAAAATGATTTAGGAAAAATTATAATCCTAGATTAACACTGTGACAGCTATTTTTCCTCTTACATTAAGTGTTCTAAATCAACCTCCTTGAAATAACTGGGAAATTTAGGGGAGGGTGAAATTTCACACACCTGCTTGTGATGTGTAACGCTAATGACATTAGAGATGCCTGCTCTCCACCATTTTCTCCCAGTCATGCTCGTTATGTAAATTTATCAAATTTGGAGTCAGGTTGCATGTATGTGCCTGGCTTCAATTTGAAATTCCACATGCATTGTCACTGGTGCACCCTGCACTGACATTGGTGGGGAAGGCCAAGCATAGAAATGTGTAGCCTGAAGCAGTCTTCATTCTTTGAAAATGTGGAATATGTTCAGCAGAACATAATGAGTTTTTCCCTAACACTTAAGACTCTTAAATCTTCTTTTTTAAAATTAATTTGTCCCATTTTGTGATCACCGAGAATGTAACTTTAAACAAGAAGGGGGAAATAGTCATTGTCATTCCAAAATACTGTATACATGATGTTGTAAGGTTCTTACCAGTCATTTGAAATGTTCATGAGTATATTTTTACAATTTTAGCAGTTATAAGATTAGTTTCTTAGATTAGTTATTTACATTTTTTTGTATGTACCTGTCAAATGGATACACCACCTTAACATGTACTATGTACTACAGGTGTTTTCCTTTGTGTTATTGCATACAGACTGAATGTACGTTGAGAATGTCACAGTGTAATTTCTGTCCTAAAAGGTGTCACACCCCAACCAAGCCACAAACCAAGACTTGGCAATTAACTCTCTGTTAAGTGTTTATATGGGTGTGAAGAGTGTCTTAAAAATGTCTTAAGTTCACTCACCTGTAACCTTGGCGTGGGCAGGTACTTAAACCTTCACTCGGTCACTTCATTTGTGTTTATCGCATACAGGCATACATTGAGAATCTGACAGTGTGATTTCTGTCCCAAAAGGTGTCACCCCAACCAAGCCACAAACCAAGAAATGGCAACGGACTCTCTGATAAGTGTTTATATTGGGTGTGAAGACTGTATTCAAAATGTCTTAAGTTCACTCACCTGTAACCTTGGCGTCGGCAGGTACTTAAACCTTCACTCGTCTGTCAGGTGTGTGATTTAGTTCCCCTAAACCACTTAGATATCTTGCATCTTTCTTCCTGTGTATTACTTCCGCTTCCAAGAACACAGGAAAGAAAGAAGGCCCCGCGTCCTCCTCAGGGTGTTTTGTATTGTGACTGTCAGAAGAAGAATGTGCTCCCAGTCTGGCAAACGGCCATGCTGTTATGGGTGACTTGTAGATTTCATATCACTCCTCTGCTGGCCCCGCCTGCCTTGCTTTATTCTTTGACCGTGCAGTCAAGTTGTCTGGGGAGATGTGAGGTCACTGGTAGAAGTGGAGGGAGGAGTGACTCCTGTGGTGAGGGCTGGGATTGTGTGTAGGCTGGGTCAGGTGGCAGACTACTCATTACAGATGTGCATCGTAGGGACCGACCATTTCTCACACGTGGGGAGTCTGTGCCTCCTTGAAATATTTTACAAACAAAATGTTTTGAATTGAACTCGGACCATTTTCTCAAGTAACCCCTAAGAAATGCAGCCTTTGGCTGCCATGTGGGTAGTGCCGTCCAGAAATTTTAAATTGAATTGAATAAACCATTATCATTATTAAATCATTTGCTAATTATTTAATTATGTGAGTCAGCAGACCCCAGTTTAAATTCCTTATTATTTGTGTATCAAGGAGAAATACTAAATGTTAAGTACTAACTACAGTCAAACCTGCCCAAGAAGACCACTCAGAGGACAGATAAGAATCTGGTCTATATGGACAGGTGGTTACTATAGGCTAAGGATTCTAAATGCTTGTGTCAGTGGGAAAACTTATCACCAAAAAGTGGTCACATTGGCCAGGTGGTCCTTATGTAGAGGATATCACTTACTTGTACAGGTTTGACTGTATATCTGTGATGTTTCTCTACAAATGCACAACATATTGTATATGAAAACATCTAATGAGTGTTCCCCTGTGCATGTGACAGGCTTACCCACAGTAGCTATATACCTGAGCAGGTATGAATGGAGGGCGTGGCAGTATAAACACTGTTGAACCATGCTGTGTGCACACACTAAGCTCACCCATTGGCTACTTCTGGCTGTTATGGTTGACAGAGAGGCAGCCTGGCCATTCTAACATGTACTTCAGGCGGAACCTAGAATGGCCGCTAGGCTATTTGTAATGGTTGATGTCAAGCCTGGCCATTTTTAGCATGGAAGGTGTGCTAACAAAGGATGCCCTCTGTAAGTTCAAGGAGGTTCTTCTCAAGCCTCCTTAGTCAGGTCTAGGTCGTATTTGTTTTGCTTTTCAGCAACCCATGCGTCCGTTGTTGTCCCATCATAGGTAACGCCCAGTTTAAAAAACAAAAGAAAAGCAACAACTGAACGATAATGGTTGTTGAATATATATAGATGATGATCTTTTTACTGTTCGTTTACACAATAGTCAATACCCACACCTTTGCACAACAAAAAGCCTACCACAACTCAAGCATCACAGAAAATGTCTTAGTACCCAATTTGGCCAATTTGTATTACTCTAATATGTACACTGTACCTTATGACTAGTTATGTTATACTAGTAGTTTTCAGACCCCAAAGACAAAAGTTGTATATGTGGGGACAAAGTTAACAGTGTATTCTCACTTATGCCTTGTACAATATATGATAAAATGTTAAGCTTTACTGTATGTGTTTACCTTCCTTTGTTTGTATTGTTATAAAGTGAATGAGGTTACCGTAACAAATGAGAATGAAAAATTTTGAAAGTAATTCTGAACGATAATTCTTGAGAAGCATTTTAATCAAGATAGTGTACATGCATTTGTGTCAAAGCACACAGCATGTAACTATCAATGATAACAGACTTGACGTTATTATATATCAATATTGTTGTACCAATGTTGTGGTTCCTGTTGCCAGCCGTACAGCTAACCATGTTCTGTTGTTTCCCCACATGTCTGCTCCTGTCTGTGATGACCTGTCTGACTACATATCTGCACCTGTACCTGATGCTGGGCGCTGGTTCACCTTTGTATGCACATCATCGTCCTGTCTTCAACAGGTATGTCCAATATGTTTTTTAAGACACCTATGTGTGACCCATACCTTATCCCTCATGACCTCAATGAAATGTTTTTGAGGTTTCTCATGAAAAAACATGGGTTCAACAAATGAATAACTGCCATCAACTGGTCATGGTAGGAGAATGTAGCTTTAGTAGTGTCCAACATTCTTTAAGACATTCTATATTTGACCAATGTCTTTTCCCTTATTACTTCAATGGGTACAATAAATAAAGATTCAGACAAACAAACAAACAAATAACTGGTCGAAGTAGCCGAATGCAGCTTTGATATTAGTTGATACTGTTATTCTTAAATCAGTCATAAAGTTATGACAGGTGTATGTTGTGCATAGTTGTTTACAGTTGATCTTGTGTCTGTACATGGAAATAGTACATCAGATGAAAGCAATGGGATAATGAAAGATACTCATTCATTAGAATGTCTTAAGAATGCTTGATCTAAGGAATTAAGGTAAGGGGCTGTAAAGTAAACATCAAATTATTACAGTTATGTCACTTTGAGCTTGTGGTCGCTTGCAGTTTAGTACGTGTAATATCTGACTGTATTTAGTCTCACTGTTCTACATTTTGGATCAGATAAAGTGTGCTGCTGGATCGTGGCATAGCTGAATAATTTCTAAACATCTAGCTCATGTAGCAAATAGTTGTCCTCACTCTTCCCAAACTGAAATGAAACTGATGTAGATATATATTGAGAGTATAATAGTAAATAGAATGAATTATGGTATTAGCATTTTCCCGAGATATCCTGGCCATTTTCAAGCTGCGCATTCTATCTTGTTGATCTCCTCATCCAAATCGTCCTCATCATTCTTCACAAACTGGACCGTTGTGTGGCTTCGCTGGAGAAGTTTGGTCTGTCTGCGTTTCCACACCGCTACCACAGCAATCACTCCAACTATCGCAAACAGCACAAGCACAACCACACCGGCGACTATGTTGTGATAAAGGGGGGCTGAATGGTGGGCACTTCTGTGGGGGGGACAGGGGAGGTCTTCGCTAGATACCTTGTCAGACTTGTGTCCGGTCAGTTCTGGGGGAGATTGGCAGGTCATCTGGAACTTTCCTCCACTGCTTGACAGCCACTGGAATGAATGAATGAATGAATGAATTGACGAACGAATGAACGAATGAATGAATGAACGAATGAATGAACAAAGAAAGAAAAAAATTCGCTCAAAATTGGTACAGGGTACAATGTATCATGGAAAAAGCTATCAATGAAATAATCTTTAGCACCCTAGGTACCAGTTCTCTATTGGTTATAAGGTAAGGTAGCAACAAAGAAGTGACAACAATACTACAAGGCTAATCTATCCTGCAGTTACAACTACAAAAGTTACAAAATATTATTGATAACAGTATATGAGTTTTCTATTATCATCATATATGGATGATTTGGTCTCACTTTTAGAACAAAGTAAATAGAACTTTACCTGGATGAGCTGCCTGTTCCAACAGGTGCATTCCCAAGGGTTGTGTCCCAAGAACAGGTGCTGCAGAGATAGGCTGTGAGGAACAGCCTGCAGGACATGAAGGCTGTTGTTGGTCAGATCCAGCACATGGAGAGCAGGAAGGTTGGCAAACGCTCCTGCCTCTACCGTCTGTATCTGGTTCTTGCTCAGGTTAAGGGCCTGTAGCTGGTTCAGCCCTGTGAAGGTTTTGTTACCAATGCTTGAAATCCAGTTTCCCGATAGACTCAGCTCCTGAAGACTAGACAGGCCAGAAAAAGTGCCTTCTATTATTTTATCTATCTGTGCATCGTTCAGTTGTAATACTGTCAGATTCTTCATGTTTGGGAACAGCTTGTTCTTGATCGGTCCAAGGAGATTCTTTGAAAGGTCGAGATGTTGCAGTGATTCCAAAGCATTGAGAGTACTCACAGTTTCCAGGGACAGTTGTGTGTTGCGAAGTGTAAGGATTTTAAGTCCTTTAAGCAATGTCAAGTCACTAGATTTGATTTCCCTTATAGGTGTATCCGAGAGGTCTACATTGCTAAGACTGGCCAGTCTTGAAATAGGTGCTAAGGTGTCCACGTCACTTCCTTGCAGCTGTAATGTTTCCAGGGAGTTAAGATTGTAGAAAAGATCCTCACTAAACGTTGTTTGGTTCAGACCATTCAGAATGAGTTTCCTTAAGGATGGTAGATTTTTGAATGTTTGGGGATCCATTCTCTGCATGGGATTGTTGCTGAGATTGATGAGCTCCAAGTGTTGGAAGTCGGCGAAGGTGGCGCTGTGGAGGTAGTGGACCTGCATGTTGTGGAGGTGTAGCTCGCGTATGTCTGGGTTGTTTTCGAACATGTTGAGGGGGATGTTGGTGAGGGGGTTGTTGTGTAGGTACAGGTTCTGCAGGCGAGACAGAGGGAGGAGTGAGGTGGTGGGAAAGTAGTCCAACCCAGCGTTCTGTAGATCCAAAGTGGTTAGTTTCCGAAGGTCCTGGAATGCGCCAGAGTTTACTGTCGTGAGTTTCTGCTTGCCCAGGTAGAGCTCTTTGAGTAAAGGAACAGGTGAGAAGGCTGCGTCTTTAATCTCAGTGATGCGGTTGCCTTCCAAGTGTAGTACCTTTAATTTCGGTGCGTGCTCTAACGGTTCTTTAGGGACGTCGTTCAGCTCGTTGTTCTCCAAAAAGAGCATCGTTAAGTTGTCGAGACCGAGGAAAACGTTCTTCCGCAGAAGGGCGATGTTGTTGTTGGCAAGGTTCAAGACAGCGAGTTTCTGGCTGTAGGCAAAGGTGCCCTCCTGGACTATCGTGATGCTGTTTTGATCCACTGCGATCTCTTCCAGCTGTTCCAACAAATGAATTTTTGGAAATTCCGTCAGTTTGTTGTCGGACAGAATCAGCTCTTTCAATGTCAGTGTCGCGTCAAATGCTCTTTCATGAATCCATGAGATCTTGTTGGAAGCAAGGTTGATGGTTTGGATCTGTAAAAAAGAATATTGGTTACTATGGTAATGAAGAGAATGATATTTAGTGATAGATCAGGAGTATATATATATAGGTGTGGAACTTCTAATTTTGCATTTTTACTTTTCATTTTCATCTCTGCCTTCTTATCTTTGCCTAGAAGGTTAATATGTTTTGGTCATTGTTTGTGTGTGTGTCCTTCTTTTCATCTGTTAACACTGCAACTCAAAAATGCCTGGATGTATTGTCTTGATACTTGTTTGGCCATGCATTAGCCACAAAGACATTGTATGGTGCCATTTAAATACTATACAACACTAAATGTAATGCAGTAAATACAATTCTAGTTCTATTTCATAGTCTGTAAACCCCCTAGTAGGGGTATCGCACAGACGGGACGATCTACAATACATAAACTTATAAGTGCAAATCATTAATGAGGATTAGATCTTAAGACAAGCTACTCCATTTTTTATTTATTTATCTATTTAAAGAAATAAATCACATCACACAAAAGAATGCTACCTTGAACAGACCCACAAAAGTATCCCTGTGAATATTGTCGATGAGGTTGCCATGTAGGTCCAGGTAGGTGGTGTCCTGTGGGATGTTGTCAGGTACTCTCACCAGGCCTCTGTTGTCACAGAACACCTGCAGGTAATGTCGTCTTGTGGTTAGGGGTGTTGACTCAGAATCTAAAGGTTCTTGGTTTGAATCCCTAGCAGGCCCCAATGTTGTGCTCTTGAAAGGCACATAACGCCTATTTCCCCACTGAAGATACCTAGCTTCGGTCAGGGATGTCCCCTCGGATGTAACTTAAAGCCGAAGGTCCTGTGTTTGAGGAGAGCCATAACTCAAGCAGGTTAAAGATAATCCTTATTGGTAAAATTATTGGTCCTTACAGTCCGGTCTTCCGCAGCTTGTACTTACTGTACAAAACTGGTGTTTTACTACTTAAGGCAGTTTACCAGTTATGCAAAACAAACAAACAAACAAACCAACCTGCAGACTGGTTCTGGAGGGGTAGCAGGTGCATTGTTGGGGGCAGGGGCTGACTGTGGGTGGGTACAGGGTAACCAACAGGAGGATGATGGAAGTGAGGAGACCAGCAGGGACCATGGTGTAAAAGGGATATCTGGATGTCTTTATAAAAAAGCCTGTGAATATGTATGGAGAAAGTAAGAAATATCAGTGAAATGTCATATGTGAGCATGCATGAACCAACATTGATTATGATAATCAGACTGCACATTTTAAAAAGAGTATCCTATTTAGATACAGTAACTAGATGTACATTACTTGCAACGTAACAGGTTTTCTGTTGGCATTTGGTTGCTTTTTGTATCACTGATTAGTGTACTCAATATAAGTGTCAATGGCGAAAGTGGAAGATTCAATATTACGTCCCTTTCCTTGAACGTACCACAAATGACAGTTTGTATCCTTACCTTTTCTTTGAAATATTAGTGCCTAAACAGTGTCAGATCCTGGTAGAGATCCTTCAGTGTAATATAACCAGCTGCTGCCACACCGCATGCCTGTGAATCCAGTGTGTAACACTGAAAGGTGGTTATACCGGCTATATAGACACAGATACAGCAACAGATACAGAATCTGATAGAGATACAGAATCTAGTAGAATGGATGAGTTATAGTCAGTCTGTGGAAATGTACAACTCAATGCTTAGCTTACTCCAGCAAACTCCAACAGGTTGCCAGGCTGTGATTGGTTGTTGCCATGGAGACTCAACTCTTGACAGCTTATCCTTTCATCCGATTGGTTCAATCCTTCAGTGCACTGTGTCTACCCATGGTTTATCTCTTTACAGGAATTGATTTTTTCGATGCTGTGTATTGAACTGTTTGATAATCCTGTAACTCACTATTTATAGGTTCCTGTATGTTGTGCTTGCTGGAGCATAGAAAAAAGTCCAACTAATGGCTTCAGATCAGCGACCAAAATTGGATTTATGTGACCCTGACTGTGGGTAACTATGAAACTTGATTGTATAATTGGTGTATGTTGCAGGATGAAAAAGAATGATTTGAAAAAAAAAAAAGAAGTTTTTTTGAAAATTGTTTTTTATCTACAAAAATTTGTTGAGCAACCTGGCATGTTGTCCGTCTATTTGGCTAATTCTACGATTTTTCCAGCGACCTGTGGAGCCTGGTAGAGGCTAGTCACAGCCTCTATCTGAAAGGGATTTTGTGTTTGGATTTTGTTGCAATTTATAAACATAATGTTAGCATTTAATGTTGGGCCAATGTAGTTGACATAAAACAAATGATATCAATTACTTTCCTGTAGGTTCATTAGGTACATCTTTTTGGCGACATGAATTTCCCTGGTTAAATGAATAAGCAAACAAACAAACATTAAAGTCAATGGTTTGAAATGGCACGAAAGACCTTTAATGACAGCAGTACCTTGGATGTCTTGACTGTGACCTCTAGCAGATTTTATATGTAGTGCAGATTATAACATTTCATTTCTCTGAAGTGCCACCTAGCAGGTTTATTCATATTGCAGTTTGACATTTGTATTCAGGTTGAGGGGCTAGACGCGACAGGTGACTTGTACATGAATACGATATGCTGAATGTTTTTCTTTTCTTTTGCATATCATATTACCTGTCCCTGTGGCGTAAGTGATCCTGTGCACTGCCTTGCCATATGGATTAAATTCCATTAAGCAGGGGTTCAATTCCAAGGTCGGCCCCAGCTCGGACACGTTGTAAGGGATGGCATTGCCACATTTATCGGATGGTGACGTAAATCTGATAGACCCATTTTCGAGGGAGCTTCAAAAATTCCATTTCATAGCCTCAAGCATCAAACCTCTGCACCTTAAAGAACCCAACACATTTATCGAGAAGAGTAGGAGTGACCCGGTGTGCTTGGCCAAAAACGTGAGCCATAGCGACACCGCATTGCACTACTAGCTACAATGTGCTTGAAAAATGACATCATGCTTCACCTCAGTTAAGGGTAACAGAAGAAGATAATATTACATATTAAGGTCAGTAATGTTACAGGATAGCTGCCATAACACCCAAGCTGCCAATACCATAACAGCTCATGAGTCAGGCCTCCATCTCTCTGCCTTCATATATGTTTCATCACAAGAGAAAGAGCGAACAGCCTGGAGCTCTTCGTGCCATTAATTTGTTTCATCGCTCATTACGTTAATGCACGGCTACCGCTATTGTGTTCCAATAGCAAGGTAAATATGTCACTGATGAAGCATATGCTGACTGCAAATGAGGGCTGAGTCTATAACAGTGCTCGGGTGGGGGCACTTCTGCAAATTAGCCCATATGGAAGATTGAAGATCTGATTTTGTGTGGGCGGATACAAATGTCAAAGACAAATTTAGAATAGAAAACCTGAAGAGCTAGAGTATTCAATGCCTAGGGCAACTTGAAATATTTGCATAAGAATTTATTAATTGATAATTCATGTATATTGATGCAGCAATATGAGCTGATATACATGTATTTTACAAATCACAAGGATAAGCAAATCCAAGAAACAAGCCTTAGACATAGAATGAACTTGGCTTTGTAAATATTTCTGTATCCAAATTTGCACAAATACGCATGAAAACATCCCCTCCAGTGCATGCATTGTTTTCCCTTCTATCAATTCGTTCTGCGCAGTGGTGTACGTGATAGTTATCCCAATCCAAGAGCCAAGGCATAGAATGAACTTGGCTTTGTAGATATTTCTGTAATCAAATTTGTGCAAATACGCATGAAAACATCCCCCCCAGTGCATGCATTGTTTTCCCATCTATCAATCCATTCTGCCCAGAGGTATACGTAATAGTTATCCCAATCCAAGAGCCAAGGCATAGAATGAACTTGGCTTTGTAAATATTTCTGTATCCAAATTTGCACAAATACGCATGAAAACATCCCCCCAGTGCATGCATTGTTTTCCCATCTATCAATTCGTTCTGCCCAGTGGTGTACGTGATAGCACGGCAAGATGGATGGATTTAGAATACCACCTTTATTACTTGGTCGTATTCTGCAAACAACATGTTTTATTGCCAGTCTGCACTTTTGTACGGGCCCACGGGTTACAGTCCTCGTGGAAAAGATGAACCTGCGACCTGAAGATTCTGATTATGCAAACTGTAGGAGGCAAAACCAGTCAGGTCCATAAATATTAATCTCCAAGCAGATGTTTGGAGGCTAAATCGTTACGCTTTCTTTCCTGCTCTTTTTTCTGACAACCTTTTTTTATTTTTATGATAGTTACACAAACTGTGCATGATGAACCTAGAGTGCTTTGAATTGGGGACCATAAATTTTGTCTTTGATCACATTTCCAGAAGGCAGACTGTATACTGGACCCGTGTAGGTTGTCTTGCACATGTATCTTCATATGATGAACCTGAGCTTTGAATAGGGCACCATAAATTTTGTCTTTGTGTGATAGCTTTAAAGGCAGACTGTTTCAGATATTATACTGAACCCTTACGGATTGTTTTGTACATGTAATGTATCTACAAATGATTAACCATAGATTAAGTCATTGATCGCTTTGAAGGCAGACTGTTTCAGATCTTAAACTGAACACTGGTATTCTTGTAGATCTTCTTGTACATGTATCTCGTACATATGATGCATATGATAAACCTTGGCTTTGAATAGGGCACCACAAATTTTGTCTTTATGTGATAGCTTTAAAGGTAGACTGTTTCAGATATTATACTGAACCCTTCCAGATTGTCTTGTACATGTGCAGTATCTACAAATGATAAACCATAAATTTAGTCATTGATCGTCTTGAAGGCATACTGTTTCAGATCTTAAACTGAACACAGTTCTAGATTGTCTTGTACATGTATCTCGTACATATGATGCATATGATAAACCTCTGCTTTGAATAGGGCACCATAGATTCAGTCTTTGATAGCTTTCAAGGAAGACTGTTTCAGATATCATACTGAACCCTTGCCGATTGTCTTGTACATGTACAGTATCTGCATATGATGAGCCTCTGCTTTGAATAGGACACCATGAATTTTGTCTTTGATAGGTTTGAAGGCAGACTGTATCAGATTGTGTACAGAATGCCCCTGTAAATTATCATGTACAGTATCTATGTACACGATAGGTATGTATGATGTTATGTTCCTGGTATGATGAAACGAATGCAGGCAGATTATCTCAGCTTGTATACTGAAGACTCTTGTAAGTTATCTTGTATGTACATGTACAAGTTATGGATGATGTGATGTTCCTGGTCTGATAAAACGAATGCACTGCCCGGATATATAGTTTAACATTCAGGAGGCGCCGTGAGAGGAGACATGGGAGATACAAGCACATCCCTCTCCTGGTGAAGGTCAGATGAGGCCAACCCATTAGTGGGGGCCTGCATGGGGGGATCCCAACAACACAATTACGCTAGATTAAGGAGGACTGCCTATATATTGTACTAAGATCAGGAAGTAGTAGTAGTAGTAGTAGTTGTAGTGTAATTGTAAGTCAATCATACAAAACGTTGCCACCTGACTATAAAATACAGGGATAGAATACCCATTGCGATAAATAACGGGAAATAAGAATAGCTTGCCTAATAGCATGCCTTAGGAAAAGGTGCATGTAGGCCCTCATAAGTCTTGCTGGTGACAGGGATACATTTCAATGTCCTCCTCATGTGCTAACATATGAATATGTGATGCTGGATTTCTCTGAGATTACACTGGAGTCTGACGCACTGTCATGTACATGAATTCCATGTCTCTAAAGCCTGTCTTGATAAAATGAACCCACAATCTATTACTGGTGTATAGTTCTTTGGCATGTTTGAGAAATATGTAACGTGGAGTGCCTAAAGTCAAGAAATTTTATGTACATCTGGATTTCTGCACTCTGAACATCCATCAGGTTAGCCACTTACAAATATCCCACTACAGATACTGAGTGCGCCGTGATGTCTTGTCCAAAAGAGAACTCTCGTGCCCAGGTAGCTACGGTAACTGTAAATCTTGATATGTTCGCAAACATTTTATTTTATTTTTTATTTTTTCTTCGGTGACTTCTGCGAAATCTTAACACCACGAATACTGGTGTGTGTTTCGTACTCCTACTGTACTGAAAAGTTGTTTCAATGGCCAATACTGCAAAAGCCTCTCTTTCCCTCCTATCCCAAAGCATATAATAAAACCTCTACAAAAGTAAATGTTTTTACAGTATGTGCTTCTGAAGATAGAAGCACTGATCTACAGCTACTGGCGTGCCTCCAGCAGGAGTTTATACCAAGCCCTGATGGAGTACCAGTCGTTCCGTCCAAGATGGAGCTTCAGTTATCAGATCTTCTCCAGGCCGAAGCATCATCTCTTGAAATGTACTCTCCTGTGATAGGATCGGAGTCGGCCCTTTTTCTGCCCTGTTTCTATGCTATTACTCCTACCAGCTCTGCCTAGTGCTTGGCCATTTGTCACTCTAGAACATTAAGGAGAGTGCAGCATTTGAGGGCCGCTATTATAAAAGGTACATTTTGTAGTTGAAGGGATATCCCTGTAGCTCAACTTGTAGCAGCCTCACAGTTGAGCTCTTGGTTCCATGGTTCAGGCTACACCCATCTGTTACGTAAAATGGGGGTCTCGTATTCTAGAAGGAGGGGAGTTTGAAGGGGAAGAGCTAGCAACCCCTCCCTGTAAAAATATACCCAGCAACTTTTTGCCGTGTTCCCTCATGCCAGCTCTGCCTAGTGCTTGGCCATTTGTAACTCTCGAACATTAGGGAAAGTGCACCATTTGAGGGCCATTAAGGGCACTGGTGAACTTCGCTCGCATTTTCTGATATCAACTTTGCAGAGTAGATCAACTTCACCTCCCATCACTTTGCTTGCTCTAGAGATGTTGATGTGCTTAACTGGTAGCAGCCTTAGTTCTAAATATGTAGTTGGTAACTGAGAGACCTGGTTCAAATCCTGGGAAGGGCATCTCGGTTGGGGCTGCAGCTGTCTTTATTTTTACGTCCCTTCTGTCTTTCAGGGGGGTTTGCCATCAACACTCTATAATATAATGCTTAATTCAGGAAGGCAGAGCCTGCATGTTACGTTGAATTCGGCACGCTGGTTTTGATCAATAATTATTTCAGCCGCCAATTACATTATAATATTATGTAATAGTACTGATTACGCTATAGTTAAATTTGAGCTACAAATTACGAAAAATTAAACCAGCACATCATGATTACTCTCAGGCCACACCAATTTAATTTCTTGGTGAACAGATTTTTTTTCCTTTTAATTTCAGCAAAAAAAAATCCTGAAAACAGAAGGCTGGGGTGAAAACTTGCACCTGACCCTGTTCACTCCCTGAAATTGTGTGCACTAAAATACAAACTTTCCTCTGAGATTCTGTTTTCTTGTTGATTTTCCAATTTTGAAAAAAATTCTATTAACCAAGAAATTAGAATGGTGTGGCCTCATGTATGGCATGCACCCCTCCTCCCTTATCAACATGTGGTGAGTGCTTCTAGGCCATAATCTTGTCCTCTATCTTAATTGATCAACAATATGACTATGAGTGGCTTTGCAGGCACTTGTCTCTTATCTCTCGGAGCTGTTATATTGCAGAACACTAATGTATGCAATCTGATCATTGTAAAATCAATACAGCCAGGAAGTCTTTTAATGGACAACTTCGTACCAGGGGCATGTTTTAACAGGAAAACACCTTAGGCTAGTAATTAGGCTAGTAATTAGTCGGACTAATTACTAGCCTGAAGTGTTTTCCTGTTGGAAAATAACCCTGAGTATAGAGCTCGGATGATGACTTTATATCTTTGCCCTAACTAGTCAGTCATTTTTCCTCAGATATTTCTGTAATTACTAGCCTAAAGCGTTTCCCTGTTTGAAAATACATGAGTATATATGAGTATAGATCTCTGATGATGGATTTAAGTTTTTGCCCTAACCACTCATCTTTCCTCTGATAAGATATTTCTGTAAGAGTAAAAGGAAGTGAAGACTTACAGAACTCAAAAGGTTTAGTCTAACAATCCCACCCTCAACAGGAAAATAGGTACGGCATCTTCCTCCTGTTAAATTGATTTGTTTTAGTGGTGAGTTAAGCCCCTGTCACACTTTCAGGACCTTCCCACAATATTTGCCCCCGACCATTCCCTAACCAAGGTCGACACTGGGTTGGGAGTAGCCTGGAATCCATCCTATTCTAGCTCCAGTACAAGTTCGCTCCTCTAATCACATCCAAGCAGAAGATGACTTCCTTACTTTGAGTTTTCAAAATTCATGCACAGATGACTTTTAAAGACTAGTACTACTAGTACTACTGAGTAGTAGTAGGCAACCTTGCAGACCAACTCCCAACCATGGTCTGGAGAAGGTCAAGAGGCCATAGTTGACTTAGGTCTTAAGATACCGTGGCAGCAGGTGAAACTTGAGACGTGCATGTAGGTAAATACACCTGTCGGTCTCCATGAGGACAGGTGAGGACACCTGACCCCAGACGTTATCCTTGACCTGACGCTTTCTTAAGCTGAGGGAAAACAATGGCAGGTGCCTGTGTCATGACATCATGCTGTTTGGGAAACAAAGGGGAGGGATGCAAGCTGCCCTTTCACTGCTAGCAGCCAAGGATGCTTTTCTATTGTAAAAAGTAAAGGAAAAGGAAGTCCCATAGCCTTTTTTGAGGCTGTAGGGGTAGTGGTTTGTTATCCACTGTGTCTGGGCACGGTATTGGAAGGCTGAGCCCAACCCTCTCCTTCCACCGCCTTTTACCTCGGAGTCCCAACCTAAGTCAGGTACCCATTTTACACCTGGGTGGAGTGATGAATGTCATGTTAAGGGCCTTTCCCAAGGGTACAACATTGGGACCTGCTAGGGATTCAAACCCTGAACCTTTAGATGCTGAGTCAACACCCCTCCCTAAACCACAGGACCTTCTTTCCAACTTGACTTTGTCCCTCAAGTTGCTCCTCCCTGTGAGTGAAAAATACATAAGCCTTACTTTGGGCTACTTTGATCACTAATTAGGAAGTGGTATACAAATCAAAGCAGCCGTCACAAATGACAGACAGTTGCTTTTTCTCAGGAACACACAATTTTTATTCCCACACTTTTTTTTACAAGTATCAGAATGACAACAGTCATTAAATAGTACATCGGAAAACTGGTGGAAAAAACAGTAGGCAACACATGGTCTTCACTTCCTACATACTCTATGTCATCATTTCTATATATATATACATATCATCTCATAGAATACTTTGATACAAACAAGATACTGTATTTCCAACACAGTTTTTGCTCTGTTTTACGTTGGCCTCATTTCTCAAATTGAAAGTTCATTAGAATTTCTTTAAGGTACAATGGTTTAACATTAAAACACACTCAGTATCAACGCTCGAACTGGTAGCAACAGTCAAGTCATCGTGGTAAAGACCTGGATGCCAGCCTTGACAAATATTCCTCAGAAATGCCCTCCTTCCCAAGGCCACACTACTGTAAATCTTGAAACCTTCGCAGTGGTTTTATTTTTGCTGTTTTTGCTGTATACCATGAATTCATAACGCTACAAATCTCTCACCCATATGAGACTACTGCACTACTTTTTTAAGTCGTCAATTCTAAACACTCCAAAACCCTCCCTTTCCCTACTGATGCAAAATAAAGCCACCGCAAAAGTAAATGAATTTACAGTTACCAAATTTCAGATGTACTTGTTTGACAAGCACCAGCCACTTTGGTCTTACAGGTTGGAAGGATGGATAGATGGGTAGATAAATGGATTGACATTACATTTGCCAAGAAGGCAGATTTTTTTAGTGCCTTTTGTGGCTGGTTAGGTGTGTTTTTGGACAGCATAGCTCAAAGGTGTGAATGGATCTTTACAACATTTGTTACAATGTATGTTGGTAGGTGTCAAGTTCAATTATGGACCTCTGGTGGCTTTCTGTGGTGCTGCCACAGAATTTCTGGTTTTCATATCTCTTTGGATTGTGAAATGGTTTAGGTTGACTGGTTCTTGTTTTGAAATTTGAAACAAACTGCCAAACACGTTTCTCTAGAGTTTGGTAGTGACAAATGGGTCAAATCAAATAATCATGATATACCAGCTGAGGATACTGTTGTACTAATCTGGTGTGCCCAAACCCTCACTGAGGCATTTCCTCAGGGACATCTGTGCATCCAGCTCTCTCCAGTGGTACAGTATTTACAGCAACATTCTTCATTCGGAGGTGAGACAGTGTGGCACATGCCAAACTACAATTTGATCCGGGTTCCTACAAGGGTGTGGAATGGTTGTACAAACTGGCAAGAAATGCTAAGAGACAAGGCTGTGTCAACTCACACCACGGCTTGACTGTTTGATAGATTTACGCCTGATGGCAACATCACTCATGAGTTCATTCCGTCAGACCTTTGTAGTACATAGTAGCACACAGGGCAGCAAGTTTCCTTGCTGTTTCAGTAGCAGGGTATATTTTTACAGGGAGGATTTGCTAGTGCGTCCCCTTCAACATGCTTGAGGCACCTCCTCAAACACTGGACCCCCATTTTATATCCTGTCCGAAAGATGGGTGCAGCCCCAACCAAGATGTCCTGACCCAGGATTGAACTGGGTTCTCCCAGTTACCAACTTAATTGGGACCAGGACCTCAACTGTGAGGCTGCTACCATCCCAACACTCATGAGTAGAAGTCACTTTTCATATCAAACACTCGCAATTGAAAAGCACCAATTTTTTTGTCCTATTTCGTAACCGTATATTTAAGCCATCACAATCTGCAGCAAAGAAATGTAATACATCAATGGTGGAATGTATCTTATAATATCTGTATCTTCCAATAAATAACACAAACATTGAGGTAACTGGTTCGGCATCTTGAAGAATCCTTTACACACTGTCAGTTAAAAAAAAGCAACCCTTTGTGATACTTTCCACGCACACATAGTCCTTTACACCCCATTTTTACTAGAGGCTGTAACTGCTGAGTGACAAATTTACGAAAAATGTAACAGATTGCTTAACGAATTTTATACATAAAGAGCAAATATTTTTATGTTTTGTGTGTTCTGTTGTCTTTTAAATCATACTCAAATATTGTACATCATATTCCGATTATGAAATCCCAGATTAAACCACTGAAACCTCCTTGGTTGGTTCCTTAAAAGTCACTCAGCAATCACCGTCTACTGGAAAGGGGCCTACATGTAAGTATTTATAAAGTCGTCTGTACATTAATGCCTCCCAACCTATCCATGCTCCCTCTGGATCCAGAGTAACCACTGCTCTGTAGCTGCTCATACCCTCTGCCAGCTTCCTTAGGTCGTGCCCCCTGCTGGTAATGACCTTGACCTTGGTAATGATCGCCCCTCAAGTGCGAGTCCACTTTTCGTACGTCCACGCGGGGTGCCTGCTTCATTCTGTTCATGTTCTGTCTTCTGGCCTGCTCTCTTACCAGATGCTGGTAGTCGGGATTGGCGCCTCCCGGTTTCAGTAACGGTTGGTAGGCGTGTCCGTCGGGGCCCTGACCAGGGTTGACGGTGATGTCCTGCGCTACGCCGTTGTTGGACGGAGGGTAGTAGTTCAAGGTAGGGAAGTGGAGGTTCTTAACGTCGAGTCTCTTCATGGGCATAGCGTCATCACCCGGGACTGTGACGTCAGCATCTGTCATCGGCAGGAAGGGCTCCGAAGGGGAGGCAGGTTTGAGGTTCACGTAGTACGCTTCGCTCTTAGGCCGCGGGCTGACGCGCTGCTTCTGTTCGGCGGGCTGTGGTTGCGTCGACGTCCCCTCACCTTCGTCTAGATGAACGTGCTCGGTGAACCAGATCTTACAGTCGGGACGTCCGCAGTAGTTCTGCTGGTTGTAGTGTGACGGTGGCCCCTCGCCGTTTAAGGCCGAGTCTTTGTCTCTCGGCGATTTACCAGATACAGTCTCCTCGTTGCCATCGAGTGGCCTCGTGGTCACGTGTAACTCTTCGGTAGATTTCCTCCCTGGGGGTTCCTTATCCTTCTTCTTGTCCTTGTGATGCTTCCCACCCTTGACTTTACCGTTCGCATGGACCTTTTTGACCGGACTGTCCCCAGCGTGCTTGTTGGCGATAGTCAAATCATTTCTCTGCTCGGGTGGGGTGGGAGCGCGCTTTTTCCTCAAGCAGATCACAAGGACAAGGGTCAGGATCATCAGCACCGCGAAGCCGAGACACGAACCCAGGATGACGGGCAGCAAGGGAAAGTCGTTACCGGAGGAGCCGTCTTTGTCGGTTCCTCCGTTGTCTGTCGGATCCACTTCCGTCCCGTCGCACGTGAAGTTGTCGGAAGTCAGCTGGTCCCAGTATATCCCGTCCAGGTCGTCCGGATAGTCGCACTGCGGCATCTCGGGCCCGTCCAGGTCCTGCTGCGAGTTGACCCACTCCCAGAGCCAGCGGATGCGGCAGTCGCAGCTCCAGGGGTTGCCCTTCAGGGATACCGTTCGTAGCAAGGGCGTGTGGTCGAACAGCCGCTGCGACACCGTGATCAGCCCGTTGTTCATGAGCTGTAAGGTCGTCAGCCTGGACAGGCCTCGGAATGCCTCGGGGTCAATCTGTGTGATGTCGTTCGAGTCCAGGTACAGGTGCTGGAGGTTGTTTAGGTTCCGAAAGTCGGACGCTTCGATTTTCTTGATCCTGTTGTTACCCAGGTTCAGGTAGGTCGTGGCAGCGGGTATCCCGGCAGGGACCTTCGTTAGGCCTTTTTGGTTACAGATGACGGTTACTTCATCACAGGTGCAGCCGCTAGGGCAGGCAGACACGTCTTTAGCTGCAGCTACAACCAGCAGCAGCAGGGGGATCCACAGGTGACCCATGGCGGCCTTCCCTCTTCCTTGAAATGTCAGGCAGCGTCTGTTGAATGCCTCGGAGACCTGCAAGGACAAATAAGGCGACGTTGAGAATTGATATTTCACACTTCACTTACAGAGATGTCAGATTCGGTCATACACAGTGCCAATGTCAATGACAGTGAGCGTGGCCTGCACAGCATCTAACCTTCCGTGAATAATTTCATCAGGTTGGAGATTCACCGGCCACCTAGCTGCAGTGTGGAATAGGACCAGGCCGACCAGCTAGTATTGCCCAAAGGATGGTGACAGACGGTCACCAAAATGTCGGCTGTGATTGCATGTCTTAGTTGTGAATAAAGAATCTTGTTATCCAGCAACTAGCCTTGCGATGTAGGGATGAAACAAATGGGTTAGTAACAGCGCCAACAACAATCCTCCCTCCTACTTATAGTGGATGATTGTGTGACCAACATACAAACCAGGTAAAGACTGTTTCGGGTGGTTTTGCAAACGGCAAATATGTTGAGTACACTGTATCAGCCTGGCTATGAGCAACAGAAGGTTACACCCCTACATTCCGATACACTCCTACGTTCCGACACACCCCTCTATGTTCTGACACCCGATGTTCATACACACACACCTAAAATCTGACATCCCCATGTTCCATGTTCAATTAGTATGTTCCGACACCACCTAACCCAAACATTGGGGCGTTGGAACTCAGCATTTCGGAACATAGGGATGTCTCTACAACAGCCAGATACATGTATCATGCACACCTTAGAATGATCATGGCACGTCCAACAGGCATCCAGCCACTGCGTTATGCTATTCATGAATTCCACTACATTGTCTTCCCTGGTGACACGGAGACTGTAGCATTATCTGCAGAGGGAAGGACGAATAAGATTATGCAGATTGCTATGATCTGTGGGCTGTATACCAATCAAGAGAATCTGAACGGATAGGTCTCCTGTGAATTTGCAGGGCTCGAAATTCGTTTTTAAGAGAATGGGTAACCTAAGATTTTTAAACTGGGTGCGATTCAATTACCACTGGGACTCCTACACTTGCTTCACTGATTTTAAAGTTGTACCTCTACGTAAGCCTACACAAATATCTATGTGTACTAGTGCACCCACAGTTGAATACTAGGTGTTATCGAGTTCACACACATATAAATGCACACAAGCACACACACTAACACACACACACACACACACACACACAAACATTCACACACACACACTCACGTATGTGCGCACAGACACACACGCTCACACTCACACACACATGTGTACTTGAGAAAACAAAACCTTTTTAGAGAACGTAACTTAGGTACACAGCTCCAATTTTGGGTGCACAAAAGTGCTTAATATGCACCCAGTCTTTCCATCCCTGATTTGTATGAATGAAGAGCTGAATTCTCTAATCAGGTCACAGTGTCCTGTAGGGATGGACGCCCGACTTAATTATGATTGAGAGTTTCAATTAGAAAATATTGGTGGGGACTTCTCTGATCCTTTTTATGGAGAAATATTGTACAGCAAAGGCAGTAATGACTTGTGTGTATGCAGGACCTGCTCGCGTTTCGGTCCCAATCTATCCTGGTTTACGTGATTCTGTACCACTTAGCTGGCCTTGCTTGCCACAACTTGGAGTTGTACTGTATCATTCTGCAGTTAACAGGATATCCCTGCAACTGTTACGATCAGTCTTCAAGCAAAATGATAAACTAGTGATGGTATATGACTAGTGATAAACTAAAAACTAGTTTTAAGAATCCACTCATAACCTTTTCAACTATCGTGTTAAGTTAACAAAACGGCCAACATTTATATAGTGAAAAGGAAACCCCCGTAGTGAGGGTAATATCAAAGGTGTAATAAGGTTATTACAATGTCAAGTGAACGTTTCTACACTCATAAAACTGAAGAAAATTTTCACTGCTGACTGAATGATCTTTGCTTTAACCTTCAGCCATTTGGCACCAAATGTGTATTGGTTAAGGGGTTAGGCAGCAGGGAGAAGGTTAAAAAGACTAGGTAGCTTATATATTTCTATCTTGTTGACCTCAGTACAATATGTTCTTGGTTTATTTCTGCTTGCAACTTCTAGCATAATTTAATGTTATTCTCTAGAGCTAAACAGCTTAGCAGGCAATACTAGCCATCACACCAGCTTACTATTCTTCAGCCTCCACCAATTGCAAGAGAATGAAGCAGTGTTCAACTCAATTATCCACACAGAATCCATTTGACATAAGGTTTTCGGGAAATGTCAGAATTTTCCAGACCAGTGCCCCTTGGAAAATTGAGGTTGTCTGCAAAGTCACAGCAATTACTGCATGATCAGACCGAGGTGTTATCAACATGTGAGCCTGTAGTCTCCATAGCTGCCCTGTGGGCATTTTAGATGGTGACTGGAATGTATGATTATTTCACCTTGAACAAGGATCAAAACATATAAATCATAAGATTTAATGCTCTCGCTAGGTTTATCTGTTTACGGTGCCGTGGTTGTGGAAAAAAACAGCATTGAACCATCTGAAATTGTCTTCACTTCATTAACATATCTATTCAGAGTTTTGGTATAAAACCTAGTTCTGCCAGATCTTTCCTTAGTCACTGACGAAAGATAGTGGATGCTGTCTGAAACGTCTGACTGTTCCAAAATTTTACCCAGTTGCTTGAGTAACTATTTTTGGCCTATCTTATTACCTGGATGTCTAACCTTCATCAACATAAAAAAACAGCATTGTTTTTATGAATGGACATACATTTTAGGTGGTGACTGGAATGTGTGATAAGTTCACCTTGAACAGAGATGAAAACATATGAATCATTATAAGATCTAAATGCACCTGCTAGGTTTATCTGTTTATGGTGGTTGTGGAAAAAAACAGCATTGAACCATCTGAAATTGTCTTCACTTCATTAACATATCTATTCAGAGTTTTGGTATAAAACCTGGTTCTGCCAGATCTTTCCTTAGTCACTGACGAAAGATAGCGGATGCTTTCTGAAAGGTCTGACTGTTTCAAAATTTTACGCAGTTGCTTGAGTAACTATTTTTGGCCTATCTTATTACCTGGATGTCTAACCTTCATCAACATAAAAAAAACAGCATTGTTTTTATGAATGGACAGAAATTTTAGGTGGTGACTGGAATGTATGATCACTATACTTAAACAAGGATGAAAACATATAAATCATAAAATTTAATGCACCTGCTAGGTTTATCTGTTTAGCAGTGGTTGTGGAAAAGAACAACATTGTTTTGATGAATGGAAATACAGCAGGTTTGTAGTCTTTTTGAAGCAAAGTTTGCAAAAATCTTGATAATTATCATAAGATTTAGTGCACCTGCTAGGTTTACCTGTTTACATTGGTCGTGGAGAAGAACAGCATTGTTTTGATAAATGGAAATACAGCAGGTTTGTAATCTTTTGAATACATGTTTGCAAAAATCTGAAGACTTATAACTGTGTACTGTAAGCAGATTATATTCTAATCTCCAAGCAAATCTAACGCTAACGGTGGCAAAGATCTATCTAAGGCAAAAGGAGTTTTCATAGCCACCCAATGAGATTAATCATATCCCAGTAATCTATTGTATGGAGAAAAATGGACCTGGAATGCTATTTTATGGCACAATGTGTAATTCATGTCCCGTTTCATTACCAGAGAGTGTGCCCAGCCAAGGACATACAGTCTGACAACACACCCAATCTGTCTGCATAGTTCATGAGAGGGATACAGCTGGATGAATATTACTTATGTAAACATTAATAAAGGTTTTTATGTAATGCAAAGTACATTCATTTGTATATCATATTCATGACAACCTTTACAACATTGTATTTGTACCCTTCAAGAATATTAAATATAGTTTTTCTACGTGCATAGATTTACAGTGTGACAGAACGTTGCATGTACCTTAAATTTTTTATTATAGGATATAGATTGCAAGATACTTCATGCAGATAATGATACCGTTCTTACTGGGGGATGGTTTAGGGTACAATCAGTAAAGCCTAATGAATGCTTCCATTAATGAGAGGGATTGTCTTCTCCTTATAACAAGCTGCCTAATTGGAGGGTCTACATGGGGGTCCTGGCAACATTTAACGGTAAATTGGGGAGGCGCAACACAATAAATTCAGGAAGAGTCTTAGACTGCTACGAATAATGATAAATCAAGTTATTTTCGCATAATGTTTTGGGAACACTTTCATTGGTTTGTTCTTTTGTGTTCATGGGGCTTCTGGCAAAACTGTAGTCTGCAAACGTCGTTTACAACCGGATACTCCATTGTGATGTTACAGCAATCTGGCTTACGGCTTTGCGATAAGACTAATTTGTCAATTGCGTTTAACAATGAATTAAGGATAACAAGTATGTAGAATTAAAGCGACAAATTAGACTTCAGGAATAATTTATCGAAAATGATTTACGTTGAATTAGAGTTGGCAGGCTAGGATTTTAATAGCACACTACGCCTCACGAAAAAAAGGATTGAAGACCCTCTAAATGATGAATTTAGGATAACAAATGATGTGCTATGTAGATTTAAAGCTATCAATTGCGCTTTGTGAAGAAATAATTGACCACGCTTAACTTTGAATTAGAGTTGGTCGGCTATGATTAACAGTGAATTGATATAGCACACTACTCCTCACGAAAAAAGGCATACAGCTTCTGTATCATTATTCTGTACAGCTGGTATAACCGCCCTTTGGCATAACATACCAGCTTCGCAGGCACACGGCGCAGCAGCAGCTGGTTAGATTACACTGAACCACCTGTCACGCCTAACTTTTGCACATCTAGCTGCAGGTGTTTTTTAAAACTATCCAGCAAAGATGCCCCCACTGTACTTGGTGATGACAAATTCCACTCAACAATGGTTCAAGAAAAGTACAAATTTTTTATCCCATCAATCCTAGGCTGGTAACTCTACTACTTGAAAGCATGACTATTTCTTGTTATTTTTTGGCCCTCTAATTTAGCTAGCTTCCTAGCTTGCCTCAGCTTGACGCACGTCTCATTTCCAAACTGCCTGCTGGCAAGAGGTTGTTCCAATTGCAGCCAATCTTCGATAGAGCCTGGGTAGAAATGGTCTGAAGCTTTGTTATGAACCGGGAGGTATGGAGGGGAATACCAATGAGACCGCAGTTTCCCTTGGCTATGGAGTCGATCCTTATAAGACAAGTGCTATCTGGTTATGAATTTCACTGTATCTTTTTTATGGCTTTGGGAGATGCTGCCTTGCAGGAGCAACCGTTACTGGAATATCGTGACTATAAATATCTGTGAATATCTATTGATCAAAGTGACTGCTTTACAAGAACTGTTATTTCATTAAATTTTGTAGTTACAGTTCTGCAACTCAGCAAATAAAAAATTATGTGTCCCTCCAAGGAGTTTGGGTACAGCTGTTTTGTGAGTATAGTTGCTTACTTTGTTCAAATCCTGGAGATATTAGTAATAAACTTTATTGCACAACAATTTTACAATCTTCTGCTACACGTACACAACAACAACTAGATATTTGTATTTTATGAGACTTGAATAATTATTTACTTTACAAAAACCTAAACTGTTACAATTATTAGTCAAATTTCATACATTTAGGCATCTTTTAATGTTTGTCCTACATGTATGACTACCAGTATTGCAGAAATTGCACCCCTGAAATCCAAGAAGGTAGCTTTAGCAGATATGAGTTTGCCTGCAGGTACCGTATGACAGGTAAATAGATTATGTCTAGCGGCGCTTTGTTACAGGGCGGCCAATAAAACCTGCCGTAGTGCGTAAAAGCCGGTAGCATGCAGGTCACATCCTGTCTGTAGATAATCCTGACTGAAACATATTGCTCAGTGAAACAAGGGCAGTGAAACAGGGGGGATGTAAGGGGGTCTGCATGCTCTGTTTTGTAAGGCGTAGCTAGGCAGCCTATTTCGATTTCCCATAATTTGTAGGGAAAGCCGTCTTATCCACGAGGCGACCAAATTTTGCGTAATTGTCTTCCTTGATTTAGTAATACATTGGGGGTTCTTCTGATGAATTCAATGTAAAGCGTTGTCGGGTCCCCCCATGCAGACCCTCACATAAAAGTGATACGTAATGCATCTCCTCTTTCCAATAATTTGAGAAAGGCATCGGATTAAGGTGGCTGAGAGAGTTACATTGCATTAATTTGCAAAACTGATATGTTACAATGCTACTGAAACATATTGCACAGTGAAAGTAGGGCATTAAAACTGGGGGGATGTAAGGGGGTCTGCATGCTCTCTTTTGTAAGACGTAGGCAGCCTATTTCGATTTCCCATAACTCGTAGGGAAAGCCGTCTTATCCACGTGATTTGTAGCAAGGCGACCAAATTTTGCGGAATTGTCTTCCTTGATTTAGTAATACTAGTACATTGGGGGTTCTTCTGATGAATTCAATGTAAAGCGTTGTCGGGTCCCCCCATGCAGACCCTCACAGAAAAGTGATGCGTAATGCATCTCCTCCTTCCAATAATTTGAGAAGGGCATCGGATTTAGGTGGCCGAGAGAGTTACATTGCGTTAATTTGCAAAATTGATACACTTTATATTTATAACATCGCCACTGAAATATATTGCACCTTGAAAGGAGGGCAGTGAAACTGGGGGGGATGTATGTGATGGTCCTCTTTCCAATAATTTGAGAAAGAAATCTGATTTAGGTGGTTTTGAGAGTTACATTGCGTTAACTTATTATAATGCCACTGAAACATATTGCACTTTGAAAGTAGTGTAGTATAACTGGGGGGATACATGTATAGGGGATAGATACATGTATGTGATGCGTCTCGGACCTTTTTCCAATAAAGAGGATGTAGGCGTCTGGGAGAGTTACGTTACATTTGCAAAATCAATACTTTTATTCATTATACCATGTAATATGAATCTATATCCCAAAACTAATGAAACTGTGTTGCTCCAGACTAAGGGACGGACTGCAAAGTGCCTCAGGGCACGGTTATATCAAACTGTCTGGTACAAAAGTTGTTTTCCTAACATCTCTTATTTCTAGTTCATTACATATTATAAGTACTCGTACCGTAGATCTTGAAATTTTTGTGATGTTTTTTTTCTTTTGATTTTCGCTGAGATCTTACCCCCACAAATATGTGTTTCGATGTATCACTATACACTATACTACAGAATCTTATCAACCACAGACTTTAAATGCAGCAAAAACCTCCTTTTCCGTCTTCCGCAAAATAAAACCTCAGCGAAAGTAACTGAATTCATAGGTCATCAAATGTAGCCCCTCATCTTCAGTTGTTGGTCAGCCCTTCTGCTACAATCCAAGTAGATGTTGGGACGGAATGTCATCATGTTTTGCGACTGTCCCGTTTTTTGCTGACACGATAAACGGATAGTTAACAGCAAAAACGGAGCAATTAGAAAAGATATCAATCTTCGATCTTAACATCTGCTTGGAGATTCCTCTTGAAAGGGTATCCAATCAATTTGCCAACCCGGTGCCCAATAAAATCAGACTACATTAAAGTGCAGTGTGTAAGGTATTGGTATTCTCTTTACTTAATTGACATAATGACACCATGGGATCTATCAAAGTTCCAAGTGCTCTCCCTTGAGAAGACTTTTACAGACAGTAAAACAGAGAAACAGTAGAATTGGACACTGCTATAGACTATCTTTGTGATAACTACGTATACTACATAGCTAATAGAGCAAAGTACTGGTATCTTTCTACCACCCACTGTGTTGATCGCAGGCTATCAAACTTGTAAAAGTACCCCTTGTGTTAAATTATTCACAGTACAGTTTACCAGCATGATCCTATGATAGATACGCTTGGTTATCAAACTTGTAAAGCTAAAAGTAACCCTTGTGTTGAATTATTCACAACAGTTTAGTACTCATAATAGATACGCTTGTTAAAAATACTGAGAACAGATCGTCAGACCTTGTTTTCCACTTATGCTTGATCAAGACCCAATTGGGCATAATGACGCTATAAAGATTTGCAATATTTTGATGGTAATAATGCTGTATGCAGCAGGATCATAAAGGTAATGAATTCGCTCCAGTGGTAATTGGCTAAGTGGGTCTGTGCCATGATGGGGCATGATACCCCTGATACCATCTTCATCCCAGTGGACAGAGAGTTGGAAACTGTCTGATAGCCTGGAGTCCAGCCTTGTTACCTTTGACCTGCTCCCAATGTCCGCTAACTGCTAGCCTGGATACCAGACCTTTCGCGCTAGACGATAACCCCTTTTGGGCTGGGGGAGAATATCATACGCGATATAGAGTTTGCATCTGATCTCTCTTGGCAGCCAATCTGTGATATCTATCGTGTGGGAGATAATAAGGGGCCCGTGTGCCAAGTGTGCTGGTGGGGCAATTTGCTTCCCCTGCCGGAGGATTAGCGACTGCAGCGCGGTGGTCTGGTACCCAGGCTAGCTAGCTGCCAATGGCTTGGGACATTGCATGGGAGCTGGCCAAAGCTAGCAAGCCTAGACCCCAGGCTAGAGTAACTGATATAACTGTTGCTGATCACTTATCAGTGTTGAGAGAGAGCTAAATTACTGTTAGTATATCTTCACCCAGAAGGTAATGTTTTTGTGAGTGTGTGTGTATGTGTGTTTGTAGACGTTAGAAAAGTTAGGGATGGATCCGTATACTATTTGGTATTTGGGTACTAGGTGTTCGGAAAATAAAGGTCAAGTTCAATGATGGACCTCCTAGTTCTAGTGGCTTTCTATGGTACTGCCATGGAACGTCTGGTTTCTGTATCTCGTATTATAACTGCTATATGGTCATACCTATTTGATGATAGATGGCTCTTGGCCTCGTTGTATGCTTAAAATTACATGTCTTTTTTTATATAAATGAAAGAAAGAAAGGAGGAATGAACACAAAGCAACTGTCAAATTCAATGTAATTTTAGTTAAAAATCCTAAGAAAACAACCCTTTGTTTGAACCCATTATCAAACTATTAAAAAAGCTTTTTAAGTGGTGACCACATTAAAATTTTGTGTGGTGACACCTTTTGTGTAGCAGCCATTACAAGTGACAAACGATGATCCGCAAGCCATCATTTATCCTGCCTGTATTCCCTCAGCTAACCATGGAATTCACCTTTCTAGATTAAATCCTCCCCATAACTCAGGGAGTGGGTCCCTCTGGGGACTGGCAGTTGAAGATGAATTACGGTAAATTCATTTACTTTTGCAGTGGTTTTATTTTGCGGTAGGAGATAGGGAGGTATTCGTTGTGGTTTAGCAAGGAGCCTTGGTTTTAGATAACACAAGTTGAAACATATTCGCAGTGTCATGAATTTGGGAAGAAGATCCCTTTGGAGACTGGCAGTTGAAGATGAATTACTGTAAATTCATTTACTTTTACAGTGGTTTTATTTTGGAGTAGGAGGGAATGGGAGGTTTTGGTGGTGTTTTAGATTCACGGTTGAAACAATTCTGTTGTACAGTAGCCATACAAGAGTGACATATTCGCGGTGTCATGAATTTACAGAAGAGAGATCACTGCAAAAACCATGACGTGTTATGTTAAATTTGACTTCACTTCATGCTAAATTCAGGTATCAATTATGCTCAGAATGCACCAATTACATTAAATTTGAGTGGTCCAGGTACGAATTTCGTGGAATCAAAATGGCTCAGATCACACTGTATGTAAAAGGGCCCCCTTTTCTGTGCGAATACAGGTTGTTGCTGGAGACTTTGTATGCACAAGGAATATTCCACGGGTTGTAAATTGAATTTATCGTTCTGTGATCCTTCCTTCAAGTTGTCTCATGGGAAATAGATATGGGTTGCATGCGAAAACAGTGACTGTTGTAGATACCATCAGCATATCTAGTACATATTATTCATTATGCCTTTCACAGGTATGAAGCTGCTCTTTTAGTATCTGCAATTTAGTGTGGCACAGTATAAGTTATATTGTCTTTCATCATTCTGTTGGCTTTTAGCCCCAGTCAGAAATAAGAAATTCAGCTTGGCCGACGTGTTGGCGAGCTTTCAAATGTGCATTTTCGGCTGAAGTACGGCCGACGTCCTGTCGATTACGGGTACGCGGGCTTCGGGCGATTTTTAGAAATAAAAGTTGATCCAAATATTGGCCTTTTACCAGGTTAGTCGATACTGACTTCGTCCATGTCCAAGAGATGGTACCATCTCATGGGGGATTTTTAGTTTTTAGTGTTCGACGGACGTTGCCCGAGACTTTCGTTGGAAAATACGGTTGACGCTGGGGCGTTTTTGAAATTTGGCAAGCTTCGGGCGATCTACAAAGTCGGCCGACGCTCGCATGAATTGTGACGCCGGCTTTACAACACACCAGCACATGGTCAGATGGTCATCCCCACACTTGGCCAGTGGCACAAATGTAATTGCCAATCACTTTATGCTGCGCTGGCATGATATACACGGTGTTTGCATTCATACCTAAAAGCCTTGTGCCTAACAGGTGATTTGAAGACCCTAGGACGAATATATTGGGCGAGAGTTCCCATTCTCCTTATACAGCTGCACGCAAAATTATTCAACCCCCCTTGCTTTTTGGACATTTTGGCAAATTGAGGAACTTAACAACTGCATAATATTACTAAATCATATAAGTGATGAACAGATATGTTATTACAATCTGATACCACAGCAAAAGTTAAGATTTTTTTCATAGTCCATCCAAAATAGCAACTTTCACACAAATAGTACGTTGCAAAATTATTCAACCCCCTTTGAGGGTTTGTCTTTAGTACTTAGTGCAGCACCCCTATTTATCTAAAAGCTGAATTCACTTGATGTAGACGTGAACGATAGCTTGTCACAAGCTTCTGGCAGTGCTCTTTGGGAATTTCGGCCCATTTCTCGCAGGCAATGGTTTCCGGCTAGCAATTTTCGTACCGCAACAGCTTTCAATAGATCCAATCCAAAATTCTGAACTGAGTTTAAGTCTGGAGACTGTTATGAGTACTCAAGAACCTTCCTGGTTCTTTTTCTGGCCAAACATATGTGGATGTCGATGTGTGCTTGGGGTTATTGTCTTGCTGGAATGTCCAATGACGCCCCAGCTTCAACTCCTTAACGGACCTGGCGACATTCTTGGCCAGAATTTCAGCAGCCACAGTGATATTTCTTAGAAGACAGGTGGACAAGAACCATATGATTACTGTAAAAGTCATGAAAAACAATTTGGCTGAAGGAGAGACTGTTGTTTCAGTGGACACAGTGCGCCGCACACTTCATGCTGAAGGGCTCAAGGCTAGAACCCCAAGACCCACACCATTGCTGAAGCCATGCCACAAGAAAAGTTGCCTCCAGTATGTTCAAACCAACCTACTAATGCCACAAAAGTGTTTGGACACTGTTATATGGACTGACGAAACAAAAAAACTTGACCTCTTTGGTCCTCCGGGTCAGAGGTATGTTTGGCACAGGAAAGACTAAGCATACGCAGAGAGGAACACCCTGCCTACCGTGAAGCATGGTGATGGGTCTGAGATTCTTTGGGGGTGTTTTGCTTCTAATGGCACTGGGAATATCAACCGTGTTGAAGGCATCATGAAATAAAACCAGTACTAGGATATTTTGGCCAGGAAAGTTACCAATTCTGTTAGAAAGTTGAAGCTGGGCCTGCTGGGGCGTCATTGGACATTCCAGCAAGACAATAACCCCAAGCACACATCGACATCCACATATGTTTGGCCAGAAAAAGAACCTGGAAGGTTCTTGAGTACCCAGAACACTCTCCAGACTTGAACCCAGTTGAGAATTTTTGGTTGGATCTGAAGACAGCAGTTGTGACACGTAAACCTCGGAAAATTGCTGAGCTGGAGACCATTGCCTATGAGAAATAAGCTGAAATTCCCAAAGAGCACTGCCAGAAGCTTGTGACAAGCTGTCGTTCACGTCTACATCAAGTGAATTCAGCTTTTAGATAAATAGGGGTGCTGCACTAAGTACTAAAGACAAACCCTCAAAGGGGGTTGAATAATTTTGCAACATACTATTTGTTTGAAAGTTGCTATTTTGGATGGACTATGAAAAAAATCTTAACTTTTGCTGTGGTATCAGACTGTAATAACATATCTGTTCATCACTTATATGATTTAGTAATATTATGCAGCTGTAAAGTTCCTCAATTTGCCAAAATGTCCAAAAAGCAAGGGGGGTTGAATAATTTTGCATGCAGCTGTACATGTGAGAGGACCTGCATTGAGAGGAGGTCTGTCCTGACAACCCTTGAATCTGAATTCAGGAGAACCCCTTATGTATTATGTCAAATTTAAGGGAAGTAACTACAAATTACATGACGGTACATAAATAACAAATTATGGAAAATAGAAATAGTTGCCTTAATTAACGCCTTACAGTAAAAGGGCCATGCAAGCCCTCCTGTGATCGTGATGGTTGAACACAGTTCCAATTTGACTAAAACATGTCTACAGGGGTCAGATAAGGCGGCAAATCCAACCACCATGCATGGCCTCTGTAGCTTGTTACATCAATTTGAATTTTTATAGCCTACTAGTAACTGTCCATGCTGGATGATAAATGAACTCTATTAAATTGATAGAAACTTGTTTTGGAATTGTCTGGAATGAACTTGAAAATGACATTCCATATTCTACCGCTAACAAGACAAAGAGCTACCCGTAGCGCAACTTGGGGTTGACATGCATTCCTTTGAAGAAGAATGAAGCAAGTCCCTAGGCTCCGTTGGTTACTGGAAAAATAGATACTGTACAAATTGGCTGAATAGATTGAATAATATGCTAGAGGAATAAGCCGGCCATTATAAGAAGTACACCTCAAGTTGTAAAATATACTTCTATGGTCAGGTAACTTTTCTGGCATATCGTTCCATCTATTTGGCCAATTTATACTATTTTCCAGCAACCTTCGGAGTCTGGCAGAGACTAGCATTAAGCTTATTTTGTTCAGAATGGAGTCAGTGGAGTCAGACAGGGGTGGTCATGCCTGGTGGGCAGACGCCAGGTATATGAAGCCGTAACGGACCATTTCTCTCGGCCCCACAGGAACAAATCAGACAATTGGTCCATCGATCGATCGGCAGTGGATGGAGGAGTTTGATGAAGAGAGAGTTGAGCATCTTTTATTTGCAGATATTCCACATCATTATAAGGCTACAACAATTCAATTTCTTGGTTCTTGTCAAGTTTTAGCGAGTGGACATCATAAAAATAGATTTCTGGTGGGAAAACTTGTAAGGTTGAGCATCCTCTGCAGGTATTCTATATGATTATAAAGCTACACCTAATATATGATTTGTTAGTTCTGGGACATTTTTGTGTCAAGATTTAGCAAGAGAACATCTGATTCATTTAAACAAGTTTCTGGGATGAAAACCTGCATCTGACTCTGTTCACCCCCTAAAACTGTGTGTACCAAGGTACAGACTTTCCCCTCAGACTTTGCTTTCATATTGATGTTCCAATTAAGCATAATGATTATCTTTTGCATTATTTGTTAGAAGCCAAGAACCAAAAGATTAAATTGGTGTAGCCTAAATAGTTTAGAATGAAATTGCTTTGCAGTTATTTACCAAAGATTATCTCAGGTGTGGAGAGATTGCCAATATAGCAGCTGGTGAGCGGATCAAGTCATTGGATTAAGTTGTCTTATCACTTCAACAAGTGAGATGGGCTAAGGATGTGAGAGCCCACGGATAGCTCATCTGTGATTTTTTACAGATCATTACAGTATGCCTTTAAAGGTTTAGCCTGGATGTCATCCTCCGTAGTCTGTATCTGTATCTGTATCTATATAGCCGGTACAACCGCCATTAGGCGTAACACACCAGCTTCGCAGGCACGCGGCGCGGCAGCAGCTGGTTATATTACACCGAACGGTCTGTTACACCTAGTCTTTGCATATCTGACTGTTCTTTAAAGCTACTAAGTGAAGATGCTCCTACAGTACTTGGTGACATCGAGTTCCATTCTACTATAGTTCTCCGAAAATACGAATTTTTTAACACATCAATCCTTGGCTGATAACTCTGGTACTTAAAAGCATGACTATTTCTAGTCCTCTTCTGAGCTGGCATTAGAAAGAAGTAGTAACCCCTGGCTCAATCTTTCTGCCTTGGTTAGCAAGCAAAAAGATTGAGCCAGCGGTTAGTACGAAGGATGGCATCCAGACTGTTAAAGGTTGTTCAAGGTTGTCATCATCATCGTCATATCCTGTCGTGCCAGTAGTGCAGCCAGTTAAGGGCCTCTTCGTTTGCTTCATGTAGGTCGTGTCTTGATGGGTGACATTTAAACCCAGTTTGTGACATCTAACCTTCTCCCTGCTGCCTAAACCCAAATTTGGTGCCAAACAGCTACCTTAGCATGCTTAGTTTAACCTTCTTACTGCTGCCTTATGCTGTAATCAATACAAATTTTGTGCCAAACAGCTACCTTAGCATGCTTAGTTTAACCTTCTTACTGCTGCCTTACCCTGAAACCAGTACACATTTGGTGCCAAACAGCTACCTCAGCATGCTTAGTTTAACCTTCTCCCTGCTGCCTTACCCTGTAATCAATACAAATTTGGTGCCAAACAGCTACCTCAGCATGCTTAGTTTAACCTTCTTGCTGCTGCCTTATCCTGTAATCAATACAAATTAAGTGCCAAACAGCTACCTTAGCATGCTTAGTTTAACCTTCTCCCTGCTGCCTAACCCTGTAACTAATACACATCGGGTGCCAAAAGGCTACTTTAGTAGAGAGAAAGTTAAATCCAGTTTGCTCTCACAGAGAATGTGTTCAAGGCAGTGAAAGTGTATGAAGGGAATTGTGTATGCTCAAGCCGTAATGTCCCTACCGTAAACACAGAAACGTAAACACTGTATTTAGAGACGCACTTAAGCTCTCTGCCATATTGTATAATTAAGAGGCAGCAGTTGCCGAAATGAGAAAAGACGGCAGCAATTGCAGAACATCTTAGTTCAGATGCATTGGGCGGTTTCAGAAATTAAGAAGAATGGTCGTCTTTTCTCTCAGAGGAGTGCAACTGGACAGGTTCATTTCTCAAACATTAAGTCAGTGAAGATCAGATGCAAATTGTACCTACAACTACTAGTAGTAGTAGTAGTAGTAGATATTATACAAGATTTGAAGGATGTGAGAGGAATGTAGTGTAAGATTGATTCTTTCTCAGTATGGCATCTCCTTCAATCTATAGAATAAAGCACTAAAGCCACTAACTATATATGATGTAGCCTCCGTTGCAGACTCTGAAGCGGCTTTTTGGGGGGCTAAATAATACACTTTTTGCAGCCACCCCGTAACTATCAGCCATCCTGTAACCATCAGCCGCCTAGAGTCTGCGTTATTACGGCATGTCAAAGCGAAATTAAAATCACGTTAGGGCGATTAACGCAGAGGTGCGAATTTCCTGCCTATGGTAGACCGCACAATAAGAACAGTATACACGCACCTCCCCCAGTCAGTGTGCTGTCACGCTTGTGGCAAAATAGTCTAGGCGGCTGATGGTTACAGGATGGCTGATAGTTACGGGGTGGCTGCAAAAAGTGTATTATTTAGCCCCCCAAAAAGCCGCTTCAGAGTCTGCAACGGAGGCTAATATGATGAGGGATTCGACTATTCATACCGGCACAGGCGAAAAGAGGCATTCATGTTGTTAAGTGTCCTAGTCACCTATATCATGTTATGGCAACATTATTTCTTGTTGTATAAAACAATTCCAGTGATGTTTTAATGATAGAGGAATGCATGTGGTATTTTTAGAATTATGCAGAAATCTCCTACTATAAGTTGATCTGATTTTCATGGTAACAATTGTATAAAAGGCTTGAAACAAAAATCAATATTTATGCGTCAAGGGTTTTTGTGCCACTTCAGAATGTATAATGAAGACAAATCATGCATGATGGCAGATAGCATTAGCATACCTTTCTTACTTTGTCCACTGATTCCCCAATCTTCGGGCTATCATTAGATTACTTGTGCCATGCGGCCAACCTCAACCTTGTATCGAGGGTAAGATCTCGCACGGCACAGGTATCGATGAGAATCTCGAGGAACTACCTTGCTGGTACCTCAAGAGCACTTGGAGCAGGCAAACCCATTTTCACGGCGATACGATTCCTCGAGTGTCGGGCACATTCGCATCAGTCTGTCAAAAATACCAAGTGTGTTTTATTAGCCCATTCAAGTCCGATGCAGGGTAAACCACCCGTGCATGGCGGGGCGAATTTAACTCCTGAATGTGCAATCTGTCACAGTAGCAGCATCCGGGCGTTTTTATGGGTCTTCTTATTACACAAGGTTATGGCTGTCTTCTCGTAAGGATTGGGAAAGGAAGATGTGGCCTATTTAGATGGAGTGAAAGATATAGGGGGTGCAGCATAATGATTAAAGGGTGGGAGACTGTTATTGTAGAACTCACACCCTGCAATCTTTGTTGTGAAGATTACAATCTTACATATTTTTATGTGGTTGTTTCTAAATATTAAGAGCTTCTATTCCCTTGCTTTACGATATTGCAATCGTTTTGATTCCCTTGCTTTACGAAATTGTAATCGTTTTATCACTAGTAACGCTTACTCTCAGCTGAATCCAGCTATATTACAAGCTTAGCAGGGATTCTTATGGAGATTACAATCTGACATATTTCTATGTGACTGTTTCCAGATGTTAAGAGTTTCGATTCCTCTGCTTTACGAAATTGTAATCGTTTATCATAAGACATTTACTATATATAGTAACACTAACTTTCAGTATATTACCAGCTTAGGAGAGATTCTTATAGATTACAATCTGACATATTTTTATGTGACTGTTTCTTGATATTATGTAGTTTTGATTCCCTTGCTTTACGAAATTGTAATCGTTTATGTTCACTAGTAATTGTTGATTGCATAACATTGTTAAGAATTAGTGAATCTTTGGACCAGTTAGCTACATTTTGCCTCCTGCACTTCAGAAGTCAATGTTATTTGATTCCCTTGCTTTACGAAACTGTAATTGTTAATGTTCACTAGTAACACTAACTTTCAGCTGATTCCAGGTATATTAGCAGCTTAGGAGGAGTTCTTACAGCTAAGGTGATTAAAGGGCGGGAAGGAGTGCAGACGAGTGCCATTACACCCTCGGCTACACATGGATAATAGTCCTCCCAGAACTGTGCAACCATCGAGCGAACAAGTGTGAGAGGATTTTAGAGAGGGTGCACCATTTTAGTTTGACGTCAGACACTACCGATCCTTGTGTGATGGATTCACGTTTGGTTGACACGATCAGAGCTACAAATTCATTTTGGGGAAGATAGAGGTGCACCTAACCTACAAGTTTAGGTGCACAGCAAAATTTGGATGCACAACATAGAATAAAGGTGGATATCTAACTAATTATGAACCTTACTGCCTATGTTCAGAGTTCGAATCTGCAATTTTATAGCTAAAAGCGTAAAATCTAAAACAAGTAATGTATCGGAACAGTTTTATTATTATTTCTACTGACAATGAAATATCAAGAATATGATGTATATACTTGTGTACAATGGTGCCTTTACATACGTAGCCCTACACAACCAAGACTGGTCTAGATTTACTGTCCCAATTTTGGGTGCCCAAAAAGAACCGTATTTCTATCCTCGATGATGGTCTGTAAATTATGGAGGAACGTGGCGCCGGAAAGGGAGGACTGTCTCTGTTCCACGGCTGGGTCAATACACAAAGCACCCGGCCCCTAAAGCTCTGCAGCGATCAATAGGGGAGCCAGAAGTCAAGGGCAGCCGTGGCTAAAAGCTGCTGATTTGCACCGCTGCTTTGCCTGCCTGTGTGTGGTAGTGGTATTTACCAAGCATGGAGTCATGTTTGTAGGTTGGTACTCTATCCACAGGCAAATATTGAAGGAAGCTGGTAGAACAAGGTTTCAGTAGCCGGGATGACAGGTAAAGTCACTGTGCTGATCCAGTTTTCACAGTCCCCAAAGGAGCAGCACAGTAAATTAAAACTATTTAAGGCCATTGATTTTTTATTTACCTTGGTTCTCCGACATTTTAAGGTGAGAAAATAGCAAGCAGACATCATAAAAGCAGAAGGGAGGGAGGAAAACTCGAGCATGACCATATTCACTCCATAAAACTGAGTGCACGGAAGTACAAACCTGGTCCTCAGGCTTTGTTTTCATTATGTTTTTCCAGTCAAGCATATTTTTTGATAATCCGATAACCAACAAATTAAATTGGTGTGGCCTAAAGCTCACATAATGAATGATGGATCAATTTCCTTTTAAGACGCCTTCTTTTCTTTGATGTTGATTGCATAACATTGTTTAGAATTAGTGAATGTTTTGACCAGTTAACTGCATTTTTCTTTCCGCCACTTCAGATGTCAATGTTATAAACGATATTGATTAGGTAATGATATAGTCACATCACAATGCATTAGGTGTGCAGACTGTATAGAATGTTTTTATCACTTTTGACAAGCAGAATTGGAAGATTTTACACCTTAGTGACAGGAGTGAATTGTCAGCGATAAAGAGTTTATTTAATGACAGTCAGAATGGTAGTATTAATCTGTCAGTAACACCTGGGCTGTAAATTGTTTGCGATGGGACAGTTATTGAGTTAAGCCCAGAAATCACCCCACAGTACGATACACGAAGATGGGAATTGAATTCGCACTTGTCGTTTTTATGCCACTTTTCCCGAGAACCAGTTTACATGGGGGAGACGTCCACACATTGATTTTGCCATCCATAACGATATTTCCTCTTAGGCGTAATAAGCCTGGTCGATTTTGTTCCTGGTTGTTAAAATTTCATGCAGCAGAAAAGGTTTTAACAAAGCATAGAAAACAGCTGTAGGAAAAAGGAATAACAATAGAGGGAGGATGGGTGTGTTGTATTCATCTCTTTCCTTGCCTATCATTATAACCTCTTTGTCTACAAAACATTTATGAATTGTGAATTTTTATGCAGCAAAAAATGTTTGTAAGCAAAGCATAGAAAACAGCTGTAGTAGGTAAAGGGAGTAACAATATATAGACTCTGAGAGAGGATGGTTGTGTTGTATACATGTCTTTCTTTGCCTAGAACCATAACCTCACTGCCTCCAAAACACTACTACCATTGGGGATGGTACATAATCAAGATTCAGCAAATGAACATCATGACATGCTTTGAAGGTTATGCAGTGGTTCCAGACAGGTTTGATGAAGGTGTGTCCTCCTATACGGCTCATTTTCTCTCCCGCTGGGCACACTAGGCTCCAGGCACATTGTGTAGAGAAGAATACCCTTTTGTGCGATGCATGGATGCAGCCTCTCCCCTTACCAAATTCAAAACTGTAGCTTTAACAGACAAACATTCCTATACGCTTACCTGTGTGTGGTTAGGGTATCTTTTCCTTATGATCCGGTGTGTTGGCACCATCACCCATAAGCTGTTTTACATGGATGCCTGCACAGCTAGCGGACTAAGCTGGAAGGCCTTTACACCGGCCGGGCTAAACACATCCGTGTGAGGGTTGTTGAGGGACTGGACTGCCGGCCGAACCTGGGCAAACACGGGGACAACAGGATCCGATGAGTGCCTGCCCAGTTTACCTTGGTAGAGTGGGCCGTACCACTGCGCCACAGCGGAGGGGGGGCCTGGATCGTTCCACACGCATGCTCACTGCGTGCAATCTATTGATTTCCAATCTCCTTACTCCGGTTACTTAAGGGCCAATATCTGAATACCTGAAAGCTGGAATTCGAAATTGATTATAAGATGTATAACCTTGGAGAGTTTTAAGTAATTGTGAAGAGAAGATTGGGAGGAACCATATGCGTTAAGGGCATTCAAGTGCAGATTCTGTGATTGCGAAGCCTTTCAACTGCCCTTCAGAGACTGAGACCCTTTTGAAGGGACCCTCGTGGCTAGTTTAGCCCTTTTATCCGGGCACCCCCTTTTGAAAACAACTGGTGCATTTACTGACCTTTCTTAGGTCAGTTAATCTTCGTGGCATGCTGATATGCCTTTAAAAACAACAACAAAATCGCTCAGATTATGGCTGTGATTTTTTCATTCATTTGGTAACATCTTGTCCTTGTATACACATGTATATGATGATGTGTTATATGTTTGTAATTATGTGTACTGACTCTAGAAAAGAAAGAATGAGTGCAACGGTAATACATTGCTGAAAAGTCATTTTGCATCGGAAATATCTAAATAACTCGGCTTTTTCGTATGATTTGTATATACATGTATAATCAAGGAGGTTAAAATCAAACCTCCTTGTTATGATATGTATTATCATCGTGCACTGACTCTGAACAAGAAAGAGCATGTATTGGATGTTGATGAAAAGTTATTTTGCTGCTGCATCTGAAATATTTTCCCTTTGCAATAGCCTGTAGATCAAGAGGAGTTTGTAATTTATAACTGAAGAAACCTGCAGAATTGTTTTGAAGTCAATATTGTCTAGATGAATGAGGAGAGTTTAGTAGGCCAGGGAAAAGCAAACTCGTTCATTTGTAGTGCACTTCATATGCAAACAGTAATGTACCCCTTCCTTTTCATGATCTGTAAATAACTAGTTTACCTTCAATCACAGTCACAATAGTTGGGGTAATGTGGTCAATAAAAGTCTCTTTATAGTATACACAACAATTTGGGTCATTGTTTCCGAGGGGGTTGTCTACTATGGGACTAAATACAATCATTATTGGTGAGAAGTGCAAAATGTCAGAGTAGTCTGGTTTGTTTGATTTCATACATGACTGGTCTGTAAAATTACTTTAACCAATTTGATTAGTCAGTTGTATCGTTTGCTTATACTAACAAGCAAGACTTTGCCTGAAAACTGCATTTGCACTTGAAAAGTGCCGACCTCAAATTTGTGAAATTCCTTGGGATACACTGGTCTTTTCCCAAATTTAATCACTTGCTTGCAAGCCATTGAACACCAACCACACAAAAAAGAAAACTATAAAATGTATAAAACTCTATCCACATGCTACAATGTACGTGGTCTACAGTAACTGTAAATTCATTAAATTTACCTTGAAGTCACTGTTCACGGTTGTTTTATTATTTGGTATAGGAGGTTTTTGCGTGGTTTACATTAACGGTTGAAACAATTCTGTGATATATTGGAAATACATATTCGCGGTTTCATGAATTGGCGATGGGAGAGGTCTCTGCAAAAACCATGAAAATAAATCACAGCAAAAGTTTTAAGACTTACAGTAAATGCCAGAAAGGTCATTGAGCTAAGAGGTGTAATCCTGCAATGTTATTACAGACTGTTGAATCAGCCACCACCAATTTCCAAACAAGCCAAGTGTGGCAGCCAAAACACGCCCCCTACTGGTGCCTACATGAGAGGGGAGGGGAACTTGTTATTTATGTTTGTATCAATTATGTTGTTCAAATATGGTTTCCTTGGGGGGGGGGGGTAATTTTGTGGCAGGAGGTTTTCGTGCTGTATTAAGTTTGTGTTTGAAACAGTTCCGTAGTACAGTATGATTCGTCAGGCTAGCTTTGCTTTGCGCTAATTTCAAGTGCCTTTTCCATCGAATGTGCCTAGCTATTACCCTTTATGTTAAACTTTAATAGTCCGGATACGAATTACGTGGAATTAAAAACGGCTGATTGCACTCTATGTAAAAGGGCATGCAGGCCCCCAAATACATTCTATTGCATTTCATGGTGAAGTCAAACAGGTGTTCTGGGGGTTGATGAAGGTTAGACATCCAGCTGATAAGATTCTAACAACAAAAGCAGTTACTCACTCACACACACAGGCAACTGGATATGATTTTGGAAACAACGCTTCAAGTAGCATATACATTGTACACTACTTTTCGTCAGTGATGCTGTGTTCTCTGTACAGCCTGAGTTCTCTAATTGACATTGACATTGTTAGATGCTCATGTGGAGTGAAGCTTTGCTCAGGGAATGGGAGGATCCTAGGAAGATCCCCATCCAAACCTTGGCAGTCTGTCAAAACTCTGGTCCCTTTACTGACAGTTGTAATTTGGTGAGAAGTTAGTTACAGTCTGGGATGGGAGCCATGGGGCATCTTGTTCGCTTGTCAGCCTTGTTGAAAGTCTGGGTTTAATTGGGCATGGCCAATTCCTTGTCTGCAAGCTACAGTTACAGTATCTGTCACAGTATGGCTCTGGGACACATTTTGGGCTGCCTAACAAACTTTTTCTCTCTGCATCTAATAACTGTTAACAATTAAATGTTTGCGGTGGTTTTATTTTCATTTCCTTTGTGCTGTAAATGCATTTTTAAGTTTGCATGGTTTTAATTTGGTGTCTGAGGGGAAAATGGAGTGTTCCCGGTGGTTTGCGGCAGCGCTATAGTCACATACTGCTACAATATTGGACAAAAATGTCCACGGTGGTTTTAAGTTCGCGGTGAAATGGTCGCTGCGAAAACCGTGAAAATTTCTGCATTTACAGTATTACTCATCATCATCATCATCGTTCCTCCTCTTTCGAGGTGCAGCAAGAGAAGTTCGTCCTCCAGAATTTCTTGTCATTCATTGCAGAAAGGAGTTCCTGTCCTTCCAAATTAGTTTACTACTGCTTCAAAAATGTTTCAACCATCAACTTGAAACACAGTGAAAACCACGGTGACCTTTCCCCTACCGTGAAATTCCCCACGAAAATAAACGAAGGTACAGTATTATAAATCCCCTGTCTCAGACCTCTAGGCTCCCCTGTTTTCAAAGCTATTTGTTTTGATGACAAGACAGAGAATTGCTACTCAAGATCAATACACATTCAAGGCTAGACACAGGTAAGCAGGTGCAGGCATGACATGTCATTACCTGGTAAGGTGATTCGTTTTCTGACCTCTTTTCCCTTGGGTTATGACCACAGAAGGGCCAAGGAGAGTTCGAGAATCCTTTGAAGAAAATTCAGTGAAGCTTGTGTCAAAATATGCCATATTTTAATAGTGATGGGGTCCAAAATATGAATTTGCAGTGGATCTTTTTCTTTTCAAATCACGACTCCATACCTTTGCCGACTGATGTTAACCTTTCGAGTGGCATATCATAAATGTTTCCCACCTATTATGCAAATAAGGACCTCATTTGAAGAAAATTCAGTGATCCTCGTGTCAAAATATGCCATATTTTAGTGATGGAGTCCAGAAGATTGAGTGAAACAAATCATGTTGGCCAAACTTGATTAAATGTCAATTACTTTGAATTTGTTTGTTTTCGCAGGAAATTTCGTAGTACAGTAGATTAAATGCATTGGAAATGCACATGAATTTGGAGTGGATAGATCACTGAGACCCCCCCCCGAATATAAAACCAGTGTGAATATTTCAAGATATACAGTACCTTAGTCCTCCCTTGAGGTATTGATATGGGTAGCAATTCTCTATCTTGTCATGAAAACAAATCACTTTGAAAACAAGAGAGGATAGAGTTCTGTGACAGGGGATTTGTATAAGACAGGGCCTTGTGACTAATAGTTAGTGACACTGAAACAGCTTTTACTTTTGCCAAGGAGAATTTATTTTGCAGTAGCAGAGGAAAGGTGGTTTTCACTGACTGTATGTGTTTTAAATTCGCGGTTGAAATGATTCTGTAATTCAGTAATGATTAATTTGTAAAATGCATATTTGCAGTGCAACTTGCAGTGAGGAGGTTAGCGCGAAAACTGCGAAATTGAAACCAGTCTGAAAGTTTCGAGATTGATTTTGGGGTTGATTCATCATCCTGAATGGTACAATGAGATCTCTTTTTTTTTCAAGTCAGAAAATAAATGAAGTGGCAAATCTGAGAACTTCTTCTTCCAAGAAGTCAAATGGGTGTGCTCATACATAATTGATTTTGTTCCAAGACAATAAATACAGGTTTCATGTTCATGTAACTCAATTTCTAAACGAAGCCCAGACAGAACTTGACACACCTCGTTTCTGCATATCCTATACATTTTCCCATTACTGATGAAAATAGTTCTCCCTACAGCTATTAACCATAGCAGTCGACAGTATCTTATAATGACTTATGCCTCCATCCGTCCCTTCTCCAATACTGTCGCTATGTTTGGTACTCAACTTCTAAAAGATATCCAGGCAGATCTTGATGCATCTGTTTGCTGCATATCGTGTACGTTTTCCCTACAGCTAGCTATTAACCATAGCAGTCGACAGTATCTACAAATGACTTATGACGCCATCCATCCCTTCTCTAATACCACCGAAAGGTCCTTGAGGGTAGCCTCACATCTTAAGATGCTGAAGCGAAGATTCCATTATCATAAATCTTGACATATTAGAGCTTAAAGACTCCCCGGGAGGTCCTGGGTTGTCCGTTTTCTTTAGTGCTCAGTTATCAATGCAGAGAGCTGTAGGCTGATATGGCTGCCTCTGTGAAACCTGTACGCCTTTTTCGGCAAGACTTAGTGAAATGGTCTCTTTTACTTAAGTTCTGGATGGTAAGAAGGAAAGACGAGGTAATACCTCAAGAAGACCTGGCTGATATATAGAGTGGGTGCCTCTGCGAAAGCTGTACGCCTTTCTCGGCGAGTGAAATGGTCTCTTTTACTTAAAGTTCTGGACGGTAAGGAAGAGAGATGATGCTTCAGGGATACAGGGTATTCACCAAAGTACAGCATTATATACACCTTGATACCTTCCTCGATAAAGCTCTGTATAGAGATTTTATCTACATACCGGTACTACATTTCCACAGTTATAGAAAGGGAATTGTTGAATGTAGATGCCCACTGCTATATCCTTTACAAATTGTCTTGTCTTACAGAAAATGTGGAGGGAAGCTTGGCACGCAATGTCCTGGAAGGCACGCAATGTCTTGAGCTCCAGTGAATTAATCCAAAGACATTATATAATATCTAATGTTGCAGAAAGTATCATAGGGAATGTACAGTCAAACCTGTCCAAGAAGACCACTCAGGACGCTGATACATACACATACATACATGTATAGGGCACTGATAAAATCTGGTCTATGTGGACAGGTGGTCAACAGAAAAAATGTTGATCTATTAAAGGGACCAGCAAAAAGTGGTCACACTGGCCATGTGGTCCTTAAGTATAGAGGTAGTCACTTGTACAGGCTTGACTGTACATGTATATAAAAATTAAGAATGGTCAGGTGGTCTTTATGTAGAGGTGGTCTCTTGTACAAGTTTGACTAGTGATCATGGTACATACCTTACCATAGACACAACCTCTAGATCTCCAGATAGAGCTATCTGTGGACCAAATAAACACAGGAAAGTCAAGATATATCTATACAGACAGGCAGAGGGATTGTTGCAGTGACATGACCCGCAGTGACCTCACCATGTAGCTCTGACTGTGAAAGGGTAACCCAGCTGTCCTATGGGGCCGAAGTCTGAATGTCCCTTTCTGTATCAAAGGCATAGCCTATTAGGCCACACCAATTTAATTTCTTGGTTTACCGAATTTTAAAAGTTTTAATGATGTCCTCGTGCTAAAAATTAAAAAAAAATCTGTTAACCAAGAAATTAAATTGGTGTGGCCTTAGGCAAGCTATTTTGATCATTTCCCATATTTTGTATGAAAAGTCGTCTTACTCATGTGAAACACAAGAGGCGAGTAGAAACACATGTAAGGAGGTGACCGAATTTCATGCAATAGGCTTCCTTGTTTTTAGAGTAATAGGATGGGGGTTCTTCAGCATAAAATGTTGTTGAGACCCCCCCATGCAGGCCCTCGTATGGTCTTATGGGAGTCTAGCACAGCTCCTGACCTGTGGCATGCCTGACCTCAACAATGCCTGCTTACAATACAAAATGGATTAGTTCTACCAGAGCTTTATATGGGTAATCTTTAGGCAGATTTCTAAAAGCAATTTTTTGTCTTTCTACATCTACTTGGAGAATAGATTAACAACAACAATCTTCATTGACACAACAAATTAAAGGACAGCAACTTTCGTAAGGTCCTCTACAACTATACTTGCAAACGAACACCTGGATACAAAAGAGTTAACCTATGTGCAAGTATATGGATAATTCAAAATGTTAACTTTATCACTTACACTACTTAATAAGTTCTGAGGTCTAAACATTCTTTGATATATTTACCTAGTTGTACACAGTAAGGGTTGTCTCCTTCTAGAATGTAGTTGAATCAAATATGGGTAGGTTTTTGCTGTCTGATCAGATCTTCAAAATAAAGTCCCTCCCAAAATAAATGAACTTGAAATGCATTAAAATATACATATTCCATCAATTCCTCTCCTTACCTCAGGTAGTATAGTCTTACTAATCCTCTTACCTTGGATGGTGTTTACTTTCAGTACATGTAAGGTAAACGTAGTAGGCCCTGAACTGAAGAGGCAGCTGATAAGTATTGTGTGCAGACCCTCGAAGGTCCCTCCATGTGGCTGGTAGCCTATGCTATTAACCACAGGGGGTGGTCCACTGGCTCCTCCCTTTACCTCAAGCACAGCCAATGGATTAGTCAGGGGCGGGTAAAGAAGCCGGAGGGGGTTTGCATTCCTATTGTAGCTGCTTAGTCCATCCCTATTAGGCCACACCAATATAATTTCTTGGTTAACCGAGTAAGAAAATGAAGAAAAAAATGCTAGATTGGAAAAACAACATGAAAACAGAATCTCAGAGGAATGTTTTTACTTTGGTGCACATAGTAGTATCAGGGAGTGAACAGGGTCAGGTGCAAGTTTTCACCCCAGCCTTCTGTTTTCATTTTTTTTGGGGATAAAATTAAAAATAAAAATCTGTTAACCAAGAAATTGAATTGGTGTGGCCTTATGGGGGGCTTGGGGGTGGGTGTGTACAGTCAATGTTCTATGCTAAATTCAGGAAGCCAGTGGCTATGTACAAACTTGTATTTGGCAGGTTGGCTTTGCTTTAAGCTAAGGTCAGGTGCCTATTACGCTTATCATAGAATGCTCTGATTATACATTGTAGAAATTCACTAGGGGGCCCATAATCTAATTGTTTTACATACTAAATATCATAAAGATACAACCACGACTTCTGGAGTTACTGTAAATGCAGTTAAGTTCGTGTGGGTTTTATTTCGAACTAAGGCAAAGACGGAGTGTTCGCGGTGGTTTTAAGTTTGCTGAAGCGCTATAGTCACATACTGTTACAGGATTGGACAAAAATGTTCACAGTGGTTTTAAGTTCACAGTGAAACGGTCGCCGTGAAAACTGCGAACATAAAACCGCCGCGAACATTTCTGCATTTAAAGTAATATGCTGTCCACAAACCAGACACACGCACCCAAAAAAACATAACCTTCTTGGTGAAAGTAACTCTACCAATATGAGCAGCTGGACTCTGCATGGTCTCACCCAGACAGCACCGTCTATTTCCCCACTAACATTTCAGTGCAAATCTTGCCTCCAAGTGGTTTAGTCTGTCCACCACTGACTGTGAAGGACATGAAGCAGGGAATAGCAGACTCAAGCAAATGTTGTTTTTACCTTCGCCAAGAAGGTTATGTTTTTGGAAGCATTCTTGAGTGTGTGTGTGTGTGTGTTTGTCTGTGTGTGTGTGTGTGTGTGTGTGTGTGTGTGTGTGAACACAATAACTAAATGCCTGTGCATGTATTGGCTTCATAAGTGTTGTGTTGGTAGGTCTTGGTTAGACCTTGAAATGAGTAATTTTGGGCCCCCTAGCGGCTTGTTATGGTACTGCAGGGAAACTTCTGATTCTGATATCTCATTGATAATGGCCTAAAGGATGGAATGTTCACCTTTGGAAGGTCAGGGGTAACGAACCCCAACCGGGTCATACCAAAGACTTGAAAAAATTGGCAAATACTGCTTTATCTTTTTACCAGTCAGAACTTGAGAGAGAGAGTATAGGATTTGAACACACGCCACTATAGCCTCCCTTGCAGACTCCTTCCGACTGTTTTCTTTTTCAACTTACCGGTTTCTTATTCCATTTTTTTGTCCTTATTGCTGGCACTGGCCCAATACACCGCAAGGTGTGGAAAGGATCTTAACTGTCGGAAGCTTGAAGGCCAGAGGGGCCAGGTTTACGCAAGATTGATCATGATTTACTACAAGACTGTTTGGCCTCTGGACAAGTTTGTGAAGTTTTATACTCCAATTACAGTCTTACTCATATATCTTCTGAATCAATTGGGAGCTAATCTAGTCCTCTTGGCCACAACCTGACAATCTAAAACGGGGAAAGTTTTCAAGTCCAAAGTGATGCTGCATGGTAGTACACAATGTATGTACACTGCTTTAATATAGGAAAAAGTTAGGATATTACTGATTCTTGTAATGTTTCTGGGGATTTCATGATGCATGAAAATGATCTCTGGTAAGAAATACAATTTATTACAATTTGAAGCATCCCCCCATGTTTAAAGCTTGTACCGAGACCATCCTGCTTTACAGCTCTGAGTCATGGGCCATGAGTACAGCCAAGAGTAAGAAACTAGATGGTACATACACAAGAATGCTAAGAATGGTGTACAATGTATCTTGGAGAAGCCATCTAACGAATAAGCAACTCTATGGTTCTCTGCCACCCATTTCGTCAGTTGTGCGACGCCGCCGGCTCGCACTGGCGGGACATGTTGTTCGCAGTGAAGAGCCTGCTGGGCGACTAATGCAGTGGCTACCTGAGGGAAAACGAAGGGTTGGAAGACCTCACACAACTTTAATGACATTGATTGAAAGAGACACTGGACTCTGAGTTATTTTCCGCCATGAAGGACAAATTGTACTGGAGGAACTTTATTGACTGTATCCCACCGGAGTAGTCCGGATGAACGATGATGATGATGATGAAGCATCCCTACCTTTTTGAAAAGCATAGTATTACATATATCAACAGCTGAACCAGGGATCTGGCCACCGTAGCTGAAAGTAAACTCGGTAAAAGTATGTTTGTATGAAATCTTATGAATTATGTCTGTAACAAGATACGATTCAGTGCAATTTGAAGCATCCTCGGCTTTTGGAAAAGTGCCGTACAAGTCATATATTTCGACAGCTTAAGAAGGGATCTGCCTACTATAGCTTGAAGTAAACTAACTGAATGTACATTTGAAAGAAATCGTATGAATGATGTCTGTAATAAGATATGATCTAGTGCAATTTGAAGCACCCATACCTTTTTGAAAAGTGTACAATCTTAACAGCTTAAGTTGGGATCTGCCAAACGGTAGCTTGAAGTAAGCTTACTGAAGGTACAGTGATGTGTATGAAATCTCATGAATTATGTCTACAATTTATTGCAATTTGAAGCATCCATAACTTTTTGAAGAGCATAAAAGTCATGTATTTCAACAGTTTACGACGGGATCTGTGGACGATTTGTCGCTTGAAGTAGATTTACTGAAAGTGTGTGTGCCTCAAACATTATGTGTTATATCTATGATGTAGCAGGAAAAGTAAATGTGATGAGTTTATAGCCACAGCAGTGCCATTAGGCTGGGGGACATTCCTACCAGGGATATGTTTCTTCACTTTCAAACAGTTCTACCAGCTAGCACGTATCCAGAATGTAAAGCGTGCACAGTAGTGCTGCGTACCGAAACGTAACATCAGGTACAGGTACCGGTACAGAGGTTTAGGTACAGGTCCGGACCTGTACCCGTACCCAAACAATTTGCAAATTTAACATGTGTTCTTCTGAATTTCTTCAATATTGGCAGAAACATCAGTAAACTGTTTTCAACTTGTCAGTATCTTTATTCAAAGAACATAACTAGGTTTCCTACTGCCAAACTCCCTTGGCCTATCAAAACTCCCGGCCTGCCTGAATGATCTCTTGCATATTATATACGCTGTTCCAAGGTATCACTTTGGTCACGTTTGGTGTTGCATGAGGCCATGAGGTCAGGAGATCAGTCACAAAATAAGCACATGTCGGTGTAAATTTATATCGGTACAGTACCGGTACTTCATGATATTTTGGACCTGTACCTAATCTGTTTTTACGGTACAGTACCGGTACACAGCATTAGTGCACGGTATATAGATTTTGTACCCTGCTGTCCAAACCTATTATAGCTGCAGAGTCTCTTTTGTCCTCTCTAGTCAACGTTGCATAGTCGGAGTTACGGCCGTTTCCCAAGATATCTCTTTGGATACAACTGTACGAACCTATAAACATTACCGAAAAAGTTACATCGCAAACACCACCTTTAACACTTAATACACTCCACGTATACCAGCTCATGCTGTAGATATTCAGTTGCTGTTATAAACATTCTTTGTTGTGAGAGTACAGTAGTCACTTGACTTCAAACTTCAGCCTTGCAGGGGTAATGGCTACTAATGGCCCGTAAAGGTATACTCTGTTTAGGTTTCCTCCATTTTGTGGGGACGTTTGATTACTCTTGGCATTGCACAAGATGTCTGAATACCTGATGTAGCTAATTCCTTTCAGTACTGTAATTCTTGTTTCTTTCACTGTAACTTTATTTCTCTGTTTTCACGGTCACCTCTGTACCGTGAACTTATCATCACTGTGAAAAAACCTTCTGTGATTATTTATGATTCCTTCCCACATCCCTTCTGTAAATCACTTGCCGCCACCGTGAAGTTAAAGTTCGGTGAAAATGTCCATTTTCCTTACACCGTGAAATTTTGCTACCGTGAAGACAAAGTGAATTACAGTAATATGCTTTTCCTGTATGTTGGAGTTTTTGTGAGTTGCATCCAGCGCATCCTGCCATATGGGTTTAGTTCAATAAACACCTGGCTTTTCTTTGTCAGAGGTGTATTGTTACAACTGTACAATAACAATTCTGTCACACCAAGGAGGTTTAAGATAAACCTCCTTTGTCAAACCAACATTTTCAAGCATATTTGGTTTATGAGTTTCTAGTTTCCATTGGTGACATTTTGAGGAGTGGAGTTGAATCAAACAAAAAGTTCAACATTCAGATTTGTGTTTACTTTTCTCTCTTCACAGTTTACATAACCAGAGTCTACTGTAAGTTCATTTACTTTACCAGTCGCTTTGTTTTATTGCAGGATGGAAAATGGGGTTTTGTCAGTGTTTTGAATTTGCGGTTGAAACAATTCTGTCGCTCTGTAGTCAAACATTGGAAAGACATATTTGCGGTGGAGAGGTCACAGAGAAAGCCATGAAAAGAAAACCACCAAGAATGTTCCAAGATTTACAGAATGTGATTGACAGGAGAAGACAGGTGCAAGCACACAGCAAAAGAACCCCCTTACCTCAAAATGAAGGTACATTTCTTTGTTGTAGCTATTGGGATAACCCAGCTTCAGTTGTTCTAGGTGGACTTTTGGTGCTCATATGTTGTTCTCCATAGTTAGCACTACTCCACAGGTTACACACAACCTGCCCAGTCACTGTAATACCCCTGAAATGTCCAATTATGGGGCTGCAGTCTGGTTACTGGGGCACCAGACACAACCTGGTAACTCTAGACTTAATTCCCATCAGTGGTCTCCCTTATAAGGCAGGCTAATCAGAAACACTGACTTTTAAATGCCCTGTAGGCGTCTTAAATATAGTTCTCTGTTCCTGGTGACCACAAAGATGTTCCTTTTTTTGCTAGTATGATTTGTGGGAATGACACGAAAGAGCCCAACACAATCTGAGTTAGATATGAAGATTTGAGTGTCTAGAAATTGATATAGGTTTAATTCAACATGTTGCCTTCTGTATGAAGATGTTACAGGTATTTCTTTCTTTCTTCCTTACTTTCTTTCTTTCATTCATTCTTGTCGTCTTTCTTTCTAGGTACTAAATGGTACAAAAAATAGTCAATTAATGATTATCGTCAATCTAGATACAGAAAATACCTAGAGCAATACAGAGTTCCTCGTTGCCAGCAATCCATGCTTAAGTTGGAATGTAACCCTCAGTAGAAACATAGTACTGACTTACGTTAATGAAGGTTAGACATCCAGAATTATATGCCAAAAATAGTTACTCAAGCAACTGGATAAAATTTTGAAACAGTCACCGACTTAACTAAAAACACATTACTGTCTTAAGAAAGCCTCCAACTTCCAGACCACTTTCCACACAATTAACGCCCATCAAAGGACGCTGTACAGAAGGGGGATGGACGTTTGCTGAAGGTTGTTTTCACAACTGGAGGCAATCTACACATTCGAAGGGAAATCCCTTTAAATCTTGTTGAAGAGAAACCTCACACCACAGAAGGGTCACTGTAGAAGTTGTCAGAATCCTCAAGGGTTGTTAAAGTATATACTGGTAATCACGTCTCTCTGTGCTTGTCGAAAAGAGCTAGGGGAATTTCCCTGGTACAATGAACCTGTAAATACTGTATAGAGCGTCTGTCTTCTCTGTCACGACCAGTGGAAGATTAGCTCGTCTGTTACTTGAGTTCATTTGAGCTAAACTGGTTCGAGGTCACTTTCCTTTCCTTTCTGTGACCTCACTCAGGGCAATACTAACTTGGTTCTACTTTGCACTGCAGCTAGGTGTCGCTGCTGCAGTGTGAAGAATGTGGTCTCAAATGTGACTGAGTTTGTATACCCCCTCATCTAATCCAGTCATGAAGTGTGACGAGGGGGATATAAACTCAGTCACATGAAGTGTAACTACTGTTACAGTAACAGATATCTTTGGCCTGAAAGTTTCATTTTATTACCTCCATGACAAATGGAGGTTATCTTTTGGGTATCATTGGCGTGTGTGTGTGTGTGTGTGTGTGTGTCTGTGTCTGTGTGTGCATGTGTGCGCGATAACTCGATATTTGGATGTTGATGTGTGGTGTGTGGGTGGGTGGGTCTTGGTGAGATCTCAAAATGATTACATGTTATTGTACTACAGCAGAACTTCCAGTTTTGATATCTCTCTCAAACTTTGATAAACACTCTTGGCTGGCAGCCTTCTGAGTGAAACAACCCTCACTCTTTCAACATGTGTATCCTGAAATGTTTATCTTATCCACAATCACAGCTAGCTCTGAGGCATATGACAGTGATAAAAGACATCTGCACTTGATAGAAAAAGTGTCTTTATCGTCAGGTTTACGTCCAAAGTGCCACTGCCTGAAAGCTTGAGTTCCTCTGGTACAAACCTCTCAGAAATGAAGCCAGCTTCGGGTTTGGCGACAAAATAAATCATGCTGCACAATTTCTTACATCACTTCATCAGGCCTGCCTGAGGACTTTTCAAAGACTTGAAAAGTTGCCACAACTGTAGCAGTTGTGTAAATCATCCATGTTGCTATTCTAGTCTGGTTGGATCTCTTCCAAAAGTTCTTTATGATATACAGTCTACATACCCTCAGTAGTTGATACACACTGATGAGTGATTGATATACCAAGGCAAAACTTTTCATGTAAACAAAATGCAGCCTGTAAGGGTTGAAAACCTTCGAATGTTTTATTACTTGCTTTAGATAAAATCTAAGTGTTTATCACGCTCAGCAGCCTAATTTGAGAGATTTTTGTTGCTAACTAAAGCAGATAAATGACATTTTCATACCCAATGTCAAAAAAATCATATGCCTCTTTTCAAAACTTGCTGGGGACACGTAGGGTTGAAAGTTCCTTCAAGTTGTGTCATTGGTTACAATATCATTACCTGTTGTTTTCATTAAGGAATAAAGATAATGAGCTAATAGATTAACTTGATAAAGGGAGAGTAAGGAGATTTGGAAAATATAGTTTCTCTTTCATATCTATCCAACGAAGTGTCTGATTTTTTTTGCCTGAACTACTGTAAATTCATTTGCTTTCACTGTGTTTTTATTTTGTGGTAGGGTGGAAAAGGAGGTTTTTGTGGCATTTTGAATTTGAGGTTGAAACAATTCTGTATTGCACTAGTCATGCAAGGGGGACATGATGGAGAGGATATAGCAAAAACCACTAAAATGGAAAATTAATCATTTGATTAATGAAGACTCCTTATTTTCCCCAGGAGCAAGCGTTTGGTGAGCTTGAGAAGAACAGTGACAAGGAGGTGGGGTCAGTGTCGGAGTACGAGGATGGCACCCCGCCGGCCCACCTGCACGAACTCCTGTCTTCCCTGCAGAAGCACCTGCTGGCACACTGTCACGTCAATGCACTGGACGAGGTCAGTCCCTATTAGAGTTAAAATCCTCCCACACCATAAGGTGTATAGGGCGGTGCCCATCTCCGTTTCATAGCCCTGGGCCACACTGTGGTGCAATCACTACAGCAGGGGGCTAGTCCACTGGTAGTGGAGTGTGTTTGTGTTGTTCAGAGATCCCCGACAGTGTCGCTGCTGCACAAGCACCTGTCCCTCATGCTGGCGAGGTGCTATCACGCTCTGATTGATCTATTGACTGATTGATTGACTGATTGATTCATTGATGGATTTTGTGTTTGTGTTGTTCAGAGTTCCCCGACAGTGTCCCTGCTGCACAAGCACCTGTCCCTCATGCTGCCCCACGCCGGCGAGGTACTGTCCCGCTCTGCACAGCTGCTCAAGGACAGCGCAGCCCAAGGACAGTCGGCTGTCAGGGACAGGCTGGGAGGTGAGACTGGCTAGTTACATCATCATCAGTTGACATGCTTATGCACCGTCGGGGTTACACCCCCCCTTACGGGGTGACATACTGTTTCTTGTTTATTGTTAAAACGACATCCATTAGTGAATCACACAGGTGCACTTCACTACTCTTCCTGGAGTCATATACATGATAACATATACATTACATTGGCACGCATACATATAACATTACATAGTATATATATATTTACATCAATTTCAATTTCCTACCAGTTGAGAATGTTTGAGTCCGTTTTTAGTCTGTCTTTGATGAGAAGTTTGAAGGAGGATGGAACAGATGATCTGATGTGATGTGGAAGAGTGTTGTAGGATTTTGCGCACTGGTACAGGAAAGACTTTGTTACAGATGTTGTTTTTGGTTTGGGTAGTTTGAAAGTCATTGCGTTTTGCGGATCTTGCTGTAAGTGTGTTGATGAGATTCGAGATTTAACTGTATCGTTGGCTGATACAAGAACGGTCTCCCATCCGGCTGAATGATATAAATCACTGTATGGCTGATACGAGGTTTGCCAGGCCTTCATACGGGTGATTTGTTGTTACATGTATCTCCATGAAATAAGAGCGATTGTTTTTGGGGTTTGCTTGTCTGTCTGTGTATCTGTGTTTCTCAAAAAGAAAAAGAAACAGTGTAATAGAATGTCCACTCGACACTTTGGTTAAGGTACCCTGGAAGCCAGAGTGAATGCTGTCAGTTTTCTTGGCCCCAAGCTCTTTCAGTCACACTCATGTGGTCATGCTTTCCCCCCAGATGTGCTGTACAAGTCAGCAGCTGGCAGCATGCTGTCCCAGATGATCCACTCCCTGCTGCTCCTCCCCGTGTCGATAGTCCGCCCCGTGCTGGCCCACCTGCTGACGTTGCTGTGTTTTACATGGTCGTCCTCACATCTTCCTTTTTCCCTCCCCAGATGTGCTGTACAAGTCAGCAGTATGCTGTCCTAGATGATCCACTCCCTGCTGCTCCTGCCTGTGTCGATAGTCCGCCCCGTGCTGGCCCACCTGCTGGCGCTGCTGTGTTTTACATGGTCGTCCTCACATCTTCCCTTTTCCCTCCCCAGATGTGCTGTACAAGTCAGCAGCGGGCAGCATGCTGTCCCAGATGATCCACTCCCTGCTGCTCCTCCCAGTGACTATTGTTACATAAGCTTTAGCATAGAGCAATGACCCATGTCAACTCACTGTTTTTCATTCCCCCCAGACGTGCTGTACAAGTCAGCAGCGGGCAGCATGCTGTCCCAGATGATCCACTCCCTGCTGCTCCTGCCTGTGTCGATAGTCCTGCCTGTGTCGTGCTGGCCCACCTGCTGTCGCTGCTGTGTTTTACATAGTCGTCCTCACTTCTTCCCTTTTCCCTCCCCAGATGTGCTGTACAAGTCAGCAGCGGGCAGCATGCTGTCCCAGATGATCCACTCCCTGCTGCTCCTCCCTGTGTCGATAGTCCGCCCCGTGCTGGCCCACCTGCTGGCGCTGCTGCCGTTCCTGGACAGCCTGAACCGCCTGCTGCCGGCTGCAGCCGTGCTGGAGGACCAGGAGCTGGAATGGCCTCTACATGGTAGGATATAGGGGTGGATACCAGTTCGGCTTAATAAGGTCCAAGTCCAGGTTTAGGTCCAGAGATTTAGGTTCAGGTCCGGACCTGACCCTGGACCTGATCCTGTCCAGTTGATGTTTTGTTTTATTAGACCAATATTAAGCATAGAGAATTAATACTGACATGCACAACTATAAAAGTTTCTTGGTGAGAAGACTTTCAAGATAAACCAGTGTTTGATATTTGAATGTTGCACTTATTTTAAATGACTTTTTTGTCAGAGGGAGACTCAAAACATGTTTTATCAAACAAAATAGAAAAATATATTTGAACTTTGTTCATTTTTTTTTGGACTCAGGTTTTTGGCTTTCAGGTTTTTGGACTCGGTTCTTGGATGTTATAAAGGTCCGAATCAGGTCCAGCGAACCGGTATCCACCCCTAGTAGGATATATACAGGCTGTTAGCTAGAAGGCATCAGGGTGTCTTCTGGACGCTCCACACTATTCAGAAAACAAAGATATCAGACACCTCCTTCTGTAGGGGACACAGAGAGGATACGCTGGTTCCCCAGTAATCACATGTTACCCCCACACACTCTGTGACTGCTGTTTTTTCCCATACCAGACACTCGGACAGCATGAAAATTGGTTTACATGCAAAGCTACCAGGTACTTCTTGATCCATAGAGCCCACTGGTAGTAGTAGTAGTAGTAGTATCCACTATTGAAAGTTCTTTACCTTTCCGTGCTATCTGTTACCTTTCTGAAGGCAATACTGACATGCTCTACTTCACACAGCAGCTAGGTGTCACTGCTGCAATGTGAAGAATGCAGTCCCAAATGTCGCTAAGGATGAGTTGGTATATACATGTAAACTATCGACATGTTTTTGTCACACTAATGTTTCAATGTCGAATGAAGCGTAGATATCTTCCGACGATTATTTCTCATTTGTTTCTGGTTACAAGAATATTCGTCAAACAAATTCATTTGTTTCTTCGTTAAAGGGGAAACTTGTCTTATCCTAGTGGATTTTGCAAGTGTCATGTTTGGAACTGTGAAAACATTCATCATTCTACAGCAGCGACATTTACCTTGTAGCTGCTGTGTGGAGTAGAGCCAGTTAGCAGGAGGGGAGGAAGGTGGCAGAGTTTGAGTGTTGAAGTTAACTGTGGGGTCGTGTGGCGCAATGGCAGAGCGCCTGGCTCAGAACCAAGAGGTCCAGAGTTCGAATCCCGTCATGTCACCGATCTTTTGCCCTTGGGAAAGGCACTTAACACGACTTTCCTCACTCCACCCAGGTGTAAATGGGTACCTGATTTCGGTTTGGGAAGGTCGTATTGAGGTCACCTGGCTACCATTGCGGGTAATTTCAGACCAATAAAAACCATTCTTTAACTGTGTCAATTTCCACTTCTGCAGCCACTCCTGAGAGCATCGACCCCTCGGCGGTTCCCATGGCGCAGCCTTCCAAGTCCTGGGTGTGGCTGGTGGACCTAGAGCGGGCGGTAGGGCTGCTGGTCGGCAGGTTTGTTTATTTGTTTATTCATTTGTTTATCTATTTATCTATAAATTCAATACTAATACAATATGACACATAGCTCTACCTTTATTGACCTTGAATATAGTTACAACTTTCCAAACCTAACAGTAAGAACTAAGATAAAAATGTCAGAGAGGTCAGAGGTCTGAATTGTTACAAGAACTAACTGAGTTTATTTTATTTACTGAGGGCAGACCTCAAAGACAGAAGACTAGGACCGTTGTGATCAGACAGAAAACTACAGGAGCTAAGGAAGCTTGCGATGAATAGGAATAAAGTGGCGTGGGTTGAAGAAAGACTGGTTGCAGCTGCAGGGTCTCCAGACCACTGCAGCAGCAGAACACAGTGGACTATATGTATCCAAATGAGGTGAATTGTTTTTGTATATATTTGTCTCTCTCCCCCATGCAGGTGCCTGGGGGGGATGCTGGTGGGGATGCCCCCCTCCACAGACGAGAAGGAGACCAGTGGATGGATCTCCTCTCCCCTCTTCTGCAGCGGGCTGGAGATGAACGCTCAGGACATCGGTAGGTGTGAGGGAATAAATGAATGAACAAACAAACAAATCTTTTGCAGTGGGCTGGAGAGGAATGCTCAGAACATTCGTAAGCATGTGGGGTAGCAGGGGGATGCTTGCACTTTGTTCTTCCCTTTCCTACTTCGATTTCATGCAGTTCTGTGAAGATAAAACAATGCAAATTTGCACATCGTGTCTTTATTTATACGGTCTTTGGGTAGAGTGTTTGCCTTGCATTCTGTAGGTCCTGAGTTCGATCCCCGGCCAAGTCATACCAAAGACTTTAATTAAGAGTGGTACAAACTTCTTTCTCTACTTAGCACTCAGCATTCAGTGAACACACACCACTATCAGGGGACTATCCCCCGGCTGTAGTGATTGCACAAAGTTATGTGACTCCAAGGGCTATAAATATGGGTTTGGAGCCACCCTGTGCACCATCTGGTGTTGGAAAGACTTTGCTTTTGACTTTTGTGTGTTCTACCATTCTATGTTATACAGTTATGATCCTGAGTGTTGTGTCGGAGTCTGTTGTATCAGGAGGAACAGAGCAGAACCTGGGAGACCTGAACCTACCCTCCCCCTAGTGGACATGTTTTATATTGACATGATGTGTTCTCCCTTCTGTAGTGATGATCCTGGGTGTCGTGTCGGAGTCTGTGGTATCAGGAGGTACAGAGCAGAACCTGGGCGACCTGAACCTGCCCTCCCCCCTAGTGGACATGTTTTATATTGACATGGTGTGTTCTCCCTTCTGTAGTGATGATCCTGGGTGTCGTGTCGGAGTCTGTGGTATCAGGAGGAACAGAGCAGAACCTGGGGGACCTGAACCTGCCCTCCCCCCTAGTGGACATGTTTTATATTGACATGGTGTGTTCTCCCTTCTGTAGTGATGATCCTGGGTGTCGTGTCGGAGTCTGTGGTATCAGGAGGAACAGAGCAGAACCTGGGGGACCTGAACCTGCCCCCCCCCCCTAGTGGACATGTTTTATATTGACATGATGTGTTCTCCCTTCTGTAGTGATGATCCTGGGTGTAGTGTCGGAGTCTGTGGTATCAGGAGGAACAGAGCAGAACCTGGGGGACCTGAACCTGCCCCCCCCCCTAGTGGACATGTTTTATATTGACATGATGTGTTCTCCCTTCTGTAGTGATGATCCTGAGTGTCGTGTCGGAGTCTGTGGTATCAGGAGGTACAGAGCAGAACCTGGGAGACCTGAACCTCCCCTCCCCCCTAGTGGACATGTTTTATATTGACATGGTGTGTTCTCCCTTCTGTAGTGATGATCCTGGGTGTTGTGTCGGAGTCTGTGGTATCAGGAGGTACAGAGCAGAACCTGGGCGACCTGAACCTACCCTCCCCCTAGTGGACATGTTTTATATTGACATGATGTGTTCTCCCTTCTGTAGTGATGATCCTGGGTGTAGTGTCGGAGTCTGTGGTATCAGGAGGAACAGAGCAGAACCTGGGCGACCTGAACCTGCCCTCCCCCCTAGTGGACATGTTTTATATTGACATGGTGTGTTCTCCCTTCTGTAGTGATGATCCTGGGTGTCGTGTCGGAGTCTGTGGTATCAGGAGGAACAGAGCAGAACCTGGGGGACCTGAACCTGCCCCCCCCCCCCTAGTGGACATGTTTTATATTGACATGGTGTGTTCTCCCTTCTGTAGTGATGATCCTGAGTGTCGTGTCGGAGTCTGTGGTATCAGGAGGGACAGAGCAGAACCTGGGGGACCTGAACCTCCCCTCCCCCCTAGTGGACATGTTTTATATTGACATGTGTGTTCTCCCTTCTGTAGTGATGATCCTGGGTGTCGTGTCGGAGTCTGTGGTATCAGGAGGGACAGAGCAGAACCTGGGGGACCTGAACCTGCCCTCCCCCTAGTGGACATGTTTTATATTGACATGTGTGTTCTCCCTTCTGTAGTGATGATCCTGAGTGTAGTGTCGGAGTCTGTGGTATCAGGAGGTACAGAGCAGAACCTGGGGGACCTGAACCTTCCCTCCCCCCTAGTGGACATGTTTTATATTGACATGGTGTGTTCTCCCTTCTGTAGTGATGATCCTGGGTGTCGTGTCGGAGTCTGTGGTATCAGGAGGTACAGAGCAGAACCTGGGGGACCTGAACCTTCCCTCCCCCCTAGTGGACATGTTTTATATTGACATGGTGTGTTCTCCCTTCTGTAGTGATGATCCTGGGTGTCGTGTCGGAGTCTGTGGTATCAGGAGGTACAGAGCAGAACCTGGGGGACCTGAACCTTCCCTCCCCCCTAGTGGACATGTTTTATATTGACATGGTGTGTTCTCCCTTCTGTAGTGATGATCCTGGGTGTCGTGTCGGAGTCTGTGGTATCAGGAGGAACAGAGCAGAACCTGGGGGACCTGAACCTGCCCCCCCCCCCTAGTGGACATGTTTTATATTGACATGTGTGTTCTCCCTTCTGTAGTGATGATCCTGGGTGTCGTGTCGGAGTCGGTGGTATCAGGAGGTACAGAGCAGAACCTGGGGGACCTGAACCTGCCCCCCCCCCCTAGTGGACATGTTTTATATTGACATGTGTGTTCTCCCTTCTGTAGTGATGATCCTGGGTGTTGTGTCGGAGTCTGTGGTATCAGGAGGTACAGAGCAGAACCTGGGGGACCTGAATCTTCCCTCCCCGCTGCTACAGCTGGTGGACATGTCCAGCCTTCTCTCCTCCACGCTGTGGAACAGCATGCAGGACTTTGCCAGGAGCAAAGGTAACAATAATCAGAACAAAGTTGGAATCTGAAGCAAAGTTAAACTGTATCCAACACAACACAACACAACACAACACAACAGAATATTGATTTATTAAAAATTCAGGTTAAGTATACAGAGCTCCTGGATAGAACTGGCCAAGAACCGGTAGAAGTGACCATCAGAAGAAGGAAGTGGAGGTGGATTGGCCACACCTTGAGAAAGCCCCCAGCATCCATTACAAGAACAGCGTTAGAATGGAACCCTCAGGGGAAGAGAAAGAGTGGAAGACCACGTCTCTCTTGGAGGAGGGGTGTCAGAAAAGACCTTGACAGTGCCAACACCTCATGGCAAGAGGTAAAGAAGACTGCTGGAGACTGGAAGAGGTGGAGACTAATCACTGAGGCTGTATGCTCCAGAAGGGGCGAAGAGGACTAAGTCATACACATAACATTAGAATGATGAAGGAATAGTACAAACAGGAAATAAACTATCCAGGTATCCAAGTATGTACTGAACAATCTATAACAAAGTTGTGATGTTAAATGGTTGATGTTTGGTTTGTTTTCCAGACTGGGACACCAGTGAGGTGACGGACGACCCTGTCCTGGACACGGTATCGCGTCTGCTGCTGGCATGTCTGCTGAAACACGGCGGTCTGCTACAGGTCGCTTCTCAACCCCACAAGTAAGTCAAACAATCTTTATGTAATTTATCATTCATAGACTGCTTCTTCGATCTCCCACTCCCCCATTTCTGGACCTCTACTGGGAAGGGTGGCCAAGGCCAGCACCAGATACACTTGCTATAAACCAGGATACACCCCGCTACATGCAGAAACAGCAAGCTAAGCAAACATGTTGCCCTATGTTTACCCCATTTAAATGTACACATTTTGTAATCTCCATTACCGATTGAAATAAGACGTTCCTGGCATTAGGATATGCCACACATAAGATGTCAAACTGTAGTTTTTATGACGACTTAAAACTTTTCTACTTTTTAGAAACGGCAGCTTGGTACCTTATATGTGGCATATCTTAATGTCAGGAATGTCTTACTTCTAACGGTAATGGAGATTACAAATTGTGTACATTTAAATGATAACGAGCATGCATTGAACGGGGTCTGAATGTACAAAAAGATGAATGGTACTTTTAAGTTACAGATGAAAGGTAGTGGATGCTACCTGAAACGTCTGACCAGTTCCAAATTTCACCCAGTTGCTTGAATAACTGCTATTTGGCATATCTTTTTACCTGCATGTCTAACCTTCATTGACAGATTGTAATATAGCACATATTGAAATCTGTCCGTAAGTAGAGGACTCCCCTAGCTTTCTGAGAAATGTACTCTGTGCATGACACGTGTGTATGACTAATCCTGTACAAGGCTGTGCAAGACGGCACTAGGTTCTCCATTGCCCCTGAGACTTCTACTCCTTTACTACATCCTGTATGACTAATCTTGAAGATGTTGAGAAACTATAGAATTAGGAACACAGTTTGTTAGACAAGACAGACTGGGATTAAGGATAGAGAGGAGAGAACATGTGAGTGTGGAATAAAGATCGTTTCTCGGCCACGACAACAACTGGAGTCTGTCTTCACTTTCCATCGGAGAACCTCTCTCTGCTATTTCCTTACAAGATGAATGGTAAGATTGTAAGTTTCTTATCAGATGTTTATAAGACGTTTCTCTTCCTCCAGGGGGTCACCTGGCCGTGGCCTGCTGGAGGTGTACAGGTGTGTGTACAAGGTGCGCAGAAAGCTTCTGGCTAAGAAGCCCCTGTCCGTCCCCGCCTCCCCTAAAGACACCGACCCTCCCGCGAAAGGTGTGGACAAGCCTGCGGATGAAGAGGAACTGGAGATTGATGATCGGGATGAGGAAGAGCAACGAGACAGAGATGAAGATGGTAAGGTTCTTCGCTGTACATCAATGTGTTATTTTGTAGCTTAAGAGAACAGTTGCCATCAAGGATATAGGAGATTCTTTGTACACAACCAGGTATTGATCTCACCTGCTAACGTTTTGATGTCTGTCAGACACCTTCTTCAGAGCTTCTGACTGAAGTACTGCTTCTCACCGCTTTAAGTAGCCGATGTAGGTGGCGCTTTTGCGGTGAGAACACTGTCCTCACCGCCACCTACATCGGCTACTTATAGCGGTGAGAAGCAGTACTCCAGTCAGAAGCTCTGAAGAAGGTGTCTGACAGACATCAAAATGTTAGCAGGTGAGATCAATACCTGGTTGTGTACAAAGAATCTCCTATATCCTATATCATACCAACCTGATGAAATAATTTTCGGAAGTTCCCATCAAGATCCTACATGTAGATTCATTTGTACAATGTACTATCAAGCTTTCATCACTGGCATTATATGGTGCCCACTCATGCGACCAAATTCAAACGGCTGGGTTGTAGACTTTCTGTTTGAATCTTTAAACAATAATTAGACTTTTTGTACACCTGATTTTTGCTATAATACAACTTGAGTATTTCTATCAGCTGTCAACAATTCTGATGATAAGCAGTACTCAAGTTATCATTTTCACCTGTCCTTGAGGAAGGTTTAACTAAGATTTTCATCTGGAACAGGGTAAGTTGAGTTAAGTTAAAGTTATTACCTTTCCATTTCCAGAAACCTTCATCATCATTCCATATGGTAACTTTGTAATTATTCTGCGCATCATAGGTTTGGAGACGTCTCAAGGTAAGGACGATGATGTGAGACCGTCACCAGAGGCGGACACCCCATACCCCTCGCTGTGTCAGGTCTTCATTGATTGCCACTCAGCAATTGTTGTAATTGTTGTCTAGTGGAAGGAGATTCTTATCTGAATATCACTGTTCATTAGCTAGAGTCATTCTGCACATGTATCGTAGGTTTGGAGAAGTCGCGGGGGAAAGATGATGATGTGCGACCAACACCAGAAGTGGACACCCTCTATCCCTCCCTGTGTCAGGCGCTCGTCAATTGTTGCTCATCGATTGTCATTTAGTTGAAAACATTTGTCATTTAGTTGAATCATTCTGCACGTTCATCGTAGGTTCGGAGAAGTCTCAGGGTAAGGATGAAGATGTGCGACCATTGCCATAGGCGGACACCCCATACCCTTCCCTGTGCCAGGCGCTCATCGATTGTCGCTCAGTGATTGTCCTCTTATCTATTCCATAACTAGAGTCATTCTGCACATGCATCGTAGGTTTGGAGAAGTCTCAGGGTAAGGATGATGATGTGCGCCCGTTGCCGAAGGTGGACACCCTGTACCCCTCCCTGTGTCAGGCACTCATCAATTGTTGCTCATCGATTGTCATTTAGTTGAGAAAGATTCTGCTTTGTTAACTAGAATCATTCTGCACGTTCATCGTAGGTTCGGAGAAGTCTCAGGGTAAGGACGATGATGTGCGACCATTGCCATAGGTGGACACCCCGAACCCTTCCCTGTGTCATGTGCTTAGCAATTGTCGCTCAGTGATTGTTGTCTAACGGAAAGGGATCCTTTGATAAAGTTTCATTCTTTGTTAACCAGAGTCATTCTGCACATGCATCCTAGGTCTGGAAGATGTAGGGTAAGGTCAACGCTGTGAGACCAGACCCAGATGTGGATTCTTGATTGTCACTCAGCGAACGATTGTTGTCAGGCCCTCATCAATTGTTGTCTAGTGGAAAGAGATCCCTATCTGAGTATTCATTAACTAGATTCATTCTGCACACACATCGTAGGTCTGGAGAAGTCTCAGGGTAAGGACGATGATGTGAGACCGTCGCCAGAGGTGGACACCCCATACCCCTCCCTGTGTCAGGCACTCATCAATTGTTGCTCATCGATTGTCATTTAGTTCAAAAAGATTCTGCTTTGTTAACTAGAATCATTCTGCACGTTCATCGTAGGTTTGGAGAAGTCACAGGGTAAGGACGATGATGTGCGACCAACACCAGAGGTGGACACCCTATACCCATCCCTGTGTCAGGTCTTCATTGATTGCCACTCAGCAATTGTTGTAATTGTTGTCTAGTGGAAGGAGATTCTTATCTGAATATCACTGTTCATTAACTAGAGTCATTCTGCACATGTATCGTAGGTTTGGAAAAGTCGCGGGGGAAAAATGATGATGTGCGACCAACACCAGAAGTGGACACCCTCTATCCCTCCCTGTGTCAGGCGCTTGTTAATTGTTGCTCATCGATTGTCATTTAGTTGAAAACATTTGTCATTTAGTTGAATCATTCTGCACATTCATCGTAGGTTCGGAGAAGTCTCAGGGTAAGGACGATGATGTGAGACCGTCGCCAGAGGTGGACACCCCACACCCATCCCTGTGTCATGTGCTTAGCAATTGTCGCTCAGTGATTGTCGTCTAGCGGAAAGGGATCCTTTGATAAAGTTTTATTCTTTGTCATTCTGCACATGCATCATAGGTCTGAAAGATGTAAGGTCAACGCTGTGAGACCAGACCCAGATATGGATTCTTGATTGTCACCCATCGAACGATTGTTGTCAGGCCCTCATCAATTGTTGCGGAGCAATTGTCGTCTAGTGGAAAGAGATCCTTATCTGAGTACATGTATTCATTAACTAGATTCATTCTGCACATGTATTGTAGGTTTGGAGAAGTCTCAGGGTAAGGACGATGATGTGAGACCAACACCAGAGGTTGACACCCCGTACCCCTCGCTGTGTCAGGCACTCATCAATTGTTGCTCATCGATTGTCATTTAGTTGAGAAAGATTCTGCTTTGTTAACTAGAGTCATTCTGCACGTTCATCGTAGGTCTGGAGAAGTCCCAGGGTAAGGACGATGATGTGAGACCGTTGCCAAAGGTGGACACCCTGTACCCCTTGCTGTGTCGGGCACCCATCGATTGTCTTCTAGTATCTGAGTAATACTGTCATATTGATTATTTGTTAACCAGAAACATTCTGCACATGTATCGTAGGTCTGGAGAAGTCTCAGGGTAAGGACGATGATGTGCGACCAACACCAGAGGTGGACACCCCATACCCGTCTCTGTGCCAGGCCCTCATCCAGCGCTGCGTTTTCCTGCTGCTGGCGGTCAGGCCCTCCTGGCCTAGTGAGGAGGAACTCCTCTCACTCAGTCCTGCCAAAGGTGAGGAGGAAAAATTACATTTTTGGTGCTCAAATTTAAAAAAGTAACGCTAGATTGGAATATCAACACGAACGCGAGTCTCTGGCAAAGTCTGTACGTTTGTGTATGCAGCTTCAACTGGAAGCAGTGAGTTCAATTGCGCCTGTGTCGCTCACCCAACATGCATGTATGGTTGCAGTCCTTAGGACGGGATGTAAAGCAGTGGTCCAGTGTTCATTGTACTTGTCAAAAAGAGCTAGGGGAATTTCCCAGGTAGAACGAACATGTAAAAACTGCATATATTGTCTGTCTTCTCTGTCACAAACAGTGGAAGAATAGCTCTTCAGCAGCTAAACTTGATCAAGATCACCTTCACTTTTTAGACAAATAGATAAACAAACAATCAGACAGTACGGGAAAGCTAAACAGATTCTGTCTGCACCCCCTGCAGGACTGAAGACTGCTCTGAAGGAAGCCGGCCGAGCTGACAACCAACCCGAGGTCGCCCACTACGAGTCGTCGGGTAGTGAGGACGAGACCACCATGGCCCTAGCAGCCAGACTACCTGTAAGTCAATCCACTACAATCTAATTTATGTTGTCACTCACCTACTTACTCACTATCCGGTTTAACGTCTTCTTTTCCCCATCACCTGGGGGTTGGGCGTGCTTGCACATGGGTGGGGGAGCTTGATGGCCGCTCGCCAGGTGCCTCTGTCCTGTGGACTCACGTGGTGTAGGTTGAGGTGGTGGAAGTCCTCCCTGATGTTGTCGATCTACCTCTTCCGTGGTCGGTGGGTTTCGGCCCTCCACGGTCATTTTGAGGATTTTCCTAGGCCACCTCTCACTGTCCATTCTTTGTAGGTGTCCATACCATTATTAAAAAAACAATGGACATATGATTAAGGGAATTTTGTGCACTTTTTTTTCTGACCTACTTATAAGTAGCCCTGGTGCTTAACCCATGAATGTTGATCGTAGCAAACGGGATATCGTAAAGGGGAAGAATAAGCTTTTCAATGGTATATACAGTATAATTGATTAAGTAATGACAGAACAAATTCAAGTTTCCAAACTTTTTTTGTTGAATGTAGCTTTGTGAAAGGCTATGACTATGAAAACCATCTTTTATTATATTTGATACAAAAAGTTACTCATTCTGAAACGCCTGACCATTAACAGAACTTATCCAGTTGCACGAGTAACTTTTGTATTGACTATTTCATCTCCTGGATGTCTAACCTTCATTGAAACACTGTGTGTCTGAAACTAATCTAAAGCGATCTTCATTTCCAGGAGGGGCTGCTGTCCTCAGGTTTCTCTGAATATTGTAAATCAGACCGTAATTCAGGCAACCAGCAACTAGTCGTATACTGTATATCAAATTGAGTAGACCAGTATAAAGAACACTGGCGTCCGGCGTCGTGTGGCGTAATGGATAGAACATCCAAATGTCAAACAAGGGGACCCGAGTTCGATTCCAGCCTACCCCCAGACATGTCTGAACATGCGCCCCGATGTTGTGCCCTTGGGAAAGGCACTTAACACGACTTTCCTCACTTCACTCAGGTGTAAATGAATACCTAGCTCATCTAGGGTTGGGGACGTCCCTCGGATAGGACGTTAAATGGAGGTCCCGTGTTTGGGGAGAGCTACACCCCGCACACGTAAAAGAACCCACCACACCTTTCGAAAAAGAGTAGGGGCATGCCCTGGTGTGCGATGATCCAAACCTTACAGTCTGGTCTGGGATGACATCTTGAAAAGGTGATAGTTCACCTGTTATGTGAATACTTCCACAAATGTGGTAAATCTTAATAAATAAATAGATAAACAAACCAGAGAATGAAACTAATTCAAAGCGATGTCCATCTCCAGGAGGGGCTGCTGTCCTCCGGTTCGTCGGAGGATGATGACCAGAGACAGGGGCACCCTCACGGCCCGGACCGATCCCTCACCGCTGTCAGGGAGGCTCTGAGACGTCTCAAGTGGCGACAGCACCGTGTTGGACTCACAGGTACTGTAGACTTCATCTCTCTTCCTCCACCAGCACATGTAAAATGTGGATAGCTAGATCTATCAATGGAACATCTCTACAAAGATGTTTGGAACAGTCCATTATATGGGTAACAAAGTTTAACACTCAACCCGTACATAATCACCTGCCAACATTTTGGTGACCCTCTGTCACCTTTCTTTGGGCATTACTGACGGGTTCTACTTCACACTGAAGCTGGGCGTCACATATTTTACACTGCAACTGCAACACCTAGCTGCAGTATGAAGTAGAACCAGTGAGTATTGCCCTGAGCAGTCAATGAAATGTCAACCGGTGATTTTGTGCTGGCTGTGTGTAAAGACCTTTGTTATCCAGGGATTTATCAACTTTATGAAACTATCCTTATTTGGTGTATCCTATAGATACAAAAGCCCTGAGTACTGCTGTCAGGCATTGGTGGCGCTATAGGACCTTTGCTAATAGTGGCTAAGTGAGATTATAAACGGGATAGATATTGTTTCCTTGGGAAAGATCTGGGAGACAATTTTTATGCAGTGAATAACGTATACACTTGAAATATAAAAGGCCAAACATCTCCAGAAAAACTGTTCGTTTATTGGACATGGGGTCATAAGTGCATACTGTATTTTCAATAAATCCAATGGCTAAATCTAATTCATGAGTTGAAAGCTGTTCACAGACGAAAGAATAAAACATTGTCCGAAACACCTATCCCAGCCACGGGTGACGTGACCCACGGGTCCCAGTACATGCGTCTCCTGCACCAGCTGATGGACACAGTCGTGGCGTTCGCCTGCGACGAGCCGCTGGTGCAGGCAGCTCAGGACGCTGAGGAGGACCTGAAGTGGGGGACGGACCCCTGTATGGTTACCATGGCGATGTGTCATCAACAAACAAGGGCTGAGGTCAGTTATAGTGTTTTTGTCTGGCTTTCTATTTTGTCAGGTTTTGGGGCCAAAAATAAGAAACAATTTAGAAACCCCAACAAAAACGCCTAAAAACAACAACTTGGAGCCAAATCTCTGCTTGGAGAAGAGAGTAATGTTGTAGGAAGTTTTTTGTGTGTTTGAGTTTTTACTATGATTGTGTTGCTGTTTGGAGCCAGAGGAAATGATCATCATGTGGTAGCCTGTGTGGATATAGAAACAATGGCTATAGAAACAGAGATGGGCACTGCCACTGTACACCAAAAGATGTGGGAAGGATTGCAATGTAACTAAACATGTAACATGCAACTTTGGTCATAGCATTGCAAATGAGATCAAACCACAATTGTTCTTGATTTACAACTGGCAACTAAATGAAATTTTACTATACTGCATTTCATTCTTGAGTAAAACAACAAATTTACAAGGGGTATGAATAAATTTGGGGTATGAATGATTTTGTTAACTGTAGATGAAGTCCTATCAGTGGAAAGCATAACTTAAAGGAGTCCTAAACTCCAGAGGGGGGAGTTATTTCCAATGGATGGTAGTTTTAGGAAGTAGAAATGAATATTTTTTTACAGTATACGATAAAGTACCCACTAGTCCCGTGCGCATCTGAAAGCATTCAGTATTCTACCAAATTCCCCAGGGGACCCTCAGCTTATGTGTTTTTTACAATGTGTCTGACAATGCCTGACAAAAGTTAGATTACAAAAAGAATGTCAGGGTGGTTAAGAAAAACTCGTCTTGCTCTGTGTTCTTTTACATCTTGTTAACAATTGGCCTTCTTATTGTGCTTAACCACCCTCATTTATGCCCAAAATATCCATGTTTAAAAATGTATGTTTACTCATAGGGAATGCACTGGTAGGGTCTGCAGGGGTTTAGTGAGTATCATATTGTTTAAAAAAACCACACCTTGTGTAATTCACCACTGGCGGAATTCTGTACAAAGTTGGCTGATTATGTATTATCTAGTGGAAAATAACACCATCTTCTGGAGTTTAGGACTCCTTTAAATAACACCACCATTTCAGCACTAAGGACAGGATCATCATTTTGCTGCAATGAGAGTCGATCATCAACACCTTCATGTCGTATGTTATTACATAGCTTAACTAATGGTTAGAAATTGAAATAGGTCTGCAGTTGTACCCTTCTACTGTTGGCCTGGAAACACCACTTATAAGAAAGAGTTTGGGAGTTCAACACACTCCACTATCAGTGGACTAGCTCCCTACTGTAGTGATTGTGAAGGATTTTAGCCTAGCCCCCTGCTATAGGAAGGACATTAACTTATCTAAACTAAGATGTAACTTTGATCTTTATGACGGATTCAAGTTATCACAATTTCGACATGTGTCTGCCAATTTTAGAAATAAAGATCGGATGATTGATCCATTGGTTTTCCTGACAGATGAGGCTGGAATCCCTGAACCAGATCCTGTCTCTGCTGTCCTCGAGTGAAGAGAAGACGGACCAGTCCCAGTCCCCCTTCCAGACCCGACCCTCCCCGGCCTTCAACTGCACCTCGCTGCTAGACTCAGTTCACCTGCAGTTCCTGGCTGGGTGCTTCGGTCTGGGCATGTTGGGACCCGTCATGGTCGGGGGGCACAACACATCTCAACTTCATCACTACTCGGTAAGTCTCGTGTCTTTGTTTAACATAGAAATCAAGCATCTTGAGAGGGAGAGAGAGGAAGTGAAAGAGTGTGATTGAATGAAAGAGTTCCTGGCTGGTTGCTTCGGTCTGGGCATGCTGGGGCCTGTGATGGTCGGGGGACACAACACGTCTCAGCTTCATCACTACTCCGTAAGTCTGGTTTCTTCATTTAACATAAAAATTAAGGCATCTTGAAAGGGAGAGAGAGGAAGTGAGTGAGTGAGAGAGAGAGAGAGTGAGTGAGAGTGATTGAGTGAGAGAGTTCCTTGCGGGGTGCTTCGGTCTGGGCATGTTGGGACCTGTCATGGTGGGGGGGGGGCACAACACATCTCAACTTCATCACTACTCGGTAAGTCTTGTGTCTTCATTTAACATAAATATTAAGCATCTTGAGAAGGAGAGAGGGGGGAGAGAGGGTAAGAAGATAGAGTGAGTGAGTGAGTGAGTGAGTGAGTGAGTGAGTGAGTGAGTGAGTGAGTGAGTGAGTGAGTGTGTGAGATTGATTGAGTGAGAGAGTTCCTTGTAAGGTGCTCCCGTCTGGGTATGTTGGGTCCTGTCATGGTCGGGGGGCACAACACGTCTCAACTTCAGTGAAAGAGGGAGTGAGTAAGAATGGAATGATATTTCCTTATATCGTAGAATGTAATTCGTTACCCCCAAGTAGGGGCATCTTCGCTGGATAGCTTTAAAGAACCCTTACAGTGCAGGTGTACAAAAGTTAGGGGTGACAATGTAAAAAGTGTGTCGAAGGGCAGTTATACTGGCTATACGGATACAGATAATAAATCCCTGTGCCTCTCTGTCCCCAGGATGGCATCAAGGCAGGCAGCAGTGCAACGCAGCAGGAGATCCAGGCGGCCGTGCACAAGATCTACAAGTACCTGGTCATGACCCTGTCCCGGTCTGACTCACAGGAGTGTACATACAGCAACAAAGGTACAGGCTTTCTGTGGGCCTTTAGTTAGTGATATATACAACTGGAATACTATTATACAAGATCTACAAATACCCAGGTCTGACTCACAGGAGTGTACATACAGCAACAAAGGTACAGGCTTTCTGTGGGCCTTTAGTTAGAGATGTATACAACTGGAATACTATTATACAAGATCTACAAATACCCAGGTCTGACTCACAGGAGTGTACATACAGCAACAAAGGTACAGGCTTTCTTCATCAAGTCATAACCTGGCATGTTTTCAATGGTGCTGTTATTTACATAAAGATTGCTCTTCTTTGCAAGGTAGTTTTCTTTTATATGCAACCTTTTATCTCTCTTCCGACGTTTTGGCAGTAAAGCAAATCCCTGAAGAAAGCAGCAGAGAAGAACCTTGGAAGAGAAAAAGAAAACAATAGGGTTGTGTGTGTACCCAAGGAGGTTTTATGATACCTCCTTGGTATACCTAAGAGAACTATCATGTTGAATTGATTTACCAACCTCATGAAACTATCTGTTCATACAATCATGTAGTTCAAAATCACTGTTACTTTTTCACTTGTGTCTTTGTAGGTGCTCAAGAAAGACTTCTCCTCAGCACCATCTTTGCTCTAAGTGTGAAATACCAGCCTGTAGACGTATCCCTGGCTGTGTGCAGCGGTTTGCTGCCCCTCCTGTCCAAACTGTGCGGCACCAGCCCGGCCCTGTCCCACCCCCACCAGCTCATCCTGGGTGGTACGTCCCAGCTGTCCCTGGTGCTGCAGGTGGCCAGCCTCAGGCTGCTGCACATCCTGGCAGTCACTACAGGGTGAGTTTTGCTGTTTCTTCAATCATAGAATTTACAGTAAGGCTGTCACCGTAGGGTGGGTTATACCATTCCATCAATAAGCCAGTTGACAGGTTGAGCTGCACATGAGCGAGGTCAAAGATGAAGACTCCTAACTTGTAAACAGCCTCAGGCTGCTGCACATCCTGGCAGTCACTACAGGGTACGTGGATTTTATTGTTATTGCAATTATAGAATTTACAGTGAGGCTGTCACCGGAGGGTGACCCTTCAATAAGTCAGTTCACAGTTTGAACGGCACATGTGTGAGGTCAAAGATGAAGGCCCCTAACTTGTGTACAGCCTCAGGCTGCTACACATCCTGGCAGTCACTACCGGGTGCATGGGCTTTATCATACCTTCAACAAGAGTTTGAAGAACTCATACCTCTGTGAAATGTTAAGAGTTTCTCATATGTTATCTTAATCATAGTTCATCAATTATGCAAATTATATTACATGTGTCTATTGATCACTTCCTGTCACTCAACAGTGAATATGACTAGTTTATGGAAAATATATATATACTGTGAAAACACAGACAGACCAAGAACACTACCCCTTTATGAATTAGTAGCCTCTTCCGTTGACCCCATGACCTGGAATGTCTGTCTGCTGTCCGATGGGTTTTACCATTACTTCAATGACAGAATGTAGGGTGATAAGTCAGGTACTGGCAGTCACCACAAGTTATACCGTTCCTTCAATTAGGGAATTTACAGTAAGAAGTCAAGCTGATGAAGATCTTGGCAGTGACAATAGGGTGGGTTACTGTAACTTGACTTATTTTCAAAGGGGTAAAAGAGGATTCTGCAAAGTCAGATGTGTGCTACCATTTGGACAGGATCTCTGGTTCTATAGAACATGTATTGTCTTGGCCATCATTAGGGATGGTGACGTAAAGCCGACGGACCCATGCATGAGGGGGGCTTCAGACACTTGCCTTCGGCATCGTAAAGAAACAAAGGACCCAACACACTTATTGAGAAGAGCAGGGGTGATCCGGTGTGTGTGGCTGAAAACGCAAGCCATATAAATCCGCATTGCACTACTACATGTAGCTACATGAAAAAGCATCATCCGTCACCTCATTTGAGGATAACTGCTTAACCTTTTCATCACATCCCTGCTGGACTATCAACAGAAAATAACAAATATGTAGCCATCTCTCACAGCCTCTGTATAATGGACACTTCTTTTTAAACCTGTAGGACGTATGCAGACAAGCTGAGCGGCAGCGTGGTGTCCGCCATGGTGGACCTGCTGTGCAGTCAGATGAGCGCTCTTCTGGAGACTGCAGGAGGACAGACTGTCACAGGGATGAAGGAAGAGCCAGAAGGTGAGGTTCACAGAAGTAGTTTGAATGTTAGATATTGTTTACGGTGCAGTCAGATGAGCGCTCTTCTGGAGACTGCAGGAGGTCAGACTGTCACAGGGACGAAGGAAGAGGTGGAAGGTGAGATTCACAGAAGTAGTGTGAATGTTAGATATTGTTTACGGTGCAGTCAGATGAGCGCTCTTCTGGAGGCTGCAGAGGACAGACTGTCACAAGGACAAAGGAAGAGGTGGAAGGTGAGATTCACTGGGGTAGTGTGAATGTTAGATATTGTTTACGGTGCAGTCAGATGAGCGCTCTTCTGGAGACTGCAGGAGGACAGACTGTCACGGGGACGAAGGAAGAACCAGAAGGTGAGATTCACAGAAGTAGTGTGAATGTTAGATATTGTTTACGGTGGAGTCAGATGAGCGCTCTTCTGGAGACTGCAGGAGGACAGACTGTCACAGGGACGAAGGAAGAACCAGAAGGTGCGATTCACAGAAGTAGCCTGAATGTTAGATATTGTTAATGATGCAGTCAGATGAGCGCTCTGCTGGAGACTGCAGGAGGACAGACTGTCACAGGGACGAAGGAAGAACCAGAAGGTGAGATTCACAGAAGTACTAGTAGTTTGAATGTTAGATATTGTTTACGGTGCAGTCAGATGAGCGCTCTGCTGGAGACTGCAGGAGGACAGACTGTCACAGGGACGAAGGAAGAGGTGGAAGGTGAGATTCCCTGGGGTATTTCTGATTCAGAATAGATACTGGGCAACACCCCTTAGTTGGGGTCACACGCCCAGAAAGTGGTAATGCACAGTTATTTCTGGTTCCTTAGATGTTGTGTGACCTCCTCCCATAACTTAGCCGGGTCTAGGAGTTTGGGTGGTTGTACATGGAAGGGTTGTACAGTGTAAATCTTGGATATTGTTTGCGGTGGAGGGAGGTCTGTGGAATACATCGTGTTGTGTTCTTTTTATGTCATACCCACCTAAGAAGGAATAAAATGTTTCAATGCAAAATGCACCAGAACTTGAGAAAATTTGGTGTTCTCAAACCAAAAATTGCAAGAACAGCCGTTCGAATCCGGTGCTTGAATTTTTAAGAGAGGCACACTGAAAATGCATTCAGATTATCTGATCGAAGCCTGTGTGATACAAGTACATGTAGAGGCCTGTGGGATGCCGTAAAATGCAGACCGGTCCAGAACACCCATATAACTGTTATCACAGCCCAGGTATGACATAAATGTTCTTGTTACCCTTACAGACAAACCCAAGCTGTCCACCCGTCAGATGAGACTTGCGGAAACTGCGCTCGGTGATTTCCTGGTGTTCCTGAGACGCGTGGCGTCTTCTCGCTCCGTGCAACTCAAGATGGCGTCCCGACCTTGGACCAACCTACTTCTGACCATAGCAGGGTCAGGACAGGAGGAAAGCACTTCAGGTGATTAAGAAGATGTCTTTTACACAGCGAAGTGTTTCATTCAACCAACATTTTGGTGACTGTCTGTCACCTTCCTCAGTGGAATTGTGACTGGTTCACTTTTCACTGTATTTGTATCTGTATCTATATAGTAGGTACAACCGCCATTAGGCGTAACACACCAGCACTGCAGCTATATAGGTATCGCTGCTGACAGATGCAGTCCAAAAAATTTGTTTTAGTCAGTGACTAACCAACCTGATGAACTATTCGTGGAAGTATGATCTGAATTATTTGATTCAGAATGGAATCCTTTGGTTATTGATCCAGTGAACTATGTTGCTTGGCCATATGGATAAAATTCTGATGATCTGTGGGCGGGAGTTTGATCCCATAAGTCAGTGACTTACTAACCTGATGAACTATTCGCGGAAGTATGATCTGAATGAAATCCTTTGGTTATTGATCTAGTCAACTATGTTGCTTGGCAATATGGATCAAATTCTGTGGATCCATGGGCGGGAGTTTGATCCCATGGTCAGCAACAGCTGTTGTAATTGGGATTGCATTTGTCATTTCGGATGTTTTCTTCATACTATGTCATGTATGTCTAAGGGCTTTATAACCCATAGCAAGGGGCCAGTGCTGGCCTGTGCACGTACTACTACTACTATGTATGTCTATTGACATGGCAGAGAGTTAATCTGATTTAATTACACTTACGTACATTTGATGTCTTTAATCTGTGAATCTTCTCTGGTAGAAGCTTATTGGTTGTACAAAGACATCAACAGCCAAAGACTGTGGTCTTGGCGGTTACAACACAAGCTGTAGTGTATTACTTACAGTGTTGGTAAGTTTAAACAATTTTATGAGTTCTTCAAAGAAGTGAAATTGCAGCAAGGGCGGGATAGTGGTAACATTGCGTGGGAGGCGAGCCCAGCCGTTCGGCACGGCGGATGTCGCAGAATGAGGGTGACACGAGCGGAGGTCAGAGGTCGCTTCCTCCAGAGTAATCTTACTATGACAGTTTGAGTCAAAAGTGTTTAATGTGTCCAAATATTCTGTTTTACAGCCCTTCCGCTGGTGAACAACCTGAGAACACGTCTCCTGGCTCTGCACCTGCTGGAGGCTGTGTTACCTGCATGCAGCCCTGCTACCGACGGGCAGCACATCAGACAGGTGAGAGCTTATACCTCCCCATGAATTAGTAGCCTCTTCCATTGACCCCATGACCTGGAATGTCTGTCAGCTGTGTTACCTGCGTGCAGCGCTGCTACCAACGGGCAGCACATCAGACAGGTGGGGAGATGGTCTTCTTTCCAACAAGTATAAAAAAGTACATGCACATGGAAAATATATGTCTGTGTTTTCACAGACAGACAAACAGACCAAAAGTAATATCTCCCTCTGAATTAGTAGCCTCTTCCATTGACCCCATGACCTGGAATGTCTGTCAGCTGTCCAAGAAAGTTGATAAATGACAAATCTACCAACTCTGAACACTACTTCCTGTCACTCCCGCAACTCTGATGAAGTTTTTCAGTTCAATTTCTGTTACTCTGTAGTGAGAGTCCGTGAGACATGCCTATGGATATCATATGGAAGTTCATGTACACAACATGTAACTACAGAAACACAGAAAACATTATCTGTGACATCATGATAATGCACCAGGCATCATGTTGAAGGTCTCCAACCAATGTTTCTGTCCCCATCAGGTGTGTAACCAGCTGTTCAGCCTGCTGTCCACCTCCATGTGGGAGACCCCGCTGGCGGCCTCCAGACAGGCCCTCAGGCTGAAGGAGGAGGAAATCGACAAGAAGCTGCTCAAGCACCAGAACCCAGGTGGGTCGTCATGGTTACAAAGCACCAGAACCCAGGTGGGTCGTACCATCATGTAGTAACTGTTCGGTGGTGAAGCCTTGCTTAGGCATTCAGAGATTGTTATTCTGAGATTGCCTTTAATTTGGAGCAACAGACAAAAAAATGTAAGATGGCAAGGTTACCTTGTGGTTAGCGTTGTTGACTTAGAATCTAAAGGTACCGGGTATGAATCCCAAGCAGGCCCCGATGTTGTCATCTCCAAGCAGACCTTCCGGTGGCAAGATCGTAACTGCCGAGTTAAGACTGTGTCCATGAGCCACTGATGTCGCAAAGATCCCAATGCACTTATCGGAAAGAGTAGGGGTCCATCCCGGTGTACATGAGTGGATCAAACCTTACAGTCTGGTCTTCTGCAGCTGGATGTGTGTGTGTGTGTGTAGACTGGTTTATTCAGAAACAGCAAGACGAACAAACCTCCTGGCTGTCAGGGAGGCTGAATTACGAGGTTTTTTACACCGAGTTGGTAAAAGAAACATCCTTACACATCAACAATCGCCTTTGGTGACATACCAAGACATTATGATTGCATTATAAAAATCTCAACGATGATACTTGATCAAAATACGATTTCTAAATCAGCACTTCATAAAATTATGCAGTATTAACGTTGTCTCATGAGCAACAAAGCCTAAAAGATACGATCACTGAATGGTCTAAAATGTACTTGTTCAAAGCTGGTGTGTTCCGCCTAGAGGCGGTTTACCAGTTATGAAGAAAAAACCAGAATGACATGTCTTCTGCTGTCTGTTCCAGATGCAGGATCTCCTGATGCATGCTGGGAGGAGGAGAACATGGCTGTACAGGAAGCGAACTTTGACCCCGAGCGCACGGTGTGCTGCACAGTGGAGAATGGGCACACCCTTGTGCATGGAGCGGGCGGGAGGGGCTACGGACTGGGGTCCACCGGCATCTCATCCGGCTGCTGGCAGTGGAAGGTACGTGTGTGTGTTTGTGCGTGTGTTTGTGTGTGTGTGTGTGTTTGTGTGTGTGTTTGTGCGTGTGTTTGTGTGTGTGTGTGTGTGTGTGTGTGTGTGTGTGTGTGTGCGTGTGCATGAGTGCGTGTGCACGGAGCAGGGGGGAGGGGCTACAGACTGGGCTCAACCGGCATCTCATCCGGCTGCTGGCAGTGGAAGGTGTGTGTGTGTGTACGTGTGTGTGTGTATGTTTTGGTGTGCACAGAGCAGGGCGGAGGGGCTACGGACTGGGCTCAACCGGCATCTCCTCAGGCTGCTGGCAGTGGAAGGTACGTGTGTGTGTGTGTGTGTTTGTGTGTGTGTGTGTGTGTGTGTGTGTGTGTGTGTGTGTGTGTGCGTGTGCATGAGTGCGTGTGCACGGAGCAGGGGGGAGGGGCTACGGGCTGGGCTCAACCGGCATCTCATCCGGCTGCTGGCAGTGGAAGGTATGTGTGTGTGTGCATGTGTGTGTGTGTGTGTGCAGGGGGGAGGGGCTACGGACTGGGCTCAACCGCCATCTCATCCGGCTGCTGGCAGTGGAAGGTGCGAACCCCATTTTATTGTGTGAATTTCTGTCCGTTGGTTCTTTCCTTTGTTCGTTAGTTAAGACACTTGTAGTGACTAGCAAGCTGCCTTTCTGTGCAACCCTTTAAACTCGAGACCCCCATTTTACGTCCCTTCCGAAAGACAGCCCCAACCGAGATGTCCTGCCCAGGATTGAACGGGGTCTCCCAGTTACCAACTAATCATTGTAACCAGGAGCTCAACTGTGAGGCTGCTACAGGGACATCCCTCATTATTTACATGAAATATTACTGAAACAATTTTATTCTACATCTCTGAACCATAGGAAGCCGCCAGGAAGCCCATTCTCAAACTTGACCTCACTTACCCACCTACCAAATATCATGAACGTCTGTCTATATCTTCTCAATATGCTGTTTGTTAACATTTCAGTTCCTGATCATAAAAGAGAACAGAGGGAACGAAGGCACCTGTGTGGGTGTGTCGAAGTTCCCAGTGCAGGACTTCAGCCACCGCACCACGGCGGACATGTGGCTGTACCGAGCCTACAGCAGTCTCTCAATCTACCAGGATACCCATTATCAAACTTAACCTTCATTCTCCACACCCCTGCCCACCTACCAAATATCATAAAAATCCGTCTACAGCATCTAGAGTTACGTTGTCCACACAAAAACGCACCAGCTCCGCTGCAGAATCATAGGAAGCCGCCAGGACGCCCATTCTTAAACTACTACCCACCTACCAAACTACTACCCACCTACCAAACTACTACCCACCTTCCAAAAATCATGAGCATCCATTTACAGCTTCTTGTTATGTCATTTACTTACATTTCAGTTCCTGATTATCAAGGAGAACAGAGGGAACGAGGGCACCTGTGTGGGTGTGTCGAAGTTCCCAGTGCAGGACTTCAGCCACCGCACCACGGCGGACATGTGGCTGTACCGAGCCTACAGCGGAAACATGTACCATAACGGAGAGCAGTCCCTGGCTCTGCCCAGCTTCACCCAGGGGGACTACATCACCGTAGTGCTGGACATGGAGGCCCGGACGGTGTCGTTCGGCAAGAATGGAGAGGTGGGGTCACAGCTAGACCTGTTATAATTACCATGTACTTAGAGTAAGCATAGATCACAATAAATGTGACTCATAGGATAGCAATGAAACTCAGCTTCACCCAGGGGGACTACATCACCGTAGTGCTGGACATGGAGGCCAGAACGGTGTCGTTCGGCAAGAATGGAGAGGTAGGGGCACAACTTCCTTAAACCTTGGATCCTATCTATTTATCAATCTAATATCCTACTCTTAACAGAGTTGGAGCAAAAAAAAAGATTGACCTCCAGTATATCTTGTCATCTTCTTGGTTTGACTTTGCGAACGAATATATCTTAGCTTCGTTGTCATATTTTGTGTCTAACAGGTCCTTTTCACATAAACACGTATCAGATTTTTATAGACCTTAGATCCTCCCACAACTAATGTTGTATTGGGTGGCAAACAGTATTCCACCAGAGGTTTTGTTTTGTGCTGCTACATGTACTTCAATCTCTGTCATTGTTTGGAATTCCTTTATCAGCATGCTTCTACATGCTTCTTTCTTTCATCCCCACCACAGGAACCCAGGCTTGCCTTTGAGGATGTGGACTCCACTGAGCTCTTCCCAGTCGTGATGTTTTACAGCAGCAACCCGGGGGAGAAGGTGGGGAAAGAGTATTTTTTTAAATTTAATCTGCTATGAACTAAAGTTAACCTTGGTATACAGTCCACTACATGATAGTGCACTTAGAAATAGGAACCGTCGACATCAATAAAAACAATATTGATTTGACTTGGTGTGGTTTTGATTTTATTTGGATTGCCACAACAATTCAATACAACTTGAGCACAGGCAGCTGCATGGTATTTGGCAACACACATTACATATCACAGAGCACATTACACATTCCAAATCTTTATTCATTTGAATCAATATAGCAGATATATGCATATACATGTACTCATGAATTGTATTGATCTTACAAATCAGATATATACACACAGTGCAAAAACGAAGTAAAAGACTGGACATCAAACAGAACAACACTATGACACAGTCTGCATTTTTCTTATAGTTGTACAGACGGACAGTGCAGTGAAGAAAGAAGTTATATATCCTATACAACCTTTGAAACAAATAAAATAAGAATCTGAAGATCCCTTGCACACCTACTTTGTTTTCCAGGTGAAGATCACGGACATGCAGGTGAGAGGAGCTCCGCGTGACCTCCTGCCAGGTGACCCCACCTGTGCACCCGCACCTGCAGTCACGTCCGAGGCAGCCGTGCAGCTGATACGCACCTTACACAGGTGAGTACTATTCCCTGTACAGGTGACTTACATGTAGGGACTCCGAGATACAAATGTAGTTTGGGCAAGTTACTGTAAATGCAGAAATGATTGCGGTGGTTTTATGTTCTCGGTTTTCGCGGCGACCGTTTCACCGCGAACTTAAAACCACCGCAAAATTTTGTTCGATACTGCAGCAGTGTGTGATTATAGTGCTGTCGCAACCTTAAAACCACCGCAAACACTCCATTTTCGCCCTGGCGCTAAACAAAAACCATGCGAACTTAAATGCATTTACAGTATCCTTGAGAATGATAATGACATTTATTACACCCCCGTTCTACTTGAGGCAAAAGATTTGACAGGTTGCTTAATGGCACAAAAATCCAATCTTGGTCGCTTGATGATTGCCGTCCAGTGGAAAAGGGTCCCTTATGATCATTATGTTGATCACTAAGGACAGGATTATTATGTCATTTCAAGCTCCATTTTTTATTTGTTTCCATTTATTGTTCTGTGTAACCTTGTTTGGTCAACTTTTCCCAAAGAATTTCTTTCTATTCCGGACAAATGGCTGTCATAGAGACTTTATTTCTACCATTGTTCTATATTGATAGATTCAATCCTGACATTTCTTTAATCTTTTTCTCTTCTTTTGTTCTTTGTGTTAGATGTCGTATCGTCACCCACCCACCCCAAAGAATCTGTATTCCCGACATGATGCAATGACTCATAATCGGAAACTTCATTTCTACCCTGTTTCTATATTGAAAGATACAAGTCTGACTTTTTTTTACTTTACTTTAAACCTAAACAGACAAGAAGGTTGGACTGGTCACATCAACAGCTGCATCATGGACCGACTTGGGAACATCAATAGGCTGTATGAGATAACTCTCATGCAGGGGACAGACACTGGGACATCCAGGTGCGTACATGTAGTAGGGTGTGTAGTTCAGTGGTTAAGCCCCAATCTCAATGGACCTGCGACACGCTGGCAACCTCATTGCAAGTGGGCAATCTGACGGAGCGCTCAACGAATTTCATGGATAAAAAATGAATCTTTTTCTGCTTAATGTGTACTCTGTTGTCTTTTTAGTCATACTTGTACGTTTTGCATGATGTTCCCATTATAAAGTCAAGGGTAACACAAATCCAATCTAGAATGCAGCGAGGCCGCTAACATGCCGCGGGTCCAGTTAGGTAGGGGCTTTAATGGCCCTACCTCTGGACCAAGAAGCCATGAGTTCAGATTCCAGCTGTGTCACAGCCCTTACGCCGGGACATTAAGCCATGGTCCACTACTGTTCATTCTACTTGTCAAAAAGAGCTAGGGGAACTTCCCTGGTACAATGAACCTGTAACTACTGTACATAGCATCTGTCTTCTCTCTCATGACCAGCAAAAGATTTAGCCTGGGTGCCATCCTCCAGAGTAACTGCTTGCTCAATCTTTTTGCCAGCATCCTGTCTGATCCAAAATGAGCCAGCGGTTACTACGGAGGATGCCACCCAGGCTAAGACTTTTGCTGGTTGTGACAGAGAAGGCAGATCACTTTGAATTTACTTTTTTACTTTCCAGGACCGTCACCAAAACTAGGAAATCAAAATCAGCTGAGGAGGATAGCACTGATGACGGTACAAAGGACGAGGCTTTGAGCACAGACCAGAAGGAAGAAGAAGAAAAGACAGAACCACAGGATGAAGAGGAAGAAACAGCAGACGACACTACAGGGAAAGACGAAGCTGAGAAGGAAGGAGAGTCTTCCTCAGCAGAAGAGTCTGAAAGAAGATCGCCCACAGTTGAAGATATCAAAGGTTTGATCAGCAGCCATTGAGATACATAGATGAGTTTATTGTAAATCCATGCCCCAATTCTAATTGCACTTAACAGACAAAGGATTAACAAAAAATAAAGTACAAAATAACATGTGGCTACTCTAGTCTAACTGCTAATTGTAAATCTTAACTTTTTGAGTTCGACATCTTTTTCTAAAATTGTTCAAGATGAAAGATCCCACTTTTTCTGTAATGTGTTGGTTCTGTAATGTTAAGACGAGAGTAGTTTTTGCCTATGAAAAATGTGGATGGAGTTTAGCTTCGTTAAAGAACTTTCTCCTTTCATGATCGTAGAAGGGGCTGTTTGAAATAAAATGTATTTCATCTTCCTCCATATTTGATGTCCAGTATTTACAAGTTCTTTTGTAACTTCTTGTTCCACTCTTTCTCTATATCAAGGGGGCTAGCACTAATTCTGATATCAATGCCAATTCTAATCCAAGGTTTGCTAGATGAGAACCTTCAGCCTGCAACACTGGAGACAGCCAGACAGGCCCCTGACATGCACCTCCTGGAGCGGCTGTGCCGGGAAGTGTGGCCGGCTCTGGTGGTGATCGGTGGAGTGGACCAAGGTCTGTATATGTACAGTGTATTAGCCAATATAACTGAGGACGTCCCCACTATACATGTACCTGGTGGCAAAATGTTCCACTCTACAATAGTTCTACGATTATCATAATAGGAATTTTTTTAAACATCAATCCTAGGTTGGTAACTCTGTTACTTGACTATTTCTTGTTCTCTTTTGAGCAGGTATTAAGTACTTAGCAGTTGGTAGTTCTACAAGTTTATTTTGTACATTATACATGAGCATATAAGCATGTCGACTGATGATGATGACATTGTACATGGTGTGGACATTTTTCTTCTGTCTTCAAGAGACATCCACTGTAGATTTGTTTTCATTTTGGTGACACTAGCACGTCAGTCAGAATCTGGCAGCTTGGTTCTGCACCCTTTCCAGTTTATCTTTGTCTTCCTTAGGTTTACGGCTGGGGGGACGGTGCGTTCACAAGCAGTCGTCGCGCCAGGCCACCCTCCTGGGGATGGTGAAGGAGGGGAGTGCCTCGGCGAAGGTGCAGTGGGACGATGCTGATGCCACTGTCAGGTATGTTTGTTTGTATTGCATACCCGGTAAACCGCATCAAGGCGTAACACACCAGGTTTGTACTTAAGAGTACAAGCTGCATATCCGGACAGATTTATATGATCCACACACACCGGGAAGGACCCCCTACTCTTTTCGATAAGTGTGTTGGGTTCTTTAACGTGCTCGAGGTCTGGCTCTCCTCAAACACGGGACCTCCATTTAACCTCCTATCCGAGGGATGTCCCTAACCGAAGCTAGGTACTCATTTTCACCTGAGTGGGGAAAGTCGTGTAAAGTGCCTTTCCCAAGGGCACAACATCAACAGGACAAATCAGGGAACCCTGGATTCGATCCCGGTATCTCTGGGTTCTGGGGCCAAACACCCTGCCACTGCGCCACCGCGATGCCACGTATGCTTTGTTTGTTTCACATAAGAAGTAAATGGCTTAGGCATAACACACCCGTTTTTGCACAGTAGGTACATTGTTTAAGCTGTGTAAGACCGTATGCCTAGCAGCAGGTCTATAGGGATTAAAACTCAGAACCTTTAGATTCTAATTCAACGTCAGCCCTACCCACAAGTCTACATTGCCACAACTGTCACGTTAAGTTCAAGTTCACGTCTTTGAAATTAATATATTTAGGCCACACCAATATAAATTCTTGATTCTCGGATTTAGAAAAAAAAAGATGTTTGATTAGAATATGAACTTGAAAACTAATGGATTTTTTTTAATAAAGCCTCATTAAGCCTCATAAACCCCTTGAAAACAAAGTGTAAGAATAAAGTTTGTACTTTGTGCTTGGCTGAAAATGCTAACCGTAGCAGATCTAGAGTCAGATTGCACAACCACCAGCTACTTGAAAAAGCATCATGATTCACCTCAAATGAGGACACCTGCTTTATCTTTTTAACGTGAAGTCTTTTGACTGTTTTGTTCAGCGACACCCCGGTGACTAATCTGGAGCCTGGTGACTTGGTGCTGTTTGATGCCTACAAGCTGCAGGGCCTGACAGCAGACACTCTCCAGGACCTGCTACATCTCACAGGGGTGGGCACGGACGACTCTCTGGTGGACAGGTAGGTCTGGGGTTAGGGTTTTGGTTGGGTTAGGGTAAGGGTAATGGTTAGGGTAAGGGTTGGGTTAAGGTTTGGGTTTGGGTAAGGGTTTGGGTTATGGCCTGACAGCAGACACACTCCAGGACCTGCTACATCTCACAGGGGTCGGCACGGATGACTCTCTGGTGGACAGGTAGGTCTGGGGTTAGGGTTTTGGTTGGGTTAGGGTTAGGGTTAGGGTAAGGGTAAGGGTTTGGGTTTGGGTTTGGGTTTGGGTTAGGGTAAAGGTTAGGGTTAGGGTTAGGGTAAGGGTAAGAGCATCTTGAGATCTTTACAAAACATCTTGAGATCTTTAGATCTTTTGGTAATATCTTGAGTTCTGTTGTCTAAATTAATAAAAAGATCTCATTAAGATAATGAAAAATTGTCAAAATTATGAGATGTTTTGGGAATCTGGAGTGTTTCCAGGACTTTGTGTCTAGATATCTCTAATACCAACTCATCATAAAAGCTTTCTTTTATTTGGCTACCTTTCTCCGCTCTGGCATCAGAAATATCTGAAAGGATTTTATATGATGTTGACAAAACAGCTTCACTTCTTTGCTTGCACAGGGTATTCAACAGAACCAGGCCAGTCAGACAGAAGACAGCAGAAGAGCAGCAGCAGGAGCAGTTAGAAAAGAGCCTAGATGCAGACATCGCCTCTGCCATGCAGGAAGACGGTTCTAATGGCAAGGAAGTGCCTGGAACAGACCAACATGTCCAAACTACATCAGACTCACCTCCTGTGGTTGAAAAAACAGATGGTGACAAGAAGGATGCAACCGAGTCTGCTGAAAGTACTTCGGAAGTTTCTGAAAGCAAAAGTGAGTCATCTGAAGGTAAAAGTGAGGAAGACGATGTGAAGACAGAGGTGGCCGCAGAGGAGAGGGCCTCGGCAAGATCCAGGTCCTCGACATCTTCAGCTGGCTGTCTCAGTCTGAGCCAGGCAGAACTCATGGCTCTTCAACTGGCCTATCTGCAGCTGGGGGCACTCAAGGCATTGGGTAACTATGTACTACTGCTACACACAAACTTTGCCCCTCAGTAGGATTGGTTTATTTTAGATATGTTTTGTTTAAGAAAAATATGTTTTAGGCACATGACTGGTACAAAGTAAAGAATTAGGTATATTTAGGCAAAATTCCTTGATGATGCTTTTTCACTCCTCTACTTGTACACTTGTCTGTTTCATTACTTTTCTCATTAGATAATTTCTTATCTTTAATTCATTAAAGCAAAAGGCTGTCTTCCTTAAATGAATTGAACACTTTTGTTGTTAGTTTCTTATTGTATGTATAATATGTACTTCTCGTTGTAATTGGTGACTTTTGAAGATCAGCCATGTTGCCTGATTGTCAATGTATGTAGTTGACGATCAATAAAAAAATAGATAACTTTTAGGTCAATTTTAATTCCCAGGTGTTATGATGGGCTGTGGTAAGTATGCTGAGATGCTGCTTGTCCCCAAAGTCCATGGAGGGAGCCAGCAGCCCAAACTGACTAAACGTTCCCAAGGAAAAGGAACGGAAACTTTTCTAACTTTTCTGTCTGTTTCAATCTGCAGGTGTTATAATGGGCTGTGGTAAGTATGCAGAGATGCTGCTTGTGCCCAAAGTCCATGCAGGCAGCCAGCAGCCCAAACTGACTAAACGTTCCCAAGGAAAAGGAACTGTATGAACCTTTTCTAACTTTTCTGTTTGTTTCAGTCCCCAGGTGTTATATAATGGGCTGTGGTAAGTATGCAGAGATGCTGCTTGTCCCCAAAGTCCATGGAGGGAGCCAGCAGCCCAGAACCTACGGAACTTTCCCAGGAATATCAGCTAAAAGAAACTTTTCTACTTTTCTGTCTTATTTTGATCCCCAGGTGTGATAATGGGCTGTGGTAAGTATGCAGAGATGCTGCTTGTCCACAAAGTCTCTGGGGGAAGCCAGCAGCCCAAACCTCCCGAACCTTATCAGGAAGAGGAGTTGACGGAAATGTTTCTGTCTGTCTGGTTCAATCTGCAGGTGTTATAATGGGCTGTGGTAAGTATGCAGAGATGCTGCTTGTCCCCAAAGTCTCTGGGGGAAGCCAGCAGCCCAAACCTCCCAAACCTTATCAGGAAGAGGAGTTGACGGAAATGTTTCTGTCTGTTTCCATCTGCAGGTGTTATAATGGGCTGTGGTAAGTATGCAGAGATGCTGCTTGTCCCCAAAGTCTCTGGGGGAAGCCAGCAGTCCAAACCTACGGAACCTTCCCAGGAATAAGAGCTGAAAGAAACTTCTCTAACTTTTCTGTCTGTTTCAATCCCCAGGTGTTATAATGGGCTGTGGTAAGCATGCTGAGATGCTGCTTGTCCCCAAAGTCTCTGGGGGAAGCCAGCAGCCCAAACCTCCCGAACCTTATCAGGAAGAGGAGTTGACGGAAATGTTTCTGTCTGTTTCAATCTCCAGGTGTTATAATGTTATAATCTCAGTATGTGGGGGAGACGGAAAGGGCCCTTAAAAAGAGGATTTCAGAACACAAGCGAGATTCCTCTCCGGTTGCACAACACATGCAGACTTATAAACACCAGCCAACGAAGAAGGTCACCATCTTGGACAGAGAAAGCAGATGGTTTGAACGGGGAGTCAAGGAAGCCGTGCACATCAGGTCCCGCTCTCCGTCCCTCAACCGTGATCAAGGACGCCACAGACTCCCTCCAATCTACAACTCTCTCGTCCAGTCACGTGACCTGGGTGACCTTTGACACCTCGGTCACGTGACTACTCTCTTAGCTGAAGAAAGATGGCGGATGCCATCTGAAAGCTTCTAGTAGCTCAATTTTAGTCGTGAGTACTTGTTTAAAAATCCTTTATTCAATAATGGGCTGTGTTAAGTATGCAGAAATGCTGCTTGTCCCCAAAGTCCATGGAGGGAGCCAGCAGCCCAGAACCTATGGAACTTTCCCAGGAATAACAGCTAAAAGAAACTTTTCTACTTTTCTGCCTTATTTTAATTTGCAGGTGTTATAATGGGCTGTGGTAAATATGCTGAGATGCTCCTTGTGCCCAAAGTCTCTGGGGGAAGCCAGCAGCCCAAACTGACTAAACGTTCCCAAGGAAAAGGAACTGAAACTTTTCTAACTTTTCTGTCTTATTTTGATCTCCAAGTGTTATAATGGGCTGTGGTAAGCATGCTTAGATGCTCCTTGTCCCCAAAGTCTCTGGAGGGAGCCAGCAGCCCAGAACCTATGGAACTTTCCCAGGAATAACAGCTAAAAGAAACTTTTCTACTTTTCTGTCTTATTTTGATCTCCAGGTGTTATAATGGGCTGTGGTAAGTATGCAGAGATGCTGCTTGTCCCCAAAGTCGCTGGGGGAAGCCAGCAGCCCAAACCTGCGGAGCCATCCCAGGAGGAGGAGCTGAAAGAAACGATGCGGGGAGTGATGAGGCTGATGGTGAACCGAGCCGTCATCGCCTCTCCCGTCAAACGGAATGTCTCGATGATGGAACTGGAGCGCGCCCACTCCATGCTGCTCAAGCTGGCCGTCAACGCAGCAGCAGAGGAGGGGTCAGATATACGGGCAAAAATAGGTAAGAAGCAGCGTAGAATGTACATCCAAAACTTTGAATATTGTGTGTATCAGTTTTTCTATTCCACACCTAGGACAAATTTTAGGTGATATTATACACGGTCAAACTTGTCCAAGAACACCACTCAGGGGACCAGTAAAATCTAGTCTATGTGGACAGGTGGTCACTATAGGCAGGATTCAATTTTTGTGTCCATGGGAAAAATTATCTTAAGGGACCACCAAAAAGTGGTCACATTGACCCATTGATCCCAATGTCACTTGTACAGGTTTGACTGTATTATGTTTATAGATAGACAGATCATAAAATCCTAAATTAACATAGAAGTTGGAATGAAAAATTGGAGATTTTAAAAATAATATTGTTTTTCCCAAGCCACGTACCATTATCTCTTTCTGGTGTGAATCTGTTCTCCTATTTCTTCCTGTGTGTCCTCTGTGGTTTCCTGGCCAGGCCGGAAACTTGTCATGGCCTTTAGGAAGAACAGAGGGCAGTATGAGAGCCAAGAGGGGGATCCAATCCAAGGGGGGACCCCCCTGGTCTGCCAGGGGGCCGAGGGGGGTGAGGGCCAAGAGCGCCAGGGTAAGGAATCTCCCTGGAGAATTTGTAGCATGGTTGCAGCACAGAGCTGTCATCTCCACTGCTTGAATGGCCCCATTGGAGTTGTGTGATTTCACATGCAAAAATGTTGCACAAAAAGTATCCTCTTGTGCGCTTAACGGCACTCTGATTGTTTCTACCATTGTAAGAACTGTTGAAGTGCCATTGCAGTTTGTTTCCACGATGTTGCAGCCACATTGAACTTGGTTTTGTTGCATGTAAAATTTGTTTTGTTGAATGCGTTGGCTAATATTTTTGTGGCTGCCCTGATTTGTAAATGTTTCCCGAGATATTGCAAATGGTACTCTAAAAAAAGTCCTCTTGGGCCTTAGCTTATACAGGATCAAATACAGGATCAAATAGCTACAATGCTTAAAGTTGATTTACCTCGTGCCATTGTATAATTATCAATCTGAAAATGGATGCTCAGTTTTATCCATTGAAGACCTCAAACAGTCTACGGTGTCTAAAACTCAACCTTCAACAATGTAGGGCCATCTTGATTTGAACACAAAGTGTAGTAAAAATTGGGCGAAAAACATTTCTTCCCAATACTATAGTTGCCTTCAAATGATAGGTAGAATTACTAGAATCTACACATTGACGACAAATTGTCGCCCTGACCCCAAGCTCTGTGCGTACTCTTTCAGCGAATCTGGACTCAAAGTGTATTGAAGTTAACTGTCAATACATTTCCTTCAGTTGATTTCTAGAATTATTAGAATTTGGTCTTGTTAGTCGTTATAATCGTCCCAACCCCAAGCTCTGTGTGTTCAAGTTCTTTGTACACAACCAAAGAGTTGATACCTTGAATTCAGTTGATAATTATGTAGAATTACAACTAAATTTGGTCTTACTTGGTCTAGTTAGTCCTTGATGACGAATTGTCGCCCTAACACAAAGCTTTGTACACAGATTTAGTACACAGATTTAATACCTTGAATTCAGTTGATAATTATGTAGAGTTACTAGAATTTGGTCTTGTTTAATATTCCTATTGACGTTGATGATGAATTGTCGCCCTGACACCAAGCTCTGTGCGTACCCTTTCAGCAAATCTATAAAAGTTACTGTTGATACCATTCCTTCAGTTGATTTCTAGAATTATTAGAATTTGGTTTTGTTAGTCGTTATAATCGTCCTAACCCCAAGCTCTGTGTGTTCAAGTTCATTGTATACAACCAAAGAGTCAATACCTTGAATTCAGTTGATAATTATGTAGAATTACTAGAATTTGGTCTTGTTTAATAGTCCTATTGACGTTGATGACGAATTGTCGCCCTGACCTGTGCGTCCCCTTTCAGCGAGTCGTGCTCCTCTGTGCAGCATGGAGGATATAATGAGTGAGGCCGATGATAGCTCAGGCCAGGAGGGTAAGGCTGCTGTTCCAGGGAGTGTTCGCTTTTGGCCCACAGGGACTTTGCTGACAAAGCCTTTAGTTAGCCACAACGTTGTGTACAGTCTGAAAGACTTGAAAAGCAGTCAGTATATCAGTGATGAAATACAGTCAACCTCAGAACTATTCATACCCCAAAATTACTCACAACCTTTGCAAATTTGTTGTTTTTCTCATGAACGAAATGTAGTACAATCATTGGAATTTTCTTTCATAAAAGCCTTATAGCCACACCTTCAAAAGCACAGTTTGTAAATATTACTTGAAAACTAGTCAGTATCAATAGTGACATACAGTGAATATGAAAATCATTCATAATATACTGCGTCCGTCACTGTACTAGACTGTCAATCAACATTGAAAAAAAAGTATAGGACCCGTCATAGAAATATGGACATTGACAAAGAAAATATTGTGATTGAATTCTTTCTAATGAAGTTGGCGGTAAAGTTACATGTATGTTATCTTAGTAAAAGAAGGATCTGGCTTGGTTACAGTTGTTAATTGCTGAAAGTTTCAAAGTGTTGAAAGTCAAAGAAACTTGCCTGCCATCTCCACCTTCTGCATTGAGAAAAGCTTACCATCGCCTGTCTCAACGAAGCCAAGCAAGCCTTTGCTAGCCAAGTCTTCTGTGCAAAGTTGGAACACTCTCTTAAAGCCTGGTAGTCAGAGTGCCCAGTTTAACCACGGGACGAGCCTGTTGGGCCAGCCTGCTGTCTGGTGCTCGAGGTTGCTTGCTCTCATCCAGTAATGTTTGCCCATCCCACTGCCTGCTGTTGTGACATCATTAACAACAGTTGTACATGATTGTGTTCATGGTGCCCCTTTTTTCAGGTGTGCTGACTGACACAGTAGTTGTCATGAGTAGATTCCTCTTTCTAATGGACCAATTTTTCCCCCGTTAACCATCATCACGTAGGTACATGTAGGCCTTACGTTAACCTGGATACCAACTGCAATTTTCCCCTGCTTCAAACAGGGTTTTCTCTTGGAAAAATTAGTTCCTGTATCCAGCCAGCCATCTTTGAAAAAAAAGAGGATGAAAAACCATCTTTGGAAAAAGGTTTGAAGTGACCAGTTACCACCAATCCATATCAGTGCCATTCAGAAATGACCAGTTACCAGTTTCAGTGTCCATGACTATAAGCTGGTTCACGGTTTGAAATGCACATGCGCAGTGTGATGCATTGTGGGTGTAATGTCAAAGTTGAAGGCCGCTGACACGTAAGCAAAACACTTCTGGACATGGTATCAAGCATGGCATAAACGCGGACAAGTTTGGGGCTTTCACCTTTGACCTAATCATGTGTAGATCAAACCGTGAACAGGCCTAGGGAAATTGGATGTTTTATTACAAGACCAGTAGGTTTGAAACCTCCATGCTGATCCCCTGCAAAGTCTGGTATCCAGGTTTAAGCCTTACATGAACAGTACAGTAGTGAGACAACAGCATCCACAGAAGAGCCCAAGATGCATGGGTAATACAGTCCTGTACTGTAGCACCTGTAGTTGAAGGTGTTACATGTTCAGATTGTGCTGAGTTGCATGTAATGTAAACCAGGTTAGATCAGTAAAACTAGTAATGGAGTGGAAAACTGGCAAGTATGATTTTTCTTACCTTTAGCACTCTACCGTACCAGTGTACACAAATGCCAATTTTGTTTTCTTAGGTAGCTGAACAGTGCTAAATGTTAGCATATGTGATGTATTTGCACGTGAACCTGAGATATGTATATCATCGTGAGTCAGATATGTTGAACACTTTTTTTTACATACCAATTGAAAGATGCTGTTATCAACATTGTACGGAAACATTGTGTTCAACTTCAGTTCAGGAACTATTCATAGGGTGGTTTATTTTTTGATGAAAAAGATTCCCAATGTAGTCAATACAATCACAGTCATGCACACTGTACATTTAGTTTGTAAGCCACAGAAAATCGGTAGATTACAGTAACGTATGAAAACAAATACAATTTAGTGACAAGTATAAACTATGACGATGTTTCACGTGTCAACAAGTTAACATAAACTCAAGCGATGAAAGTATCAAGTGAAACAAAAAGGAAACCATTCTAAAGACACAAATGTCAAGACAGATATCAACCATACATTATCATTAGTTGACTTTCGCTGTATCAAAATCAACTTTGAATGTTTTTTCATATGTCTTACCAAATTATATCCTGGTAAGGATTGAAGATGTGGCGCACACTGCCACTGTTGTCCTCCTTCATGTTACTCGTGTTAACAATATCACATAAACTCAGACATTGAAAATATGAAGTGAAACAGAAGAAAACCATTCTAGATTTTTAAAGACACCATAGTTTCAACCATACATGATCATAAATTGCCTTCAGCTGTATCAAAATCAAATTTGAATGCAGGTAAGTGCTTATGTATATCTTACCAAATTATATCCTGGTAAGGTTTGAAGATGTGGCGTACCCTGCCACAGTTGTTATTCTCCATCTAACTCGCATCCTCGTCCTTCCAGAGCTGCTGGAGGAGTACCAGAGCAGGAAGAGGCAGCAGGAGTCCTCCATCACTCCCGTAAACACCAAGACCTCACCTGCAGCGACCTCCACCTCCTCCGTGGGTACCATGACGACCGCATCCACAGCACCGCTCGCCTCGCGTGAAGAGCGACTTGAACTCCCGGGAGTCGCCGATGAGAGACCTAACACTAATAGCTCTGGGTCCTACCCAACCGCTGGACGCAGACCAAGGTGGGCAAATAGCAGTTAATACTTAGGCCGCACAAAATGAAAACAAATCCTGAGGACCAGGTTCGTGCCTTGGTGCGCCCAGTTTTATGGAGTGAATACAGTCATGTTCAACATTTTCACCCTGCCCTCTACTTTTATTTTATGTCTGCTTGCTGTATTTTCACCTTAAAATGTCTGAGAAGCAAGGAAACAATTTGGTGTGGCCTTATATAGGGTTCATGACCTTGTGGGGGAGTTCATGACCTAGTGGGTGGGTTCATGACCTAGAGGGTGGGTTCATGACCTAGTGGGTGGGTTCATGACCTAGTGGGTGGGTTCATGACCTAGTGGGTGGGTTCATGACCTAGTGGGTGGGTTCATGACCTGGTGGGTGGGTTCATGACCTAGTGGGTGGGTTCATGACCTCGTGGATGGGTTCATGACCTAATGGGTGGGTTCATGACCTGGAGATTTTTCCTGACAACCTTGCTCATTGCTGGAAAATCTCAATAATGTATGATGCGCCAACAACCAATCAACTACTCAATTAATTCCTTTAGTTTCTGAACTAAAAGAACTAAAATCATACCTAGCAGCCTAGACCAAAAACAATTATGCCAACCCTATAATATGCTTTCATTACCAAAATATCTTTCTTGTTTAATTTGTTCTTTTAAACATTATAAACATATCTTAACATTACAGTGGCAGATTTGCTACCGATATGTTTTGTACATTCAGTTATCCCTCTTTCCATTAGAGGCTTTGACTGCTGTGCGACCATGCACTGAATGACCAAACATGTGAAAGATGTCTCAATGAAGTTCATATATAAAGAACACATATTTTTAAAGTTTTATATTCCTGTTGTCTTTTTAATCAGACTTAAACCTCATGCATCATATTCCAATTTTGAAATCAAGAGTCACACAAATGCTATTTTGGTCTCTCAGCAATTTCTGTCTCGTGGAAAGGGGGCCTTATAGTACGCATTGCAACATTGATTTTTCATAGCCTTCTTTGCAAACTTCTTGGAATGCCAGCGTTTATTTCTTAGGGGGAACGCTGATTTGTGTTGAGAGGGAGTTTTGCCACTCTCTGCATTAGCCAACCTTATCCATGTTGAAAATCAGGAATCAGGGCTCCCCCGAACACACGCACGAAGAAAAGCCGGCGCTCCAAGAAGTCTGTGAAGAGGCTACATTTTTCACTGCACGTGTGCTCCTAGTTGACCTGCATCCCTGCTTAATTTCCTCCAGCCTTGGCCGCATAATGCGAGGTCCCAACCCTCACATGCGAGCGAGCGTACCACCCCCCCTGGTCATCCCCCCTCGCCCACGGCGCTCACAGACCCCACCATATTTGTCTCCTAGGACACGGTCGCCCCCGACGTCTCCGACGTTCGGCGGTCCGCCGCCACCGCTGAGGTCCCAGCTACCTCCTCGCCCTCCCTCTCGGATGGAAGGTAAGCTACTCCCCTTACAGTTCATTCATTCGTTCTTTCAGATCCTTGTAGTCCCTAAAGATAATTTAACTGTTCTTGGTGGCAAATGTGCTAGATGTTGGCACATTGGCACACAAATCTGTAATGTGTTTTTTTGCACAGTTTTGGACATATTTAGCCAAATTGGCTCAGTGGGCGTCACTCCACTGCCAGGGAAGGTCGTGTAAAATGACCAATTGGTTCTGATGCATGAGTCCAATGCTCTAACTATTGCGCCACACCGACGCCTCTTGTAGTGCCTAGTGGCACATAGGGCAGCAAGTTTCCTTGCTGCTTCAGTAGCAGGGTTTATATTTACAGGGAGGGGTTGCTAGCCCTTTCCCTTTAACATGCTCGAGGCACACCTTTTTCAGGTTATTGCAATGTTTGGCTTAATTTACAATTGGTACAATTTATTTTTCTGTAAAGCAGTGGTCGCACCACCGAGTTGGGCTACCCTGGTTAAAGATGACAGAAATAAATGAATTTATTAGATTATGCAAGTTCACATACATGTATGTGTGTGTATTGTATCATGATGCTGAAGTTAGACTTTGCTTGACAAATCTGGTTTGTGATAACCTTTTTGTCCAATTTTCAGGTACTTTAAGTTAAGTTAGGAAAGTCATCTGTGAGGTTATTTTCCAATAGTTTTTTTCTTGGTTAAACTAGGGGCACTGTTACCTGTTATTCATGGTCACAATATTGCTGTGTTTCCAACTTGTAGCTTTGTGTGTTGTATTATGATGCTATAATGTTAAAACATTGACTAGATTTGTGATAACATGTTGTTCATGTTGCTGTGTGTCCAGCCCCTGTAGCACCACCTCGCCCCCGCTCTCCGTCCCCCCCACCCCCTCCCATCGCCCCCCAGCTCCTGGAGATGGGCTTCACCATGAGGCACATCCAGCGGGCCATCACGGCCACTGGTTCCCGTGGCGATGCGGACCCCCGCCGCGTGGCGGTGCTCGCCACCTGGATGGTGGAGCACCCCTGTGAGGAAGAGGAGGATGTTGCGGCTGGACCGGAGGGTGCGGAAGCTCAGGAGGGGAGAGATGCCGCTAGAGAGGACACTCCGCCGGACAGGACCGACAGGAGGTTTGTTTACTTGTTTGTATGTTTGTTTGTGGACGGTGTGGAGGCTCAGGAGGGGAGAGATGCCGCTAGAGAGGACACTCCTCCGGACAGGACCGACAGGAGGTTTGTTTACTTGTTTGTATGTTTGTTTGTGGACGGTGTGGAGGCTCAGGAGGGGAGAGATGCCGCTAGAGAGGACACTCCTCCGGACAGGACCGACAGGAGGTTTGTTTACTTTTTTGTTTGTTTGTGGACGGTGCAGAAGCTCAGGAGGGGAGAGATGCCGCTAGAGAGGACACTTCATCAAGTTTGCTCAGTATAAGGCCAAGAAGACACTGAACCTAGGTGGTGGTTTGAACTGAATAAAGTCATGTACATGTAGGTAGTGAATATATTTTGGCTTAGGAAAAGAATCAACCAGGCCTTTCTTCTAGTTAAATGATAGCAAAATCTTTCTGAAATTGCAAACTTTTTATTTAGATTATGTACAAGCCCATTGTGTACATCTTTTAAACACTTAGTTTGAATATGCTTTTTCACACTGCTTTTATTATTAGATTTAAGATGTACGAATCTGTACCAAACTTTATTGACCCCACCCCTGCTTAACCCCACAGCCCTGAGCCCGAAGAGCGGCAGGAACCTCGACAGGAGCCTCGCCCCGAGCCGCCACAGAGGACCCTCTCCGGTCGCAGGAGCATGATGGGAGAGAGGTCAAGGGGCATGGCGGACATCCGGAGCTTCATGACCAATCAATCTGGTGAGCGATGCAGGACAGGACATGGTAATGACAATAGTTATCAAATGCGGTATTGTAAGACAGCGTGGTGGTTGGATGGGTGGAAATTGTGTGTGTGTGTGTGTGTGTGTGTGAATGTGTGTGTGTGCATATGTATGTGTCATATAGAATCTGCTGCTAAGGTGGCCAAATACTGCAAGACTTCTTCCTTGTGAGTTTATTCTTATCATCATCATCTTCATCATCCACTATTCCTTCTAAATCATAAAAACAGTAGCCGCTATCTCACGCCAAAACATGAATAAAACCCTACAGAATTCCATGCTGCACCCAGAAGCATTCAGCTTCTTCTCCAAAGGTAACCTGGATGCCAGACTGTTACCAAGGCCTGCTCAAGCCAGCTCCTCAGCACCAAAATGCTAAAGAATTGCCAAATAATTTTTGCCACAGCCCCCACTGAGCCAGCGTTTACCCCACACAAAGCTGTGGCAAAATTTCCTTGGGGCATCTTGGCCTTGTAGCCAAAGAGCTGGTTTGTGTAGGCCCAGGAAACAGTCTGGCATCCAGGCTACCCCAAAGGTAGATAGGTAGAAAGAACCATTGGGTTTAGGAGATTCTTTTTACACAACCTGGTCATCTCACCTGCTAACGTTTCAGTGTCTGTCAGACACCTTCTTCAGAGCTTCTGACTGGAGTACTGCTTCTCACCGCTATAAGTAGCCAATGTAGGTGGCACGTTAGCAGGTGAGATTACCTGGTTGTGTAAAAAGAATCTCCTATACCCTATATTCTACCAACCTGATGAAATCATTTTCGGAAGAAATAACCTTGTAGCCAAAGAGCTGGTTTGTGTAGGCCCAGGAAACAGTCGGGCATCTTGGCTACCCCAAAGGTAGAAAGAACCATTGGGTTTAGGAGATTCTTTTTACACAACCTGGTCATCTCACCTGCTAACGTTTCAGTGTCTGTCAGACACCTTCTTCAGAGCTTCTGACTGGAGTACTGCTTCTCACCGCTACAAGTAGCCAATGTAGGTGGCACGTTAGCAGGTGAGATTACCTGGTTGTGTTAAAAGAATCTCCTATACCCTATATTCTACCAACCTGATGAAATCGTTTTCTGAAGAAAGAACCATTTTCTGTCGATCATCATCACTGAGCGTTGGTGTGTATGTGTCCAGCACCTGTAGCTTCATCCAGCCCCCGCATGGAAGACATACGTCGCTTCATGTCGACAATCCCCAGTCAATCTGATGAGAGGTGCAGAACACAGCATGGTAACAGTTACGTATAGAATGTTGCGCCTTAATCACAATGGATATGGTCTAAAACTGTCACATACTGTAAATTTTGAAACTTTGGCGGTGGTTTTATTTTTCCAGTTTCTGTGGTTTTCCCGGTGACCTTTTCTTCGCAAATTCATGACTCTACAAATTTTGTGCTACAGAATCGTTTCAACCACAAATTTAAAACACCACGAAAGCCTCTTTTTTCCTCCTACCGTGAAATAAAACCACAGTGAAAGTACATGAATGTACAGTATCGCCAAAGTAACAATAAGAGTTGGATCAGTAAGCATTGTGGGGTGCAGGTTATAATGCAAATCTGTGTGTTAACCTGAAATCTACCTAGGTTTTGTAAAACATGGAATGAAAGAAAAATCCACAGAATGTCCTTTTATCAGATTATACCAGCCCCATAATTGTTACTTGGTCATCGGTGAATTCTTGGTTCTAAGGTGGATAAGTTGGTGAGTCTTCATGAAGAGGTGGCGGATTCATAGCTATTATACATATATGTAATATATAAACATAGCGGTCCCGGGTTCGAATCCCCTGACGCCACTGATCTGGTGCTCTTGGGGAAAAGGCACTTTACACGTCTTTCCTCACTCCACCCTAGCGTAGAAAAGGGTATATTATTATGTTTTGTGGGTCACGACACCAGCAATAGCTGCCTGTGTCCCACGTGTATTGCACTGTTGCAATTCTAATGAAATCAAATCAAAATGAACTTGCCTCTCCCCTTGCAGTGTTCCTGGGGAGGAACGAAGGCCGCGAGGCTGACGACCAGGAGCCGGGACGCGAGCGGGAGAGCATCTATGACAGACTGAACCTCGACGAGGACATGGACATCGATGAGGAGGTTATGGAGGACATGTTTGGCCGGGAGATCACCTCGGAGAGGGAAATGTTGGGGCTGTGGTTCCCTGAGGTCAGTAATGATCAGACAGTTCTGCTAATTCTGTCTTAAGATATGCTGTAGAATAGGGCTGTGTACCTAAGTGAAACATTGATGAAGACATGGACATCGATGAGGAGGTCCTGGAGGACATGTTTGGCCGGGAGATCACCTCGGAGAGGGAAATGTTGGGGCTGTGGTTCCCTGAGGTAGGTTCTGCTAATGCTATGTTTAGGTATGCTGTAGAATGGGGCTGTGTACCTAAGTGTAACATCGATGAAGACAAGACATCAATGAGGAGGTGCTGGAGGACATGTTTAGCTGGGAGATCTGAACGAGAAATGGAGGACATGTTTGGTTGGGTCATGCACATGCACCACCGGGACTGTGGGCACCAGGCTACAGGAGCTATCTACGTATAATGTTGATGCCGTTTTCTTTCTTCCTTGCTAGATGACATGGATTTGGGAGATCTAGAGGGAAGTAAGTTTGCAGCGATCCTGGGTCTGAACGACCGTCAAGTTGTCCCCAACTTGGTTCAGTTTACAAACAGTGATCCTCAGTTTGAAGTAGACAGTCACCAAGTTGAAAGTGTCAGCTAAGTCTTAACTCTGTTATCCAACCTTTTGTGCAGTATGCGAGAGAAGCTGACTGGCAGATGCACACAACTGTACAGGTGCTGTCTACTTGATGATATTTTCTGTTCTTTCAGTATGCGAGAGAGGCTGACCAGGGTGACGAACCTGTCCTGTGTGAGCTATGTGGCACGACCACCTTCCAGTTTAACCGCCACATGCGCACGCACCACCAGGGCTGTGGTCGGCTGTACAGGACCTGTCTACTTCTAATGTTGATGGTGTTTTCCGTTCTTTCAGTATGCGAGAGAGGCTGACCAGGGTGACGAACCAGTCCTGTGTGAGCTATGTGGCACGACCACCTCCCAGTTTAACCGCCACATGCGCACGCACCACCGCGGCTGTGGCGGCAGCTGTGGACGGCAGGGGTACAGGAGCAACGGCTCGTACGTGGACGGCTGGTTCGGCGGGACCTGCGGCACGGGCAGCCCGTACTACCTACTGTGTGGGGAGTGCAGAGAAAGGTAGACTTTGCAGTCATCATTAGCATGTATAAGGTGGTAAGGTGGTGTTTTGGTATGTAAAATGTTGTGTATAGTTTCCATATACTGTAGTTCTATTGGAAAATAAATCATATGCAAGGGACAGGATTCTGATGCAATGTTGACCAAACATCCATCAGAAATCGTGAAATAATTATAGATACAAGGCAAAAAGTCTTGTACATGATGGATAACACATTCCAACTGACGTACCATGCTGGTCAAGGTTATTGTCTAGCTGTTGTTGATAGTTGACATTGTCACAGATTATTGATTGAGTCTACCATGTGCACATTGTGTTCTGGGTAATTGGGATGCGTTTTCCCAATACTGATATGACTGTGCTTTGAATTCACTCCCATCTGAAAGCAGTAATGTATAATAACAATTTGCATAAACATCAGAGTTTTGTCTGTAACGTCAGCCATGCCTTACAGGTACCTTGCAGAAGGGGCACAGAGGGATATAGTGTATGCTGATGCCACCAGCCCAGACAGGTGGGTAGATTTAGATTGAACAAGTCAACTAGGATCTAAAGCATAGTTGGTTTGGATGGAATGGTAGCGGTAAGTATTCTTTCTTGACAACCCAAACTGTACTACATGAGTATTGCTGATGGGAAGAATATATATATATATATGTGACACATAAAAAAAAATAGATGTATATTCAAATAACTCTGTTGCGTTTCAGGTCCACCTCCAGTGTCAAACTTTCTCCTGATCTTGTTGGAAGAGTGGATGGAAGCTATGAAGGTAAAATCTCAGGACATTAATGATAGTACGCCAAAAATAATTACTCAAGCAACTGGATAAAATTTTAAAAGTATTTTAGATTTGAAATTTAAAAATTCGACCAAAGTAAGTAAAGTAAGTGAAATTTTAAAAATTTTATCCAGTTGCTTGAGTAATTATTTTGGGCGTATCTTACTACCTGGATGTCTAACTTTCATCAACATATTAATGATAGTAAATTACTTACTATGTTTCTGCTAGTGAGTGAGTGATATTAGGTAACATATCTATTTATAGAAATGCAAGGTAGGATCTCGTCAGCACAGTGAGAGGGTCACTTGTTCAGTGGTCACTTTGACTGTAATTCTTTCATTTTCATGAACCTATATATTTGTACCAAAATGACTGTGTGCTCTTACTAATCACTGTCTAGATATATCTCACAATGTTGATCGGTTCTTCCCTTGTTTCCTCTCCAGATGAGATGGATTTCGGAGACCTGGAGGGGAGCAGGTTTGCAGCCATCGAGAGCTTCGAGGCCATCATGGGTTCCCTGGGTCTGAACGACCGGCGGGTCGTCCCCGACCCGGTCCAGTTTACGGACAGCGATCCGCTCGGAGCCAAGTCCACCGTGGCATCGATGACAGAGGAGTCCAGTCTCTCCACAGGTAGGCACAGCTTTAGTCCCAATTTGATGTAATCGTCTTGTAGATGTTGGCATTCATTTATTATACATGTAATAACTTTCTTGCTTTGCAGCTATCTAAGTCATTATGGAGATGGCAATTGTAAGATATAACATGCCAGTTTTGCACAGTAATTACAAGCTGTGTATGACAGGACTGTAATGTCCAGTCGCACCAGGAAGGACCCCTACTCTTCTCAATAAGTGTGTTTGGGTCTTTTATCAATTAACATGCTCAAATAGGACCTTTTGAGTTTACTTTCCATCCGAGATGGCATCCCTAACCAAAGCTAGAGTCGAGTGAGGAAATAGGTGTGAAGTGCCATTCCCATACAACGTTGGAGCCTGCTAGGGATTTGAATTCAGAACCTTTAGATTCTGAGTCAACAACAACAGGCGGCCATGTTGCTTGACCCCCATGACCTCCAGTGATAGAGCTACCTAATTCTTCTTTTACCTTTCACTTTTTGTTCACTTTCACAGAGCTGCCCAGGTCCAGCCAGAACCTGGGACTGCCTGGGCCTCGCCGTCTGACCTTGGGAGAGCAGGCGGCCATGTTGTTTGACCCCCACGACCGTGCGGTTGCGCTGCGGAGAACGACTAGCGCCGCCCAGATCCTGCTGGCCCGCTCCATGGTCATGAAGGCCCTGTCTCTGCTGTCTGTCAGGTGGGGGAAACTCAGTCTGATGATGTTCTGGTTACATGTAACTACATTTACTTTCATTGTGGTTTTATTTGGCAGTAGGAGAGAGATGGAAGTTTTAGCAGTGTTTTAGATTCGCAGTTGAAACAATTCTGTCATACATTGGTAATAAATTGGAAATGCATATTGGTGATGTCACAAATTTGCTGTGGAGAGCTGTGAAAACAAATCCATCGGGAAAGTCTCAAGATTTGCTGTATCTGTGTTTAATTATTAATAGAGTTATTCTTACAGAATATTTCAAAGTAATCCTTTATCCAAAAGTACTACAAAAATCCCAGAATGTGGATGAGATCATGCAAAACCCTAGATACTGAATTAACATATCAATAGAATTCAGGATTTTCCACACCCCTGATTTGTAAGAAATAACACCTATTCTCCTGGATGTCTTATGTTGCCCCAGTGGTTCAAGTGTCCTAACCTTATACTTTACAATGCTCTTAGTTATGCTATGGGACCTTGGGAAGGGAAGTACAGACTGTTGTAATAACCTCAAATGTTCAGAACCAAGGACAGGTAAAAATGAAAAATTAGGACAGTATCAATAAGACCCTGAGAAAGTAAGGCCAAACTGGTACAACAGCAGCACAGTTTCAGCACCAGGGACAGGACGACACTGAACAGATGGACCTGTCCCTGGTGCTAAAAATAGGGGTGTGGTTAAAGCATCTTTCCGCTACTAACAAAAATGTGCTTAACTATGGGACAGAACAAGGATGTCTTTGTTTCCCCAGTGGACATGTCCCTGGTGCTAAAATATAAGTGTGGTTAAAGCATCTTTTCGCTTCTTACAAAAATGTGCTAAACTTATGGGCTAGAACAAGGATGTCTTTGTTTACCCAGTGGACATGTCCCTGGTGCTAAAAATATAGGTGTGGTTAAAGCATCTTTCCGCTACTTACAAAAATGTGATAAACTATGGGCCAGAACAAGGATGTCTTTGTTTACCCAGTGGACATGTCCCTGGTGCTAAAAATATAGGTGTGGTTAAAGCATCTTTCCGCTACTTACAAAAATGTGCTAAGCTATGGGACAGAACAAGGATGTGTTTTGTTTCCCCAGTGGATCAGCCTGTAGCCTTGCAGCAGGCCTGGAGGCCCTAGGGTTGGCCGACATCCGCCTCCTGGTCCGCCTGATGTGCCTCACCGCCGCAGGGAGGGCGGAGTTTGTCATGGGAACGGATGACACTGGTGACCATGGTAACGGGACGGGCACGCCCAGTGGGATGGCGACCAGTCTGACGTACCTGAGTGCAGCTATTGGATCCCTGGCTTCCAACAGCGCCGGGGCCTCCAGGATGCTGGTGCAACTGTGCACACAGGTAAGCAACTACATGGTTCTGAAGCAATTTAGTTGTGCTGTAGTTTTGACTGTCCAACTCCAGTGTTTCTCAAGGAATAAGAAATCCACTGCTTAAATCTGTGATGGCATGACATGTGACTTGGTGAGCTGTGGATCATAAGTTGCAGAAGGTTTATGGTGCTCCCCAACCCTTTAGCAATTCTTTTTTATTTACGACCATCAACTGAATGAATTTAGAAAAGTTCACTGTACTGCATTTTTAATTCTTGAGGAAAACACATAGAACGTCAATTCATAAGGAAATGAATAATTTTGTATTTCAAAAGTGTGGTGAGTCTTTGTTTACTTGTTAGGAACTGATTTCAGGTGCCTCTGTCCTGTGGGTTAACACTGTATATGTAGAGTGAGTGGAAGTCTGCCCTTATATTGCTGATCCATCTTTTTTTACTTTTTCATTAGGAACTGATGTCTGCTGCGACCGGTGTGAACCTGTCCACCATCGAAGACCCGCGGAAGAGAACCTCCCGGCGAGACCAGGACCCGTCCAGCTCTGACCACAAGGCCCTGTCCTCCCCCAGCTTCTCTGTGACCCAGTCTCTCGTGTCACTGCTAGCGGGCACCAGACAGGGTTCCTCCGGACAGCTATTCTCCACCTCCGACTCCTATGATGAGATGAACGACATGATGAAAGACCTCAAAGGTAAGCAACGCTTTTTGTTTGACCACAAGGCCCTATCCTATGCTCCCCCAGCGTCTTTGTGACTCAGTCACTCGTGTCGCTGCTAGCGGGCACCAGACAGGGTTCCTCCGGACAGCTATTCTCCACCTCGGACTCCTATGATGAGATGAACGACATGATGAAAGATCTGAAAGGTAAGCATGCTTTTTGTTCGACCACAAGGCCCTGTCCTCCCCCAGCTTTTCTGTGACTCAGTCTCTCGTGTCACTGCTAGCGGGCACCAGACAGGGTTCCTCTGGATAGCTGTTCTCCACCTCGGACTCCTATGATGAGATGAACGACATGATGAAAGATCTGAAAGGTAAGCATGCTTTTTGTTCGACCACAAGGCCCTGTCCTCCCCCAGCGTCTTTGTGACTCAGTCTCTCGTGTCACTGCTAGCAGGCACCAGACAGGGTTCCTCTGGACAGCTATTCTCCACCTCAGATTCTTATGATGAGATGAACGACATGATGAAAGATCTGAAAGGTAAGCAACACTGGTTTTAGCAAATAGCCTCTTATCTATGAGCTGGGAGACTGACTAACCAATAGAGCTCAGGATTCCCTGTCACTATGGAAACCAGTCATCACAGACTGCAACACCATGGTAACAGACAGTTCTCAGTCTTATATATGGCAAGGAGTTGGACATCGTAGAACACTCAGTCTCACAATACCGAAAATTGGTCCATGTTAGCGCATATGAAAAGATATTTATTTATCTATTTATTTAACTTCACAGAATGAAATCTGAGAGATGTTGGCAACAGGATCGATGCATCCTTTACAAGGCCAACACCTCCAGAGTACATTTAAAAACAAATAAAGAATCATCACTAATATAATATCACAATACATTCAAGAAATGACAATAATAACAATAATAACAAAAAAAGACAATAATGGCGGTAATGACAAAGATATTGAAAAAGGACGGTTTGACTATCTTATACAGCATTAACAGGAGTTAGTCTATGTACATATGTTGTTGATGTCAAAGTGTGTTATATTAGAAATTGGATGTTCCCATTGACTTAGAGGTGTTGGTAATCCAGCTTCTAGTTATCTGATAAATGGAAGGGCTGCTTGAAACATGATTTAGTCAGACTAGTTGAGCAAATATGGCAAGAATTATTTTATACTTGCTGATTTTATCAAGAATTTTTTTGCTTAATTATTATGTATGCAGCAAGTCATAATATTGTGATGTTCTACCACTGCAGAGCAAGATTCCAGCAAAGCCCAGGACACAGCCTCCACATCAGGACCCCCCAGCCCAATGCACCCACCCAGGCTAGGCCCCCTGCACCTGGCCAACGCACTCGCTGCCTGCTGCCTGTCCACACGGCTGTCCTCACAACACAGACAGGTTTGAACAAACTCTTATCAACTCTGAAAAATCCTGCACAAGGCTGCCATCTCAATGGGGGGAATATTCATCACAGAACTGTGAGAAACAATGAACAAACCAGGCTATAGAACAGTACACAATCAGTCTGTGTGTACCTGTGGAATGATGGCATGTAACTACTAAGTGCAGTTATATGTACATCTGTAGTTAAAGTCACAGTGTACCATTGGACAGAGTCGTGTTCTTGGGAAATACATTTGATACGACTTTCCTCACTCCACCCAGAGGCAGTGGCAGTGGAAGGAGAGGGATGGGCTCCAACTTGCAATACCGGGCCCTAGACACAGTGTCCTCTACCACCTCAAAAAGCTATGGGACCTTAACCTTTACTTTTTTTACTACTACTAGTGGGCAGCCCAGCAGCTGCTGAGGAGCCTGGCGGCACAGAGTCAGGAGGGAAGGTGTGTACCAATGATAAATGTATATACAATAAAGTTTGTCGCACAACAATTGTACATTCAAGGTGCAAACAAAAGTATGTCTGTCACCTTCACCGGTCACCAAAATGTTGGTGGAATAAAACACTTAGTTTTGACTAGTATGCAAAGAGTCTTTTTATTCAACTATAACCATTCTATGACACTAATGGCACTAAAAGTCTACGCAGTATGGGATGCAAATGTGCTTTTACGATTATTGGTGGAATTTCTAATGTTAAGGCATTTTCTATGTATTGTCCTATACACGTATGTTCAATACAGATGTGTACCAGAGACTGCTGCGGATCTGGCCGGAGATCTTCCCAAATGTGCAACCAACAAGCTAGAGGCACACCAGAACAGGTATGTACACTTAGTCATAAACTTGGCTGCAAAACTGTAAGCATTATATGTGAATTTAGCCTGTGGCTGCGGTATACTTGTCATAGCTGATCATAATGATCAAAATGAACCATTTTGATCGACTGATTGGTTGATTGATTGATTCAATGGTTGATTCATTCATTCATTTGTTCATCCATCCATCCTAACCAACCATCCATCCAAACCCATTCATTCATTTGTTCATCCATTCATCCACACACCCATCCATCCATCCATCCATTGACACACGCATCCATCCATCCATCCACCATCCATCCATCCAAACCCATTCATTCATTCATCCATCTGTCTATCCACACACACACACACCCATCCATCCATCCATCCATTGACACACGCATCCATCCATCTATCCACCATCCATCCATCCATCCACAATCCATCCATCCATCCATCCATCCATTGACACACGCATCCATCCATCCATCCATCCATCCACCATCCATCCCCATTCATTCATTCATTCATTCATCCATCCATTGACACACGCATCCATCCATCCATCCATCCATCCATTCTTTCTTTTATCCATCCAACAGAGTCGTGTCCTGCGTGTGGAATGGGAGGAAGAACCTGCTCGCCACGAGCGGTTGCGACGGGACCGTGCGGGTCTGGAACGTTTCGTCGCGTTCGCAGCACATCCTGCAGCAGACCTGCGTCTTCAACAAGTCGGAGGAGGACCCCAGCTCCGCGGACGACCTCATGGGCAGCCAGCTGAGCCACGTGTGCTGGAACGCTAACGGGAGGCTGCTGGCGGCCACCATGGAGAACATGGTCAACATATGGTCTGTGGCAGGTTGGTCATAGGATCTTTTTTATCTTTTACTCCTGGCACGCCTTCTATTGTCGTCGTCTGTTAAAAGTGTATAACAGCAGTACGCAATCTAGAGTGGCAGGAAGTGAGTGAGGGGAAAGATGACAACAAAGGTAGGAAGTAGAGTTTAGATGTGATAGAAGGCAGACTGTTGGAGAACATGGTCTACATATAGGGTCTGTGGCAGGTCGGTCATGCAGGAAGTAGAGCTCAGAGTTGATAGAGCTAGTTGTCAATCAGCCAGCTGAGCCACGTGTGCTGGAACGCTAACGGGAGGCTGCTGGCGGCCACCATGGAGAACATGGTCAACATATGGTCTGTGGCAGGTTGGTAATGCAATTTTTGACTCCTTGGTGATAGAGGTGATAGGTGGTATGCTTGAACATCAGCAGCAGGCTTCTCCTGTTTGTGAGACATGAGACTTTCCATCTGGGACTGTCCTGTACCATAGTCTGAGCTAGTGCTGCGTACCTAAATGTAACATCAGGACTGGTACAGGTACAGGTACCGGTACAGAGGTTTAAGTACAGGTCCGGACCTATACCTGTACCTGAACAATTTGAAAAATTAACATGTTCTTCAGTCTGAACTTCTTCAATAATTTCAGTATCTTTATTCTAGAAAACAACTAGGTTTCCTACCGCCAAACTCCCTTGGCCTTGCTGTCAAAACTCCCGGCTTGCCTGAATGATCTATTGCATACTAGTTGCGCTGTTCCAAGGTGTCACTTTGGTCGGTGTTGTATGAGGTCATGAGGTCAGGAGATCAGTCACAAAATAAGCACATACTTGGTGTAAATTTATATCGGTACAGTACCGGTACTTCATGATATTTTGGACCAGTACCTAATCAGTTTTTACGATACAGTACCGGTACACAGTACTGGTACGCAGCACTACTCTGAGCTGATCGCCAGTGGAGCCCATCCTCCACATGGTTTTGGGTCTGCCTATTTTTTTGTAGTTTAAGTTGTAAGGGTATTTCTGTCTTCCTCTATTTTCAACATTTCTGCTTCAAAATTTGTAGATAGACAAAAAAATGATGAGTGTGTGCATCTGTTGTTCTCAATGTTTATCACTTTGGCCTGGTCTCACTGTCTATTAGTATTACACAGCAGCAAAATGTTGGCAGTTGATCATATACAGTACTGGTTGTATGTAAAAAAATGTTTGATTTAAAAAAAAAATTATTTTATATATTTCTATTTATTGCATTTTCAGACAGATGGGTGACCCATTCAATTTTGGCAATTTGATTTTCAATGGAGCCCAGACTACAAAACAGTAAAATCATAAGTATAACAAAGAAAATAAACTTATGACAAAACTTGCGGTTATGACAAAACTGTAACTCACTCACTCACTCACTCACTCACTCACTCACTCACTCACTCACTATCCGGTTTAACGTCTTCTTTTCTCCATTATCTGGGGGTTTGACGTGCTTGCATGCTGATGGGGGAGCTTGGTGGCCGCTCGCCAGGTGCCTCTGTCCTGTGGATTCACATTGTGTAGGTTGAGGTGGTGGAGGTCCTCCTTGATGTTATCAATCCACCTCTTCCTTGGTCGTCCTCGTGGATTACGGCCCTCCACGGTCATGCCGATGATTTTCTTGGGCCACCTCTCCCTGTCCATTCTTTCAAGATGCCCATACCAACGCAGACGACTGGATCTAATCAACAGTAACAGTAACAGTAAAGTAACAGAGGATTGTTGAGATTTTCAGTGATTTACCAAACTCTTCATGGACTAACAGAACCTTTCTTCATGTTTCCCAGGCGGCCGTGGCCACCTTGACCTCCAGCCCTGCTGGGTCACGGCCATCACGTGGCCGCAGAACAAGGGTCTGCTGGACGGCCGCGGTATCTCGGGAACAGACATGCTTCTGATCGGTCGCCTTGATGGCTCTCTCGCCCTGGTGGAGGTCCTGGACAGCTCAACCTTCAACAGGGTGGAGCTGGAGCACTGCTACAGGAAGGAAGGTAAAGATAAATAATGTGATCCATGTTTGTGCCAATTCTTGTCACTTTGAAAAATGTATTGTACAGTTGGCAAAATGTGCCTTTAAGGATATGCAAAAATAATTTCATTGTTTACAAGATCTAACCACTCAGATATAAGTGCACCAGTAGAAATGACAGTTGATTCTCGATCTAGGTCCAGTAAAAATGACTGGAATTGAAAAAAAAACACCACTTAGCCTAGTTTTGTAAGATAAATGAAAAAGAAATGCAGCAAAAAATGAAGTTAAAAAAATTAAGTTCTCCACCCTTTGTTGCTCTTGTCATCCCATTTAATGACTCTAACCTGCTGTATATTCCTTTACTTTCCCAGCAATTTTGTTTGTGGTACAGACAAAAAGGAGGTTTTGCTGTGTTTTAACTTCATGGTTGAAACAATGCTATAGTACTGTAGTGATACTTTTGAAATGCATATTCGAGGTGCAAATTTGCAGTGGATGGGTCACCACGAAACTGCAAATTAATGAAACAACTTTGAAAAATTTACAGAACCTTTTATCTTTTTGCTTCGCTGTTTCCAGTGCCTGTGTGTGCCATTGCCTGGTATGATGAGCACGGCAAGTTTGCTATCGGCTACTCCGACGGCAAGGTGCGGATGTGTGTGAAGGACCCGTACGACCAGGATGCCATAAAAACTATTGAGGCACACGAGGTAAGCATCGACTTACTGTATATTCACTCTGTAGGTCAATATATTGCAAAGGGTACTATACTTCATGAAGAGAAAAAATAACAAGGCTGTATTACATTCTGTGGAATTCTGCACAATTTTGAGATTGTCAGGCAGAATTCTGGGAACCTCAGACAGAATTTGGGCAAAATGTATATTATTTAGTTCTTTCTGTTTTCTTTTACCAGGGTTGAGCACTGCCTTTCAGGGAGGCCCTGGAGAATACATATTTGTGTGTCAAATTACAAGGTCGTATCCATAATCGTAGTCATTGTCCATGCCAGGTTGTAAAGTAAAAGATGTTTCCCTTTTAGTTATTGGTATTCTGCATCTTGATTTAACATCATCAGTATCAGAAAATGTTGTGTAAAAAAAGTTTCTTAAAGTTTTCTGGTTTTATAGCGTCACCTATTAAACCTTTTATGTTGCCTCCTCAAACCTCTATCTCTGAGCTAAGCTGGGACCCTATGGGGCACCTGCTGGCGACGCTTGCCGAGGACGTGTGATTGATTGATTGATTGATTGATTGATTGTTTTATTGATTGACTGCCTCTACAGACCTCTATCTCTGGGCTAAGCTGGGACCCCACCGGCCACCTCCTGGCGACCCTGGCCGAGGACGTGTGATTGATTGATTTATTGATTGTGATTGATTGTTTTATTGATTGATTGATTGATTGATTGATTGATTGATTGATTTCCTCTGCAGACATCTATCTCTGGGCTAAGCTGGGACCCCACCGGCCACCTCCTGGCGACGCTGGCCGAGGACGTGTGCCTGAAGCTGTGGGGATGTAACTGCGACACCTGGACCATGGTCTACATCATCCCCCACGCCTCCCCGGTCGCCGCCATGGACTGGTGCCCGCTGCTCGGGAAAGGGGACGAACCTCAACTCATGCTCGCAACGTAAGGCTTATCCTTTGATTTTGATTTTTTTGTTTTATTAGAATTGCAACAGTGCAATACGCGTGAGACACAGGCAGCTATTGCTTGTGTCGTGACCCACACATATAATATACTCGTTTTTACACTTGGGTGGAGTGAGGAAAGTCATGTAAACTGCCTTTTACCCAAGGGCACAAGATCAGTGGCGTCAGGGGATTCGAACCCGGGACCGCTGGGTTCTGGGCCGAAAACCCTGCCTTTACGCCACACCACCCCACAATCCTTATCTGTGTGTTGTTGTTGTTTTTTTACTCATTTTTCACTACTTCAAGGTGTGATGCAAAGGCCACTCTGCGGTTGCATTTTCTAGGCTAGAAACATCATGAGACTATTTTATTTGTATCTGTAGTTATACTTCCCAGCACTTCTTCCCTGGATCAACCCGGGAAGGGAAGTAGTATGCATGGCGGTTCCAGTAGTCCTGTTGTGCCAGATGGTTGATTACAGGTTTGACGATTTTGTGTGGTAGTTGATTCTAGTCCGATACTATCCTTGAGAAGAACTTAGTCTAATGTTTGTGGACATCCTTTCTGGAGTTGTTGGCATATATAGCTCTGGATGTGTATGGCTTGGCTGTCTTTGGTTCGGCTTTAATATCGTATTCACTGCTGGGGAAAGGGGACTATCCTTGTCTCTTGCTCGCCGCGTAAGGACAGCACAAATTATCATCATTCCAATATTTTCACGTTCTTTACAGACAAAACCCAAACTACTCTCCTCTTGATATCACAGGACTCACACCAGGGCTGTCTCCAGCTTTAAATCTTTTTTCGTCCCACACATTCTTTGAGATCCAATGTTTTGATTTTCGTTATTAAATCTGTCGTTTTATGCCTACAAAGATGCATTTTCATCAATGTTATGTCATGAAGTTCCCATTTTTAGGACGGAGTTGGTGGCATTTTTTTCTGTCCCAACAGGCAAATTTCAGTCCTGGGACGGAGGCCTGACCCACATATTACAGAAAAAAGTTATTTTCCATCCTGATCAGAAGTTCTCTGCTTTAGACCTGAAGATAAGTTTACCGCTTTAGTGGACTGTAAGTTGGTAACTACTGCAGCGGTCTGGTCGGATTAACATTCTGCCCACGCAGACTTATAGGCTAAGGCACTGGTGGAGGAAGCAAGGAGGTTACATATTTAACCTCCTTGGAGGAAGGAATTACAGTTTGCTAGAAATTGAGCTTTACTTAAAAACACTATTGTCTTAAGTGCGAAGAAGAACACCTGGGACTGAGTCGTGCGAATGAATAATTCTAACACAATCCCACCTGTATCAACGGCCATCTGGATGGGAGAAATGTAATTTAGGTCAACACAGGTATCAAAGTCCGAAGTTTCAATATGCAGGTCTGTTTCCCTGTAATTCAATTCAATTCAATTCTGTTTTCAATTTTAGGTGTCCTCTGAATTCTTTGTACATCAATTGTGCATTGATTTGCTTGGTATTGCAGTTCCACTTCCTGTTTCATATATGAACATGCCGTTGTCTTGATTTTTTTGTGAGATAGCCTTTGATATGAAAAGTGGCCTTCAGGCTGATTTGAGCTTTTCATGAATAAACGAAGTTCAAACAAGAAACTAACAAAATAAACCTTTCATTTTCAGCGGTTGCAGTGACGGCAGCGTCCATGTGTGGACCCTCCCCCAGCCGGGTTCCACCGTCTCCGTACCCTTCGCATCGCCCCGCCGGACTGAACAGCAGGCGGAGACCAGGGAGAACAGGGCAGACACGCCGTCAACTTCCCATCAGGTTTGCACATCAAAGACTTTTAGCTTATAATGAAAGCTCATCCGTGTTGGTAGTAATCATAATACAATGCTAAACTTTCTTCCAACACTAAGGTATTCACGGATCGAATTTTCGACGACCACATCCTGAAGAAGGCAACAGTGGTCGTCGAAAATTTGATTCGTGAATACCTTAGTGTTGGAAGAAAGTTTAGCATTGTATTATAAAGACTTTTAACAATCTGCCTGAAGTTCTGTTGGTCACGACCGGTGGGCAACTCTTGCAGGACTTGCCACAGGTTGCACAGACAAATTCCGCTGTTTGCCATGGCTCTTACTAAAGAGAAATAAATGATTTCAATATTTGGACCTTTTGACCTGAAATTATGTCTACTGTACTACTACACGTAGGTGCTTTCCACCAGTCCCACCACAATTTGGAGCAGTTTCAAGCCCACATCCACATATTTTACTCCAGCAGGCCTGCAGGCAGGGCTGACCAAAACTGTAATTTGATTATAGCAAATAACATTAGAGCTAAAGTGTAGGTTTTCCTTTTTGTGTAGTTGCTGACTTCTGGACCACATGCTTTGGTAGGGTCGATCCCATTGACACAAGCATTAAGAATCATGTCTATATAGTGACCCCCTGTCCACATAGATCAGATTTCATCGGTGCCCTGAGTGGCCTTCTTTTTTACTTAATGTTGACAAAGTAACTAAGATATATTTTTATTTTTTTATTTTTTTTATTCTTTATTCACATTTATTTTAAGCATATAGGGCAAAAAGCATAATTGCCTATGTAACGCTTTCTATTCTAGTACATGAATATGAAACAATAGCAAGACATTAGATAAGCTAAGATATCTGATTGTTGCTGCAGGAGACGATAGCAGACGATGCCCTGCAGGGTCCAGTGGAGGAGGTCCTTGTGCTGAAGGGTCACCAGACGTCCATACAGCACCTGGCCTTCCACGCCCACGGCATGGCTCTGGCCACGGGGTGCTCCAGGGGCGTGGTCAACCTATGGTCACTCCAGGTTTGTTTGTTTCACATCACCTTTAACCTAGCATGCCAGTTTCTACAGTAGGTACAAGCTACATGTAAGACCAGACTGTAACGTTTGATCCACGCACACGGCATGGCTCTGGCCACGGGGTGCTCCAGGGGAGTGGTCAACCTATGGTCGCTCCAGGTCTGTTTGTTTGTTTCACATCACCTTTAAGATAACATGCCAGTTTGTACAAGTAGGTACAAGCTGTGTAAGACCAGACTGTAAGGTTTGATCCACGCCCACGACATGGCTCTGGCCACGGGGTGCTCCAGGGGCGTTGTTAACCTATGGACACTCCAGGTCTGTTTGTTTGTTTGTTTCACATCACCAGGAATGCCAGGGTCAGGTTTCCAAACCGGCACCCGGCCGGGCAGTTTCTGGGGAAAGAAAAGTTTGATATAAAAGACAACAAAACACACAAAAGAAATCGAGCATAATTTGAGTTTTTTTCTTGATGCATTTTTAGTGTTCGTTTCCGCAAACAGCCCGGCCGGGCCAAGGTTTTGAAATTTGACCCTTGCATGAATCACCTTTATACAGAACACACCAGTTTTGTACAGAAGGTACAGACTGTAAGGTTTGATCCACGCCCATGGCATGACTCTGGTCACGGGCTGCTCAAGGGGAGTCGTCAACCTTTGGTCACCTGGCAGGCTTGTTTGTTTCACATCACCTTTAACCTAGCATACCAGTTTCTACAGTAGGTACAAGCTGTGTAAGACCAGACTGTAAGGTTTGATCCACTCACATCGTGAGGAGATGATTTTGCGGTAGGGAAAAAATGGAGTGTATGCAGTGTTCGCGTTTGAAACAATAGTAGTGCTACAGTCACACAATGGAACGGCTTTTTCCGGTGGGTTTAAGTTCGTGATAAAGAGTCCACCGCAAAAAAAAACAGCGCAAACATTTCTGCACTTACAGTATTTGGCACACCTGCAGTTAGTTGTAACCTTCACAGAAATATGAATTGTGAGTTGTTTATTTCCTATAGGATGGAGCTGTGACTCAAACCCTGATGGGCCAGGGCACCACGCAGGGCCTGGTGTGGGCGGGGGAGCAGGCGCTGGTAGCTGCCTTCAACAAGTCCAAGGTAATCCTCTTCTTTTTACATTACCATCCCTGTCCCTGGTGCTGAGCAGTCATCACTCACAGATACAGGCCAACAGTAACTGTTCAGCACCAAGGACAGGGATGGTAATGTTACTGTTGGCCTGTATACCAGTGGACTAGCCCCTTACTGTATTGGCCTGTACGGCCCAAGTGCTTCAGAATGGAGGTTCCTATACACCAAAAGGTACAGGAAGGATTTTTACTTTTATGTCAATGAAGGTTAGACATCCAGGTAATAAGATGTGACTGGTAACAGGTGATGAAAGGTGAACGTTTCGACATTTCACACAGCATTTGCTGTCTTTCGTCAGGGACTAAACAAGTATCTGGAGTTACCAGGTTTTAAAGGCAACCTAAGCAATATTAGGGCGCTGAAAGTCATATATTCAAAATCAATTTTTTTTCTGATTTCTATCCATAGTGAGTTTAGATAACACTATACCATCACATATCGACCATCATGGAGCAAAAATGTGATGTCGTTGTGTGGTGGGAACTCATTGAAAATCTGAGCACTTGGAGGCCAGCCATCATTTCAAATCTTCCGAACATGTCAATTTGTCAATTTCAACCTCACAAAACAGAATTGTTTTCCCCAGAATATTTCAAGTTTTACCCCCTGAAATCGCTTAGGGCACCTTTAAGCTAAGCCTCAGAATTGATATGTTAATGAGGTGAAGATAATTCTAGGAGTTAGGTGCTCAAGTAACCCCTTCCCTTCTCCCCCAGGATGTGTCGCTGATGTACTACAGCCAGGACTGGTTCAGCCACCACACCTCGCTGGCCGCCGCACGCATGGCGCTCCGGTCGCAAGGCATTGTGGGACTGCACCAAGCACCGTGTATGAAGGCACTGCTGAGAAGGTTACCCAGAATCCTTCAGGAACAATACTCATATGAAAAGGTGAGGCTAAGGTGTCACCTGTCAATATTTTTCAAGCCTGAAAATGGATATTGATTCACATGTTCACGAACATGTTTTGAAAATTGAAGATTTGAAGTAGAGTAGAAATTAAGAAATCTGCTTCGCATGAAAGCTCATCTGTGTTGGTAGAGTACATATTGAAAATTTTAAACTTTGATTCAACACTAAGAGTTGAACTCACTACGAATTTTCGGTTGGACCTCCAACCTTCGTCAGATGTTCGATCCACTGTGTTGAACGCGGGGAAGTCGGAGACACGATGACGTCAGAAGTGAATCGAACGCAGCGGGCAGACAGAATCTTCCACCGTCGTGGTTCAGGGAGGGGTGCCCGCTGCGTTCGATTCACTGCTGACGTCATCAAAGTTTAAGATTTTCCAATAAGAAATCTGCTTGTTTGACAGTTGTGTTGTGTTGTGTTGTATTACAGGCCCATGTGATGTGTGGAGATCAGCTGGTGCACAGCACCTTCCTACAGAACTTTGCCGCCATGGCGATAGGGCTCCAGCTGGAGAAGGTGCTCTGTACCACGCCATGTCCCCCCCACCTCCGCAGCAGTGTGGAGGAAGGATGCAGGTATGTTTCATCACAGAAAATTAGAACTTTCACAGTAGACTAGATAACTATTTCGATTTCCATGTATCTCCATGTACCTGTTTGTCTGCAATTAGCCTTTGGGCATGAACTTGCAACAAAGTTATTATTAACGATGTGTGTGACGTTGCAGGAATGTCCCGGAGTGGACGTGGCTGGCCTCCTTCTCATCGGCGCTGAAGTCAGCAGAAACACTCAGCAGAAGGTCCGCCTTCCCATCAACCTTTGTGGTTCCCGACATCGAAACCATCAGCAAGGACGAACCCATGCAGCCAACAGTGAGTTTTTCCTCGTCACTCAGAATCTAGTTTTGATGTCGGTTGAAAATATGGTCCTAGGTTTAACTGAACTGAAGCTCCATTGATGCAACAGACAGAGGTCAGCGACAAACTTCAAAATAGATGTACAAATTAAAGCTCAGAATCCTATGTACTTAGTAAAAGCTAACATAACTAAATCTGTAATATCTTGTCACAGTCAGGTGGGGCGAATCATAGGTATCTCTTCTAATAGCAAAGCTGTCAAGTTGTTACGTTTTTACCTATTTTCGCATTATGAGAGTAAGAAGATCACTCAGTTGACAAGGAAAATTTGGTCTATATCTAAGGGACCACTCAGAGTCTAGTTTTGATGTTGGTTGAAAATGATGGTTTGAAATATTGGTATTGACAAACGCCAAGCGGGTATCTTACTGGACACGTTGGCGACCTCACTGCGACGTACATGTATGTTGGATTTTGTGTTATAATTCTTTGTGTTTCTATCACAGGATAACGTAGCATGGAAACTGAACATGGATGAGGAAATCATGGCCTGGGCTACACAGAAACCCGAGGTAGGTTGTACTTACTTTCTTACTTACTTATCCTCTTCGTCCCTGGAGAGACATTTTCTGTCCGTCAGTGTCTGTGTCTGTCCTGCGCCACAGTCTGAACTGATCGCCAGGAGACCCCCATGAACGCCATGTCATCTGACACCATTTTCCTCTTCATGGTTTTGGACCTTCTTTTCCTTTTCCCATCTGGTATATTGTATAGCTCTGTTTTGTTCTCTGTCATGATACTTTTTACATAGGTGGCCCCTTCATAGTTTTGATCCCTTGACTTTGTCAATGACTTTGTTTCAACTGGTTGTAACTCCTTACAAACTTAAGGTAAAGCAGTCATCCCCAACTGAGGTTAAGCTTGACGCTTTTTCAAGTTGCTAATAATGCATGTGGCTTTGCGGCTCATGTATTTAGTCAAGCACACCCCGGGTCACCCGTACTCTTCTCAACAAGTGTGCTGGGTTCTTTTATGTGCTTACACCTCAAGCTCCCTCATACACAGGGCCGTCGGCTTTATGTCACCATCTCTCTCTCTCTATCCAATTTAACGTCTTTTGTTCCCCATCATCTGGGGGTCAGACGTGCTTGCACATGGATGGGGAAGCCCCAGAACTCCTCATCAAGTGCAAGTCCTTTTTTGTAGCAAGAGTTTTTACGGCTGGATGCCCTTCCTAACGCCAACCCAAACCCTACTGCTGGGCTTAGGACATGGGAAATGTGTGTTAAGTGCCTTTCCCAAGGGCACAACGTCTGGGTGCATGTCCGGACATGTCTGGGTACTCCACTGGGGATTGAACCTGGGTCTTATTGGTTCATAGCCGGATGCTCTGCCACTGTGCTACACAGACGCCACACTGTGTGTGTGTGTGTGTGTGTGTGTGTGTGTGTGTGTGTGTGTGTGTGTGTGTGTGTGTGTGTGTGTGTGTGTGTGTGTGTGTGTGTGTGTGTGTGTGTGTGTGTGTGTGTGTGTGTGTGTTTGGATGAACAGCATAACTCGAGAAGACCTGGATGGATTGTAATTTGATATTTGGTACATGTATGTGGGTAGGTCTTGATGAAATCTAGAAATGATTAGATTTTGGGCCCTCTAGTTGCTTGTTATGGTACTGCAGCGGAACTTCCTGTTTAGATATCTCTTTAATGATGTGATCTGCTCTCAGATAACTGATTGTTTTCCTCTTTCCTGTCTGTCCCATAGGATTGGATGCTGGGTGGACGGTGTGAGGCGTACATGTGGGGAGGGGGGCGGCATGGACAGCTGGCTGAGACCGGGAGGAGTCTGCTCACTCCAACCATCACCCCGTCCTTCTCACAGGCTCAACAGGTAGGCAAGTCTTTATTTGCAAACTCATGTCTTAAAGGCAACCAAAGCAATATTAGGGCCAAAAATTGGAAGAAAAAAATGCTGAAATCTTTATGGTAGTGACATTTTAAAAATTTAGGTGCACAGAAAATATTTTGGGTGCACAACAAACCTAATCGGAACTTGAATCTGAAATTCTGTAGCTAACTTCAAAATTTTAACCAAGAAATTAAATCAAATAAAATAGACATTGTTGACCTGGATGTCTTACCTTCATAAACGTATTTACTATGTTCGCATTCTCCGATTGTGTAGTGCAATGGCACATTAGTCTAGTGATGCTGAAGAAGAGTGATGGATGTCAATCAGAATGTCAAGATCTAATGTCCAAATCTTATTCAGTTATCTGGTAGAGATTGAATTGTTAACCTTCTCCCTGCTGCCTAACTCTGTAACCAATAGAAAATGGGGTGCCAAATGGCTACTTTAGTGTGATAAAGGTCTAAGATATTGTTAACCTGGATGCCTTACCTTCACAAACGTACTTACTATGTACACATTTTTGTTTGTATGGTTCTTGGTGGCAAATGTGCTTGATGTTACAATTGGCACATCGGCAACCAAATATGTAGTGTGTGTTTTTTGGCACACTTTCAGACAGATTAGCCAAAGAGGCTTGGTGGGCGTCACTCCACCGCCAGCTACGGAAGTCGTCTAAAGTGCCTTTCCCAAGGGCGCAACGTTGGGGCGTGGTGAGCATTGAACCCGGGACCCATTGGTTCTGGGTCCAATGCTCTAACCGTTGCGCCACTACGACACCACAAGACATTCAACATTGCCTTCATAAACGTACTTACTATGTTCGCATTCTCCTATTGTGCAGTGCAATGGCACATTATTATAGTGACGCTGAAGAAGAGTGATGGATGTCACTCAGAATGTCAAGATCTAATGTCCACATTTTATCCAGTTATTTGGCAGAGATTGAATTGTTAACCTTCTCCCTGCTGCCTAACTCTAACCAATAGAGAATGGGTTAGCTATACATTTAATTGTTAACCCGGATGCCTTACCTTCAGGGATGTACTTACTATGTTCACATTCTCCTGTTGTGAACACATTAATGCTTTTTAGAAATCTTTTGTATGATTCGGTATAACAAAGTGTGACGATGTGATGTGATGACAAAGCTGTACAATCTAGCTCTTCGGCTATCAACAGCTTTTGCCTGCCTTGTGGGAATAAACCAGTCTACTACTTGTGGGGTCGTGTGGCGTAACGGCAGAGCGTTCGGCTCAGAACCAAGAGGTCCTGAGTTCGAATCCTGTCATGTCACCGATCTTGTGCCCTTGGAAAAGGCACTTTACACGACTTTCCTCACTCCACCCAGGTGTAAATGGGTACCTGATTTCGGTTGGGGTAGGTCGTATTGAGATCACCTGGTGGCGCCAAATGGCAGCCACCCAGACCATTGCGACAGTTCCACATAATGCAATTGTGGATAAGATATGTATATGTATATGTTGCGTATTATGTGAAACTTGTAAAACCCTGCATCAATTCAGCGCTAGAAAGGCTGCCATTGCGGTAATTTCTGACCAATAAAAACCACATAAACGTGCTTACTGTGTTCACATTCTCCTGTTGTGCAGATCATCTGTGGGCAGAACTGCACGTTCGTGATCCAGGCAAACGGCACGGTGCAGGCCTGCGGGGAGGGCAGCTACGGCCGCCTGGGGCAGGGCAACTCTGATGACCTGCATCAGCTCACCATCATCTCAGCACTGCAAGGTTCGTTTGTTTATGGAGATAAAGTTTTGGGTGTGTCTGTTTGTCTGTTTGTCTGCTTGTCTGTCTGTTTGTGTTTTCTGACTACTGTAGTCAGCATAACTCAAGAACCTCTTGATGGATGATGATGATATTTGGTATGTGGGCGGGTGGTGTGAAGCCGAAATTCAAGGTCGATTTTGGACCCCCTGGTATGTGACCTTGGTACTGCAGCAGAAATACCATTTTTGTATCTGTTGACCTGGATGTGCTATGGTCTTGTTTTTGTTTGTTTGTTTGTTTGTTGTTTGTTTCTTTAATACCCACGGTCTTGATGACGACCATTCTGGCATGTTGTGAAAGTCGTGTTAAATGCCTTTCCCAAGGGCACAAGATCGGTGACATGACAGGATTCGAACCCGGGACCACTTGGTTCTGAGGCGAACACGCTGCGATTGCGCCACACGAACCCACGTATTGTTTGTTCTTTCGTTTTTTCATTCATCCGTTTTATCATCCGTCCGTTCCTTTGTTCCTTCATTCATTCCTTCATTCCTTCCTTCATTCATTCATTCATTCATTCATTCAGACCCTTGTAGTGCCTGGTGGCAAATAGGTTGGAAAGTTTCCTTGCTGTTTCAGTAGCAGGGTGTATCTTTACAGGGAAGGATTGCTAAGCACTTTCCTTTAACGTGCTTGAGACACCTCCTTTCTGACCTATTGCTCTTTTGATTCTATCTAATCAGAAAAAATATCAACATCATTGAAATCAAAGAGTCTACTAGAGGCATTTTCATATTTCAAATCCTGCTATCTTTAATGTCTAACGAGTGCGAACACATTCAGAATGATGTAGTGCTAGGGTATATAGATATATACAAGAAAAATGTTCACCATACAGTGTGGACTATGAACAACTGTTTTCAATATGCAGTATCTACTTTTTTGTACATCTCTTCCAGCAGAACACAGTTACTGTGGTGATACATGTATGTGTATGACAGGCTTTCTTATAGAGAGCAAGTACATGTAGACCTCATTTCCATGTTTGTCACCATAATAGAATAAAGTAGGTCAAACTGTACTTGCCTTTGTTGCCCATGGCACTGTACATCTAAGATTTTGTGTCCGCACCTGATTTTTATTTCTGTGAAAATGTTGTAAATCAGACATCACGCAGTTCAGTCCATTTCCATGATTGTTGTTAGAATTTCTGCTCTGCCTCTTGGGGTTATTTTGGGGCTTGGCTTCCTTTGGTAACTATGGTCTTTATAGTCACGGTTTCCCACTGCAGGCTGTTCGTCTGGAGCCGGGAGACTCTGTGTGTTTTGTCCCTCTCCATGTGCAGGACCTTCCTGTAGATTTGGGGCATCTCCTGTTCCAGCTTGGTCTTCCTGTGGTTTGACACGGTTTACCGCTGAAGGCTGTTTGCCTGGAGCCCGGAGACTCGGTGTGTTTTGTCCCTCTCCATGTGCAGGACCTTCCTGTAGATTTGGGGCATCTCCTGTTCCAGCTAATGGTCTTCCTGTGGGTTCACACGGTTTCCCCGTATCATGGTCACAAGTGTCTGATGGACGCCTGTCAGTTTTTGCCTGATTGCATTCCTCAAGTCCGGAGTGCGGATGAGTGTTGCCATTGGGTTGATAAGTGAGTTCAAAGAAAAGCCTGCAAGTAGTAAGGACTTGATAGGGCACATATCCGGGCTACCCTTGCCACACACTACCACGGACAGGAGGGGTAACAACCAGAAGACAAAGCACACCACTACATGAATCATTACAGTCCTGGCCTTGTACACCTTTTGTTCGTATTTTCTCTGTGCCTCCTCTTGTGCAGCATTGTTTGGCTGATCACCCCCCTCCCCGTTTTGTACAGGACCGTTTTCTCCTGGTGCTCCCAGGGGGACCCCTGCCTGCTCAATCCTTCTCTTTTCTCGTTTTCTGATCACTACATACACACTTATATTTGTGAACATCATGACTATGCACAGCAGGAACAATATGGATGTATAAATGATGACAAAGGCCAGCGGGAACCATGCAAGGCAAATGCCCGTGGTCAAGGTCTGCATGTGGACACAGTTCCAGCCCATACTGGGTGAGAAGGCAAGCAAGGAGACAACAATCCATGAAACAGTTATAGCTACAACTGCACGTAGTTTGGCACTGTGAGCATGGATGTGGAAGTATATAGGATACATTACAGCAACATAGCTATTTACAGACCATAGAGATAGAGCTGACGCTGATGTCATCTGAGTAAATAGGATCAAGTTGATATAAGTCAATTTAAAGTCATACATTTCATCGTGTCCGACATGGCCTACTGTGCGATACAGAAGTCCAATGCCTGCAATAACATCTGTGACTGCCAGATTTGCCAGGTAGAAGTAGCTGGCTTTGTGGAGTGCTCTTGTTCCGATGATTCCCAAGAGCACAACAGCATTACTGATGATAATGGGAAGTCCCATCAGCCAAAAGGAAATGTCAGTCCCTGTTCCCAATCTCAGAAGATCCTCATGCATGGAACAGGCTTCGTTGGCTTGTGCGATGGCTGCCGTATTGTTCTCTAGTTGCCACTCGTAGCAGGACACTAAGCTTGCAAACTCAGGAGCAGATGTCTCCTCAGTTGGCATCCATGGGTCGGAGCTGTTGTTGAACATGGTGGAGCTGATTCTGGTCGTCTGCGGTCTGAGACAGGCTCCGATAGACTTGCGTGGGCTGGTAATATCGCAACGCACTGTGCACGTTTTTGAAAGATATGTTAACGTGTGCAGTATTGTATGCCTTGAAATTAACATGTTTTGCCATCACGGATAACTCTGCCAACTTAATTACTCCAGCAGCAGGAAAGACATTGTTACTATCACAGTAGTGTCCTTCAGTGAGCAGTAAAATATATATCTATGGAGAGAATTTCAATTACAGACATGAATTGCTTGAGCAACAGGATGCAGCTATGTGTGCAATTTTGAATGTGTTGAAAATATTTCAATACCTCCAACATGATGTGTTGTTACCACTGACGACACTGCAAACTAAAGGAGGAGAAATATGATATCTATCTATGGAGTGAAAAAATTTCAATGATAAAACTTATTTGCTTGAGCAGCAGGATACATAAAGCAGAGATTTGAGGCCGGAGACTGTCACATACACAGAACTGATGGTTTGACATCCCCTCAAAAGAACTACGTGTATTTCCTGGTGTTAATAAGCCATCAAATCATAATACAATCATTATATTAGCATTTTGAGTGGTTCATATCACGTCCTGGGGGTTTTCCTAATGAAATTGGTAGTTATCGTGTAAGTCCTGGTGTGATTTGGTAGATTCTTAATGATTGTCCCATCTTGTGTGGACAAGAATTTCCCTAGTTGCCATGGCAACATCCGCCGTGCCGACGCAACAGGTAGTATCTAGGCCAATCTCCAAGCAGATGTTGGGAAACCGTCATGACTGGCTCTCGATCCCTCCTGTTTGCGGGTCAAATATTTCTGCTGTAACCAACTGGATTCGGGGTTAAGCAGCCGTTTTGGGGGTCCTTACCCCATTTTACCTGGACCTAAGGAGTGAAAAGTGGGTTAAAAAGAGTGAGTTTTCCCTCCTTTTCACCCCCCAGTGGGGCTGTTTAACCCCAAATCCAGTTGGTAGCATTATTTGTTTGTTCATTCAGCCCCTTGTACATGTAGTGCCCAGTCACCCCAGTGGCACTTGGGTCAACAAGTTTCCTTGCTGTTTCAGTAGCACTACCAACTGGATTTAAGGTTAAACGGATGTTTTGGGGGGTCCTTACCCCATTTTAACTGGACCCAAGGTGTTGCAAGTGGGTAATTTTCCCTCCTTTCACCCCCATTTTGAATGAAGACCCCCGAAATGCCTGTTTAACCCCAAATCCAGTTGGTAGTGTAGCAGGGTATATTTTTACAGGGAGAGCCAGTCCTTCCACTTTAATGTTCTTGAGGCACCTCATTGATGCTGTTTATTGCCAGACTAGACGGCTGCACCAGATCACGATGGGTTTGAATTTGCGTGAGACAGGGGTCGCTCAGTGAGACTTGTGTGGGCTGTTACCATGGTAACGCAGTATGCGCGTTTTTGAAAGATATGTTGACGTGTGCAGTTATTGTATGCCTTGAAAAGATTTCAAAGCATCTGACATGTTGTTTTGCCACCATGGATAACTCTGCCAACTTAATTACTCCAGCAGCAGGAAAGACATTGTTACTATCACAGTAGTGTCCTTCAGTGAGTAGTAAGATATGTATCTATGGAGTGAAAAATTTCAATTATAGACATTAATTGTTTGAGCATCCAGGATGCAGCTATGTGTGCAATTTTGAATGTGTTGAAAATATTTCAATGCCTCCAACATGATGTGTTGTTACCATTTACGACGCTGCAAACTAAAGGAGGAGAAACATGCTATTCATATTCTGTGATAATGTTCATTAACGGAAATCTTTATTGACACGACAAACGTACAGCGACTTTCGTAAGATCTTCAATCATGCAAACAACAAACAATGGTACACAAAATGATTAAGCTAAGTACAAGTATATGAATACTTCAACATGTCGAGTTTAACGTATCACTACAGTAACTAGCATTCTAACAACGATCTAGCTATCTAGCACGGTCATTGACCATATACACCTTTTTCACGCGGCAGACATGATGGAATGAAAATGAGGCCATTGTGGCAAACATTAGACCAACCCTAACTATCCATCACAATTAGCAATTCAACCAATGATTGCATGGTTATTAGAAAATCGACCAATGAGGAAGTCCGTTAAATATCAGCATTTCTATGTTTTATTTAAAAATTTGTATTTCTAGGTTTTGACGGAGGAGGGCAGTACTATAGGATCAGTGAACATGGCTCTAAATTGCTGCATCTTTTCTGTGCATTACACTAGTTATGATATTGATAATTGGATATCATATTTTTAAACCTAGTGTGATTTGGGAGGAAAACTAAATCTGTAGATTATTTTTGTTACTTTGACTCATTGGCCTCATCATTCTATCATGTCCGCGGTGTGAGAAAGGTGTATTTGTATGGAGTAAAAGAAGAAGGAGAAATAGAGGAAAATACAATCTGTTTTCCTTACGTGAGGATAACATAATACTAGAAAAGAGAGCTAAATGTTACAAAAACAGGCGATTACTAATGATACAAAACCTAAAATAAGATATACTGGACATATATAACGTCCAGTGGTTCTGACATTGTTGTTCATGTCTGTCCGTAGGTTTCGTTGTGACCCAGCTTGTGATCTTGTCTTGGTCAAGTCAAGTCAAGCCAAAGCCTTTATTTGCCTGTCCGTAGGTTTTGTTGTGACCCAGCTGGTGACCTCCCGTGATTCTGACATTGTTATCTGTCCGTAGGTTTCGTTGTGACCCAACTGGTGACGTCCTACGGTTCCGACAGGTTTGCACAACTGTGGTCCAACCATTTATTTATTTTGATTTACCACATTTTGTGGAAGGATTGACATAGCAGGTGAACTATCACCTTTTCAAGATGTCATCACAGACCGGACTGTAAGATTTGGACCATCGCACACCTCGGCATGCCCCTACTCTTTTTCGAAAGGTGTGGTGGGTTCTTTAATGTGCGCGGGGTGTGGCTCTCCCCAAACACGGGACCTCCATTTAACGTCCTATCCGAGGGACGTCCCTAACCCTAGATGAGCTAGGTACTCATTTACACCTGAGTGAAGTGAGGAAAGTTGTGTTAAGTGCCTTTCCCAAGGGCACAACGTCGGGGCGCAAGTTCGGACATGTCTCTGGGCACACCCCGGGATTAGATCCCGGGTCCCATTGTTTGACAGCTGCGCGCTCTACACTTGCGCCACACGACGCCACTAAACCATTGAAAGTGATGAAAGTGATGAAAGTCGTCTTGTCTCTGTCTGTCCGTAGGTTTCGTTGTGACCCAGCTGGTGACGTCCTAGGGTTCCGACAGGTTTGCATAACTATATATCGTCCAACCATTGAAAGTGATGAAAGTTGTCTTGTCTGTCCGTAGGTTTTGTTGTGACCCAGCTGGTGACCTCCTGCGGTTCCGACGGCCACTCCATGGCGCTGACGGAGAGTGGGGAGGTGTTCAGCTGGGGGGACGGGGACTACGGGAAGCTCGGGCACGGGAACAGCGACAGACAGCGCCGACCCCGCCAGATCGAGGCGCTACAGGGCGAGGAAATCATACAGGTGACGGCGCAATGCCACACTCACGTCACATTTTACTGAGTGTGCTCTATTGACGAGTGCCAAACCTGCGCTGGCGCAACTTCTTGGCGGACAAAAACTCTGATCTGTTGTTCCGGCTGGACATTAACCTTGCTTTTTTTATAGTTTTTTTATTTCACTTCTCCAAAACTGGAAGGCATGGTGGAACAGGTGTACCCCCGCAGGGGTCACCTTTTCAAGTCAGCCATGCCGAAACATACAAACTGTACACAATATCAATACATAATAATACAATATAAATGACCAATATAAATGAATTGCTTTTAGTAGTAGTAATGTCGAACTGAGATCTAGCTTTTAATTGTATTAGTCAACGATTATTTGGACGTATGAACTGTTAACGTTTGTTGTACATAGTATTCTGATCGTGTCGACTTTACTGTATACGTGATTGTAAGCTGCGGCGCAATTCAGTCTCTATACTGCAATGCCGTTTTTTCTCATGTGTTTTTTATCAATAAACCATTTACTACTACTACTACTACTACTATCAAGTACACTGTCAAACCTGCTGGAGAAGTCTAAGTGAAAAATTGTGAAAAACAGGAAACTGAGAAGGATGGAGAAAACTGGTTGTCAGGTCCTCTGTAGTGCCCATTGAGGGTTAAACAGTTAGACTAAGAGATATACATTGTATAAAATGAGATGATGAATTTTGTCATCTTTACTTTTATGGAGGGGCTGGTCATCATATGTGTTTGAGTAAGAACAGACAGAATAGTACTGTAGGAGGGCCTGCATGCCCCTTTTACGTAGAGCGTAATCGGCCGTTTTAATTTTACGTAGAGCGTTGCCGACCACTCCATAATTTAGCGTAGACCGTAGGGACGCTTTTCTGAATCTAGCGTAGAGCGTAGGGAGGCTTTCTGAATTTAGCGTATTACGTAGCGGGCCCTCCGAATTTAGAGTAGAGCGTTGTCGGGACCACCCCATGCAGGCCCTCTTGTAGTTTGTTAGGCTAGAGTATGTGAAGGTTAATAACATTTGCTTGCAAATATTTTTTCATTTTCGTTTGCTACCCCCCAGATGGCCTGTGGGTTCAAACATTCTGCTGTGGTGTCAGCTGATGGCAAACTGTTCACTTTCGGTAACGGGGACTATGGCAGGCTAGGGTTGGGAAACACGTCCAACAAGAAGATTCCAGAGAGAGTCACGGCACTGGAGGGCCAGATGGTTGGACAGGTAAACATGTGTTTGCTTGTTTATTTGTGTGCATGTTTAAATGTCAAAAATGATGCTGCTGTTTTCTCTGAGCCATGTTATCCATAGAGATTTGGAAATGAAATTGTTCTTAAGTACTGCATTGTACTTTTTCAAAACAAAATCATGCTTATCATGGTACGAATGATTTAAAAAGTACATAATGTACATCTGAAAAGGTAATGAAAGGAAGACTGACCAGTCAGGGTTAATGCCTAGAGTATATTTGAGGGGGGATATAAATTAATTACGTTTAGGACCGCATTCCTCACAGTACAGCAGTGACACCTAGCTGCAGTGTGAAGTAGAACCAGTCTGTGTTGCCCCGAGGAACGTGACAGAGAGTCATCAAAACGTCAACTAGGTTTAAACTCTAGGTTGTGTGCAAAGGACTTTGTTGTCCTGTGATTTGCCAACTTGGTAAAGCCATTCACTGATATTGTTGTTGTAGGTTGGCCGTGGCTTGAACCACACACTTGCTGTGTCAGCAGATGAAAACGTGATGTTGTTGTTATTCATGTTGTTGTTATTATTGTTGTTGTAGGTTGGGTGTGGCTTGAACCACACACTTGCTGTGTCAGCGGACGGTAACACGGTGTGGTCCTTTGGAGACGGAGACTATGGCAAACTGGGACTGGGGAACTCCACAGCCAAGTCAACACCACAGGTCTGTTGGGAAAGTGCATAACAGTTAGTTCAGGCGACTATCTTAAAGCCCTGTCACACATTCAGGGGCCACAAGTCTAAACAAGGTCACATATCAGGGGGCCCTAACCTACACCACTTCTTCCTTGCATCACAAGCTGTCTACCACCAAAAGACCATAGCACGTCCAGGTCAAAAAATACAAAAACAGGATGTTCTGCTGCAGTACCAAGGTCACATACCATGGGGGACAAAATGGACCTTGGCCTTCTTCTTTCCACCAATATCCCACGTCACGTGCCAAATATCATCATAATCCATCTAGAGGTTCTTGAGTTATGCTAACTACAAACATCCGGAAGCACATTACAAACAGACAGACACCCAGGCACACCCAAAACAATATTTCTATTATTTATGGAGATAACAAACCATCCAAGTGCCCCTGTTGGCATCTTGCAACCCCAACTTTTGCAAGGGTTAAGAGGAAGAGAAACTTAAAAAAAGCCCTTTAGGTGAATTAAGTTTCTAAGATCAGTTTTTAAAGTTTGCTTCAACTTCAAACTTACGAATGTAGTATCAGTCGTATTCAGTTTGTTTAATAACCTTTTGTGCAGTCACCTGTTAAAGCGGCATTATGTAACATTTTGTCACCAAAATGCCTGATGTTTTTTCCAGAGAGTGGATCCCCTGTGTGGTATAGGAGTGAAGAAAGTCTGCTGTGGAACTCAGTTCTCTGTGGCACTCACCAAGGATGGCAGGGTCTTTACATTCGGGCAAGGTGAGATATACATTGTACCCCTCTGTGATGGGTCGATTCTATTCCTGCAGAGCGGCTGATTGGTCGATTCTTTATTGCAGAGAGTCTGATTGGTCAATTCTATTATAATTGCAGAGAGTCTGATAGGTCAATTCTATTATTGCAAAGCTTTTAATTGGTAAATTCCATGCAGAGCTTTTGATTGGTCAGTTCTACATGTATATCGCAAAGCTTTTGATTGGTCAATTCTATATTGCAAAGCTTTTGATTGGTCAGTTCTATATTGCAAAGCTTTTGATTGGTCAATTCTATGATTGCAGAACGACTGATTGGCCAAAGCTGCTGATTGGTCAAGGCTATTATTGCAAAGAGTCTGATTGGTCAATTCTATATTGCAGAGCGTCTGATTGGTCAATTCTATTATTGCAAAGAGTCTGATTGGTCAATTCTAAATTTCAGAGCGTCTGATTGGTCAGCCAGAGAGTCGCAGCAGGAACCACAACCGACCGCAGCAGGTTCCCGCGCTGGAGGCGTTCTTCGTGGAGGACGTCGTTGTCGGAGCGGAACACTCGCTGGCCTTGACCTCCACGGGCGAGGTTTGTTTGTTTGTTTGTTTGTTCATTTGCACAATAAACAACATAACATGATAATAGAAATATGTGCAAGAGGATGAGAAAACCTAAAGTGGCTTATTCTATGCCCTCCTCCTTCAAACATTAATCATAACAATAAAAAAGAAATACTGTAAATGCATTTAAGTTTGCGTGGTTTTAATTTCACACTAAGGGGAAAATGGAGTGTTTGTGGTCTTTTTAAGTTCGCGGCAGCGATATAGTCACATATTGCTACAGTATTTGATAAAAATATTCGCAGTGGTTTTATGTTTGCGGTGAAACGATTGCCGCGAAGAACGCAAACATTTCTGCATTTACAGTAAGTAATACATACAGACCATGAAAAAATAATAACATTACAATAACAATGTTAAAATAACTGTTGATATGAGCTAAGATCAGTGGAATAAATGAAGAATGATAAGGGCTATTACAGGCGACTAGCATAGCTAAAAAAAAGTGAAGTAAAATCTATGTTTACATATTTTATTCAAGTTATGTTTATTCAATGTTAATTATTGTGTGGATGGGGTAAAGTGCAATAATCTAGTAACTTTTAGGAAGTGACAAAATGTGCAATATTGTTTTTGTTCTCTACTGTTACTTCGTATGCCTTTGTATGTTTTAATTGTAATGTGTAAATATGAATGTGTAGACCACAAGAAGAAGAGCCTCTTATGAGGCTAATTGTGGATCTAAATAAAACTCAGACTCAAACTTTTGTAAGACATAAAAAGTTTTGAACCTTGATGTTTGTAAATTGAATGCAATTCAGTGGCGACCCCACTGCGAATTTCAATATAGATGAAACAAAGAAGCGAGTAGAATCAGTGCCAAAACCGGGCAGCCAGATCACAGGCACGCATGCCTTATCCACTAGGCTAAAAGGTCTGGACCAGTTAGACTGGTCGGTTGGAGGCGCTTGAACCACAATGTTACAAAGATATCTTATCTTATCTATCCATTTTAATGAAGTGACTTTTTCACCTGTCTGCAGGTGTGGGCGTGGGGAAGCAACGGTGACGGACAGCTCGGGATCGGGGACACCAACGCCAGGAGGGAGCCGTGTCTGGTGTCAGCACTGCAGGACAAGAATGCTAGACAGGTCAGTAAAGGGTCCTCGGACTTCTATTTCTAACTCTTTGCATTGTATTGTCTTCTATAGTACCATATCGTATTGATTATTTATTCAACCGGGGGAAACCTACTTGCGTTTTTCAATATGCTCTGTGTAATGTAACATAATCAGCTGCTGCTGTGTCTGCCATGGTCTCTGGCAAGAATGTTTAACAGGTCAGTTAAGGCCACACCAATTTAATTTCTTGGTTAACGGATCTTTATTTTCAACAACAAAAATAAAAATAGAAATAAAATTTTAAAAAAAGATTCATAAAAACAGAAGACTGGGCCAGCCTTCTGTTTTCATGATTTTTTTTTTCTAAATTTTTTTTTTTTTTGAAAATAAAAATCCGTTAACCAAGAAATTAAATTGCTGTGGCCTAATCAGTGAATAAGTTAGTTTGTTAAAGACCTTCCCACACCAGACGGTGCATAGGGCGGCGCACATCTCTGTTTCAATATCCCTTGGGCCACACAACTTTGTGCAATCACTACTGCAGGATATAGTCCACTGGTAGTGGTGTGTGTTCTGTTTCCATACTCTTTCTTATGCTTTCTTAAGTGCTAACCAGAGAGAGCAGTATATACCACTTATCAAATCTTTGGTATGACCTGGCTTAGGTTTGAACTTGAACCTAATCTGAATGCAAGGCACTCTGCCCCTTTAGCTATTGCACTGGCCCACTGTTGTTTTTGCTTACTCGTTAATAATAACTGTCCCCACCCCAGATTTCTGCGGGCAGGAATCACAGCGGCGGCTGGACAGCCCCTCCCCCTCCCAAGCGCGCCCCCGGGGTGCCGGCACCGCTCCAGCTGGGCCAGCCCTCCTCCATCCCTCCCCAGTTCACCTCCCCCAAGCCTGGCACTGATACAAATGTTGTTTCTCCTCACCCCAGATTTCTGCGGGCAGGAATCACAGCGGCGGCTGGACGGCCCCTCCCCCACCCAAGCGCGCCCCCGGGGTGCCCGCACCGCTGCAGCTGGGCCAGCCCTCCTCCTCCTCCCCCCACTAAGCCACCCCCCCCCCCCCCCCCCAGTTCACCTCCTTCGAGCCTGGCACTGATACAAATGTTGTTTCTCCCCACCCCAGATTTCTGCGGGCAGGAATCACAGCGGCGGCTGGACGGCCCCTCCCCCACCCAAGCGCGCCCCTGGGGTGCCGGCTCCGCTCCAGCTGGGCCAGCCCTCCTCCATCCCCCCCCAGTTCACCTCCTTGAAGGAGTGCAGCATCGACGCCATCAAGGCCAGACTCCGGCTCCTGCACCACTTCTCAGACCTCATCTACTCCTCCTGGAGACTCCTCAACCTCAGCCCCCACCAGGTAAGGACAGGTGTTCAACATGGGTTTCTTTAACCCTTAAGCTGCCAGAGTTTCAGCCCAATAAAAATTGTAAATGTTTGACCCCTGACCTCCCTCACGAAACCTGCAAAACAGCCGGCGGCCCTTCAACTTCCCTAACTTCCGGTTTTGCGTGCTACACTCACACAATGCTGTTTTCTTCCTGGGAATACGCTATCCCGGTTATGGCACATGGCATGTTTCTGTATCCCTGATATATACAGACCTGGCAGTTTAAGTACTAGGACAGTTGTTCTGTACTTAAGAACTGATACATATAGCTTCAGCTGTGGGGAACTAGCCTCCTAATGCTAGGGTCACAATTCCAAACCAGCCAGTTGGCGGGAAAAAAAACAAAAAGTTTAACGTGTATTGAGAAATATACAAATTTATGATATATTTTTCTAAAATGTTTCAAGCCGTTTGTGTGTTTGTTCTCTTTTACATTATTTATGCTTTTCGTTCGTGCAAACAACCTAGCAATAGCAGGCTTACGAGTTCTGATAGTCGATTAGAGAGCTGGCAAAAAAAAGACGAAATGTATTTTTGCCAGAAGGGTGCCTCAGCTGGTAGATGAAAAATAGTGAATTTGTAAAGATAGGCTGCTAAATCACTTTTGATTAAAAACTTGTTCCAATGATGAATGAATCCTCTTTTCCTTCCTCTCCATGATTTCTTCTTAGACGATGCAAGTAATTCCCTCAAGAAGACAGGTTTGCACTCATACGAATTCTTGATAAGTAGGAAGGAATATAACACATCCTAGTTCCTTTGTAGGGTGAAGGGTGATTTGCTCATGTTGGTGTAATTAGCAAGGAATCTGCCAATTTTGTAGTCTAGGTAAAGTAGAAGACGAAGTACATTTTATTGTAGACTGTTCTTTGTATGATAGCGATAGAATAATTCTTTTCAGTTATGTGTCAAGTAAATTTCCCTACTTTAGATACCTGAATAGTAGAGAAAAATTTATATTTCTTACAACCTTTGATAGACCAACTCTAACTAATCACACAGCCTCCTACATTTATACAATTACCAAGACGCGAGAGGAAGTCGAAAATACTAGAGTATGCTAGATGTTAACAGTAATACTCGTGATTATGTATATATGTGACCTGTGCTTAGCCCAGTGGGGCAAACATGTACAATAAAGGTCTTCATTCATTCATTCATTAAAATCCCAAAGTCCTTGTTTATTTCCTTACAACTAAGGACCCGGTAACATACATCGTAGGATCGTCGTACAAACGCAAACTGAGGGCATACTTAGGATAGCTGTGCATGTGTCTTCTTCAAAATTCAGCTGTCCTGTTACTGAAAAGACTGTCTTGAATAAATCCTTGTTGGCTGCTGGTTCTGTGACAGACTGTTTGAAAATTCTACAACAAACTTAATGTGACTTTGAGTTGGATTGGCATCCATCTGGTATCTACAGTGCGGTCCCAAATGTACAGGAGTGTAAAAATATACATAATTGTCAAGTAAAAAACAGTGCAATGTGAGCCAGTCAGAACTGCCCCGAAGAAGGTGACAGATGGTCATCAAAACGTTGGTGGAATGAATCACTTGGTTGTGCACAAAGAGTCTTTTTATTCAGTGACTTACCAACATGATGAAACTATTTACAGGCTTGTAACATTGCCGTGTTGTTCCCCTACAGACTAACCTCGGTGTGTACAGCATCGGTGTGGAGGGCCTGGTGCAGGGTAACCTTCGACCCCTCCTGGCCCCCCGGGTGTACACGCTTCCCATGGTCAGGGCCATCGGCAGGACGATGGTTCAGGGCAAGAACTATGGACCTCAGATCACAGTCAGGAGACTAGCCACAAGGTACATCAAGTCTTTATCTGTATCTGTATAGCCGGTATAACCCTAACCCCAACCCTCCCCATGGTCAGGGCCATCGGCAGGACGATGGTTCAGGGCAAGAACTACGGACCTCAGATCACAGTCAGGAGACTAGCCACAAGGTACATCAAGTCTTTATCTGTATCTGTATAGCCGGTATAACCCTAACCCCAACCCTCCCCATGGTCAGGGCCATCGGCAGGACGATGGTTCAGGGCAAGAACTACGGACCTCAGATCACAGTCAGGAGACTAGCCACAAGGTACATCAAATCTTTGGCCTGACAGCACCTGAAAATTTGTATTTCATTAGAACTACAGTATTGTAGAGTACAACTCATTGCTTTGTTATCCAGTCACCCAAAAAGGACTTTGATGAAACTATTAAGATCTGAACAAACGACTGAATAGAAATGAAAGTGGATTCATTCCTCGGCTAACCGACATCTTTCTTACCGCTGTCAACCTTCAGTTGGACTGGAGTTGCATGGTTCCTTGTCCTCTTGAACATTTTGGTGCGTAGAACCAACCAGGTTCGCTAGGCTTTGCCATCTTTTATGTTATACATGCACATTGCTTTTTGTGGTGCCAAAAATGACTTTGATGTGTGTTTTGTCCCCCAGGAAGCTGAAGCCAGATGAGCTGTAAAGATTTACACTGCAAAGATTTACCCAACTTAAGTTGTGAAAGTTGCTGACTGCAGTGCATGTTTTGTTCTCCAGGGGGCGCAAGTGCAAGCCCATCTTCCACCAGATAGCCCGCCAGTCTGTCACCTTCCAATACTAAATGGATCTTTCTTGCACTGCAGCTAGGTGTCCTTCTGCAGTGTGAGGAATGCGGTAGACTGCAGTAGATATTCTAATCCATACAGCTTTCTTAATCCAATGAGTTCAAATGTCTATCAACTCGGGCCCTATCCTAGTCTATTACACAGCTGTTTTTTACGATATAGTCTGTCACTACTGATTCTTTTGTAAACCAAGACATTAAAAAGAGATGATCCAGTGATTTACCAACCTGATGAAATAAGTGGAACCAGAAGTGTAAGCACATTTCCCACCAGATAGTCCTCCAGGTGGTGAAGCCGAAGCTTGGATGAGCTGCAAAGATTTACAATTCCCGACTGATCTTGTCAAAGTTACTGACTGCAGTGTGTGTTCTGCTCTCCAGGGGGCATAAGTGCAAGCCCATCTTCCACCAGATAGCCCGCCAGGTGGTGAAGCCGAGCTTGGATGAGCTGCAAAGATTTACAATTCCCGACTGAACTTGTGAAAGTTGCTCACTGCAGTTTGTGTTTTGTTCTCCAGGGGCCTGAAGTGCAAGCCCATCTTCCACCAGATAGCCCGCCAGGTGGTGAAGCTGAAGCCAGATGAGCTGTAAAGATTTACACTGCAAAGATTTACAGTTCTCAAATGTAATACATGTAACTTGTGAAAGTTGCTGACTGCAGTGCATGTTCTTTTCTCCAGGGGGTGGAAGTGCAAGCCCATTTTCCACCAGATAGCCCGCCAGGTTGTGAAGCCGAAGCCGGATGAGCTGTAAAGATTCACAATTCCCGACTTAACTTGTGAAAGTTGCTGACTGCAGTGTGTGTTTTGTTCTCCAGGGGGCATAAGTGCAAGCCCATTTTCCACCAGATAGCCCACCTGGTGGTGAAGCTGAAGCCAGATGAGCTGCAAAGATTTACAATTCCTGACTTACATCTAACTTGTGAAAGTTGCTGACTGCAGTGCATGTTCTGTTCTTTAGGGGGCGTAAGTGCAAGCCCATCTTCCACCAGATAGCCCGCCAGGTAGTGAAGCTGAAGCCAGATGAGCTGTAAAGATTTACAATTCCTGACTAACATCTAACTTGTGAAAGTTGCTGACTGCAACATGTGTTTTGCTCTCCAGGGGGCGTAAGAGCAAGCCCATTTTCCACCAGATAGCCCGCCAGGTGGTGAAGCTGAAGCCAGATGAGCTGTAAAGATTTAAAGCTGCAAAGATTTACAGTTCCTGACTTAACATGTGAAAGTTGCTGACTGCAGTGCATGTTTTGCTCTCCAGGGGGCGTAAGTGCAAGCCCATTTTCCACCAGATAGCCCGCCAGGTGGTGAAGTTGAAGCCAGATGAGCTGAGGCTGCCGTCACGTGCCTGGAAGGTCAAGCTGGTGGGGGAGGGGGCAGACGATGCTGGGGGGGTGTTCGACGACACCATCACGGAAATGTGCCAGGTACAAAAAATCAGAAACAGAGCTGTATGTCATTGTATACTCATTGTATACCCAGAAAAGAATTGCCCATTGCCTAATCGTAGTCCAAGGGCCAGGACCCCAAATTTCACATATCAGTACCACTTAGGCAGACAAATTCGAGATTTTAATAAAGTGGAAGTACAAAAGTGTAGTTTTATTTTCTTCTATTCTCTAACTATGAAATAATGACACTCCAAATATGCATGCATTTTGTATCACTACTATACCATAAACCATCGCAAAAATCTACTTTTCTTTGTACTGTGAAATTAAACCCACGAAAGTAAAATGCATTAATCTTACAGTATCACAATGGTCTGGGGTGTCCCTGTGGTGTAGTGGTCTGTACTTCTGTTACTAGCCACATCTGGTTCAAATTACTTGGACCAGAAGGCCTGGGGTCCAAGCCCCGGGTAGGACATCTCTGGACAAGAGGCGCATTGAGTCATACCAAAGACTTTATAAAGATGGTACATACTTCTGAAACAGTATGGAAGTTAAACACACTCCACTGCCAGTGGACTAGCCCCCTGCTGCAGTGATTGCACCTCTGTGTGGCCCAGGGCTATGAAACGGAGATGGGCACCGCCCTATACACCTTATGGTGTGGGAGGATTTTAACTTTTAACTTAATCACAAGGGTCTAACTTACTTGTCATCCTCTTCAGGAGCTGGAGACTGGGGTCATCGACCTCTTCTTACCCACCCCCAACTCCTCCGTCGAAGTCGGCTGCAACCGCGACCGCTTCGTCCTGAACCCCTCGGCGACCTCCCTGGAGCACCTGCACCAGTTCAAGTTCCTGGGCGTCCTGTTCGGCGTGGCCATCCGCACCAAGAAGCCCCTGGACCTGCACCTGGCTCCCATGGTGTGGAAGCAGCTTGCAGGCACGTTCTCGTTACCTTCGCCGAGAAGGTTATGCAGAGGGTAGCGTTTGTTTGTGTGTGTGTGTGTGTGTTTGTAACGTACAGCATAACTCGAGAAGGCTTGGATGGATTGTCTTGATATTTGGTAGGTGGGTAGGTCTTGATGAGACTTGGAAATGATTAGATTTTGGGTCCCCTAGCAGCTTGTTACGGTACTGCAGCCGAACTTCCTGTTTTGATACCTCCTGTTCTGGACATGCCATGGTCTTGATTTTTGAGTGGTAGATAGCTCTTGAAACAGTGAGTAAGTGGTCTAGCTTTGGGCCCCCTAGCGGCTTTTTTGGAACTGCAGGAGCAGGTTTTTTCCATATAAGCTCAGTACCATCACTGCAAAGAATGTTGAACAACGAAAAATTAGTAATACATGTGTCAACTGTATGGCATCTTTGACTTTTCAAGTCAGCGACAGATCATATTTAACACAGTATTGTAACTGTAATCAGGTTAAACTTCTAATGTCCCAATTGCTACTTAGCCACATGTTTAGATGACAACAATGATGGAATCTATTATACGTCTTGCGAAAACTAGAATTGTATTTTTATTTAGATTGTTTGATTTTGAATATAAAAAATCATGTACGACTGAGTGTAAGTAAAACGTACTGTATTTCAGATGCAGGGCTTTCAGATTTTTACACAAATAAACCATTCATTCACTCATTCATTCATTCATTCTCTCATACAGGAATGCCCCTGACTATCGATGATGTAGAAGACGTGGACGCCCTGTTTGTGCAGAGTCTGCGCAGCATCCGGGACATCGACAAGAGCGGGGTCACGTCCGAGACTTTCCACGAGGTACGTTGATGAAGGGTAGACATCCAGGTAAACAATATTTGCAGACATACACAAATAGTAAGAGTCACCTCTTTGCTTTAGGTCACTCGGTAAAACAAACAAACAAATATTAACTGTTTTCACCCAGGTAAGCCAACTGGACTGTTTTGAGGGTCAGAGTTTGCACAGACGTTAAAACAAACAAAGAAACAAACGAACAAATATTTACATATATCTCCCAGGTGATTCCGCTGGACTGTTTCGAGGGCCAGAGCGTGGATGGACGATTTGTACCCATCATTCCCGGCGGTCGCAGCATCCCGCTGACGTTCCACAACCGGAAGGAGTATGTGGAGAGGGCGATACAGTACAGACTGCATGAGATCGACAGACAGGTACACAATCAATCAATTAATTAATCAATCAATAAAACAGGAAGGGGTACACGGAGAGAGTGCTACAGTTCCAACTCCACGAGATGGACAGACAGGTATGTTAATGATACAGTCAAACGGTCTAAGATGACCATCCTGAGTCTCTTTGGTAGATTTAACAAAAATGGCCCTGCGGTTCCAAACTCTTATGCTAGGTGGTCCAAACTTATGTCACTTCTTCCCAAGCACAAGAGCTATCTACCACCCAAAACTCGTGACCATAGCTTTTCCAGAACATGAGATATAAAAAATCCGCCCGCGGTCTAACGTTTAGAAAAAAATAGTTTCTACTACTTGTCTCTAAACGTTAAATCACGGGCGGATTCAGTCACTTCCAAAGTGCCAAAATTGTCAATCTGAAAACGTCTTTTGGAATCTAACACCTTCCACCATCTCACTGGCAAGTTTGTTTGGTCAGATGTAGTCGTTAACGCAAGTTAGAAAGGGATTTGTCAAGTCATGGCTGATACGAATCTGAGTTTCAATGCGATTCACATGGTTTGTTTGGTCAGGGTGACTAGAGGCTACGTCCACTGAGTGACCAACGACTGACCAAACATTTGACAGACCACTCATCACAATGTTTTCTATGTTGACATATTTTCCCAGGTATCGGCTGTGCGTGAGGGCATGGCCTGGATTGTCCCCATCACCCTCCTGTCTCTGCAGAGGGCGCAGCACAACATAATCCCCATTATATAGTTCTTAGTTCACGCTGTGACATATATATTTTCCCAGGTATCGGCTGTGCGTGAGGGCATGGCCCGGATTGTCCCCGTCACCCATCCTGTCCTGTCCCTGCAGACTGCACGGCACAACATGATCCCCATTGTATGGTCCCTACAAAATGTAGCTCATGTATTGATATGGTGACATATTTTCCCAGGTATCGGCTGTGCGTGAGGGCATGGCCTGGATTGTCCCTGTCACCCTCCTATCCCTGCAGACTGCGCGGCACCTGGAGTCCATGGTCTGCGGCATGCCTGATATCTCTGTAGACATTCTCAAGAAAGTCGTCAGGTGAGATACCTTAAATCATCCACCCATAGACAAATAGACCAACTGTTAAGTGATATATCCTACTTTCTAGTTTAGTTTTCCAGTGCAATGCAGCATAGATCTATGTTTTTTCATCCATACAGGTACCGAGAGATTGCACACATACCTGTCCACAAACACTGCGTGAAAGCTCAGATTTCCGGTTCTTTCCGAGTCTGCGCACGTCCGTTAAAACCTAGGCGGGCAGGAAGTGTGAAGAGTTTTCCGGGTCCGGCGTGTGCCTACCGGGAAAATTCTGCGTTTTCATGCACAGTTAGCTGTGCGTTGATTCCCAGGGCGTTGCACACTCGCGTGTGACCCTGCCGGGTAGATAACAATAAGCTTTAGCTCACGCATTATAAGCCACGGTGTGTGAACTACACGGAACTGTGATAGGCAAATGATCTTTATTTGCTGTGACTTTGTGTTCGTCACTTAACAAAAATCATTAATAAATTTAGGACTGTAAAGGACTAAACAAATTTCTGTTGGGTAGTAGTAGAATCGAAAATAATATTACCGAATGCGAATGATACTATGACGGTTTAGATCGCTGGGATCCAGACTGTTATCGCGCCCTTTCAGTCGGCGGCCCAGAGCTCTAAGCCCGCCGATAGAAATTGTATTACCGCACCGGGGGAGTTCTAAAAAATCCCGAGAGTTGACCGGTCCTTGCGGGTAAAAGGCACGGTCCACTCCCCGGGCTACAAATCTCCGTAGTGTTAATTTAGATCCGGCGGGCTGACAGTCTAGGACCGCCGAAGAGACTCGCTAGCAGCCCGGTCCCTAGTCGGGTTTCTCCAGGGTAAGAGAGTTAGGGGCGCACCAGACAAGCTGTTTTGTACGTACGTGTAGGCCATGGCAATAGTATGGGTTTCAGATAGCCTGGATACCAGACCTTTCGCGCGATGCGATGATAAGCCCTTCTGGGCGGGGAAGACCTAGTAGTAGGGATAGAGTTGGCACCTGGGAGCGCTTGGCAGCCGAACCCTGATTTCTATCGCGCTGGCGATAATTAGTGGGCCGTGTGCTATCTGTGGCGGCGGCGCGAGTTGCTTCCCCGGCCGAAGGATTAGCGCCAGGAGCGCGGTGGTCTGGCACCCTGGCTAGCTATAGGTTTCAGAGTACTCTAAAAGTTGCATGGATAACCAAGGATATTCTTGTGATAACATATATGGTGTACCAAGGAGGTTTGCCTGGTATCTTGTCTTTACTCGTCGGCTTAGGTGTGTTTTACTGTACCCAGTGTGCTATATTGAACCGTTCTGATAGCTCGTCTTCTTAGCTTTAGTTTCGCCGCCATCGTAGTGGGAGCAAACTATAGCGAGCGGGCCAATCTGTCTGGGTGGCGGGTACCACTCCCAACGCCGCAGAGACGCCGGGAAGGTCCCGATGATATGGTTTCCAATCGGCGTATGGGAAATGATCATTTGACATGATTTGAATTATTGTATTTAAAAAGTAAACACGAGTCGTCTGTAAGATACAAGCTGTGCATAATGTTGTAAGATGTGTATTGGAATGTCTTTGTGGCGTCCATATTGATTTTCTGTTTTTGTACATTTTTCCTGTAAAAAGAAGGAGTTGAAAATACACAGAATACTAGTACTTGTGTTACGTGGTTTTGTTCCTATAGTCCTGTCTAGAGTAGTGTACTTGTGCATGCATGGTAAAAAGAAGGAGACGTGAAACAAAGGAAACATGAAAATGGCGTCGCGTCACCATATGCTACACCCGAGAATTAATTTATTTAAACCCCGTTCACACTCAAAAAAATGGATCGGAATGAATATTCATACGGATAGAACTACTCCGATCGCCAATGACGATGTAACTTATATCTATTTTTATGTATTCATTTATGTAACCTATGTAATGGCCTCATGTGATAAAACTTGTGAGTGTGGCTTGCAATTATTCTCCAAGCTTGCAATTCATGCTGAATATATAAGGCATTTGGCGTTATTTGAAATACTCAAGAGCAAGTCTAAGACTGTATTAGTGCTACACATTATCAATGACATTATACACAAAGATGACCGGTTGTTTTGGTGCATAGACATGGTCATAGTGAACTAAGTTTTCAAATGTACCGGGAAGGGGGCAAATCAATTGCAATGGTCTATGTTGCAATGGTCTGTGTTGAAATGAAACGAACTTATTTGAGTCGAACAAGTAATTTCTACGTACTATTAACCTGTAAACACAGAAGTTTATTGTTGTACAAGCGTGCATCTCAAATAAACCACTGAATAATTACACAACAAAGACTTGACCAGCGGGCACGTGGTATTTCACAACTCATTGTGTCTTTATTTGTGCAGGGCTCTGTAAAACATGACTGTCAGCCAATTGCAATTTACATAGTATATGGTTTGAAAAGAACAGCCAATCAACGCCCGTGTCGCTATTTTCGAATCTCTTAGTTGGCACACGTATCCCAAATGAGGACTACTAGTAACTGACTTAGTGTGTGGGCTAGCCTGGAAACCATCGGGCGTTCCGCGTTATCTCTACGGCGCAGGGAGTGTTACCTGCCCGCCATGTGAGAATACCGCGCATGGGGTAATTGTACGGACTTGGATCAATTACCTCGGTCTACGGAGAGGCATAACTGACAGAAACGGATCGGTGCATAGCAGACTCAACCGTTCGGGAGAGACTGGTAAACAGGCTATGTGTGGATATATGCTCTCCACTCCCTGTCCTCTTTGCCAGGTATAGGCAGCCACGGCGCTGGGAACACTGAGAAGCTTTGGTCGTGTTCCTACATCAACATTGGTAAATCTCGCGACCTGGATCGTCAGCGAGGCAACAGTCTACTAGTTCAAGGATTTTCAAGGACCCAATTAGAACTTGTTGCAAGACTAACTGTGGACGACACTCTTTCACCTGATGCGAGACCAAGCGGGCTAATCTGACTGGGAGTATCTGCGCTTTTATCTGAAGCATATGGAAGGAAAGGTGCAGGAATGACAGCATCACGGAGACCCGCACTGAGAACTGAATTTCACTTGACCTGAGCGACTGTGGCCGGCGGAGTCGTCAAGATCAAAAAAGGAACACACTCTTTGGAACTTTTATAGCCGATTCTTAACCGCGAAGTGCAAATAGTGGCATTCGTGGATAACGGAGAAACAACAATGAAAGTTTAATCACCATTTTGAACCAATAAAAGCATGTTTTACAGGGTTTTGGGCCGGGAAAGTGGAAAGCGCATAAGGGATTTTTTTTGGGGGGGCCTGGTCAAACCTTGGATGGTAATTAAATGCTAATTAGGTGATAATTGTCGCTAAATTATGCAGCTACCGGCGGCAATCATGTTCACTGGACAGGACGTGTGTATAAATTTCCCTATAGCTGCACGGGTAATTAAATGATAATTAGGTGATAATTGTCGCTAAATTATGCAGATACCGGCAGCAAAAGCGTTCACTGGGCAGGACATGTGTATGAGTTTCCCTATAGCTGCACGAGAATTAACAGGGCGCGGACACTTCCTGCGCAGCCTAAGTGGTGCATTCGCGGTATTTCCCAGGACTGCGCGGGTCCCGTGCAGAATAGCTGAGCAGGTCGACACGACCTGGAGAGTCACGGAAAACTCGAATTTGCAGGCACGTGGAACACGGTTTCCACCCCGCAAATTCGTTATTTCATACAGTGAAAGGAGCAGACCTCCTCTTCAGAATTTACATTCAATTTTGGTGCATATTTCATCCAAAACAGACAGTGGATGTGTGGACTCCCGCGCTGTTGAAACTCTGTCCTTGTAAAAGTTTCTACGACTTCCCTAATTGGATAGATTTTAAAAAAAGATCTGTATTTTTTGCCTCCTTTATACAGGTATAGAGAGATTGACGACAACCACCACCTTGTCCAGTGGTTCTGGCAGACCCTGGAGCAGTTCAGCAATGATGAACGCATCCTCTTCATGCGCTTTGTGTCTGGTCGATCCCGCCTGCCTGCCAACATTGCCGACATCTCACAGCGCTTCCAGATCATGAAAGTGGACAGGGTAAGGAACTTGCTCCTCAAAATTAAGTTGATTGAGAGTTGTAGTTGATTTAAAGTTGTAGTTGATTGAGAGTTGTAGTTGATGGACAGTTGTAGTTGATTGAGAGTTGTTGTTGATTGATAGTTGTAGTTACTTGACAGTTGTAGATGATTGACAGTTGTAGATGATGGACAGTTGTAGATGATGGACAGTTGTAGATGATGGACAGTTGTTGCTGAGTGAATGACAGCTGTAGTTGATTGACAGTTGTACTTAATTGACAGTTGTGCTTGATTGACAGCTGTACTTGATTGACAGTTGTATCTAATTGACAGTTGTACTTGATTGACGGCTCCTTTATGATTGACACCTGTTGTTCCTGCAGACGGGTGACGGCTTACCCACGGCCCAGACCTGCTTCTTCCAGCTCCGCTTGCCTCCGTACTCGAGCCAGGAGGTCATGGCGGAACGTCTCCGCTACGCCATCAACAACTGCCGATCCATCGACATGGACAACTACATGCTGTCCAGGAACGCTGACGTCGGGGCCGGGTCAGACGACGAGTACTGACACCTGTCAATCAATCACTCCTGAAGAACTGACCTGACAATCTCCAAGCAGATGTAGAAAGACAAAATCATAATGTGTCTCAAGCTCCCAGGTCTGCAGAGCAGTGAACCTTTCTACGATTGCCTGATGATGAGTTAGTCAAAATTTACGTTATGCCGCTGATGTAGAAAGGCCTGCTGCTCTGTACGTAGAACCGGTAGCTTGAGAATCCTTAAGTTTTGGAGATTACTGTGTTGACTCTATTTGTTAGGTTAGACCGTGTTTCCACTAGACAACGATCTCTTTTTTAGCCCTTTGATTTTATAATTGGAATATAATGTACAATGCAGAGGAACGATTTAAAAGACAAGAAAGCAGACAAAATGTTAAAAATATTGTTCGTTGCAGCCCCTAGTGGAAAGGGGGTGCAAGCAACTTAGACTCCGAGCTGAAAATGAAATGGAAGCATATTAAGCACTATTTGAAGTCCACACCAAGAAGACATAGGAAGAAGCTTAATATTTGGTGTATATGGACCTCAAAGTGTAACCATTGTACATTTCAGACTATAATCTCAAACAAGTGTATCAGCTGCTACTTTCTTGTGTCTTCATTTATGATTGTAGTATTTTCTTTATAATGATAGATGAAACAGGATTTGAATCTTTCTTTTTTTAAAGATATTTCCTCTGAGAAGTGTAAAATGATTTCATGATGATTCAAGTGTGAATTGCTTAATCTCATTGGGAGGAATTATTGTCAGATATTTGTGTATGTTTCTGTGTTGCATTTATTTATACTGAGGGCAAAGGTGTATAACTTATAAGATAATAGTAAGTAAGTTTGGGTGTATAGGAGCAGGGAATGTCAAGTCTAGGGGAAATATAATTGGTGTTTAGTTCATTTGTGGGAACCGGGTGATATGATAGGCATTGAGATGTTGAAATGTATGATATGGTTAAAGTGTTAACTTTTCCATTGCTGAAGTCTTTTAATTTTATCAACTGTTTCAGTGACTTGTAACAAGCGTTGTACAGTCCTTACAATTTAAGATAGGCAAGGGTTGGACTACTTTTTTTCAGTTTTGGTGCAATATGCTTTTATTAACAAGGAAGCATACATGTACATAAACTCACTTAATTGGTTACTGAATTGATTTGATACAATGTGGCCAACAGGTTTTAATGCAACTGTACAACAAGGTCCTAAGTATCAATTTAAGTTGCTGACTACCTCAGTGTCCTTAGAATGCCCAAGAAGTAAAATGTCCACCAGTTTTATAATTTTCAAACTGAAAAGTCTTTTCAAATCTGCCGTTATTCAAATGGCCTGTAACAACGTAGTCACTTAATATATATGACTTGGTCAATATTGACCATGGTAAAGTCCTAATTCACATCAACCCTACAGCATCGGCTGTGGCTATAGTCACTAAATGCTACTCTAGCTAGTAATTACACAGCCCTAGCGGTGGCCAATCTGAGAGCGTATTTTGCTTGCATATTACTGTATGAGGGCTACTATATTATATAATGTACAAGCAAAATGCGCTCTCCAAGATTCACTAAGGGTACATGTAGCACAGCCCCTATATTGACAATCAGTGAAAAAAACTAGTAACGTATTATTATTATTATGTAAGTTCTGTTAAAAGTGCCACTAACCCACCCCTGAAGGTTTTAATTGTGTTTTTTTGCCTATCACAAAATCGTGAATAAAGCTGGTGCTATTTTTGCTCAACTGCACTGGTATTCGTTCTTATTGTGCCTACTATACAGTAAAGACTTTGGAGTGACAAGTACATGTATACACAGATGCATGCAGCTTTGGATTATCATCAATGCCAACAGTAAGATGTGTAGTAACATTTAAGTTTGTAGTTTTGGTTGACTTGACATTATGTAGCTGTAGGGAGTTATTTCATGTAGTTTGTTTACTATTTTCAGGCCTAAAATGTATATTTTGGACTCCTGTGCCTTATTAAACAATTTTCAGACTGAGTAACCCGAAATGCTATTTAAGATTTTACCTTGAGTTCCACCTTATGCTTTGAGATTAATCTAAACCATCCTCCCAGCAGACCCGATATGTTCGTTTCCTCCCATTGCGGCCCTGCCCTTCCGAGCCCCTGAAGGTATTGGTTCGGAGTTTTTTTTTACAATTCGGGTCCGACCTGTCGTTCCCAGAAAGGCAATAACACTTTACCAAACATCCTTTTTCGGGCAATTCAATGTTTCCGATGGATAGGGGTGCCTTACCACGGAACGACAGACGAATTTGATATTTTCTGTGGAAACGTCATTTTTGGTGAAAACCGTCAATTGTCATCCCCAAAACTAATATTTTTAGGCCATTCTTCCAAGGCCGCTGGAAGGAAAATAAGAGTTTCCTAGGATAATGTGGTTTGAAAAATATTCCCAATGCCAAACCAATCCCACGCGACCCAGAGGAGTGGTGGAGAGAGAGAGGAGTGCGGGAAAAGCCCCACCAGGGCACGAGGCAATGCTTCCAAAGAACTTTACTACGGGGTGGTGGGTGGGTCTTAACAGATGTATCACCTGCCATTTTCTCTCCATACCCCTCTCTACCCAATCTCTACCATCCTCATGACCCCACCTCTTACTCCTACTTGCCAGCCACCCCCCAGTACAAACTTCCTTTTTCCCTGTATATGCCTTATCTCATTTACATACCCTGCTGGTTTACATACCTCTCCCGATTTGCTAACTCGAAAATGAGTTTAGTTCATACCCACAGGTACACTATTATTGTGAATAGTTACCCTCAGGCTCTCTCAGTGATGGTGACCTTAAGACATTTACATACACAGCACAGACAATTGTCAGTCTACATCCGGGAACTTTGAAGTGGTAGTTAATGTACTATGTTACATACCTTGTTGAGGATTCTATATATTAGCAATCCATGGCCCTAGGTGTCAAATCCTGTGATCTAAACTACGCACAAAAAGTTTGGAAACTTAACTTTGGTCGATCATATCTCCGTTGTTTCTTGATCAATTTCAATGATTTATATATCATTACAAAGCTTGTGTGATTTTCTTTCCCATGACACCAAACTTGATATGGTTGTAAATTAATGCAACGAGCATCAGACCTGCTTATGCGAGCAGGTCACATAAAAAAAGTGCCCAGATTACCCTACTTATGTCAAACGCTCAATTCAGTATTTTTTTCTTCTGCTGGTAGCACGTGGCCTTTGTACGAGGGTAATATGAAACTTGAATCAACAAAACACATTAATATGAAAGCCAAGGATAGTCTTCATCCAAAAAAATGCGTAAATGGGCCTCAGTTATGATGAAGGTGGCTTGATACTGGGGACACATTTAGCCATGCACTGTCACCGCAGCCCGGCACATCCTCCTCATGCTCATGCTTGTCACCAGTTTTGTAACACGGCCCCTGGCTATTCTTCCACAAGGAGTCGTCGCAGGTCGACCAGTGTTGTTTTGTTGGTCATTCTTGCATGCACAGCTCGCCCAAGCTGATCAGTGATCACAGAGTCTGAGACTGTGTTCAATTGTGTTGAGATCTGGGCTGCTGGAGAGCCATTCCATCCTCTGTATTCCTGCATCCTGGAGGTGGTCTGAAATGGCTCTCATTCTGTATGGACGCGCACCATCATCTTGCAGATCTTGCATATTGCAGAGGTAAGGATCTTGGAAATGTGACTGGATTGAGAAAGGTGTCTCTATGTCTTGACACATCGAGGTTGCTTAGGATGATTAGCCTGTTTTTTTCCTCTGGCAGTTAACGTTGTACTGCCCCACAACATTACACTGACTCCAACAAAACAATTAGTCAGTCTATCTGTGCAACAGTAAGCGTAGTGTTCTCCTCGTTGCCCACACTTTCATTTACCCATCCAACAGTCTAAATAAATCTACTCTTATCTGTAGCTGTGAACACAACATTCCTCCACACACTGTTCCATTCACGATGTGGACAACACCACCACAAATGGTTTGGCGCTGCGCTGAGTGTTTGACACTAGCATGGAAATTTGGGCATTTTTTTTCAACAACCCACTCGCGTAAGCAGGCCTGGTGCTCGCTCCATGAGATTGCAATTATAATGAGTTGGGCATCATAGGAAAGGAAATTAGACAGGCTTTCCAACGATAACGTTGGGTAACATAAATTCGGGATTTTTCCGATAATGGTTGACTGAAATCAATCTAGCAGAACAATAAACCATCCTTTTTTTCTATAATTCTGTCAGTATCATGTACTATCTTTGCACTAATCATATATATGGTAGATTTTGTCTCTAGTCGTGCTGACGCCATAATATTTCAACTTGAAACTACCGTCCGCCGCATGCACAACGACGGTGCTGTCGGACAGGGGGGCACATTAATTCGGGAGAGAAGATTCGTCTTGAATATCTTACCGCTAATCACATTTTATACAGCAGCTATTCGTTCCATCCTTGGCTTGAGGAGAGTGCTATGGATATAGACGTGTCCAAGTAAAAAAAATACACGAAAAAACGGCCGTACCGCACACATCAGGCCAGTTCGGGAACAACCCGTGTGTTGAGTCGGTAGAACTTCACTCAAAGTCGGCCCATCGTCATCATCGGGCAACGTGTAACGTTACATTATTCATGGAAAGTTAGCTGGATGCCGTAGCAATGGTAATACTACTATGTCCATGTGTTCCTTGTTGTGTTAGGAGCAAACTTTGAGGAAAATATCTTCCTCAGTCCACTATCACACGCAGCATTTAGACAAAAAAGTGTTCCTCACAAACCTTTGTCGTCTGCTTGACAACAGGATTCTGGTTAACAATATGGCGGCGGGAAAATACACGTGCCGTAGGTTGTAGCAACAGAGAGGAGTTTTGATGATTGACCACACTTAGAATCCAGTTGCAGGTTAGCAAAAGGGATTGTAATAAGTTGTCTTGTAAATAATTGTGTTTAGCAGGAAGCGGATGTGACATTTTTCTTATAAACCAGCCGACAACCATGTTGTGTAATTCTCCCATGAAGCCCTCAGACTGTTCCAATAAGGGACGGAGAGTTTTTGACCTCGTCGCCTTATAATGCATGCTTATCGAAGCTTTTCAGACAGTGTTCTGAATACGTTAGTCTGTCAGGTTTGCATTTCTAGCGGTATTACTTATGTTGCATCTAGCACATATCCCTAAATACCCCGTTTTCGAAAAATCGCGAATTTAAGTACCCCGCGAATTTATGTTACCCAACGTTATATAATGCATTGAAATTGATCAAGAAACAACGGAAATATGATCAACCAAAGTAAAGTTTCAAAACTTTTTGTGCGTAGTATATATCTCCACGGAGAATACAGATACTATTGTCCAGGTGTTGTTGTCACGTGGTTTGTTACCTTTAGGCTCTTTTCAGGATAGTGACCTAGAGACCGTTTACATACAGAACACAGGCTAAACCGCTTTGTCATTCTACATCCGGGACTTTGTAGCGCTGAGCGGGAGTGTCTGTACCACCAAGGACATTATTTTGTGTCCTTGGTACCATGACTTGCATTCTTTGTACATTCGCTTATTTTCTAATTTGTTGGGGATTTCATATAGCAAGCCATGGTCCTAGAGGTGTCAAAGCCTGTGATCTAACGTTATATCTCTACGGAGAATACAGATATCACTGTTCAGGTGAATTGCACCAGGTAATGTCACTCGGGACGTTGTATAAATAGCTGTCCCTGGGTTGGCCAAAGGGGTATAATTATAGGGGAATGACCTCCATGGTGAGATAGAGTGTAGGGTGTGGTGACATTTTTCCAGCCGGCCTCTACTCGGAGCCACCATGTCTTGCCACCGCCTGTCTAGTCGCGCACTGCGGGAATTCGTCAACACCTTTATTTTCGCACCAAGAAGGACCTGACAGTGGGACCCTCAACTGCCAAGGTTGCTTATCTCTTTAGAAGCATCTTCTGTAGTTTCATGCTTTATGGCATGATGCTAACTTCTGCTGATTCTGTACACGATTACGGTGATTGTTTAGCGGGATCGCCAAGTAATTTATAGTGATTTCTTGTTCCCAGGGTCATATCTACTTTATACTATATTCTGCATCCAAAATTATTTCTGTGCACCTAAATTCTTAGGTTAGGTGCACCCGTGCACTGGTACTTATTCCTAAAAATGAATTTCGAGCCCTGCATACTCTCGACCTTAATATTGCTGAATTGATGTATATTCTTTTGAGTGATGCCGCTACTGGCTTTGTAGGCCTCTTCTACACCATATCCTTTACATGAAGTTTGAATTCTTTCATTACACTTTGGAGTCCATTAACTAATACCCAAAAGGAACCTTCTAACGTTATTTCCCTTCAGATATTCTACACTGCCAGGAACTACCTAGCCGGAAAGATCCCTGGTGAGCTGGTGTTTTCTGTGGACAAGTGGCCAGACTACTCCGCCGTCATGTGCGCTGCAGGGGAGGGGACGTATCAGGTAGATAAATAAAAGTTTTCAGTCCTTCAAACAATCGTCTCAAAATAGGTGATAGTGGACAAATGAACGGACGTATACAATACATTACTATAAAAGGAGTCACGCTTGAAAGTGGAATTTGTACACGGACAATAAATTTCATCTTTACATAATTTTACATACCTTTGTATGTTCTGAGGGTTCAGGATTTGATATTCTGCCCCAAAGATTTATGAGGGTTTCCATGGGGGGGGGGGTGTCCGACAATGCTTTACGCTGAATTCAGAAGAACCCCCTACGTATTACTCTAAAATCAAGGAAGGCAATTTTTCAAAATTCGGTCGCCTCGCTACAAATTACGGCTATAAGACGTCTTTCCCTACGAATTACGGGCATGGAAGCTACGCCCAAAATAGGCTGCCTAGGCCTTACGGAAAATGCATGCACATGGTGATGTATTCTAAGGCCTAGTTGGTTCCTATAATCATCGAATAAACCACCGAAGCTACCAGTCAATAATTGCCATAAACCATGGCTGTTAGCTGATCAATCAATCCATCTCTGCTACATGTAACGTTATATGATGATGTTTGTTCAACAAACCCCAGTTTATGCAGGATATCGAGTCGTACACGTTCTACTGGGAGAGTGAGGACGGTCTTCTTAAACTCCTCCGTGACGTCGAGACGGTAGACTGGGGCAAGAACTTCACCATTGCAGGTAAAAAAACTTAAACAAAAAACAACAAACAAGCACAGGAAGAATTTTGTCTACATACCAAACGGTCAACATAATCCATCTCTGGGTTTGAACACTGTCTTAAGAATGAAAGAACGTGGGAAAATCGTACTCAAAATTTGATTTTAGCCTTAGTTAGTTTAAATAATTGCCGACCATGAATTGACGAACTAAACTTGCTGCAACATAATTTACAGCATTTGCTGGAAAAGGACTACCAATACTGAACCAAGTGTGCCAGGAGATGGGGAAACCGGTGCCACAGGAGGATGATATGGTTCCGGTTCACACCGCCTTCCATCCCAACGTTTTGCCTGCAACGGACAGGTAAAGAGAAATAATTGGACTTGGAATTCCAAGATTGTAGACACTCCAAAGCAAAACATATTCGTCTTAAAGATAATGGGATGTGGAATAAAGGATTTGGCATGGGACACAGTTCCACCTAGACATCCAGTCTTTCAAGCTGAAGGAAATGTTGCTTCAAATGGAAGACTTAAGGGAATCTTGTGGGGAATTTTATTTTTCCTTTGTAGACTACTTTCTCTACTGATCAGAAATATCTGTTTACAAAGCCGTTAAACGGAAGACTCCAATTTTTCAGATTGCCGGATGACATGACATTGGGACAGCTTGCGCGGGGGCACGCAGATCTGGTGAACAGTACCTGGGCGTATGGAGGATCGCCCAAAGCGCTGGAGTTCATCCAGTACATACTGTCAACATTCCCCTCCAAATGTGTGTACAGCAAGCAGGGAGAACCATTGGCTTTCACCATCCTCCAGCCATGGGGGGAACGGGGGATGACTAGGGCACGACTGCCTGGTGGGTACGGCACTTTTGTCGTGAGGAGTATGATCAACGAGACTCTTAAGGCGGGGGACCTTCCGTGCGGCTACGTAGGGCAAAGCAATGAAAAGGCAAAGAAAATGCATGAAGAGTTGAACTCAAAATGGGACCCTTCCGGAAGTTGCTTTCAAGTGAGTCTGTAAAAGACAAGCAGCTCTATGTCTGCTGGCACACAAGTTGCGCGAGGCTGTGTAGAAAGAGAGGGGAATGTACGTATTTGTACCCTGCCTTATAGTATGGGGGATAGGATGTCGATACACTGTGACATTGTTATGTTGAGCCCATAGGTATGGGCTCAACATATTGTTTTTGTTCACGTTCTTCTTCTCCTCCTCCTGCCAAATCTTCAAATCGATTCAACTCCGCCATTTTTGGACCAAACGACATGAAATTTGGCATAGGGGTAAAGATGGCTAATACCCCCAGGTGTTTTTTGAATTTTTTTGAAACAGGCCTTGAATACATTTTTATGAAGTTTTTTTGGGGCATTTTAAAGGAAAAATTACATTTTGGGCTCCTGTGCCCTGGTACTACAAGCAAATGACCTGGAATTCGGTACAAAGGTGCCTTGAACATGCCCGTACAGGACTTAAATCACATTTCTGGTGTACATCACTTCAAAATGCTTCATTTTGGGGACTTTTGGGCCTATTTTCAGACCAAAAACAGGCCAAAAGTGCTATCCCCGTTCCACGTTCTATCTGAGGTTCCGCGCGTTCCATTTGCTGTTGGCCAAAGAATCCACGTTCTATCTAAGGTTCCGCCAAAGAACGCATGTTCCATTCGGGTTACCTGAGGTCATGTTGCAGGAACACATGCGCAATGAACAACACATTCAAACAAATGTAGCTTTAATAGATCATTATAAAACGTCAATGGGGAGGAGTATGGGCGAAACATGCTGTATTTGCTCAGGAGCAAATGATGGCCTTTCTAGTTCCATGTTGTCTTCATGTCATCATATTGTTAAGTTTATTTTGTTCTTTATCTGGCACTTTTCAATATAAGTTATTAACTTAAGTGCAATCCAAAAGCAACTAAAAACACTGGAACATGAGTGCAGAGGGATATCTGATAATAGTGGGATGCTGTGAAAGACCATCAACTGCAGTTGGTTAAGAGGGCTAGCAACGGGCTAGTTTAGAAGCCTGTACATGTACAACTGCATACTTCTTCCAAAACTTGGTTATTGTGATGTCGTGTAATTGTTGGAAAGTTTTGTCCGATAAGTTACAAAAGTACCAAAATCGTGTAGTAAGATTGATACTTGGACTGTCATTTAGATCTCTCCGCTCTTGGTTGGAAAGACCTAGCTTCGCGTCGTAGCATGCACCTGTTGCAAACTGTGCACAAGTCATTGTATAATCAGCTACCAGAGTACCTAAGCTCCTTAAGCAGAGCGTCCGAGTCTCCCACTTATACAACCGGACATAGTTCGAATCACTCTTTGCGACTGCCGAAAGTTATACTGGAATCTGGGAAATGTACATTTGCGTACAGAGGTGCAGAGAACTGGAATACACTGCCGGTAGATGTTAAAACCATTTCATCCATGCAAACATTCAAAACACTGTGCAAAAGAATTGTGTGACCCCTGACCTCCAATCCTTAGGACTTGGCACGAAATGAACTATGAGTATGGATACGATTTTGTAGTATGACGCACAAATGTTATGTAAATATCAGTGTATTGTTTGTATATGTGTATCTAGAGCCCCCCTGAAAATCAGTGCCAAGCCACTGAGGGAGCTACCCTAGTAAAAAAAATACAGAAATAAATATAAATATTTAAAATAAACAAATAAATCAATTTTTTTTAAAGACAAGAGTTCAACAGAGCATTGTATAGTTTAATAAAGCAAAGTCTTGTAGGTCAAAGAAAATATCTGCAGGTATAGTAAAGTTTCCCTATCACAACATCGTGGCCAGCCAAACCTCACACATTGCACAAACCCTGTAAATAGCGTGGAATCTCCAAACTCAATTATTGCTACATTTCTCCTGTCTGTACATAAACAATTCAGGGCTACATTTTGCCACACACTAGCAAAGTTATGTATAATATATAGATATATAAATATCGAGAGAGTGACAGAACATTGTATCTTATTGTAACACTTTAAGGAAAAACTTATTTCACCTTGTCCAATTACAGTACATGTATATCAAGAAGAAAGATTGTATGATCAAGACTGTACATAATATAGCAACTATCATATATTATATATTCAAAGCCATACTTTAAATTTGCCGGATGCGGTATAGCAAAGACAACTTTGGTCACATGTAGAATACACCACATTCCGTCTGATAGACTCTTGTAAATGATTTTGTGCCTATCAGTAGTGAGTTGTCAGTTTGAACAATGGAATCAGAAGAGTTGTAGCACTAGTCCTGACTATGTTCATGAGCTATCTAGGGTTAACAATCTGACAATATCACAGCAGTCTATCTGATCATCGATGCTAAATGAATGCCAGACTGATCAAGGAATGAAGAAAACGTCAAAGGCTACTCTAAAACTGGCCTTGTACAATAATGATGTGTGCCTGTCTCAAGTCTTCATCGTCAAGGCACCGATAATGTTCCCGCAAATCGCAAATGGCGCATTCAACGCAGTATCTACAGTAGATATATTGTACGTAACATATACATAGTCTCGCCATCATATCAGTACCTAATCAAACTCAATACATTTTGTACAACCATAAATAGTCCGTCAGATTGTCTGATTTCACAGTAATTACATAGAGTAGAAGAATGCCGCAGGCTCTAGAGAAATGCATAGGAGTGCCAAGCAGCACGTTTTGTGACACATTGCCTTACCCTTCACAATCATACATGTACATTTAACAACAAAAGTAATTATGCATACCCCCATAACTTTTCATCAATTTCATTACGTGAAAAGTGTTTTTTTCTTCTGCTTTAAGTAAATCAGAAACATCAAAAGATAACATGATTGTGAAATTCAATGTTTCAGAGGTACTGTGAGGTACTATTCGTGCTTTTACAAAAGATGCCATGTCAGGAATTATCTAATTAGTATTAATACCCTTTTTTGTTCAAGTAAAAATTGATCCAAATTCCACTAGACTACATTTTAATCTTGAGAAAAACAACAAATTTACAAGGGGAACGATGATTTTGGGGTATGGATGATTTTGTTAACTGCACTTCTTTTGTACTGTACAGCACTGCACATCTGTTACATATTACATCAGCTTTATTGGTCTCTATGCAAGACCTTAGTGACAAGAGAAGGGTCTCTCCAGTCTTGTGAAAGTTCACTTTCACGTCTTGTGTTAAACATACACAGTACAAGCCAGGGTTCTAGCCACCACCTGTCATTCCATCATCTGACAGAATCTTGTTGCATATGATGGAAACATTTTTTTAGACCATTCTGTCGACCTTGACAGACAAAAACCCATGAGTAAAGATGTGAAAATGTCCCAATATGAGTGATTTGATAGAAGTTTGTACAGAAAAAAAGTATTCGCAGGATCTTTTCATTAATGGGAATTGGGATGGTGGAAAAATTCCAAGCTAACAAGAACCCTGGTACAAGCCCTAAGGCCACTGCAGTGGCTTGGGTGGGAGAGATTGGCTAGAATACGTTAGAACCACAGCAAACACTGTCCACCTCCCCTCCTACTTTGTACAACAGTCACCCCATGGAAGAGATCATTACATCAGGCTGTTGCAGCATCACTACAACAGCCCTGTACATTTACATACCTAATGATTTATAACAACAGTTGTGCATTGCAGTAATAAGTCAGTTCACTGTCTGAACTGTGCATGCTTGAGGTCAAAGGTGAATGCCCTGACTTGTGAAGAGCTTGTCTTGACGATGCTTGATGCATGTCCAGATGTGTTTTGTTTAAGTCTCCGGGGCTTTCACATTTGACATATTACCCACAATACATCACACTGCGCATGAGCAGTTCAAACCGTGAGCTGGCTTATACCAGCCTAAGCTGCTTCTGCATTACAGCATTAGTAGCGGACACCCTGAAATTTGCTAAATCGTTGATTTTGGTTCCCATCTACAACCTGTGTTCCCAGCTGAATTTGGTACCTTGAGATTGAGTTTTGACTCCAATGTTTAAAGTACAATTTTTGTGTCTTTTGCTCAGTCTCAACGTATAGATGCTGAGTTATTTCTGGATCTACAGTCAAACCTGTACAAGTGACCACTTCTACATAAGGACCACCTCGCCAATGTGACCACTTTTTGGTGGTCCCTTAGATAATTTTTCCCATTGACACAAGCATTTCGAGGACAACCAGTGTCCAAAGATTTTATTGGTCCCGAGTGGTCTTCTTGGGCAGGTTTGACTGTATCTTAATGCTGCTCATGGTCATCTTACCTGGAGTTTCATGCTTGCTTGTATGACTGATTGTCACAAGGTCTACATCCAGTCAAACCCTGAGAAGTAGCATTAAATACTTTCACTGCATCTAGCTTTGGTCACATATGTTAATAATATCATCCGTGAGATAGTACGGACTGTTTAATCTCCTAGGCTACTGAAACTCCGGGAAAGATGACAATCTTTTCACAGGTCATTATCCTAATTATTTTTCATTTTCTAAAATGTTTCAAAGATTACATCACAATATTCTATCAGGTTGGTAAATCACTGGAAAACAAAGTCCTTTGTACACAACCAGAGGGTGATGCCTTACCGACGTATTGGTCACTGTGACTCAGTCACGTTCGGGACTGCATTCTTCACACTGCAGCTAGGTGCTGCTGCGGCAGTGTGAAATAAAAGTTACTAAAACCAGTTAGTGTTAGCCTGAGGAAGGTGAGAGGCAGTCACTGAAACGTCTGTGACCTATTAACTCTCTGGTTGCGCCAAAAATAGTTACTGATAGTCACTGACGAAAGACGGCGGATGCCGTCTGAAACGTCTGACTGTTTCAAAATTTTATCCAGTTGCGTGAGTAACTGTTTTTGGCGTATCTTATTACCTGGATGTCTAACGTATAACTCTCTGGTTGTGTACAAAAAAAAATTGATTATCCTTTGAAAATTACATTTCTGCTGTTGCCTGGTTCACAACTCCATGTTGCGGAGGAACCCCCCTTGTTGTTAACGGAGTTTGGTCTCTTCCATGGGAGTTGTTCCGGGGGTTGGCGCCGGCTCGGCGTAGAACTTGTCGATCGTCTCCGCGTACATCTTGTTCACAATCGGACGACGCAGCTTCAATGTTGGGCCTGCAAGAGCGACAAGAAGTGATCAATGAACACATACAATGGTGATGAGAGTTATACATCCAGGTAACAAGATAAAAAAAATTAACTGTTTTTAGTGGCAAATGTGCTAGATTGGCACATCAGCAACCAAATAGGTGTGTTTTTGGCACACTGTTTAGACAGATAGCCGAAGAGGCTCGGTGGACATCACTAGACCGTCCTGGTAGGAATATTGTGTAAAGTGCCTTCCCCAAGGGCACAACGTTGGGGCATGGTTAGTATCAAACCCGGGACCAATTGGTTCTGAGTCCAATGCTCTAACAGTTGCACCACATAACAAGATTATGCAGTTACTCAAGCAATAGGATAGACTTAAAAATAGATCTATCCAGTTGCTTGAGTGATTTTTTCCTTGCAGACACATGTACATAATGTAATATGAATCAAAATCTTATTTGCATAATTCAAGAATTAAAATAAACAAGACCTACAAGAAACTATATTTTTTTCAAACATTTTTTTTCAACAATTAGTGACAAAAAAAACACCCAACCCATCAAAATGGTCACACCCAACATGGCGGCGCCCATACTTGCCAGCAAAAATAGAATGGGCTTTTCTATCACAAAACTGTAACAAGGCACTTCATCCAGATAAAACTTTGATATCTGATACTGTAAGAACAAACAAAACGTACCTAGCTCTCCCCCGGGGATAGAGAAGTCCTGCTGCAGCAGCAGCCATTTCTGGATGTTCTGTGCTCTGGAGGCCGCTCTCTTGTTTGCTCTGGTGATGCCGGCCTGCAGAGGAATACATATATAAAGATGCTGACTCCAGGTGCTTCTATTAACCTTCTCCCTGCTGCCTAACCTCGCAACCGATACATATTTGGTGGCAAACGGCTACTTTAGCAGCCTGAAGGTTAAATACTTTATGACAATCGAAATGTGACAAAATAGAGTATAACAAGTTTTCAGTTATTGATATCAGAACAATCTTACAGCATGGCATTTTGCAAGACTGCATTGTGGGCACAGTCGATCCACTCACACCGAGATGGACCCCTGCTCTTTTCGATAAGTGTGGTGGGATCTTTGTGGTTTGATCGAGGTGTGGCTCTCCTCAAATCCGTATTTGATCTCCAGCTTTAACTTTTCCTAACTAAATCTACGTTTTAAAAACGCCCCTACGACTACTGAGGTCATGGGTCATGAGGTCGTGAGTGAGTGAACTAAATCTAGGTATTCATTTTCTCCTGAGTCGACTGAAGAAAAACGTGTAAATGTGCCTACAACGGATTCCAACCAAGAACCCTTAGATTATAAGTCTAAGACTACCCACAAGACAACCTTGCCACCTTACCCAAAGGTCCAGTACTACAGTGTAAAATCTCACCTGGATGGCCTCTGTGATGAGTGTGTCCTGCCCCTCTGAGATCTGTGAGGCCTTGGTGGCCTGGCTGCCAACCTGTCGACAGAACTCGATGGCCTGCGGGGTCAGGTTGTCTGTCGGCGCTCCTGTTTCTGGGTCCATCTCAACCTGGGGACAAACAGAAGGAAATGTTAATTATCAACCCTTTCTAAAAGTGAAGAGGAAACACAGGTAGAACAGGCAGGAAATATATACTGTAGATTCATATATCATTGCCAGGACAAAATTCTGTGGAGATTTTCGTAGTGTTATAATTTTGCAGTTGAAACAATTCTTTACCACAGTAGCACTATATTGCAAACACAAGTCTCAGTATCTTAAATTCTCTTTGGAGAAGGCACAACAAAAAGGTGCAAATAAAACCAATGCAGAAATTTCAAAATAAACAGTTGCATAGCAGATACAGAAGCTGGTGTGTTACACCGAAGGGCAGTTATACCAGCTGTACAGATACAGAAGCTGATGTGTTATGCCGAAGGGCGATTGTACCAGCTATACTCACTCACTCACTCACTCACTCACTCACTCACTCACTCACTCACTCACTCACTCACTCACTCACTCACTCACTCACACACTCACTCACTCAGGTCCGCATACATACCAGCTATAAGGATACAGATACAGAAGCTGGTGTGTTACACTGAAGGTCAGTTATACCGGCTATACAGATACGGATACAGGAAGAGCATGTCACCATTACCTTAGGAGTGAGGAGACAGGAGAGGAACTTCCGCTTGTCCCCGATGAGCATGGCGTTGCTGATGATCGGCAGCTCCTCTTTAACGGTGTCCTCAATCAGGACGGGCGGGATGTTCTCCCCTCCCGCTGTGATGATCAGTTCTGCAACACAGGAGAGTGTAAGTTATCACGGCATCGTGTGGCGCAATCGGTCAAGTGGTTCGCCCAGAACCGAGAGGTCCCGGGTTCGAAACCCCGATATGCCCCAATTTTGTGCCCTTGGGAAAGGCACTTAACACGACTTTCCTCACTCCATCCAGGTGTGAATGGGTACCTGACTTTGGTTGGGGGAGGTCGTATTGAGGTCACATGCTGGCGCCAAATGGCAGCCGCCCAGACCCTTACAACAGTTCCACAAAGTGCAAGTGCGGAGCAAATATGTACTATCTGTTGTGTATTATGTGATTGTAAACCCTGCAGCAATTCAGCACTGGCTGCCATTGCACGGGTAATTTCTGACCAATGAACCATTATTATTATCACAACTTTCTACAGATAAAGACATGATCAAAGATCAGGACAGGGGGACGTTCTCTCCTCCCACTGTGATGATCAGTTCTGCAACACAGCAGAGTAGGCAACACAACATGTGAGTCACCACACCTTTCTAATGGTACAGGTAAAAAGGTAGAGGTAGTTCCAGGGCCTTTTTGAGACCAAAGGGGTTGGTATCCACTGTGTCTGGGGTACGGTATTGGAAGGCAAAGCCCAACCCTCTCCTTCTGCCACTTGACATCCACTGGCCCCTACAATACTATATTAGTTCTTGCCCATTTCAGTGGGGACCCAACCGAAGTCAGGAACCTATTTCTACACCACGTCCTGGCTGGAGTGAGGAAAGTCCTGGAAAGTGCCCTTCCCAAGGACACAACATCAGTGGGCCAAACACCCTAACCGTTACACTTCATAAATATGCAAGAAGCAAAAAATGCACACAAAAAAAAACTTCTTCAAGGCATAAGCATTTTGTAGTAGACTAGTGATTAAATTTTGGGTGAGAGACAGGATTTTGGAATTTACAAAAGATTGGCTTCCTCAAAGTAACTGTAAATGCATTTAAGTTCGGGTGGTTTTTATTTCGCAGTAGGGAGAAAATGGAGCACTTGCGGTAGTTTTAAGTTTGCGTTTGAAACAATAAGTAGCGATAGTCATATGTGGGCAAAAAGTTTTGCGTGGTTTTAAGTTTGCGCTGAAGAGTTCACCGCAAAAACCACGAACATAAAACTTCTGCAAACATTTCTGCATTTACAGTAATAGAGAGAACTGTGAGATCCCCACCTTTGATCCTGCCTGTGATGAAGAGGAATCCTTCCTGGTCCTTCTTGCCGAGGTCTCCCGAGTGCAGCAGCCCCTCCTCATCCAGAGCCTCTCGCGTCTTATCCTCCATCTTAAGGTACCCCATGAACACGTGACGCCCGTAGAAACACACCTGGACAACAGAGAAAGGCATCAGGTTTGTTTTCTTTGTTTGCATTGCAAAAATGAATCCGTGAAATAGCGATTTAGTTGTATAAGACATCCATTTCCTCATCATGTAATTGAATAATTGAATAAAACGACTCCCTATTGTATCTCCTGTTGATATTATCTATCTCTGACAATATTATATGGATAGTGCTTTCATGTAGTTTGAAAAGGAGCATTGTAGAACCTAACCATTGTATAGCATAGAACCTCCCTGTAGCTTTTAGTAGTTTGATATAAGTAGCCAGTAGTATTTTATTGTTTGCCTTACATTGTACAATGTACCTGTTACAATCGTTGTGCAATAAACTTTGACTTGACTTGACTACCCAGTAAACTGCCGCATGGCGTAAAACACCAGGTTTGTACTGAACAGTACAAGCTGCATATCCGGACAGACTTATTTGATCCACTCACACAGGGAAGGACCCCTACTCTTTTCGATAGGTGTGGGTTTTTTTTTTATCATGCTCTGTGGTTTTCCAATAAGTGGACATGCATGTTTTACTGTACCAGTCATGTATGTTTAATCATGGTAGAATGACTACATCAAGAGAACAATGCTGTGTGCTTTTTAAGAAAAGTGAAGGAAACAGAAAGTTGTCTTACCTCTCCGATGCCTTCGTCGTCTGCATTTTTGATGACTGTGGTGACGCCGGGGAACTCCGAGCCACAGCTGCCCAGCCGGAAGTGGTGGGGTAGAGCCATGGTGTGGGGGCCTGTGCAGACACAACAACAGAGGAGTTCAGGAAGATTTGTTTGATTTTGTTTGAACCTTTGTTTATTCATGATAAGCTCAAATCGGCACGCAGGCCGCTTTTCATTGAGGTCATGAGGGAAGAGGTGAGGGTCAGATACAATATAACAGAAATACACAGTCATTTGAGTCCTAATAACTCTATCAACATATATCATTAAGATGGCTGTCACCTCTGTAAAAATGGAGGACTTGTTTTGGGGTATGTATGTTTGTCTGTGTTCCTGGAAATGATGGGTCAGAGCCATGGTGTGGGGGCCTGGGCAGACACAAGTTAGTTCAAGAAAATGGTTATCCTCTATGTAAAAATGGAGGTCTTGTTTTGGGGTATGTATGTTTGTCTGTCTGTGTTTCTGGAAGTGATGGGGCAGAGCCATGGTGTGGGGGCCTGCGCAGACACAAGAACAGAGGAGTTCAGAAAAATAGGTCTGTAAATGGAGGTCTTGTTTTGGGGTATGTATGTTTTAAAACACACAAGAAAAATAGATTTTTGGGTACTTAAAGCAATAAATTCAAAGTGAGGAAATTTTCCTACAATATCAAGAAGAATTTCTCAATCACTGCTAGATATTTTATGTATCGTCACTGTGCAAACTCTACACCTAGATATTGTGTAGGGTTTGTGTGTGGAAGACAGAATAATTCAAGAAGGCCTGGATTGTTTGGATAGATATTTGGTAGGTGGGTCTTGGTGAGACTAGTGACTTTCTAAGGTACTGCAGCAGAACTTCCGGGTTTGATATCATGTGTTCTGGACAGGCTATGGTCATGATTATTGAGTGGTAGATAACTCTTGGGAGGGAGATAAGGTTGTGTAGGTTTGGGCCTCCTAGCGGCTGTTTTGGAACTGCAGGTGTCGATTTGTTTCAAACTTTGCAAAAACTGACCTGTGCTCTCGCTCATGCCGTAGAGCTCGTACAGGGGAACGTTGATGCTCATGAAGTACTGCAGCGTCTCCATGGCGATGGGCGCGGCCCCCGAGAACTGCAGCCGGCACCTGTCCAGGCCAAGGGCCTTGCGGATGTTCTTGAAGACGACCACATTGGCAATGGTCCAGCCCCAGGGAGGGGATTGTCTGGGGGAGAACAGATACATCTTTATAATACAATGCTAAACTTTCTTCCAACACTAAGGTATTCACGGATCAAATTTTCGACGACCACTGTCGCCTTCTTCAGGATCAATAATGACCAATCACTGCCGAACGTAAACTCGCGAGACTTACGGACACGTGACTTTATTGACACGTGTCATTGCGGATATGTGACGTCAGCAATTGGTCAAACGTGCCAGGAAGTTTATAACGCCCACTGTCTCTGTTGAGTGACGGCTGGAGTGCCCTGATGTATATACATCTTTGTTAGCACAAGACTGAAACAAAGGCCTTACTGTAGGTGTCTGGCAAACCCCTAACCTAGCCTATGCAGGGTTTGAAATTCATTTTTGGGAGTAGATGCTTCAGACCCTTGTAGTGCCAAGTGGCAAGTTCCATGCTGTTTTAGTAGCAGGGCATATATCTTTAAGAGGTTCCCAGGCGGCAATTTTCTTCTTTGTGAGGTCATGACTGTGGCGTGACGGCAGGGTTTTCGTCCCAGAACCCAGCGGTCCCGAGATCTTGTGCCCTTGGAAAAGGCACTTTACACGACTTTCCTCACTCCACCCAAGCGTAATAACGGGTATATTATGTATGTGGGTCACGACACCAGCAATATAACTGCCTGTGTCCCATGTGTATATCACTGTTGCAATTAAAAAAAAAATTTAAAAAAAAAAAAAAAAAAAAAAAAAAAAATTAGTTTTCTTCTTCATTCCGTGTGTCTCCCTGCCTCTTTATTCATGACTCTTAATTCAACAATCTGCAATAACCCCTAAGGGATAACAGACAGTGCAGCCATGTACATGAACGCACCCCTTCATGATGTTCATGTTGCCAGAAAGGCCGATGCCCTTGGCCCAGGCGCCGATTTTCTTCTTCATGCCCCGTGACTCCCTGCCAATGGCCTGGAGTTTCTCTGCGATCTTCTCCCAGACTCTGGGCACACCCAGCAGACCCGTGGGACGCACCTCCTTCAGGGTCTGCACCAGGGTACCCTGTGGACAATACACAGTCATCAACATGGAACCCTGGACACAATACACACACATGTACCCTGTGGGACAATACACACACATGTACCCTGCGGACAATACACACACATGTACCCTGCGGACAATACACACACATGTACCCTGTGGACAATACACACACATGTACCCTGTGGACAATACACACACATGTACCCTGTGGACAATACACACACATGTACCCTGTGGACAATACACACACATGTACCCCGAGGACAATACACACACATGTACCCTGTGGACAATACACACACATTAACGGGAAACCCTGGACACAATACACACACATGTACCCGGTGGACAATAACTTTACTTCACAAAATATATCCCTCAAAATGCGTAAAGTTTTCCCTCTGTCACAACCCCATTCTGAAGCTAAATATTTACTTTTTTAAAGATTTATGAAGGGTTATAGTATACAGGGTTCTTCCCAGAAAGAAACACCCATATGTTGGCTGAAATACAATATAGGGGTACAGATCACACCATAGGGGATCCAAATCACAGCATAGGGGGTCCGTATGCTCAGACTATTCTGGCGAGAACCCTGACACATACAATGTATGAACCCTGGACACAGTGTAGTGCCTAGTGGTAAATATGGCAGAAAGTTTCATTGCTGTTTCAATAGCAGCGTATATCTTTACAGGCAGGGGTTGTTAGCCCTTCCCCTTAAACAAACTCGAGGCACCTCCTCAAACACGGGACCCCCATTTTACGTCCCTTCTGAAAGACGGTGCAGCCCCGGCCTCAAATCTGAGGCTGCAACCACTCAAGGCATCAGGCTGTGCAAAGTATGTGCTGCCAGCATTAAACAGGTGGGCCTTATGTAGAGGTGGTCACTAGTACAAGTTTAACTTACCTTCAGGGCGTCCGGCTGTGCGAAGTACGTGCTTCCAGCATTAAACAGGTGGGCCTTATGTAGAGGTGGTCACTAGTACAAGTCTAACTTACCTTCAAGGCGTTCGGCTGTGTGAAGTACGTGCTTCCAGCATTAAACAGGTGGGCCTTATGTAGAGGTGGTCACTAGTACAAGTCTAACTTACCTTCAAGGCGTTCGGCTGTGTGAAGTACGTGCTTCCAGCATTAAACAGGTGGGCCTTATGTAGAGGTGGTCACTAGTACAAGTCTAACTTACCTTCAAGGCGTTCGGCTGTGCGAAGTACGTGCTTCCAGCATTAAACAGGTGGGCCTTATGTAGAGGTGGTCACTAGTACAAGTCTAACTTACCTTCAAGGCGTTCGGCTGTGTGAAGTACGTGCTTCCAGCATTAAACAGGTGGGCCTTATGTAGAGGTGGTCACTGGTACAAGTTTAACTTACTTTCAAGGCATCAGGCTGTGCAAAGTATGTGCTTCCAGCATTAAACAGGTGGGCCTTATGTAGAGGTGGTCACTAGTACAAGTTTAACCTACCTTCAAGGCGTCGGGCTGTGCGAAGTATGTGCTCCCAGCGTTGAACATGGGAGCGAAGATGTCGAGCATCTGTCCGGCCACGTGGCTGAGGGGCAGGTAGCTCACGCTCACCTCCTTCCCCATCTTCAGTCCCGCGTACTCGGAGGCGTAGCGAGCCGTCCAGGTGATCTGGGAAATGGAGGAGAATAGTTGAGCCAGGTACAAATGTACATGTAACTACGTACGTCTCAGCTCTAGGCCATGACCTGTTTTTCTGGATGAAAAGTACAAGAACATAATAAACCTCAGTTCTATGATATAGGAAATGAAATATGATACAGCTGCTTAGCATAAGTCAAACTGCCCAAAAAGACCACTTATGGGACAGATAAAATCTGGTCACTAATGGCCAGGTGGTCCTTATATAGCTGAGGTGGTCACTTGTAGAGGTTTGACTGTACTTACATGAATATCTTACATGTAATCAGATATATTTATATTTATACCTAAATATGTTGCTGCAACTTTCTCCCTACTAGTGCTAGCTTTAAATGGTAAATCTCACTAAAAAATAGAAATAAAATAGTGCACTAGTATAGACTTACATTATCATGACTGAGCATGGCTCCTTTAGGGTTTCCGGTGGTGCCGGAAGTGTAGATGAGCACACAGCACTGGTTGGGCACCTGGGCAGAGATACGGTCCTCCAGAACCTTATCCCCCACATCACAGCCCAGTTGCAGGAACTCCTCCCACTGTGTAAAATAATACAGAATGATTGTTTTACTTTTGACAAATATTTATATAAACATTACACACAACATAAAGAGTTTGCTCTGGGGAGCTTTTGAGACAACCTCTGTCTCTTCATCAACCCAGAGAATGATTGTTAATTATATTACCTCCATCATGAGTCCATGATAACGGAGGTTTTGTAGTGAGTTGGTGTTTGTTTGTTTGTTTGTGACAGTGGTGTGTGTCCACAATTCTGCAATTGGCATTTGAATGCTTGGCAATTTGAGGGCACTAACAGGAATGTAGGTCAAAGTTGCCAGAAAGGTCCCAGAAATGTTGCCCGGGTTTTTACAATCACATGACAGGCATGACAGGAAGTACATTGTATGGTTGGGAGTTCAGGATGTTTTATCCATGATCGTGTGCTGAGGACAGTTTGTTGTTCTTGCAAATGACATAAAAAGTTTGAAACCCTTACATGCACTCACTTAGAATCCAACAGTACTATAACATCCAGAGGACAAGGACCGTTGCGGTCAGAAAGAAACCTACGGGAGCTAAGGAAGCTTGCGACGAACCGGACTAAGTGGAAAAGATTGAAGGAAGACTGATTGTGGCTGCAGGATGTTTCTACTACTGCAGCAGCAGAAAACAGTGGACTACTATACCATCAAAATGTTATGCATTTTATGCATGTAACGTGGCGATATTGTTGGTTGTTATGTTATTATGTGATCAGTGCTAGATGTGTTTTTACATTTTAGTATCAGGGATACCTGAAAAACAGGCTTGTTGCCTGATAATCAGTGATTGTATTTTTTTGGTATTTTTTGTATTTGATGTATGTATGCATGTATGTATTTTTCCCTGTATAAATAAATAAATGAAAGCAAAAGAGACCCACTGACCGTGTAGAGGTTGGGACGTTTCTGCTCCAGAGCTCCTGTGTACTGGACTACAGCCTTCAGGTGGGGCAGCTTGTCCCACACCTACGGCAGGAGGGAAAAACATGTTCAAAAACATGACTCTCAATGATGAGGGCCTACATGGGGGGATACCCTAAATACAGTAGGATGGTCTATGCATTACACTAAATTCAGGAAGTCAACAACGCAAAGCAAAATTTGGCTATGAATCTTGGGAATGAAAAAGCTTTCCTTACAGATTATGCTAAATCAAAATACATGTAACAATGAATCTTGGGAATAAAAAACTAATACAAATTAGGCTAAATGAAAATAACAAGCTTAAGTTAACAATGCAAAATGTGCCTATCTTGCTACTAATAATGGGAATAAAAAAGCTGTCCTTCCAAATTATGGTGAATCAAAATAGCTTACCTACCTCTTATAGAAAACGGACATGCAGGCCTCCAATGATAATGCACCTACACACAGCAATATGTACAATACACTGTAGTTGGTTAATTTCTTTATGGGGCGGTCTCCCAGTTACCGACTAATTGGAGCCAGGAGCTCAACTGTGAAGCTGCTACCAGTTGAGCTTTTAGTTCAGGGACATCCCTGTAACAAATTAATATGTAACAACGTGTTCTCCTACCTTAAGGATCTTCTGGAGCTGAACGTTGTTCTCAACAACGATGACGTTTGCCTCACAACTCTCGGCCACGTAGCGACAAGCCTCCGCGTTGTTTGTTGTGTAGATGCCCACACCAAACCCACTGGAAATGGACAGGAAAACAATAGATATGTACAATGAAGAAATAGACGGTGCTGATTTCAATGCCCATACAATTTTTCATCTTTTTCCAGTGCTAAACTTTTGTCTTTGTGGTAGAAATAACACGTTTTTAGTAAAACCACTGGAGATGGACAGGAAAACAATAGCTTTGGTTTGATAAATTAGCAGATTGGACTGATGCAAAATTGATATCTTTTGTATATCAAAAGTATACAAATAATAATAAATTTTGATACAGATTTCATGTGGAAAAGGGTAATAAGCACTTAAGAGCTTGAATCTGAAATTCTAGTTAAGCTTTATAAACAACTGGTACAACAAACGTTTTATTATTTTTCATGGCACTTATAGATGTCATATACATGTACTAGTGTACAATCATAGTACCTTTGGGTACATAACCCTTTATAAATATCTAGTAGGTACCGAGCAAAAGAATAAGGTGCACAGTTCCAATCTTGGGTACAAAAAAAGTGCACATGCACGCAGTATTTCCTGGTTGTTATAGAAGAAGAACTTTATTGCACGACAACTGTAACTGGTATGCCAACTTGTACATATATATAGATTAACTATTGCTAATAATATCTAAATCATCTTCAAGAACCAATTTAAAACTACTTTATCAAGAACAGTCAAAAAACAATCTAACTATGCGGCCTTGGCCGAAGAGTCTATGTTGTACATACTGTCAAGGTTAAATAAAGGTTGAAAAAAAAAAAAAAATTAACTTACACTTAGCTGGTGTGTTACGCCGAAAGGCAGTTATGCTGGCTATATAGACACATATACAGATTATACTAAGGAGCATTATGTTGATGCTAGTTACATGAGTGTAACTCTATCAAGAACTGTAAATGCATTTAAGTTTGTGTGGTTTTAATTTCGCGCTATGGGGAAAATGGAGTGTTCGCGGTGGTTTTAAATTCGCGGCAGCGCTATAGTCACATACTGCTACAGTATTTGACTGAATTTTGCTGTCCTATAAATTGTAATACCCGAACTCCAATTCAGCCAATGGGCTGCCATTGCTCATAACATGTATGAATGTGAATTGATGAATAAAACCAATACTAGTATTGGACAAAAATGCTTGCGGTGGATTTAAGTTCGCCGGGAAACGCTTGCCACGAAAAACGTGAAGATAAAACCACTGTGAACATTTCTGCATTTACATGTACAGTATATTAGTCTGTAGCCTGCGTACTGTGTGCGGAGGCCTTACCCTGCCAGGATGGCGCCGATGTGCCCCAGGAACCACTCGGGGGAGTTGAACCCCACGATGCCAACTCCATGGAACCTCTCCAGACCAAGCTGCAGGAAACAAGCACATCTGGTGAACTCAATGTCAAAAGGTATACAACAACAGTCAAGCTGTACAGGTGACCATTTCTACATAAGGACCACCTGACCTGTATGTGACTTTTTGGTGGTCCCTCAGATAATTTCTCCCATTGACACAAGCATTAAGAATTTGTTTCGACTGAATCTAAACTTAAGCTCAATTAATAGTTTTGGACATTACTGTCTCTTTCGCTGAAGACTGATTTCAAGGTCCAAAGTCAGTCAGTCATCAATCAATCAATCTATCAATCAAAGAAACTGTCAACTTAAGGACTTTCTGTGTGAAAGTACATGGTATTGATTCTTTAGGTCTTTAAAATCTTAAGGTTTTTGTTTTTGTTTTAAAAAATATAGCAATGTGACCGACTGTACTGTACTGTACTCTCTCCTGCCATGTAAGTATGGAAATTGGAAATAGATACATAAATGCACAAGGGGTGTCCCTGTGGTGCAGTGGTCTGCGCTTCTGTTACTCACCACATCTGGTTCTAATCACTTGGAACTAGAAGGCCGGGGTTCAACTCCCGGGTAGGATACCTCTGGACAAGCGGCGCATTGAGTCATACCAAAGACTTTATAAAAATGGTACATACTTATGAAACAGTATGGAAGTTAAACACACTCCACTGCCAGTGGACTAGCCCCCTACTGCAGTGATTGCACCACAGTGTGGCCCAGGGCTATAAGATGGGGATGGGCCCCACCCTATACACCTTATGGTGTGGGAGGATTTTAACTAACTTAAACATAAATGCACAGTTAGTAACACAACTCACTGACCTTGATGAAACTTTTTGCGGCCCTGCAGCAGTCGTCGTAATACTGTTGGTACGTCCACTTCACCCACACCTCGTTTCTCTTCACTCCCATGGCGATATGGTTAGGGTAGTTCTTCACAGCCCTGTGAGAGAAAACAACAACATTAACTTCATATGTAGGTTCTCTGGGACGGTAATCGACATCCAAAAATAATTTCATCAGGTTGGTAGAACATAGGATATTTGGAGTTTCTTTTAACACAACCAGGTAATCTCACCTGCTGACGTTTTGGTGTCTGTCAGACACCTTCTTCAGAGCTTCTGACTGGAGTACTGCTTATAGCGGTGAGAAGCAGTACTCCAGTCAGAAGCTCTGAAGAAGGTGTCACACGTCAGCAGGTGAGATTACCTGGTTGTGTTAAAAGAAACTCCAAATATCCGGTAATCGACATATTGATATACTAGACAGTAGTAGTTAAACTCTAATTCTGCACACAAAGTTCATGTCAAACTTCTGCTCAGGTCGAGTGACATTGGCATTGGGTCAAATCAACTTGAGACGAACCAGAACACTGGTCGAAAGATTGTTGGTAAGCGCTTTACTTTGTGTGCAGAATTAGCGTTTAAATTCATTGATATAACAACATTGGCGTCGTGTGGCACAAGTGGTAGAGCGCGCGGCTGTCAAACAATGGGACCCGGGATCTAATCCCAGGTTGTGCCCGGAGACATGTCCGAACTTGCGCCCCGAAGTTGTGCCCTTGGGAAAGGCACTTAACACGACTTTCCTTACTTCACTCAGGTGTAAATGAGTACCTAACTCATCTAGGGTTAGGGACGTCCCTCGGATAGGACGTTAAATGGACGTCCCGTGTTTGGGGAGAGCCACACCCCGCGCACGTAAAAGAACCCACCACACGTTTCGAAAAAGTGTAGGGGTATGCCCCGGTGTGCGATGGTCCAAACCTTACAATCTTGAAAAGGTGATAGTCACCTGTTATGTCAAAATGTGGTAAATCAAAATAAATAGATAAATAAATAAACATTAGCTAGGTTACAATCAGGGAGGTCCTACAGAGATATTCATATTCTGCAGGTACAGACAAAATTCAAAGACTAGTAGGAAATCTCGTCGACCAACTCCCAATCACAACTCTCCTTGTGCACAACCAACTCCTAACCACATGGTCTGGAGAAATTTAACTTTTACGAGACAATGGTCGACTACTTATACCAGGAGCTTAATTTACCTTTCCTAGCCTTACTTTTTTGTAACAATCATTAATACAATATTGGGTAAAGGAACAAATAGAAGGACTCTGACTTGGTGTGGACTATTAACTTTTAGCACACCTGTCTAATCCACCTGTTGAACATGGAACACCTGTCTAACTCACCTGGTGAACATGGCGTGGACAGTTTCAGGTGGGCTGGACAGCGCACCTGTCTCGCTCATGCGCAGCTGCACAGCTCCGTCAGCCTGCCATGTCATCAAGCTGTCGGCAGGTAACAACCCGGCCGGGGTCATGCCTGAAGGGTGAGCATGACATGGTTAGTGGAGTCATGTTGGCTTTACAGTAATTTGTTCGAATCCCCTGAAATTTCACTGATGCTGTGACCTTGGGAAAGGCACTCAACAGGACTTTCCTCACTCCATCCAGGTGTAAAATAGTGGGTACCCGACTTCGGTTGGGGAGGTAAAAGGCGGCGTAAGGAGAGGGACATGTCAGGGGAATCGAACTCAGGGCATCTGAACATGAAAAGCTTCATGACAATGGCTGGACAATAGCAAACTTCTGTAAAAACTAATGTTGCCATGTGCTACTTGTCGTTCTAAAATATATGTATTGTCAGGGTAGAGATTCCAATCTGGCAGAATTGCTGATTCTACCTGTAAATATAGCAATGCGACCGACTGTACAATATGCAGTATGCAAATCTTTCCTGTACCTGGCAACATCACTCCACAGTTAGGGTTTGCAGTCATGCTCAATAGTTTTGTAGTATAACTAACACATTGATGAATTTTAGACATCCAGGTAATAAGATATGCCAAAAATAATTACTCAAGCAACTGGATGAAATTTTGAAACAGTCAGACGTTTCAGATACCATCCGCTATCTTTCGTCAGTGACTAAGGACAGATCTGGTAGAACTAGGTTTTTATACCAGGTTTTTATACCTAACATATCTATTCAGAGGTTTGATATAAAAACCTAGTTCTACCAGATCTGTCCTTAGTCACTGACGAAAGATAGCGGATGCTATCTGAAACGTCCGACTGTTTCAAAATTTTCTCCAGTTGCTTGAGTAAGTATTTTTGGCGTATAACAAACACAGTTCAATGTACCAAGCACTCACATATACAGGCCTAGGCATTTGTCCTCAGTAAGATAAGTATTACTGACCCTTTTTCCCTAGTGATACATTGATATCAGCTGTAGAAACGCCTCCATTTTCTGTAAAAGAAGATCTACATTGTTAACTCACACATCAAAGGAGGTTGTATATAGTGAAATACCTGCACACCAACATCGGGTTCAACATAATCTCCAAGCAGACATTGTGTAGAAGATTGTTACATTGTCTGACTGACCGGCTTTTCCACATTGATCTAACGCAGTATAGCCTTTGAACTTAAACAGTCTTCAGCTTCAGAAAATGTAACATCTTCCACTCAACATCTGCTTGGAGACTAGAATTAACGCAACTGGCATACTAATTTCTCACTTGTTTTCCTCTGAAAAATAAAACTTCAGAAAAAAATTCATAACCAGCCTTCAAAAATCTAAGAATACTACTATATTTTCAGGTTAGAATGTTTGAACAAGCTTTTAAATAAGCTATAAAATGCTTCTGGTAATACCTGCTGAAAGCACTTTTGAAAAAAAATGTAAGCTATGTCAATAAGTGTCTGTAATGGCTTTAATCAATCATCCCTTCTCTGCCTTCTGTCAAACTTTCATTTTGGAGTATCACTTAATAATGGTAGTAAAATGTTGGTAGAGAAAAATAAAGGGCAGTTACTGTAAATAAATCAATTTTCACAGGTACGCACTTAATTTCGTGGTAGAAGGGTTTTTTAAAGTGTTTCAAGTTTGCAGTTAAAACAGTTCTGTAGTACAGTAGTAATTTACATTGGAAATGCATGTTTGTGGTGTCATGAATCTGAGAGGTCACAGCGAAAATAAAACCGTGAAAATTTCAGTGCACCTGTTTGCATACCACATGGATGTAGGTCAAAAAGCAGCCCTTTGCTGCTTATAAACTATTAAAGACGAACAGCTTTGCAGTCACCCTAAAAAAAAAGACTGGCCTACTTTTCAACTTTTGCCCTTTACCCTGAGGCATGTAACTGTGGATAAGTGACCTGAATATACTTTTACACATACATGTTTTATTACATGAAAAAAAGAACAAGACTAGTCTTACTGTCATTAGAAGCCATGTACAGTCAAAACTGGCCAAGAAGACCACTCAGGGGACCGATAAAATCTGGTTTATCATTAACTGGATTTGGGGTTTAACAGACATTTTGGGGGTCCTTACCCCATTTTACATGGACCCAAGGAGTGAAAAAGTGGGTTAAAATAAAAAGAGTGACTTTTCCCTCCTTTTCACCCCCCATTTTGGGTGAGGACCCCCAAAACGTCCGTTTAAGCCCAAATCCAGTTGGTAGTGTACATGTATGTGGAGAGGTGGTCACTATAGACAGCATTCTTGCAAGAGTTATCTAGCATAAAAAGTTGTCACACTGGCCAGGTGGCCCTGAAATATGTACAAATAACATGGTGCCTGATTGTCTGTAGCGACTAACAAACTAACAAACACACAAACGACACGAAACGTCACCTTTGAGGACCCCGTTCATGGCTCCGTTGGCTCCCTTTGCTGCGTGGATGCCGTTCGTCGGTGCGTGGTTGTCTGTGGCCACACTCATGTCAGTGGATCGGTCCTGCAAGCTGCATGACAACAGAGAGAAGGACAGGGCATTATTAGCCTGGCATTCCCTTCAGGGGGTATAACTGGTGCTGCGGGGCTCGAAATTCATTAGCTCCAATTTTGGGACCACAAAGGTGCATGTGCGACAGGGCTGTCTCCAGCTTTAAGTTTTTTTCCATCCCACTCATTGTTTGAAATCCAATGTTTTAATTTTCATTGTTAAATCTGTCATTTTAAGCCTACAAAAATGCATTTTCATCAATTTTATGTCATGTATTTGGGACGGACATGGTGACATTTTTTCCCGTCCTGACAAGCTAATTTCCATCCTGGGACGGAGGGACGGGTCCTGGCAGAGTATTTCGAGCTCTGGTCTGGTATTCCCTGTTGAATATGGCACTTTCCAGGTTAGGGTTTGATCAGATTTGGGGACATGCATAGGCCTATAAGCTACATGTATGACAGGGTCACATACATGTACTGTGTTCCCAACAACACATGGTCGACTAGGCTTTCTATTTTTCACACCATTTTTCTTTTCATTTTATAACTTGAAAGGTTTAAAAGTTTTAAAATGGTAAGGTACCAGACACTTCTCTCATGGCCAACCCACCTAAAGTAAATAACATTAACCTATATTTCAAACTGTTTGACAGCTTGATAAAATCAAGTTGACACATGATGGTAGCTACATGGTGAAACATAACCTCGTTAGAATTCGATCAGCCAATGTCTGGCTTGGCATTCAGGAAAAGTCCACTTACAATCATCATACATAATCACAAAGAAATAAAAGATTGCCTATACCCACACACATCATAGTCAGTCTACCATTGCGACAATACCTACCCAGTTACCAGGTTCATAGGGAATTCTTTCTGTCCAACCTCTAAGGTTAAAACTTTTCTTATGTATCAGTAGGCTATCGAAAGGCTGCATGGGGGGGGGGGGGGTCCTAACAATGCTTAATGATAACTTCAGGAGGACTTCCTACATATTGTGCTAATTTCAGAAAGGCATCGGCCATGCTTTAGATCTACCAAGGAGGTCCTTGGATCTACACAACTTTTTTGTCAGCTCCCTACAAATTATGGGAAATTAAAATAGCTTTACAGAAAAGAGCGTGCAGGCCCTCATCGACGCATAACAACAAATATGTCATAGTTAGACTCCCACAAATTAGTCAGGAAGGAACTTTAACATGTCTACAGTTTTGCTTAGATATTTAAGATTCTTAAACAGTTTGTAAAGGAGCAGGGTTACCTTTAGAGCTGGTTGGTCACGAATGGTGGCTGAATAAACCTCTGGCTTCACGTGTACCCCACTGATCTTAAGACTTTGTACCCTGTACTCTGCTCACCCCATACACATTTGTGTACATTGCCCACTGATCTATTGGACTTTGGACCATTAGACAATATTGTACTTTGTTGCATACTGTAAATGCAGACATGTTTGCGGTGGTTTTATGTTCGCGGTTTTTGCGGTTAGCTCTTCGCCGCAAACTTAAAGCCACCGCAAGCATTTTTTGCCCTTCTACCTCCTTGTCTACTATCGTCTAAAACGTGAACCACTGCAAACACTCCATTTTCTCCCTACCGCAAAATTAAAACCACACGAACTTAAATGTATTTACAGTAGCTAACAAAAGTTGATCAATGCATGCAGCTTGGTAAAAACAAATCATGCTTACCTTGTCAAGGACAAGAGGGTGATAAGGACAGGTGGAAAAAAACAGAAAAAAATTCTGCTGCAGTACCTAATAAAGCCACCAGGGGGCCCAAAATCTAACTAATTCGTCAATAGGACAAGACCTAGCCACATACCAAATTTCATGACAATCCATCTATAGCTTCTCGAGATATGAATATTATGATACACAAACAAACACACAAATGCTATCAAATTATAATAGAGGTCATTGACCTGTTACGAATTTAGAAGGAGTCCTGACATTTGATACAAGTGACCTCTCTGGGTAGTACTGCATGTTTTAAGTTTGCATGGTTTTTATCTCGCGCGGTAGGGAGAAAATGGAGTGTTTGCGGTGGTCTTAAATTAGCGTTTAAAACAATTGTAACGCTTCAGTTATAGATGGGCAAAACGTTTTGTGGTGATTTAAGTTCACGCTGAAGAGTTCACCGCAAAAACCGCGAACATACAAATGTAAAACCACCGCGAATATTTACAGTAAATGCATTTTAACCATGTTCCTGACCATCAACACTGGTACGTGTATGTTGTTGAGACAAGTCTGTAAAATTGTCCCAAAACAAACTATATGTCTGATTACCTTTATCTTGATATTTTGACCTCTTCATTCTGGTGATTTAAGTTAACACTTGAATATAAAATATCAAACATTGACCTACCTCCTTTTACTTTAAAAAGTGCCATCATGCAAAAATATCAAAGGTCCTGTCCACATTGCAAGTGTGACAAAGACAATGTACAACAGTAAGACAGCACTTCTGCTCACTATACCGCCATTCACACTACTTTATTGTGAAAGAAATTCAGATAGTGAAAACACAGTCATCAAAGCACTAAATACAATGTACTTTAGAACGTCACCATTTTTTGATACGTACATGTATCTTTTAGTCCTCACTGGCAACTGGTCTTATACTACAACTCACAATAACCACAGATGGAACCACACAACAAACAAGTATAAAACAAACAAAAATGAACCGTTCATACCCAAATGCATCAAAGCACTAATTACAATTTGTACTTTAGAATGTCACCATTTTTTGATACGTATCTTTTAGTCCTCACTGGCAACTGCTCTTACTGCAGCTCACAATAAGCACAGATGGAACCACACGACAAACAAACAAACAAACAAGTATAAAACAAACGAACCGTTCATACCCAGATGAACCTGGCACTTCCAGCAACTGCATCATTTTAACTTAACTCCCTGCGTTCAAGTCTTTGCTTTGTCCTCTAAATTAAAATGTCCACAGGTCCAGTAATTTCTCTCCGTAACTGAAAACTGTAGGCGCGTGATGGAGATACATACTGGTGCTTATTATGGATATGGCTATGTTTGGAATCACTCTGACGTCAAACTCCCCACCTCGTGACAAGGGTACTTCCTAACTATGTAAGGTCGGACATAACCAGACACATGGGAGTCACATGATGGCTGTGGGATGATGGACAAGATAGATGCTACTACATTTGTCAAGAAGTTTATGTTTTCGTTAATGTTTGTTGTTTGTTTGTGGTTGAACAGTTGACTAAATAAATAGATATTTAAAACAGCAAAACTCAATAAGATAGGGATTGTTGATTGTCATAAAATTTGGTATGTGGTTAGGTCTTTGTTTTATGAAATAAATTATTAGGGTTTTGGCCCCTGGTGTCTTTCCTATGTACTGCAGCTGATTTCTAGCTTTTTCTATCTCATGTTCTGGACATGTTATAATTCCTATTTGTCATACATACCTTTAAAAATTCCTTAAAAGGGGATAGACTCTCATTCATTCAATCAATCAATAATACAGTCCTGACCCATAAAGGCATTACCTTTTGTACAGCTGCTTAACTTCATTAATAATCCATAATGACAGCATAACTTCTGGTTTCATCATGGGCTAGTGTATGCTAGGTGCAGGTGCAGGGAGACATCAGAAATACCTACACAACTCCAATTTTACGTGCATACCTTTGGCAGTCATGTGATCTTTTACTGTAAGTCATTAATTTCTAAATGTTTATTATCGTGATCAAGTTTTAACTTACTCGCAAAACATGGTGTTGTAACAAAAATACAGTCATGCAGCCATGTTTGGCTTTTTGACATATTAGGACTTGACAATAAGGTTCTAGGATAACAGCTACAGTAATTATAAGGGGTCAAAATCTTCTTTCCCCTACACTAGCTCCCATATCTAAACCGATGTCAGAGCATCCAACATGACAAACCCCAATACGGGCCTTGAACACACCCCCAGCACACCCATCTTTGCATTACAAGCGCTATTAATAATTCAGCGGATGATCACGTTTCAAAACACAGGTCCTGCTCTCCCCAGCCTTAATTGCTTTTTTTTAGAAAAAAGGTAGGCTGGATCGATACCTTAACAAGCTCAAGCTTTCCCTATTGCTAGCAGCCAAAGGTTAACTCATAGAATCAATGTTTAAAAATTCACTATAATCTAAGAATAAACAGAACATGGTGAAGGCCACGACTAGCTTAATTTGGCGTTTTCAGTGCGTCTGAATACGATAAATGGGGTTATTGGAAGATAAAAAGTAAAGATGATTGGTATGGACTTTTGGAGCCGTGGATCAATACCTTAACAAGCCTTTCTCTCAACTCTATTTCTGGATGCTAGTAGCAAAGGGATAAATTTTAAGTCAGGGAATGTTTTAAAAGACTCTCTACATTTTGACAAAATTAACAGCTAATTACTTTTGGCAACTTCATTATTCATACAAAAAATGTTGAAAAGCCATGACTAGCTAATCACTGGCTGTATGAATACAGTCAAACCTGTATTAGCGGTCACCTTTGCATAGCGGCCACCTGCCCATAGTGGTCACTTTTTGTCGGTCCCTTGGATTTTTCCCATTGACATAAGCATTAAGAATTAGGCTATAGCGGCCACCTGTCCAACGCGGTCGCAGCCAGACGATTTTCAGTCCCGCGAGTACAGTAACACTGCCGATAACGGTCACGGCGCGCCGGTAGAAGCCGCATCGCCACCGCACGCCGGGTTCAAAATCTTCATTTTTTCACGCAGTTATCAAATTTATGTGGCCTCAACTGGATAGGATCATAACAAAGAAAACCAGAATGTTTTATCTTTGTTAGAAAATCCATGGTTTGAAGCGAAGTCAAGTATAGTTTTCTTCACATGGCTTGCGTTTGTACATCGTGGTAAAATTGACCATTTCTGTGCATTTCGACTGGACAAATATTACGGCAGCCTTTTGGAAAATACAACCCACACACGTACCTGATGCGGCAAGTTCGTGAAATGTTTGAATGCCGGCCCAATTTCCGTTTTCACCGGGAATTCATTCAAATTGTGCTCAAAACGTGTTTGGCGCAATTTTCAAAATGGCGCTGATACAAACTGGATAGGTAGCAGCATAAAGGTCAACGGAAGACACCACTGTTGCGGAGGTATAATACACTAAATTTATTTTGCTGCAAAGTATCACTGAGGATAATTACTAAACCAAAAGCTTCAAAATGAATGTGGATGATATTACTATGATGTAAAATTTGGGCTGTTGCAATTTTCTGAAAAGACAAAAAGCCCTTAAAAGAGCGACCTTCTTCTGAGTACCCTATTAGCATAATGTTAGATGCTGATCAACACAAGCCACAACAAGAGACTAAGGAAAATTGTCACCACGATTTTATGTTTGAAAACGGTCGAAAACGAACAGAAAGTGACAACTGAGCAACATGTATTTTGTTCTTAACTAACTAGGAGTAAAAGAACAACAATCGAACTTCTAAGATGTGCCTTACCTGTTTACATGTGTACTGTACGGTGAATAAATGTATCTCAGTGGGTACTGAAAACATGTGTCACTCGTGGTCAATTAATCGACATTTTCTCCATAGCGGCCACCTGTTCTTAGCGGCCAGTTTTGGCCAGTCCCTTGAGTGACCGCTATAGACAGGTTTGACTGTACAAACAAAAATGTTGTCACTACCTTTCCAAGAAGGTTATGTATTTGATAGCGTTTGTATATTTGTGAATGAACAACAGCATAATTCAAGAAGGCCTGTCTAGATAAAAACTAATCCATCCTGCCATCATAAGTGTAGTAGATCATATTCTACATTTACATCCAACTTTTTTGTCTTCTGCAATTTTCCAATGAAAGAAACAATGAATGATCATAATTGGCAACTTGTAATTTCCTGTCTTTATCAAATTTTTCATACTTGATATCGATATTAGGATACACAAGTGAAGAACACAAAGACTGATTGAGGAAACTGATTTGTGAGAAGGGCTGTGGGTCAGAGGAATATGACCTTGCAGTCTGGGAATGCACAACAGCTGCATGTGTAATGCTAACCAATGGTGGTGATACTCTCCAAGCAGAGGTAAGATCCGGGGTATTTTCAACATATTTTTGGGGTATCTTATACATCTTTCTACTTTTCCGTTTTTTTGGGGGGTCTTCCTCCTCTTGGAAGCACAAGACAACAAAAAACAGAAAAGTAGAAAGAGGTCTAGGATACCGTGAAAATATGTCGGAAATACCCCGGATCTTACCTCTGCTTGGAGAGTATGGTGGAGAATGGAGATGGTATGAATGGACCGTACTATGGTCTCATAACAATAACTGACTGTCTGAAAAAAGAGATGATTTATTGGGGTATCAGAGCGCTGTGTAAGGGATGACAAATGTTCCCACACATAGACATACAGATTGAGAAACAATATAAACAGCACCTGTCAAAATCACTTATTGTCAAATTTAATGTATGCCCGATAATTATCATCATCATACGATAATAATAGTTTGGATGAGTCTGAGTTCATTGTGATACCCTTCAGCCCCTCTGGTGCTTATCTTCCAGTGCTTAAAGACAAAATCATTAACATATAAAACAAAGATATACAAATAAGTTGAGAATACAGTACATACAATACAGCATCAAAATCCGGCAGGCCCGTGTATTTGGGAGCTTCAGTGTCAATCATCCATTTAGTTAAGAATTTGGCATTGGATGTGTGGCCTGGGTGCCATCCAGCACTCGCTACCCTAAAAAAAATAGATTTTTTCAGGGTAGCGAACGCAGGAGCACCAGTAGTAATCTCAGATGGCACCGAGGCTACTGGATACGATCTTACATCCTCTTTCTAGATTACTGTACAGTAACTGAATGTTCGAAAGTCTCATGACAAAGATACGATCTATGTCTCACCAAACTGATGATGCTATCATGTGATATCATGTGACTTACCACCTCCCTTCCCCAGAGTCTGGGAGTAGCTACTGTCCAAGCTGACATTTGGCTTTGGCTTGTTTTTGGTGCTTTTACCTGGCTTTCTATGTTGTCAGGTTTTCTTTTGCATCTGCCAGTGGAGGTTTGGTTGATTCACAAAAAGAAAGCCTGCCAAAATAGAAAGCCAGATAAAAATGCCTAAAAAGACGTTAAAAACAAGCCGGAGCCGAACATCTGCTTGGAGTCTAGGAGTAGCTGCATCATGTTTGATACTTGGCAGGAAAATATTGGAGGCTGCCAAATACATCTGTCAGCATATGTCAATGGAACAATTCACAAACCAGCGGCAAGATGACTTTTTCTTCTGACAAGCAATTTCTAAGATTTAGTTGGTAAAAATGGGCAGAAAGGTGTCCACAGAATTTATCTAAAAATGTAAAATGTAATAGTAAGATCTAAAAGACAAACAAAACGGTAAAAATTTGTTCTTTGCGTATGAAATTGATCTTTGAGTGATCATCGATCAAATGTTTTGTCGACTCGCTCAATAGTGACAGGCTCTAGTGAAAAGGGGGTGCTACGTAACAGTGCATATCTCGGAGTGTGACATTATCAAACCTACCTATAAATAGTTTATTAATCTCACACAGTTCAATTGACTTGTTTGGCTAACCTGATTCTAAAGGATCGGGACGATTCGGCACTTTAACAACTTGGCAAAGTCAACCCGGCCCAATACCCTGGTCAACTCGGCCCAACACCCTGGTCAACCCGGCCCAACACCCTGGTCAACTCGGCCCAACACCCTGGTCAACTCGGCCCAACACCCTGGTCAACCCGGCCCAACACCCTGGTCAACTCGGCCATGGCCAGGGTTAGGGTTATCTTTGGGGTGTTGAGCCCAGTTGACCAGGGTGTTGAGCCTAATTGACCAGTGCGTTGGGCCAGGTTGACCTGGGTGTTGGGCCAAGTTGGCCTGATTAGCTGGGCCGAGTTGGTAAAGGGCCAAATCTTCTAACATCCCCTGCTTCTGACATCTTTGTTCACCGGATCCCATGCAAGATAAACTCTCCCCCATGAGACGGTGTGGAGTTACTCCAAACAAAGTGTTGCGTATCAACAACTCGAGTAAACCCTTTTAGTTTCACCTCGACAGCCTAACTGGCCCGTAACAGTGGAACGCTTCGAATGAAACGCCAAACCAGAGCATGATGTATTATTCAAATACAACAGCTGAATTTTGCATGCAGCATGCAACCTTTAACAATGGTACCTTTGATTTAGTACCACCTGTAACACACCAGCATAGCACAGCAGCAGCTGATTGTATTACACCGAACGACCTGTCATCACACCTAACCTTTGCACATTTAGCTACAAGCATTGTTTCAAGCTTCTTTCAAAGGTTTCTACTGTATATACAAGTTCAGACTGATAAAGACTTACTAGTAACTGTGGTAAGACACAATGATGTTAACAGCTTTAAGTGCCAGTTCTAAGTCAGAGGCTGCAACCGTTGAGCAACCAATGAATTTCAAGATCGCTCATGAATTTCAGATATACAGTACTGTAGAATGAATTTTTCAACATTTTGTGTGTTTTCTTCAACCAAGGACCATACAAATCCAATAATATTGGTCGCTAAATGGTTGCTCAGCGATTGCAGTTTAGTGTAAAGCCTAAAGGGCGCCTTATCCCCAAAACAATGGTAGAGTAAAACTTTCTGCCAGCAGAGATTGTTCACGTTAGGCCTGTGAGTTTTGGGACCAACACAGCTAAGTGCCCCTTTATTTGTTTACCAGACTACACTAGGACATAATGATGGTCATATTAGCTCCTTAGCTACCTCAATCCTGATAAGCTGTCAACCCACAGCCTTACCTGCCCCTGAGACCACACTGTAAAACCTCCCTCCACCCTCCAACTGTTGGGCTTGCATCTCATTGAGGGCAGAAACTCACTGCAATTTGTAGGTTAAGTGACTTTTGGCCCCATTTCTATTGTCAAGAAATCAAGGGGCTTGCATATTCAAGTACCTGGGAGTTGGTGATAGAAATTACATGTATTTATCTTATAGTTATATATGTGCATGTACACCCAAAGGTATGCATATGTATATGCAGGTGATTAGACAGCTTAAAGCCTTTCAAGGTATATCCTTTCTCACCTTGACAACAGACACTGAGACAGGTGACCCCCTTTCCCCAGTTAAGACGCCTTTCTCAAGTATTTGTGTTTAGACTTTTACAGTTTGTACACTCACTCACCCACTTTCCGGTTTAACTGACGTCTATAAAGATATAGAAATACACTGCAATAAAAATCCTGGTTTCAAAACTGGCCAAATACTAACCTGAAAACGGCAGAAACAGGACAAAAGACAGCTGAGTACAACAACTTCCTTTCAGTGGCAGTTATATGTTGATAGTGGATACCTGGCCTAAGGCCAAAATGCTATCTTATTACTTTTCTTGAATACAGTTGCCCAGCTTAATTACCCTACTTGAATACAGTGGACAGGGGGGCTGGGCAGTTGTTTTGTATACTCCTGCTTTAACAAGCTGAGATTGGACCCAAGCCAAAACTGACAGAATACAAGTGAAGTAACTCTCTATTTTTAAACCCCTAGCTAGCTCAGATGAATACAAATCGAGGTGCTTTCCGATTGTCAACTACTGCATTATTTTTTAGTAAAAGACTTGGATGCGTTCCAAGCGTGGTCACACAAAAAAAACAGGAACATGTTGTGTTATAGGAACTTTGCATGGCTTTGGCGTTGTCATCATGACAAGAAAACATTGCACATTGTATGTAAGACTGCTAAAATCTTTTAAACATATGCATAGTCTTGCATGATTTCCAGCGAATAAAAATATTTGAGTTAGACTTCTCGACGATAGAATAATTTACACAAAACCACGACAAATTATGTATGTATGGCCATCTTGAAAACGGTTCTACAACAAAACAGTAGGAAGCCTATTCAAACAGAACAGTTCGTTAACAGGTTGATGGAAATGTTTTGCATAAATCTGTTTGTATCAACAGTACACTAACGTATCTCACTGGATAAACAAGGATATCCGCCCCCCTCCCACTACTATACCGCGTGCTCACAACACAGGAGGGCGCGGCCACACGAGGGCCATAATACCGAGAAAATACCGGCAAATCAACATAGATATGATACTTCAGAGAAACATAATTAAGTAGAATGTATTTTGTACCTATCAGTATTGGTATGGCAAGACCATAGCAGCTGTACGCATCCGATGAACCACCAGAAAACACGACTTCATGTTTAACATTTTCGGATTTTCATGACTAAAATTTAAGCCGGCCGGCACATGTGGCATGTTCCCCTGCCGAAAATCCTTAATTCTAACCCAAAATTCCTACTCACCTCCTTCCCTGTTGTTCCGTAAGTGTTTCCTGACAAGCTGCTGGAGGTAGTTTTGGTATATCAAGCTTCTTTTCGGCGGAATTTGCGCGTGAAAATGGGGAAATCGTCCTCAGACGTCCTTTATCAGCAGTCCCGTGACTGACTCTACTACACTCAGATCTGCGAATGCGTCACCGTTATGCAAATGAGCTGGATGTAAATACGCAACTGGTTTCGCGCCAAATTTTCACACGCGTCCAGGTGTAGCGTCTTTCTCAAGGAAATTCAGATTATGACCGTTCTGTGAAGTGTAGTGCTGTAATGTTAAGTGCGCATGAGAAAATTCTATGGGGTTTCCCACGAGTCTTTCTTCATATATAGTCTGTGCAAGGGATTTTCCCTGTTGCATTGGGACAGAATGATAACAAAGATTACGCCACAACCCCTGTGGATTTCTAATGCTTCTTCACCTTTCGTCTTCTTGTTTTGAAGCTTCGTATGTACACGTGGCCAAACCTCGACATCAAAACAAGACAAAGGGCACAAAAATAGCCGGATGATGCAAGATCTTGCCTGTTTTGGATGAGGTTTTGGTGGCGAGACCGATGACGTTATTGTAGGGAGACTGGATGCTGACCAATCACAGATCGCCAAGAAGCCGACGCCTGAGTCACGCCTCTGTAACGGGTCACGCGCCGAGGGTATCACATTTCCCTTGGCAACGGTCCAGCATCGCGCAGATTCCTCCTTAATCTCCAGGCAGATGTAGAAAGGCAAAGTCGTGATAATTCTCAAGCTCCGGAGAAGCGGGTATTCTGCTCCGCGGAACCGAGAGCATGAGAAACGATACGATTTTGCCTTTCTAACATCTTCATGGAGATATAAGTTTAGTTTATTCAGCTTATTGGTTTAAATTTGCTGTTCAGGACACACAGCCAGGACTTCCCAACTAGCTAATCTCCAAGCTGATCTACAGGTTGCGAAGACCGTGTCAAACTGGCAGAAGAAGTATCTTTTGCAACCTAACCTTGGATTGCTATGCAAGCTCCTTCTTCCAGTTGGATACGGTCTTTGCAATCCATTGGGCCTGCCTGGAGGCTACGACTAGCATGTTGCTATTACAAAGGGCCTGACAAAGACAAGACATTACAATGGAATTTTTGACATACTATATGTTGCAGGAACAGGTTTAAACCATTGTGAATGAGCCAGATCCTTACATCTGTTTGGAGATTCCTTGCTCCCACCCTCGAGTTAAAAGTTATCTCCATGAAAAAAGACTTTTCATGGGGATATTGTTTTGCATGGAGTTTGTATGTGTGTTATCCTGTGTGTATGTTTGTGTCACCGGACGCTTAAAATCAGCATAACCGAAGAACGTGTGGATGGATTGTAATGGTATTTGGTATGAGGATAGGTGCTGGGAGGAGAAACGTCAAGGTACCACCTGTAACACACCAATTTTGGGCCCCCTGGTATGTGTCACTGGAACTGCAATGGCGTATTTGTAAAAATCTTCCGATGAGAATAACTGAAGAAAGGAACGACAGATTTTCATGTTATTTGGTACGCATGTGGGTTGGACAGAGATGTACAAACTGAAGCGCTAATTATGCAAAGTTGGACTGAATTTGCATAAGTAATGAGGAATATCTACTCCTCCATTGTGGGTATGTGCTTTGAGGTCGCACCTGTCGAATCTAGGACAAGTATTCCCCAAGTCCCAACAGCTGGTGGTTCTTCTGCCCCAAACCAAGTAGATGTGGGGTGGTAGCTCTACTAATGGTATTGCAGAAAGGCAGAAAGTTATATGTATCTTATGTTTCATAGTACGGATGTTATATTTGAGATGTAGGTAACGTAATATGACCAATTAACGTCCGATTGATTCAAAACGTAATTATCTTAAAACCGCGCGGACAGAGCCAAATTTCAAACCCATGGGCAGAAATATCAGCTCTTCTAAAAAGAAAATGCATGGTCTGTAAGTTTTTCTCCGCCTGTTTAACGCCGTGCGAGCATGTATTTATACTGAGGGATATGGTGAAGAATTGTGCTTGGGTAACCCATTATCGCCCACTTCTGAATCTTTTCCCTTCTAGCGCTATGCTTGAAGGACATAGACCAGAAAAAAATGCACAGTAACTGTCCAAAGTAGTCTGCAGACAAATGATAGTAAAATCACTATGTCTGTCCGGCCACTTGCTTAACGCGATGGAAAAAAAAACAATGTTTATCTGTAAATTTCCCCCACATGCGCGACACGTGGCGTTCACGTGGTAAACGCATGGCCATTATGTTTTGCTGTGCAAAAATTAAAGAGATGGCTAAGGATCATACTTATGATGTTCTTTATTGCTCATGAGAACAGGCTTTGGCATAATACATCGCGACATGTGGACATGAGCCAAACCGGACGTAAATAGGTTCTGCACGTAAATAGGTCATGTTACGTTACCTTAAGAACAGGTAAATACACCTGACAATAAATTATGCTAATGAGGACCTAATTTTTACAACTGATTTCAAGTAGCAAGATAAATGAAATAATAATGTGACATAATATAACATAGAAAAATAATGGAATAACGTCATAAAAGAAAGGAATAGAACGGAGTCTAGATGCTGCTCTCTCTTCGTTGCATAACTCACAATTCTACAATATATTAACCTGCTGACGTGTCGATGACCGTATGCACAAATCCTGAACTTTGCCCGGTCCATGTCAACACGTACCCCGTGACTTGTCCTTCATCTGAGGACATCCAGCCGGACCCTGTAACGTCAGGTGCGACGTACTTGCCGAGCAGACTCAGGCACGATGAGGTCCTATCTAGCCGCGCTCCTCCTTCTCTTCTCTCTCCCCGGGCTTGCCTATGGAGCATGTCCTGCCCCACTCGCCACAGAGCTCGCCAAGAACATTGCGGCCGATCTTGCCGGTTCGAATTGTCCTTCTAAGACCGATGCCAAGTTGGTGGCTTTGCAGGCGAATGTGAAGAAGGAGACGACCCAGCAGGACGTGACGATCAACATGATAGAGGCCATGGCTCTTGTGGTAAGGGTCCTCTTTCGTACAGTCAAACCTGCCCAAGAAGACAACACTGGGCACCGGTCTATGTAGACAGGTGGTCCCTGTAGATAGGCTTCTTGATGCTTGTGTCAATGGGGAAAACTATCTCAGGGACCACCAAAAAGTGGTTACAATGGCCAGGTGATCCTTATGTAGAGGCGGTCACTTGTACAGGTTTGACTGTATATCAATGGCCAGGTGGTCCTTATGCAGAGGTGGTCACTTGTACAGGTTTGACTGTATATCAATGGCCAGGTGGTCCTTATGCAGAGGTGTTTAACCTTGTATAGCTTTGACTGTATATCAATGGCCAGGTGGTCCTTATGTAGAGGTGGTCACTTGTACAGGTTTGACTGTATATCAGTTGCCAGGTGGTCCTTATGTAGAGGTGGTCACTTGTACAAGTTTGACTGTATATCAATGGCCAGGTGGTCCTTATGCAGAGGTGTTTAACCTTGTATAGCTTTGACTGTATATCAATGGCCAGGTGGTCCTTACGTAGAGGTGGTCACTTGTACAGGTTTGACTGTTTATCAATGGCCAGGTGGTCCTTATGTAGAGGTGGTTACTTGTACAGGTTTGACTGTATATCAGTGGCCAGGTGGTCCTTATGTAGAGGTGGTCACTTGTACAAGTTTGACTGTATATCAATGGCCAGGTGTTCCTTATGTAGAGGTGGTCACTTGTACAAGTTTGACTGTATATCAATGGCCAGGTGGTCCTTACGTAGAGGTGGTCACTTGTACAGGTTTGACTGTTTATCAATGGCCAGGTGGTCCTTATGTAGAGGTGGTTACTTGTACATTTTTGACTGTATATCAATGGCCAGGTGGTCCTTATGTAGAGGTGGTCACTTGTACAGGTTTCACTGTAAGGTTATGTGATGACTTCTGATAAACAAATTACATTTGAAAGTACAGAAAAGTTTTAAGCTAAACGCTCATCTTTTCCCTGGAGTCCAAAGGAAATAAAGGCCGGCTGGCAAGCTACATGTAGGGCTGTTAGAAAATCCCTATTCTTGATGGGATTAAGGCCATTAAAACACCCCCAATGCTGCAGTCCAATTTCCAATCCAGGGCCCGGCGCCGGGCTGTTTGCGAAAACGAAAAATAGATAAAGAATACACAATATATGATTAGGAGTAATTTTTTTACGTTTTGTGTCTTTTGTTGTCTTTTACATTATATTTTTGTTCCTTCATGCTGCACGGCCGGGCCCCGCTTTGAAAATGGGCACAGCATTAGTAGCATGCATTAGCCGGCCCGTAAAGTTGGTTGCCAGGTTAAGGTTTCGCACGTTTTCTTGGATCCAACAGGAAGAGGAGGCCTCTAAGAAGTTGGAGGCTAAGCTGGACAAACTCAAGATATTAGTGAGGACTCTGGAGGGAAAGATAAAGAGGAAGAAGGGCGAGTTAAAGGTGGTGGACAAGCCGCCGAAAAAGCAGGGAGACGTCTCGAAAGGCGATTTCACAGGTAGGTGATGTGCAATTCGTTACCTTTTACCCGACGCCGTAGCCTCTACCAGGCTCCACAGGTCGCTGAAAAAAATCGCAGAAATTGGCCAAATAGACGGAAAACATGCCAGAGAAATCATAAATAGTGCGCTATAGAAGTTACAGTTTGTGACCTCTACTCTCTCTCTCCGTAACCGACTCCCTTAGCATACTATTCACTCTATTTAGCATACCATTCACTCTATCTGGCCAATTTCTATTACTTTTTTCAGCCATCCGCGGGGCCTGGTAGAGGCTACCGACTCCGTAGGTAACTTGAATGACAGAAATTGTCCAAATAGTTTTTTAAAAGTCCTCCCGCGCCACTTGGTGGAGCATATGGTAGCGCCCATCTCCGATTCGCAGCCCTTGGGCCACACAACTTTGTGCAAGTCTCTACAGCAGGGGGCTGGTCCGCTGGTAGTGATGTGTGTGTTTAACTTCCATACTCTTTCCCAAATGCTGAGTGCGAAGCAGAGAAAGCAGTATATGTACCATTTCTAAAGTTAGAAAAACATCACGGGGATCGAACTCACGACCTGCCGTACGCAAGGCGGGCACCCCATTGCACCGGTAAAATAGGCCAAATGAGTTGAATAATTTGCCAGAGTGTTGCAGCCAACGGGGACGTTTTGAAAGGCGATCTCACGTATGCGACGTGCAATTCATATAATCTCCAAGCAGATAAACCGGTGCATTGACAGTATCCTAAAGGTAAAAGCAGTATCATTGGCCATTCATAGCATCAACTATTAATAATTGATAAACATCCTATATCTATATATCTACCTTTACCAACTTGTATGGACCATTTATTTGTACTCAGCTCTGGTGGCAATGACATTAACCAAAGGACAAAAGCAGTATTATTGGCTAATAACAGCATCACTAACAACTAGTAATTGACGAACATCTACATTGATACCTTTACTAAATTGTATGAACCATTTATTTGTACTCCGCACTCGAACAATGGGCCAGACTTCGATCGGGTCACCGTAGGTTATCGGAACCGTGATGTTTTGCTAACTCAACTCAACTCAACTCAGATCAGCGGAATTATTTGCAAGCCAAAATACAAAGTACAAGGTACAGGGTGACCAACAATGGCCGGAATGACCACTGCGCATGCGAGTGGACGGTTGGTCCTACCTACTATTTGTACAATTAGGGAGATGATTAGAAGATCAAAAACAGAGTAGATTGATTTCGGACTGAGCAGAGCGCTTTGGACTTTAGTCTTCTAATATTTTACAGATTTAACTTGAACATCTGATATTCATTGGAAAACAACGGATCATAATGAGCGTCAGTGGGGGTCTTCACGCTTCATTGAAAATTGAAAAATGTTGATATTTTGTGCTAAATTCTAGGATGCTTTTGCTTAATCTTGACATGTTTTTAAACAATCTCAAGATGCATTGCAAAATCTCAAGATGCTTCGAAAATATCTCAAGATACTTTGAAAATACATCAAAAGTTGCAAACGGTAAAAAATCCAGGAACTATGATGGACTTATGTGAAACACCTTGAAATAAGAACTTGACTTTGGAATATATTAAGCATAGCATAGTAGGATTTTCAATTTTTGTGTAGCTTTCCTTTAACTCCAGCTATGGTCTGCAGACGGTCGGAATAGCCTCCACCAGGCCCTCCTACGGGCGTATATGGATCGTAGTATTCGTCAGAAAAAAAGAAACAATTAGCCAGTAGAGTTAATCCATGATGAAGATCAATGAAACCCTGGCAATATTCTCCCTATAGCCGGCGTAGTTAGTCTGGTAGAGACTAGGTTGGAAAGTGATAGTCGGCTATGTGTGAGGTTGGCTTATAATGTCACCACAGTATCGCTAAAACCGGTGAGACAACGAAACATCTAATCTGTTTATCGAGTTCTGTAAGATGGATCCATCGTTTTTATATTTCAGATTGTGGTAACATCAAGATCACAGATCCCTCGGTCAAGAACGGACAGTACCAGATTAAGATCAAGGGAAACACCCAGAAGACTCCCGTCAAGTGTGACATGGAGACCATGAACGGTGAGAACATTCCGTTTTTATAATCAACACACCTTTCTCACGCGGCGGACATGATAGAATGAAAACATTATGAAACTTGATCCATATTACTTTTCGGAAGTATTGTGTTAGGAAACCGTGACATAAGATTACTAGTGGCGTCGTGTGGCGTAATGGATAGAACATTCGACTGTCAAACAAGGGAACCCGAGTTCGAACCCGGGCTGCCCCCAGACATGTCTGGACATGCGTCCCGATGTTGTGCCCTTGGGAAAGGCACTTAACAACACGACTTTCCTCACTTACACTCAGGTGTAAATAGTACCTAGCTCATCTAGGGTTAGGGACGTCCCTCATATAGGACGTTAAATGGAGGTCCCGTGTTTGGGGAGAGCCACACCCCGCGCACGTAAAAGAACCCACCACACCTTTCGAAAAACAGTAGGGGCATGCCCCGGTGTGAGTGGTTCAAAACCTATAGTCCTATAACCGCATATGGGTTCGGCCTTAGTAATAGCCTCCGGCTAGTTGGGCAACTCTGGCATGTACATGCTGAACCAATAAATAAATAAATAAGATTACATAAGGCAACACCTTATTTTTCCGAAAATAATTTCGTCAGGTTGGTAGAATATAGGATATAGGAGATTCTTTTTACACAACACATGTATTGATCTCACCTGCTAATGTTTCGATGTCTATCAGACACCGCAAAAGCGCCGCCTACATCGGCTACTTATAGCGGTGAGAAGCAGTACTGCAGTCAGAAGCTCTGAAGAAGGTGTCTGACAGACATCGAAACGTTAGCAGGTGAGATCGATACATGGTTGTGTATAAAGAATCTCCTATATCCAACACCTTATTTTTGTTTCCACAGGAGGCTGGACTGTTATTCTTGAGAGGGACGCGACCCAGACTAAGGTGGTGGACTTTGACAAGGACCTCGCGGCGTACAAGAAAGGGTTCGACACCCCGACGGACCCCAACTTCATCCTGGGCCTGGACCACATGACCAAGCTGACCCAGCAGGGGACGTACCAGCTGATGGTGGAGATGGAAGATTTCGATGGTATCTGGTTGTTTATTCTTTGTTCAATGAATTGCCCCGATGTTGTGCCCTTGGGAAAGGCATTTAACACGACTTTCCTCACTCCACCCAGGTGTAAATGGGTACCTGACTTCGGTTGGGGAAGGTCGTATTGAGGTCACCTGCTGGCACCGAATGGCAGCCGCCTAGACCCTTGCGACAGTTCCACAAAGTGCAAATGTGGAACAAATATGTATCTGTTGTGCATTATGTGATTGTAAACCCTGCACCAATTCTGCACTAGCTGCCATTGCACGGGTAATTTCTGACCAATAAACCATTATTAATTTGTTTTATTCAATTGAAAATAATTGATAACAGATAATACGTAGAACTAATCTATAATGATGATAATGTTGATCTGTATTCGTGGTCATAATGATGATATAGTAATGATATACATTAACAATGATTTATGATTTTAAGACTCTTGATGCTAGTGTTGGACAGTTTGTGGGTAGGGTTATCAAGATTGTGAAAGACGAATGATTTTAGATTGTTGATGTGTAATTTGTATGTATTTTGACCCTGGAATTGTTTATGTAACAGTGTTTGTGTATGTGATATGTAAATATGAATGTACGCACCCTGGAAGATTGGCCCCTTTGTGGCCCTAAGGGTATAATGACGTACTACTAAGATTACTTGGTTACTAAGGTTACTCCGAACTTTTGTTATTATTATCATATATCATTTCACATTATCTGTACAATATTGGTTCTGGCTGGATGGTTCACTTATAGCATTTGCTATCAAATTTTGAAAAACCAAATAAAAAAAATTTTTTTAAAAATTAAAAAAAGACTACATGTAAATTTTGTGTTTGTATGCATGAAGATGCGAAGGCCACAGCGATGTACAAGGAGTTCAAGGTTGGAGATGCAGCCAGCAACTTCAAGCTCACCATTGGTGAGTACAGAAAACAGCAGCGTTGAGTCATAACTGCAGGTTTTAAAGGCATCCAGAGCATTTTATGAGGCTTGAAACTTGATTAAAAAAACTTTAAGTTCTAGACATTCCTACACATAGTGAGTTTCAATAACACTATACCATTACCATTAGATATCGACATTAAAGGAGCAAAGCTACGATGTCGTTGTGTGGTGAGAACTGATAGAAAATCCAAGCCCTAATAGACTGATCCTGACAGTCCATCACAAATAGCGGTTCGACCAATGAGAGAGTGACTGCATATCCGTCAAATATTTGCATTTTCATGTTTTAATTTTGCATTTCTACGTTTTGACGGAGGTGGGCGGGGCTATGGTATCGGTCTATTTACACTAGGCCCGTGGAATTAAAAGATCACCATGAAGCTTATTTTTGTGCCGCTTTTGAGCACTTTTGATAAGAAATACGCACGCAAATGTGGTAAGCAGTGGCATTGAATGTCAATTTCATCAAGATTCAGCAACTAAAATATTTCCAGTTTTCAAGCCTCATAAAATGATCTGGGTGCCTTTAACAAACTGATCTGTTAAGGTCTCATTCCTGAGTTACTCCGCGTATAAATGGTCCTTACCCCCCCAAAAAAAATTAACGGCTGCATGAAAGTGTGTTTATATCGGTGGGAAATTCCTTTTTAGCCAGCCCAACTGATCTCAAGCGTCAAACTGATGAAAGCTTGTTTGTAACTAAAGAAAAGTTCGGCAGCCGCGCGCGAGGTCGGACGTCCACAGCCTTGCATTTCGGATGATGCGGCCGTGCGCTTTCAGCTGGAAAGTGCCTTTTTTGGGGGGGTGTAGCTAAGTGCAGTTTGTGATTGCCATAAAAAGGAATTGTATGCCAACTGGTAGTTGGTAATTTTTCTACATGATCTAGGGTAAATGTGCTCAACAGAGAATGAATGACCTTGGTGCATTTCCTATAGCTTCATTACGAACGCGCCCATGTAAAACACGTTTTATAACATGTAATCCTATGAGGCGAAAAAAACTCAGGAATGAGACCTTAAGGGATGTGATCGTTCCACATATTTTACATATACGAGTAATAAGGATGTACATGAGATGTACTTCTGCACTCAGATAGTTTAGAGTAAGTTAGGTCATGAATTTAAAGTTACTTCATCTCGCAACTGTTGCATAATGACTGTGCCTGTGGGAGATGGAAAGAATGCTGTCGGCAAAACTATCAAGCAGGAAAAAAAGTCAACCATTGGCTCGGAGAAGGGCTAGCAACCCCTCGCTGTAAAAATATCTATACCCTGCTACTGAAACAACAAGGAAATTTGCTGACCTATGTGCCACTAGGCATTACAAGGTTCTGAACGAACGACACTCGTTCTCATTTAAATGCACACATTTTGTAACTTCCGTTACCGTTTGATGTAAGACGTTCCTGAAATTAAGATATGCCACATAACACAAGATCTGCCACATAACTTAAAACTTTTCTGACTTTTAAAAACGACAGTTTGTCACCTTACATGTGGCATATCTTAATGTCAGGAAAGTATTACTTCAAACGGTAACGGAACTTACAAAATGTTCCTGACATTAAGATATGCCACATAAAAGGTGCCAAACTGCCGTTTTTATGACGACTTAAAACTTTTCTGACTTTTAAAAACGACAGTTTGTCACCTTATATGTGGCATATCTTAATGTCAGGAAAGTATTACTTCAAACGGTAACGGAACTTACAAAATGTTCCTGACATTAAGATATGCCACATAAAAGGTGCCAAACTGCCGTTTTTATGACGACTTAAAACTTTTCTGACTTTTAAAAACGACAGTTTGACACCTTATATGTGGCATATCTTAACGTCAGGAACGTCTTACTTCAAACGGTAACGGAAGTTACAAAATGTGTACATTTAAATGAGAACGAGCGACGTTCGTTCAGAACCTTGTAATGCCAGCAGCACATAGAGCAACAAGTTTCCTTGCTGTTTCAGTAGCAGGGTACTAGATATTATTTTACAGCGAGGGGTTGCTAGCCCTTCTCCGAGCCAATGGTTGACTTTTTTTCCTGCTTGATAGTTTTGCCGACAGCATTCTTTCCATCTCCCACATGCACAGTCATTATGCAACAGTTGCGAAATGAAGTAACTTTAAATTCATGACCTAACTTAGTCTAAACTATCTGAGTGCAGAAGTTCTCATGTACATCCTTATTACTCGTATATGCAAAATATGTGGAACGAACACATCCCTTAAGGTCTCATTCCTGAGTTTTCGCCTCATAGGCTTACATGTTATAAAATCTAAATGAGAACGAGCGACGAACGAACGAACGAACGAACGCTTGATCACATTCCCCGCGCATTGATATCGTGTTTAGGAAAGTACGACGAGGAGAGCAGCACAGCCGGGGATGCACTCTTCCTCCACAACGGAAAACCGTTCAGCGTCAAGGGGAAAGACAACGACGGGAACGTAAGTTTCTCTGCATCCATCTATTCATTCATTCGTTCATTCATTTATGTATTTATTTATTCATTCATTCATTGAACTTATCCATAAAAATGGATGGCATGACGAAACAGGTGTACCCCCGCAGGGGTCACCTTTTCAAGGCCTCCATGCCGAAACATACAAAATCATACATAAAATCAAAACATAATAATACAATATAAATAACCAATATAGATAAATCAACTTAACAAAATATACAATACAAAGATAGAGATGAATTGAAGAAACAGCACAAGCATAATGAAGTAGCAATTTGAACGTTACAGATTAGCGAATTTGAAGAAGAACTCGTTGCCATCGGCTGTGGTGTCGGTGTGGTAGCCTGGTATCCAAACCTGTTATAGCTCCCGAGTCTCCTCTCTGCAAGTAGCGGAGACTCGGTAGCTATAACGTTAATAGGTTTAGATACCAGGGTATCTCTGTGGCGCAACGGTTAGAGCGATGGGCTCAGAACCAATTGGTCCCGGGTTCGATGCTCGCTCATCCTCTGAGCAGACCCGATATGCTCCGTTCATCACCTCCCATAGCGGCCCTGCCTTTTCCAGCCTGTGAACTCGCTTCTGGCGACGACACCACTAAAACAGCTTTCAGCCAATCAGAGGGTTGGCTTAAGCTCATCTAGAGCAAAAGCGCAAAGGACACTAGGACGCTATCAACCGATCAGGTTACGTCTTACATCGCTACTTTGGGCTCAGAGCAAAAAATAACTTCTCTTTGTGCCAAATAAGGCTAGCTCATTAATCATTCATGAGCAACTGTCGATAACGTCGCCAGACGCGAGTTCACAGACTGGAAAGGGCAGGGCTGCTGTGGGAGGTAATGAACCGAGCATATCAGGCCTGCTGGGAGGATGTGCTCGCTATGACCCGACGTTTTGCCCATGTAAAAGGCACTTTCCCTGACGGTGGAGTGACGCCCACCGAGCCTCTTCGGCTAATCAGTCTAAAAGTTACCCTGGAATCTAGAGCAATTGTACCGGCCCGCGCTCCGAGTTCCCCGGGCCTCCCCCCCTGCTGGCCCTGACAAACTACCCGCTAGCCCACAAGATCCGCTGCTAGCGGATAGTGGGTACAATTGCTCTGGATTCCAGGGTATCTAAATGTGTGCCAAAACAACACACTACGGATTTGGTTGCCGATGTGCCAACATCTAGCACATTTTCCAACAAATCCGTGTAATTTATTTTCTTTTCGTTTCTACCAAGTTCAGCATCCACACTCAGATAGCTATAAACAACGCTTGGAGCTAGATGTGCAAAATTACATGTAGTTGTGCCCTGTGTGGAAGATGGAAACGGGGATGGGCACCGAAAGGAAGGATCTTAACTTTAACTTTACATTTTCCTTCAGACTAAAATAGACTGGGCTGTTGTAGCGACTGGAGGCTGGTGGTACCACGAGAAGGGCTACTCAGCTCATCCCACTGGTAAGGACAGACTCTTAATAAAACAAACAAACAAACAAACAAACAAACAAACGCACTCATATTCACGAATACGTTCTATAGTTTAATCACGTTTGTTAATGACCGAATAACGAGATATCAAAACCGGAAGTCCTGCTGCAGTACCATGAAAGCCACTAGGGGGCCTATTATCTTATAATTCTTGAGAATAGTTGGTGTCCTCGAACAAAAAAAATTGTAACAGCCGCACATTCCAACGACCGAATCCAGTATTCGAATTTTCGGCAGCGGGGCACTCGAAATGCACCCTAGATATTCTATGGAAGCCCGTGTGATAACCCAAATTTATCACCTGGTCCGGAAAACCCGTATCGAATATTTTTGCGGCCCGGGTATGACATAATTTGCTTTACATATCGTATCAGTACTTTACATATCTTAAGATTTTAAACCACGAAAACTAAGACGGTACGATTTTTATTTTCTCAGGAAAACAACTTGACAAGACTAAGAAGGCAGACATGGAAGTGCAGACCATCAACTGGATGCCGTGGAGGGGCTTCGAAAAACTCAAGAAGATCTCTTTCAAGGTCAGGCGGAGCGACTTCAAATTTGTCTACTGAGGTCCTCAAGGTCATGTGCGCAGACGTTTGTTGAAACACTGTCGGGGGCTACTAGCTTTCTCCTTGACGTTCTGACGATTTCTTTTTTAAATTTTCTAGAGCCTTTTTTCCCGTAAGACCACACCATGGGACGTGAATAGATTACCATCTGCCCGCGCATTGATTTTTTCATGATTTCGGAAAAAGGACACGCAAGAAATTGTAGAGGTGACACTAGTGCGGTTGCCTTGAGTGTAATTGTAGTCATACTAGTCTACAGCTGCCACACCAGTGTCACTTTCTGCACTTCTTCAATGAAGGAATATCAAATAGGCTGTGATACCATATTTTTTCGTTTCAATTGGCTCTATTTTGAACATTCGGCCTTTTTACTTGTCATCATTTTTTCGCTCTCTCGCATTACATTTGAAGTCTGCAGAAGATGTCATCCATAAGATATATAATTACTTGCTGTGGCCTAATTGTGTTTTTTTTACATCTTCAGGAAATGTAACTGGCAATTATTACCCATTTTCCAATCAAAGTAGCATACTACCTTGTTCAGATGTACCAACTTGAATAAACAAATACACGAACAATGTCATCTGCATGTCAGTGTATCTTATTTTAGTCTGACAGCAATCCTAGTTACTTTACTGAGGCTCCTTTCCCTGGGCGCCAGACTAGTACCGGGTCGCTAGCGATTTCCTACGGTGGCCAGAGAACAGTCTGCCCGCCCGGTCTTAATCAACGCTCCGGGGAGTTGAGCCCGTAGGAGTGAACCGCGCCCCTTTTACATAGGGCCGGTCAACTCCCCGGCTAGAACTCCCCCGGTGCGCTAATTACGGTTCGGCGGGCTGGGGTCTCTGTGCCACCGGGAGGAACTGACTGCAAGGTACCGGCTAAAGAGAACCGGCTAAAAGGCCCGATAAACAGTCTGGAACCCAGGGTATGAGGCTCCTATGCTCTCCACTAACCGACTGATGAGGGATAGGTGAGAGCATATGAATGAATGAATGAACTCTCCAAGCAGAGGTTGGTGGGGCAGATTATGACCGTTTCATCATATGCCCAGTTTTTTGTCCGCTAGCCCCACCCAAAGAAAGCTGACACCGATGTACCATTTTAATATTCTCCAAGCAGAGGTTTTGGTCGGCTGGCTGGGGTAGTAGTGGCCGGGGGGTTTTAACATTGCCTCCCGTAACCATCGCCTCTTACGGGAGGCAATGTTAAAACCCCCGGCCGCTACTACCCCAGCCAGCCGACCAAAACCTCTGCTTGGAGAATACCATTTTAACATATCGCCCGTTGCGCATAACTTCAGGTAAACGAACTGACCATTTATATCGTCTAAAGACGATCCATTGCGCAGCGGTACCATTAATCGCCACGTGTCACTAAGAGGAAGATAATTCAGAGGCATACAGTCCACTAGACTGATCTTTGCAACGAACCTTTATTAGAATTAACTTTACTTTTAAAAATTTTAGATTTCATTCTAAAGAAATATTAACTATCTACTTGCACAAGTGTTATATGATTTACATGTTAGCACGTGTAGTCTAAATATGTACGTCGTAAACCTGCCAATGGTGAATCTGTATATAAGAGATTGATAGATGTAGGATTAGTACTTATACATCCTGATGTTTGGCATCTAACGGGGGTGTCCTAACTTGGGACGTGCCCTAACTTTGGACGGACTTTTCACTACTCGTATCATGCATTCTTATAAGTACGCCGTGTTTGTTGTCACCGACTATGCTGAGTAGAAAAGTAAATAAGCCTAGTCCATACGCACACGCATTCAAATTAAACGTATACATATTCATTTATTACTCCGGGAAGGAGGAATACCTCCTTCTGGGAGTATTGGGAATGCATTTGTTTGCGCGTTCGCAGCTATAACTCACGATCCCGTTGTCGCATTGGTGTGTAACTTAGCATATCGTTTGCCTGGTTCGGCGTGGTGATGCACAATAGCTTTGTTACACCATAACTACTTTAAACGTCAATCCAATATCGTAATTGCACCCCTATAATTAATGCTATGTCCCACAACCCTGCCATAGGGACCATGTTATAATCCGTCATGCATGACTGGAATACTTCAGGCAGATACGGGGTATAAATCTTCCTTACTTGCTGTGATCGTGTAGTCACTGTTACATTGAAATATAGACAACGTGCATCACCACACGCAACCTAGCAAACGATATACCAAGTTACATACCAATGCGGCAACGGGAATTGTGAGTTTTAGCTGCGAACATGTGCACAGTGACCTCCAGTCTGTGTATTAAGTATGCCGTGTCCACTCGAAACTCGCACACAGTATGTGCGCACGGGACGGACGATGCACTTTTACGCACAGTGTGAAAATGGCAAATCTCTGGACCTTTAAACTTACCACACTTGTAGTTTATAATACGGAGGCTGTGACAATGTAAAAAGCTTACGCAGGGGATGAAAGATTGTTGAGAAATATCTCTCAGAAAAGTGCGCGCGCCAGTGTCACTTCCGGGTGGTTAGATCCGGTGACCTTTGACCTTCGAGCTTCGTGAAATGTTACGATAATATAAATAAGCCTTTTTTATTTCAAATAGCTTGATAGCTATAGATCAGACCGGCCTGCAATACTTTTGGAAAGAGGATTTACTGCATATTTGTGATTTCTGATACATCTTAGTTGTAAGGCTGAATGGTTCGTTGATAAAGGGGCCATCTAGATCTAACTTTGTGACTTTTCCCGGAATTTCTGGATCCCATCTGTGCCATGCTGTAAAAATTTCGTTGGCCCGATTTACACACAACACTCGGAGTCGACTCGGGGCTGTGTGTGAGGAGCTTTGGGCTGCTCAAGTGGAGTTTTCCTACTAGAAAACGCTACTTGAGTGGCCTAGGTTTCTCCTTGCGTGTGTTAACCGGGCCTTAAGGTAAGTTTCTATGTCCACGTTTAGGTACCATCTGTACCTACATCCTGTACTTCAGTAGGTGTTGCCCCTTTAGTCTGCAGTTGGGCGGATTGTCCTTTAGTAGCCTTTCCGCGTGTACGTTCTGCAGCTTGTGGTGGCGCTTGAGCAGCGGGTTTTGCCGCTTCGGCCTTTTCTTGTGTAGGTTTGGGGGGATCGGTCTGTCCTTTAGCTGGGTTTGCAGCTGCATTCTGTCCTTGTGTACGTTTTGCACCTGCGTTCTGTACTTGTGCAGAGATTGCAGCTGCATTCTGCACTTGGCCAGGATTTGCAGCTTCATTCTGTGCTTGTGTACGTTTTGCATCTGCATTCTGTCCTTGTGTACGTTTTGGACCTGTATCCCCCACTTTTCCAGAATTTGCAGCTTCATTCTGTGCTTGTGTAGGGTTTGCAGCTGCATTCTTCACTTGGCCAGGGTTTGCAGCTGCATTTTGTCCTTGTGTACGTTTTGCACCTGCATTCTGTACTTTTACGGGTCTTGCAGCTGCATTTTGTGGTTGTGCAGGGTTTGCACCTGCATTCTGTCCTTGTGCAGGGTTTGCAGCTGCATTCTGTCCTTGTGCAGGATTTGCGACTGCATTCTGTTCTTGAACAGAATTTGCATCTCCAGCCTGTGCTTGTTTACGTTTTGCACCTGCATCCTCCACTTGGTCAGCGTTTGTAGCTTCATTCTGTGCTTGTGTACGTTTTGCATCTGCATTCTGTAATTGTGCGGGTCTTACAGCTGCATTCTGTACTTGTGCAGAATTTGCACCTCCGGACTGTCCTTGTGTACGTTTTGAAGCTTCATTGTGTCCTTGTGCAGGGTCCGCAGCTGCAGCAGGTGCTTTTTTAGGTATTGTAGCTTCAGCTTGTGCAGGGTTTGCAGCTGCAGCGTTTGCTTGGTCATGCGTTACGTCCTTTCCTTCCTGAAGTTTTCCAGCCAAAACCTGTTTCATGGCCATTTCCGCTTCCGATTTCGCATGAGCTGAAACGGTGAAAAGGTAAACACATTGTTATATCACAATGAGTTTTATTTGCAAGTTCTTGCCCGATGGCTAATTGCATCATGAAACAATGCATAGAAGAAGTATACAGACAGTGCATGTTAACGATAATGACAAGTGAAACAAGTAAATAATCTAAGAACTGCTACGGAATACTAAGCCTTTTGGGTTTGACTTCTTTTTTTGGAAGCAGTGGAAGATGAAGTGACCCACTTTTTCTACAATGAGTGAGTTTTGAGAGGTTAACAGGGCTCTAGTTTTCTTTTCGGTTAGTTTGGGGGTAGGTTTTGGTGGCGGATATCCTACCTTTGCTTTTCACCTCGTTATGAACCACATGGATGCCGTCGAGTATCCTCTGCGCCGTCTCCGGACCATAGGACATTACCAGCATTGCCTTTTCTGTTTAAAGACAACAAAAAAAAAAAAACCTCGGTGAAACAGTGTCGTTTTCGGTGCGTCTGTTTGTCTTTGTTTCCGCATTATGTATTTTCCATATGCTAACTAGGGGGCGGCCAAACATACACCACTTCTTCCTTACATACATCACAAGCCATCTGCCACCAAAAATCATGACCATAGCACGTCCAGGTCAAAAGATACAATAAACGGAAGTGCTTCTGCATTGCTAAGGTCACATACCAGGGGGCCCAAAATCGACCTTGATCTTTGTGTTTCCAACTCCTACCCACATACCAAATATCATCGTAATCCATTCAAAGGTTCTTGAGTTATGCTGACTAAAAAATCCGGAAACACAGACACACAGACACGCCCAAAACAATATCTCCATGTTTTATGGAGATGATAACGTTCATCGTAATTAACACATGGAAAAGGAGTGACAGTAAGTAAAAGGTCAGCGTTGCCAGAGTGATAGGAAGTAAGCAATTTATCAACCTGACGTGACAGCTGACAGACATTCCAGATCAATCTTGTTTTTTCGTCTATCTGTCTGTTTGTCTGTCTGTGTGTCTGTCTGTGTGTCTGTGTTTTCGCATTTACACATTTTCCATATTCTACTCATCCGTCGAGTGAACGGAAGAGATCAACGGACACATGTGATGTAAATCAAAACCATATTGGCATTATCAAAGAACTGCGATTAAACAAGACTTACGAGAAGCTAGATATTTCAAAGAGATATGACATCTTAGAACTCTTGTTTAGATGTCTTTTAATCCTTGAATCACACCGATAGAATTACAAGACTTTGAATTCAGCTACAAGATCCAGACCAGCGTGTGGACAAAAAGATGTAACACGCTAGAGGCTGTCGACGTTGGCATCTACGTTGACAATGTGGTGGCATTTACCGAGTTGAAGGATACGCAGTAGTGTTCAATATCTCAGAATTTTTGGGCGGACAGTTTTAAAAAGGTAAACGTTGACCAACCGACCTGCCTCGAACTCTTCAGGTGGCAGCGCATATATCTTTGATGCGTCGATGGTGATTCTTTTCAAGATACTCTTGTCTGTAAAATTCAGAAGTGAAAAACGTATCAAAACAAGCCACTTCCCTTTACCCATTTCGTCTCTTCATTTTCATTAGCTTAACAAAGTAAATACTGAGGAATTGTGCAGATCGTCGGTAGGCTTTCAGCTACTCAACATTTTACAATATTCACACACACACACATGCACACGCACGTACATACACACACACGCACACACTTACACACACACACACATATACATACATACATACACGTACATACACACACGCACGCGCACACACACACGCACGCACGCACACACACACATACACATACCACACACACACTCACTCACACCACACACATACATACACGTTTGCATATGGTAGTCTACGGTATTGTGCAACACTAAAGGCAGCAATACAGGACAAAAATCAAGGACAGGGCCATCGAGAGGAACATTATAGATAAACAGTACAGCTCACTGTGGTCAGTCATGTCACGGTCCCGTTTAGCGTCGCTCACAACGTGCTTCCAGGCCCCTTTCTCTCGACGACTGAAGTCCAGATCTTTTTGAACATGTTGTTTCTCTGAAATAAGTGTACATGAGCATCAGAGACAGTAACAGTTATACGCATGTGGATTGGTTTTAGGAGCATATCTTTCACATTAAAAAAAACAACACTGAAACCAATGATTAAATCAATGATTATAACACAATATCGAAAACGTATGCTAGCCGTTATTGTATTGTATTAGTAATTATGATGTAAAGTCTTATTCTATACTTCCACTTTGTGTTATGTTAACGAATTCTTGCCATACTTTGTACCATGTACAATTGTCGTGCAATAAAGTTCTTCTATCTTATTATTCTTTATTATCATTCTTTATTTGTGTCAGGCATTCACTGGCCCATAGTTAAGCAAATATACATAGCAACATAACCTAGATACATTAAAAAAACAAACAAAGATCAAATGATAGATATACACAGATGTTTCCAGAGGTTTGGGAAGTATGTGTTGCGATAGAATGAATTCGACTTAAGTACAGACTGAACAATGGAGTAAGATGAGTGGAAAAGACGTTAAACGTTTAAACGTTTTCCTGTTCGTTTATGTCTTCAAAGAATCGTTTGTTAAAAATGATAACTTACCACACACCTGATGTTTATTTCGTGGCAGGATGTGTTTTTTTTTTACTTTCCTTTTTTTTCGACAGACCGTTTCCAAAGAAGTCAAAAACGGCTACACAGAGCTGCTGTGATGCGCCCATTAACATAACATAACGTATATATTCATTCCCAATTTGAAGAAAAGCATTACAACAGTTGTATGTTGATTGAAGCTATCTTATGAATTTTACGTGACTTCACTACTATTTATATATATTTTAGGTACTAATACTTGGGTACTACACAAAGAAACGACAGACTGCCACGTACTTCTTAGTTCCTCTTCCGTAATCTTCTCGCCTTCTTCAAAGATTTCATAGGCCAGGTCGTCTCCGAGGGCCTGGCGGAAGTCCTGCCTAACTGTAAGTAGAACATTTGTGCAATGGAATGAGACCACCTAACGTTATCAAAGGTGAAGGTCTGGCGGTTTGGCATCTGGACAGTTCAGTCTCTAGACGATCAGGACGATTCGGCACCAGGTCCAGGCCAGGGCAATGCGAAATGCGCTAGAAGTTCAATCTGGTATTCGAATTTTCGAATCATCTGGTATTCGAATTTTCGAAACATTCCATTATTCGAATTTTCGAATCATCTGGTTTTCGAATTTTCGAAGTGCGTTCGAATCATTCGATAGAAGCACAAATTCGTATTGCTTATGGGGAAAGGCTACAGGGAAGAGGCTAAAACGCTTTGCTTAAAACATAAGTGTCAATGTATTCAAGGAAGCCTTCAATACTAAGAAATAGTGATAACGAAATAGCATAGAAACATACTTTGTTCCTCCTGGTATGGGTTCAGAGACATGAGGTTCCGGAAGGCGTACGCGAGCTCCATTCTGATGGTTTCGTCTGCAGGGATGTGGAAAATGCACATTGGTAGTACAGTCAAACCTGTACAAGTAACCTCCTCTACATAAGGACCACCTGGCCATTGATATACAGTCAAACCTGTACAAGTGACCACCTCTACATAAGGACCACCTGGCCATTGATATACAGTCAAACCTGTACAAGTGACCACCTCTATGTATTGAAGGATACCCTGGCCATGTTTGAAAAAGGTCATGCTTAATTGGACGTTTCTTTCACCTATGATTTTTTACATTTTTATGCATTTCTTTCGACACGAAATGTAAATCATTCTTCACACTGAGAAAAATCCTGGGATGATGCTGTAGTACTAGTAATCGAGCAGCTTGAACATAAATATGGATAGTCACTTCTTTTTTTAAGAACCTTCCTATCTTTAGATAAATAAAAAAAAAACAATTTACATATGAATAGGGAACATGGCATACAAATGTACCTACAATGCCAAAATTATTTTGTTGTTCAGCTGTTTTTTGCTTACTGTCAAATGGCATTAAAAATGGTTTGAAGGTCCCATTTTCTGCTGTGATTACTCAATTTGTTTTGACTTGTGGCAATATTTTTGATGACGTATTTAAAGAGGGCGACAAAGCTATCGACAGATTGATTTGAGGCTCACTGTTTTGCATTGTGACTTTTTTGGTTGTCCATGTTTTCATGTAACTGCATTCATGTTTCACCAAAGGGGCCACGTCAGATATAATTGGTGAGAAGGCGCGGTCACATTCGTCATAGTAATGCCAACGAGGCTATAAACTTGTAGACGTAACCGACCGATGAGTATCTAATACCAGCTCAGAAAAGGACAAGAAATAGTCATGCCTTTAAGTACCAGAGTTATCAATCAATGATTGATGTGTTCAAAAATTCGTATTTTCCGAGAACCATAGTAGAATGGAACTCGTTGTCATCAAATTACTGTAGGGACATCTTCACTGAATAGCTTTAAAGAACGGTTGCAGTCAAATGTGTAAAAGTTAGGTGTGACAGGCCGTTCAGTGTAATATAACCAGCTGCTGTCGCACCGCGTGCCTGCGAAGCTGGTGTGTTACGCCGAAGGGCGGTTATACCGGCTATATGTAGATACAGATATAACACGATCCATCCTCTACAATTATCTACGCCAACCTTTTCCTGACACAGAAGAGTAGAATTTTGTACGACACATACACGACTGGTATTCGAATGTTCGAATCATCTGGTATTCGAGTTTTCGAATAATCTTTTATTCCAATATTCGAAGCGCGTTCGAATCATTCGATAGAAGCCCGTGGGATACGAGTAGAAGCCTGTCCTCAATTTGCTTTAGTAAAACGGAGAGGGGGAACAGTCCATGGTCTAGGCACTTACGCAGAAACCTATCGCACAACCAATGTGATAGAGCACTTCGGCAACTTCAAAAACACAGGAACATAAATGTAGTATCGACTCACCTTCTTTCTCCGGATCCCTACCCTCTTCGACGTCGTCAATCACATTCTTCAAGCCCTTCTCCTCTTTCTGGTTCAATTTCAGGTTCTTGGCCGCCATAAGCGTTTTCAGCACTTTTCATAACCGTGAAAAGAATATCATGGTAAGCAGATACGAAATCTTGAAGAACGAATATGAAATCTATCTTACTCGTTGTCTTAGGTAAGCGTCATACAGAATTAAGAATGTCGGATCTGTTGTGATTAAGACTTACGCATACTGTAGTTTCTATGTATGCATTACGATAGATATACTGTTTTACTGTTACTGTTGTTATGCACAGAACTATCGACTTACGTTCGTTCTCTTTATCTTTAAACCAGGCGGGTTGGCCTTCACACATGACCGCCAACGCCATCATGGTGAACAGTAGAGTCCCTAGAACTTCCATGTTATCCAAACACAGCTGCAGATCCTTCGGAGTCCAATAGAGTTGCAATATAAACTCTACAAACGTTGTCGATACATATGGTGTTGACTTATGTGTACAAACGTCAGCGTTAAAAATGGCCGTCCGGATTTTGTCAAAAACCTGTTGGGTGGCTTCAGTGTGTGTACGTCAGACCGTAGTAATTGTAACTGTTTGACCTGCCCAAGGTCGACAGAGGCACGCCGAGGGTGTTTACGTGTAAATGTAACCTCCATTAACATTAATCCGCCAGGTTACATAAATCCGCCACTTTGAAAAACCGTGGGTTTGAGAGATCTCTAGCGCAGCACTCCCAGGTATGCACAGTTTAGATATACAGGATTATACTAGGGGACGATGGGCTGGAGATCTACTTGGACGTATCTTTTCAGGGTGGCGGAAATACGTACCCTGGCGGAATTATGTTAGTAGATGTTAACTGTTGGGTTCGTTCGTTTAGACCCTTGTAGTGACTGGTGGCTCATACATAGGGCAGCGAGTTTCCTTGCTGTTTCAGTAGCAGGGTATGTTCTTACAGGGAGGGGTTGTAATAGCCCTTCCCCTTTAACGTGCTCGAGACACCTCCTACAACGCGGGACCCCCATTTCACGCCCCTTCCGAAAGACGGGTGCAGCCCGAGGCGAAATGCCCTCCCAGGATTGAACCGGGGTCTGTTAGTTACCAGCTATTAACTCAACTGTGAGACTGCTATACCAGTTTAGCTACAGGACATCGATATCCATACAACAGATACAGCACGTAAATATGTTGTTTTCATGACGTTTCTTCTCTTTCTTTCTTTCTTTCTTTCTTTCTTTCTTTCTTTCTTTCTTTCTTTCTTTCTTTCTTTCTTTCTTTCTTTCTTTCTTTCTTTCTTTCTTTCTTTCTTTCTTTCTTTCTTCCTCCTGCCATTTGTCCAGGAGGTTCTTGTTTTGGTAGCGTTTGTTTGTAACGATGTTTTTTGGTGGAACAGCATGACTCAAAAAGCTATGTTGGCGGATTGGTAGAGTGGTATGATAAAGAATCATGTCTAAGCTAAAACTGCTCACATTGAAGTACAAGTATTCGTATTCCCGGGCATGCTTGAGTTGTTTTATTTCTTTTTTTATTTCTCTTACTTATGAATATATTACCACTGGGAAACGTGTAGACCATCATGACTGTTTTATTCAATCAAATATCAAAGACCAGGTGGTTCTCGTGTAGAAGTGGTCAGTAGAACAGGTTTGTCTATATATCAATGGCCAGGTGGTTCTTATGTAGAGGTGGTCACTTGTATAGGTTTGTCTGTATATCAATGGCCAGGTGGTCCTTATGTAGAGGTGGTCACTTGTATAGGTTTGACTGTATATCAATGTATCAATGGCCAGGTGGTCCTTATGTAGAGATGGTCACTTGTACAGGTTTGTCTATATATCAATGGCCAGGTGTCCTTATGTAGAGGCGACACTTGTACAGGTTTGACTGTATATCAATTGCCAGGTGGTCCTTATGTAGAGATGGTCACTTGTACAGGTTTGACTGTATATCAATGGCCAGGTGGTCCTTATGTAGAGGTGGTCACTTGTACAGGTTTGACTGTATAACAATGGTCAGGTGGTCCTTATGTCAAGATGGTCAGTAGTACAAGTTTGGGTCTATCTTGAAAGCCGTTTGTGTCTTGCTTTCGCCTTTAACTGGTAGCAGAGGCCTCTTTCTGTAGCTCCTGATGGGCGACTTTGGAAGCAGCAGCTACAAAAACATAATAAAGTTTATTGCTAGTTCTTGCCCGTATGCTAATTGCAGGTACATGTAACATGAAAGGACGAACAGGACAGACAATTGGTAACAGTATAACATGTGACTATTCTAGTCTAAATACTGACACTAAATTCTAACTTATTGGGTTTGACTTCTTTTTCCAAGACAGTGGAAAACGAATTATCCCACCTTTTCTGTAATGTGTGGGTTTTGTGATGTTAAGAGGAGAGTAGTTTTCTTTTTGTCTGTAAACGTGGAGAAATTAGGATGGGGTACAGGCATGCGGCAGCACTTCTGGGGTGTCTTGAAAATATTATATAGTGTCACTTGTGGCTCTTGATTTTTTCTCTCCAAGTACCTCTGTACAAGAAAATAATTTATGCAAATTTTTATGACGTCATGATGACGTCATCAACAATTACAGGGCCACGCCCCTTTTTACAAAAGTGTTTTTTCCTCGCTAACGATCCAATGTACAAAGCTAATATTTTAGGGACAGATGCATAATAATGCCATTGGTGAATACAGGGCCCTTTTTTTGATATCTTTTTAAATTAATTTTTGGTGAATTTTTTTCAGTAATCTAATGAGAATCTCCTTCTGTGGTCCCTCACACATTATCAAAGTATCAAAATGCTTATGCCACCCGTGAGAGGCAAGTTCAGGTGGTAAACCTCAGAACAGCATTTGTTTTTTTGCCCTATCATATACAGTTTTGTCAAACTTTTGCTTTTAAAATCATGCTGTAGAGGTAGTATTAATAAAATTGGCATTTAGTAATCCTAAAATGACCCCAAATTGCCATCATTTGCTGTTTTCCCAATCACGCAAGCACTAACAGTGACATACGGGTCAATAACCTCTGCAAACACACTATCTGGCAGTCAGAGCAGTGTTCACAGCCAGGCCAGAGAATCCAGCTTTCCAGAGGGAGGGAGGGAATAGCCAAAATGGAGGCCCCTGATTGGTCAGGCTGTTCCAAAAGGTATCGGCACCCAGCCAGGACGTTGGAAACTGCAACTTTGCCCTTGAAGTTGGCGGTAAACTGATAATCTATGTAGGAAAATGATGCCAGATAATAAAAATAGATCTATACACCTAACAAATCAGATGGTTAATTTGTCTAAATATTTTTGTTGAAAATGTGCTGCCGCATGCCTGTACCCCACCTTAAACATAGATATCGGGTTGACTTAGTTCTTAGATTCATTGTTCGAAAAAAACACAAAACAAACAAAACTAAAAGGGGTTAAATCCAAGCAGAAGAAAAGAGAGCAAAAAAAAAGACTTGTTCAAAATAATTTCTAAATAATGAATCACCTTCTTGAACATATTTTCTCTCCGACACCCTTTGCAATTGATATGCTTAAAAGTTAGTAAAATCATACTGATTATTGAAAACATTTGATCATTGTACAAGCAGTGAGTGCTGTCATATGCATGGTAGAACAGCTACCATGATGCATGCACATTGTTTGTGCTATCATTTATTATCAATAATTAAAAAAGATGTAATTGCAATTGAAACATGTACTGTCAATTTTTTACTCATTATGAGGGATGTATGTAGCTACTAGTATCTAGTAAAAGAAAATGACGCAGTATTAAGTATACATGTAGTATAAACAAATGAATCTTTCTTGTTACTACAATGTACCTGTATAATCGCAATGTTTAAGTAAAAATTCTGTCCATACAATTCTTTTCAACCCTTGAAAATGTTGTACATGGGTATAAATAGTTGTGAATAACGGTAAGAAGTTGAATAATGCCACGGGTCAATCAATCGATTGCATTCCCAGTTCAATTCAGTGCACGTGTTGTGCGCACTGCGAAACTGTGATATTTTGTATGAAATAAAACAATCACTACCACAAGGGGTGTCCTGAGTAGCTAGACATAGGGACCATGAGACCGCTAAAGGTTCACTTCTTACCTTTCTTCATTGCCTCTTGGTGGATGACTTCGAGCGCTTCGAACACTTTCTCTCCGGTTTCTGCTCCGTACTCTGCGTAGAACCGGCTTTTTTCTATCAAGTAAACAAACAAACAAACAAACAATTGGTGTTTTTGAAACTTTTAAGAAAAAAGGATTGAAGGGGTAGTAGATTTACTTTAACGTTGGTTTTAACTTCCATGTTGTCTTTGTTGAAACCCTAATCCCATATATTTGACGTAATAACTTGTTCATATTTCTTTTTAATTGATTTAAACGATAATCATTAGACAGAGAGGTGTTTCACTCTTGCAACAGCTAATATCAAAATTACAGATTTCAAGAAACTCGATTACACTAGCGGACAAGAATATATCTATAGATGTGCCAACACTCACAAGCCCAAAACAAATAGGTAAAATATATTTTTAAGATTACTTAGTTATCAAAAAAGACTCTGAAACACACGATTAGCCCCATCTGACTGTAACAAGATAATACGTATTTACCTATGTTGGGGCCCTGTCACACTTCAGCGTATACCCGTTGTGTGTGAGTTGCGTATGGTCAAAATTAGATACGCAGCCGTACGCACAACAGTTGTGGTAATTTACGATTATTTTGACGAATGTGTGGCTCACATTTCATTATTCATAAGTTGGATGTGCCTCACACATACATCAAAATAATCGAGAAAAACAATTACAACGTATGACTATCGTATTAGCGTAATTTCGTTCATACCCCAAACTATTATGCCTACTGGGCCGTATTGTGCGTATGCCGGCGTGCATCAAACTTACACAAATCGATTGAGATGCTTGTGAGATGCGTCTTGTGCGCACGGCGGCGTGTGGAAGAAATGTCAATGCGCAACTCACACGCAACGGGTATACGCACAAGTGCGACTGGGGCTTTAGCCTTCATTGTTTGGTAAGTAGATTTTTAGTCCGGATTTTCGCTTAGTCATTAACGAAAGACAGCTGATACTGTCTGAGACGTCTGATCGTTTACAAATTCTGTTCCTAGAGTAGCAGTAACCTTGAATACAACTCACAAGACACGCTCTCTGATTCTCCTGATTCCTCGCTCGTTCTCATTTAAATGTACACATTTTTAAATCTCCGTTACTCATTGAAATAAGATGTTCCTGGGATTAGGATATGCCACATATAAGATGTCAAACTGTAGTTTTTATGACGACTTAAAACCTTTCTAGCTTTTAAAAACGGCAGTTTGGTACCTTATATGTGGCATATCTTAATGTCAAGAACGTCTTACTTCTAACGGTAACGGAGATTACAAAATGTGTACATTTAAATGAGAACGAGCGTCATATGATGCTGGTTACAAAGCATTTTTGACAACTCCACAATTCAGTTTTCAGCCGCCTTTCGATTCATACTGAGGCAGGCCGTCATTGTTTTCCACCCTGATTTTTGTTTGCCGCTGCACCGCCTCCCAGCTGCATCTCATTAAGTTAAGTTTAAATCCTCCCACACCATTATTGATGTATAGGGCGGTGCCCATCCCCGTTTCATAGCCCTGGGCCACACTGTGGTGCAATCACTGCAGAAGGGGGCTAGTCCACTGGCAGTGGAGTGTGTTTAACTTCCATACTGTTTCAGTATGTACCATTTTTATCAAGTCTTTGGTATGACTCAATGCGCCTCTTGTTCAGAGGTGTCCTACCCGGGGCTTGAACCCGGGCCTTCTGGTCCAAGTAATTTGAACCAGATGTGGCAAGGACCAGAAGCACAGACCACTTCACCACAGGGACACTCCCAGCTGCATCTCATTATCTTACTCTTTTCAGACTACTCCACAACATGAGCAAAACTAACCTTCTCCTTGCTCCTCCGGAGACAGTGAAAGTATCCTGGCGGCGTCGTCTTTGATTCTCTTCTCTATTTTCTTACCTAAGTAAGAGTAGCAACAACAATAAGTGATGACGATCTTTAAGCATAGTCGGAAGGGACGTGAAATATACCCTGCGAGAATATACCCTGCAACTGAAACAGCAAGGAAACTTGCTGCCCTATGTGCCTCCATGCACTACAAGGGTCTGAACGAACGAACGAACGAACGAACGAACGAACGAACGAACGAACGAGCGAACGAAGGAACGAACGAGCGAACGAACGAGCGAACGAACGAACGAACGAACGAACGAACGAACGAGCGAACGAGCGAACGAACGAACGAACGAGCGAACGAACGAACGAACGAACGAACCCGGCTATACAGTTAACGCTACTTATGTAAGGCCTGGGCCTGATACGGGTGTTCCGGACCGTGTGATAACTATCCGTATCACATGAAGTTCTAGAGTTGTATCACACGGGCTTCCATAGAATATTTCGAATGCATTTCGAGTGCGCCGGTTGCGCCGCCGTCGAACATTCGAATACCAGATTCGGTAGTTGGAATTAATGTTGTTACAGTTTTGTGTTCGAGGACACAAAACTCCCTCAAATTTTGGCGCATTGGGCATTGAAATGTGTGTTTTCTCGGGTGGGTAAATAAAATACAACACGTTGTATTCCGCATCACCCTCGGTCCCAGCCCTCTCGCGAGTTGGATCGCCCTCCGGCCTACGGCTGTCTGGCGATCCGACCCGCGGGAGGGCTGGTACCTCGGGTGATACGGAATACCCCGTGTGTATTCTATATATACATCTTAGAAATAAATGAAAAGTCTCTGCACAACTTACGTTCGTGAAGCGGGTCTTTCCCGTGCTCCACGTCCTTCACCAACTTGTCAAAGGCCTTCTTCTGGTTCTTGTTGAAGCCCAGCTCTTTGTCGATCTTCTTTTCCTCTGCCAGGATTTTAAAAAGTTATGCTTAAGACACGTTAGGACATGGTATATTATAAATGCAGAAATGTTCGCGGGGATTTAATTTCGCGGTAGGGAGAAAAAGGAATGTACACGGTGATTTTGAAAGTCATTAGTAGCGCTAAAGTCTCACAATGGAACGGTTTTTCGCTGTGGTTTTGAGTTCGCGGTAAAGAATTCACCGCAAAGACCGCGAATATAAAACCACCGCGAGCATTTCTGCATTTACGGTATATCAAGAAACAAGCTTGTGTTAGTAATCTTTATGGACACAGGAAAAATACAGCGATTTTCTTGAGGTATTCTACAACTCTACATGCACGCAAACAAGTAGATATGTATGTATGAATTACCCTACGTAAAAGTATATGAATGAATCAACATCTTGAGTTTAACGTATCGTTTACACTAACGTTACTGGTTCTAAGGTCTAAACATTCTTTGGTGCATCTAACGGTTACCTATTTGTGCACATGAGGAATTGAATCTGCAGGTTGAAATTCGGGGCCTTTAAACCATTGTAACATCAAAACAGTCTCAGTGAACTACTTCGGCCATTTCATTTACTAGTACTCTAAATCATCTTTCAGGCCATCGGTCAGAAGACATTGAAAGATATCTCCTAAGATACAGTAACGATGTGTGACTTTTTGTTTTTATTTCACAAACCCATAGGAAAATGGCTTTACAAGCGTATAGGAAAATTGAATCATACAAACAGTAATGTTTACCGTGCATTTCTTGTCCACATAATCTTCTCCGCCTCCTGAAAGACTGCTTCCGCTTTTTCAGGCCCGAGAATGCTTCGGAACTGGTCTTTCACTGAGGGGATGGAAGAAAACCTTGCTATATTGAGTATAATATATGTTCTTGAATGTAATATTTGACAACTATTTGTTCAGGAATGCAACATTTTAGTACTATTTGTTCATTAAACATGCTTGTTATCTTCACCAAGAAGTTTTTTTTTCGATGCCATTTGTCTGTTTGTCTGTTTGTTTGTTTGTGTTTGCCGTTTCTCTGTGTATGTTATTTTTTGTGTGTGGTGTGTGCGTGTATGTGTGGTGTGTGTGTGTGTTGGTGTGCGTGTGTTCGTGTATGTATGTATGTATGTGTGTGTGTGTGTGTGTGTGTGTGCGCGCGCGTGTGTGTGTGTATGTGTGTGTATGTGTGCATGTGTGTTTGTTCGTTCGTTCGTTCGTTCGTTCGTTAGTTAGTTAGTTTGAAGAAAGCTTACGCTGGATCTCGGCTCCTGGGTCGAGCTTCAGGACTCTCTTGAACGCCATGGCAATCTCGTCCTTCACGGTTTCCGCTGCCGAGAGGAATGGAATAGACATAAGCTACTGTCGGAGGCTTCTGAGCACAGTAAGGACGGAAACAGACTATCTAACATATGGAATAGACATAAGCTAATGTCGGAGGCTTCTGAGCACAGTAAGAACGGAAACAGACTATCTAACATATGGAACAGACATAAGCTAATGTCGGAGGCTTCTGAGCACAGTAAGAACGGAAACAGACTATCTAACATATGGAATAGACATGAGCTAATGTCGGAGGCTTCTGAGCACAGTGAGAACGGAAACAGACTATCTAACATATGGAATAGACATAAGCTAATGTCGGAGGCTTCTGAGCACAGTGAGAACGGAAACAGACTATCTAACATATGGAATAGACATAAGCTAATGTCGGAGGCTTCTGGGCACAGTGAGAACGGAAACAGACTATTTAACATATGGAATAGACATAAGCTAATGTCGGAGGCTTCTGAGCACAGTAAGAACGGAAACAGACTATCTAACATATGGAATAGACATAAGCTAATGTCGGAGGCTTCTGGGCACAGTGAGAACGGAAACAGACTATCTACCATATGGAATAGACATAAGCTAATGTCGGAGGCTTCTGGGCACAGTGAGAACGGAAACAGGCTATCTAACATATGGAAGAGACATAAGCTAATGTCGGAGGCTTCTGGGCACAGTGAGAACGGAAACAGACTATCTACCATATGGAATAGACATAAGCTAATGTCGGAGGCTTCTGGGCACAGTGAGAACGGAAACAGACTATTTAACATATGGAATAGACATAAGCTAATGTCGGAGGCTTCTGAGCACAGTGAGAACGGAAACAGACTATCTACCATATGGAATAGATATAAGCTAATGTCGGAGGCTTCTGGGCACAGTGAGAACGGAAACAGACTATCTAACATATGGAATAGACATAAGCTAATGTCGGAGGCTTCTGAGCACAGTAAGAAGGGAAACAGACTATCTAACATATGGAATAGACATAAGCTAATGTCGGAGGCTTCTGGGCACAGTGAGAACGGAAACAGACTATCTAACATATGGAATAGACATAAGCTAATGTCGGAGGCTTCTGAGCACAGTGAGAACGGAAACAGACTATCTAACATATGGAATAGACATAAGCTAATGTCGGAGGCTTCTGAGCACAGTGAGAACGGAAACAGACTATCTAACATATGGAATAGACATAAGCTAATGTCGGAGGCTTCTGAGCACAGTGAGAACGGAAACAGACTATCTAACATATGGAATAGACATAAGCTGATGTCAGAGGCTTCTGAGCACAGTAAGGACGGAAACAGACTATCTAACTTATGGAATAGACATAAGCTAATGTCGGAGGCTTCTGAGCACAGTAAGGACGGAAACAGACTATCTAACATATGGAATAGACATAAGCTGATGTCAGAGGCTTCTGAGCACAGTGAGAACGGAAACAGACTATCTAACATATGGAATAGACATAAGCTAATGTCGGAGGCTTCTGAGCACAGTAAGAAGGGAAACAGACTATCTAACATATGGAATAGACATGAGCTAATGTCGGAGGCTTCTGAGCACAGTAAGAAGTGAAACAGAAAAATCTACCTTGTAATCACGATATAAAAGTCAATGTATTTGTTTCACGCTTCGCGTTGTTGCACCACCCAGATAATTGCAGGAAAGTCGCAGATGGGACGTGCATATAAACGGCTTCTACTGTATCATTTTGCTCTAAAGTAATCAACATAATCCACCAGGAAACATATACTGCATGAATATTCCAGAAGAGCGGCAACTTACACTCTTGCTCAGCATTTTTGCCGCCCTCCTCGTCTTCGATGAGCGTCTCCATCCCCTTCTCCTCTCGGTGGTTCCATTTCAGTCCCTTCGCCTTCTCCAGTATCCCCATCACTGAGAAGCGATGCAGATTTGTATCTATTTTATTCACATATCTATATCTGTATAGCCGGTATAAAGCCCCCCCTCTCACTGGACCCGCGGCACGCTGGCGGCGTCGCTTCGGCCGATGGAATTGACAAAGCACTCAACGAATTCAGTCAACAAAGAACGAATCTTTTTAAGTTTTTGTGTTTTGCTGTCTTTTTGGTCATACTTGTACGTTTTGAGTGATATTCCCATTACAAAGTCATGGGTAACACAAATCCAGTTTAGAACGCAGCGATGCCGCCAGCGTGCCGCGGGTCCAGTGAGAGGGGGGCTTAATTTCTAACTGCCCTTCGGCGTAACCAAGGAGGCGTAACACACCAGCATATATTTCAAATGTATAGGGCAAAAAGCACAATTGCTTATGTAACGCTTTTTACTCTAATACATAAATTTAAAACAAGAGTAAAATACTTACGTACATAAATACATATTGGATAAATGAAAAATGAATGTAAACAATACAAGTTGGTGATCTATCGATTACGAGAATCTACCTGTACAGTGAATGAAAGTACTGTGACTATATCGAAGATGTTACAGTTTTGTAAATGTGAAAGTGACATGGACCCTCATGCTGTAGATCTACTAAAGAGATGATAACAGAGTACTTCTTTTGCTGGTATAAAGTTAACAGTGTAACAGTAGTGATGCAGAAGAAGATGTTATGTGAAAAAGAATGTTCGTGTCATACTAGATAGGTTCTAAATTCGGGTCTTAAACGAGTATAGAATTAATCTCCCAGCAGATATGTAGCTTTGTTTTGAGTGAATATGGCGGTTTTGGACGTTTTTTTGTGGCCAGTAGGGTATCCGCTGTAGAAAGCGCCCTCCTCTAAACACCACAACACCGCCAAATACTCACAAAACGAGCCCGATTGCTACATTTGCTCGGACATTGGTATAGATAACTAGCCTGAGTACCAGCCTCCGTAGTGACCGCTGGCTAAAAAAAATTGCTTGCTAACTCCGTAGTAGCAAGCGAATTTTTTGAGCCAGCGGTCACTACGGAGACTGGTACTCAGGCTAATAGATAACCATTTAGTACTGAAGTTAGTTTTCTGTCATTTACTAAGAGTGTCTGAACGATGACGAATATCGTTATCCTGAGAAAATATTTCTACGAATACCGTATTATATAAATCTTTGCACAGTTCTATCGTACACTTCTGTTGTCTGCATATAATTACCTGCGAAGTTGCTGTCACCAACACAACCACACCGAGTCTGAATCGTTCTCTAACTTACGTTTGGATTCTGCGGCTGCATCGAAGCCTGGCGAAACCGCAGCCGCATCGAAGCAGGGAAAAGCGATTCCCAGCAAAAGTATGATAGTCAGATAGGAAGTCTTCATTTCGATCGCAACCTCAGTCGAGATTTTAGAAGATGTGCCAAGACTACGAAAGCGCCCACCTCTAAAGCAAACGCACAAAAAAAGTGGGTCAGCCCAGACAAATACTTAAGTTGATCACAATCATTTCAAACCGGTTTCTCTACCATTGACGTCAGAGCGATCTGATTGGTGAATGGGACATTACGTCACCAACCACCCCACTGGGGATCGCATGCAGACGTGTTGCTTGGAGTGAATCTTATTTTTGCGGCTTTCGTGATAGTAAATGCAGAAATGTTCGCGGGAATTTAATTTCGCGGTGGGGAGAAAATGGAGTGTTCATGGTGATTTTGAGTACGCGTTTGAAACAATAGTACCGCTACAGTCATACAATGGAACGGCTTTTCACAGTGGTTTAATTTCACGTTAAAGTGTTCACCGCAAAAACCGCGAACATAAAACCACCGCGAACATTTCTGCATTTACAGTATACAATTCAGGTTGGACATGGCTGCAATCACTATGAACGTCGCTAGATGTCCTACATGACAGATCAAACAAGTCGCATAGTTAGGGAAAATCTACTAGCACATAACTCTCCATGCCAATTCGTCCTATGAATACATAAGGGATATGAATGAAAAAAAGGTAAAGCCTTTGCCTTTTCTGGTCTTCTTGAAAAAAGAGACATGGTCCAATTGTACATAATGGATTATTCATTTTCCACGTTCCAATAGAACCATATTGGAACCTTACTTCATAACTTGCTACTGGAGGTACGGTACAGTTACAAATATCATTTGAAGTGGTGGTCTTCCCTTCGTTTTACAACCTGGCATCTAGTCTACCGTCGCTTAGCTCGGTGGACGGAGCTCTCTGCCGTCTGGGTATTCTTTTGCACCCGGTGGTTGTTTTACGCGGTTGGAGTTTTACGCGGTAGGAGTTTAATTGGCCCCCGTGGGTGGCTTATCAAACTCTTACCGTGTATAACTCCTACCGGGTGCCAAAGATTAACCCTGCGACAGAAAGCCCGGTCTGATCCGAAGAGAGCCAGGCCAATCCACGGTAGACTGAATGCCAGGTTATTCGTTTTATGGCATGACAACTGACACTCACTCACTCACTCACTCACTCACTCACTCACTCACTCACTCACTCACTCACTCTCTCCCATAGCTCAGTCAGCCGTCGGGGCAGCATGGCACTAGAGTGACTGTAAGTTGATATCATTCTCATCAGATCGGTCATCATAAAAGTTAAGGGTGGCATAATTGTGTGTCTCCTTCTGAGAAACTATGCACGATGTTGTCCCCATTCTTTCAATAAGGCTGTTTGCTATGGATGCACCTAAGCCAATTCAATAGTTGTTTTAGGCATTCTCATGGTAAAGATGTTCTCCTTGCGAGAAACTACGTCTGTCTGCGTCAAACAAAACTAGATCAACTTGTGTGTGTCTAACTGGCCAAGTTGTGACAAACGTTAGAAATTCAAGAACACAGATATGTATTAGTAAACGTTGCATACAGTACATTTGACCTAGTTGTGCACATAAAGTATCACATAAAGTATTGTACCTCTTCCTCTGGAGAAGGTCAGGAGGCCATGGTCGTTTATGTGTTCGACAGGGGCTTAACTCCCAACCATGGTCTGGAGAAGGTCGGGAGGCCATGGTCGGCTATGTGTGACAGTGACTTAACACCCAACCATGGTCTGGAGAAGGTCGGGAGGCCATGGTCGTCTATGTGCGACAGGGGCTTAATTCCCAACCATGGTCTGGAGAAGGTCGGGAGGCCATGGTCGGCTATGCGCGGCAGGGGCTTAACTCCCAACCATGGTCTGGAGAAGGTTGGGAGCCCATGGTAGGCTATGTGTGTGACAGGGGCTTAACTCCCAACCATGGTCTGGAGAAGGTCGGGAGGCCATGGTAGGCTATGTGTGATAGAGGCTTAACTCCCAACCATGGTCTGGAGAATGTCGATAGGCCATGGTCGGCTATGTGTGTGACAGGGTCTTAACTCCCAACCATGGTCTGGAGAAGGTCGGGAGGCCGTGGTAGGCTATGTGTGATAGAGGCTTAACTCCCAACCATGGTCTGGAGAATGTCGATAGGCCATGGTCGGCTATGTGTGACAGTGGCTTAACTCCCAACCATGGTCTAGAGAGGTTACAGGTTGTTTCTCCTTGCGAGAAAGTATATATAATGTCAACCCCATTCTGTCATTAAGGCTGTTTGCTGTGGACACCTACGTCTGACGTCGTGAATTGTCGTGGGTGGACATCAGATCGGTCATCATAAAAGCTAAGGGTGGCATAATTGTGCGTCTCCTTGTGAGAAACTATACGCGATGTTGTCCCCATTCTGTCATTAAGGCTGTTTGCTATGGATGCACCATAGAAGGCAATTCAATAGTTGTTTTGAACATTCTAATCAGATTTGTTATCATAAAAGCTACAGGTGGTAAAGATGTTCTCTGTCTCTTTCCCAGAAACTACGCGCGATGTCGCCCTCATTCTGTCATCAACGTTGTTCACCACGGGCACACCAACGTCTGTTAATTGTTGTATTGTAAACGTCTGACGTGGGTAAGTTGATTGTTGTATTGTAATTTGGGCACTCTCATATGACCAGCTATCGCAAAAGCTACAGGTGGTATAGTTTAAATGGATGGCCGGGGATTGATCGGAATTATGACTAATAACATTCTCAACAGACCCGTAATTAGAAAAGCTCTGGGAGGCACGCTCGTCTGTATGATCGCAGAGTGATGAAAATGAGATTCATCATGCCGGTCTGTCTGCGTCAGGCAAAATTAGATCAAACGGCCAAGTTGTGACAAACTTTAGACATTCTAGAACACAGATTTGGATTGGTAAACGTTCCATGCAGTACATTGGACCTAGTTGTGCCAGGGTACACACAAAGTATCACATAAAGTGGTGTACCTCTTCCTCTGGAGAAGGGGACTTGGGGTTATGTGTGGTAAGGGCTTAACTGCCAACCATGGTCTGGAGAAGGTCGGGAGGTCATGGTAGGCTATGTGTGACGAGCTTAACTCCCAACCATGGTCTGGAGAAGGTCGGGAGATCAAGGTAGGCTACATGTGTTCGACAGGGACTTAACTCCCAACCACGGTCTGGAGAAGGTCGGGAGGCCATGGTAGGCTATGTGGCATCGTGTGGCGCAATCGGTAGGGCGTTTCGCCCACAACCGATCGAGAGGTCGCGGGTTTGAAACTACCGATGTTGTGCCCTTGTGAAAGGCACTTTACACGACTTTCCTCACTTCACTCAGGTGTAGATGAGTACCTAGCCTCGGTTAGGGACGTCCCTTGGATAGGACGTTAAATGGAGGTCTCGTGTTTGAGGAGATCCCACCACACTTATCGAAAAGAGTAGGGGTCCTTCCCGGTGTGAGTGGTTCATAACCATACAGTCCAGTGGCCGCACCTGGGGCAATTGTCGTATTGCGGTCACCTTGGCGCCGAAATGGCAGCCTACAGACCCTTGCGATTCAGCCCCGTCGGGTAGTAGTCGGCCAACCCAAAACGCCCCCCTCAGTGCCCTACGACAGCGTCCTGTCAAGTAATAACTGACGGCCCAGCTGCTCAGCTAAGTCTGTCTCCAAGTTAGGATTGTTGTTACAAGTATGTTAGTAATGTACACTACATTTTGGAAAATAACACAGGGAGAAATAGACTGTACCTTTCTTTATATGGATATTTAAGTTGTTGATTCTAGCCTACAGGAAGCTTACAAATTCAACCGATACCATGGTCGCTGTCACAGACTCTGAAGGACTGTCTGAAGTTGAAACAGGCCATTTGAAAGACTTCGCTGCAGGTCAATGCACTCGCAGTGATTCATTAGATATCAAATTAGGCAACAGACTGTGAATTGAATGTGTTTTTCCTTTTATGTATACAGATATAGATACATTTAGCGAGCTGGCCATAATAGCTACATGCAGATTTACAGATAGATAGATAGCAAGCGGACGGAGCAGACGCGTCGGTTGTTAAGGATTCGTTTGAGAAACTCGTATCTCTGATCTATGTCAACGTTGGATTTGTTGTTGTAAATTCTGATGGAATTAACATTTTTCAGTGCAATGGTATATGATACAGCGAAAAAGAGTCTCGGTTGTTCTCAGGGAAGAAATGAACATATGTTTTGTTCTACTTGACTGGCAAAAGTACACGACAAACATTGCCTATGTATGTCGGTGATTGAATTATAATGATAACATTTATTGTACATTATCATATAGCCAGATGACGTTGACCAATCAGGAGCCTCCAGTCCATATCGTTTATGACGCCATAATGCCATAAAAGTGCCACAGGTATCAAATGTGCCTTTAACACAATAAAGGACCTGTTCGACCGTTCCATTATGTAGAAGGAGACTACTCTTTTTGTTAACATTTGTATCATGTTTATTTGTTCCATAAAATGTTTATCATCTTCAAATCTTTCGTGAAGATTTGATGAAATAAACTCAATAATTTAAATACAAGTCAAATCTAAACGGACAGAAAGAAAACAGTATTCTTGACACCCCTAATTGTAAGTGGAACCGCCCACCGCATTGACCAATCGCCCTTAAACAAACATATGCAGATCCATACTGGCGCAAAACCGTTCAAGTGTTCCGAGTGCGACTTCAGAGCTAGGAAATCGTCCCAGGGGAAGTCTCACGTGCAGAAACCTTGAGATTGTGAGGAGTGCGGGTACCGAGGATCACACAGGCCAGCTTTACGGTCACACGTCCAAAGGTAAGTAATATTTATTTTGCTTTACGTCACCAATGGGCCCTGGCAAACACATTCAGACAGATTCTTCTTCTTCTTCCTTTAATATCACACATTCATTACGACTAATATTCTGACTATGGGGAGAGCTGTGCGCGTAGGAGTCTGTGTTCTAGTATTCTGTATCTATACATAGCCGGTATAACCGCCATTCGGTGTAATACACCGGCTTCGCAGGCACGCGGCGCAGCAGCAGCTGGTTATATTACGAAATACCTGTCACGTCTAACCTTCGCATGTCTAACTGCATGCACTGTTTAAAGCTATCTAATGAGGATGCTTCCACTGTACTTGGTTGTAACGAGTTCCACTCTACAATCGTTCTAGGAAAATACGAATTTTCAATCATAGGTTGAAAAGTCTGATTTAAAGGCATGGCTATTTCTTGTCCTTTTCTGAGCTGCTATTAGATACTTATTAGTTGGTAAGTGCACCAGTTTATTAATCATTTTGTACATCCTGCATAGTCTGGACATTTTCCTTCTCTCTTTGAGTGACATCCACTGCAGATCTGTTTTCGTTTTGGTGACACTAGTACCCCTGACGTACAGTAGTTGTTCGTGCAGAATCTGGCTGCTTGGTTCTGTACCCTCTCCAATTCATCTTTGTCTTTCTTAGTAATAAGTTAATTGCAAATTCCTGCCCGACGGCTAATTGCAAATAACATAGATCTCGATAAAAGTACAGGGCACAAAATAGTATAAGAGCGGCTAAACTACATTGTAAAAACGTTATTGTCTATAACTATGTCTGAAGGGTTTGACTTCTCTTTTGTAAGCAATGGAAGACGTAATGTCCCACCTTTTCTGAAATTTGTGGGTTTTTAGTAGTTAGAAGAAGAATAGTCTTTTCTTTGTCTGTAAGCTGAGAGAAATTGGTACATTTTAGTGGTCTGAATAGACAACTCATTTCGTGCATAATCGTGAAATGAACAGTTTGAGATAAAGTGTATTTCGTCTTCCACGGCATTTGTACTGCAATACTTACAAAGTCTTTCGTATAACTATAGGTAATTTTATATACCGGCCTCTTTCTATTTCCAGAGGATGAGCACTGACTCTAATTTTGCTAATGGCCGAGCGTAGATCAAAATCTGCAAGATCAAGATAACTGTAATGGATCCCACACTGTTGCGGCGTATTTTAGGTTTGGTCTTACTAGTGATGTGTACGTAAGTGATTTTACCTTTAATGGGCATGCCCACAAATTACGTTTGATCACTCCCAACGTCTGTTTAGCCGCGTTTGTTATGTTGTTGACATGGGCACTCCACTTTTGTTCATGTAACACCCAGGTATGGGTGTGTTTTTTTTTTTTTTTGTTGCTAAAGTCTGACCGCAAAACTGGTAGCTAGTTACAGGTGGGGTCCGTCCATAATGTAGAATTTTTCGGGATTAAACTGCGTGAGCAGATCTTTTTGCAGCAGTTGTGAATCATTGTGTGTGGACAGTATTAATCCGGATAAAAGGAACACAAATCAAATGACGCAAGATGGGTGCAACGATTTTCCCATTCAGTAAATCATATAGATAATCAAAACAATACATTGGAAAAAAATAGATCATCAATAAAACAACCAAAGAGAACACAGGTTTAGTGGACAAGGACGATGAACGGTGTGAACGACTATTGATGCGCTGGTGCCTCAAACGAATGCATGGTGAACGAATTTACCTCGCTGTCAAGTCAGAATGATAGTGTAACCAGTCATTAATTCTTTATATTTGTGTGGATTAGGACGTGTAGCATAGTTTTTGGCAGATGTTCGTTTCTCAGCCTATGCAAAAAAGGACATTGCATTAAGAAGTAACATTCATCTTCAATGACTCCTTCTTCACACAATGGAGACAGTCTATCTTGTCTATTAATCTTCGCGTGTCTGCCTACTTCTATGTTTAGTGCGTGTGATGACATCTCAGTTTTGCCAGTGCTTTTCTGTGGTAAAATACATTCATAGCACTCAGATATTTTTCGGTTACAAACCTATCTTTAATTAAGCCATATGCTTCCTACTTGTGCGAGTTTTCAGTTTCCTCATTCCACAGCTGAGTCTCTTGTCGTTTTGTCCATTTCTCGCCTGAAAACCTCAATAAACACTTCGTATCTTTTTGTTACTACGCATTTCTGTTTATAAGATGCACTACGTGAGATGTTGGGGGCCAAAACAGCATCATTTGATTTGAAGACTCGGAATCATTATTGAAAGTTTCTTGCAAATTCCTGCCCGTAAGCTAATTGCAAGTACATGTACATGTAACACGGAGTGGACGGACTGGTGGTATTAATAGCATCAAATTTGTTTATTGGGAAAATTCAGAAATGTTTCCATATTGCTATCATTGGATAGGCTCTACGGTGGTATTGTAGTGAAACTGGCCTTTCATATATATCAGTAATATACTGATGGCTCAAATCTGTTACTTCATATCATAAATGTGTATTAAATCCTCATACTGTCGGTCCAAGAAATTACAAATCGATGAATTCACATCTATTGTAGCCCGGTAACCATACCACCGGGAGCTCCCCGATACCTCTACGGTAATGGGAGTGATGCCCGGCCGCCCAGGCAGATTAGCGCACACGGTGGTGATAGACGGGGTTGATTTCAATTAGCTCGCTCGATAACTCGATCAAAAGGCCCGCTAAAAAAGGGCTACCAGAAACAGGCCTGTATCTATGGATATATGAATTTAGTAGAAAAATAGATGGATAGAAAGATAGATGGATAGAAAGATAGATGGATAGAAAGATAGATGGATAGAAAGATAGATGGATAGAAAGATAGATGGATGGATAGAAAGATAGATGGATGGATAGAAAGATAGATGGATTGATGGAAGCACCATAAAAGGAAGTCACAGAGGTCAATGACACCTGAATGATTTCACTTGTACTCAGAGAACGTCTTTCTTGCAACATTCAAAATCTTGCTTCACATCGCTGTTGACTGTATTAGTACATGTTTTTTCCTGTATTTAAAACGTTTTCATTTCAAAGCTTGACTTTTTCACTATATGCAATAAAAGATACTGCCCTTGTGCTATTATTTCTCTGTGAGCATCATCTTACATACATCCTGCCTCTCTACCATTTCCCGCACTGACGGATGAAAGCAGTGAACAACGTGTTCATAAAATGTCAACGACTGTAACAACTTGTCAGACCTTTTAGAAAGACCCGTTTCGCCACCAATTGGTACAACTCTCTCCCACTATCAGCGACAGCTGAATAACTAGTGGCCTTTTTATCTATCCTGACTCTAGATCTCAACCTTTTTATAACCTACGTACGTGGAGGTTTATGTAGAAATAAATATGATTAGTGTCCTGTATTCAGAGAACGTCTTACTTATAACATTAAAAATTGTGTTTCACATACATGTTGATTGTATCAGTATGTTGCTGCATTTGAAACGTTTCCATTGGAAAGTTTGGCTTCCTCTCTGTTACAGACAATTACTACTAAGACAAACTTCACCCTATCTGGTATACAGAGCGATATTTTCCATGTACTGTTGTCATGTCCGACTCCTATTTCCATCTACATAGGTCAATTCCTCCATAAATCATTCCAAAAGTGAGACAGGATTACCCATACATGACTATATTGTAACACATATATTGATTTCGATGATATTTTGTACTTAGAATTGTAGGATAGTTTAGCCTTTAGTATTGTTGAGTTGATGCCATACATTGTACCATGTGCGATTGTTGAGCAATAAAGTTCATTCATTCATTCATATATTGCTTTAGGTTGATATTATGCGAGTTGTAGTCGTATGTATGTGCGTGTTGTGTTTTGCGCTTTTGTAACCATGTGTAAGCACGATCTGTGTTTTTATGAATCCAGGTAGAGCAGATTACATTACAAGCCTAATCTAATGGATTTCTGATAAAATATAAAACAGACATAAGAATGACCCGGAGGCAATGATATGGATGAATGGAAATCAATGCTGGGAAGCTTACTACTTTAAGTCGTGTACCTACCGGCGATAGAAACATCTTTGTTAACAGTTTGACAGGGGCAGACATCTGGACTATGTAGTGAATCAAAGATTGCATGAAGCAACTATGGGTCATTAGAAGATTAAGGATTAATCCTACTAACATACCAAATACCAAAACAATCCATCCAGGCATTCTCGAGTTATGCTGGTCCACTACAGACAGACAAACGCTACCCTCTGGATAACCTTCTCAGCGAAGGTAATAACACTATACCATTACATATCGAAATTAAATGAGCAAAGATACGATGACGTTGTCTGGTTAGAACTGAAAGAAAATCCAAGCCCTAGTAGACCGATCCTGACTGTCCATCACAATTAGTGGTTTGACCAATGAGAGAGTGACTGCATGTCCGTCAAATGTTTACATTTTTATGTTCTAATTTTGCATTTCTATGTTTTGACGGAGGTGGGCGGGGCTATGGTATCGGTCTATTTACACTTGGCGCGTGAAACTAAAAGATCACCATGTAGCTTATTTTTGTGCTGCTTTTGAGCACTTTTGATAAGAAATCTGCATGCATGTGGTAACAGGGGCATTAAATGTCAATTTCATAAAGATTAAGCAACTAGAATATTTCCAGTTTTCATGCCTCATAAAATGCTCTGGGTGCCTTTAATGAAGACGTGTACACAATGAGATGCGAATTGTGCAAAAGACGACCTAATTTGCGAAATTAATGAGGAACTTCAAAGGAGTGTTTTCCACCCTGATCAGAAGTTCGCTGCTTCAGTAGACTGTAATTTGGTAACTACTGCATCGGTTTGCTCGGATTGAAATGTGCGTCACGCCGACTTCCAGACTAAGGCAATGGTTCTTGGGTGGAGGAAGGAATTACAGTTCGCCCGAAAATGAGCTTTACAGATAAGAACACTTGAGTCATAAGTGCGTATGAATGATTCTAACACAATCCCACCTGTATCAACGGCCATCTGGATGGGAGAAATGTGATTGCGGTCGAAACAGGTATCAAAGTCCGAAGTTTGAATATGCCCCGTACCCCGACCGATGTCTCATTAGAGTCAGGGGTCTCGCGGGCATTCACTTCCCGCTGGCGGCCCGGCCGACGCCCGCATGCAGGCCGTCAAACGTTTCCGGATATCGCTTTACAATTTCCCTTTGTTTGTTTGTTTGTTTATTTATTTATCCAGGAATACAGTATCGCCTGGCGGCGTTTTTCAACGAGTCCTGGGGGGTTCAACCCCTTACATAATAGTACATAGCAACAATAAAAATTCAAATAATAACAAATAATACAGGAATTAACTTAAAAATATAACTAATTCAACAAGCAGAAATCCTGAGTTAGATAATAAATGAAATAACGATAACGTAATAGATTAGAAATATTTAGCCAAAACATAATGATGAAGAATCAAAACAATGACCCAAACTCAAATATAAATAAACAAGAAGTGAATTTGCATATCAATGTTAAATCATAAGAAAACTCATGTCAAAAATTATGGGTCACTACAAACGTCAAACATAACATAGAGAAAAGAAACGTCGACTAGAAAGGAGTTTGTATACATATGTCAATGTTTAGCAGGGAGGCAGTGGACATCGTATAGCTGTTTGAAAAGTGGAAGTGATCTGGCTGATTTAAGATGTTGTGGTAGTGTGTTCCAAAGTGCAGCCCCCGAGGACGAGAAGGCTCGTCTTCTGTATTCCAAATGTGTCATTGGCAACTGAAGGCCGCCTTGTGCCCTTAGGCGGGTGTTATGGGTGTGTACATGGGATAATTGGGTGAACATTGCAATGATGTAGGGAGGAGTCAGACCGTTAAGGGCCTTGTAGACAAGTGTAGCTTTACTCTTCTTGTGAATTTCAGCTACTGGGAGCCATCCTAGTGTGTTGAGAAGGGTTGATGTGGGAGTGTACCGGTCACAGCCAAGAATTACCCGACCTGCTCTTTTCTGCAGCTTTTCAAGCTTATCAAGGTATCCCTTCCCTCCCTGGTCCCAAACTGTGCTACAATAGTTTATGTGGGGTATGAATAACGTTGTATACATTAACCGAAGAGCCTGACTGCTGACATATGGCTTAATGTACTTGATGATGCCAATTACCTGAGCGAGTTTCTTGAAAATGTGTTCGAAGTGATAGCTCCACTTAAGTACTTTCTCACTTGCGTAAAATTCCAAGAATAACGCCTATTTTGTACTTATCTGTTGTAAATCAGTCAGATTGTAATCGAACACCTGCCCCTCCGGGTTCGGGGAATGTCGTTTGGACCATCCAGGCCCCCATCCTGCCGCCTAACAGACAGAGTATCAGTGGCAGACAGACTCGTTCCTCAAAAAACCTGGACTTGTTGTACTGTAGAACTGAACGGTACAGGAATAGTGCTGTCCCCTATATGACACGTATGTTAAATCACTAATCGTGCAATTGACATCTGTACTTGGACAATATCCTGCCGATTTCCACTAGATTTTAAATGCCTCTTAATTTGCTATAGCCGACTTTTCAATTTGCAAGCTGGATGCGAATGTTGATTTTAGATGTATATTATTATGACTGAATGTATTTGTGGACTGTAGAGTAAGTTCGTCTTGTAGTAATCAAATATTTTAATGAATTATCAAGTTGTTGTTTTTACTGCCCTATAAATTGTAATGGCCGAGCTCCAATTCAGCCAATGGGCTGCCATTGTTCGTGACATGTGAATCAATCAATAAACCATTACTACATTCAACTGGACGGCGATCGCGCTGCGCTCTCACTGTGACCTAAATCTGATTTGTTTAATCATGAATTTTATAATTGGAATACAAGGCAAAATTTAAAAGTAAGGCTGAAAGGACAACCAAATAACACTAAGTGTAAAAAGATTCGTTTTTTATATCTTTGAAATTCGTTGAACGCTCTGTTAACTTTTAGGTCGCAGAGAGCGCGCGGCGAGAGCGCCGTCCTAGTGGAATGGTGGTATTAATAGCATCAAATTGGTTTATTGGGAAAATTCAGAAATGTTTCCATATTGCTATTATTGGATAGGCTCTACGGTGTTATTGTAGTGAAACTGGCCTTTCATATATATATCAGTAATATACTGATGGCTCAAATCTGTTACTTCATATCATGAATGTGTATTAAATCCTCATACTGTCGGTCCAGGAAATTACAAATCGATTAATTCACGTCTATTGTAGCCCGGTAACCATACCACCGGGAGCTCCCCGATACCTCTACGGTAACGGGAGTGATGCCCGGCCGCCCAGGCAGATTAGCGCACACGGTGATGATAGACGGGGTTTATTTCAATTAGCTCGCTCGATAACTCGATCAAAAGGCCCGCTAAAAAAAGGGCTACCAGAAACAGGCCGGTATCTATGGATATGTGGATTAAGTAGAAAGATAGATGGATAGAAAGATAGATGGATGGATAGAAAGATAGATGGATAGAAAGATAGATAGATAGATAGAAAGATAGATGGATAGAAAGATGGATGGATAGAAAGATAGATGGATAGAAAGATAGATGGATAGAAAGATAGATGGATGGATAGAAAGATAGATAGATGGATAGAAAGATAGATGGATAGAAAGATAAATGGATGGATAGAAAGATAGATGGATAGAAAGATAGATGGATCGAAGCACCATCAAAGGAAGTCACAGAGGACAATGGCACCTGAATGATTTCACCTGTACTCAGAGAACGTCTTTCTTGCAAAATTCAAAATCTTGCTTCACATAGCTGTTGACTGTATTAGTACATGTTTTTTCCTGTATTTAAAACGTTTTCATTTCAAAGCTTGACTTTTTCACTATATGCAATAAAAGACACTGCCCTTGTGCTATTATTTCTCTGTGAGCATCATCTTACAAACATCCTGCCTCTCTACCATTTCCCGCACTGACGGATGTAAAGCAGCGAACAACGTGTTCATAAAATGTCAACGACTGTAACAGCTTGTCAGACCTTTTAGAAAGACCCATTTCACCACCAATTGGTACAACTCTCTCCCACTATCAGCGACAGCTGAATAACTAGTGGCCTTTTTATTTATCCTGACTCAGGATATCAACCTTTTTATAACCTACGTACGTGGAGGTTTATGTAGAAATAAATATGATTAGTGTCCTGTATTCAGAGAACGTCTTACTTATAACATTAAAAATTGTGCTTCAAATACCTGTTGATTGTATCAGTATGTTGCTGTATTTGAAACGTTTCCAGTGTAAAGTTTGACTTCCTCTCTATATTGCTTTAGGTTGATATTATGCGAGTTGTAGTCATATGTATGTGCGTGCGTGTTGTGTTTTGCGCTTTTGTAACCATGTGTAAGCACGATCTGTGTTTTTATGAATCCAGGTAGAGCAGATTACATTTGCAAGCCTTATCTAATGGATTTCTGATAAAGCATCAAACAGACATAAGAATGACCCGGAGGCAATGGTATGGATGAATGGAAATCAATGCTGGGAAGCTTACTACTTTAAGTCGTGTACCTACCGGCGATAGGAACATGTTTGTTAACAGTTTGACAGGGGTAGACATCTGGACTATGTAGTGAATCAAGGATTGCATGAAGCAACTATGGGTCATTAGAAGATTAAGGATTAATCCTACCAACATACCAAATACCAAAACAATCCATCCAGGCATTCTCGAGTTATGCTGGTCCACTACAGACAGACAAACGCTACCCTCTGCATAACCTTCTCAGCGAAGGTAATAACACTATACCATTACATATCGAAATTAAATGAGCAAAGATACGATGACGTCGTCTGGTTAGAACTGAAAGAAAATCCAAGCCCTAGTAGACCGATCCTGACTGTCCATCACAATTAGCGGTTTGACCAATGAGAGAGTGACTGCATGTCCGTCAAATGTTTGCATTTTTATGTTCTAATTTTGCATTTCTATGTTTTGACGGAGGTGGGCGGGGCTATGGTATCGGTCTATTTACACTTGGCGCGTGAAACTAAAAGATCACCATGTAGCTTATTTTTGTGCCGCTTTTGAGCACTTTTGATAAGAAATCTGCACGCATGTGGTAACAGGGGCATTAAATGTCAATTTCATAAAGATTACAGCAACTAGAATATTTCCAGTTTTCATGCCTCATAAAATGCTCTGGGTGCCTTTAATGAAGCCGTGTACACAATGAGATGCGAATTGTGCAAAAGACGACCTAATTTGCGAAATTAATGAGGAACTTCAAAGGAGTGTTTTCCACCCTGATCAGAAGTTCGCTGCTTCAGTAGACTGTAAGTTGGTAACTACTGCATCGGTTTGCTCGGATTGAAATGTGCGTCACGCCGACTTCCAGACTAAGGCAATGGTTCTTGGGTGGAGGAAGGAATTGCAGTTCGCCAGAAAATGAGTTCGCCAGAAATTGAGCTTGAGTCCTAAGTGCGTATGAATTATCATAACACAGTCCCACCTGTATAAACGGCCATCTGGATGAGAGAAATGTGATTGCGGTCGAAACAGGTATCAAAGTCCGAAGTTTGAATATGCCCCGTACCCCGACCGATGTCTCATTAGAGTCAGGGGTCTCGCGGGCATTCACTTCCCACTGGCGGCCCGGCCAGCGCCCGCATGCAGGCCGTCAGACGTTTCCGGATATCGCTATATAATTTCCCTTTCTCAGTTGCGTAAAATTCAAAGAAAAACGTCTATTTTGCACTTATCTGTTGTTAATCAGTCATATTGTAATCGAACACCTGCCCCCTCCGGGTTCGGGGAATGTCGTTTGGACCATCCAGGCCCCATTCAACTGGACGGCGATCGCGCTGCGCTCTCGCTGCGACCTAAATCTGATTTGTTTAATCATGAATTCTATAATTGGAATACAATGCAAAATTTAAAAGTAAGGCTGAAAGGACAACCAAATAACACTAAGTGTAAAAAGATTCGTTTTTTATATCTTTGAAATTCGTTGAACGCTCTGTTAACTTTGTGGTCGCAGAGAGCGCGCGGTGAGAGCGCCGTCCTAGTGGAATGGGGGTATTAATAGCATCAAATTGTTTTTTTTTTGAAAATTCAGAAATGTTTCCATATTGCTATTATGGGATAGGCTCTACGATGTTATTGTAGTAAAATTGGCCTTTCATATATATCAGTAATATACCGATGGCTCAAATCTGTTGACTTCATATCATAAATGTGTAATAAATCCTCATACTGTCGGTCCAAGAAATTACAAATCGATTAATTCACGTCTATCGTAGCCCGGTAATCATACCACCGGGAGCTCCCCGATACCTCTACGGTAATGGGAGTGATGCCCGGCCGCCCAGGCAGATTAGCGCACACGGTGGTGATAGACGGGGTTGATTTCAATTAGCTCGCTCGATAACTCGATCAAAAGGCCCGCTAAAAAGGGCTACCAGAAACAGGCCAATATCTATGGATATATGGATTTAGTAGAAAGATAGATGGATAGAAAGATAGATGGATAGAAAGATAGATGGATAGAAAGATAGATAGATAGATAGAAAGATAGATGGATAGAAAGATAGATAGATGGATGGATAGAAAGATAGATGGATAGAAAGATAGATGGATAGAAAGATAGATCGATAGAAAGATAGATGGATGGATAGAAGCACCATAAAAGGAAGTCACAGAGGTCAATGACACCTGAATGATTTCACTTGTACTCAGAGAACGTCTTTCTTGCAAAATTCAAAATCTTGCTTCACATAGCAGTTGACTGTATTAGTACATATCTCTACCATTTCCCGCACTGACGGATGTAAAGCAGCGAACATCGTGTTCATAAAATGTCAACGACTGTAACGACTTGTCAGACATTTTAGAAAGACCCATTTCGCCACCAATTGGTACAACTCTCCCCACTATCAGCGACAGCTGAATAACTAGTGGCCTTTTTATCTATCCTGACTCTGGATCTCAACCTTTTTATAACCTACGTACGTGGAGGTTTATGTAAAAATGAATATGATTAGTGTCCTGTATTCAGAGAACGTCTTACTTATAACATTAAAAATTGTGCTTCACATACATGTTGATTGTATCAGTATGTTGCTGTATTTGAAACGTTTCCATTGTAAAGTTTGACTTCCTCTCTATATTGCTTTAGGTTGATATTATGCGAGTTGTAGTCATATGTATGTGCGTGTTGTGTTTTGCGCTTTTGTAACCATGTGTAAGCACGATCTGTGTTTTTATGAATCCAGGCAGAGCAGATTACATTTGCAAGACTAATCTAATGGATTTCTGATAAAGCATCAAACAGACATAAGAATGACCCGGAGGCAATGATATGGATGAATGGGAAATCAATGCTGGTAAGCTTACTATTTTAAGTCGTGTACCTACCGGCGATAGAAACATGTTTGTTAACAGTTTGACAGGGGTAGACATCTGGACTATGTAGTGAATCAAGGATTGCATGAAGCAACTATAGGTCATTGGAAGATTAAGGATTATTCAGTTTCTTCCTTTTTTAAAGCAGCACTCAATTGCAGAAGGGGGTGTAATTTTCCAGTCGGTATCAGATTCAGGGAATAAAAAAATAATAGTTCCATGTATAGAATAAAGCACCCAAAGCACTTCCCAGCCTCCTACTGAAAGTACAATCCAAGAAGGCTATGTTGTCTCCTGGTGGCCATGAGAATATATTATGTATCGGTTGGCTCTTTTTCAACCATCATTCACCGTCAGCATGTTGGAGTCTTGCGTTTGATCATGCGCAACATCGTTGGTTGACAGAATGAGTCCGGAAAGACTCTAGTGAGCTGAGTTATTGGTGCGTATAAAGGTGAAACAAGTCATGCGGCCAAAAACCGTGGGTTACTTTTTCTTTCCCTAAATTTTTGTTTATTCAAGTGAGAAACAGTCAGGCCTGCTCTTAACAAAAACCTCGACTTGCAGCTTTGCCAATTATTGTGCCAGTTACTGGTATACTGGAGCATAGAAGTTATGCCCAAAAGTATTTACTCAAGCAACAGTCAGACGTTTCATATAGCACCCATCACCTATACTTGCTTGAAGTAGGGATGTTTAGCATAATATATTTGATAGCTACGCAGAACAGCCCGTCGTTTTTTTACAATACGCAAATGATTATGATAGCTTAAGTGGACATATTGTAACCAGTTTGTAACACACACACACACACACAGACACACACACACACACACACACACACAAGCACACATACACACACGCGCGCGCGTATACATATACACAGACATACCAAACAATGCATGCTTCCCGGAGTTTGAAAATTACATTTCTTTTCTGTAAGTGGGTCAGCTACGTAGACTGATGGGTCATCTACCGGAAACCAACACTTCCAACATCTTCAACCACACAAGGTGTGAGTGCAGAATCCTGAGACGGAGGCATCTAATTTATCTTAGAATCTTCCAGCTCTTTGTTCACCGGAATAGGTGTGTGTCATCTTTAACTGGAAGAAGCCACTGCCGTTCATCACTTCGGCGAAAAGACGAGCCTCGTGGTGTTTGGTGTATATTGCAACCACTTGCAGTCAAACCGACAAATGGTTGGATTATTTGGCGGATTCATCTCCCTCGGTGATTCAGGTCCCTGTCCGGGTTCTATAACCTGTTCTCTCCCAACAGGGGTGGTGGACAAGCTTACAGAATTCTCCAAGTTCGCCTTACAAAACTTTTACCGTTCAACTAACGTGTTGATGATTATTATTTAGGGAGGGAAGTATGAAAAAATGTTATGTCACTTTTGAAAAGCCTGAGAACAAGATCAGGAAAATGTAATGCCCCCGTGAAATATTTGAACTTCTGAAACTTCGTTGTTATTTTGTATGCTGTTGAAAACATTATGATTCACTAATCAAGCAATTTGCGATAAACTTCGATGGGGTTGTCAACATTTAATCCTACTTTCACCAGTTTTAAGATTACCCAGCCGAATTTCCTTTCTTCTTCAGGTGTGAGGAGTGTATGTTATTCACATGTAGTCACTGAGGATGGAGAAAAAAAGCAAAATGCCGAGGGGGGCTTGTGATTAGGGCTGTTGACTCAATGTCATGAGCATGGGGGTACTAAGTTGGAATCCCTGATAGGTCCAGATGTTGTGCCCTTTGCAAAGGCATTTTAGAGCTATGTTCTCACTCGACTCAAGTGTAAATGAATACATAGCTTCGGTTGGGGACGTCCCTCGGATAGGACGTTGAATTGAGGTCTAGTGTTTGAGGAGAGCAACACATCGAGCACCACACTTATCGGAATAGTAGCCCGGTAAAAATCAGACATGCGTGCGTCATTGAGGAATAAAAACGCTCGTGGGGGCTGCAAATTCATTCATTCAATTGTGCAGAGCAAATCCTTGCTGCGAACATACCGAGATGTTAGTCAATGAAACATTATGCGACAACAGTATGACTCAATAAGTAGAATTTTTCCACACAATTTTAAGCCTGATATGGGATAAAGCTATCCACGCCAAACGCCCTCCATGGCCGCGACAACAAGAAACCTGCAAAACATGCGAAACCCGCGGGATAACTCAAGAAAGGAACGACGGATTGTCATGAATTGAGGCATGCAGGTGGCTCAGATAGAGATGTACACAATTAGATTAATTTACTCAAATGGAATTCCATAATTAGCGGCGAAATGTTCAAAAGGAATTTTACCAAAGCATAGGACTTTCCCAAATATAATTTATGTATATATAATTCGGGTAGAGAAGATCATCATTGCGAAGTCAGTGAGGAACTTCTATCACGGAGTGTTTTCCACCTTGATCAGAAGTTTGCTGCTTTCGTAGACTGTAATTTGGTAACTATCGCGTCGGTCTGGTGGGATTATGCTTTGCCTGAAACCGACTTACAGACTAAGGCACTGGTGGAGGAAGGAATTATAGTTCGCTAGAAACTGAGCTTTACAGATAAGAACACTTGAGTCCTAAGTGCGTATGAATGATTCTAACACAATCCCACCTGTGTAAACGGCCACCTGGTCTGGATAGGAGAAATGTGATTTAGGTCAACACAGGTATCAAAGTACGAAGTTTGAATGTGCAGACCTGTTTGTCTGTAATAAGATTCTTTTAACTTTTGACGTCCTCTGGCGTTTGACGTTTGACGTCCTCTGACTTTTGACGTTTCAAATAATAATAATAATAATAGTTTATTGCAAGTTCTTGCCCGTAGGCTAATTGCCAGTACATGTAACATGAAAGGACGGACAGACAATATATAACAATACAGCATGTAACTTTTCTAGTCTTAATACTTACACTAAATTCTATCTTATTTGGGTTTGACTTCTTTTTTCCGAGACAGTGAAAGACGAATGATCCCACTTTTTCTATAATGTGTGGGTTTTGTGATGTTAAGAGGAGAGTAGTTTTCTTTTTGTCTGTTTATAACATGGAGAAATTTGGATAGAATTTGGTGGCCTCATGAAACAGCGCCTTTCTTTCTTGATCGTAGAAGGGGCAACTTGAAATAAAATGTGTTTCGTCTTCCACCGTGCTTGACATGCAGTATTTACAAGTTCGTTCGCACACAGGTAGCTTTTTAGCACCCATCACCTATACTTGTTTGACGTAGACATGTTTACCATGATAGCTACCCAGAACAGCCTGTCTCTGAATGACATGTCCTATGTGTTATTTTAACAATACGTAAATGATTATGATAGTTAAGTGGACATATTGTAACCAGTTTGTAACACACACACACACACACACACACACACACACACACACACATACCAAACAATGCATACTTCACGGATTTGAAAATTATATTTTTTTTCTGTAAGTGGGTCAGATACGTAGACTGATTGGTCATCTACCGGAAACCAACACTTCCAACATCTTCAACCACACAAGGTGTGAATGCAGAATCCTGAGACTGAGGCATCTAATTTATCTTTCAGCTCTTTGTTCACCGGAATAGGTGTGTGTCATCTTTAACTGGATGAAGCCACTGCCGTTCGTCACTTCGGCGAAAAGAAGGGCCTCGTGGTCTTAAACATCAATTGCAATCACCTGTAGTCAAACCGACAAATGGTAGGATTATTTGGCGGATTCATCTTCCTCGGTGATTCAGGTCCCTGTCCGGGCTCTATCACCTCTCACTTCCGACAGGGGTGGTGGACAAGCTTTCACGATTCTCCAAGTACTTTTTACAAAACTTTTATTGTGCAACCAAAGTGTTTATGACTACCATCTAGGGAGGGAAATATGGAAATATGTTAAGTCACGTTTAAAAAGAGAGCCTCTCCTTTTTAAACGTGACTTAAAATACCTCCATATTTCCCTCCCTAGATGGTAGTCATAAACACTTTGGTTGAACAGTAAAAGTTTTGTCTGAGGAAGATTCGAAAAATGTAATGCCTCCGTGAAATATTTGAGCTTCTGGAAATTCGTTGTTATTTTGTAAGCTGTTGAAAACATTATGATTCACTAATCAAGCAAAATGCGATAAACTTTGATGACTTAATCCTACTTCCACCGGTCTAAAGATTACTCAGCCGAATTTCCTTTCTTATTCAGGTGTGCGGAGTGTATATTGTTCACATGTAGTCACTGAGGATGGAGAAAAAAGCAAATTTCCGAGGGGGCCGGCCTTGTGATTAGGGCTGTTGACTCAGATGAGCATGAGGGTACTAAGTTCGAATCCCTGACAGGTCCCGATGTTGTGCCCTTTGGAAAGGAATTTTACAGCTATGTTCTCACTCGACTCAAGTTTAAATGAATTCATAGCTTCGGTTGGGGACGTCCCTCAGGACGTTAAATCTAGGTCTACTGTTTGAGGAGAGCAACACTTCGAGCACGTTAAATAAACCACCACACTTATCGGAATAGTAGCCCGGTAAAAATCAGACAAGCGTGCGTCATTGAACAATAAAAACGCTCGTGGGGTCTGCAAATTCATTCATTCAATTGTGCAGAGCAATCCTTGCTGCGAACATACCGAGATGTTAGTCAATGAAACATCATGCGACACCAGTATGACTCAATAAGTAGAATTTTTCCATACAATTTTAAGCCTGATATGAGATAAAGCTATCCACGCCAAATGTCCCCCATGGCCGCGACAACAAGAAACCTGCAAAACATGCGAAACCCGCGGGATAACTCAAGAAAGGAACGACGGATTGTCATGATTTGGGGCATGCAGAGACAGTTGAAAAAGAACGATCCCACTTTTTTCTGTAATGTGTGGGTTTTGTAGACTCTACCAGTCTCCCCCGGTCGCTGGGAAAATAGTAGAAATTGGCCAAATAGAGTCAGATGTTTGAAGGGAGTCGGCTACGGAGATAGGGTCAAATTGGCAACCTCGACTCTATTTGGCCAATTTCTACTATTTTCCCAGCGACCGGGGGAGACTGGTAGAGTCTATGGGTTTTGTGATGTGAAGAGAAGTTTCATTTTCACTTGTAAACGTGGAGAAATTACGATGGAAATTGGTGGCCTGTTTAAACAGCTTCTTTCTTTCCTAATAATGTACAAATGAACATATGACCTACATTCTCTGCCCTTTCTTAGCGGATTTCACCACTTTGTATTCGAATATCACTCTAGTATCAGTAGTAATGTCATAAAACGAATAACATGGCATCCAGTCTACCGCGGATTGGCCTGGCTCTCTTCGGGGCAGAAGGGGCTGTCCTCCGCAGGTTTAACCTTTGGCACCTGGTAGGGTTTTACACGGTAGCAGTTTGATTAGCTACCCACGGGGGGGGGGGGCAATTAAACTCCTACCGCGTAAAACAACCACCGGGTGCGAAAGAATACCCAGACGGCAGAAAGCTCCATCTGCCCCGAAGAGAGCTTGGCCAAACGACGTTAGACTAGATACCAGGTTACAACACGAGTAACCAGAGGCCAATAAAAACGTTAAACATTCAAGGCTATTCCTAATTTATAGATATTAAAAAAAGGTGTGTAGTGTTTTTCAAACACAAACACGCAGTAAGAAGTGATACCTATGTCTGTTATTGTTATCATGTCTGTTATGTCTCTTATCGTAACTGATGGTTTGGGGAATGACCAGGTAACCCTAACCCAGGATAGTGAAAATGTTGCTTCAATCAAGTTTTTTCTTCAATTGCAAACTTGTAGTTTAATGGTGTCCTGATGGCGTCCAAAGTTATACGTATGATCAGCAAATTATCAACACTAGCCTTGTGTTCAGAAAGCGACGGACGAAACGCAGTTCAGGGCATATTCAAAGTAAAAGTCCGCCCCTGCCTTCTAACGATCGATAAGTACACGGATTAGTGATGGGACTATTATGGTTTACGACATGCGCTTGTACAGCGCTGCATCAGGTATATAGTCTCCGGTCGTCAACCTTGCCGACCAATCTTGTTGTTGCTGTTGTTGTTGTTGTATGCACAATTGATTCTTTCACACATCGGTTACTGTACTGTTAGTGTTTCAGACTTCGTTACATGTTTTGCTACTTCGGTTCAGTGGTGCCGCTTAAATAAGTGTGTTTTGGTTGAGTGTAACATCACTCTGTGTCGTTTTTGCTGTTGCAATAACTGTTTTTTAAACTGGCACCGTAGCTTGCGAAAACGGTCGTTTGAGAAACAAACAAAGCAGATATTATGATATATTGTAACTGTGGGTAATCACGATGCTTATGCAGTGTTGCTAAATAGTATTAGTTTCATTAAGTTGTATTGAAAACCACACGAGCCTAAAACGTGATTAAGCTTTTTGAACAATGCTGAGTTTTTAACATTTGAAGCCACGTCCACCAGTCTTCAGATTACCCAGCCGACCGTCTTTGTTCTTGTTAAGCAATTAGCCTTCGGGCATGTATATATATATATATAAATATATATATATATATATATATATATATATATATATATATATATATATGTTAAGGTATAAGGAGTTGGTTGTACCAATTAGTAATGTTTGTTAAAACCATTCTTTATTCATGTTGTCCGCACCAATACTAGACATAACTCGCGGATTGATTTCGCCTGTATACAGGCTGTGTGCTGTGGCATGTTGACGTGGGCGTAATCAGCTGTATTGGATGTCGGACCTCATGAGCATGCGAAGGTGGATGAAGCCTAGCAACATGAGCGGAAGGGGCGTCTCAAAGTGTCGTAGTCAGCCACTGCGATATATTCAGCTGTGCCGATGATAGGCATCTTGACGTGGGCGAATCAGATGTTTTGTATGCCGAACCTCATGAGCATGGCAAGGAGGATCAAACCTGGCAACGAGAGCGGAAGGGGCGTCACATAGTGACGTAGTCAGCCACTGCGATATAGTCAGCTAATCGTATTTCGTTTTCGCATTTCAGCCCGAGCACTCTTTCCCGTCGTATCGCGTGGAGGCCCTGAACGAACTTTCAATCCAGCGGAATCAACATCAAATCAACAAATCAAACTCATCGGTCAGCGATATGAATTTCTCAAACGAACTCTTCGAGACCGATCCGTTCGCTGAAGACTTTTTAAACGAATCCTTCACGACCAACGCATCCGGGCCGGATGTCTTGAACGAATCCTTCACGACCAACGCGTCCGCTCCGGTCTTCCCTCCGGCGACGTCGCCTGCGCAGCCGGCCGTCATCATCACCGTAGCCGTGCTGGCCATCGTCGGGAACCTTCTCGTCATCGCGGTGACGACCAGACGACGGACGTTCCCCTCCTCCAGTCGACTCTTCATCTCCTCCATGGCCTGTTCGGACTTACTCCAGGGCTTGACCATGACGTTCTTTGTGGCGCCTGCCAGGGCCGGGGAGTGGGTCTACTCGGACACAGCCGCCCGGGTCTGCACAGTTATATTAGAGTCCTCCCTGGGCCTGAGTATGTCTGCTCTTGCAGGTAACACTTTGCTTTTTTAATGATACTTCGATCAGTCGTGTCTTCTAGCCATATCTGATGGTGTTCAGCTCACTTACCTCTTTCAGCCCTTATGACCTCAACTAATATCTCTGATTTAAAATGACCATTTTCGACGTCTTTGCTGTTATCCAGATCTCTTAATACACCATGGTGATTGTTATCACATTTTGACTTTCACAGTTATTTTGTGTCCTTTTGAATTCGGACAGGGTCATCTTAAATAAGAGCTTTTATCCATTGCACTGGGAAAATATTGTACATACTTAGTAGTTATTTGTTTCTTCATATTCCGATATTGCTGTTAAGGCATTGACAACATAACACTTACACTATTGTAATATCGTTAACCTTAGGTCTGAACCTTGACCGACACTACGCTCTCATGAACGATGGAGTTGGCATTTCTCCGAAGATGGCCCGGATCTTTCTGTTCTCAGCTTGGGTTGGGATATACGCTTTTCATATCTTCTCTACAGTCTACGGGGTTCCCGTGTATTATGACCCAGCCATGGCCATGACAACATATGATATTACACACCATATTTTGTTTACCATTGTTTATTTGGGCATATTATTTACTTCTCTTATCGTAACCATGTATTGTGTTGTCCGGATCTTAAGAGCACTGTGCACTCAACACGAGCCACCAGCTGCTCCAGTTTTCAACATGAATGTGAATGGGCCCGGGGTTCCACCTCAGAACGCCAACCCCCAGCAACAACCACCAAACAACCCCCAGCAACCCCAAAACAACCCCCAGCAACAACCCCAAAACAACCCCCAGCAACAACCCCAAAACTACAACAGCGATCGTTCGTACGCTAAGGTTGTGCTGATCCTAACCCTAGTACAGATGGCAATACATATTCCGACTGTCTGTGGTTTCATTGCAAGTCAGCTGGGTCATGATCTGCCAACCTTCCTGTTTTGGTCATTATGGGTAGCAATGTCCAACACCTTTTGGGACGTTTTCGTGTACAGTGTGTTCCAAAAATCCTTCCGTAAAGTTATAGCTGAGACAGCTGTCGCCTCTTATTTGTACATTGTGTGCTGTATCAGAGGCCGTGTGGACGTGGATGACCAGCAGAACATTCAAATGAACTCTCTGTGAAATTTCACAGTGCAGTACTCTGCAAGTCCGCTTAAGTTTTCTACTGAATTCAGATCTATACAATACATGTATATGGATGTGGCTGTATGTGTGATATGTTCCAACTTGCTATCAACTGCTACAATGTATGAGTAAATTAAGTAAGAAATACATATTTGTACATACTTTTAGTTTTATTACGTGTTAACACATAAGCCTGAAATGTAAAATATCAGCTTCTCAAACAGTGACTTGTAACCACATTTTATGTAACCAAAACAAATGCTTTACGTTTTCTACATACACTACTATGGGAGACAACTGATGATGTATGCGATCTTGATATGTACATTGATTCTAATGTAGAGAAAAATTTGATGAATAGAAAAAACAAAACATTTGGCACAAAACATTTGTGTCATCGCCATATGTGGTAGTCTCATGGAATATATGTATTTGGGTAACTAGAATTTGACACAAAACACTTGACACAAAACATTTGTGTCATCGCTATATGTGGTAGTCTCATGGAATATATGTATTTGGGTAACTAGAATAAAGAGTCGTGTTAAAGTTCCACCAAAGTGTTGTTGGCTATTATTTAGGAAGGGGAATACAAAAATATGTTAAGACACTTTAAAAAGGAGAACAGGATTCTAAAGATGCCATGCCTCCCGGAAAAATTTTAGCCTCTGGAAATTTGTTGGTATTTTGTATGCTCTTGAGAACAATTATGGTTCACTAATCAAGCAGGCTGTGATATATTTTGATGAGTTTGTTAACATTTAATCCTACTTCCACCAGTCTTAAGATTACCCAGCTTAACTTATTTTCTTCTTTAGGTGTGAGAAGTGTATTTTATTGGCATCTATTAATGGAGCGAAGCAGAATGCTTATAGGAAATCTATTCCTCAAAAACATAGATCTAAATGTAAAACAGTTACGTTGGGTAGGAACAACATACAAATGTACATGAAAACAAGAAACACAACATTTTCTATCATTTGAAATTTCTCATTAGAAAGTATGACATATTGCGCTTCTGCATTATGCAAAGTAGGTACTAACTAGAGTTCCACAACCTCATACCTTCGCCGACTGATGTTAGCCTTTTCCAGTGAATGCTTATCACTCAGTATGTAAATAAGGTCCTCGATTGCATGAATTTCAAGTGATCCTTTTCTCTACACAAAACACAGCATTAAAGTAAAATCTTAGAAAAGAGGGCCATGCTAGCATTTCCTCATACATTATGTAAATGAGGCCATCATGATTTATGTCTGATAACGTCCACATTTGATTATCTCCCAAACGCCACAAGAATGAAATCCCATCATTTACCACTCTGGAATTAAAGTATTTTGTCATAAATTATGCAAATTAGGTATTCGTTTGCATAATTGATATCTATCAATATTCCTCTCTTTCTCAGTTACATGTCACGTCTTTGACTACAATGGAATGCAAGGGTTTGTATACTTTTTCACATCACAGATCCTGATTTGCATGATTCTTATACGATCATGTAAATCATCACTCAAACTATGTACATCCCTACAAATCATGACGATCCGTCATCACCTTCTTGAGTTACTAGTATTCTCTTTCAAAGTTTAAAACAAACCCATACCTATACCTACACGAGTTCTCCCAAGAGTTATAAAAATAATCACTGTAAGAATATTTTTGCTTAATTGGTATCATAACTTTTTTTCTTTACTACAGAAAATAAGGCAATTTGTTGGCAATGTATTTGCTTCAATTATGCCCTTATTTTCATAGTCGACATATCAATCAGTTTTTATCAAACCTATACCTTCCAACAGGGAGAGCGTTAGATCGTAAGGCTGCTGTGTTTAAATGCCCGTGTGCCCTCCCTGACCCCAAAACGGAGCCCTGCACCAGGCAAGTAAAGTATCACATGTGTCCTCCAGGGACGTCTCACAGGGAGCCTGCGCCGGTAAACTAGGTCACCTGTCAGTGCAATTTAACCTGAATATATAGACTTAAAAATAGCAAATTGAAAGGGAATTGTAGACATTTCCTTATAAATTATGTTAATGAGGCCTTGTCATGCATGATTTTTGTCTGATATTGTTCACCTTTACTTAGCTTCCTAATGATACAAGAATGAAATCCCAATCATTTACTATTGTAGTATTTTCAATTAGTATTTTCTCATTAATTATGCAAAATAGGTAGCTATTAGCATTATTGGTATCTATCGATACCTCTCTCTTTTTCAGCTATATATGTCACATGTTTGAGAGTCCTATTTTGAAAGGCAGCAGATTTATAAACTTTCCTTGCTAATTATGCAAATAAGCTCCTGATTTGCATAATGAATATTCAATTATGTAAATCATTAACCAAGCTATCTACATACCATAAATCAAGACGATCCCTTGACCATAAGTCTAGTTATTCATGTCCAAAGGTCAAAACAAATAAATTAAAAACACCCGCTGCAGCTCCAAACAAGCCGCTAGAGGGCCCAAACGTGCACAACTTACTTCATGTGGCATGGAATATCTACCACACAAAAATCATGACCGTAGCACTTGCAGAAAATTCGACCTCAAACTTTGAAGCTACACTGCAGTACCCAAAGTACCCACTAGGAGGCCCATCATCGAACTTGACCTTCCCCTTTAATAAATCTACCTATTCACTAAATATCATGCACAACCATCAACAGCTTCTCGAGTTATCCTGTCAAGAAACAAATACGCATACATAAACAGCCCACTGCAGTACCGCAGGAAAATGCCAGGTGACCCATTTTTGAACTTAAGCTTCGTTTTTACAATCTCTACGTACCCACCAAAAATCATGCAGATCCATGATCAATACGTCGAGCTATGTTGTCTACATACAAACACACTAACAAAAAAAGTCCACTGGAGCACTTTAGGAAAACGCCAGGTTAACTATTTTCGAACTTGCCCTTCCTTTCCACAACCGCCACTTACCTTCCAAAAATCAGCAAGATCCGTCAAAGTTCTCTCGACTTATGATCTCGACATACATACGGACCCACTTTACAGCTAGCGTAACCGATAACATAACCTTACCGCGAATGCATACATTCCCGGCGAAGGTAATTAGTATAACACACGTTCCATTGTATTGACCTTTTCGAAAGATACCTATATCTTGAATCCCTAACATTGACTACAAAAGACATATTGAGCTTCTGCATTATCATGCAAATGAGGTCCACAATAGCATAACGCCCTTTTTGTTTAATTCACCTTCCCTACAACTCCAATATGACATCTATAGCATGAACGGTAAGGGGAATATGAAATTTCTTAATAAATTATGCAAATGAGATCCCATTAGCATAAAGTACATTTGCAGTATGTACCTTTCTTAAAGCTACCTAAACCTCCAATATGACAATTGTAGCGTTAACCGTAAAGGAAAAACAAGTTTCTGAATAAATTATGCAAATGAGGTCACCATTAGCATAACGCACATTTCGTTGTACTAGTATTCACCTTTTCTAAAGCAACCTACACCTCCAATATGACATCTGTGACATTTAACGTAGCAGAAATATAAGTTCCTGCATTAACAGACCTGCATCTACTTTGTTTTCTGGCAGAAGAAAGAAAGAAGAAGAAAGAAGAAGAAAGAAGAAGAAAGAAGAAGACGAACACGCCAGCAAAAATGAATATTTCCGCCATACCCTATACAGTACACAGGGAGGGAAATATCAATACAATATGGATAACGGGAAACAAGAGTTAAGAAGAAGAGTTGGTGTACAACCAATCATAAAAAAATACATGTACAAGCAATACAAATAGGTACAATATTCATAATCGTTTTTGGGCTGCAGTATCGCGCGGTGGTACTGAAAAACTTGCAATCCAACCAGCAGAATCTACTATAACAAACCTAAAGCCGACATAGATAGTATAATATGTTGACTTCCTTCTATACTAAATGACAGATGGTCAGAAGAGACTGACTAAAGCTGCTGAGTAGCCTTGCGGCCAGGGTTGTTGACTCAGATGAGCACGGAGGTACAAAGTTTGAATCCCTGACAGGTCCAGTTGTACCCTTTATATCGGCACTTGACACCTATTTCCCCACTCACTCGGTGTAAATGAATACATAACTTCGGTTAGGGACGTCTCTTGGATAGGACGTTAAATGGAGGTCTAGTGTTTGAGGAGAGTCACACTTGCAGCACATTAGATAAACCACCACACTTATCGAAAGTGAAGGGGTCCATCCTGTTGTGAGCGGATCACATAAATCTGTCCGCATATACGGCTTGTTCTGTTCAGTACAAACCTGATGTGTTGCACTATGAGGTGGTTTGCCGGGTATGCAATACAAACAGTACCCAGACTACTGCAGTAGCAGACGCAGTAGATTACTTTTACTAAACGAGTCATCTGCACACTATGGAGAGCATGCGTGGTCTAAAATGTGGACGTGTTGATCAAAGAAACAGCATGCGAAACCGGTATACTTCATTGTATTTGTTCGTTTACCGGTATATATGTTTATCGAGAGAGAGAGAGAGAGAGAGAGAGAGAGAGAGAGAGAGAGAGAGAGAGAGAGAGAGAGAGAGAGAAAGAGAGAGAGAGAAAGAGAGAGAGTGAGAGAGAGTGTGAGAGAGAGAGAGAGAGAGAGAGAGAAATACATAGATAGATAGATGGATAGATGGATAGATCATCATGCGACATTGGTACATGTATAACATTCATGGCATGCGGGTTGTTATAATGTCTCAATAATGATCGACCAAAGTTAAGTTTCCAAACTTTTTGTGCTGAGTGTATATATATATATATATATATATATATATATATATATATATATATAGAGAGAGAGAGAGAGAGAGAGAGAGAGAGAGAGTGAGTGAGTGAGAGAGAGAGAGAGTAATACATAGATAGAGAGATAGATATAACATTCATGATGTCAGATGAGTAGGAGGCGCCTATAAAGTAATCGGAGCCCGGTAAAAATCAGACAAGCGTGCGTCATTGAAGATTTAAAAAACGCTCGTGGGGTCTGCAAATTAAATTGTGCTGGCGAGACCCGCGGTGTGAGATACGAGTACAACGTGTTGATCAAAGAAACATCATGCGACACTGGTATAACATTCATGGCATGTGGGTTAGAATGTCTCAATAAGGCCGCAGCTAATGAATTATATGGATGACATCTTCCGCAGACTCCAAAACTGATGAGATAGGGCGAAAAAAACATGGCGGGCAAAAAAACAACAAGATTCCTATATTTTCAAATTTTGAGATCATAAATCAAAATATATGACCAACAGGTATTTCATTCCTGTTTTCAAGCATGACGTTTGAAGCAACTACACTGGGTATTCATATGCGATGTATACATCTCAATTAACTTTCGAATGGACATGCAATGGTCTTGATATTTTGTCATAGATAGCTTTTGATGTAAGACGAGGTCGGCTTTGGGCCCCCTAGCATTTAATTTTGGAACCGCAGGGGCGGTTTGGGTTAAAATCTGAAGGGAGGCTAATGTTGACAATTATATACAGGTTATGCAGAAAAGGACATAATTTGCATGATTAATGAGGAAATTCTCTCATTACAGTGTTTGTGAAATAAATAAGGGTCTAATTTACATAATTGAAACGATAATGGTATATCTCCCGTGTGGTAAATGATGGGAATTTCATACATGTGCATAAATCATGTAAATGTTTAAGTTATTTGCATAAGATTTACAAAAGCTCTAAATATTTTCATACACAAAAAAAGATTTACAAAAGCTCTAAATATGTTATGGGGGTATGAAGTCCCTGAACTCTAGTAGATCTTTGTCCCAGTGGGCTTAGGACAGGTCAAACCAGAGCAAGCTGCAAGGGGGCCAAAATCTACACCACTTCTTTATTACATCACAAGCTATCTGCCACCCAAAAATCAAGACCATAGCACGTCCAAGTCAAAAGATACAAAAACGGAAGTTCTGCTGCAGTACCAAGGTCACATACTAGGGGGCCCAAAATCACCCTTGAACTTTGACTTTACAACACCTGCCCACATACCAAATATCATTGTAATCCATCAAGAGGTTCTGGAGTTATGCTGACTACAGTAGTGCGGAAACACACACACACACACACACACACACACAGACAGACACACCCAAAACTATATCTCCATTTTTCATGGAGATAAAAAAGTCGGTCGTCCTAGCTTCTTTTAGTTATCATCTACACTACAGTCAGGCACACGTGTCTTCAACAGCACCTTATAAACTACAATGTACTAAGTTAAAAGAAGGAAATTTGCAAGAAACACACAAAAATCCACAACCCTCTCTCTTTTAATGCAAAGTGTCATGAAAAGTGATTTGCTTTCTCACAATGTTTGTTCCTTCAGACAAATCTAATTCAATAAAGATTTTAAAGTTGTAACAGAAGTGCTATAGTTATCGGTTTCAAAGTATACATTTTGCCATTGCATCAACGGACTTGAACAAGCTAGGAAAGACTAGTTCTTATTCCACCCCAGGGAATGTGTGGTAACGAAGGTAACAGTCAGTAAAAAGTTACATTAAGTAGGAAGACTTCATCATCATCATCATCTGAAGACTTATCGAACATTATGCATTACTTATGTTGTAAGCATGCTAACGTACAATGTTCAGCTCAATGCTGCGTGTACTTTAACAGACTCTTTCAATACGAGATTCTTTATCTTTTGAAACTTATAACACGACTTGTATGTTTTTTTTAAATCTAATATAATATTGCTAGCATTTATTGCTGATTGCAATGTTCACTTGACTTTGTTCTCCAACATGAAATCAGACTAGTGTACCTGATAAAGTAGCTGTACTAAAATTGTATTGGCTATGAGTATGAGGACTGGCAGCAGGGAGGACTTACCATAGACGACCGAGGTGAAGTGCCCAGCGGCATTGCAAAGAAGAACCCTTGATTAGTATTGCCCCCAAGACAAAAGTGGGGTAAAGTGCATCCACTGTCTTTCGTCAGTGACTATAATGATAGGACTGAGAACACCAGGTTTTATACCAAAACTCTGAGGATGTCTTGAAGTAGTCTTTAAAAAAAGATTAATTCAAGACAAAGTTTTATGGGAATAGTTCAATTAGCTACTGTTGTTTTAGTACAGTAAAACAGTAACTAAATGTTGTTAGTCAGAGAAACGTTGGCTAAGTATAAACATAAACACTTGGTTCTGTACAAAGAGCTTTGCTACCACAAACATGAAATCAGACTCGAATGCTGAAGTTTAACCCTCTCCCTGTTGCCTAACTCTGTACACAATAGAAAACTGGGTGCCAAACGGCTACTTCAGTGTGCTTAAGGTTAAAGACTCGTGCTTAAGACAATGGAGGTAAAGTGTCTGACGGTTGGTGTTTCCTGGGAAGACTGTACACTTAAAGCAGGTTACAGACAATTAGAGAAACGTCGGCTAGGTATAAACATAAACACTTGGTTCTGTACAAAGAGCTTTGCTACCACAAACATGAAATCAGACTCGAATGCTGAAGTTTAACATTCTCCCTGCTGCCTAACTCTGTACCCAATAGAAAATGGCCAAACGGCTAGTTCAGTGTGCTAAAGTTTAAAAACTTGTGCTATTGTCGAGAGCACATTCGGATGTTGCAATATGTTTAGCTACAACAACAGGAAGATAGCTAGTACTGTCAACAGGAGGCCGTATGACAGAGCCACTCACATCTTATTTTGTATCAATAAAGGAGATAGACCCCAGGTCCTATACTAGTGGCTATCACATAGTAACACTGGTGGCAGCGGTGGGACTAGACTAGTGGCTATCACATAGTAACACTTGTGGCAGCGGTGGGACTAGACTAGTGGCTATCACATAGTAACACTGGTGGCAGCGGTGGGACTAGACTAGTGGCTATCACATAGTAACACTGGTGGCAGCGGTGGGACTAGACTAGTGGCTATCACACAGTAACACTGGTGGCAGCGGTGGGACTAAACAACGGAAGTAAAGTGTCAGGTGGAAGGTGTTGTAATAATGCAATGTACAATGTTCAACTCAACATTGAAAAGCCATTTGCACTTTAAAGAGAATATAACAGACTATTGTTACCTTTTAAGTCACTGATTGAGAAATATCCTTGTACATTGTTATCACACGTGACTGATGAATCTCTTCAAGAGATTCTTTTAATTCTGGAACTCATGACATGACATGACTTGTATGTTTAAGAACTTTGCTACCAAACATGAAATAAGGCTAGAATTCTGAAAGTTTAAGAGTGCTAGGCAACTGGGGTGTTAGGTGGAAGGTGTCTCCTGGGCAGACTGTACACGGCAAGTGCAGCGTCCCCCAACTCGGTCTGCAGTAGGAGGAACATCAGCTGGCCCACAATCCTCATCTCCAGCGGGAGGCGGACCTTCCTTCCCACGGCCGACTTCTTCCTCCCGATCACGAAGCCGCAGAGAGGTTCAATCTGGCTGCTGTAAAAACAAAAACAAACTTAACGAAACAAACATCTACATCTACATTTAGATACCCCCATCAGGGGCAAAGTGTGTGTGTGTGTGGGGGGGGGGCTTTAAGGTCCCGGGCTAAGGCGGGCAGGCCTCCAGCCTGGCACGGAACGACTCAACGGTGGGAGCCATCACAACCGTGCCAGGCAGGGTATTCCACTGGGGAATAGTACGGGGGAATTAGGAGTGTTTCCATGTGTCGGTTCTGGCATAGTTTGAAACTTGAGGTGGTGGCTCCCCCGGGTGCGCCCCTGAGCTGCCAGTGAATTGTCAGCGTCTATATCAATATGGTTGTGTTAACTAGTTTGTAGAAGAAGGTGAGGCGGGCGTTCCTCCTCCTTTCAGAGAGAAGGGGCCACTGACAACATGACGGACAAAATGCACAATAGGATCATCTGGCTGCTGTACCAATATCAAATCAAACTGAATTTTATCAAATCAGCATTGCAGTCATGCACATGCAGTCCAAACTGTGAAAGAAGACCACTGATATCAGGGGACCAACAAAATGTAGTCTATGTGGACAAGTGGTCACCATACACAGGATTCTTAATGCTTGTCTTGTGACAATGGGAAAATTATTAAAGGAAAACCCAAAAAGTGGTCACATTGGCCAGGTGGCCATGTAGAGGTGGCTACTTGTACAGGTTTGAATGAATTGCATTGACCTATCACACACTCTATCTAAAAATAGCGTAAGTTAAAACTAAGATTGAAGAGTTGGTCAAGCTTGTTTCATTGTTTTGTCTGAATCATAATATATTTGACTTAGGGAGAAGAGATGTTGGTAACTGCGAGACCAAACAATATGGGTAAGTCCAATCTTTGCGTTGGCAATTTGTAGTTCAACTTTGATTGCGACCCAGGAAACTTGCTGCTCCATGTGCCACAAGGCACTACAAGCAAGGTGAGCAACATCAACCTACGTGTCTCCGTTGAGTTGGACGGCGTTCTCCACATCTGTGGTGCTCCAGTAGAGGACCTGGCTGTCCCAGCCGGCCGACACCAGGAACTGGCCAGAGGGGTGGAAGGCAACCGCTGTGGAAAAGGCCACGTGCCCTGTAAGGTAGATGGCAAAGGGGTTAGTGTTATGTTGAGCTGAGAGATTCAGACAGATGCAGATTGTGCGCTCAGTGGTCGGGGAGGTACAGAAGAGATGGAGGCAACCGCTGTGGCGAAGGCCACATGTACAGGGGAGGGCAACGGTGTTAGGAAAAGGGGAAACCTCATTCATTCATCTATTTTACTTGAAGTCATGTTGATTTGATCATATGGATGACATCCGCGCGCGCAATTCAATTTTCCGTTTCCAAGAAAAAGAAAGTTTTTAGGCCATACTATACAAAGCAGTTTCAAAATGAGAGAATGTATGCTGTAAAAAGATATTTTGGAAAACGAATAGAAATGTCGTAGAATGCGAAAGTCCAAGAAGTTTTGAAATGACGAGAAAGAAGAATCTATATTTTCCGTATACCATACTCTGTGTGAAGTTTTGTTTATCCTTCCTCACCACATAGATTTCATAATGAATCAAATCACCACCCCAACAAAACAGATATTGCAAGTAATGGAGTCCAAGCAGGTGAATCAAATGTTTGTGCATCTGAGGCCCACATTCTTCAACGGTCAAACCCATTGATCCACACTAATGTACATGAACATACATGTCTGTATACAACATGGTGCAGTTCATGCACGTAAGCGAATGTTTGGTATATTTCAAACAAACTCCCATGGCACTTGAGCAACACAGTTGTACAAGCACTACAGTAGTAGGGCTAGTCCACCGGTAGTGGTGTGTGTTCAAGTACTACTTAGTACTATACTCTTATAAGACTCAGACTTAAAAACAAGTTGTATTATCTGGGTAGAGAAGATGATTGAACAGAAAACAAACTAACTTGCGATCCAGTCTATCGTTGTTTGACACACCAAAGCACGATATTAATCGTAAAAATACACTTAATCTAATGGAGTTCGGCCAGGGGAAATGTCTTGTGCATCTGTGGCCAACATTCTTCGAGGGTTAAGCCCATTAAGCCACTTTATATAACGCACCCATCTACACTCCAAAAATGTAATCTACACATACACATGTCATGTACATGTTCTTGTACAACGTGAGACTGAGGCTTAATTTCCACATGCATTTTGCAAAAACACTCAGCCGAAGTCCGACTAAGCGGAGTCCGAAGGCAGACTCAAGTCGCGTTTCACCTCACCTATCCCGTGATCTCTTATTGGGTCGTTGGGGCACCATGACTGAGCCCTCCACTTTCCTCCACCACCTAGCCCTTTCCCCAATCTTCCGCGGTCAAATCCATTAATCCACATTAATAACGATAACTTTATTGCTAGTTCATGCCCAAAGGCTTATTGCAGACAAACAGGTACAAGGAGATACATGGAAATCGACATAGTTATCTAGTCTACTGTGAAAGTTCTATGTTAACTATGGTTGACTATGGTTAGGTTTGACTTCTTTTTTGAAGACAGCGGAAAATGAAGTGACCCACGTTTTGTATCATAAGTGGGTTGGTTGATATTAGTAGAAAGATGGATTTTCGTAAATTATTCAAATGGTGAAATCTAAGTATAGGAGAATCTATGGAAGCTGTTTTATATAATTTGTTTCTTTTGGCGCCATACATAGAGGACATTGGCAAATAAAATGTATTTCACATTAATTCATACATGATTAATATACAGACATGTACATACATGTTCACATGTATAACATGACGCTGAGTTCACATGGTGCAGTTCGTGCACGTAAGCGAAAGTTAGTCGGAAAACAACTGATAACAAAACGAAAACAACCTTCATCCGACCGTACAGGGTCTGTTAGGATTCCAGGCGTATTTCTATATGTGCCATATCAACACTTTTTTCATCCGAAAAAAGAATGATGTACAATGAGTTTTGCATGTTAGCACAAGTCTAACAACTTCTACAATTTTCAACTGTGTTGGCCCATAGATATATGTAAAAGTTAAGTAGTTATTACCTGGCCCCATTTCATATTGTGAAGAATTAGAATAAAATAGAATGAAATGAAAATTCTGCATAATTTAGGATAATCAGCACTGATTGTTTACACTTAAACATCCTCCCACACCATAAGGTGCATGAGGGCGGAGCGCATCTCCGTTTCATAGCCCTGGGCCACACTGAGGCGCTATCACTGCAGCAGGGGGTAGTCTACTGACAGTGGTGTGAAGTATGTACGGTTTTTATAACAGTATGACTCGGTGCACCTCTCATCCAGACGTGTCTCCAGGCACGAACTCAACATGTGCATGTCTACTCTATATATAGGCAGAGGTTAGGCGTGTGTTTTTGTTGGCTTTCTATTTTCTCAAGTTTTGTTTTGTGAAACGTGTGTGCCTACAGGTGGCAGTCTATGACACCTAGTTATGTCCATGCATTTCTTTTCATCCGAAAAAAAATTGTACAAATTTAATAAGTTTGCATGCTAGCATATGTCTTACAACTTCTATAATTTTCCTCTGTGTTGGCCCATAGATATATGACATTGTAGAAGTTATCTACGTGGCCCCATTTCATATTGAATGTGATAAATCAAATAAATTTTCTTACATTAAGAATTTCAAGAATGAATAAGAAAGAAAAATTGAAGAATTAGTCTGATTCTTTCCATGGAAATTCTGGGTCCCCCGAAAGTGCGAAATGGAACGAAATGGAACGAACTAAAATTATATATTTCGCTATCTACTGGTATTTCATTTCATAATGTTCCATATGTTCCATTTCGTTCCATTTCGCACTTTAGGGGGACCGGGAAATTCTCACAACAAGGAACACTTTCTTAATTCTCTTAAGTTAAGAAAGTATTTCTCAACAAGATTTTCACCCTCAAGAATATCTAGAAATTCAAGTCAAAATTTCTTGTTTTTATTGACTTCACGATTATGTTTAAGAAAATATTAGAATTTTTCTCTCACCTGTCTTAAATGATCTTACATCAAGACAAACTTTCTAAGAGAAAATTACTTAACTCGTGGACAAAAGGAATTTCTTAAAAACAGAAAGTCTGCTTCTTATAAGAAATTTTGTCTGTGTATAAGAAGAAACAAGAAAAATAAGAAAAGGCATTTTTTATAGTGTAGCATGTGCATGTCTACTATATATATAGGCAGAGGTTAGGCGTGTGTTTTTGTTGGCTTTCTATTTTCTCAAGTTTTGTTTTGTGAAACGTGTGTGCCTACAGGTGGCAGTCTATGACACCTAGTTACATGTATGTCCATGCAGAATGGCCCATATGTAGGCCGCACAGACCATTATTTTTCTCGGAGCTGAGGTTACGTACATCTAGTTCTCAGAAAGAGAAGAACAAAGTTTTCGACACACCCAAGCACGATGTCAATTAGCAAAATACACTGTCTAATGGAATCCGGCCAGGGTAGATGTCTTGTACATCTGTGGCCGACATTCTTCGAGGGTTAAACCCATTAAGCCACTTTATATAACGCACCCATCTACATTAAATTGCACTGAGGTGCAATCACTTCAGCAGGGGGCTAAGTCTAAGACAGTGCAGTGTTTTAGAAGTAGGTACCATTTTATAACGGTATGACTCGGTGCGCCTCTTATCCAGACGTGTCCTACCCGGGTGCGAACTCAACATCTAGTTGTTCGAAAGAGAAAAACCAAGTTTTCGACACACCAAAACATAATAGCAAGATACGCTAATGGTATTCGGCCAGGGTCTTGTGCATCTGTGGCCAACATTCTTCGAGGGTTAAGCCCGTTAAGCCACTTTATATAACATGCCCATCTACATTAATCCACATACATGTTCACGTACAACGCGAGACTGAGGCATAAATTATATCAGTTGATCATCTTCTCTGCACATATAACACAAGTATGAAAGTCTTATCTAAGCAAAACGGCTATGAAGCATTTCCTCATAAACTATGCAAACGAGGCCCTCATTTGCATGATTACGTCCACATTCAAGTACCTTACAAATGCTATAAGAATGAAATTCCCATCATTTACCTCTCTAAAACTATAATAGTATCTTTAAATTAATTATTCAAATTAGGTCTTCATTTACATAATTGATATCTAACGATACTCTTCTCTTTCTCAGTCACATGTCACATGTTTGCGAGTTATATCATAGACTGCAGGGGATTTATCAAATTTCCTCATTAATTATGCAAATTAGATCCTGATTTGCGTAATTGGCTTGTGATTATGTAAATCATACCATAAGCTATCTACATACCAAAACCATGACAATCTGTCAAAACCTTCTTGAGTTATTCTCTTTCAAAGTTTGAAACAAAATCGGTTCCTGCAGTTTTAACTGGGACTTACTCTCCCTTCCAAGAGCTATCTGCCACTTAAAAATCATGACTACAGCACGCCCAGAAAACGAAAAATCAAAACCGGACATTCAGCTGCAGTTCCATAGCAAGCCGCTAGGGGGCCCAAACTCTAGTCATTTGGAGGTCTCAAGAAGACCTACCAACATACTAAGTATCAAGACAATCCTTCCAGGCATTCTTGAGTTATGGTGTTCACAGACGGAAGGAAGGACACACACACACACACACACACATGCTGACTAAAACATAACCTTCTACACCAAGGTAATAGATGGAAGAAGTACAGTCAGCACCAACCTTTCAAAGCACAAACATGTTGGAACACCTTGAAATTTTGAGTCTTCTTCTGGTTGCCAACTGAAAAGAAATACAAACAGACACTTGTCTAATAGACTTGAATGCTGCATATCGCTGGAAATCCTTACAAGGAAAATGGCCAGTGCAGCATTGGTGTATAGATATTGCTACCATTTAGATTATGGTAATTAGGCCACACTAATTTGATTTCTTGGTTAACAGATTTTTTTAAAAACTGTCAAATTCCAAAATCAACATGAAAACAGAATCTCGAAGGAAAGTCTGTACTTTGGTGCACACAGTTTCAGGGTGTGAACAGGGTCAGGCACAAATATTTTACCCCAGCCTTCTGTTTTTATGATTTTTTTTTGTTGCTAAAATTTAAAAAAATCTGTTAACCAAAAAATTAAATTGGTGTGGCCTATAAGGCAGTTTTTTTAATTATGACAACAGTGACTATACAATCATTCACCTGCACGTAAGTAGAAATTGTGTTAAACAGTTTGAGGTTTTGACGATGAACAAGTTTGGCAGGCACAACTTGATCAATGGTTAATCCAATGATCCTTGATCCAATAGATACCTCAAGGCAGAGGCTGAATTTCATGTCACTAAAAATCTCTGTTGAGAACAGACATGATAAAGCTTATCATAGAAAAGTTATACATTAATGACTACTGGTAACAATATATGAGTACCAAAGACGATATACAAAAATACGCCAAACGAAGCCACAAATTCGTTTCTGTGGACGGCTGGGTACCAGGGGGTACACCTCCCATTAGCTCACGGCGTCTTTTTCTTACTGGGTCCCGCATTCAATTTAAGTCTGAGTTAAATTGTTTAGGCATCGGGGACCAAAATAGCCCAAGGCCCAATGATGTCCGACGGGGCCATGTGGGGGTCATGCCTGAAAGTGCCCACCAAAAAAACAGTGAACTACCTGGCGGGCCTCTTTTTTCCAATCGGGGCCGAAGCATTGTACAGCTTTGAACCAATAAACACTTTACAACAGGACACTTACAGTAGTGCATGATGGTTCCCCTGCCAGCGTCCTTGTCCTCTGGGGTCCTCATGTAAAACATGGTCACCTTGTCATCTTCTCCTGCTGCCGCCAACAGGCTGGAGACACACAAGAGTTAGATGCAGCAAGCTGTTGTGTACTAAAGAAACTACAGTCAAACCTGTCCAGGCAACCACCTGGTGCAGGCAACCATCTGCAGGGAAAAGGTTTAAGATTATATGGTTGCATGTTCACGTTTTGTGTGGGTGCCAGGCTCAAACTCAATCCTCGGACAGCTGTTGGTTCTGAAGTTAGGCAGCAGGAAGAAGGTTTAAGATGGTATGGTTGCATGCTCACCTTTTGTGTGGGTGCCAGGCCAAGCCTCGGACAGCTCCATAGTTGATCTCACAGGTACAGACGGGCTTGAGGACAGGTTGTGAGGAGGAGGCCTGAGAGATGGCCCGCAGGTTCTGGGTGTAGAAACACACCTTACTGTCATGGAAACCTACGGCCAGATACCTGCACAGGATGGGAACACCAGATGGGATGTTAACACTAAACAGCTACATCACTTAAATGTGATACAGTTATAGTACTTAAGTTTAACATCACTTAAAGGAGATGGCCTTTATGATGGTAAGGGTTGTTGAAAAAAAGAAGGAAAAGTGATCTCGATCCAGGTTTAGCTCATTGAACAGCTATTCTTCCACTGGTCGTGACAGCGAAGACAGATGCTGTGACAGTATTTACAGGTTCATTGTTACTAGGGAAATTCCCCTGGCTCTTTTCTACAAGCGCAATGAACACGGCTTAATGTCCCGTCCTAAGGACTGCGACACTTTCAGGTATGCATGTCGGGCGAGCGACACAGCCAGGATTGAACTTGCATTGTACTGTTAACAATTACATCCCTTAAAGGAGATGGGCTTGCGGCTAGGGTTGTTGACTAAGAATCTGATGGTTTTTAGTTTGAAACCAGATCTCACCAATTTCTCCAATCAACTCAGGTGAAAAAAGTTTGTGGTAGTAGTACAGTAATGACACATTAGAAATGCAAATTTGCGTCATCGTGAATAGGCGGCGGAGAGGTCACCACGAACACCACATGAACATTTCAGTATCTACAGTTTTCCTTGCCCTGCCCTTGTAGAGAGCTATGACAGCCATTGGATAGGATGTTAAATAGAGGTCCTGTGTTTGAGGAGAGCCCACCTCGAGCATGTAAAAGAACCCGCCACGCTTATCGAAAAGAGTACATGTAGGTGTCCATCCCGATGTGAGTGCTTCAAATAAGTCTGTCCGGATATGCAGCTTGTACTCCTCAGTATAAATCTGCTGGTGTGTTAGGCCCTGAGGTGGCTTACCGGGTATGCCATACAAACAGACAAACAAACAAATTCAAACAACTAATGAGTGTTGTACTCACTTGCCAGCAGGTGAGAACTTGAGTGCAGTCGGGTAAGTTGACACGACTTCTGTTGATGCTATCTCAACTAAGCTGGAAACTCTGTAAGAGTAATGTAAAACAGGAAGAATAGATCACAAATAATAATTTTGTTAAATTTCTGAATCAATTTTTTTCTACTGGCATTATCATTCAATCGTTCATTTGTTCGTTCAGAATCTTGTAGTGCATACCTGGTTGCACATACATAAGGCAGCAAGTTTCCTTGCTGTTTCAGTAGCAGGGTATATTTTTACAGGGAGGGGTTGCTAGCCCTTCCCCTTTAACGTGCTTTAGGCAGGCACCTCCTTGAACACATTACCGAAAGACTGGAACCCATTACACTTTTTTTACAGTGCAAATCAGCAGGAACAAGGTTAAACTCATACAAGAAGAACAGCGACAAGCCAGTGCGTAAACATATCCAGCGGCACAACTGTGAAAAATTCTGCAAATTTGTCTAAAAGCACAAAATTTCCCTATACCGAAGTTCCATTTCCTTTTCATTTTGTTTCAAGTTCTCTGTGCAAAGAGAATGCTGAGCCTTATCAAGCATGCCCCCTAGTGGCCCAGAAGTGGACTACAAGGAGCACTCGTGTCCATGGTATCATTAGTGCAATATATTGATAACTGCATAGTGGCGTTTATACACTGCTCTATGCACAGTTTGAATGCCAACAAAGGAGTGTGCTCAGTCTAGAAATAGTGACGCTCATAACTTCATGTTTAGTGACCAACACTCCCTAAGCCCGCTTAAAGGGAAAATCATGCCACCAAAATAAACACTAAATTGTCCACATGCACGTTACTAGTATTAACTTCTTTTAATGTATGCAAAGAATTCAGTCAAATAAATCAAATCAATTGAAATCAATTCTAGTGGGTTGGGCGATGTAAGGAAATAGGGTTTGTTTTAACACATCATAGTGTCTGGCATTGAAGTCTGAAATAACTCTATTTGGTGTCAAAATGATGGAGCCCGGGGTGTCAACTTCGGAAGATGGCAATGCTCAAATCCTTTATCTGACATAACAATATTTCGATTGAGATTCTACAATGTCCTACTTTCTGACTAAATGGTGCTCCTAGCGAAAGTTACTTGTCCCCTAGAAGGGATGGGCACTTTAGTCCCTAGCAGCCAGCCAGCGAGAGATTGGTTAAACACCACTAGACTTGGAAGAGAAGAAACTTGCTGAACACAAATAGAACTAAGACCGGTGTATTCCGCATCACCCTCCATCCTAGCCCTCCTGTAGTCGGTCCGGTACCTTGGGTGATTCGGATGAACCCGTGTTGTATTCTATATTAAATTTTATCAACATCAAAATGGCCTTATGTGAAACAAAGACCCCAGCCTCTGACCTGTTGTGAACCTTGTACTGCCACAGGTGCACCCTGCTGCTGCGATGGGCTGAGGCGAGAACCGTGACGGCGTCCTGACTCAGCCATTCTAACCTGAAAAAGGGACACAGACATGACCTTCACTTCTAATACACATAATAAGACCACAATGGTAATATGCCTTTAGGAGCTAATTGAGTCATTAGCATACAACCTTGTCTTGACTATTGAATCATCTGAAATTGCTTTCACTTCATTAACAAATCTATTCAGTTTTGGTATAAAACCTAGTTCTGCCAGATCTTTCCCTAGTCACTGACGAAAGATAGTGGATACTGTATGAAACGTCTGACTGTTTTAAAATTTTATCCAGTTGCTTGAGTAACTATTTTTGGCCTATCTTATAACCTGGCTGTCTAACCTTCATCAACGTAATATGCCTTTGTGTGCTCATTTATATGGAGTGAATACAGTCATATGATCATGACGTTTTCCTCCTTGCCCCCTTCTTCTATGATGTCCGCCTGCTGTATTTTAGGGGGTGTCCCTGTCGTGTAGTGGTTTGTGCCTCTGTCATTTTCCACATCTGGTTCAAGTTATGAGGAGCCAGAGGTCCCGAGTTTGCGCCCAGGTAGGACACATCTAGATAAAAAGCGCATCGAGTCATACCAAAGACTTTATAAAAATGGTACATACTTCTGAAACAGTACGAAAGTTAAACACACTCTACTGCCAGGGGACTAGCCCAGGGCTACTGAAACGGAGATGGATTCCGCCCTATACACCTTATGGGGTGGGAGGACTTTAATAACTGATATATTTTCAGCATGTCTGAGAACCAAGGAAATGACTTGATGCGGCCTAATGGTAGATTCAGAAACAAGACAGTATAGGCCACACCATTTTAATTTATTGGTTAACGGAAATTTAAAAAAATGCTAGATTGGAAAACACAATCTCAGAGGAAGGTTAGATTCATTTGGTGCACAGTTTCAGGGAGTGAACAGGGTCAGGTGCAAGTTTTCACCCCAGCCTTCTGTTTTCATGATTTTTGTTGTTGCTAAAATAAATAAAAAAATCTGTTAACCAAGAAATTGAATTGGTGTGGCCTTAGCTCCACATTTAAGGCATATCCATGTATGATTAACCGAGTTATGTTCAATTCTTTATTGTATGTGCTGTGTTCACACTATGTTGTTTCATTTATTTTTTTATCACCCAACTTATTTCTTTTGTTTAATTGATTTATCTAAGTTATTATGATTTGATAAAGGGAGGCCTTTACATAAGCATGAGCTTTCGGCCTTCCTTGCACTGTTATATTCTCATTTGTATTTCACTGTTGTGTATTTATCATTTATTATCACATAGGTAGATGGCGTCGACCAATCAGAAGCCTCCATTGCCCACAATAAGTGGTCTGTTATCACGCCATAACACACCACTTATTGACGTCATGTCAGAACTCAACCGTTGCATTTTGTAGAGGGGGTATCTTTTTGATGAATCTTTTTCTTAACCTTGTTAAGAATATCTTTATTGTCTTAAAATTCCCAAACATTTCCTTAGCATACATGGACAATACATGAAAAAGGAAAACAAATTCAATTCAAGTACAATTCAAACGGAAGGACTACAAACAATATTTATCACACCCCCACCGTCAAAGTGGAACCGGCCCAGATCAGACGACATTAGAACCCGCTCGAATTCGACGGAGCTGAGTACCACAGTTTTTCGTCAAAGAACTGTCAGACGCCGACTTAGAGTCAGTTTTCGGGTCATGGGAAGCTGGGTAAGACGCCCAGAAACATGCTGAAGGAGTTCAGGGGCGAGAAACTGGCGCAAATTTGCGGAGAGGACACTCGGGAGCGAAAATAGGTTTGGATTCCAGGCTAACGTATTTCCCCAAGCTAATCTTGGCAGTGAAAAAATCGCCCATGAAGCCGCCGAACTTCTCCCCAGTTTCTACCCAGGGGGACCCCAGGAAGGTATGTTCACGTTTCTGAGGGGTTTTACCCGGCGTAAATTAAAAATATTGCCGGCAAATTGATGTCGCCATGTTCAAAACAAACGTGACACGCACTGAACACGCCCCCCTCCCCATGACAAATGTCACGTAAACCGATGTGTTGGCATCGAAAAAATTACGGTCAAAATCGCCAAAATTCTTACAAGTTTCTACCTACAAGGATCTCAGCAAGATACGTGTACGCTTCTGTGGGATTTTTTCCGGCTTGAGCAAGAATTATCCCGGGAAACTACAAGCAAATCATGAAAGGGAATGTAAACATGCTTGATTGTTCTTACCACAGCCAACTAAGCGTTTAAAAATCGGGCGTCAGGAATTGTGAAAATTGAACAGAAATTTAAAATTATACCGCCCGATATAAAGTCTACGTGTCCATAACAATAAGACAAGTTACTGCTTGTTTACATTGGATTATATAAAGATCTAATGTACATTGGATTGATTTTACATGTATAGTATTAAATAAAGAATCTATGTATTATACAGCGGATTTGTCTCTCTTATATGGGTCAGTTTGGATAGGCTATGTGAGGGGTTTTACCCGGCGAAAATTAAAATTATATGGGTCAGTTTGGATAGGCTATGTGAGGGGTTTTACCCGGCGAAAATTAAAAATAAATGGGTCAGTTTGGATAGGCTATGTGATAATAACGTTAATGACCCACCTGTTCCTCGGTTTATATGGTGTCATAACGCCTGGTCAGGTGCTATAACCACCTCGTAAAACCACCTCGTTCGCTTCGCTCACTCGGTGGTTTTATTCGATGGTTATAGCACCTGACCAGGCGTTATGACACCATATAAACCTCGGGGCGGGTCATTAACCCTTAATTAGGCCACGCCAATTAAATTTGTTGCCTCTCGGAATAGCCTGTCCTGTTTTTTCCATTTTTAAAAAAAAAATAAAAAATTGGGTCACTATTCCCATTCACAAATTTAAACTCCCAATTTTACTATCTGTTCAGTTGTAAAACTCAATAGCCACCAAAATAGATTATAAAGGCCTGCACATACCTAAAATGTGTGGTCACATTGATCATAAGTTGTAATTTTCATTTATTAAAACTATTTCTCAATATCAATCCATATATTACATGGCAAAAGGTAATTTTGTTACTGAAATTATAATACTTATAGATCAAAGAAGGGGATGCATTGCATAAAATGAGCCATACAAAGCTGAAACTTGAATAATTCTCTTATTCTTTATGTTATGTAAACCCTTATCTTTACCCCAGACTATTTGTAAAATATTTTATGTTTATTTTTTTCCGCCCTGTCGCTCCAATTTTTTTCTGAAAAAATCAGAGAAGCAACAAATAAAATTTGTGTGGCCTTAAGTGCAGATAAATAAATAAACAAATAAACAACAAAGTAATAAGAAGTCCACCTTGTGACTTGACTAGAGCCGACCTGGTGTGCCGACACCTCAGCCCTGGATACCCGAGCCTCCCGTTGGCCTGTCGTGTCCTTCACCAAGATGTCTCCCGTCTTCCTGCCACACGCCAACAGCTGGATAACTCCCCCATCTGGAAGGGGAAAAACGAAGCCCAATATAAAGCCAGGTCACACATTCATGCAGGAGATTCCCACAACTTTGCTTGCGACCACTCCCCAACACAGGTGGACGCTAAAAAGGAGAGGAAAATGATCTCGACCCAGTTTTAGCTCACTGAAGAGCTAATCTTCCACTGGTCGTGTCAGAGAAGACAGACGCTATGTACAGTATTTACAGGTTCATTGTAACGGGGAAATTCCCATTATAGCTCTTTTCGACAGGCACAATGAAAAGTGGACCACAGCTTAACGTCCCGTCCTAACGATGCTGGGTTGGGAGTAGTAGAATCCATCCTATTCTAGCTCTTTAAAAAAAAAAAAAAGAGAATCCATACAAGTAACTACCGACCCTAATTTTGTTAGGACCTTGATCGGAATCACAACATTTATATTCCTACGCCTGCGCACTACCCCATACACTGTAAACTTTATACGAGTTATCATCTCTTCCCAACATTGTAGATCTACAGCAACACAATAACAGTTCACTATACTCTTTACTACTATAAGGATTCACTTCATTTTCATATTTACAAAACTTCCAAATTGATATTGTTCACACTTTCATTCATGTGCAGGTAACTTTTTGCAATTAAATTGTACACCAACCTGTCCAGTTCCCCCTTGAGCGTTTTCGTTATCTATCTTGTATCTTAATGTATGTTGTTTCCTAACTCAATTTAACTGCTTTCTATTTATCAGTTACTGTACTTGTTACAGACAAGTCGCTTTTTGCCCCCGATCACCCCCAAAATAAACATGAATAAAAGGAAATCTTAACGACAACTTTGTTTCCCTACCACACGTCAAGCAGGACGGCCCTATACCGACACAAGTCCCCCAGTTATCATGTGAAGGTGCCGTGGTCACAACAAAGTGGATAGCAGGAAGAGGCCATGATATTTCAGTTCCATATCGGGATGGACCCTTACTCTTGTCAATAAGTGTGATGGGTTTTTTAACGTGCAACCCTTTCTGGTAGCATCCATGTCGAGTGAGCAACAACGGCCGCCGGGATTCAACCCCCCGAACTACATGTATAGATCCAGAGACAGGGTCACTAAGCACTGGACTACGCATGCTACGCTGAATCCATCATCGTGGATTTGGTTCCCTATCTGACACTGACCAGGCACAGCCACCAAGCTAAGCCTGGGGCGCTGCAGCCAGTTTTCATGACAAAGCCATCGATCGGACACTTTCAAGTCCTCTGAATCAGTCATCTCATACAGGCATCTCATAACCAACGACAAAGTAAGGACAAGAATCGGACAATCTATTGGGCCCTATATACGAAGATCTATTAACCACCGTGGCAGTCACATAAGCACGAACTATCAAAATGAAGAAATGGCCATATCACAAGATCTACAATTTGGGCAACGACGATTCGCAATCCACTGGGAGAGGAAGCATATAATCAAAGCAACATGGACTAACAATGAAAGACTATATAAACGGACAAATGATGGCGAAACCAGTCAACATAATGTCAGAGTAAGACACTCACTGGTGTAAGTTTTTTGTTTAGGACACATCAATTCAATTTGTTGCTTCTTGGATTTTTTCAGAAAAAAATTGGAGCGACAGGGCGAAAAAAAGATTTTTTTGTGCAAAAAGTCTGGGGTGAAGATAAGGGTTTACATAACGAGGAATAAGAGGATTATTCAAATTTCGGATTTGTATGGCTCATTTTATGCAATGCACCCCTTTCTTTGATCAAGTACTATAATTTCAATAACAAAATTCCCTTTTACCATGTAATATATGGATTGATATTGAGAAATAGTTTTAATAAATGAAAAATTATAACTTACATGTATGATCGATATGACCACACTCTTTAGGTACGTGCAGGCCTCTATAATCTATTTGGTGGCTATTGACTTTAACAACTGAACAAATAGTAAAATTAGGAATAGTGACCCAATTTGTTTGGTCAAAATTGGAAAAACAGGAGAGGCTATTCCGAAAGCAACAAAATAAATTGGCGAGGCCTATAAGATGTAAAATAAGAAGAGCAAAACTCTGACAGACATGGAATGGAAAGAATAATGATTTGTGGTTTATGTTATTGAAGTAATTACACTTTCCAATTGAGTATGCAAAGGAGGTACATGTACTATGCATAATGGATATCTAGTAAAGGTTTTGCCCACCCTACACAATCTATCGAATTCCCATCATGGAAAATAACAAAATTATAAAATTTCCTTATCAATTATGCAAAACTAAGCCTTAACTTTCATCAGATTAGCTACTGACATGAGCTATCCTGAAAATGCATCCGTTCTCTCTTTAATGTTTTTGAGCACAAAAAAGCCCACTATTTCCTAGTTTGCATCACTAAACATCTCTAGAACGACGTTGGCTCCCATAATGAAGCCAAGAGGTAACAACAGGAGGTTGAAGGCAGGAAATGAGATGACCTTCCTTGATCTGTGGAAATCTAAGTATAACCACTTCTGTTTCATTTGATGTCAATTTCTACAATACATGGCATAGGGAGTACAAGCATTGAGTAACAAAGTTTTGATCACAGCTCTAGCTTCTTCCTTGCAATTGTGTTTCTTCTCTCCCACAAGCTGTTCAAGATGCTCAAATGAGTAATACATGTACTAACAAGAAAATGGCGACAATAATTTCAAATTTGGTGGCCATTAAAATAGGACTTAATATTCATGTAGCTAGGCCATTTTGATTTGATACTATGGATGACATCCACACATACATCAATTTTCATCCTTTTCCTCCCACCCCCCAGAAAGTTTTCAGCCATATTGTAAATCGTACAAAGCAGCTGCAAAATGAGAAAATATATGCTGTAAATTGCAAAAAGTATTTCGGAAAACGGATACTTATGTCATAGAGCGCCAATTAAAGTCAATTCCAAAGTCAAAGAAAAAGACGTAAACGAACAAAAATGAATAATCTATTATACCATACAAGTTTTGTTCATCCTTCCTGACCACAAAGATTTCAAAATGAAGGCAACTTTTTTTTTTGCCAAACTTTTTTTCATTCCCACGCCTGCATCAGTTTTGGGGTCCCCGGAGGATGTCATCCATATACTAGTAATCAAATCAACATGGCCTTAGGCCTTGAAATGTGACTTATGTTGTTTCATTTGGGTGACACTCAGTATTCTCTTAATGTGCCTTGTATATACTACAATTGGAATCTCTGTTATGCTTCGATTTAAAAAGAAGACATGACATCGTGGCTAACACCTACCTATAATCCTTTGCTTCAATTCCAATTTGTGACACTATCTATTGTCGTTAAATCATCTCCCAGCACAGCAAAACTTTTCTCTATTCAAATTCAAAATCGAACTGGTTTTCCAACAACTCCATCAACACAGAATAAAGCCAAGATTAAAATGCTAAATGCAAACCCTTCAGCTTGGGGCTCGACTGTAAACACAGCCTCTATTCAAAGATTGTTAGTGATTGTATCACTGAATCAGATACAAAATGAATGTGGAGAACTTTCATATTCTTCCGCTTCAAATGCAATTCTCTCGGTTTTGCTAATTACACAGAATCATACAGTCACACATTGTTTATGCGCATTTGTCGACTTTGACGGGCCAGACTTGACAGGTGCCTTAGTCTTAAGTACCACGCAGGTGTTCACTCTCTTGATATCTGCACTTGTTAGCAGTAATGGGCTGACCCTAACCCTCACCTTAACCCGACATTGTAAAATCTACTAAGGGCATGCAAGCATAAGGAATAGAAGGTATAAAGGGCACAATGCAACGTCATGAAGTGACGTTTTCAGCCACTGTGATTCAGCTCTACCTTTCATAACTGGGTTTGCTTTTTCAGAAAACAGTCGAGACTCTTTTCCGTCCTACTGTATACGATTGTACTGAAAAACATTCAATCCAGCAGAATCTACAACAAATCCAACGCTGACATAGACCAGAGATATGGACGTCTCCAACGAATCCTTCACGACCAACACATCCGGGCCGCATTTCTCGAACGAATCCTTCCCAACCGACGCGTCCGGGCCGGATTTCTCGAACGAATCCTTCACGACCAACACATCCGGGCCGCATTTCTCCAACGAATCCTTCACCACCAACACATCCGGGCTGTATTTCTCAAACGAATCCATCACGACCAACGCGTCCGGGCCGTATTTCTCGAACCAATCCTTCAAGACCAACGCGTCCAGGCCGTATTTCTCGAACGGATCCGTCAACACCAACGCATCCGGGCTGTATTTCTCGAACGGATCCGTCAACACCAACGCATCCGGGCTGTATTTCTTGAACGAATCCTTCACGACCAACGCGTCCGGACCGGATTTCTCGAACGAACCCTTCACGACCGACATGTTCGCTCAAGACTTCGCGAATGAATCGTTCATGACCAATGTGTCTGCTCCGGTCTTCTCTTCGGTGACTTCGCCTGCGCAGCCGGCCGTCATCATCACCATAGCCGTGCTGGCCATCGTCGGGAACCTTCTCGTCCTTGCAGTGACGACCAGACGACAGACGTTCCCCTCCGCCAGTCGACTCTTCATCTCCTCCATGGCCTATTCGGACCTAATTCTCGGCTTGACCTTCGCGTTCTTTGTGGCGCCTGCCGGGGCCGGAGAGTGGGTGTACTCGGACACAACCGCCCGGGCATGTGCAGTCATAGCAGAGACCTCCCTGGCGCTTAGTTTGTCTGCTCTTGCAGGTAACATTTCCTTTTCTGATGATACTTCGATCTGTCGTAAGTCGTGTCTTCTAGTCATATCTGATGGTGTTCAGATCACTTAGTAACTCTTTCAGCCCTTAGGTCCTCAATATTAATATTTCTGATTTAAAATGACCACTTTGGACGTCTTGTCTATATTTAACGTTACTAATCTTCACCAATGTTGCTGTTATCCAGGTCTCTTATCTTTACATATACCATAATTATAGCAATCAGCACATTTTGACTTTCACAGTTATTTTTGCTTGGCCGACCCCTGCCTGGTTTTCTCATGCAATGACTCTAAAAGACCTATTGTACACTTACTATATTGTGTAATGTCGTTGTGCTTAGGTTTGAACCTGGACCGGCATTACGCTCTCATGAACGACGGGGCTGGCATCTCTCCCAAGAAGGCTCGAATCTTTCTGGTCTCAGCTTGGGTTGGGATATACGCCTGGTACATTTTCTGGACAGTCTATGGGGTTCCCGTGTATTACGATTCAGCCTCGGCCGTGGTAACACATGACCTTACGGCCAATATGTGGTTTACCCCAGTTTCTTTAGGCATATCATGTAGTCCTCTTATCGTTACCATGTATTGTGTTGTCCGGATCTTAAGAGCACTGTGCACTCATCACGAGCCACCAGCTGCTCCAGTTATCAACATAAATGTGAATGGGCCAGGGGTTCCACCTCAGAACGCCAACCCCCAGCAACAACCACCAAACAACCCCCAGCAACAGCTCCAAAACAACCCTCAGCAACAACCACAAAACAACCCCCAGCAACAACCCCAAAACAACCCCCAGCAACAACCCCAAAACTACAACAGCAATCGTTCGTACGCTAAGGTTGTGCTGATCCTAACCCTAGTACAAACGGCAATGCCACTTCCAGGTATCTGTGCTTTCATTGCAAGTCACCTGGGTTATGATGTACCAACCTTCCTGTTTTGGTCATTTTGGGTAGCAATGTCCAACACCTTTCTGGACGTTTTCGTGTACAGTGTGTTCCAAAAATCCTTCCGTGAAGCTGTAGCTGAGACAGCGATGTTTGTCGTATCTTGTTTGTACAATGTGTGCTGTAGCACAAGCCGTGTGAACGTGGCCGACCAGCAGAACATTCAAATGAGCTCTCTGTAAAATGTTTGATTTCACAGTGCAGTACTCTGCAAGTCCACTGAAGTAAGTCTGCTATAATCATATTCATATATGTCATGTCCTGACGCAATTTCCTTATACATAGGCCAATACATATCTACCTCTTTTCTAAAAAGAAATCGATTGATCTCTGAAGCAAACAATTGATGTTTCCTGTGTATCATGTAACATAGTTCCACATATGTATTCTGTATTACTCTTATTGTATACCGTAGTGTTTAGACTTAAGTTTTGTAGAATTCAATAGCATTGTTAATAAGCAAAGACATATATGTATTGACATTTTGTACTGCCTACGAACTTGCCATACATTGTACCTGTTACATTTGTTGTGCAATAAACTTTACTTACTTACTTACTTACTGTATAATACATTGTACATGGTTTAGGCTGTATGTATGATGTCTGCACCAACTTTCCATCAATTGTTACAGTGTACGGTTAGAGTAAGAGAGACATATTTGTACACCTTTTCGGATTCAATATCAACCTTTCAAGCAGTGACTTGTAACCAGTCATCTTAGCACAACTGGGTAATTTTTTTACATACACCTTGTATGTGATCCAAATAATGATGCATGTGATCTTAATGTTTACATTGATTTTAAAGTACAGACAAATCTATCCAATGAAAAAAACATTTTATTTGTGAAACATTGGTGTCATTGCCATATGTATTATTCTCATGGTTTACAGTGTACATACATTTGGCTAGAGGTAATAAAGAGCCATGTACAAGTTCAAACAAAGACTAAGTGTTGATGACTATAATTAAGGGAGGAAAATACAAGAAGAGGTTACAAGATCTTGAAAAATGAAAACAAGATTATGAAAAAAAACACCTCTCAATTATTGACCAGGAACAGAAAGGATAACGATTTTGTCCTGGTTATCTAGTTCTGAAATTGTATTTGGTTATCATCCAATTCATTTAAGTTTCTAATGTCACAGTATATTTTCAAAAGTATTGCTTGATGTGTTTCATCTTAAGTTTGCATTAAGTAGTAAATTTCTTCCTTGCTGCATACATTGAGCCCCCTCATAAACCTGTTTATCAAAGCTGAGGGTCTGAAAACCTTAGGAATAGATGAATCCTGTATCAAAGACTATCTCAACTTGGCTAATCACACCACCTGGTACCACTGATGCCAAAGTCTTAAATACATCAGTGCAAGTGTAGTGACACCATAGCAATTGTTGGAGGGGATTATCAGTGACTGTTGAGTACCCAAGTGAGTCATACCAAGGTGAGGCACACGCACAGTCAAACCTGCCCAAGAAGACCACTCAGGGGACCAATAAAGTCCAGTCTATATGCACAAGTGGTCACTATACTATAGACACTATTCTTCATGCTTGTGTGAATGGGGCAGATTATAAAAGGGACCACACCAAAAAGTTTTCATATTGAGCAGTTGGTACCTTCAACAGAGGTGGTAACTTTGACTGTATATCAATGGCCAGGTGGTCCTTATGTAGAGGTGGTCTCTTGTACAGGTTTGACTGTATATCAATGGCCAGGTGGTCCTTATGTAGAGGTGGTCTCTTGTACAGGTTTGACTGTATATCAATGGCCAGGTGGTCCTTATGTAGAGGTGGTCTCTTGTACAGGTTTGACTGTATATCAATGGCCAGGTGGTCCTTATGTAGAGGTGGTCTCTTGTACAGGTTTGACTGTATATCAATGGCCAGGTAGTCCTTATGTAGAGGTGGTCACTTGTACAGGTTTGACTGTATATCAATGGCCAGGTGGTCCTTATGTAGAGGTGGTCACTTGTACAAGTTTGTCTGTATATCAATGGCCAGGTGGTCCTTATGTAGAGGTGGTCACTTGTACAAGTTTGCCTGTATATCAACGGCCAGGTGGTCCTTATGTAGAGGTGGTCACTTGTACAGGTTTGACTGTATATCAATGGCCAGGTGGTCCTTATGTAGAGGTGGTCTCTTGTACAGGTTTGACTGTATATCAATGGCCAGGTAGTCCTTATGTAGAGGTGGTCACTTGTACAGGTTTGACTGTATATCAATGGCCAGGTGGTCCTTATGTAGTGGTGGTCACTTGTACAAGTTTGTCTGTATATCAATGGCCAGGTGGTCCTTATGTAGAGGTGGTCACTTGTACAAGTTTGCCTGTATATCAACGGCCAGGTGGTCCTTATGTAGAGGTGGTCACTTGTACAGGTTTGACTGTATATCAATGGCCAGGTGGTCCTTATGTAGAGGTGGTAACTTGTACAGGTTTGACTGTATAATTATATATACTTCAGAAACCTTGAAGTGCAAAGAAGACTGCTCCGGTTCAGACAACCAAAAAAATACCTGTCATACTTTGTAACCCTTCCATCTGTGACCCCTGCGTGGCTCATACCAAACTGAGAAAGACAGAGGTGGACACCCAAAGCTTCAATTGTGATAGTTCACCTCAGCCATAGTAGTTGCTTTAATAGGTCTTATTCAACACAAAAATGAAGCATTATTATGGAAAATGTAGTCAAAAACAACATGGTTGATAATCTGAAGGCAATGTAGTTTGGAAACAACAACAACAGAAAATTGTGCTGTTTAAGCACCAAGGGCAGTCCAGTAAAGCAACCTTCAGCATGAAAATGCATATGAACATGACTGAGGACGAGGCATGACACTTTTTAGGAAGTTATTAGTGCAATGCAACTTCACATCTTTTTTTGCCAAGCACACCGGGTCACCCCTACTCTTCTAGATAAGTGTGTTGGGTTCTTTTACGTGCTGCAGTGTTGACAACATGGTGTTCTGGACTCCCAAGCATGGGAAGAGGAAGCCAGGAAAAAAGGAAAGTGATCTCGAACCAGTTTAGCTCAAATGAACTCAATGAACAGATGAGCTAATCTTCCACTGGTCGTGACAGAGAAGACTGAGAAAACAGACGCTATGTACAGTATTTACTGGTTCATTGTACCGGGAAAACTCCCCTAGCTCTTTTCGACAAGTACAATGAACAGTGGACCACGGCTTAATGTCCCGTCCTAAGGACTGCGACACTTTCAGGTAGCGTGCATGTCGGGTGAGCGACTCAGTCAGGATCGAACCCGGGGCTTCTAGTTCCAGAGGCAAGATCGCTAACCACTGGACTATGCACGCTACCAGCAGCAACCCACATCAACACACTTAAAGACCATGGTTGTACTATAAAAGTACCTAATGAATGGAGCTACTGCAAACGGTCACCAAAGCGTAACCTGGCAGATATATAGATGATAGATATACACAGGGAGAGAGAGAGAGAGAGAGGGAGCGATAGAGAGAGAACGAGAACCCTGGTAAAGTGGAAGGTTTCTACAGAACACCCATGACACTTATCAACCCTAATTCTGGTTTCTAAGTTTGCCATGAAGGCACCAAAACGTCTCCCAGTTCCTCTTTGATAAGGACACAGGCCTTCGTGTTGACAACATGTACCATACAAGCAGCAAGCAACAGACTACACCCATGGTACTAACATAACGACGTTACTGGCATAACAGCAGGGTTTTTGGTCCCGGGTTCGAATCCCCTGACGCCAATGATATTGTGGCCTTGGGAAAGGCACGTAACACGACTATCCTCACCTCACTTGGGTGTAAAAACAGGTACACTTTGTGTGTGGGTCACGACACCAGCAATAGCTGCCTGTGTTCCCCATCATCATTGCAATTCTAAAAAAAATCCAAAAATCAAATCAAGTAGCTATAAAGGTTTGTTTGTTTGTTTTATTCAGATCACCGCTAGATCACAAATTTTACACCCTTCTTCCTGGAGTCCGCTTACACTAGATACAATTGAATCAAATACAAGGAACAAAAACTTTAACAATTGTTAGACAGTAAATTAAGCACAATTAAATGCGGGTCATACAGAGGTGAGTCGGCTGTACAGGACTGGACACTCGCAGCTCGGGTGATGAATGCTGGCCACTATCAGGCACTGTCCAGGCCTGGCCACCAAGCTGTGCCTGGGGCCAAGCTCCAAGTTTTAATGTCACACTCGTCCATCACTGCCCGGCCCTTTGGACATTGCATGACATCAGAGGGTGCATACAGATGTACACACTTGTCTTAGTTTAAAGTTGAAAAGTTAAAATCCTCTCACACCATAATTGATGTATAGGGCGGTGCCCATCTCCGTTTCATAGCCCTGGGGCCACACTGTGGTGCAATCACTGCAGTAGGGGGCTAGTCCACTGGCAGTGGAGACTGTGTTTAACTTCCATACTGTTTCAGAAGTATGTACCATTTTTATAAAGTCTTTGGTATGACTCAATGCGCCTCTTGTCCAGAGGTGCCCTACCTGGGGCTTGAACCCCAGTCCTTCTGGTCCAAGTAATTTGAACCAGATGTGGCAGAGTAGCAAAGGCGCAGACCACTACACCACAGGGACACCCCCTTGTCTTAGTTTAGGCCATACCAATTTGATGTGTTGGTTCTTGGATTTTTCAGAAAAAAGCGACAGGAAGAAATGAAGCCGTGCTTAGCTAAAGACAGGCAGCACAATCAGCAGAATGTAACAAAAAGTATATACTGTTCTTTACATTGAGATATACACAAACCTTCAGAAGCCCGCTATTCACTTCTCTACTTCATTCTGGTACTACCCTAAACTTTATAGTTTCGGAAATTGTGTACCCCCCCCCCCCAAAAAAAAAGAGAGAGAGGACTTTTCTTCAATAACAGAAGAAGGGTAACCTGGTACCAACATCTAAAGCAAGATGAGGCAGGGATATAGAAAGACATTCTGTGATGTGCAACTACAGGACTCTGGACAACCCACACAGACCAGATATGACTGTCACAGTAAATTGAAAAGCTGCCCAAACTGGAAACGGAAATTCCTAAGAATCTGCTCCACTCTCAACCGTCAACATTCCCTTGTGCAGATTTTAGTGTCCTCCATGGATCAGGCGGACAATAAAGGCAGGACACGACCATTGAGGGTCAACATGGGGGGATCCTGGTAATGCGTAACAGTAAATGTGAAAGGACAGAAGGTGCTCAACGGAAAATTCAGGAAGGCCAGCACCTGGTAAATTGACATGTTCTTGTAAAAAGTTTTGGGAACGAGTTCAAAGGTTTGTTTCATTGTATTCAGGGGGTGTCTATTCAGGACAACTGAAGTTGAGGTCCTCATCGACTACGATGGACGAACATCATGGGGTGTCTAGCTGTACATCACTAGTCTGCACACACCAACACAACCGGGCACTCCGTTGTGACTTTCGGACAGTCTGGCATTTGAACGCTTAACATTGGCAATGTGACGGTTATGGAGGACCCGTGTTTGGGGAGAGCCACACCCCACGCACGTTAAAATACCCACCACATCTTTTGAAAAGAGTAGGGGGTGTGCGATGGTCCAAACCTTACAGCCCGGTTTGAACCGATACATTTCAGTAATTGCCGATTTCTCGGAAGATAGACATACGTGGTCAGGAAGAATAATTCAGGATAATTATAAGAAATAACGTGCTACATAGAATTTAAGTGACCAATTACGCTTCACAAATAATCTACCGACAACACTCAACATTGAATTATAGCGGGCCTGCTACGATTAACGGTGAATTAAATACAAAATTTAATGTAACTCGGTACGCCTTGCGTAAAAATAAAGCATGCAGACCCCAGGGTTGTCTCCAGCTTTTACTTTTTTTCTGTCCCACCCATTGTTTGGGAGCTAAAGCGCTGAATTTTCCTTGATAAATTCGTCATTTTAAGCTTACGAAGATACATTTTCATCAATTTCATGTCATAAAGTTCAGATTTTGGGATGGACAACTGAAGGTAAAAATGTCCAACGAGCAAATAGACGGAGGGACGGGCCCTGGCAGACCCTCGCTACTATCTGCCACTGTCCAGGCAGGACACCACGCTGTGTCTCCGGGGCAGGCTTGGAGTTCTGATGTCACGGTCATACCTCACTCCAGCCACTAGCACTGCTGAAGTATCACTATCAGATTTGGTGGAAACACTTTGCAGGATGTATGTTAATCTGTGTAGGCCTCAGGTGTTGTTTTTTTTCTAAGGGAGGATTTAGCTAATGTTTTGTGGGCCTTGTTGGTAATACAGCTAGACAGAACTGGACATATGTCTGCGAACAGTTACATCAGGTTGGTAAGTCATTCAATAAAAAAATGACTTTTTTTGAATGAAGTGTTTTATTCCACCAAAGTTTCAGTGACCATCTGTCACCTTCTTTAGGGCAATTCTTACTGGTCCACTTTGCATTGGACATACCTCTGTTTGGTCCAACCTTTAAGACATGCCTTAAAGGTAGCATTGACGCTTCCCTATGGGCCGACTAGGGTGACAGAGTCACACAATACCGGGGGACGCTATGATGGATGGTCGCTTCTATCTCGCGCTGTCCAGACGTGGCCACCAAGCTCAGCCCGAGGACAGGATTTGGATGTCAATAGAAATGACACGGCCATTCTAAATCATGCCGTCCTGTCACCTACACCCTTGGCAGATGAGTATAATGGATATGAAGCATCCAAAGCAGACTGTATTCAAGACTGGCCATTGTAAATACATCATTCTTTAAAAGTCTTATAGTTATATGGTAGTTCGGACATGAATAAAGATACTGTTCAAATGGTACATCAAACTTAGCTGACACCAAACAAGAACTCTAAATACAAATTTGAAAAATAAGATGCTCTTGAGAAAATGAGGTCTTAACTTCAAAGTGACCACTGATATCTATACATGATAACGTTTTCTATATGTAAGGTTTTGTAAAGTTTGAAGAGCAAAAGTGAGGGTTTTGACGTCAAGCACAATCTGAGAGGCTTATAACAATAATCAAGCATGAACAAGTAAATGAAAATAAACAAGACCATAGCACGTCCAGGTCAAAATATACAAAAATTGAAGTTCTGCTGCAGTACCAAGGTCACATACCAGGGGCCCAAAATCAACCTTGAACTTCGGCTTTACAACACCTGCCCACATACCAAATATCATCGTAATCCATCCAGGTTCTTGAGTTATGTGACTACAATAGTCCGGAAACACACACACACACACACACACACACACACACACACACACACACACACACACACACACACACACACACACACACACACACACACACACACACACACACACACACACACACACACACACACACACACAGAGACACAGACACGCCAAAATAATATCTCCATTTTTCATGGAGATAATAACATCTGAAAGGCTCAGATAGAACCCTACAGATACAGCATGTACAAACCTTGCAAGGTGGCCTTGTTAGGGTTGTTGACTTAGAATCCAAAGGTTCTGGGTTCGAATCCCTGGCAGGCCTCAATCTTGTGCCTTGTGAAAGGCAAGTTACACTTATCCTATAGATTTCCTCACTTGACTCAGGTGAAAATGAGTACCTAGCTTCGGTTAAGGACGTCCTTTTGGAAGGAATGTGAATCTGGAGGTCTCGTGTTTGAGGGGAGCCACATCTTAAGTATGTTAAAGAACCCACCACACGTAGTGAAAAGAGTAGGGGTCCATCCCAGTGTGAGGGGATCAAAGATTACAGTGCAGTCTTACGCAGCTTGCACTAACTGTACAAAAGTAGTGTGTTGTGCCTAAAGGCAGTTTACCGGTTATGTAAGACCAACAAAAAAACAAACAAACAAAAGAGATACAGTGTATGTCAGTTTACCAGTCATGCAAAACAAACAAAACAAACCTCACCTTCCATCCTGTGAGTCCCAAAGGCCAGACAGGTGACGCTGTCACAGGTGAACTGCACCTGGCGGCCCTGCTCTTCCAGACCAGGTAAGGCTGCGGCACAGCCAGCTTCATCCCACCGCACCTGAACAGGTGAGCTGAGGCAAACACAAAAGTTTTCATTGTTACACATTTATAAGTGCATTTCAAAGACAATTCAAACTTTACAACTGGATAAAAATTCAGAGATTTATTTCCGGACGTTTCGAGTGACATCCATCACTCTTCTTCAGCGTCACTAAAGTGAACTAGCAGGACTGTTCTAACCTTCACAAATGTACCTTTATAAGTACAAAGCAAGGATACAGTGGAAAATGAAACACATTTCATTCAAATGGTAGACTAGGCCAGGTGAAATTAAACCTAAAGGCATATTACCTTTTATACAAAACAAACAAGCAAACAAACAATCAAGCAATCAAAGCCATCTTCATCCCACCAGAAGTGAGCTGACAGACAACATAAAAGTTTCAAGTGTCACTAATAAATGAGGGATGTGTGCCAGTACCCAGTACTAGTAGTAAGAGTAATGTGGAAATCATTTACATGTAGGCTAAAGCAAGGAAATCTTAAGGACTACGTATACGTCCTCGGGAGACCACAAAACTAATGCAAGATAGCAGGGAAAAAATACGGCAAAAGAAAATGCTGCTAAAATTTCAAAACTACAGGAAGCTGGTGACACAAATTGAGCCACTGAACATGGCATCGTACAGTTACTGTAGTTCTCTGTGACTTTCTTACAGTTATGCGAAATCTTTAATATTAGTTATTACTATAGTATAATAACTGCTACTACTACTTGATACCGGCTTCATTTCATGGCAGCTTTTACCTCCAATGCTGGACTACCTTATCTTTACCACACAGATGTCACACGAGTACAAAGTATCGTTTCACACTTAACAGCTTTGTTCCATTTCTACACCCATGACGAATACCACAGCATCAGAAAAAGACTATAAATAACCCAGTGAAAATCTATATTTATTTTCGTGGGGAAAGGAGCTTTTTGCATTGTTTAAAGTTCGCCGTTGAGACAATTCTGTAGCACTATAGAAAGCAATAGAAACGCACATTTGCATTGTCATGATTGGCGAAAACTGTGAAAATAAAACCACTACAAACATTTAAACATTTACTGTAACAGTACTATTATGTTTTATGTAGCATATTCCCTCCTTCACAGATATACACATTCAAACATTAATTATTGTTATAACCGAATACTCACACAACTTAGGACACATCAATGCAATTTGTTGGGTCTCAGATATAGAAAAATGCTTAACTGCCATAGAAAAAGGTAATGAAAACAAAGCATCAGATTTATGCCTTGGTGCGCTCAGTTTTATGGTGAGAACAGTCATATTCAAATTCCTCCTTGCTTTTATGATATCCAGTTACTATATTTTCAACTTGAAATGTCAGAGAACCAAGGAAATGTATTGGTGTGGACTGATTCAGTTCATGCTACTGAAAACTTAGCAAGGGTAAAGCAGTCATCCTCAATTGAGGTGAAGCATGATGCTTTTTCAAGTCGCAATGCAAAGTCGCCATGGCTCGCGTTTTTGGCCAAGCACACCAGGTCACTCCTACTCTTCTCGATAAGTGTGTTCTTTCACGCCCAGAGGTTTGACGCTTGAGGCTTACGCCCGAAGCTCCCTCATACACTGGGCCGCCGGCTTTACGTCACCATCCGAAATGACAGCGGATGCAATCCCTTACAACATGTCCGAGCTGCAGTCGACCCTAGGTTTCGAACTCGGGCCGCAGGATCCACTGATTCAGAATTTGATCCAGATGGCGAAGCAGCAGGGTTGCGTTACCGCTTGCGCCACAGGGACTTAAACTTGGCATTCTCCTCAACAACAGCTCTCACCTTGGACCTTTCTCATCCCTTGTCTCAGTCTCCATGGAGATGTCGTCTTTCTTCCTTTTCTTCCCTCTTTTCTTCTTTTTCTCATCTTTAGAGCAGTCCTGCTCACCAGCTGGTTTGTTTACTGAAACTAAATATCATATAATGTGAGCTCAATTTTCTCCACATTTACAGACAGGAAAAAAAAAACATTACACATTTGTTGTCTTCCACTGCCTTCAGAATAGAAGCCAAACCTAACAAATTAAGTTTGCATTTGAATCTCTCTCTTTTTATCCATTTTAACGTCTTTTATTTATTCCCCATCATATGGGGGTTGGACGTGCTTGCACAGGGATGTGGGAGCCCCAGGACTCCTAATCAAGAATATTCATAATTTTATGTTATAATTTGCTTAATTTTTGTCCTGTTCTTTGGAATAAGCTTTTGGGCAAGAAATTGTAATTATTAAATCATAAACATATTACTGTTAGGTTAGTTTTCCTATTTCTTGTCAGCAGTGTGACAATTTTTCAAGCCAAAAAAGTCCAAACCTCGCCAACCAAGACTAAAATTAGCTGTTCAGAAAACACGAAAAATCCAGCATGACCACAACAACAATACCACAACATGAATCTGTCAGCACTATGACAGACGTCATTTATAATTCCAACCTGGGACTGGCTCTTGGATTAACACTCCTCCGGAGGACTCTGGTCCGTCTTTGTCACCCAAATGTCACATCAACACGCGGGACACAAGTAAGGATTTACAGTTCTATAGTTGACACGATGTATCAATGTCGGCCTGGTAGAAAAGTGACTATCATGTAACCCAATGGGAACAGTAGGGATGTCCTAATAGCTCAACTGGTAGCAGATTCACAGTCGAGCTTCTGGTTCCAATAAGTTGCTGGGAGACCCCTGGTTTAATCCTCGGAAGGACATCTCGTTTGGTTTGGGGCTGCACCCGTATTTCGGAAGGGACATAAAATGCAGTTCCCATGTTTGAGGAGGTGCTCTTTCAGGTACATTAAAGAGGAAGGGCTACCAACCCCTCCCGGTAAAAATATACCCTGCTACTAAAACAGCAAGGAAACTTGCTGCCATATATGTGTCACTAGGACTAGGCACTACAAGGGTCTGAACGAAAAAACGAATGAGATATAATGAATATCTAAAATAAAGTAATAAAAATTGCTGTGCTTTCACCGGAAGATGTTTTGAAAGAATGAAAAGATAAGGAATCTTGAGTCTGTTATCAGCAGATGTGGACAACCCAAGCGGACTGATCACGAAGACAATGTTTTTTGGTCTAATTAGATTTGGGTCCAGTTATGTTGGCTGAATTCCTCGGCTCAAAACAGGATTTCTACCTTAGAAAGGAAGCCAGGAAGACTGGGTTTATGGTACATACTGTTTGAGGCCTGCTTACCTGTTTGCTGTTGCACCATGGGAAGTGATACAGTTGCAACTCTGACCTGCTCTAGATCCTCATTGGTCCCCTTGGTTGCTATGGAAATCTGTTGAAAATCAGGGGGGGGGGGGGCAAAGACAAATTGTTTCAGTCTGAAATAAGGCCACACCAATTCAATTGGTGGATTCTTGGATTTAACAAAAATTATGCATAACTGGAAAAACGTAATGAAATCAAGGCCTGAGAAGCAGGTTAGTGCTTTTTTTTGTTACGCCCAGCTTTATGGAGTAAATACAGTCATATTTAAGTGTTGCTGTATTTTCACATTGAAATGGTCCAGAACAATGGAAATAAATTGGTGTGGCCTAATTACTGAACGTGTACTAGGTACAAATGTGTAGGGCACATTGGTCATACGCAACATCTAAAACCATTTTAAAAGCTTTAAAATAAAAGATTCATGTGAAATCTGAATGAAAATCTCACTTATTAAAGTCAATATTGGTAAGCAAATGCCTGAAGTTGGCAGCCTTGAGATAATGTCAAGGACTTTTCAAACAGTTTTAGGAAGAAAGACAAAAGGACTTTCCATAGGAGTTGGAATCTTTGGCCCCCATAACTTTAACCTTTAGCACACTGAAGTAGCCGTTTGGCAAATCATTCTCTATTGGTTATAGAATTAGGCAGCAGGGAGAAGGTTAAAAAAATCTTTTTAAAAATCTTCATGCTCATTTTTTGTCCACCCTGCAGAATATTTCTTACCTTTCCCTGCTTATTTTTTGTCCATCCCACAGAAAGTTCCTTACCTTTCCCAGCTGGTCTCTGTCGAGGTAACAGCACGCCGTGGAGAGGTCAGGTTTGGGTGTGGCGAAGGTCACAGCTCTGAGCAGGTGGGTCTTCCCACTGGTCAGCTGGCGCTCCTGTGAGATACAACATTATTGTACTGTAAGTTCAGTGATTATAGTTTGAATACACATCAGGGATCGAAATACTATAGGTGCACGTTCACCCAAAATTGGACTTAAAAGAAGGAGTTGGGTTTGTAAATACGTTTTCTGATATTCTACGTTCTTTCAAGTTGTGCACCAAAAATCATTTCTGTGAACCAAGATTTTTAGGTTAGGTGTACCAGTGCACCTATTCCCAAAAATGAATTTCGAGCCCTGCACATACCTATACACCTGACTGAATGTAACATGTCTTGCCTGTATGTCTTGCGCCCTGTTGGAAATCAGTTTTTTTTTTTAAGTTGAAGGAGTATTTGCCTTGATATGAAATAAAGAAATAAACAGTAAGGGGATAAAATATTAAGATTACAAATCATTCATGGGAGGACCAGAAACTTGTTGGTTAACTTGGGCCTCCCACATCTGCTATCGTATATTAAACCCTAATGTCAATATCATCGTTCTAAAATCTACCAAAGCATGAAAGAAGATGAAGCGAATTTAAAGTACTGTCAAAAAATAAAATAAATGGAGGATAGGCTTTCAAACCAAAATGAATGGAATATAGCTAGTAAACTAGTACAATCAAATGAGCAGGGGTGTCTCTACAAATGTAGTATCCTTCTAACCCTCAGCATGCTAAGGTAGCCACTTGGCACCGACTGTGCACTGGTTATGAGGTTACTATAGGCAGAAGGTTAAAAGACAGTAGAATATGGGGGGATGCCTTTTGGGGGAATCCTTCACTCTTGACTATACTAGCATCTTTCTAACCTTTGGCATGATAAAGCAGCCACTGGGCTCAAAATATATTTATCTAAAATACATTTATATAAGTTAATGTTATAGGGTTAGACAGCAGGCAGAATGTTAAAAGAGAGTGCCGAATAAGAGATGATATTTTGTGCCAAAACCAGCCTGCTGAAATGAGCCTCTGCTTTGCCAGTTAAAGTTTGGGCACAACTTCTGTTCCCACAAACCAGACAGGCGCCGGGGGACAGATATGGGCTGCAGATGGAGGCGGGAGGATATCACAGAGATGGGAATACTGGGGTCCTGTGGAATGAGGCCGGCCTTATCTGCTGGACTTCGCCCCTAATCCTGCCCCACTGTCCACACCTGTACCCCGTCCCTGCCGTCGCGTTACAGATCAGGCTACGGCCATGCTGATTTGATCACACGGATGTCATCAGCATACACATCAACTTTCATCCATTTCTTAATAGGTAGCGTGCGTAGTCCAGTGGTTAGCGATCTTGCCTCTGGAACTAGAAGCCCCGGGTTCGATCCCGGCTGTGTCACTCACCCGACATGCACGCTACCGGAAAACGTCGCAGTCCTTAGAACGGGACGTTGAGCCGTGGTCCACTGTTCATTGTGCTTGTCGAAAAGAGCTAGGGGAATTTCCCCGGTATAATGAACCTGTAAATACTGTATATTGCGTCTGTCTTCCTGTCACGGCCAGTGGAAGATTAGTTCATTTGAGCTTAACTGGTTCGAGATCACTTTCCTTTCCTTTTCCTTAACCCACAAAAGTTTTCCACCATACTGTAAATACTGTACAAACAGGTGCATAATGAGCAAATATATGCCGTGAATTGCAAAAACATTTCGGGAAACAGATACTAATGTTGTTGAATGCCAAAGTCAATTCTGAAGTCAAAGAAGATTAAGAACAAAACTAAAGAATCTACTGCTTGGTATACCATTTCCATAAATTGCTCAAACTTCCTGACCACTTTGTGGATTTCATAATGAAGGCAACTTCTTTCCAACCTTTTCTTTTGCAAGTTTTGGGGTTCCCAGAGGATGTCATACAAGCAATCTAGTCAACATGGCCTCTATGTCGTAAAAACAGACAACTGCCACTTGTTTGACCACCTCTTCTAGAAAACCCAATTTCCCGCAGATTACGAGGGAAATGATGGCCTTAGTCTCATCTTCGGTGATCTGCGTTTGTTTGGCCCCTGAGAGCGGGGCCGGCACTAAACCGCGATCCCTTTTCCAATGGCCGCACCTGCATCCATGTCCCAGATGCCGTATCCTAATTTGGGCCGATCCATAAAGGGACAGACGGACGCCGTTTGTTCTTGGGATGTGTCAGAAAGCTCATTCCCTACAAATGACCGGAGGGAAGATTACACTGTGTTTTGTGGCTCCCCGGGGGGGCGAGCGTGCTCCTCAGCGCGGGATCCTTCCAGCCAGGTCTCCGTCTCCCGAGTCCTCCCGGAGCGATGCTGTAATTCCAGACAAGATCACGAGACGAGAAGAAGCCACCTGTTAAGGAAATGCCCCGACTCCCAGAAGGAATCCTCTGATCTCATTTAGAGGCTCGGACTGGAATGAGATGTCAGGGGAACGACCACCTTGGGTGTCGGACTCATCAGCCGCGGACCATATCGTGGACCATCAAGCACCGGGAAGGACTGCTCATCTCGTCATGATGTTAGACAAGAAGTTGTTGAAGTCCTTCCACACCATACACTGGGTGCATATGGCGGTGCCCATCTCTGCTACAAAGTAATTGGGCCACACATCTTTGTGCAATTAGCCGTTGACAATGTTGTGGACCATCAAGGACATGGAAAGATTTTTTGATGATGCTGACTCGGAAAAAAACTTATTTAAGTCCTCCCACACCATACATGGTGCATATGGCGGTGCCCATCTCTGCTACGAAGTAATTGGGCCACACATCTTTGTGCAATTAGCCGTTGACAATGTTGTGGACCATCAAGGACATGGAAAGATTTTTTGATGATGCTGACTCGGAAAAAAACTTATTTAAGTCCTCCCACACCATACATGGCGCATATGGCAGTGCCTGCCTCTGTCCCGAAGCCCTTGGGCCACACAACGCAATCACTACAGCAGGGGGCTAGTCCACTGGTAGAGGTGTGTGTGTGTGTGTGTGTGTGTGTGTGTGTGTTCAACGCCCATACTCTTTCCCAAATGCGGAGTGGTAAGTAGAGAAAGCAGTAAGCATCATTCTCAAAGTCTTTGGTATGACTCGGCCGGGGATTGAACTCCCAGCCTACAGAATGTAAAGAGTACACTCTACTCACTTGGACATTGCATCGGCTCACGATGCAGTGGCACGAAGAAATTCTCATTCCGCATGAACTTCATTTGTTCCTCGTAAAAATTTGTGGGAATCTCAAATGTCCCTTTCAATGAAGTGTTGACTGTTAAAGTCCGTTAGAGACTGTGGATGCTGTCTGAAACGTCTGGCTGTTTCAAAATTTTATCCAGTTGCTTGAGTAATTATTTTTGGCGTAAACTTTATACTGTCCCCCCGTAAAAGCTTCTGTGCATCTTCAAGTTGTCCCTTCTACTGTCAAATATTGATTCTTCAAGTCCATTAGGAGTGTCTCATCTGATCATCTGACCTTCTTCAGAAAGTCTGTCTACCAGTGTTATTACCTCCGCCAAGATTATATTTGGGGTGCAATTTGTGTGTCTGTTTGTAGACTCGACAAGTTGAAAGAGATCCTTGTGATCTTTGGTAGGTTTGGATTTAGAGTTTGGATTTTACTGGAATCAGTGCAATACACGTGGGACACAGGCAACTATTGCTGATGTCGTGACCCACACACATATATAATACAGCAGTTTTTTAGACATGCCTGGAGTGGGGAAAGTCGTGTAGTGGCAGTAAAGCAGTTAAGTTGGCATATGGTCCTTGTCCGTTGTTTGTAACGATTTTTGTGTGGAGATCAACCTTGAGAAAGTCTGTTATTCATGTGTGACTCTTGTGAAGGGTTCTTGTTCCTTATATAAATGCATTCCCACACGAGAAGGACCAATTGTACAACACATTTAATAAGAGAGCTGCGTACTCCGTGAACCACATAGTGGCTCAACTCCCACACATGAATCTTGCTCTGATGCAGCTCAGCTGATCAACACGACAGCTTCCAACCTTGTGTTCCGAGAGGCCATTAGTAGCATTTATGCTGAGTGGGTTATATTTGTTCCAGGCCACAAACTAAAAGCCTGCAGCACAATACTTATGGAGAGCCCAATCCAGTCAGGCCTAACAGGAATGGAAAAGTATGAAAAATTTTGATCACTGTAGAGTTTTTTAATCTTATCAACACAGCCACTAGTCTTTGTAAAAAAAACATGTTTGGGTATAGTGACGAGGCATAAGATCTCAAAGTTAGCTATTCTTCAGTCAGGTACAAATAGCACAACCCCTCAAATAGGGAAAGTATGAAAAATGTTTATCACTGTACAATCTTTTATCAACACAGCCCTTACCATTTGTACAACCCGTATACTCTTTGTAAAAACAATGTCCACAATTGAGCGACGAGGCAAAAGATCTCAAAGTTAGCTCTTCCTCAGTCAGGTACACACACCATGACCCCTCAAATAGGAAAAGTATGAAAAATTTTGATCGCTGTACAATCTTTTATAAACACAGCCATTACCCTTTGTAAATAAAGACATCCATGGTTGTGTGACGAGCATAAAGATGTCAAAGTTAGCTAAAAAACACCTCCACAGTTGAGTGACGAGGCAAAAGATCTCTCTCAAAGTTAGCTATTCCTCAGTCAGGTACAAATAGCATGACCCCTCAAATAGGAGGTAATCTGGCCGGCTTCAGATCAATGGAAGGCCCTGCAATCAATTGCCTCCCGTGGCTACGAGCGGCGCTGTGTCCGCTCGGCTGGAGCGTGGCGGGGGATGTGACAGCTCGAGGCACGGCAGTGGTCATTTCGACCGGCCTTTGCTACAAGACTTAACCCGGTAAGCTTGGAATCGATGAGAGCTTGGGTGATCAACTTTTCCTTTGGCAAAATGTCCCGCTGAATCTTAAGCACCCCTAAGTATCATTGGATTCTGCAGAAGTAATGGCAGCTGAATGCGCAAATGGGCTCTCTGTGTGTAAAGTGACAGAGGTTGCAAAGCCGTGCTTAGTGGCTTTGCCAATGGCCACCTTTCCCTTATCATTTTCCACATGGCGGGGCCTTAACGTGCCGGACCTCTAATCTCGGTATCTCCGGTTGACTGGGAGCAGGGGTGATCCATCTCTGCCAGCCCTGAATTGACAATGTCCTGCAGCCCTGTTTGAAATGGTCCTGATGCCGGGGAACACCGATGACACATGTCAAGCCGACGGACAATCTATCGATCCCCCTGCCCCCAGAAAAGCGCCCTTATCCCCAAATCTCCCGATCGATGGACGCGTGTGCCTTTAGATTCACTCCTGTACCCAAATTGATGTCAATAAAGCGGACATTCTGCCGCGGCAACAGTGGTGACAGATGCCTTATCAATGGTCACTTTGCCCACAGCATGGCCGCGGCTTACAGAGGTAATCCTCAGGTCCCGGAATCGATGGCAGGACCGGGCAGTAAATTTAGCCAGGCCATAAGTACCATAAAGCAGGGCTCGAAATTCAGTTTTTGGGGACAGGTGCACTGGGATGTACTCTGAGTTTCAACGGTAGCAGCCTCACAGTTGAGCTCCTGGTTCTAATTAGTTAGTAAGTGGGAGACCCCAGTTCAAGTCAGGAAATTTAGTCCAGCCATAAATACCATAGAGCAGGGCTCAAAATTCATTTCTTGGGGACAGGTGCACTGGGATGTTCTCTGTGTTTCAACCGGTAGCAGCCTCACATTGAGCTCATGGTTCCAATTAGTTGGTAACTTGGAGACCCCAGTTTAAGTCTCTAGGCAGTAAATTTGGCCCAGCCATAAGTACCATAGAGCAGGGCTTGAAATTCAGTTTTGGGGATAGGTGCACTGGGATGTACTCTGTGTTTCAACTGGCATCAGCCTCACAGTTGAGCTCCTGGTTCCAATTAGTTGGTAACTTGGAGACCCCAGTTCAAGATCTTAGGCAGTGAATTCGGCCCAGCCGTAAGTACCATAAAGCAGGGCTTGAAATTCAGTTTTGGGGATAGGTGCACTGGGATGTACTCTGTGTTTCAACTGGTATCAGCCTCACAGTTGAGCTCTTGGTTCCGAGTAGTTGGCAACTGGGAGACCCCAGTTCAAGTCAGGAAATTCAGTCCAGCCATAAGTACCAAAAAGCAGGGCTCAAAATTCATTTTTGGGGACAGGTGCACTGGGATATTCTCTGAGTTTCAACGGTATCAGCCTCACAGTTGAGCTCTTGGTTCCAATTAGTTGGTAATTTGGAGACCCCAGTTCAGTTCCTAGGCAGTAAATTTGGCCCAGCCATAAGTACCATAGAGCAGGGCTCGAAGTTCATTTCTGGGGAAAGATGTTGGAAAAGGTACTGTCCTTGGTACTGAAATATCTGTTGCCCTTGGTGTTTGCTTTTTCTTTGTGGCCTGATTGTTTCAGGAGTGTAGCAGGGCTTATGAGTCATTTTCAGGAAAAGGTGCACTGGTGAAGCTAACCTAATAGTATTTCGATCCCCGAGAAAGCCTATAGATACACATAGATATATACAGACACATTGCAGTAAAAAATTAGGCGTACAGCTCCAATTTTGGGTGCACAAAAGTGCACATGCACCAGGGCTGGAGACAGCGCTGAAATTCACCCAGTATTTTAAGCCCAGATGAAGCCTATGACAGGTTACCTTTATATACGTATCCGTATACAGATATTACATTACATGGAAAAGTGATCTTTGTAAGGGTAATATCACAGAGAGATTTACGAAAATTTCAGAAGGAAACAGAACTTTTATTTGAAGTGGTGCATTTTTATACACCTGTTGGAGACAGTGCTGGTATACACCCAGTATTTCGATCCCTGATGAAGCCTATGACACTTACCTTTACATAGTTACGTATCCATACATACAGATATATCGGCCACCACAGTGAAAATAATCTGTTAACACTATCAAATTGTAAGTATTTGGGGGTGACATAAAACTACATGTATTATGATACTGGTTTTACAATAAAACGTCAAAGGCTGCCACACATAGTCCCCTTGCTGATATTATTAGACAGTCAGTGCCAACTGAAGTTTTCAATGAGTTAAAACCAGACAGTTGGAGAGAGCGCTGATATACACACAGTATTTCGATCCCAGATGAAGCCTACGACAGGTTACCTTTACATACGTATCCATATACAGATATATAGGCACCCATAGTGAAAGATTGGGCGCACAGCTCCAATTTTGGGTGCACCAGGGCTGGAGACAGCGCTGATATGCACCCAGTATTTCCAGCCCTGATACAGCCTATGACAGGCTGTCGAGGCGAGCAAGCTGCCGGCTGTCAGGCTAATGGATGAGTGCATGACCCTCGCTGCAGAGTCGTTTGGACCAACAGGGATCAATGTAGATTTGTGCTGTAAATTTGGGCCGTCGGTCGGACAAAGCACAGCGCGTAAATGGGACACAGTGGGGTCCGCCCGGGAGACACAGCCAGGAATATGTTAACCTGGGGAAAATGGTAATATAGGTAGAACAGTAGAACCTGTAGTAGTGACCATCTCTACGAATTAAAGGACATCCTGGCCATTGACATACAGTCAAACCCGTACAAATGACCACCTCTACATAAGGACCACCTGGCCATTGATATACAGTCAAACCCATACAAGTGACCACCTCAACATAAAGACCACCTGGCCATTGATATACAGTCAAACCTGTACAAGTGACCACCTCTACATAAGGACCACCTGGCCATTGATATACAGTCAAACCTGTACCGTGTCTACATGTAAGGACCAACTTTTTTGTGGTCCCTTAAATAATTTTCCTATTGACACAAGCATTAAGAATACTGTCTATAATAACTGTCCACATGAACCAGATTTCATTGGTCCCCCGGGTGGTCTTCTTAACCTAGATTAGACTTTTCTACAATGCAAAAACAGAAATGCTTTTATTTTCGAGCTATACCTTTAATTTGGTAAATCCGTAATCAATGATGGCATTCTAAATCAGCGGAGCTCGACATGAATGGTCATCAACGCAACATTCCGTGCAATCTTCTCCCCGGATTCGACTGGTTGCAGACCCACTGGGACCTCATCAGTACCACATAAAAACTCTGGATGCGGCATCGACCAACCGAACAATAAAACTGCTCAGGCTTAAATATGTCCGACGTGTCGGTATGTCACGACTGCAGTGCCCCGCTGTCAATCCGAATAGACCGGAGCCTGACCTACTCTCTCCAGGTCGTTATTACTCATCCGGCCCCAAAATCAACGACCAGGCTGCACTTTAGCGTTGACCCCACCCTGACTGCATGGCCGAGTCTGTGACAACTAGGGGTGGATACCGGTTCGCTGGACCTGATTCGGACCTATATAACATCCAAGAACCGAGTCCAAAAAACCTGAAAGCCAAAACCCCCCAAAAAACTGAACAAAGTACAAATATATTTTTCTATTTTGTTTGATGAAAAGTGTTTTGAATCTCCCTATGAGAAAAAAAGATATATACAATGTAAAATAAGTGCAACATTCAAATATTAAATACTGGTTTGCCTTAAAAGTCTTCTCACCAAGAAACTTTTAGTCATGCATGTCAGTCTTAATTTGCTATGCTTAATATTGGTTTAATAAAACAGAACATGTCAACTAGGCAGCATCAGGTCCAGGTTCAGGTCCGGACCTGAAGCTAAATCTCTGGACCTAAAGCTGGACTTGGACCTTATTAAGCTGAACCGGTATCCACCCCTAGTGACAACACAACTTAAAGGGGCACCACGCAACAGGACACAACATTGCAGCAAGAATAAACCATATTTTCATCACATGAAATGCAATGAAATTAGATTGACTAAATAAGGCTACACCAATTTGATTTCTTGGTTAACGGATTTTTATTCCCCCCCCCAAAAAAATTCATGATTTTTTTTTCTAAAAATTTTTTTTTTGGAAAATAAAAATCCGTTAACCAAGAAATTAAATTGGTGTGGCCTAAAGTAGAGTGAATTCATTCCTCAGCTAACTGATATATTTCACACCGCAGTTATTCCTCAGTAAGACTTCAGGAGCCGCACTGTTCCCGTTAAGAACTTTTATTCAGTCTAGTACCACAACCTGATCCACAGGGCCGGCTTTTTCAAGTGTGCCGACAAAACGACACAATTAAATTGGCCAATCACTAAGATTCTTTGTGTTTAAAAATCTTATTCTATTCACATTTATTTGTGAGTTGGGATGGGGCAAAAAGCAAGATGCCTACAGAAACCTTCTTTAAAAAAAAGTATGAACCAATACATTGAGTAAAAACATGCAATTATTCAATATACATGTACTGTTGTTTATATTCTTTTCTGTTAAAATTTGATCGGTGAATAAATTTGATCTGTGATATTGTACTTTTCCCTCCTCTGATATGTTTTTTGTACACGGTATTTTGATTAATATCGCATAACATGAACTTGTGGCAAGGACTGATGTAAAACTAGCTATTGTACTGTGCAGAGGCAGTCTCTAACGAACCTTGCTTGTTTACAGAAACTTGTCCTCATCGATCCTGATTGTTCATTGTGTTCTGACCTGGACACAAGAAGTGGAAGGAACCCGCAGCTGGTTATTATCGGTCCTTCAGAACGCCCTGATCCTTAAGGTACCTTTGCCTGGTCAAGCAGACGTTGTTTATCGATGACGGGAGACCCCAGAGCAATGGGGGATGGGAGAACGACCCATGGTGATCAGGTTAATGACAACTGTAGTGGGAGAACGACCCATGGTGACCAGGTTAATGACAACTATGGCGGGATCAATCTGGGGTTAGCCACATGGATACACACAGTCAACACAGGGGTAGAGACAAGCACCAGAGTTACAACAGAGTTCTACCTAACTCTTCGATGACATAGAGTTTTTGTGGCATCGAATATCTACTAATAATAAGTTCTACAAAAAGGTTTGTGTTAATGTCTCTAAGTTCATGGGGACTCAATTCCATGGTAGGGAGAAAATGGAGTGTTTGCGATGGTTTTAATAATGACAACTACACTAAAGTGGAATCAATCTGGAGTTAGCCACGTGGATACACAGGAGACATGGACCAGAGTTATAACCGAGTTCTACCTGACTTTTGATGACGAAGTATTTGTGGAAACGAAGAGGAACTAGTAAGTAAGTATTCCTCTCTGAAGGGATAGAAACATAGAAGGACTGAAACTTTTACAAGGAGGGATTGCTAGCCCCTTCCCTTAAGTGCCATCTTCACCTTTCTGAAACGCCTTAGTCACCTTCACAGGGCCCTAAACTTTCACCTGAAAGTTCCACGAGTAGCCAGCCGGCCTGTGACCCATTTTTCCCTGGACGTGTCCCCGCGGAACGGCGGATCAATCGAGACACGGACCACGACCTGGCCTTCCCAGGCATCAAGCTGTCGCTATTGACTTTTCCTCAGCCAGATGACAGGAAACACATGGAGGACGCTGGTGGTGATGCATGGGGGACGGCCATCCGCCCGGCTCATGTCAGCACGGCCCTACAGGGAGACTAATAGATTAAATAAAGGAGCCAGGGAGAATTTGAGACAACTATGATGGCTGGACCTTAGGTGACAGATACAAAGATGGCATATCTACACCTAAAACATTCAGACAACAAAAATGAAAGATGATACCATGATACAAAATGGCTGTGACAACAGTTGAGACAAGTAACATCAGACCGGTCCAACAGAAAGCCTAATAGATCAAATAAAGGAACAAGGGAGAATTTGAGACGACTATGATGGCTGGACCTTAGGTGACAGATACAAAGATGGCATATCTACACCTAAAACATTCAGACAACAAAAATGAAAGATGATACCATGATACGAAATGGCTGTGACAACAGTTGAAACAAGTAACATCGGACCGGTCCAACAGAAAGCCTAATAGATCAAATAAAGGACCCAGGGAGAATTTGAGACAACTATGATGGCTGGAACCTAGGTGACAGAATCAAAGGTGTACACCTAAAACCATTCAGACCACAAAAATGCAAGATTAAACCATGATACTGTGACAACCTCCGAGAAGTTGAGACAACTACAGTTAAGAACAGAATCATTCATACATCTTGTAAATTTGATCTTTGTTTTCAGAACATGTAGAACAATGAAATGTAGAACAGTAGAACTTGTACCATTTTTCAAAACTTTGTTTAATTATTAGTTGTAACAAATCAGGAAAATGCATGAGGGATGGCCAGCAGACCAAGTCACATAAGCCCTCCCAACAGGAGGCTAATAGATTGAATAACAGAACTACTGGGACAAGTTGGAAGCTGAGTGCCACATACAAAGATGCAATAATATTATATAAGAATATGTAAAAAGAACATGTAAAAGGAATGGTAATTGGGGTCTATTCACTCTTATTGTCAATTAGTTTTACTTATCGGTTTTGTTTTCATTCATGTCTGTAAACTACCTTATTTCCGTGCCATGCATGTCTTGTGTATCCTTTTTTGTTTGTTTATAAACCCAATAAAAAATGAATGTTAAAAAAAAAAGACGGCATGTATCATCGTGACAATTTCAACAAGCAATAACGTTCTTCAGACCCTTGTAGTGCCAAGTGGCACAAAGGGTAGCAAGTTTCCTTGCTGTTTTAGTAGCAGGGTATATTCTTACAGGGAGAGGTTGCTAGCCCTTCCCCTTTATCATGCCTGAGACACCTCCTCTGAAACATGGGACCCTCATTTTATGTCCCTTCAAAAAGACAGTGCAGCCTCAGCACTTGAACCGGGGTCTCCCAGTAACTTAAATTAAATAATAATCAGAGAACTTATATAGTGACAGATGAAATCTGAGTGTCAGATGCCATGTTTAACCATACCATTTTTAACAAGAAATATATTTGTACTTAAAAGGACAATGAACCATTGGCTTCAAACATAATTAAGATGTAATGACTCAGACCACACAAATACATGTCATGCTACATTTGTGCCAAAATGGCTGTGAATTCTGATGGCTAGAGGCAGCATTAATTTTCTTATGTTCACTAACATGGATTCCAAGCTGTGTGTGGCTTGTAACAAAATATAGGACACATGCAGACATGTTGAACATTTCCACCACTGACAGCTGTGATGAACGGCAGTGAACAAATCAACATATTGGCATCTACCCTCTGCTTTTTCTGCTTGTCCTGGAGGCCACTTATCAAGATGGCCCTACGCTCGTAACAAGTCATCAATCTCTAGACATACGAGGAACAGACTCCTCATTGTAAACCAGCCGCTGGTTGATAGATGTAAGAAAACATCAGACCGTCAGCTTCCATTACACGTCATCAATAAGAAAGTGGACCGGCGTATCCTATCTGCACCTGTTGAAAAGGTTTCATGCAGCTGCTCTGAAGCAATGCAAAGAGACTGAGTCTTGTCAGGGGGATTAGAACAGATAACAGCTAGCTAGATTATCTAAATTTCTTCTTGAGACAAAACAGGAATGATCATATAAAATGTTCTGTTCAGGCTCTATCATTGGTCACACGTGTCTGACATCCAAATACAGCTGTAAGGCCATGTTGATTTGATTGTATGGATTACATCCTCTAGGGACCCCAAAACTGATGCAGCGCAAATATAAAAAATTTTGGCAGAAAAGAGTTGCCTTCATTATGAAATCTATGAGGTCAGGAGGGATGAACAAAACTAAACACACAGACTGTGACAGAGTAAGGTGTACTGAAATATATAGCTTCTTCATTTTTGTCCTTTCAAAACTCCTTTTTTGACTTAAGAATGGACCTTGGCATTCTGCGACATTAGTATCTGTTTTCTGAAAAACAATCAAATTTACAGCATGTATTTTCTCTACATTTTCTCACACAAATTGACTCAGATGATCTATTTTTGTTGTTGCGACTAAGCGAGTTAGCCTGTCCTTGCCACAAACTTCACACTTAGGCTGCACCAATTTAGGTTCCTGGTGCTTGAATTTAAAAACATAATGCTAGACTTGAATAACAACAAGAAATCCAAATTTTCCTTCAAGCCCTGTTTTCATCTTATCTTCTTCCGAAAATTCAAGATAAAAATATCCAAAAACCAACAAATCAAGATGGTATGGCTTGTGGGGGCTGTAACTTGAGAAGGCATCCACTGATGTCCACTCACTCTCTTGACATGACCTTTGACATTTTCAGCCTGGGCTTTACAAAAAGTTGAGCCCACGCCTCTCCGTGGTGCTGAAACTTGGGTAGCAGCCTTCAACAATGACAATGACTGACAAGGGATCGGTCTTCACAGGCTTCGTACTGACACCCGTGCTAACCTGTCCGTGGTGCTACAGTATGCAGACCTGACATTGCTTGGTCTCTACACAGCTTAAGGAGTGAACCAGGTCGTCTCAAGGACACGTCCCTCTGTCCCAAAATGGAAATTCAACAGAAAAGTTTGTCCAAAAAAAAGGTGAACTATATGACATGAAATTTATAAAAGTGTATCTTTGCAAGCTTTAAATGACAGATTTACAGTGAAAATGAACAGTATGGTCTCTGCAGGCTTCCCGCTAGCCTGTCCAGAGTGCTAAAGTATGCAGGCCCAACAACGCTTCGGTCTATGTGGAATTCTGCACCTTAGTTTTCCTCCAAGTTTTCCTCCCAGCCTTCTGTTTTCACAATGTCCCCTTACTGAAATTTCACATAAAAATGTCCTAGGAATCAACAAATCAAACTGGTGTGGCCTACGAGCTTCATACTTATGGGGACTATAAGTTTGACTTTAACTTGATTAGTGGCTCATGTCTGCCCACCAGCTCAACAATGGCAGGGCTGACAAGGGAGTGGTCTCTGCAGGCTTTGCAATGATGCCCCCGCCCTAACCTGTCCGGAGTGCTACAGTATGCAGGCCCGACACCGCTCGGTCCACTGGGTCAGAGGCCATTAGCCGGTTCCCAATCACCCGGCAGATTGTAGCACGGCCGGGCGGCCCTGGCGACATGGCCTGTCCATTAAAGGGGTCATCGGTCAGCACCATCAATAACAGGTCACCCCCATCTTGTGCGTTATGACCAGGAGAGGGTCTGATTATGCTCCCATTACACCGCCCATTGCTCCCCGGGACCAGGCAGGTGCTTACGGTCACCGGGCAGTCCGATTTACGACCCCGCTCCTTATTGATCCGAGTGACTCGGCTCGAGAAAGGTCGTATTTCAGGTAATTTGGCCAGAAGGCAAGAATTTCCAGTCACCTCACACCGCCACTGATAGTTACCACCTCTCGTTGTAACATACCCCACTTAGGCCAGGTGAACTTACAGACCGACTCAATGACGCTTGATGCACAGACCATTATTCCTCACCTCAACATTAAGACACTCCATAACTTGTAAAGAACTCAGAAACTCCTTCATGCATTCCAGGTGAGGTTGTTGAAGCATACTTTTACCTGTCATAATGGGCTTGGTAAGCTAATGGCATCTGTCTATAGTGCTGAAACTTTGATTGCAACCTTCCAGTGTTTTCCATACCATATTCTTAACATTATCAATATTCCTACATACACAATATTATAAGTGATAAGTGTTTCCTCCTTGATTCTTAGTCTAGTTATTAGTATATATCATATACATATTAGTCTCTGAGAATTATTGTCATCCTTTGCCATACATTGCACCCTGTACACTTGTCGTGCAATAAAGTTCACTTCATTATACCAGTTTATATATGGGACACTGACTGAAATTGGTTAAATCAAGTAGCAACACCAAGATGGCTGACTGACTGGCTGAATTAATGAATGAACTTTGATTAAATCAACTTTATTGAGGTTCATGGCAACAACCATTAAACAACAATACTACAAGGCTTATCTTTCCTACAATTGGATCTCCAAAATATTATCAACAACAACAACAACAGGGATATTGGAGTTTCTTTTTACCCAACCAGTGACTTCTTACCTGCTGACGTTTCAGAGCTTCTGACTGGAGTACTGCTTCTCGCCGTAGCCAAAACACCAGCAGGTAAGAAGTCACCGGTTGTGTAGAAAGAAAACTCCGATATCCTATATGTTCTACCAACCTGATGAAATCATTTTCGGAAGAACAACAACAGTATTACTGGACAAACAAAGGGGTGTGCCGCTAAACCCTATACACAGCCCCATGGACCCTGACACCTTGTCATTGGGCAGTCAGAACATATTGGCCTTAGTACCCCTTGATGGAGGAACCCCTGATAACTTTGGCAGCAGGGGTCGTGACCCTTCCTAGTCAACATACGTGCGCCTTCCTGCCAATCATGTCTCCCCGCCGTTAGTGCTGGCGGTCAGTATCCCTCTGTGTCCATAAACACAGGCACAGCGGAGAGCGAACGAGTGTGGCGAGATTATCCAGATAGAACGCGGACCTGGGAGAACGTTACTGCCAGCAGACGCTCCCAATGTGGACATAACGACGAGCTTGACCTCTGGAATCCTCCCAAATTTTGATATCAAGCCATCTGAGGTGTGCTTGTTATATACACAGGAAGGCAACCGTATCGTCGTATCATACACACTGAACGAGACGACAGAGACGAATGTGTTTTGTGACATGGTATCACTCATTTATACACCATCTTTGGGAAGAAGTAAGAATACATTTGAAGCTTTCCTGTCCAGTTTCCTTTCTATTTCAATTCTGTGTCATAAAGTTGTCCTATAGATTCCCTTCAAGTTGAATCCTTAAGATCGATATTCAAACTCCACGTTTAGTTAGTTGTTTTACATTGAAGTTGGTCCACCATTTGACTCCCTATTTTTTTGGTTTGATGTCTTGATGAACACCTATTACTATAACTTTGACTTAGACTAAGTTATGTTGATTTACTTGTGTTACTAGTTACTTATAAGTTCTGCTTATTTATGAAGGTTTACCTATTTCATTCAACTTTTGTTTCTCACTTTTATCATTTGTTAAAACGTTATCTTATTCAATGTTAGGGTTCTCCCACCAGAATCATTGAAACCTGGTAGTAGACGACATGTATATCCTGGCAAAATAAATAGATAAAATGAACCAGACAGCTTTCTTGTCAAATCTGCACTTTCAGGACCCGTCTCTTTGTCACAGGACGGAAATTTGCTTGTTGAGATGGAAAAAAAATTACGCTGTCCGTCAAAAAAGGTGAAATTTATAAGATAACCATGAACGGGGACATCTTTTTCGATGTCATACGTTTTATGAGATAAAATCTATGGAAATGTACTTTTGTAAGCTTAAAATGCCAGCTTTAATAGGAATTAACAACATGGATGGCCACACAATGAGTGGGACGGAAAAAAAATAATTCAAAGCTGGAGACAGCCCTGATCAGATTGTACAGGACGAGCTGCACCAAAAGCCCACCAGTTAGGCAGATTTTCAGGCCAGCGCTGAAGCCTGACAACCTGAGCGCACATTCACATGAGGGTCAGCCAGGGCACCATCTACCCTGCCTAGCGCGGGAACAGGCTTTGAAGCCCGCTGCCGCTCCCTGCAGTAAAGAACGTGATTTGTCTCCCAGTGCTCTATAGGGACGGCGAAATAATTACCCGACTTTTTAACTAAGAGTGACCTTTGGTCTGAAAAGACATCCATTGTTTTGTACAGGTCACGGAGCTGATTGTGTACAGATAAGGCTGTTCCAATTACTACAGGAACATATTCCTACAGTATATGCGGTACAGTTTAAGGATGGAACTTCCGAGCTTTGACGATTTTGCTACATAAGCAAACCGAATACTGTGAATATGGTTTGTAATCTCGGCAATAAAACCACTGTTAGGATATAGAAAGAGAATTAACCTGAAAATGATATGACACGAGAAAAAAAGTTATCTAACTTTCCTCTTACAATGTGTTGATTTGATTCAAGCCTGTTATCTTCGAAGATTTAAGGAATTTCTAGAAACTCCATGAAGAATTTTTAAACCATCCAAAAAGAAAGGATATTGGACATCACTTTGTTAAAGTGAAAATCAATTTCAGGAAAATGTAAATGGCCTAGACTGGTTATCATACAGACATAGATCCAAGCAACAAGCTGTTCACCTTTCCTCTTTAACAACATTAAGTATCTGTAAGTCGGAACAGAACAGAAACATCAATAGTGCCACAGTCAAAGGTCTTGGTACCGACTAAGTTACTCAAAATTCCGCCATAAAAATGCATAAGGACAGTAATTGCCCACAAGCAAAGGCACCAATCCAGATGTGTCAGAAAAATATCATAATCATGGCTGGATTTGTTAAGGTCAGCGCCCCCAGGTATATGTTGTGAAGCGAGGTGATGAATATGTCATGAGGGTCACCACTATGGCAGGCGGGGGTCAGGTCACCAGGGAGGCCCGGGACACTTCTGTATATTTTTACATCAGACGAATGACTCGCAAACACAGAGCAGGGAATGGGGAACATTTGTGATGTTGTTATTTCGACTTGAAATCTGTCTTCGTTTGTTCCATTCAATGACAATCATGCATTTTCCAATAGTGTCACAGTCAAAGATTTAAGACATATTATAGTTGCTGAAAATTCTACCATAAATGCATAGAAGAAAAGCAGTTGACTCACAAAAACAGAGCATTTATAGATAATAGGGAACATTTGTATGATGTTGTTGTTTGGACTTGAATTCTTTTTTTTTTTCATTGTTCAATTGTGTCACAGCCAAAGGTAAGAAGTTACTAGAAATGCATAAGAAAAGTAGTTGCCAAATTCTGTATATTTTTACATCAATTAAATGACTTGCAAACACAGAGCAAGGAAAAGGGAACATTTCTATAATGTTGTTGTTTGGACTTGATTCCCACTTTGTTCCTATCAGACATTTTTTAAACAGTACACAGACAAAGATTTATGTACTGACAAAGTTACAAAAATTCTGTCATTAAAAATGCATAAGAATAATAATTGCCAAATTCTGTACATCTAACATTATTGAATGCCTCGCAAATACACTGCCGACGCAAGCACGGAACTTTTGTATGATGTTGTTATATGGACTTGAATCCTACTTTCGTTTGTTCCAATCAGACATCTTTCAATAGTGTCGCAGTCCAAGGTTTTAGTACTGAGAAATGAAAATTCTACCATGAAGATGCATATCAGAAAAGTCGTTGCCCATTTCTGTTTATCATATTTCACATCATCGAATGACTGGCTCACAAATCCATGAGGTGGTGTAGCAACATGTGGAATGTGGGGTCGTGTGGGACAGCAGCATATTTGGCCCAGAACCAAAAGGTCCTGGGTTCGAATCCTGTCACATCACCGATCTTGTGCCCTTTGGAAAGGCACTTTACACAACAACTTCCTCACTTTGCTCAGGTGAAAATTAGTACCTAGCTTCGGCTAGGGACGTTCCTCGGATAGGACGTTAAATGGAGGTCCTATGCTTGAGGAGAGGCACCCGTCACACTTATCGAAAAGTGTAGGGGCCCTTCCTGGTGTGAGCGGATCAAACCTTACAGTCGGTTCTTCATCAAGTTCAAGTTGGCAGCCTCAAAAGAAGAAACCAAACCAAACAAAGCTGACCTAAACAGTAACACCAGTCTGACGCCTTCTCTCTGTTTGAACCGTTCCATGTGTGACACGACCTACCAGGTGCATGAAATACACGACCTTGCTTCAAAAGAGAAAGAAACCAAACCAAACAAAGAAGCAGACCTAAACAGTAACAACGGTCTGACGCCCTCTCTCAGTATGAACCGTTCCATGGGCGACACGACCTAGCGGAGCTGAAATACGCGGCCTTGCGACCTAAAGTTCAAAAGGTGAGAGTAATAACTGCCTGGGTAGATGTGAAGCCCGACCTTTGATGACATTACGAGGAGATATCCCTGGTCAGATCGAGATTGGAGCAACATGTTGACACTGCCAAGATCTGATGCTCTACTCAACACTTACAGGGCTTGAAATTCTTTTTTTGGAAATAGGTGCACTGATGCACCCAACCAAAATTTTGGGTGCACCACATAGAATAAAGTTAAATGTCACCAAAACATAAGTTTGATGCTATCGCCTCTCTTAGGAACTTCAATCTGTAACTCTATCCAGATTTCAAATTTCAGCCAAGCAATTCATCAAATAAAAGTACAAAACAAGGTTATATTGCTTTTTCTGATACTTACATTTCAAGAACAAATCTGTAGGCTACTGTACAAGGGAACTGTTACCCTATAGAGTACAAAAATATCTAGGTGCACAGCTCCAATTTTGGGTGCATACAGGTGCACATGCCCCCCCTATTGCGAGCCCTGCCTTATAATACCATAGGTTAATGGACACCTTCTACAACAGGGGCATTGATTACTGGTCTTGTTAGCTTTCAGGGCACGCTAAGGCCACACCAATTTAATTTCTTGGTTAACGGATTTTTATTTTCCCCCCAAAAAAAATTTTAGAAAAAAAAAATTCATGAAAACAGAAGGCTGGGCCTAAAATTCTTTTTTGGAAAATAAAAATCTGTTAACCAAGAAATTAAATTGGTGTTGCCTATAAGAACACACTCGGGGCAAACAGGACACTTTGGGGCAGGGCTGTCTTCAGATTCAACATTTTCCCATCCAACTCATTGTTGATGGCAGCTCATGTTGTTAATTTTCATTGCTAAATCTGCCATTTCAGTCATATAAAAATACAACCAACTTCATGTCATAATTTTAATATGTTGCCCTATTCCATATAATTGTATGTAAACAAACTCATTAGTATGAACTTTGTTTGTTGGCATGTGTATGTATGTATGTATAGATTAAGTAGACCTTACAAGAGTCGCTGTACTTTTGTTGTGTCAATAAAGATTGATATTTGTCATGAAGTTCAGATTTTTTGGGTGGATGGCGTGAAGGTTTTTGTCCATCCCCACAAGCAACTTACCGTAAATATACAGAGGTAATAGGTCCTGAAGACAGCCCTACTTTGGAGGCAGGAACATATGAATGGTTAACATCAGGGGGAAGAGAAACACATAGAAATCTGAATTTTTAAAGGTACTAAGAAAAGTTGAGCGAAAAAAATTCCTGGCACTTACGGCTGCAGCTTCTTCCTTGGTTTGCGGCCTGTGGTCTTGGAGGGCGTGCTGACAGCTGGGGCACCTGGCTCGGCCTTGCAGCACCTGTCCAACTATCTCCACACTAATGCACAAACAAAGGAGAAAAAACAAACAATCAAAACAATTCTTAGGCACTTCCAGCTATTTCTCCTAGCTTTGATGCTATTAAAATATGGTAGTTAACGGACTTTGCAACATTGTTTGGACTTAAACACTTTAAAACAGTCACCCTTTTCTCTACATGACCTGTCATTGTCAATTTTCCCCTCAGAGTCTGTTCTTTTGTTGCACAATAAATTAATTATTGTTTGAAGTTTGAAAACCAAAAGATTAGATTAGCGTGGGCGTAGGTTTTTTCATCAACATCTGAAGAAATTAAGTTCATCCACCTGTTGTTGTCAACCTGAACTTTCCCCTCAGAGTCTGTTTATATGTGGACTTTGCAGTTCACTATCATCATTTTAAGTTTGAAAACCCAAACAAAACAAATTAGATTGGTGTGGGCTTAGGCTTTTTTCATCAAAATCTGAAGCAATTAAGTCCATAATTTTGACTGGATTACTGAGAAGAACGTGGGTTGGGAGGCTTGGAGTCGGCACACCCCCGTCAAGCCGGCACGAGCCTGCCTTGCATCCTGATGCGTGTGTGCGAGCCAGGGCAGTCTGCGGCTGGCAGAAGACACGGTCCACGATCACACCCATGCGAGGTGGCTCATTGCGGGGAATGATAAACATAGTTATTGTGATGTTATTAAAAAACCTGACCCCTCGTCGCTGAACGGAATATAGATTTCATCTGTCGTTTTCCCGGGCACTCTGGCGCGCTCCTTAAACCGCATTTATGGCGCTCTTGGGCAAATGTTTGGTGACACTATCGCGGGGATATGACCTTCTCTGCCACACAATTACCCCACTTGAATGATACTGCTTCAGCACAGTAATGCTGTGCACCCCCAGGGATATAGGGCAGTGACCACACTTGAAGGAAGGGGATATTGTGGCATGTCTTGCGTGACCAAAGCAGAAAATTACCAATGAATATAGAGTAGCAGGATTTCTCATGGCAAAGGTTAAGGCAAGGAAATTGCCACTGATGGGACCTGGCCAGACAAGCCCCGCGATTTTCTCTTATCACCGTCATGCCCAAGATGCTGCGGCTATACTTCAAGGGTAAAAGGGATGGGAGGATGTGATGCACATGTCAACTGACAGACCGCAGGTTACGTATATGAACTGGTGACAAAGAAGTAACTGGATAATGCGTAGCACAAAACTACAATGTAGAAATACTCACGAAAGACATAACATAGTACTACATCATAATACTATACTATATCATAAAATACTATACTATGCTAAAAGGGATGGGAGGAATACTCATTAATGTGATGCACATGTCAACTAACAGACCACAGGTTACGTATATGAACTGGTGACAAAGAAGTGCTGTAACAGTCGTCCCAAGATATTTACGAGGCAACCCAAGTCATTCTCGGACAACGCTTAGCACAAAACCACAATGTAGAAATGTTCACAAAGGACAATACATGGTACTATGCTAATGTACTATATCATAAAATACTATACTATGCTAAACAGAATACTACATCTGATTCAGTACATGTATACCAGTGACCACCTGGCCACTGAGGCCACTTTTTGGCAGTTCCTTAGATGATTTTCCCATTGACCAGGCATTAGGGACCCTGTCTCATCAGTACAGTACAGTAGTAATACATTGGAAACACATATCTGCGGTGTCACGAATTCGCTATGGGCAGGTCATCGCAAAAACTGCAGTAATAAAACGAACAGAAAAATTCCAAGATCTACGGTAACACCGGACAACACCTCTTTTATCCCTGTCTGTGGCCATTGGCACCTGAAATTGGCAACTGTAGATTGCTCCTTGCACGCGGACCCCCGCTAATAATTGGAGTCAAATGAAGAAATCAAGGGGCATTAATTCAGTGATCTAGTGGCTTCTTCTTAACACCAATTATTACGCGGCGGCGGCGTCTCAGGCACGGTCAGGCGGCGCTGGTATTACAGCCCGTCACTCCTAAGTACTGATACGAGGAGACGAGGCGTAATTTGCGGGCTAACGGCGTAAGCCACTGGAATTAATCGCGTAATCAAGGGGCGCGTTTGAAACAAAATTCCTCCAGGTCTTTACACTGAAGCTGGAAATTTGATAGCACAAGGCAGGCCCGAGATCGATGACTTACAACTGCTCGCGAAACATCGCCTCTAATTCTGGTACATGAGAAGGGGCAAATAACAATTGATAGGTGCAGTTTAAGGCTAACAGGTAAATAAAACAAAATTCCGCAAGGTCTTTACACCCGGCCAGTGGTGGGAATTTTAATAGTACATGTACATGGCAGATCAGAGAAACTTCTCGCAAAACATCATACCTCTAACTCTGGTACAAGAGACAGGACAAAAAACAACTGATTGGTGCAGTTAAATAGCTAAATAAAACAAAACTACACCAGGTCTTTGTTGGGTCTTTACACCCAGCCAGTGGCAGGAAATCTGATAGTACACGATGTTCATACATGGCAGGTTGGAATTCGATGACTTATAACTCCTCGCAAAACATTGTACCTCTAATTCTGCTACATGAGAAAAGACAAAAACAAACGACAGGTGCAGTTGAATAGCTAAATAAAACAAAATTCTACCCGGTCTTTAATGGGTCTTACACCCAGGCAGTGATAGGAAATTTGATAGAACAAGATGTACAGGTCCGAGATCGATGACTTATGACGCCTCGCGGAACATCGTACCTCTAATTCTGCTACATGAGAAAAGACAAAAACAAACGATAGGTGCAGTTGAATAGCTAAATAAAACAAAATTCTACCAGGTCTTTAATGGGTCTTACACCCAGGCAGTGATAGGAAATTTGATAGTACAAGATGTACAGGTCCGAGATCGATGACTTATAACTCCACACGAAACGTCGTACCTCTAATTCTGCTACATGAGAAAAGACAAATAACAATCGATAGGAGCAGTTTTAGCCTCCGCAGCACAAGAAGGTAATTGCATCAAGATAGGGAACGGTGTATAAGCAGTGGTTACACAGTTTACTAATGGCGGGGGTGGGTTACATAATTAGCACCTACTTCCAGGGAAAGTTCTTTCATTAGGAAAACTAATGATCCGCCAGACACAGCTAAAATTACACGGCACCAGAACGGCAGCAAGTGCTAAGGCTGGAGAGCGCTTTAATCCCTCTATATTTGGTGCAATACCGGCCCTGGCCTTCCTACATACATGATAAGGAGAGTATTTGCCAAGTGACCTCCTGTAAGCAAAGCCATGAAAGACAACATGAGCCATTCACATGAGTTTGTTTAGTCTTACTACAGGCAAAATTGCCCAGGAAGACCACTCAGGGGACCAATAAAATCTGGTCTATATAGACAAGTGGTCATTATAGACAGGATTACGCTTGTGTCAGTGGGAAAAATTATCTAGAGACCACCAAAAAGTGGTCACATTGGCCAGGTGGTCCTTATGTAGAGGTCGTCATTTGTACAGGTTTACAATTAACTGTATATCAATGGCCAGGTGATCCTCATGTAGAGGTGGTCACATTCACAAATACATATTTCACTGTATTTACAAAATAATGCAAGGGACGGTAGATGATGGTATACTGTGTACTAGTTCTTCATAAACCATGTTGGCATATATACATGTATGTGATTTGATACGCTTCTGAATTAAAAGGTCCCAAAAAGTATAGAAATATGTGAAAGCTAGCATTGTTTACAAAAAAACTACACAGTACCCCATCATTTATCATCGTAACCACATGTGGCTCTAGCACATTCCTGTGGACCTGTCCATGGTACTGAACCTGTTGCAGTAGTAAGCCAAGTCACACATCACAACCTGTCCCGGCCCATAAACATTACAATGACATTCAAATTGCTACAATGGAAAATAATAGAATTTCCATTATCACACCTTGGTGTAAAAATATCAAGACTTCTTAGTTGAACATGAAAACTGGTTCAATAGCTTTAGATGATGTTCTCGGTTGCAGGATCTGAATTAGCCAGGTCATTTGGCTTACAGTTACAGTCAAACCTGTACAAGTGACCACCTGGTAAATGTGACCACTTTTTGGTGGTCCCTTAGATAATTTTTTCCCATTGACACAAGCATCAACAACCCTATCAATAGTGACCACCTGTCCACATAGACCAGATTTTATTGGCCCCCTGAGTGGTCTTCTTGGGCAGGTTTGAGTGTAAAGGAAAGGGCTGGCCCCATGTTACTCCATGCACCAATCAAATATTAACGGGTCACAAATATTTACTATTGGAAGTAAATGAAGCTATAAAGTTGGGAACTAAAAGCCAAATTTACCACTAAGACTGAATGTTTGAACACTTCCATGCTGATTCCTAGCTTTTGTATCCCATGAAATCGTTTCGTCCTTTTTCCTGCCTGTCCTATCGCTAATGCCATCTGGGTCAAAGTCTGTGGATCCGTGGGCCGGAGTTTGATCCCTGGGTCGGCCCCAGCTCGGACATGCTGTAAGGGATTGCACTCGTCATTTCAGATGGTGACGTAAAGCTGGCGGCCCAGTATATGAGGGAGCTTTGGGCATAAGCCTCAAGCGTCAAACCTCTGCACGTAAAAGAACCCAACACACTTATTGCATAGAATAAGGGTGACCCGGTGTGCTTGGCTAAACACGAGAGCCATATAGCGAAGCCACATTGCACTTCTAGCTAACGAAAAAGCCTCAGTCTGAGGTTCAACCGCTTTATCTTTACCTTACCTATCGCTGACGCCATCTGTTTACAGTGACTTGTCACGGGCGGACCCGGGTCTCTTCCCCAGACACCGAACCACAGACTATTACCCTTCAAATTATGATGTAAGCCTGTCTGATCTTATCACAGGGAAGTCTGGACCGTGGAAATGTCATTAAGTGTGTGGTTTTCGTATGCATGAATGTGTGTGTATGTGGACTTGTAAGAAACAACATGACTGTGTCTTATGGTAATTGTAGTATCAAAGGGGAGCATGCCAAAAGTTCTTGTTAACTGCAGTATTAAAGGGGAGCATGTCAAAAGTTCTTGGTCACTGCAGTATTAAAGGGGAGCATGTCAAAAGTTCTATTCTTATTCGGCAACAATGTAATAATACTTAAAATCTTTAAATTTTGGCAGTGCTTTTATCTTCGCAGTGGCATCTTACCGTAAATTCAGAACAATGCAAAAGTGCATTTCCCAAGCCTGGGCACTGTTCTCCGTAGCTACCACTGGCTTTCCATTTTCGTAAACAAGCAGAAAGCTACACAAATTTTATATTAAGCTTTTTGGATATTCTCGGATTTTAAGAAAATAATGCTCATTTCTTGAAACATAACTTTAAAACAGAGTATGAGGGCTGCATCTTGGTGCACAAAGTTTCAGGGAGTGAACATACATGTGGTAAGATGCAAGTGTTCCTCCCAGCCTTCCGTTTTCATACTGACCGCTTACTAAACTTTTACTTTCCAATGTCCAAGGAGCAAGGAAATAAATTGGCATTGCCTTATCTAAGAAAGTTTCTGACAGTTTCTGCTGGGATTTGCAGTCCCATGAGGCAGGCAGACAGCTAAATCCGGCCTTGTATGAAAATTCTTCTCCACTGGATCCGACGCCACATCATGTCTGCTGTCCAGAAAATTATCTTTCTTATCAAAAGGCGTCTGTGTCACGGACATGAAAAGAGACAACTTTTATATCACAGTATGGAAGATCTAGAGATATCTTTCCGAGTCTACACAACAGAAGGTAGCATTTTGTTCTTGCGCTGCTGGGACACATTTAGAGGCAAAAATGAATCAAGATAGTGTAGCGAATCAATCTGATCCTCATGATTTGCTGTGAGGAATGAGTGGCCATTTAGGAACACAGTATCACAAAAACGTCTGTTTCTTTATCACAATAACATATGTACCTTACAAGTATACTGTACTTATAATAAGCATTGTTTGCCCAATTGCGTTATGTCATAGAGCCTGTGCATGTTGAAAGTGTGAAAGTGGGGAACCTGGTATCTGTAACACCCATTTTGCAGAGATGCTGCAATAATCTACTTTTTTTTTACTTCTTTCTAATACCTGCATGGAGATGCATGAAAAATAGTGCAGATCAATCTCCCCTTTTTAAACAAAGTTGAGGATTTTCAAAGTCTGTAAACTTACCAGACTAGCCACCCCACTGATCACTTCCAGACTTGACCAAACTTCATTTTCACATATCACCTGAACGATTATGCATGAAAGAAAGTGAATATAATCTACTTCTTTTAACAAAGTGTTTTCTTGTATCTAAAGTTTGATTAGCTTTATCAATTTATTAAGTAAACAATTAGTGATACATCACTAATCTTCCTGGAGTTCGCAAAATGAAATAAAACAATGCAAATATAAGCAACTGAAATGTACAACAAAGTACACAAGGACCCTTTCCGAATTCCATACAGTTGTTTGAGCGACTGTTACCTTGCATACCTTATCATGAGTCCTGGACGTCTAATCTTCATTGACCTAAACAAACTATATATCTTATCTACAAAGTTTGCAAGACTTGCCGCCCAGCGATCAACACCAGACTTGACCAAAGCCCCTCTGACAGGTTTGCTTTGTCCATCCCAAATACAGAAATAGCAACTAAAATGTATGACGAAATACACATAAGTTCAAAAAGTTTGCAAGACTAGCCACCCCAACGATCACCACCAGACTGAAATCTACAGCAAAAGATAGAATTTATTTACAAAGTTCTCAAACTCTGGCCGCCCCAGCGATTACCGCCAGACTTGACCAAAGCCCCGCTGACAGGTTTGCCTTGTCCAAAATACAAACTTAGCAACTAAAATGTACAACAAAATACACTTTTCATTTACAAAATTTGCAAGACTAGCCACCCCAGCGATCACCACCAGACTGAAATCTACAGCAAAAGATAGTTTTTATTTACAAAGTTTGTAAACTCCGGCCGCCCCAGCGATTACGGCCAGACTTGACCAAAGCCTCGCTGACAGGTTTGCCTTGTCCAAAATACAAACATAGCAACTAGAATGTACAATAAAATACACTTTTCATTTACAAAGTTTGCGAGACTAGCCACCCCAACGATCACCACCAGACTGAAATCTACAGCAAAAGATAGATTCTATTTACAAAGTTCGCAAACTCTGGCCGCCCCAGCGATTACCGCCAGACTTGACCAAAGCCCCGCTGACAGGTTTGCCTTGTCCAAAATACAAACATAGCAACTAGAATGTACAACAAAATACACTTTTCATTTACAAAGTTTGCGAGACTAGCCACCCCAACGATCACCACCAGACTGAAATCTACAGCAAAAGATAGATTTTTATTTACAAAGTTCGCAAACTCTGGCCGCCCCAGCGATTACCGCCAGACTTGACCAAAGCCCCGCTGACAGGTTTGCCTTGTCCAAAATACAAACATAGCAATGTACAACAAAATACACTTTTCATTTACAAAGTTTGCGAGGCTAGCCATCCCAGCGATCACCACCAGACTGAAATCTACAGCAAAAGATAGATTTTATTTACAAAGTTCTCAAACTCTGGCTGCCCCAGCGATTACCGCCAGACTTGACCAAAGCCCCGCTGACAGGTTTGCCTTGTCCAAAATACAAACTTAGCAACTAAAATGTACAACAAAATACACTTTTCATTTACAAAATTTGCAAGACTAGCCACCCCAGCGATCACCACCAGACTGAAATCTACAGCAAAAGATAGTTTTTATTTACAAAGTTTGTAAACTCCGGCCGCCCCAGCGATTACGGCCAGACTTGACCAAAGCCTCGCTGACAGGTTTGCCTTGTCCAAAATACAAACATAGCAACTAGAATGTACAATAAAATACACTTTTCATTTACAAAGTTTGCGAGACTAGCCACCCCAACGATCACCACCAGACTGAAATCTACAGCAAAAGATAGATTCTATTTACAAAGTTCGCAAACTCTGGCCGCCCCAGCGATTACCGCCAGACTTGACCAAAGCCCCGCTGACAGGTTTGCCTTGTCCAAAATACAAACATAGCAACTAGAATGTACAACAAAATACACTTTTCATTTACAAAGTTTGCGAGACTAGCCACCCCAACGATCACCACCAGACTGAAATCTACAGCAAAAGATAGATTTTTATTTACAAAGTTCGCAAACTCTGGCCGCCCCAGCGATTACCGCCAGACTTGACCAAAGCCCCGCTGACAGGTTTGCCTTGTCCAAAATACAAACATAGCAATGTACAACAAAATACACTTTTCATTTACAAAGTTTGCGAGGCTAGCCATCCCAGCGATCACCACCAGACTGAAATCTACAGCAAAAGATAGATTTTATTTACAAAGTTCTCAAACTCTGGCTGCCCCGGCGATTACCGCCAGACTTGACCAAAGCCCCGCTGACAGGCCTGCCTTGTCCAAAATACAAACTTAGCGACAGAGATGTCCAACAAAATACACTTTTCATTTACTAAGTTTGCGTGACTAGCCACCCCAATGATCACCACCAGACTGAAATCTACAGCAAAAGATAGATTTTATTTACAAAGTTCTCAAACTCCGGCCGCCGCAGCGATTACAGCCAGACTTGACCAAAGCCCCGCTGACAGGTGTGCCTTGTCCAAAATACAAACTTAGCAAATGAGATGTACAGCAAAATACACTTTCATTCACAAACTTTGCAAGACTAGCCACCCCAGCGATCACCACCAGACTGAAATCTACAGCAAAAGATAGATTTTATTTACAAAGTTCTCAAACTCCGGCCGCCCTGGCGATTACCGCCAGACTTGACCAAAGCCCGGCTGACGGGTTTGCCTTGTCCAAAATACAAAAAAAGCAACTAAAATGTACAACAAAATACACTTTTCATTCACAAAGTTTGCGAGGCTAGCCGCCCCAGCGATCACCACCAGACTGAAATCTACAGCAAAAGATAGATTTTATTTACAAAGTTCGCAAACTCTGGCCGCCCCAGCGATTACCGCCAGACTTGACCAAAGCCCCGCTGACAGGTTTGCCTTGTCCAAAATTCAAACTTCTTCTCAAAATACACTTTTCATTTACAAACTTTGCAAGACTAGCCACCCCAACGATCACCACCAGACTGAAATCTACAGCAAAAGATATATTTTATTTACAAAGTTTGCAAACTCTGGCCGCCTCAGCGAATTACAGCCAGACTTGACCAAAGCCCTGCTGACAGGTGTGCCTTGTCCAAAATACAAACATAACAACTACATGTAAAAGGTACAACAAAATACACTTTTCATTTACAAACTTTGCAAGGCTAGCAATCCCAGCGATTACCACCAGACTGAAATCTACAGCAAAAGATAGATTTCATTTACAAAGTTCTCAAACTCTGGCCGCCCCAGCGATTACCGCCAGACTTGACCAAAGCCCCGCTGACAGGTTTGCCTTGTCCAAAATACAAACTTAGCAACAGAGATGTACAGAAAAATACACTTTTCATTTACAAAGTTTGCGAGACTAGCCACCTCAACGATCACCACCAGACTGGAATCTACAGCTAGATAGATAAAAGATAGATTTTATTTACAAAGTTCGCAAACTCCGGCCGCCCCAGCGATTACCGCCAGACTTGGCCAAAGCCCTGCTGACAGGTGTGCCTTGTCCAAAATAAAAACATAGCAACTAGAATGTACAACAAAATACACTTTTCATTTACAAAGTTTGCGAGACTAGCCACCTCAACGATCACCACCAGACTGGAATCTACAGCTAGATAGATAAAAGATAGATTTTATTTACAAAGTTCGCAAACTCCGGCCGCCCCAGCGATTACCGCCAGACTTGGCCAAAGCCCTGCTGACAGGTGTGCCTTGTCCAAAATAAAAACATAGCAACAGAGACGTACAACAAAATACACTTTTCATTCACAAAGTTTGCGAGGCTAGCCACCCCAGCGATCACCACCAGACTGAAATCTACAGCAAAAGATAGATTTTATTTACAAAGTTCGCAAACTCTGGCCGCCCCAGCGATTACCGCCAGACTTGACCAAAGCCCCGCTGACAGGTTTGCCTTGTCCAAAATTCAAACTTCTTCTCAAAATACACTTTTCATTTACAAACTTTGCAAGACTAGCCACCCCAACGATCACCACCAGACTGAAATCTACAGCAAAAGATAGATTTTATTTACAAAGTTCGCAAACTCTGGCCGCCGCAGCGATTACCGCCAGACTTGACCAAAGCCCTGCTGACAGGCCTGCCTTGTCCAAAACACAAACATAGCAACTAGAATGTACAACAAAATACACTTTTCATTTACAAAGTTTGCGAGACTAGCCACCCGAACAATCACCACTGGACTGAAATCTACAGCAAAAGAGAGATTTTATTTACAAAGTTCTCAAACTCTGGCCGCCGCAGCGATTACCGCCAGACTTGACCAAAGCCCTGCTGACAGGTATGCCTTGTCCAAAATACAAAAAAAGCAACTAAAATGTACAACAAAATACACTTTTCATTTACAAAGTTTGCAAGACTAGCCACCCCAACGATCACCACCAGACTGAAATCTACAGCAAAAGAGAGATTTTATTTACAAAGTTCTCAAACTGCGGCCGCCGCAGCGATTACCGCCAGACTTGACCAAAGCCCTGCTGACAGGCCTGCCTTGTCCAAAACACAAACATAGCAACTAGAATGTACAACAAAATACACTTTTCATTTACAAAGTTTGCGAGGCTAGCCACCCGAACAATCACCACCAGACTGAAATCTACAGCAAAAGAGAGATTTTATTTACAAAGTTCTCAAACTCTGGCCGCCGCAGCGATTACCGCCAGACATGACCAAAGCCGCGCTGACAGGTTTGCCTTGTCCAAAATACAAACTTAGCAACTAGAATGTACAACAAAATACACTTTTCATTTACAAAGTTTGCGAGACTAGCCACCCCAGCGATCACCACCAGACTGAAATCTACAGCAAAAGATAGATTTTATTTACAAAGTTCGCAAACTCTGGCCGCCCCAGCGATTACCGCAAGACTTGACCAAAGCCCCGCTGACAGGTTTGCCTTGTCCAAAATACAAACTTAGCAACAGAAATGTACAACAAAATACACTTTTCATTTACAAAGTTTGCGAGACTAGCCACCCCAGCGATCACCACCAGACTGAAATCTACAGCAAAAGATAGATTTTATTTACAAAGTTCGCAAACTCTGGCCGCCGCAGCGTTTACTGCCAGACTTGACCAAAGCCCCGCTGACAGGTTTGCCTTGTCCAAAATACAAAAAAAAAGCAACTAAAATGTACAACAAAATACACTTTTCATTTACAAAGTTTGCGAGACTAGCCACCCCAACGATCACCACCAGACTGAAATCTACAGCAAAAGATAGATTTTATTTACAAAGTTTGCAAACTCTGGCCGCCCCAGCGATTACCGCCAGACTTGACCAAAGCCCCGCTGACAGGTTTGCCTTGTCCAAAATACAAACTTAGCAACTAGAATGTACAACAAAATACACTTTTCATTTACAAAGTTTGCAAGACTAGCCACCCCAACGATCACCACCAGACTGAAATCTACAGCAAAAGATAGATTTTATTTACAAAGTTCGCAAACTCTGGCCGCCCCGGCGATTACCGCCAGACTTGACCAAAGCCCCGCTGACAGGTATGCCTTGTCCAAAATTCAAACTTCTTCTCAAAATACACTTTTCATTTACAAACTTTGCAAGACTAGCCATCCCAACGATCACCACCAGACTGAAATCTACAGCAAAAGATAGATTTTATTTACAAAGTTTGCAAACTCTGGCCGCCCCAGCGATTACCGCCAGACTTGACCAAAGCCCCGCTGACAGGTTTGCCTTGTCCAGACCGTGGAAAATGGGCTTCTCTTATCGCCAGCGCCCCATGTCATCCCCGGAGTCCCGCCGTGATCCCGCCAACAAAAACCACCTAAGCCACCCGGCATCACGAAAAATAATAACACATCACTCATAGGTCCTTCGCACAAAGTTTCCCAGCTAGAAAATTAGTTTTCTTTGACAGGCAAGTGGCAGGGATACATTACCGCATGAGCACATTATGTCGGGTCTTATCACCCATCCACGGGTCCATGTACTGGCACCTACTTTATCTCCGGCACAAAGAACCCTAATCCAGTTACCCCAGCCCAGACTATCAGTAATGTCATCCCACCGCCAGGTTGCACCGCTTAATCCAAAGTGTCATCCTCAAATTTATGGCACGGAAGAGTTAGTCTGAGGGCTGTGGCCAGATCGCCGTGATTGGTTCTTTTTCGGGTCATTTTTCCCAAAACCGACGCACAACAATGATGATGGGTGAATAGTGTCGGTCATTTTACTAACTTTGAAAATCGACTGCCTTTTATACCTGAACGCAACTTTGCACAAGGATTTTGGACTTTGTACAGGGGTACACAATGGATGTGTAGGAGAGACGCTGTTTTGTCACCAGAGCTTGCAGATTGATGCATCAACAAACGCAGTTGTGGAGCTCAAACTCCAAGTTTTGCATCTTAATCCGATATCAATTATGTCATCCTAAAATTTATGGCACAGACGAGTTAGTCTGAGGGCTGAGGCCAGATTGCCATGATTGGTTCTTTTCGGGTCATCTTTCCCAAAACCGACGCACAACAATGATGATGGGTGAATAGTGTCGGGTATTTTACAAACTTTGAACATCAACAGTCTTTTTTCTGTACACAAAACTTTCCACGGGATCTAAAACTTTGTATAGGAACAAAATGTATTGTGGAGAAAAAGTTGGACCTTTTACAAACTTTCAACATCGACTGTCTTTTATCCTTGCACAAAACTTTCCACAGGGATTCAAACTTTGAACAAGTATGTGGAGAAAAAGTTGCTAGTTTGTCATCAGAGCTTGCAGATGGATACATATTCAACAACTTCAACAGCGGATTTCAAACTCCAAGTTTCGCATCTTAATCCAGGAACTTTGTACAAGTACGTCGAGAAAAAGTTGGTAGTTTGTCACCAGAGCTTGCAGATGGATACATAGTCAACAACTTCAACTGTGGGCTTAAACTCCGAGAAGTTCCAAAAAAAGAGCATGAAAGTGAGAGAAAGGGATCTAGAACCAGTTTAGCCCAATCTTCTAATGGTTGTGACAGATGCTATGTACAGCATACACAGGTTCACTGTAACAGTGAATATCCCCTAGCTCTTTTTGACAAGCATAACAAACAGTGCACCACAACTAAATGTTCCCTCCTGTACTTCCCAAGCAGAGGAGGGTTCCGGCAGGTTTGTGATGTGTTTTTAGGCATTTTTGTCAGGCTTTCTACTTTGACATTTTTTTTTCTCAACAAGTAGAAAGCCTGACAAAAAACGCCTAACAACACGTCAAAAACATGCTGGAACCCCTCCTCTGCTTGGGGAGTACCCTCATGTAGACTGTGACCCTTTCCAGTTAGTGTGCATGTTGAGTGAACGACAATCAGAAGCCAGGATTTGACCTCCCAACCACCGGAACAAACATTACAATACAATATCTCCCTATCTTCTAGTGCTTGTCATCTGAGTTATACTAATTGATATCTACATGTAATTCTCACCGACAACCTTAGCCTCAACAGTGACGGACGGCGAGAGTAAAACATGTGACAGAACAAGTTGAGACAGCCGCATGATTAAGGGTTGATGGATCATCCATGACAGCCTAGATATCAAATAACAAGGAACAAAGCTGGGTGAGCCCTTTGCTAATGCCACCTCCTGCCTGATCTGTGAGGTCTCCCTGAATCCACAGTCTACACACGGCCCTCCTCATTGGTTATCTGTTCGTTCCTTTGTTCATTCAGACCCTTGTAGTTCCTAGTAGTGGTACATAGGGCAACAAGTTTCCTTGCTGTTTCAATAGCAGGGTATATTTTACAGGGAGGAGTGCTAGCCCTTCCCCTTTAACCTGCGCGAGGAACCTCCTCGAACGCAGGACCCCCATTTTACGTCCCTTCTGAAAAGACAGGTGCAGCCCCATCCGAGATGTCCCTCCCAAGATTGTTGAGTGTCCAAGTTACCAACAAATTGGAACCAGGAGCTCAGCTGTGGGGCTGCTGCCCTCATCAATAGATATATTGTGCGTGCTTAGTCCAGTGGTTAGCGATCCTGCCTCTGGAACTAGAAGTTCCGGGTTCGATCCCGGCTGTGTCGCTCACCCAACATGCGCGCTACCGGAAAAGGTCGCAGTCCTTAGGTCGGGACGTTTAGCCGTGGTCCGGATCCACTGTTCATTGTGCTTGTCGAAAAGAGCTAGGGGAATTTCCCCGGTACAATGAACCTGTAAATACTGTACATAGCATCTGTCCTCTCTGTCACGACCAGTGGAAGATTAGCTCATCTGTTCATTGAGTTCATTTGAGCTAAACTCGTTCGAGATCACTTTCCTTTTCTTTCCTTATCTATCAGAAAATGTTTAACTTTAAGCTTCTCCCAAGCTGCCTTAACCCCCTATCACACATAGCCAAGCATCTCCAAGAGACAAGAAGAAGCTACAAGTAAGCCTATGTTCTTTAGAGTAGACTTACAACCAATGTTTTAGATTCGTTTTAGATTTCACTAGATGTATACTTGACTATTATATACATGTACATGCTTTTGTATGATTGTATTTAGCCCAATGGGGAATTAATGTACGATAAAGGTTATGATTATATTTTTGTTGCGTCCAGACAACCCTTGTATAAGAAACATGTTATGTTCATACCTCTACACATGTATAAAGAAGCGAGAAGAATTTGACTCTACTGGATTAGCTTAGCTTATCACTTTCGTCTACCATGTATGTTTAAACTATGTACTGTATATATTTCACTGTACATGTGTATATGTCACTTACATGTTAGTTAGGTTTATGTTAGACGACCTGTACCTAGCCCCTGGGGGCACGAATGTACAATAAAAGGTCTTCATTCATTCATGAACTATAAGATAGTGTCAGTATTAAAGTGCTTGTCAGGACACACTCATAACCATGCAGGACAAGTGTAGTGGGACTAATGGAAGATATGAAGTTTACATTGCAGGATAATGTCGGGAGTACAGAATGTCATAACAGAAGTGACCTTGCGCTTATCCTGTAATACTGAGAATGAACCTCTCCAGTGTCAGTCCAGCCACTGGGCAGTCGAGTGTGCAGAAAACCAATTTCCCACAAAACCTGCCCATCTCCGTGACAACCCGCCGACAAAACACAATAAGCTCGGGCACCCTGGGAAATTGAAAGATTAAAGTTCTACCGTGAATACGACACACCTCCCTCCTCTTCATGCTACCGTGAATCTGGAAATGTTCACAGTGGTTTTATTTTTGCTGTGACCTCTTACTCAGAATCATGACACTGCGATATTTATGTTTTGTATTTCTACTGTACAACAGAACACGTCGAAAACCTCCTTTTCCTTCCGACTGTGAAGTTTAGTCCTACAAACATAAATGAATTTGCAGAATACAGGAAAAGAGTGCAATCCAATAAGTACTGTACTGTTCAATCTGTTACCACTTGTCTTCGTTCATGACATTAAATCATGTGACATATTTTATATCTTAAATACTGTGCCATACATACCGACCCTATTTATAGTACACGACAAGGCATCTTTCACTGAAGTGACTTTGAATTAAAATATGCTGGTAGCAACTGAATGGAATGTATGTAAAGAGAACAAAATGTCATGAAAGAAGTGGAATTGCGCTTATCCTGTCCAGTTGATGTTTTGTTTCATTAGACCAATATTAAGCATAGAGAATTGACATTGACACACATGACTATAAAAGTTTCTTGGTGAGAAGACTTTCAAGATAAACCTGTGTTCGATATTCGATATTTGAATTATTTCGCATTTTATTTGAATGTTGCACTTATTTTAAATGCCTTTTTTGTCAGAGGGGAGACTCAAAACACTTTTTATCAAACAAAATAGAAAAATATATTTGTACTTGTGTTCAGGTTTTTTTGGACTCAGGTTTTTGGCTTTCAGTTTTTTTGGACTCGGTTCTTGGATGTTATAAAGGTCCGAATCAGGTCCAGCGAACCAGTATCCACCCCTAGTCCGTACCTTGAATGACAGAGGCCAAGTCTGGTACAAGTTATTACAGCAGAAAATTCCAGCCTCTGGCAAGCAAGGTCGTCACTTCTGTCAGCGACGGTTACAGTGGTCAGGCCTGGGAAGAAATGTTGTGTTTCCGACCCTCGCAAAAACCTGCTTTTTTGTTGTTGGGTAGACCGATAGCAAGGTACATAAAAGTTTTGACCTAACATCTAAGTGATGAAAATTCAAAACAGAATCCAACAAGTCTTGCATATTTTCTCGCAGACTTCCTGTAGAGCGGATTAAGGCTTGAACAGTCGTTGTAAGAATGTGCAGTAAACATTGTACTGTATTTATTGGGTCACTTTGGCAGAAATCTAAGAAAAAAAAGAGGGAATCCTTACCTACCAACCCTATGTTTTCTTTTGTACTGTGCTTTAAACATTGGATTAAAAATAATGATAACTTTATAGCACTATAATTGTACAAGGTACAAAGTATGGCATCCATGGGTACATAACTTAAGTTCTATTACGCTAATCTATCTATCTAATACAAGATGGTGTAGTAGTATGGGATGACAATGGGATTTTACAATCATTGGAGGAGTTTCTAACGTCTAAATATTATAAATTAAAGAATATTATTGTACTCCATTTGTTGGATCAGTTCAGCAGGAATTTAAAAAAAGAGAGAATCCCTACATAACCGACCCTACATGTATGTGTTTTTAGTTCCGTAACCAGAAACAGCACATTTTATTTCTCAGGCCTGATGTGTGGTGTCATCCACAGGTGCACTGAAGCATGTCAGATGCAGAAACAATATTCAGCACTTAAGTCTTAAGCACTGGGCTGACCATCGGCGAAGTCTGACCTGTAAGTTTCTGAACTTGTGATCGCGAGGTGTCATCTGAATATCAGACAGATTTGCTCCGTTTTTCAATGGACATGGGCTGACTTAAATCTTAGCAGTGAAGATAGGCAAACCTGCCAAAGAAGACCACACAGGGGACTGAAAAAATCTGGTCTATGTGGGCAGGTGGTCATTTCGAACAGGATTCTAAATACTTGACTGAATGTGCCAATGGAAAAAATCATCTAAGAGACCATCAAAGAGTAGTTACGATGGCCAGGTGGCCCTTGTGTAGAGGTGGCCACTTGTACAGGTCATATTCAAGTTTTCCTCCCTGACCTCTACTTTTATGACGTCCGACTGCTATATTTTCTGAACCAAATGAGGTGTCACAGCACATACACATCGAATCACCGGGACATTTAATCACCTTGGACAAAGTACAAATACTGGACACTGAACCGGATTACTTTGCGAGGGGGATAAAGGAGGCTATCTATATTAGAGCCCACCAGCCGACACTCAACAGAGACGGGGGCCGATATCGCTTGCCAGGCAATTACGATCCTTTACTCAAGTCACCTGTCCCTTAAGTCACGTCCTTGGAGTAAATGAATCACTCCTGAAGAAGGTTGAAGTAAGAGTGACTGAAAATTTGAGGCGAGCTACATTTGCTTGTATTGAAGTTATGTATCATACTTTATCAAGGAAATAAATTGGTGACGCCTAACTGATGAAATCGCATTCTGCGGTTCTCCAGTACAAAAAGCTTCACATTCAGCACCAAGGACAGTATTCATGTCTAATAATCATGCCTGCCCCTCATCAGGTCATTTTCCTATATCACAACGGTATACGAAACCTCATACCTCAACTGTAGAGAAGAAAGTAACGTGTTCTACAAGATGTGGAAAAGATGATTAGGGGCATCTGCCTTCAGTTAACCACAAAACTATCCATACCCCTAAATCATTCAATCTCTTGTGAATTTGTTGATCTTCTCAAGAATGACTTCTCTCTCTCTTTCTCTCTCTCTATCCAATTTTACGTCTTTTATTCCCCATCATATGGGGGTTGGACGTTCTTACACATGGATGGGGGAGCCCCAGAACTCCTCATCAAGTGAAGGCTTTTTTGTAGCAAGAGTTTTTACGCTGGATGCCCTTCCTAACGCCAACCCAAACCCTATTTCTGGGCTTAGGACATGGGAAGTATGTGTTAAGTGCCTTTCCAAAGGGCACAACGTCTGGGTGCATGTCCGGACATGTCTGGGTACTCCACTGGGGATTGAACCTGGGTTCATAGCCAGATGCTCTGCCACTATGCCACACAGACGCCACCATTGGATGCCACTTGGATGATTTAAAAGAAATTAATAAAGTAACCTTACTGTTGTAAACCAAGAGTTGTGGTTTGATCTCATGGGAAAAACTAAAGCTGTGAACTTAAACAAAGATATGAATAGATGTTCCACACATGACATCTTGTACAGCATGAATAAAGCACTTCTGAACCATTATATTTCCCAAACACTACTGTGTTATCACATTTTTAAAAAAAATAGATGTTGCACCAGCAGTTTAAAGAAGAACAAGACAACTTTTCACATAAAGAAATCAATGAAAGTTATGAGGGTTAAGAATAGTTTCGTCAGTTGCCTGAGTAGAATAAAGTCTTTGACTTGACTTGAGAATTACAAAGCAAGCACCAAGGGACAAGGGCATTCTGCAGTCTCCCCGATAAGACGAGCATTGTGTAGAAAAGAAGGCTTTACTCAGCCGTGTCTGTAGAATATTAGGTAGATAAAGGAAGGTGGCGGGGGTAATGTTCTCTATACAAACTCACTCAACCTTGAGCAATGCCATGTCAGCTGGAACTCAAGGGCCTAAACACATGATTGACACTTTCAGGAAGATTGACCCAAGACCGTCCGAGTTATCCCCTCAGAGCGCATCTCGGCTTTCCTGGGACCCTCCCGGCACCTCCTGGCATATGGTCTGAACTCCAACGTTACATGAATGTCACTCGGTTCACTGTTAGGAATCTTAATGTCTGTAGCATTCAGACAAGGTTCAGGAGAGGGAGATGTACCGACAGTTTGAAGGGACATGGAAACAATATGCTGAGATCAGGAGAAATGGGTGACGTGACAAGAGAACTCCAAAACAAGATCTGACTTGATGAAGAGACAGACTTCGTCCCGATAGCTCCCCAAAGTAGCAAACTCTTTTTGTTGTGTGTAATGTTTGAATATTTGTCAAAAAGGAGCAATGGGTGTCACACCAGTCAATTGCCATCAATGTTTGAATAAAAAGTTGATAGCTCTGGACTATACATGTCACTACGGAGAGCTTAACTATCAGGTTATTGTTTGATTATAGCAAAATACACAATGTAGAAAACAAAGATGCATGCTCTTTATATTCATATGGTGCAAGGGCGAACCTTTGTCCCAAAGAAATCACACCAGTCAATTGCCATCAACGTTTGAATAAAAAGTTGATAACCCTTGCTTAAAGAATGTCAAGAACCCATGCTGAAGCAAACCCCCCTAAATCTTCTGGGCACACACTACGAAATTGGTCTTGAGCCTACCGTCTAGCCTCAATTTTGCACAAAGCCCCGCATTGCACGGCTTTGATTCGCCCACAGCCCAGCGACTTGGCAGTGCCCTTTCCCCGACAAATCTCCACCGCGGAGACTTTATAAACTCGACAGGTATGAATACGCGATAGCGGGGGGAGTAATACGGACCATAGAAAACCACTGGACCAGCTGAAATGCCATATTGAGCTGTAACTCGTGGGTCTCAATAAGGGATTGACATTTTCGGGAAGATTGACCCAAAACTTTCACCAGGATCCCCAAAGTCACTATCAGGTCTGCACAGGAGGATGGGCAGCACATATGCTACAGTACATGGCCTTGATTGAGCCGGTGTGCAAGATCAGATAAGACGGTGTTGCGCAAATCGTGTGATATAGCGGTAACCTTTTTTTTTTACTCCCTTTGTCGGTGACCATGCTCGTGCTCTGGTTGGTTGGACTGGAGTGCAAGAAGTCACCATATCAGCGAGGGTCTTGTATACAATACTACATGTATAGTTATGGGGTCCTTTCTCGCAACTGCATGTTGTACGTCCTTTGAACATGAATAAAACTAAAGGTCCCAACCAACGCAGCTTTTTCCCGACATCAAAGGCTATCTGCCACAAAGAAAACAACACCTCCAGGAGAAAAGATACAAAAACGGAAGTTCTGCTGCAGTACCATGGGAAGTTGCCAGGTAGCCTGGAGTCAACCTTGGGCTTTGTCTTCCCAAGACTGATGTACCAAATATCATCACAATCCACCCAGAGGCTCTTATGATAAATAATGCTGACCACAAATTTCCGAAAACACAAACACACACATGCACAGACACACCAAAAACAATGCCTCCATTGTCATTGAGGTAAAAACACACAAAATGTTAACTGGTCTTTGCAGGGCAAATGGGTCATAATAGCTATAAGCCATACATGGACATTGGTTTGAGTTTCGAACTAGAGGATCCCCTAGGAACCTGTAACAAAGTGTAAATTAAAGTAGGTGATGGACAGTTTGTAACAGAACTGTCCTGTAGCACTTTGTAAGCATGCATCTTTGCCACAAAAAGCCAAATGAATGTGACCATTTCTTTGTGGTCCCTTAGATACTTTTCTCCATTGACACAAGCATTAAGAATCCTGTCTATAGCAACCACCTGTCCACATGGACCAGATTTTATTGGTCCCCTGTGGTCTTCTATAGGCAGTTTGGAGTGCGTCTGTCTCTACCGGTCACAGAACCAATATGAGTACTTGAGGATGTCTTAAGGAAGCGCCGCGGCGATGTTGTGACCTGTGCGAGGTGGGATTGGTGTGTGAGATCTCCTGAGCCGTAGGTTGGCGGAAGTGCAGCGTCCGTGTAATGGTACAGGGAGGGTTGGCAAAGGTGAGGCGTGCAGAGCTGCAGACAGGATCCACTTGGCTCGGGGGTAACCCGGATTTATTGGGAAGGGGCCAAGGGACTGGGTTCCAGCTCGGTCAAGGTTAGGTGGATCTTTATCTGTGGAGGGTCGCCAGTCAGGCACCCGACTCCACATGGACTTGAATAGGGATGAGAGGAAAAGTCATCTCAAACCTGTTCAGCTTACTGAAGAGCTTCCCTCCACCGGTCGTGACAGAAAAGACAGACGCTATACGTACAGAATCTACAAGTTCATTGTATACCGGGAAGATTACCCTAGTAGCTCTTTTTGAAAAGCTACAAGAACAGAAGACCATGTCCTTAGGACTGTGACACTTTCCAGTAGTGTGCATGTCGGGTCAGCGGCGACAGATTCGAAGTCCAAACCTTTTGGTCCAGGGGCATGTTACCAAGAGGGTTTTTATAATGGTCTCAGAGGTGGCCCAAGAACAGAAATAATCTGAAGGAATAGAGGAGGTGCTCCTTGAGTCAGTAGGGCTCAGAATAGACCTACACAAGGTGTCAAGGTGGTCTTGTGGTTTAAAGGCATCCAGAGCATTTTATGAGGCTTGAAAACTAGAAATATTCTAGTTGCTGTAATCTCAATGAAATTGACATTTAATGCCACTGTTTACCACATTTGCATGCGGATTTCTTATCAAAAGTTCTCAAAAGCGGCACAAACATAAGCTACATGGTGATCTTTTAGTTTCATGCGCCTAGTGTAAATAGACCGATACCATAGCCCCGCCCACCTCCGTCAAAACGTAGAAATACAAAATTAAAAGATAAAAATGCAAACATTTGACGGACATGCAGTCACTCTCCCATTGGTCAAACCGCTAATTGTGATGGACAGTCAGGATCAGTCTATTTGCATGCAGATTTCTTATCAAAAGTTCTCAAAAGCGGCACAAACATAAGCTACATGGTGATCTTTTAGTTTCACGCGCCTAGTGTAAATAGACTGATACCATAGCCCCACCCACCTCCGTCAAAACGTAGAAATGCAAAATTAAAAGATAAAAATGCAAACATTTGACGGACATGCAGTCACTCTCTCATTGGTCAAACCGCTAATTGTGATGGACAGTCAGGATCAGTCTATTAGGGCTTGGAGTTTCTATCAGTTCTCACCACCCGACAACATCGTATCTTTGCTCCTTTAATGTCGATATGTAATGGTATAGCGTCATTGAGACTTACTATGACGAGGAATGACTAGAAATTGGAGTTTTTTATTCAAGTTTCAAGCCTCATAAAATGCTCTGGATGCCTTTAAGGGTTGTTCATTTAGCATCTAAAGGTTCTGGGTTCGAATCCTTGACAGCCCCCTTGTGAGTTTGGTCTCAGGTTTGACACCTTGAAAAGCTGAATAAGTCACCCATTGTGTCAATCCTTCCAGAAATGTAGTCAATCTCAGAAAACAGTAAGAAAAAAGAATAATTGGTTTCTTAAGTTTAAAAAAATCACAAAATCGGGGCATACCAGTGGTTTTGACGCGGGACCTCTTGGTTCTGGGCAATACATGTTGTGAGACATCTTACAGCAAAATGTTTTGACACTCTCTCAAATTAGAGGATATTTAACGACCCGTTGCTAATTTTTCCCACGAAAGAGCACACACAATTCACTTCAAGCCCTAAAAAACATCACAAAATACAACAAACAATATTGTAGATACTCATGGTCTCATAAAAGACATTCAGCCATACTAGCGAATGGGGGGGGACCTTTCTGTGACGTCACAACCCGTTGCTAATTGTTCCCACCAAAGAGCAAGGACACACAACTCACTTCAGGCCATGATACTGCTTCAGTAACCGCTGCAGGTCCCCTGCACTAAACCCTGGGCATGGACACCTCTGCTTCTCCTGAAACATACAAAACATAATTATCATTATCTCCATAATTGGTCATTGTTTTATTTCAGTGCCACTGGACTGGTATGCTCGATTCTGGTGATTTTCTTTATATTTTTTTACTTCCATATAGTTCATCTAAACCAAGACAATTATAAGATGTTAATTACAAGGCTAGCACTTTAAGATGTAAGACGGTGCATCATCACTACAACTCGTACCACAGCTTGGTCATTGCTTTATTTTAGTGCCACTGGACTGGTATGCTGGATTCTGGTGATTTTTGTAATTTTTCTTTGACTTCCTTAGGAGTTCATCTCAACCAACACAATTATAATAAGATGTTAACTTTAAGATGTAAGACATCATCACTACAACTCGTACCACTGCTTGATCAGCATCTTCCTCCTCCAGGTGTCTGATGGTCACGGGTTCAAACGCCCGGAAGTTGCCGCATCCCCCCTCCTCGGCCAACACCTGCAGCTTCTTAGCCTCGTCTCTGCCCACCTGGATGCCAGGAAGCAAACAGCAGGACAGACTTAATGAGAGAACCCCTTCCTTAACCGAGAGTCTTATTTCAACAAATTGTCTCCTTGGTTCCTTCTCAGATGTCCTGTCCCAGGAGACGGTTACCAACTAATTGGACAATCAGCTCAACAGTGAGGCTGCTGCCAGTTGAGGTACAGGAATATCCCCAAAGACACAGCAGGTCAGTCTTAATGAGAGGACACTTTCCTTACCGGGGCGTCTTTAAGTAGTAGTCCACTGTGTCCTGCTGCTGCAGAGGTCTGAACATCCTGCAGCTGCAATCGGTCTTTCTTCTAATTCTTCACTATGTCGGGTTCATCTAGCTCCTATAGTTTTCTACAGCGTCTTCTCTCTCTCTCTCTCTCTCTCTCTCTCTCTCCCCCTCCCTCCCCCCCCTCTCTCTCTCTCCCCCCAATTTTACGTATTTTATTCCCCATCATATGGGGGTTGGACGTGCTTGCACATGGATGGGGGAGCCCCAGAACTCCTCATCATGTGCAAGTCTTTTCTTTACCAAGAGTTTTTACGGCTGGATGCCCTTCCTAACGCCAACCCAGACCCTACTGCTGCGCTTACTTCCACAAATTGTCTTCTTCGATCGATTCGAGATGTCCTGTCCCAGGATTGGAACTGGGGTTTCCCAGTTACCCACTGATTGGAGCCAGCAGCTCAACTGTGAGGCTGCTGCCAGTTGAGCTACAGGGACATACCCGTAAGAAACAGCAGGACAATCTTAATGAGACGACACTCTCCTTACCAGAGCGTCTTATTTCCACAAATTGTCTCAGATGGGACGTAAAGCCAGAGGCCCCGTGTTTGTGTTAAAGGTCCCACTGCACTTATCAAAAAGAGTAAGGGGTCCATCCCATTGTGAGTGGATCAAATCTTACAGTCTGGGCTCTGGGTCGACACCTCAACACAGCGATATAGTCACCTGTCATGTCCATTCTTCAACAAATGTTGTAAATGTCAATAGAAAATAAAAAATAAATAAAGGCCCTTCCTGTTGTGAGTGGATCAAAACTTACAGTCCAGTCTAATGCAGCTTGTACCTACTGTACAAAAACTATTGTGTTAAGGCGGTTTCTGGTGATGTGAAACAAACAAACAAACAAACCTTACGCAAGATCCAACATTTATTCCGTGTATAGAATTGTCAACAGTCAGACATTTCAAACAGCATTCGCTGTCACTGACAAAAACAGAAGTTGCAGTCTGAAATCTATTGACAAATCTATCCTGTTGCTTGAGTATCTTGCATATCTTACTGCCTGGATGTCTTAAACCTTCAATGACGAAAGGAACCTTAGTCTGACACTTTAGATGGCCTGCTCTGGCCACCCTCTGGACAGTGAGGAGAGCCGCACCTCGAGAACGTTAAAGATCCCACCACACTTATCGAAAAGAGTAGGGGTCCATTCCAGTGTGAGCGGCTCAAACCTTACAAAACTACTCTCCTCTTAACATCACAAAACCCACATATGACAGAAAAAGTGGGATCATTCGTCTTCCACTGTCTTGGAAAAAGAAGCCAAACCCAATGAGTTAGAACTTAGTGTCAGTAGCTAAGACTAGAATAGTCATATGTTATATTGTTATCATTGTCTGTGCGTCTCCTCCGTGTTACACATGCATGTGCTTGCAATTAGCCTACAGGTAGGAATTTGCAATAAACTTTCTATAAAACTGGTATGTGAGAGAAACAAACCTTAGTCTGGCACCTCAGATGGCCTGCTGGACAATAAGGAGAGTCACAGTCACACCTCGAGAACCCACCACACTTATCAAAAAGGGCAGGGGTCCATTCAGGTGTAAGTGGATTAAACCTTACGCAGCTTGTACCTACTTATTCTCCAAGCAGAGGCTTCGATCGAGAGGGGTAGTTTTGTCCGGGATTTTAACGTTCCTCTCCTCTCACTAACGTTAAAATCCCGGACAAAACTACCCCTCTCGATCGAAGCCTCTGCTTGGAGAATAGTACCTACTGTACAAAACTGGTGTGTGAGAGAAACAAACCTTAGCCACCATCTGGACAATGAGGAGAGCCACACCTCGAGAGCATTTAAGATCACACCACACTTATTGAAAAGAGTAGGGGTCCATTCAGGTGTAAGTGGATCAAACCTTACGCAGATTGTACCTGCTGTATAAAACTGGTGTGTGAGAGAAACAAACCTTTGTCTGACACCTCAGATGACCTGATTCAGCCACCCTCTGGACGATGAGGTCGTCCACGGCAGTCTGGGGTCGGTGGAGGGTGACGCCGTGTTGGCACGTGGCGCACTGTCGGGGACCCAGCAGGGCAAAGCTGCAAGGAAAGGAAGTTTTTAATTTTTTAAAATCCTTCCCACAACTTTTGGTGTAATAGGTGCAGTGCCCATCTCAGTTTCTACAGCCCTTGGGCCACACCGGCTATGTACCTCAGTAGGGGGCTAGTCTCACACATGCTAGTGATGATTACTATAAGCTATATATTTTTGAACCATAAAGCGACTTTCGCAAAAATTCAAAACGTTTATTGCTGGGCGCTAATCCCCGCGCCACATGCACACGCGATTTCAGTATATTTTTAGACCGCACAGCGTGAGATCGTTAGCCCTTGAGTAACGGGCCAGAGCTGTTGACGTCTGAGTGCCTTTTGTTTACTGCCGGCAGGGCCCGTGTCCCTGTGAGGTCATTTACCACAACGTGTGCGACTCCCTGCCGGGCCCTATGTTGCCTGTATCGTCACAAGAAATGCGCGGAAAATGGTCCTGAAAACTTTGACTTCATTTTGTGACAATTTTATCCGACCACGCAGCAGTCTTGAGTTTGGTTATGTTTCAACTTTCCGTCGCAAGTGTTCCAAAGCAACATTGTTGAAGACAGGGAAAAGCCGGGAAACATTGATCACCGATCCATCCATAAAACGTTCAGATAAGAATGTTAACGCATAAAAATAAACTTGAACTTCAATAAACGACAGTGTTTCGATTGTTACATAAATCTGCTGATGTGTCTTTTCATGGTGGCGAAATTATGTACCCTGCTGGAATTATGGACTACATGTAGATCCTACAGTGTCCTTTTACATTTTTCTGACCACCAAAACCCTGAATAGAGCGAATTTTGAAGTGGCACACTGAAAATGGCTGTCGCCTATTGGGCTTATGCAGGTAACGGCAGGGTGCCATTTGGGCTGTCCATCAGCACCAGGGATGCTGACAGGGCGGTTATGGAAAGTCCTACAGCACCAGGGACATGGCCCGGAGGCTGATGTCAGCTGGGGCAAATCTTGTGGGAATTATGTACTCTCCAAGCAGAGGAGGGGTTCCGGCTGGTTTTTGATGTGTTTTCAGGCGTTTTTGTCGGGTTTTCTACTTTGTCATCTTTGTTTTGTATAGCCGCTATACAAAAAAAAAAAGGTGACAAAGTAGAAAGCCCGACAAAAAAACCCCTAAAAACACGTCAAAAACCAGCCAAAATCCCTCCTCTGCTTGTAGAGTAGGAATTTAATGCACGTCTGAGACACAAGCACTTCCGTCATTTTACTTCCCAACCAGACTAACTTCGCTAACTGCTGTAAAATAGTGAAATTTAGCCAAATACTGAAATAGGGAAAATATTTTGCCAGGCCAGTTTGGTAAGTTGTAATTTATGAAAAGTAGTAAACAGTTTGTTTTAAGTAGTTGTTGTAAAAAGAATAAGGGACGCAGTTAAGGCCTTTGGCTGCAATGTACTTGTCTTTGCAGATCAGCAAAGGTAAAATCACTTGCATACACGTCTCTAGTAAGACCAAACCTTGAATATGCTGCAACAGTTTGGGATCCATACACAAAGAAGGATATAGATAAACTGGAGAGGGTGCAGAACCAAGCTGCCAGATTCTGCACGAACAACTATGAAAGGGGCGCTAGTGTAACAAAAATGAAAGCAGACCTGCAATGGATGTCACTTGAGGACAGGAGAACAATGTCCAGACTTTGCATGATGTACAAGATGACTAATAAACTTGTGGACGTCCCGACTGATAAGTATCTAATGCCAGCTCAGAAGAGGACCAGAAATAGTCATGCTTTTAAGTACCAGAGTTATCAGCCAAGGATTGATGTGTTCAAAAATTCGTATTTCCCGAGAACCACAGTAGAATGGAACTCGTTGTCATCAAGTACTGTAGGAGCTTCCTCACTAAGTAGCTTTAAAGAACGGTTGCAGTCAGATATGCAAAGACTAGGTGTAACAGACCGTTCGGTGTAATATGACCAGCTGCTGCCGCGCCGCGTGCCTGCGAAGCTGGTGTGTTACGCCTAATGGCGGTTATACCGGCTATATAGATACAGATACAGATCATAATAATGATCACAAAAAAACTTTCAAATGTTCGTTCCTTTGTTGATTCATTCATTCATTTGTTCATTCCTGCCAGATTAGGCATCATTACTCGTTTTCTAGTGCTTTTGAGGTTAATATCATGCCCGCAAAATAATCATATAGAAATAATTAAAACAAAAAGGAAACATTCACATCTTGATTAACATAAACTAAAACCATAAAACATGTCTTATGATTTAGCACGTGCCTCTTGCAGACAGGGAATGATTTATCATCTTCTAATGGCCTGGAGGTTGATATCATGCATGCAAAACAAATCAAAGCAAAAAAAAGAAATATAACAAAAAACACACATTCACATGTGATAAACTAAAATAACACAATAAAAGGTGTCTTATGATTTAGCACGTGCCTCCTTGCAGACAGGGCATGATTTCTCGTTTTCTCGTGGCCCTTAATACAATGCCCCAAAATAATTAAATAAAAGTAAATATAGCAAAAACACACATTCACATGTGATCAAGACAAATAAAACAATAAAACACATCTTAATAATTTAGCACGTGCCTCTTGTAGACAGGGAATGATTTCTCGTCTTTTAGTGGCTTTGGGATTAATATCATGCATGCAAAATAATTAAATCAAAGTAATTAAAACAAACAGCACACATTCACATCGTGATAAAGAAAAATAAAACAATGAAACATGTCTTATGATTTAGCACGTGCATCTTGCAGACAGGGCATGATTTCTCCTGGCCTTGAGATTAATATCATGCGCGCAATCACCGCGCGACAAATTAAACCCCCCTCCTGCCGCCGGGATCAATCTGGGGGTGACAGACTTCCCTCGCCAAATGGCAGGGTGACATTTTATAAATAGTACCCGGAATTAGAGGCACTGATACGTCTAGCGCGGGCGGTAATTAGATGCCATGTCATTCTTCCCGCCGACCCCTGAGCGTAACTCCCGGGCACCTAATTCTGCCCAGTCAAACGAGGTGCGTCGCTGGCGCGCGCGACGACTGCCCCCTGGTCCTTTGGTATTTACAGCTGGGAAGCCGGGGCTCCGGGGTCATGTGCAAATGCGGTGGCACCGGGAATGTGCGGAAGATGGAGTGCAAATTTATAAATAGTGACCTTTCTGATGCCGTCTGCACAATGAAATACCGCAGAGCGGGCAGACATACATCTTCTTAAAAAACTCTTTTAAAAAAGTGATATACCTGCCCAGAGCATAATAGAAATGCCTGATTTAGAGTTGAAATAAAAGGTACTGCTGTATATAATTATTACACAATGTCATGCAACAGTCTCAGGACCGGTAGGAGTCACGGGTCAGAAGCCATCCCTTTGCAGTGCCAGCTCTCCCAAACTCAGCAGTTTTAAAAGGTGGTTAATTCGTTTGTTCCTTTAAACCCCTGTAGTGCGAAGTGGCACTTAGGAAAGCAAGTTTCCTTGCTGTTTCAATATATTCCTACAGGGATGGGTTGCTAGCCCTTCCCCTTTAATTAATGTGCTCAAGGCACTTTCTTGAGCAAGGACTGCAATTTTATATCCCTTCCGAAAGACGGATGCAGACCCAACTGAGATGTCCCCAACCCAGGACTGAACCAGGGTCTCCCAGTTACTGACTAATTGGAACCAGGATTTCAACTGCGCGGCTGCAACTGGTTGAGCTACAGGGATGTCCCGTTCGGAAGGTGGTTAAAGTTTCAATTTTCTGCAGAATGGCTACGGACAAGATCAACACGTATGAAGACGCTCAATATAATTATGCAGATGGACTTTTCTCCCTGGGTGGGCCGGGGAGTCCCCAGGTGGTAACACCGTGACCTCTCTGCTCAGGCATGCCGACGGCAATTCGTGACATTTCCAGGGACTTTTTTGTCGCGCTCTAGACGACGGCGTTTCAACGGGGTGCCGCATTTTCAAATGTCACCTGGAAAGTGCTCCATCAAGGATAAAAACGAGGCGCCCGCAGGCAAACCGTGAGAGAGACGGATTCGACACATTCGCCAGCGCTACTACGGGATCAATAATCATAAATAAGTAATACTTGGTTGTGGGGGAAAATGATACTGGGGGTGTACATACTGGTCTACTAATGAAGGAAGGATGCCTCTCCATGTGATCATCCCACTCAACAGGGCGCCTCACATTACAGACTGGGTCGAGACAAAGTGTGAAGGAAAATTAAACTGCGAAGGGCTCAGAAAACGTGATCAATATTCAAAGTGACGCTTTGGTAAGGAGTAAGGAGATTCTGACCTCTGGAAGGAGTTGGAAATTAAATCGTGGCCTGAATGTGTGACAACTGTTTGGCTCGGTTAAGCAGACAAAATGAGCTGCGATTTAAGTTCTTTACCATACTAGAAATAGTATCCGCTTGTAAACAGTCAAACCTGAACAAGCGACCACCTCTACGTAAGGACCACCTTGCCAATGTGACCACTTTTTGCTGGTCCCTTTGACACAAAAATTAAGAATCCTGTCTATAGTGGCCACCTGATAAGATTCTATTGGTCCCCTGAGTGGTCTTCTTGGGCAGTTTTAAATGTATGTCACAAAGAAGGGCCCTGTAGCTTATTAATAGCTATACATCATATTCAGAAATCATGACAAGATATGAAATATGTGTCAAGGACCTCAAAGCAAAAATAGATTTCTGAACTTTTTGACACATTCTGGCTTTAAGTGTCCTGGGCTAAAGATTAGCTTTACACCAAATTTAGACTTATCACTCCAACAAGCTGAGTTGTGGTTTGACACACATACCTGTCCCATCACGTGCGTGTCTCCTTTTGACCAATCAAATGGTTAGTTTCAATCCAGATGTCCGCTTGTAATACAGTCAAACCTGTACAAGCGACCACCTCTACGTAAGGACCACCTTGCCAATGTGACCACTTTTTGCTGGTCCCTTTGACACAAAAATTAATATTCCTGTCTATAGTGACCACCTGATAAGATTTTAATGGTCCCCTGAGTGGTCTTCTTGGGCAGTTTTAAATGTATGTCACAAAAAAGTAGTAACAGTTACTGTAACTTATTAATAGCTATACATCATATTCAGAAATCATGACAAGATATGAAATATGTGTCAAGGACCTCAAAGCAAAAATAGATTTCTGAACTTTTTGAATGTGTATTCTGGCTTTAAGCGTCCTGGGCTAAAGATTAGCTTTACACCAAATTTAGACTTTTCACTCCAACAAGCTGAGTTGTGGTTTGACACACATACATGTACCATCACGTGTTTCCCTTTGACCAATCAAATGGTTAGTTTCAATCCAGACGACTAATTACATGCCAATTAGCTGTACCCTAATAATGGTATTCCAAATTAGGAGAAGGCATCAAAATCCATTCATAAATTTTTTAATCATTTTGTAAAAAAAAGATACACCCTGGTAAAGACATAACATAACATATTATTAAGTACTACATAACACAACACTAACCCCCCTTGGCCTAGAAAATGAGCTGTACTATAGCAGTCTCTATGCACTGGACTATAGATGGAAAATTATATCATACACTCCCCAGTCTGTTAACATGGCAAAATCATGTCATGTATCAGATATCGGGATATACAGAAAAGATCACTTTATTAGAAAGGATATTGAAACCCATGATGAGTCCCATCTGTTTTTTAATTCAGTAATTTATACATTCGTCAAATTAACTTATGTTACAGTTTAGTCAGAAGAATTTTAAGATTAGTATTTCTATTTTTCAGTTCATAGTTCACTGTACGAAAGTCACTGTAATTTTTGTTACGTCAATAACGCTTTTAAGAGAAAAAAATCAAAACATGCAGTACTAAATTTCAAGATGTATTAATTTTCTATTTTTCAGTTCATAGTTGACCGTACGAAAGTCACTGTACTTTTTGTCACCTCAATAACGCTTTTAGAAGAAAAAATCAAAACATGCCGCACTCAATTTCAAGATTTTTTATTTCTATTTTTCAGTTCATCGTTGACCGTACAAAAGTCACTGTATTACGTCAATGACGCTTTTAGAAGAAAAAAGGGCACAACATTCACCGTGTTGCCACGTCCCCAAAGTTTTGCTTTCACGGAATAATGTAACGGGGGGTGCCCAAATATCGGACGTTTTTTTACGCGCTGGAACTCACGGCGCTCCATTGCTGGTTGCCAGAGAGTGGTCAGGTTTTAATGAATGAATTTTGAACACATTCATCTAAAGACCATACTTGGACAAAAAATGTATTCATACTGTTCATGGGCCCTTCATGCTCCGCGTTACATGCGGAAGACGCTGTGAGACATTTTCACGAATGTACCTTCTGATTTAGTGCTACGCCAGATAGTGTGCCTAACTTCCTACGCTTTGGTAATTTTGCTCTCTTCGGAAGTTAGTGATGAAGTTAGGGAAATGTAAATTAGGCTTGAAGTCTGCTATATTCTAGCTTTCTTTTGACCGGAAAATTTTGACTGTGTGCACTTCTCACGTGATGTGAGAAGGGCTATATCTAGCGCATCCCAGTTCATGTTTCCACGGGAAATAGGCTACTACGCGGCCCGACGTACGTATTGAATACGGCCCGACTTACGAAATCATTACGAATAAACGACACCGCTGACATCAACAATACTCCGTCTACTTATTGGGAAATATCTTCGCCATCTCTGTATTCAGTTTCCTTTTCATAGACGGTACCAATCACATGTTAGAGCGTAACAAAACTGTGCGTTGAATCGTTTCGCCACCATCGCGGCCCCCCAAAATGGCGGGAAAACAACGTCGTCAGACGACAGCAATGTTTACGTTGTTTTTCTTTGGTCAGTTTTCTTCTCAACAAACACTTAAAGACCCAAATTTTTAGTGTTTTATGAAGTTATTTTTCTTATGTGTATAATAGCTGTGTGACTTATGTATCTGCTTGGCACAGGTCGTATATTTAGGTGCCGGGCCGTCTAGCTACGCAGTGACCCTCTACTCAGCGCTACCATCATTATTGTCAAAATACTACTTTTCGACAAAACAAGAAATGAATATGTACACATATGTTTTGAATGTAAATGACAATTATGTGCATGAACTTGGGTTATTTACCTTCCTTATCAGCTTAGTCATTGGACACAAACACGGCGTACTTATGCAAAATAAGATCAGTAAAAAATCCATGCGATGTTAGGGCGCGTCCGAAGTTCGGGCAACCCCCGTTATGCAGCAGATCCAGAGGTCATCAGAGAAGAATGAGCGAGCTTGTCCCCACTCAGGACATGTATTGTCACAAGCTGTCATTAGAATTCTGCCGATGAATCGAAGCACCACATGCAGCAAGCATTCATCACAGCCTCGCCTACTCTCCAAGCGAAGGCTCAGCTCCGGCTGGTTTCTGACGTGTGTTTTTTTAGGCATTTTTTGGTGAGCCAGCGTACACAAAAAAACTGACAAACTATAAGGGCTGACAAAAACACCTAAAGAAACGTCAAAAACCAGCTGCAGTCAAACCTGAGGCTTTTTTTAAATTGTACATGTGAGTATCACACAAGTCAAGTAAGTCAGTCAGGTATCACACGGTGTGCTGTGTTTTCTACTACGTAGTCACAGTTTCCCTTGATGAGATTTGATTTTTGGATCAATATCGTGTCACGCAAATGGTCCTAATCAGAATAATTATTTAAATAATCAATTACTTTTTTCTGTGCATCTAAATTTCTAGGTGAGGTGAACAGTTTTTCAGCCCTGGAGTGGTACACGCAGTGTTTTCTACCAGTAACAGTTACCACCAATGAGATTTGATTTTTGGATCAGTTCTATACCATGTCCCACAAATGGTCCTAATCAGCATAATCAATTAATCCATTAATTCTTTCTGTGCACCTAAATTTCTAGGTGACTCTTCCCCAACTGTTTTTCTGCCCTGGAGTGGTACTGTGTTTCTTCCCAGTCACAGTTTCCACCAATGAGATTTGATTTATTAAATCAATATTTTGTCCCGCAAATGGTCCTAATCAGAATAATTATCTAAAATGTCTAATTAATTTTTCTGTGCATCTAAATTTCTAGGTGACTCTTCCTCAAATGTTTTTTCTAGCCCTCGAGTGGTACAGTATTTCCTCCCAGTCACAGTTACCACCAATGAGATTTGATTTTTTAAATCAATGTTGTGTCCCGCAAATGGTCCTAATTAGACTAATTATCTAAACGTCTAATTAATTTTTCTGTGCATCTAAATTTCTGGGTGAGGTGCTTCCCAAAATGTCTCTCCAACCCAGGAGAGGTACATGCAGTGTTTCCTACCAGTCGCAGTTTCCACCAAGGAGATTTGATTTTGGGATCAATACTGTGTCATGCAAGTGGTCCTGAACAGAATAATTAGCATTTCTGTACACCTAAATTTCACCAGTGCACCTCTTTGCCAAAATGTTCTCTAGCCCTTGACTGTTGAGTGGCACAGTGTTTCCTACCAGTCACAGTTTCCATGGATGAGGTTTGATTTTTGGATCGATGCCGTGTCCCACAAATGGTCTTCATCAGAATAATTATGACTTTCCTGATAGAAGTTGGGGCTGATCCAGGATAGGTACCATGATTAAACATACGGTTAGGACGTTAAGTGCACGGTTAATAAGACAAGAGTGTGGACAAGCTGTCTCCAGGACCTGTCCCTCCGTCCTGGATGAGATTTGCTTGTTGGGATAGACAAAAATTTCACCCTGTCCATAACAAAAATCTGATTTTCATGACATTGATGTAAGTGCATTTTTTTAATACATGTATGTTGAAAATGACAGATTTAACCAATGAAAATAAAAGAAATTGCTTCTAAAAATGCATGAAATAGCAATTTCCAACTTTTCCCAGGGGAGCATCCCCCTAACCCCCTAGTTTTGCGAGCACCAATCCCCCAGACAATAAGTGGGACGGACACAAATGTAAAACTTAGACACAGCCCTAGTGATAGTACACAGTTAATGAGGCCAGAGTGTGAACATAAGGCGATGTGTCGGTCCGTGTCTGTAGGCTATCCATACGAGCCATTGATAAACGACACCCCCGTTCTACGACAGTGTAGCCATCTGTACTGACTAGGCCATTACATCTTGTACGATCAAACTTTCAACGTTATGAATAATACGACATGCCCGGACATCCATCCCGGGCAAATGCCCGCTCGGCGCGCGCGGGGGAGGCATTTCGCATGCGAGACGGACGGTCCCGTAGGTACCCCGCTACAAGGAAAAATCATATTAAATACCGAGATAAGGCTGCGCGGCAGAGAGGTCACTTGCCAAGGGACCCGTGCTCATTGTTTCATGATGGCGGACACGGATGACCGATGAGAGAGGGGTGTAAATATTTTCCTTTGCAGCTCTGACCAATGAATAAAAGATAGACTGCCTATTCCACTGTAATTGGCAGGACACTGGCCATAGCAGTAACAAATTCTGCTGCATAATGTAGGCTGCATGATGTATGGTGGTGCGGCAGCGGCGGCTAAATCATACATTGTACTTCTGTCCGTCTCCTGGAAGGAGTGCTGCAATTGTTTCTCACATCTAACTGGTCTACAAAAAAGGAAATTTTCACTACTTTCATTCCAAACTTTAATGTGAAGAATATAATGTAATATACTGAAATGTTTGTTTCTATTGTCTACTACATTCATGTACAACATGTAACATAGAAGCAGTCACTAGTACTTTCATGCTATCCATGAAAATTCACAACTGTGAAGAATAAAAATGTTAAAATGTTTGTTTCCATTCTTTCCATTATAGAAATGCCTAACTAAATGGAGATCAATTTCTTTTGTGTAAAACTACATGTACTTGCAGCATGAACATGAACTATGTACACTGACACATAGTCTGTGTATGCTACCAGAATATCTTAATAATAATAATAATAACTGTTTGTTCAGAATCTGATTACTTAGCAGCCATGCCATGGCTGAAATGTACAATAAGTGACAAATTCATGTACACATGAAACATTCATAATATTATACATATTAAAAACGACAGACGGTTACAGTTAAAATTACTTCATTCGTGGGTATGTCCGTTAGGTGTCAGAAGTATTTACAGGTCCTAATTACTGAGGGCTATTGCCTGAAATGGAAAGGATTTTCTCATCCTTTCCATTATCACAATATGCTGAAATCCTGGCTGGAAACATGCGTATGTATGATGTACAAACACCATGTTGTTGTAACATGTGTAGGTATGATGTACAAACACCATTGTTGACTCTTTAACAACAGGCTCTTTTCGGCATTTGTTGTAGTTAGTCTATTGAGATGTATACACATCTACAAGGACATGTTTACTGTTGAATCAAGGAGGTTTTATATTATATATGAAACCTCATTGGTTAAATACAGGAATAAAAGACCTGTTGGTTGTGATATCATGTTTTGTCGCCTCAATTCTAGTTTTACAAGATTTCTTGTCTCAAAATGTGAAAATATAGGAATCTTGTTTTTTTTGGCCCGCCTTGTTTTTTTTTTGCCCTATCTCATTAGTTTTGGAGTCTACGGAGGATGTCATCCATAAAATTTACTTGCTGTGGCCTAATGAGTTCCATAACAATTGTTCTTCTACTACAGCAACAGTCTCTTTCCATGGACTGCGAAACTATTGCAGAATGCTTAGGCCCCTGTCTGCATTTAGATATTTGGTCCTTTCTTCCTGCGTTATTTCGTGGAATCAAATATTTCTCAGAAACAGTGTAACGGGGATCAAACTCCTGAATGCTCGTTCAAACCCTGTTACCATGACGTTACGGGGACCATGTGACTCTGAGCCAATCAGAGCTCTCACCTATATCTACTAGGCAAATATTGAAATATTCAAATGCCAACCGTTTCTCTATTACCGGGTGCTACACTATTAGTCAGGTAAGCAACCAAGCAACCAAACGGAGCTAGAATAGGATTGATACTACAAATGTAGACTGTTCACGGTGGTTTTAAGTTCGCATTTGAAACAATAACTGCGCTACAGTCGATGATGAAACAGTGGACAGGTTTGTTTTAAGTTTGCGGTAAAGAGTTCACTGCGAAAACCATAAACATAAAATCACTGCAAACATTTCTGCATTTACAGTACAAGGCTACCTGACAATAAAAAGATCTAAAAACATTTTGCTATACCATGTAATATTCTGTTTTCTATATCACCTCAGCATGTTGCCCACAACTGTACATTTCCATTGTCCAAGCATTCAGCTGGGGGACATTCTAGGACATGACCAAATGGCACCTGTCACCTAGAATTACCACCTTACCCACTGAAATGCCCTTTTTTCGGAATGGAAAAGTCCTAAAACCCTTGCACAGGATGTATGCTGAAAATACATGACAACCCTTTGACTCCCTCTAAGGCTGCACCAAGTAATTTTTATGGATGACGTCCTTTGGAGACCCTAAATCTAATGCGAGAGCGCGAAAAAAACACAAGAAGGGCCGAAAAAAACAAGATGCCTAGATTTGAAATATAATAGTCGATGACACATGTTAGGACGCAAATTGAATGAGAGAACACAGTGTAACATTAACAATTCTTTGATCCATCATGAAAAAAAGCAATAATTTGAATAAATCAGTTGAAGTTGAACAGCAGTTGTTGTCCTGTCCTGTTTCTTTCCATATCCCATTGATTTTGCAGGCCTGACATTAAATCAAAAAGGAACTCTTTGGTCATAGTTACAGGAGGCGCAATTTCTGGTGGTTTTTTTTTGGAACAGACCAAAATCAATGCGCGCGCGGACGTCATCCATAAAAATTACTTGGTGTAGCCTAACTACCTGACAGTGAAAGGATCTCGAACCATTGCTATATAATGTGATATTTTGTTTTCTAGATATCCACACTAGTCGAAAACTGACAGTACACTTATCAAAAAGAGTAGGCGTCCATCTCAGCGTGAGTGGATCAAACCTTACAGTCTGGTCTTACGCCGCTTGTACTTACAGTACAAAACTGGTGTGTTGCACCCAAAGGCAGTTTACAGGTAATGCTAAACAAATGTTAAAGGCGGAGGCTACGGCACGGGACAGGGCTTCCTGGAGGAACCTGGTGGAGAGTTACTGGCCTGGGCACATAGGCAGGTAGGCTAAACAAAACGAAACGTACCTCAGTAATATAATGTTGCACAGAACTGTACATTTCCATATTCATATACACCTGTGGAACATTTTGGACATGGCCTGTCACCCAGAATTACCACCTTACCCACCGAAATGCCTTTTTTTCCGAAACTGACAAGTCATAAAACCCTTGGTCCTTTGACAGGTCGATGGACACGTAAAAATATCAGAACCTGCTATTCGAAATCTTGCTCAGTGTTACTGACGAAAAGTAGTGGATGCTACTAAAAACGTCTGACCAAAATCATTTCCAAAATCCGTAACTGCAGTTTGGCATATCTTATTACCTGGATGTCTAACGTTCATCGATGACACTAAAAATACACCTGTTGTTAAGTTGTACAGCTGTGTATTGAATCCCTCTAACTACCTGACAGTGAAAGGATCTAAAAATCCTTGCTACATCATGTGATATACACCCGTGGGACATTTTGGACATCGCCAAAGGCCACCTGTCACCCAGAATTACCACGTTACCCACCAAAATACCTTTTTTTTCGGAACGGACAAGTCGTAAAACCCTTTGACATGTTGATAAACACTGTCTTCATTTTGGAGCGTCCTTGTCTCCCGATCTAAAGTAGCCGTGCCTTTTTATCTGGACTCTGCCATCCATACCATGTACAGCCAGGGGCAGTCAGGCCATTTGCTCCTGCCTCTTTTGTCCGAGCTTGACCATTAGAGGCTGGTCGCTGATAAGTTGCGCCAAGCTCATACAAGAGAGACAGCATCCTCTCCAGGTAGCTTGCAATTCCTGCTCACCGTGCCTTCATTCAGACCATTATCTTTCATATGTTCAAATTTATCAGATGAATGTTGTCTTATATAAAAACGTTCATTTATCTGACATAATAATACTGTCTGCAGACTGAGGTCTTCTGGTTTGTCGGACCATCAAAGTTGAGAATCATTACAAACGAAAACCTCTACTTGTGCGTACATGACCCCTTGGAGCAAGTTGTATTTAAACCTCCTTGTTGTAACATAACCTTTCATGCATTAGCCATATGGATCTAATTCCGTGGCACCACGGGTGGGAAGTTCAATCCTAGGGTCAGCCCCAGCCTGGACATGTTGTAAGGGATTGCATTCATCATTTTAGATGGTGACGTAAAGCCGGCGGCCCAGTGTATGAGGGAGCTTTGTGCATTAGCGTCAAGTACATAAAACCTCTACTTGTAAAAGAACCCAGAACACTTATTAAAACCCTTAAGCTGCCAGGTTTTTTAGTCAAGTAAAAATAAAAAAATGTTTGACCCCTGACCTCCCTCACGAAACCCGCGAAACAGCCGGTGGCCCTAACTCCCCTAACTTCCGGGTTTTGAGCGCTACACGCACGCAAAACTGTTTTCTTCTGGGAAATACCCTATCCCGAGTATAGCCGGGCCTAGCACACAAGGCATGTTTCTGTATCCCTGATAAAACCGGGACTGGCAGCTTAAGGGTTGAAGAGTGGTTGTGACACGGTGTGCTTGGCTAAATGCCTATGGCGCGGTATTGCACTACCATAGCTAACAAAAAAGCGTAATGCTTCATCCTCGGTCTGCCACTTGTCCTTTATTGTGGAGGGTCATCTAAATTCTTGGACTTCAGTTTTCAGGTTCAATCCTTCTGTCCTGTGACGGTAATTTGCTTGTTGGGACAGGAAAAAATCGTCCGTGCAAAATATCAGATATCAAACTGATAAAAATGTATTTTTGTAAGCTTAAAACGACAGATTCAAAAACGAAAATTAACAACATGGGCTCCCAAACAAGGAGTGGGACAGAAAAAGAATAAAACCCAGCCCTGTACAGAAGGATCTTTGTACTTGGACTGAAACTTAGCGAAAGTGCTGAAGCTAATTTTAGGAATATTTTGGCTGGCGGATGTTGGATGGCCTGTCAGCGTAGGGTCCCCCGGATACTTCCCCTGTCAGTCTCACCTACAGACCAGAGGGCAGCGCTGCTAAAACAGGACGACGCCAACGCCACTGGTCATCCATTTTCACGTCAGCTCCCTGCCCCGGCCATTAGGAGCGGGGTGGCCCTTGGACGTACTTTGTAAGTGGCATATTTGTCATTATTACAACCTTCTACCAGACCCAAGGACTGTTGCACGCGATGCTGAACAGAGTATCAAACAAACATTGGCCTTTTAGATCAATTAAAAGTGAAATTTGCCCATCTTAAGAAAAGAGATTTGTACTTTTTTGGCTTTGTACAAAACTGTAACACTACTAACAGTTTCAATTCCATAACTTATAGTTAAGTCTAACTTCGTGAATTTGATTGTGATGGTGATGTGTATATAGTTTCTAAGTGACACTTTTATCAGACACAGTATTGTGTGTGTCAACACAGTTCAGTAATGCATTTCAATATCCAACACATTTGTCATTATTCCGTCTTGTACCAGACCCAAGGACTGAGTGGCAATGTTGCACACAATGCTGAACAAACAAACAAACAATGGCCTTTTAGATCAATTTAAGGCAGTGTTGAAAGCAATGCTGAATAACAGTTACTGTATCAAAACAAAGAATTACCTTTTTTAAAAATCAATTAAAAGCTGGAAAAGTGTTAAAGGCGATGCTGAATCAGAGTATCAAAACAAAGAATTGCCTTTTAGATCAATTAAAAATGATACTTGTCCATCTGAAGAAAAATTATTTGAGGTTTTTAAACTTTGGTTGAAACTGTTTTTATTCCGTAACTTTTAGTTTTGTAAGTCAATTTGATTATGATGGTGATGGTAGTTTCTAAGTGACACCAACATCAGACACAGTACTGTGCGTGTCAACGCAGTTGAGTAATGCATTTCAATATTCAACATATTTTTCAATATTCCACCTTGCATCAGACCCAATTAAGGACTGGGTGGCAATGAGTAGACCAGGCTGAACAAGAGTATCAAACAAACAATGGCCCTTTAGACCAATTAAAAGTTGGAAAGAGTGAACGAAAGGACCGAAGTCAAAATTAACTTTTCAAATCGAAAGGAAACCTACAAATGGAATTGCCGTGGCCCAAGCGAGGGTTGTGCAACAGGGACAAATAAAGAACTATCTTCGATGCAGGTGGGAACTTTTCAAGCGAACAGCCAACCAGATGACCAGACTGGCGGAAGACCGCCAGCAGTGGAGAACCTTTACTGAATGCTTTGCTGCCCCGATGGCTGACTAAGCTATGGGAGAGAGTGAGTGAGTGAGTGAGCCAAGGTTAAATGTACACTGTGTCAGATCGGTAGAGACTTTGTATTTAACCATCATTTTTTTTCAAATCCAACAGAACCAGCAAATCAGTTTGGTGTAGCCAAAGTAAAGAACTATCTTTGGTGCAGATGGAAACCTTTTTTTACAGGTGAACAGTCAAGGTTATACACACACTGCGTCAGATTGGTAGAGACTTTGTATTTCACCATCTTTTCTTTCAAATTTGAGAACCAAGAAATCGAATTCGTGTGGCCCACTATCTTTTGTGCAGGCGGGAACCTTGCATTTGAACTGTCAGTGGTTAAATGTACATGTGCATTGTGTCAGATTGGTATTGACTTTGCAGTTCAGCACCTTTTTTTCAAATCCAACAGAACCAGCAAATCAAATTAGCGTCGCCCAAGTGAAGAACTATGTTTTGCGGAGGTGGGAAACCTTATTTTACATGCGAACAGCCAAGGTTACACACACACTGTGTCAGATCGGTAGAGACTTTGTAGTTTTCTTTCGAATTTGAGAACGAATAAATCAAATTCGTGTGGCCCAAGTTAAGAACTATCTTTTGTGGGAACCTTGCAAGTGAACTGTCTAGGTTAAATGTACATGTACACTGTGTCAGATCGGTATTGACTTTGCAGTTCACCATCTTTTCTTTCAAATTTGAGAACAAAGAAATCAAATTCGTGTGGCCCAAGTTACTGAGTATGGTGTAGGTGGAGACCATATTTTACAGGTGAACAGTCAAGGTTACACACACAGTGTCAGATCGGTAGAGAATTTGTATTTCACCATCTTTTCTTTCAAATTTGATAACGAAGAAATCAAATTCGTGTGGCCCAAGTTACTGAGTATGGTGTAGGTGGAGACCATATTTTACAGGTGAACAGTCAAGGTTACACACACAGTGTCAGATCGGTAGAGAATTTGTACTTCACCATCTTTTCTTTCAAATTTGAGAACAAAGAAATCGAATTCGTGTGGCCCAAGTTACTGAGTATGGTGTAGGTGGAGACCATATTTTACAGGTGAACAGTCAAGGTTACACACACAGTGTCAGATCAGTAGAGAATTTGTAGTTCACCTTCTTTTCTCTCAAATTTGATAACGAAGAAATCAAATTCGTGTGGCCCAAGTTATTGAGTATGGTGTAGGTGGAAACCATATTTTACAAGTGAACTGTCAAGGTTGAATGTACACTGTGTCAGATTGGTATTGACTTTGCAGTTCAGCATCCTTATTTTCAAATCCAACAGAACCAGCAAATCAAATTAGCGTGGCCCAAGTAAAGAACTTTTTGCGCAGGTGAAAACCTTGCATTTGAACTGTCAGTGGTTAAATGTACATGTACATTGTGTCAGATTGGTATTGACTTCTAGATTCTTTCGCTGCAGTTCAGCGCCCTTTGTTTCAAATCCAACAGAACCAGCAAATCAAATAAGCGTGGCCCAAGTAAAGAACTATGTTTTGCGGAGGTGGGAACCCTTCAAGTGAACCGTCAAGGTTGCGCTCACACTGTGTCAGATTGGTATTCAAATGTACCTCAACCCCTGAACTGTGGGCGGACCCCATACGTTTCCATGTCAAGTCCCTGCCCCACCATTTGAACCATACGCCCTGAATATACACCGTACAAATGGCCCATTCCTCACTTCGGCACGCTGGCATCTCTTGTATCCATCATGGACCAATATTCCTGGATACTGAGCTTTAAAACAGGGGGACGACAAATCACGGTTCTTGTAAACTACAACAGTAAGGATGGTGGTCAATCAAGATGTCAACAGTCGTTTGCCTGCGTGTCGGTGGAAACTAGCACGGATGCCCCGCGAATAGTTTCATAGTAACTCACTCTCAAAAAGAGTAGAGGTCCTTCGTAATGTGAGTGGATCAAACCCTACAGACCGGTCTTACGCAGCTTGAAGTTGCTGTATAATACTGGCGTGTTACGCCCAAAGGCGTATGTTGTGCGTATTTGTTATGCGAAACAAACATTTCAAAATTTTATTCAGTTGCTTGAGTCATTATTTTGGGTGTATCTTACTACCTGGATGTCTAACCTTCATCAACGAAACAATCACTCCCTGCACCTTACCTCTGACTGGTGGGCCTGATGAACCCTTGACAGTCGCACGTTGGCAGGACGCAGGAGGTCCTGTCTGCCTGAGCCTGCTCCCGGGCCAGCTGCTGGTCAAACTTGGTGGGAACCCTGCAAGAACAAAGTGAAGATCTGTGAATAGTTTCATCAGGTTGGTAAGTCACTGAATAAAAAGGTTCTTTGTACACAATTAAGTGTTTTACTCAACCAACATTTCGGTGACCGTCTGCATGTCATCTTCCTCAGGGCAATTCTGCCTGGTTTACAGAAGGTGAAGGAGTGTCCCTTGGTGTAGTGGTCTGCGCTTCTGGTACTTGCCACATCTTGTTCAAATTACTTGGACAGAAGGCCCGGGTTCAAGCCCCGGGTTAGGACACTTCTGGACAAGAGGTGCATTGAGTCCTACCAAAGACTTTATAAAAATGGTACATACTTCTGAAACAGTGTGGAAGTTAAACACACTCCACTGCCAGTGGACTAGCCCCCTGCTACAGTGATTGCACCACAGTGTGGCCCAGGGCTATGAAACAGGGATGGGCACCGCCCTATACATCAGTTATGGTGTGGGAGGATTTTAACTTCTAACTTACAGAAGGTGACAGATGTTGGTTGAACAAAACACTTGGTTGTGTACAAAGAGCCTTTTTACTAAGGTCAGTGAAGAGTGAGAGTGATCTCGAACCAGTCTAGCTCACTAAAGAGCTATTCTTCTAATGGTCATGACAGAGAAGACAGACGCTGTACAGTATTTATAGTTTCATTGTACTGGGAAATTCCTGTAGCTCTTTTCAATACATACAATGAACAGTTGACCATGGCTTAACACCCCGTCCTAAGGACTGTGACCAAGTCCAGTAAAGTGCATGTCAAGTGACCGGGATTCGATCTAACACTATCTTGATCCAGAGGCAGTGTCACTAACAACTGGACTAAGGACACACAGTCAGCACTAGGGACAGGGAAACACAGTCAGCTCCAGGGACAGGGAAACACAGTCAGCACCAGGGACAGGGAAACACAGTCAGCACCAGGGACAGGGAAACACAGTCAGCACCAGGGACAGGGAATCACAGTCAGCACCAGGGACAGGGAAACAGTCAGCACCAGGGACAGGGAAACACAGTCAGCACCAGGGACAGGGAAACACAGTCAGCACCAGGGACAGGGAAACACAGTCAGCACCAGGGACAGGGAAACACAGTCAGCACCAGGGACAGGGAAACACAGTCAGCACCAGGGACAGGGAAACACAGTCAGCACCAGGGGCAGGGAAACACAGTCAGCACAAGGGACAGGGAAACACAGTCAGCACCAGGGACAGGGAAACACAGTCAGCACCAGGGACAGGGAAACACAGTCAGCACCGGGGACAGGGAACTAACCTGTGGTCAGACTCCAAGTGTTGACACTCAGTACATTGTCGCGAGGCGGACTTGACAGAGGAGTTGGACGGTGCACAGAAATTGGCACACTTGCACTGGGAGTGTTGACATGGAGTCCCTTTCTGTGTACCCTGTCTTCTTACCTGAAACATAAATTTGCGAAAGCACTGTTATATAACATGGCACCTGTTGAGTCCTTTTGCCCTTTCTATCGGTAATAAGAGCGACACAAAGTTAAAGTAAAAGTTGAACATACAGTCAAGCCTGGCTGGCCACCCACCTGGTACAGACAACCACCAGTCCTCCATGGCAGTAATAAACAAACAGTCCTGTCCAATTTCATATCATTAAGACCCTCTCACCAACTACCTCCTCTCAGAAACTACTTTGCTTAAGTTCCTTTCGTAGTTGTTGAGCCCAAGTTTGGCTGTACTGGGAAAACTCTAAATGGAAGTTGCTCTTGTATTTCACAAGTCTCGGTCTTGGAAAATGGAAGTAAACAATTCAATGCTAATCCTAGCAGTTACAACTTACTTGCAGGAATAAAAAGAAGTAAAAGCACTTCGATGCCACCTGGACACAAAGCCACTATTTTCCAAGCAGATGTAAGGACCTGGCTCATTCCAGGTGTTTTACGCCAGTTTTTGCAACATCATACTCTTTTCTAATATATATTTCTCAATGTTGCAAAAACTGGCATAAAACATCAACAATGAGAAAGATCCATACATCTGCTAATAGATTACATAGGGAGTACACCCACCAATCGGAGGCTAAGGAAAATCCATGCCGCCTCTGAATTCTCAAGCCCTTCTCAAACACTTAACCATCTGCCAGTCAATGTTCAAATGCGCTGCCATCGCTCTGCATGTCACCACATTGAAAAAAAGGAGCAATCTCCTTGATTTATTCATTTCGACCATCTAGGTCATTCACATAAATCATCGCACAGAACTGGACTATGGAAATCTGGTCATGCTTGCAAGCAAGACATTCTGATTGTGATTTCTTTCCAAAATTCATGATAACCCAGTGCTGTCTCCATGTTCTGTCCCTCCATCCTGGTACGGAAATTTGCTTGTTGGGACAAAAGTCTCAACCGTTCAAGACATCTGAACTTTGTTTAATTTACATAAAATGTATTTTTGCAAACTCAAAATGACAGATTCAACAAAGAAAATCAACAATATGGACCCCCAAACAATGAGTGGGATAGAAAAAAAAGCTGGAGACAGCTCTGTGATAACCGACAGTATTGTGTCTTTGTTTGATAAATGATACAAAAATGTGGCAGAGCACAGTTAGTGCATGATGTAGCGAGATGGCAAAATCTACAATGTAGCAATAAAGAAGATGGCTATCCAATTAAAACAGGAGTGACTTATAATTACCTTTCCTGCTTGAGCTGCAGTCAGCGAGTCTGAAACGATCAGTAAAAAATCATTAGTTAGATGTTTGTTGTCTGTGCAAACTTTAGTTAACAATAACCTGGATTATCAGCTACAGCCAGAGTGAATCTGTAGAAACTAGTACACAGCCTCCACCGGTCTATATTCACATCAATCCTATAGCATTCATCGTCATCATCATCATCTTCGGCACTTTTCAGTTCTTCCACTGAGGCAGGCCGTCATTGTTCTCCACCCTGCTCTGTTTACTGCTGCCCGCTGCACCCCCTCCCATCTCAGCAAGGTCGCGCTGAACAGTTCTATAGCACTGGCTATTGCTTGATAGTCCTATATGACATGGACAGTCTCTGCCACATGCGACACATCTGTAAGCTGACTCAGGTCTGTCTGAGTTGCAAAGTTCTTGTCTTCAGATATGCTTTTCTTAAACTAACAACAAACAGAAAACAGCCTCATTTACTCTTTGCATATAACCTTGGCTTGACTTTGTCTTCTATTGAAAACGATATCAAGACATCATAAATTGTCTTAACCTCATTTACATATCTATTCAGAGTTTTGGTCAAAAACTGGTTTCCCAATCATTTCCTTAGTCACTGACGAAAGATAATGGATGCTGTCTAAAACATCTGACTGTTTCAAAATCTTATCCAGTTGCTTCAGTAACTATTTTTGGCATATCTTATTACCTGGATGTCTAACCTTCATCAACGAAACAGCCTCATTCTTTGTAGGAGCCTTTTCATCAATTTTGTGCAGAAACTTTCAAAAGTCGCTCATCATTCACTTATGGTGAAGCCATTACAATGGGAAATTAATATGAACGACATCCATGACAGGACTATCACTCAAACCCATGGGTCGTTAGTCACAATCTCCTCATGCGCAACAATGCCCCCGGAGGTCAGAGGTCGAGTGGTCCAGACCAACTTGTTTCATCTTCTCCCAACATCTTCTCTACTTCCTGTGGCCTGTGGTGATTATCCAGTTGCAACAATCAGCCTTAGAACACGATACCCCGGATTAGGGGTAATCTGAGGAGTCTGATGATATCACTTTCTCGGTAAGCGTCATTATTGCGCTGGTCCCAAGCACTGATTAAACTAGCTGGGGTACATTTTTATGGCCCATTAAATGAGTTAATGTGCATTCCGTCCCACTGAAACCAGCGGAGCCTACGTGCTAGTAGCGTGCGTAGTCCAGTGGTTAGCGATCTTGCCTCTGGAACTAGAAGCCCCGGGTTCGATCCCGGCTGTGTCGCTCACCCGACATGCACGCTACCGTTAAAGATCGCCGTGGTCCAATGTTCATTGTGCTTGTCGAAAAGTGCTAGGGGAATTTCCCCGGTACAATGAACCTGTAAATACTGTACATAGCGTCTGTCTTCTCTGTCACGACCAGTGGAAGAGTAGCTCATCTGTTCATTGAGTTCATTTGAGCTAAACTGGTTCGAGATCCCTTTCCTTTTCCTTTTTTTGCTTCTAGCCTCCATAGCAGGCTCATGAGTGGGGCTTTTTTTGTGCTTGTCACATGCTGTTTTCTGATTGTTTGTCGGTTCTTCTTGTACACAGTTTCTTGTTTGGTGGCTCTCGAGAAACTCTGAACACAATGAGTTCATGTGCCTTCCGTCCCACTGAAACCAGCGGAGCCTACGTGCTCCTAGCCTCCATAGCAGGCTCATGAGTGGGGCTTTTTTGTACTTGTCATATGATGTTTTCTGATTGTATGTCAGTTCTTCTTGTACACAGTTTCTTGTTTGGTGGCTCTCGAGAAACTCTGAACACAATGAGTTCATGTGCCTTCCGTCCCACTGAAACCAGCGGAGCCTACGTGCTCCTAGCCTCCATAGCAGGCTCATGAGTGGGGCTTTTTTGTACTTGTCATATGCTGTTTTCTGATTGTTTGTCGGTTCTTCTTGTACACAGTTTCTTGTTTGGTGGCTCTCGAGAAACTCTGAACACAATGAGTTCATGTGCCTTCCGTCCCACTGAAACCAGCGGAGCCTACGTGCTCCTAGCCTCCATAGCAGGCTCATGAGTGGGGCTTTTTTGTACTTGTCATATGCTGTTTTCTGATTGTTTGTCGGTTCTTCTTGTACACAGTTTCTTGTTTGGTGGCTCTCGAGAAACTCTGAACACAATGAGTTCATGTGCCTTCCGTCCCACTGAAACCAGCGGAGCCTACGTGCTCCTAGCCTCCATAGCAGGCTCATGAGTGGGGCTTTTTTGTACTTGTCATATGATGTTTTCTGATTGTATGTCAGTTCTTCTTGTACACGGTTTCTCGCTGGCTCTCGAGAAACTCTGAGCACAATGAGTTAATGTGCATTCCCTCCCACTGAAACCAGCGAGGCTACGTGCTTCTAGCCTCCATAGCAGGCTCATGAGTGGGGCTTTTTTGTGCTTGTCATATGCTGTTTTCTCATTGTTTGTCGGTTCTTCTTGTACACGGTTTCTTGTTTGCTGGCTCTCGAGAAACTCTGAGCACAATGAGTTCATGTGCCTTCCGTCCCACTGAAACCAGCGGAGCCTACGTGCTCCTAGCCTCCATAGTAGGCTTATATGAGTGGGGCTTTTTTGTACTTGTCATATGATGTTTTCTGATTGTTTGTCGGTTCTTCTTGTACACGGTTTCTTGTTTGCTGGCTCTCGAGAATCTCTGAGCACAATGAGTTCATGTGCATTCCCTCCCAATGAAACCAGCGGAGCCTACGTGCTCCTAGCCTCCATAGTAGGCTTATATGAGTGGGGCTTTTTTGTACTTGTCATATGATGTTTTCTGATTGTATGTCGGTTCTTCTTGTACACGGTTTCTCGCTGGCTCTCGAGAAACTCTGAGCACAATGAGTTCATGTGCATTCCCTCCCACTGAAACCAGCGGAGCCTACGTGCCCTTAGCAGGCTTACGAGTTGGGCTTTTTTGTGAGAATTATAAATGGTACTATGTAAATTAAAGTTTCCTCTACATCCAGGAAGAAAAAAGTTGAAAAATAGGGATTTCGGTCAAGGAGGTTCTAGCTGCCTTCGAATCCGGAAACTGTACTACCCGATTTAAACCGAGCAGTCAGTGTTATATGCTGTTTTCTGTTATGACGTCTCTTGTCAAAACATTTCAAATTTCATTGTAGCATAGATGATGTATCATGTCTATCAATAGGCTCATTAACACAGTTTAGACTGACATTTGTTTTACCAAATAGATGTCACAATGAGTATGCAATCTATAGAATTGTAAATGGTAATTTGATAAATTATGTAGTTCCTCTTCTTTTCCATTTGTTTCATTAGGATTTATGGTACAATTTCAATTTTTTTCTTTCCCTAATTTTGCTTAGTTTTGATTATGTATAATTTTGTAAAAATTCCCATTGTCTAGCTTAGGGGAAGCCCATGAAAAGCCACCTAGGCTTCTGCCCCCCCCCCTGCATGTTTTCTTTTTGCCCTGTTTATCTTTTTATAATTGTACATATATGCGAATAAACAATAAATAAATAAACAAAGAATATTACAATGTGAATTTGGGATAGAATTGCGGCTGTGCATCTTATTATTGATGGTGGGTGCAACCAGTTATTCACAAACCTTAAGGTACTTTTATGCACTAATATATAGCATAATCTTGACATTAAAGAATGATAAAATGAATAAAACCTTCCTTGTGTTACTTGTTTACAAATTTTGAAGTTCTCATATTCAAGCTCTGACAAGGCAGTAAGGTTTTTTTTAAAGGTTTTGATGACATTCTACTGTCTTTATTCCATGTTGTGCACTCAAAATCTTTTCTGTTCAACTAAATTTTCAGGTTAGGTGTACCAGTGCAGCTACTCGCAAATATGAATTTCAAGTGGTAACACAGTTATAAGCAAATGGACGCTGGGATGTTTCCCCACAGAAACTGGGAATAGCTGTTATATGGACATTTAAAAATGTGGTCACTTTGGTCAACACGAGTTATGATTGACATGCATCCATGATATTTGTTTCATGTACCCAGTTTTTATTGGCATTGTTTATAATCTAATCTAATATCATGTCATATTTCTTCCTCACTGTGCAACTGTACATGCAGATCTTCATTAGTTATACCACAAGTTCACTCACTCTATAGTAGACAATTTCACACACTACTCAACAGTCTATTCAGTATTAGACCAGTTCAATGTAATGTGAAGTCTGGCCAAAATTGTTGTAGAAAGAACTGTATCCCGGCATTCATGTAGAACAAGTCACTACATGCTACCATCATACCTTAGGTACAGTCTATATTGATATTAGTCAATTTTAAATCTAGCTTGATTTATTTCAAAGTATTTGACCATCTCAAGGTAACATGTAGTCTAGCCAAAACTAGACTGCATCCTGGCACAGAGCAGGGCAATACGTGCTGTCGTCATACCTTAGGTTCAGTCTATATACATTTTATTAGTCAATTTTAAATCTAGCTTGTTTTATTTCAAATTATTTGACCACCTCAAAGTAATATGTAGTCTGGCGAAATTTGTTGTGGAAAGAAAGGACTGCTTCCTGGCATTCATGGAGAGCATGTCACTACATGCTACCATAATACCTTAGGTACAGTCAATTTTAAATCTAGCTTGTTATATTTCAAAGTATTAGACCACCTCAAAGTAATATGTAGTCTGGCCAAATTTGTTGTGGAAAGAAAGGACTGCTTCCTGGCATTCATGTAGAGCATGTCACTACATGCTACCATAATACCTTGGGTACAGTCAATTTTAAATCTAGCTTGTTATATTTCAAAGTATTAGACCATCTCAAAGTAATATGTAGTCTGGCCAAAGTTGTTGTAGAAAGGACGGCTTCCTGGCACAGAGCAGGGCACTACACGGTGATAATAGGGACGGAGCAGGACGTAACAGTCCAGAAAATAAAATATCTCTTTGGCGGGTCCTCTGGGAAATTTCCCTGCCCTTTCCAGCACAGCAAAGATGGCACGGGGTATTGCCTGCCCTAATATTTCACGTCACAATGAAATATCTCCCGCCGTATATCTGAGGAAAGTGCCACGCCGTCTGAGAAGGGTGCTAAATAAATGGTTTGACATGGCATTAAAGGACGCTGGCTGTACAACGCTCCAGTAGCTCAAGCGGAGTTGAGTTCCCGGGGTAAAATTGCCAATCTCTGTCAATATTTCAAACATCAATACTCATTACCGGACGCTATGAAGTAAAGGGCCTTCCTCGAAATGATAGCAGCGTAATGACTGTACACGAACAAGCAGCGAAACACAAAATAACGGCTGTCATTGCCGCACATTTTCAGTACCGGCTACATTATAGGTATAGGAGTGGCAGAAATGCACACGCACACACATGCTTGAGATGAAATCTTTCCTACATTGACTTTTAAGCGCAAGGTGGCTGGCTGGATTTAGGGAGGATGATGGCAGGAGGAGTGTGTGTTAGCTTTTCTAATGGCGTTGCAATTGTTCACAGCCCATTCCTCCAATTTGTACCGGCTTATCAAATGGTTCAGTCAACTTGTAACTGCTGAAATAATGTGGGCTGATAAGGCACATGCCACTAACTGCGCGTTTACACTAGCATGGAGGAAGAAGTGTTACATATATTACAATCAAGCTGATGCACACATTCACGGACATTTGTTACTATGTAGTGCAGGCAATATCAATTTTACCCAGGTTTAAGCATACATTCCAAAAGTTACGGACCAAAGTTGGTAAAGCCTCATGAGATGATGATCCTACTTTTCTCAAATTTTCCAAACGTTTCTAGGCTGAGTTGGATTTTGTATCCTTTCTGATGATAACATCACCTTGACCACAAAATAGTTATGTCCATCATACGAAGATGTCATTCATAAAAAGTGAATTCATCTAGGGCCAGACTGTTTCATTTTTTTGGTCTCAGGCATTTCAAAGCAAAAATTTAGCAAGCAAGCAAGCAAACAAGATGAAAAGGGAGGCTAAGGAGGAAAACTTGCATCTAACAATATTCCCCCATGAAATGTTTTGTGTAGATACAAACTCATACCCTGCTTTCCAATATTTTTTTTTTTGGGAAACAACAAATTGAATTAATGGGGCCTAATAATGGGTCAAACAAGTTGGTGCCATTAAGTCCAGTCTTCCCAATGGTTACTCAAGCTTTGTCCATCCTGACTGTTTTTAAAATTATCTTTATTTCTTATTTTTATAACAGGCACTTGTCATTGAATAAGGAACTGTGACTTTGGGTGCATGGAAACAAACGCTCAGACAAATACAGTACATGGAAAACAACATTTCTGTTTCTTTATTGTTGGAGACTGAGTCTGTATCTGTATCTATCAAGCCGGTATAATCGCCCTTTGGCGTAATACACCAGCTTCGCAGGCATGGCAGCAGCTGTTTCACCAAACGACCTGTCACGTCTAACCTTCGTATATCTAACTGCATGCACTGTTCAAAGTTGTCTAATGAGGATGCTTCTATGGTACTTGGTGGCAACGAGTTCCACTCTACGATCGTTCTAGGAAAATACCAATTGACAGTTTCCAGGCGGCGTAGTTCCCAACCTGCCAACTATTCGAAGCCACGACCCTGCATTCATGCCCTTCCCCATCAACGGTCAATACATATTTAAAACCACAAGCTGTCCGGCGAGATTCCCCCCATTACTGGACGCCATCCCCCATTCCGATGCTTGTTCCGAAGCCCAATAATTACAGTGGCGGACACCGCTGGGTCCTAACTCCGCCACAGGCCTGTCTCCGGGACCCATCCCTCCATCCCCGCAATTTGCTTGTTGGGACGGATACAAATTTCTCCCTGCCCAACGATCTGAACCTTCAATAAAATTACATCTGAAACAAAGAAAATCAACAAGGGCTTCCAAACGCCAATTGAATCAAATTTGCTTCAATCTAAAATGCATGGAATAGCGTTTCAGAGAGTTTCAATTTTGAACATTTCGTGGGGCTAAGCATGTTCCGAAAATTTCCCCCCCCCACCCCAGTTTTGCGAGCACCGTTGGGCTCTACCCCCACCCTAAGGGTAGAGCCGCCCTGTTCCATCCCGTGTCCGCTGGGCCCTAACTTGGCCGTATCCTAGCCACCCCGTTCCACCCTGTCCGCTGGGCCCTAACTGGGCCATACCCTAGCCACCCTGTCCGCTGGACCCTAACTCGGCCGAATCCTAGCCACCCTGTTACACCCTGTCCGCTGGGCCCTAACTGGGCCGTACCCTAGCCGCCCTGTTCCATCCCGTGTCCGCTGGGCCCTAACTCAGCCGTACCCTAGCCACCCTGTTCCATCCTGTGCGCTGGGCCCTAACTTGGCCGTACCCTAGCCACCCTGTTCCATCCTGTGCGCTGGGCCCTAACTCGGCCGTACCCTAGCCACCCTGTCCGCTGGGCCCTAACTCGGCCGTACCCTAGCCACCCTGTTCCATCCCATGTCTGCTGGACCCTAACTCGGCCGTACCCTAGCCACCCTGTTCCATCCTGTCCGCTGGACCCTAACTCCTCCGTACCCCAGCCACCCTGTTCCACCCTGTCTGCTGGGCCCTAACTCAGCCGTACCCTAGCCACCCTGTCTGCTGTGCCCTAACTCGGCCGTACCCTAGCCACCCTGTTCCATCCTGTCCGCTGGGCCCTAACTTGGCCGTACCCTAGCCACCCTGTTCCATCCTGTGATGGATTTACTGTCACAGGTACATTCAACTTTTACACTTCCATTTCAGGCCCCATCAGCTCCGCGCGGGTGTTATTGCCAATTTTCTAAAGTAACCATTAAATTTAACAACCATGTCTTTTGTTTCTACGTATTGATTCCCTGACAGCCGGGGGAGGAGAAGCCAGCGGGACAGTTTGTCTGCTGTAGAGGACCTCAGGACAGACAGGGAAGCAATCATCTCTGTCCAGGCAGTGCTTTTCTTCATTCAGACCTTTGTGGTGCCAAGGTCAGCAAGGTTCCTTGCTGTTTCAGTAGCAGGGTACATTTTTACAGGGGAGGGATGTCTCTATGTATGATGCAAAATTATGTTCTTAATACAGCAAAACACACAAAACGTAAAAAGAATCGTTCATCTTAATTTTCAAAATTTGTTGAGCGCTCTGTCCAATGTTTGGACCGCTTAGTGGTCTTAACCTCTACAGTGGAAAGGAGGTGCAGAGACATTCCATCATGTCCCTGTAGCCTCACAGTTGAGCTCCTGGTTCTAATTAGTTGCTAACTGGGAGATCCCGGTTCAATCCTGGGTCAGGACATCTCGGTTGGAGCTGTATCCACCATTTGGGAGGTAAAATGGGAGTTCTGTGTTCGTTAAAGGGGAAGGGCTAGCAACCCCTCCCTGTAATACTGAGTCAGCGAGGAAACTTGCGTCCCTTAATGCCATTAGGCACAACAAGGGTCTGAACAAACTGATCGAATGAAAAGGACACCTGGACAGACACGCACCCAGTCATCCCCATCCAGGCAGTGCCTTGGTTCATTCAGACCCTTGTAGTGTCCAGTGGCACACATAGGGCAGCAAATTTCCTTGCTGTTTCAGCAGCAGGGTATATTCTTACAGGGAGGGGTTGCTAACCCTTCCCCCTTGAATCACAGTGCTCGAGACACCTCCTTGAACAAAGGACCCCCATTTTACATCCCTTCTGAAAGACGGGTGCAGCCCCAACCAAGATGTCCTGACCCAGGATTGAACTGGGGTCTCCCAGTTAACAACTACACATAATTGAAACCTACTGTGAGGCTGCTATCAGCTGACCTACAGGCACACTCGACTGTGATCCCTGAGTGGCCAAACATTTTACAGATCACTCAATGAAATTTCAGACGAAGATTGATACTTTTTACGTTTTGTGTGTTTTGCTGTCTTTTGAATGATGCTTTTACATTGTGCACCATATTCTACTAATAAAATCAAGGGTCACACAAATCCAATTTGGGGCACTCAATGGTCACTCACCACCTATCTCTGCCTAGAGGAAATTTAAAGGGGGCCCTATATCAGAGAGTTTTGAGAACCAAGACTTAGCTAGTCTTTCCTTTTTAATCTGTATTGATTTACCTGTGACATACAAATGTATGAGATGGTCCTCAAGTCACCCAGGCAATGTTATCAAAGTATATCCTCAGTTGAAAATAAGAACACTACTCTCACAAGAGTCACATGGCCCTAATCTACAAATCCAACAGTTTCAAATCAAGCCAAGTGTCTAAATATTAATTACCTTTGTGGCAATTACTGGTAAAGAGAACATACCCATATCTTTGAATGGCCAATCAGAATAGTATACTATATGGTACATGTATATGGTGAGGTGGCAGCAAAGAAATCTGGCTTTTTCACAAACATCCATATCAGAGCTTAATATTCATTTTTGGGAATACATTTTGGGAAAAAAAATTAAGGTGCTCAACATAGAACAAAGTAGAATTTCATCAAACGTAATTACAAACATTGCTGACTCTCTTCAGAGCTTGAACCTGAGTTCTATTGTAACAAGTGACATTAAAAAAAATTTAAATATTTTTCATGAGGCTCAAAAGTCAAGGACTTGCTGTCTAGTATATAATAAAACCCTTACATGCACACTTAGCCCTACACAAATATCTAGGTGCACAGCTCCAATTTTGGGTGCACAAAAGTGCACATACACATACACCCAGTCTTTCCAGCCCTGGATACATTTGTATGTACACACTGAGTAATACACTTTCATCAGAGACTCATAGTAATTAATCACTCTGGTGAAACAACAGACAAACCAATGATAGGGCAGACAACAGCATCTCCATGTGTACCTTACAGATACATTTATTACAGACAATATTGAAACATCACATCTCTGAAACATGAGCAAGCTTAAAACCAATGACAATCTTTTAAAAGACTTGACAATTCTGTAAAATATCGCACATCTTGAAGGTAAAACATGTGGTTAAAAATTATGTTGCACTTTTGTGTGTGAGAAGAAACAACTCAGTAAGGATGCGGGGATATCCAAAAGTGACAAAATAGCACTCTGGGGGAATATGTCCTTATCTGCGGGTCTGTCTTTGGTATTGCTAGCGTGATTGACTTTGGAGCAGAGGGATTAGGAGGTAGTTATGTCATTTGTCTGAGGTAATAATTGGCATCAGATTTTGTGTAAAGCGGGAGATATGGCCCACCAAAGTGAACCCAAATGAGCCAAGAGGAAAATTGGCAAGACCGAAGTTACGTGACCCCTAATCCCAAACTGTGTCTCAAAGAGGAAAAACCAATAAGGTGTTATCACCAGGCTTCGGTCGCTGTAGTGAGAACATCACTTAGGAATGGTCAGCGTGAGGATTAAAATGACCAACTGCCCAGCCATTAGGGTCGGGTCGGGGGGAGTAGAGAATGAAAAGAGCTGTGAAATCAGGAAGAGCAGATTTCGCTGATAATTTTCCAGCTAAACTGTCTGCTTTTGTGACAAGGCACCCATCTAGTTTGGGGGGCTTGACAGACGTTTCTTCTTTCACAGAGGAATGGCTTTCCTTGCATTGCCAGCAATACAAACTTTTATTATTCGGTCGAAGAAGTGACAATCTACCGTAAACAGTTTCATCAGATCGCTAAGTCAGTTCAACATAGTTTTCTTTTGTCCACAGGCTTGTTTTTTCTCTGACGATGTTTCGGCAGGTTTCGTGCTTCCTTCATCAACACGATGTGAACTTTTTCCTTGTCCTGTTGTGACGTAATTATCACAACAAGGATGCATTTTAGAATGTGACTCCCCTTGCTCTTGTCATGATAATTATCTCCCAACATGACAAGGAGAAAGTTTACATCTTCCTGATGTGGGCGGCAAAGCAAGTGCCGAAATGTCGGCAGAAAATAAGGGTTGCGTACAAATTAAAAATATGTTAAAAGCGACAATCTAGCTTGGAGAGTGCAATGGGTAATATTTTTGTTTGCTTTTCACCAACATATACAAATGTATTGGGAAAGAGAGAACACTTCAAATATTTGCCTCCCTTGTTTACAAAGAATCATAATTGTGAACTGAAGAGTGGAGGAGTAAGCGAAAAGTCCGGGCATCATTCACATTATCTGTTTGACTGTGTATTTTTTTCCGTTTTACAAGACACAACAAATGCCAATATTGACTCAGACTACGTCTTGTTAAAAGAAGGACGGAAGAACTAAAAAGAACAGTCACCATTCAAACCATCTGTTTGAGTGTGCAATTTTTTAAATTTTACTAGAGACCAAAAAATGCCAATCTTCCACAGAATAGCTTTGCAGGAGCAAATCGAGCCGGGGGTTGAATAGAAGCGTGTAGCCAATGTAAAATCAATATGTCATCATCATGTGGTTGGGGGGTGGCATACATTCATTTTTATCAGCGCTAGACTCGCTTTTATCCGTCAATCTCCCCACAATAAGATCCGTTTTTGCTGCACTCCCCAGTCCGGGATGACAGATATACTAATATCACAATTGTGACACGGCCCAAATTAATCTACGCGGTCGTCCACTGCTGTTGCAAGGTTGTATCAGATTGAGGAATGGACGCAACACGCCAAATGGAAACCAGACGTATGGAAGCCATACAAATGACGCACAAGGAATGCCAACAACATACAATATGACGGAGATAGATCTACATGCACTGACCATACGATATTCAATCAGACGGTCCAAAAAGGGTACCACTACAGTCGGGCGCACAGACCTGTGTAGAGAACATACTGTTTTCTGTGCTACACAATAAAGTAGTCCACACTACAGTACCATCTACGTGTGTATCAGGACATTTTCCTCACTTTCCACAAACGAATCATTTCTTAGAAATGAATGAATGGCCAAGCCACAAAGATATCTGGAAGACAACAGAACAATTTTTGCACTTAAAGACGATACACAAAATATATTTATATATATACATATATGTATATCATAACGAGATGCAAAATACTGAATGGCTATGTTTTAAAACTAGCACCAGTCACAAAAATAATATTCTCAGGGTACAGTAATAAACATCTATGGCTACAAACCTTTCCAAAAGGTTATATAATATATAATATATTACGAAAAATAAAACCGACATGTGATAATTGCTTACGGACACGCTACGTATTGCTAAATATTCCAATATATGATATATAGATATTTGGAATAATTCTTCAACTTAAACCACCCAGCCTGCCCTATATATATATTTCTCTCTCCCTGAGGCACGGCGTGAGGATTTTTGGTAAATATAGTTAGGCCTAGGACAACAATGCTGTGTTTCCAGGTACAGACCGACCCTAACAATATCCTGCCAACCCTAGCCTCTTTTTTGGGGTCGACAGCTTGTAAGGGACATAAAATTTTCGATCTGACATCCGAGCGAGCGATGACAATGTTTTCCAACATGTTCTCATTTCAGTTGCAATAGAAAATTATACTAAGTGATACAAACAGACCCTCCAAACCTAGGTCCCCTTTTTTGTTGACAGCCGATATTTTATAAAAAGACAATCCCTACCCACCGACCCTTATTTTAGCAGGACGGGAGTATCAGAAACACAACATTGCTTCTCCTAGGCCTCACCATCTAAAGCTTTGGAACCAGTGTATCTTCTTTGGTATCATTGGTGTTTCACAACACCGCAAGGCAACATATAAATTAGAGCACTAGGCATGTAGGACTCCTTGGCTAACATATTGATTCGGGCAGGTTATTTTCCTTAGTAGTGCTCAGACACTCTGCCCATAGGGAAAACTAGTGCACTACTCTCTACCTGACGGCTGCCCTAATTTCTCCTGCTCAATCAGTCCGAGATATCGATGACATGACAAACCATATGGCGGAGAGCTCAATAAATTGGCACATCAAAATACTTTTCTCGGCTCTTGTTACATTCATTATCATCGCGATGCATCGGTGCGCGGTGAGGCTCAGAAACGAATGACACGACGCACCACATGTACACAAATTTGGCGAACTGTACAACAGCGGTACCTTCAGGGCACACAGTGCATCTTTGATATGCAAAAAGACTGTGCAGTATATAAATATCTCTGTTTTTCTCTCTTGAAGAACAAATGGCTGAAGGGCTAAACAGCATGCACACACAGGTATAGCAACAGTGGTTTAGTACAAAAGTCTTTGGTTTACATTCTTCTGCCAACACATCTTCTGCCAATGAGCCCTAACTAGGATGTGCTAATAACAAACCACCTTGTTAGAGCAGTTGGCAATGAGAGGCTTTGTTAAAGTAGTTCCTACAACTTCAGAAACACAAGAAACACATACGCGACCTCAGGTCTTTTTCAGCACAATCAGTGACGAGAAACACGTCACTAAAATATGGACAGATACACAACTGTATGAACAATCATATACACTGCCAGACCACAACGAGTAGTACGAAATTGATACACATCTTGGGTAACGATTTGGAAAATCAGAACAGCTTCCATCCCACTTGTTAATTTTAAGTGTCATTTTACCCTTGTAATCCTTGTCCCCCTCCTACAAACTGCCCAACAGGATAACTCTATTTCAGTGCTTGCCTTGTCACACAGATAGAAACATGTCCCAAGCATACATGTACAATATGTCTTTGCAGCTAGGACATTCAACACTTTGCTGGTTACAGTGGTGTGGTACGAAATATAGTGCTTTTGGTCTCCTCTCAGTATTAAAGCTTCTGTACAAATACTCTTTGGTTTGAAACGTGGGGCTCAAATCTGATCCATTGTCAGGCTTGTCAGTGATTCGTACTGGTTAAGAGTACAAACAACATTGATCACATGTCAGCAGCATCCATCAAGCGTACTCCAGTCTTGTCTCTCTGTTTCTGTGTCATACAAAATGGCTTCTCCAAATTTGGCTGATCTGATAAAAAACAACCAAAAAGCTTTAGTCTGCCAAGAAAACTTCCTTCATGCCTTGCCAATATTTCCTAGCTTTTATTCTGTACGTACTTTACCTGTCATAGTCCTGTCATCATTGCATGATAGAAGGTAAAGTAAGTATGAAGATTGCCGAACAGCTGTCACGCCGTTTCAGATTGTGCTGTGCTCAAGGAATCATAGGACTAAAGTCTAATCTTTGGTATAGTCCTCTCTATCTTTAGTATTGCCATGCATCCGTTCGAGACTATGAAATCGTACAAACGTTGCCCAAAATCAAGTTTCAGTCTTTGGTATCTTTTTCACAAAATCACAATCATGTACAGTGTATCACCCAAATGTCAACTTTTGTTGTAGAGATGAGCATGATCAAATTTACATAACTAGCTAGACCTTTGGCCAACTGTAACAAACCTAAGCTTTAACTCTGCCAGCAATCGAACAATTTTGAGCCCCAGTGTGGAAGAAACGTGCAGTGCGCGTCGGACAGTCAGAGGTTCTTGTGAAGGTTGGGGTTCTGGCTGTGGCGATTGCGGCTGCGCACGGAAGAGAACATCATGTTGCACCCGGGAACCTTGCACTTGTGCATTTCGCGCAGGTGCACCGTCCTGTAATGCACGCGAAGGGTGCTCTTGTTGCTGTACAGCTTGTGGCAGAGGTTGCAGACGATGGAACTATTCTTGTAGAAACTTGCAGGTTTATATGAGGTAGTGTTACTCTGTTCGCTCGCCCCAACCATCTGCGGCAGTCTCTCCCCCCCTCCGTTGGACGCGAAGACTTCGCTACTGTCTACTTCGCTACTTCTTTCCTCGATGTCTTCCCCGTCGATGGTTACGCTGACGTCGTCGCTTTCATCAGCATCAGCTTCGGAACCGTGGGACTGGTTTTTGTCTTCAAAGTCCGGCTGGTCACCAGCGTCCAACGTTGGGCTGCTATCCCCCGGCTCACATCCTCTCGTGCGCAAGTCTATAGCGCTGGAATCGTGCACGTCGTGGGACTTGCTCAACACTTCTCCGTTGGTAGCCTTACTGCAGGCGTTATCTTCAAGATGTTCGCTGCCCCTCCCTTCACATTCCTTGCTCTCGATACCGGGGTGGTTGTAGTCTTCTCGGTAGGACGGGATTCTCTGCACGTCATGCGCGAAGTGGGGCAGCACGGAAAAGTCCGGGATTCGCCCGTCCCCGTTGGTCATGGGCAGCGCCAGCCCCTGGTTCCCGTAGATCTTGGCGAGGAACTCGTCGCGCAGACTCTGGCCGTAGCTGAAGCTGGCCTTGGTGCCGTCGGTCATGTCCCGCGTGAGCAGCTTGCGGTGCAGGTTGATGTTCGCGCTGTGGCGGTCGCGGCTGCGCTTGGAGGGGAACGTGGCGTTGCAGCCGTCCACGGTGCAGGTGTGCATTTCCTTCAGGTGTACATTCTTGTAATGCAACTTCACACTGTATGTACTCTTGAAGGTCTTGCCACAGACGTGACACGTCTTGGAGTTAAAGGCCATGCCGTCAGGAGACTCGTTACCCGAGCGGTCGGAAGGGCTCTGGTTCACCTCCATTCTGGCCGCATGCATATCACTGTAGGGACTGTGCATCATGCTCTGTGGTAGGCCCATCTCGGGAATGGCTTTCTGCCCGTACAGATACGGGTACAGGGGGCTGGTCTCGAAGGGGGAACCTTTCAAAAAGGATCCGTAGAGACTCAGACTGTCGGGTTGGTCGGGAATCTCCTGCTTGATCTTCTGCACTGGAATGAAGCTGCTCACGCCCGACATCTCGTTGCCGAGGTTATATAGCCCGAAGTTAGCAGCCAATCGGGTCGCTACGTCTGACAAGGTTTCTTTGGTATGCCCGCCGCCGGGGTTTTCGTTCCCGTTGCAGGAAAAACTGTCCTCGTCAGATTGCTCGTCTCTTTTATCATCGTCCTTTCTACAGTCGTCATCTTTGTTTTCCAACATCTCCTTCATTTTACCGTCATCGTTGGCACCATCTTCATTGTCTTTGGGACTGCTGCCCTTCTCCCCTTCTTCGTGAGAGTTCAGTTTATTGTCGTCGAGTTGGTCAGGGCTTTCCCGTAACGTGCTATCACTATCGGGATACTCGTCTTCCTCTTGGGTACATTTTTCTGGAGGTTTGCTCTTTCTCTTTCGGACTTGCTCCTGGTTGAGCTCAGCACCGCACTCCCCGCCTCTATCCTCATCTTCGACTTCCTCGTTTTCGTCTCCCTTCTCGCTCACCACCGTAGAAACACTGTCTTCAATGTCCTCCATTTCTTCGGTGACTTTGGTGAGCTTTATCGGAGTGCTGGATTTTCTGGACTTCTTCTTTGGAATGACGTCGTTTTGCGGCAGCGGTATTGATGGAAGCGAGACGGACGGTAGAGGGGAGGAGGAGGATGAGATGGGGATGGTTGGGTTGATGGGCATGGGGATGGCGGTGTGGCCGCCCATGTGAGCCAGGGCGTCTGTCACCCCCACGAGCGCTCGATGGAACATGCTGGTGCTCCATATGGCATCGAAGTGGGGGGTAGGGGTGAGCGCCGGGCTGGTGGATATGGGAGGAGAGGACTCTCTGGAGGTGCAGGGTGCTGACGTGATGGTTAAGGGGGACATGGTCGTGGCAATGTGCTGGGCGAGGGGTGAGGAGGTGCAGGAAGACGGCGGTTTTGTGCTGTCGATCATGTTGCGGACTGTATTTGTATTGCCTTCTCGATTCTTCCGCAGCATGGGCATGTGTAGACGGGGATTCGGATTCGCACTGTGTCTGTTCCGACTGCGAAGCGAGCTGAACACCATGTTGCAGCCCTCTATAGTGCACTTGTGCTTGATCTTTAGGTGGACCGAGCTGTAGTGTATCTTCAGCGTTCCTTTGTCGTAGAAACTCTTCCCGCACGAGGGACACATGACCCTATTGGAGTGGGCGTGACCCCGATACATGCTCCACCTCCGCTTCGGATCCGTGTGGACTTTGCGGAGACTTTTCAGCTTCATCTCTGCGTAGTGCGAGTGCCCCGCGTGCTGAGACGTGGGGACCACCTGAGCCTCCATGTGGGGCGTGCCGACCGACGACGACTCCAGGCCCAGCTTGGCCCGAATGTCCGCCTGCTCCTGCTGAATGGTCGTCAGACTCTTCTCCACTCTGCTGCCGGGTTCGGACTTGACGGGGGACACAGCCTGCTGTGGTGATGGCGACGGGTTCTCCGCAGTGGACACCGCCAGGTGGGGGTCGATCGCCAGACCGTTGGGGGTGAGCGACGTCGGTGGGTAGTTCTCTAGGAGAGGGGGCGGTGTGGTTATTCTGGACGGCGGCACGCTGACCGACACGCTGTCGTTACTGTGGGTGCTTGTAGTCGACGTAGCGTCCGTGTGGGGCGAGAGGACGGGACTACGGGACTGCCCGGGGCTCTGTAGCCTACTGTGCGTGCTCTCTATGAACGCTCTGATGTCGGACTCAGTCTTTGGAGGGCTGCAGCAGGAGCCGATGCCCCCGTCTTTGGCGTGCACGAACATGAGCTCCACGATGGACTTGGTCTCGCCGAATCTCAGGAACTGCTGCATGGTGATGATCTCCTCATCTCTGCTGGCGATGATCCACTGCTCTAGAACCTTGCCCTGGCAGTCCTGCACAACACGACAAAAACAAACAGAATTCAAAAACATGACAAAATTGTAAAAGTGTATAAAGATAACTGGTGACGATGATCCACTGCTCCAGAACCTTGCCCTGGCAGTCCTGCGTAACATGACAAAAACAAACCAAATTTAAAAATAGGAAGATTTTATAGTAAATTGTACGTAATGTGCATAATCATAACAGTGTATGAAGTCAACTGCTAGCGATGACCCACTGCTCTAAAACCTTGCCCTGGCAGTCATGCGCAACACGACAACAAAAACAAACCAAATTCAAAAACAGGAGAATTTTATACGTCATGTGCATTACTGTAACAGTGTATGAAGACAACTGGTGTCGATGATCCACTGCTCCAAAACCTTGCCCGGGCAGTCATGCGCAACACGACAACAAAAACAATAAAATTATTTAAATAAAAAAGGAAAAAATTATATGTCATGTGCATATATGTAACAGTGTATGAAATCAACTGGTGGCGATAATCCACGGCTCCAAAACCTTTTCATTGCAGTCCTGCGCAAAACGAACATACACAAAAATGATGCATTCGTTGACAATTATAATTTACCTGTGGCTTCTAAGTTTTAAAAAACTTACGGCTAAACACACAGCCAGAACACTGTTAGTAGTACGTTTAAATCCGTCAGTCAACAGATTGATATTTTTGCCAGCAATTGTGTATGATAAGAAACAACACCATCATTCTTTGCCTTATAGGAAACATAGAAATAAAGAAATATTTTTGCTTTTTCTCCTGTCGCCAATGATAAAAAGGAGATTCAAGCACAATCACACAGACTGTACCTGTCAGGTTTATCATTAGAGTGAGATTATGAAGATATCTGCATTCAGGGCATAAAATACCTTCCTGAAACTTGTAGGTAAAATCCTAGCTAAGAAGATTAAAAGTTAACGATTTTGGAAGTAACAGAACGAAACAATATTCATGGCCTGTCGCTAATTAAGTTCTATACATGGCCATTAAGCCTCCGCAAAAATAAAATAATGAATACACAGTTTGTCATACAGTAAATTCAGATATCTTTGCCAGGACTTAATTTTGTGATAGGGGGAAGGCAAGTTTTCGCTGTGTTTTAAGTTTTCGGTTGGAACTATCTACATTTTGTATAGTACAGTAGTAAGGCCACACCAAATTAATTTCTTTCTTTCTTGAAAAGGTGTGAACAGGGTCAGGTGCAAGTTTCACCCCAGCCTTCTGTTTTCATGATTTGTTTTTTTGCTAAAAGTAAAAAAAAATCCGTTAACCAAGAAATTAAATTGGTGTGGCCTTATACAATGGAACAAACACTGTGGAGAGGTCACTACAGAAAAAATAACAAAACCTGCAACTTGGAAAAATCAAAATTGTAGCTGAAAAATAAAAAAACATGGAAGTTTGGGAGAGATAGAAAGAGCGTATAGTGTATTTCATGCCCTGTCCCTTGTACACATGTACAAGGTGCATCGACATGTACATGTAGTGCACATACACTGTAAATTACAGTGTATTCACAGACACTTGATTTTGCAGTAGAAAAGGAAATGAGGTGTTCCGGGTGTTTCACAATTTTGTATACAGTTGTAATACAATGGAAACACATATTGACAGTGTCATAAGTTCATGGTAGACAGGTCACTGGAAAAATAAAACCATCTTGGACATTTTTACACTTACAGTAATATAGGTTAGGAAAACTGTCTCTTAAGTGTAATACAGAATCATTTCAAACACAGATAAAAAAACACAACCCAAACCTCCTCTTCCCTTTTGCCAGGAAATCAAATCCCTGCAAACATAAACAAATTCACAGTATTTTGTGCCCTGTTCCTAGTATGCAAGGTGAACATGTACATGTACATTGTATACAAGGGGCGATCAATAGGTCCTCGGCCTCACCCAGAAATAAGGTGCACAACTCAAATTTTGGAGCATAATTACGTAGTATGACATCTTTTAGCACTATCCACCAAACTTCAAATCATTCTGATCATTACTTTACAGACGACACCCAGTAACATCAGGTGAGGTAGAAGGATACAAACATGGACAATTGAGCTTTGACTTGAGGTGTGCTGGCCGACTTGTTCTACTGAAAGTCAGATACCCACTTCTTTTTAGTTGAAATAAGAAGGGAATCTATATCAAACATTTTGACAATGTCTTCGAAGATTTAAGACACAGCTCTGACCACAGTGCACCCTCGTTTTTCTCGTCACTTACCTAATAGTTTTGGAAGTCAACTAAAAAGCATTGGCCACAATGATTTGAAGTTTGGTGGATATTGCTAAAAGATGTCATACTACATAATTATGCCCCGAAATTTGAGTTGTGGACCTTATTTCTGGGTGAGGCCGAGGACTTATTGATCACCCCTCGTATCATAGTTAAGAAAAGCCTATATCTCCTACCTGTAGTATGTACCCCCTAACGTAGTCCTCATACGTCCAGCCCAGCCCATGGAGGATCTGCATCACCTCCTCTTGCTTCAGCACACTGAAGAGTCGGTCCAGCAGAATCTTCAGCCGGATGGGCGTGGCCTGCGTCCCGTACAGCACCAGGCTGGCGATGTCGAACACGACGTTGGATTGCACGATTTCCGGTTGCGTTGAGGTATAGAGGTGGCGTGTGCTGAGCTTGTCCAGAGCTGAGAGTTCGAAAGGTTCAAGGCTCAGTTCTCGAGTTAGATGAGGATGGTGTGGAGGTGGTGAAGGGAGGAGGAGAAAACGGAAAATGAACGCTTTGGTCGTCATGCAAACCAACAGTGATGACTAAACATGCAGACTGTCGAGCGTTCCCACCAGGTTAGGGTTCCAGTCTCGCAGGGCTCGAAATACCGGGTGCATGCGCACCTTTGTGCACCCAAAATTGGAGCTGCGCACCTAGATATTTTTGTAGAGGTACATGTACTAGTTACTATACACTTGTATACAGAATATTCCTGAAATTTAAGTATCAAACAAGCAATATAACCTTTGTTATACTGAAGTTTGATGTATTACTTTGACGTTAGCTATAGAATTTCAGATTGAAGTTCATTAGAGAGGCAGTACGTTTTGTAAATATGCTTTACTGACATTCTACTTTATCTAAATATGTTGTGCACCAAAAATTCTTTCTGCCCACCTAAATTTTTAGCTTAGTTGCACCAGTGCATCTTTTACCCAAAAATGAATTCCGAGCCCTGAGTCTTATGAGAGAAGCCAGCGGTTCGTTTTCTTGGCTGGCGGAATATTTGGACTTTTCTGAGTGCTGTTGATGACGGGATGGTCGCCGCCAACATCAACAGTGTAAGCGACCCTGGCGGAAACAAGCCCTACTAAAAGGATCTTATCGTCTTTGTTATGGTAAAAATTCCATGCTGTTTGCTAATCGTGCTATAGAACCATCTCACATCTGTACTTTCTGATGAAGAAACGTCTCATCACGAAAGGAAACAGAAACTGTGATTGTGGTGAAGAGTGGACTCAAGGGAATGGCTACAAATAACTACATGCACACGAATACTGTTAAACAATATATAAATACCATAGACACAATTTGCCTTTGGTATGCTACAGTATGATGACAAGATGCAACAAAAGCAACAGGGGTGCGGCGTACATTTGCAAGCTTTGCACTTCTAAAAGAGCTATGACAAACGAACAAGCAAGCAACATATACACATGATAGTGGTACCATATACAGCACAAAACAGTTTGGACATGATTGTGGTAATACATTGATTTCCAGAATACATATCAAGATACATCTTATCAATATTATCATGCAGACATACATGTAGGGCTAAAATATCAAACACCTTTTGTTTAAACACCCAGCAAAAAAGGTGCCCCAGTCAAATTGCTTTTAACCATTCCTACTGTTATACTTTGGCCAGGGTGCGAAATACCTGGTTGCACGTTGCACAGTGCAACAAGATTTCGGTTGGTGCAAGTTAATTCCAAACCCAGGTAGCGCAGTGTGCAACCTTATATTTTGAGCCAAAGATTTCAATCGGAGCCCTGGAAGCTCACAAAAACACAGTGTCACTCTCATAAAATTCGGTAAATCTTCAATTGAAATAAAGAAATCAACACTTTTTCGTTTTAAACCATCCAAAACCCTTCATAGATCGTGGAATTTGAGCTGAAAAAGACAAAAACACACTGCCCTCAGCTAAACAAGATGTTGTTAGGTCAATGGGAACACAATACTATCTAATATATATTTTGAAATGTTAGTAGTATTATACGCTACATACAAGCTTGATTTGAAGAAATCGGTGAATGTTGCTGGAGCAACCTGAAATTTGGATGTGCAACCTAGCATTTGCCCTTGGTTGCAACATGGGCAACCTGGCTCAAAAAAGTATTTCGCACCCTGACTTTGGCACACTTTGCAAGAAAGGCAGAGGTCTGCTATACCTAAACAACTTATTCAGCAAGACTGCTTTGTTACTGACAAAACCTTTGAGTAAACTAGAGGTATTGGAGGACAAGAGAATAGCTATATTTGCACCTCTAACAAATAACTTTTGCACATCTATCTAGCGGTAGTCTTGTTAAGACATCTAGTGAGAATGTCTCTAAAGTGACTGCGCTATGTGGCAACGAGTTCCACTCTACTCTGTTGATCTGATTCTTTGTTAAAACGAACGAACTGTGACACGTAACCTTCGCACATTTAGCAGCAAGCTTGATAAGGTACCTAGCGAGGATACCTCTACTGTACTTGGTGTACGATTCATTTATGGAGATTAGACATGCAGGTAAACAATATATTCAAACTCTACAACTGGATAAAATTCAGAGATTTACTTCCGGACGCTTCGAGTGACGTCCCCTCTTCTTTAGCATACGAGTGACGCTAAAGAAGAGTGATGGATGTCACTCGAAATGTCTGGAAGTAAATCTCTGAATTTTGGTGTACGATAGTTCTAGGAAAAAACAAATTGAACTAAATGTAGAAACATTGATGCATGTCTTCACCGCTATATGCAAAACTCCAGCCTCCTTCACCTTCAAATTTTCCCTTTGTCTGCATCTCCATTTTGTGCCCACTGTCCGCGCTTGGGCTTTGTAGGGGGTCTGAATAATGGCTTTGAACATTTTATGACAGCAGATCGCCATTTCCGGGTCTGACCATTAGTATGTACACCAGGGGACACATATGGTCCGAAATAGGGTGTCCACCTAGAGCTCAGGGCAAAGGTGGGCCTTTATTACCTCACAACTAGCGGCCGCAGGATTTAATCCGCGCAGATTGGAAATTCAGACCTTGCTCTCGGCTGGACAACACTAATGAAATGTTGTAGGATGACCACTGGGAAGTACATGTACATTTGTACATGATTGTGGTGCTTGCAGTCCATCACTAGACAGACGTTTATTTATTTATTTCACAACAAAAAACAACATTACTGTATCAATCTTCTATCTTCATATCCCAAAACAAGGCATTACAGATTTAAAATGTAGTCCTTCTGCAGGGTTCGAAATACAATTGAGCAATTTTCAAGATTTGCAAGTAAAAATAATATGGACTTTTGCAATTTGAAAATACGGGTGGACCGATTCGTGTAAGCGCTGCCAAGCAAAATCGTAAGTGCTAACTACTAAACAATAAAGGCTACATATTAAGTAAATGTCTATATAGATGTTTAATCTTCTAATAATGCTATAAAAGTTGCTATGTCATGCTGAGTATGTATGTACAGCAAAAGTAGTTACATACTGACTATAATATTGCAAGTTAATTTTCTAAATTGCAAGTAAAATTTTTGCCAACTTGCAATTTTGCAAGTAACCAATAAAAAGTATTTCGAGCCCTGTTCTGTAATCACTAAAAAGACCTTCTGACATTACTAAAGGACTGGTCATTTGTATTGTACGATCATCCCAGGATTGCAAACTGAAGCCATTTTAGAGATAGTCATGCATGCGTCCAGCAAATTTGAGCCATCTTGTTAGTGTTACAAAAAAGGCTGCTTTAGATCCTTGCCAGCATTTGATTCTGTTGCAGCCTGCTTGAAAATTTCACAACATCAAAACGGTACGACGAATGTGATTCCCTGTCTGTATAAACCCACAAATAGAACGAGACAGATTTCAATACAATCGTATCCCAGCTAAACAGGCCAATTGAACAATCTTTTAACCTGGTCACTTTGATTCAATATTTTAGTAGAGTCACACTCACACTGAGCTCTATTAGCTAAATCATAGAGTCTGGCAGGCACAACCGTACCCCTCTAACTGATAGAACATGCAAATTCTGTTTCCACTCATATGTTGAAAATAAGACACACTTTTGACTCGATTGTTCCTTATATGAAGATGAGCGCCAATCGTTTTAGACAATAGAATTAGACAATAAATGTACAAAAATGTCAAAGCAAGACACATTCATATACCTCATGTCAAGTAAGAACAAACAATATAAATGGACAAAGTATGTTTTCAAGTGTTTCAAAAAGACAGAAGAAACTATTAGGTGATCAACATTTGTTTAACAATAGTTTGTTTTTTAGTTTTCAATGTTAGAATGTAGCATTTTATCAATTCATGTTTTACATTTTGCTTCTTATAGACCACATTTGGTCATCTGTGCATTTAGGCCATCTGGGTAGGAATATGCAATAAAGACTATTATTATTATTGTATTAAAGTCAGTGTGTCATAATGCATTGCTGTTTGCCACGTACATTGTACTTTCTTTTTTCTCTTGTCTTTCTGATGGAATACAAAACAGAAAACAGAAAACTGACACTTAGAACTAGAGCCTGTTTAATAGAATAGAGGACAAATGCCATTTTGTAATAGAATGTAGAATCTGATCTAGGTTATATAGATATAGCAAAGAGAGAAATACACTATCTACATGTGGTCTTGTATAAACCGTATTTCCCTTAATTTTACCCACTTAAACTGAAGAGAAATTCATATTTCTAATGCAGATAGACAAACTTTAGATTGCAAAACATATCTGTTCATTTTTTCTACTACTATCAATAAGCGAGAAATTGAATTTGACTAGTGTTAGCTAGTGTTCATGGCTTGCATCTATTAACTTTGAACACATTTTGTTGTGACCTGTACTTAGCCCAGAAGGGATGTCCCAATAGCTCGACTGGGGGTCTGTGTCCGAGGAGGTGCCTCGAGCATTAAAGGGGAAGAGCTAGCAACCCCTCCCTGTAAACATATACCCTGCTACTGAAACAGCTAGGAAACTTACTTCCCAATGTACCGCTAGGCACTACAAGAGTCTCAACAAACAAACATATACTTAGCCCAGTGTGGCAAGAATGTGCAAGAAAGGTTTGTACATTGGATATTAATATTGTTCACCACATTGCTAGAGAGCTGAAATAGCCCCGTGTGAGTTTATCAGCAGTGAGCACTCTTTCCTGAGCAAGGCTAAGGTCAAGTTCCACAGGAAGGAAACCCAAACAACTGCACATGCAGGACCTTCTGCATGGCTTCTGTGATGATTGTGGTGTCATTTGGGTCTTTAGAAATAAAAGTACAGGGTATGCAGCATAAACTACAGACACATTTTTTTTGTTAGAGATCAGACAGGGAGTTATCATGGCATGTTGCAAGCTACATGTCTTCTTGATACGCACGTGTTCTGACTCTGGTAAAATAATTTGCTACATCATCAAATTGAGTCTCAAAACTGCCCTGACAGAAGAGAAGCACCCTAATATAGTATAATTATAGACCACCTGCCAGTAAGTGTGCTCATTAGAAAAAAAAATTGGAACATGATACTGGTCTCTTTTCTTTCCATTCTGGTAAAACAATTTTGCTACATCATCAAATTGAGTCTCAAAACAGCCCTGATAAAAGTGAAGTATCCTGAATACAATAAACCAGCTGCCAGTTCGTTTGTTTATTATAAATCACAGAATAAGTATTGAAACATGCTACTGGTTTATACTTTACTTTTCCTGTCCCATTTGTTTTCTAAATGTTAAGTGACTTGAATTTTTATTTTGACCTATAAGTGACTTAAATTTCAAATATTTCTTATTTGCATATCTATTTCTTCTTTATGAATGTTTAAAAAATGGACAATCCTAGCCAATTCCTGTACTTAAACATGCTCAAAAGCACCCATCACAAGCAGACGGGGTCCTATTCGGCTCAGCTTGCTGGGACAGATGGAATTTGTATAACGCACGCGTCCCGCCACAAAGCGTTGACCCGGGCCTTTCAGAGCCGGCAACCCGAGGCAGACCTAAGGTTGGCAGTGTTTGGTTTGGAGACTGCAGACGCGGCCCCCTGCCTGCGGTGGGAGCTGTGGGGAGCACCACAGAACCCGCCGCACACAAACAGCACTTTTCCACACACTGCATGATGATTAGATGGCAGGATGTTTCCAGGGCCTACACAGGCTACCTCCTTGGCGACAGGACCAACATGCCCCCAAGGAAATTTTCCCACAGCTCTCCCCAAGTTAGACTGTTCCCAGGGAAAACACAGCCAGCTCCTTGGCTACAGGACCAACATGCCCCCAAGGAAATTTTCCTACAGCCCTCCCTGAGTTAGACTGTTCCCAGGGCAAACACAGGGAAGCTCCTTGGCGACAGGACCAACATGCCCCAAAGGAAATTTTCCTACAGCCCTCCCTGAGTTAGACTGTTCCCAGGGCCTACACAGACCAGCTCCTTGGCTCCAGGACCAACTTGCCTCCAAGGATATTTCACCACAGCCCTCCCCAAGTTAGACTGTTCCCAGGGAAAACACAGCCAGCTCCTTGGCTCCAGGACCAACATGACCCCAAGGAAATTTTCCCACAGCCCTCCCTGAGTTAGACTGTTCCCAGGGCAAACACAGCCAACTCCTTGGCTCCAGGACCAACATGCCTCCAAGGATATTTCACCACAGCCCCCCTGAGTTAGACTTCCCAGGGTAAACACAGCTAACTCCTTGGCTCCAGGACCAACATGACCCCAAGGAAATTCTACCACAGACACCCCTGAGGTAGTTAGACCCTGAGAAACAGTCTGGCAAGATTATATTAAGAAGAGCTCTTGGCTACACACAGATACCTATGCAAACCCCAAAATTTTTCTTTCTAACGCAGGGGGCATGTTGGCCCTAGAGCTGAGGAGCTGGCCTGTGTAGGTCCTGGAAACTGTCTGGCTCAGGGTCTAACTCAGGGGGGGCCTCTGGTAAAGTTTCCTCGGGGGCATGTTGGTCCTAGAGCCGAGGACTGGCCTGTGCAGGCCCTGGAAACAGTCCTGTATCCGGGGTAATTAGATGGCTGCTGTGTGCACAGTGGCATGGGAAATCAGAGGCACTTTTCCCCGCAGGCACCTGTGACTTTAACCTCCGTCCTTCCCTGCTCTTGACCTTCATAGCCCACTTAAAAACAATCTGCATTTCAAAAGAAGGATTACAAAATACGTGGCATAGTTTTGATCATGCACTGATCATGATGAATGTGTTTTAAACCTTTGTTGTACTTGAACCATTCAGATTATTAACCTTGAACAGCATGGGAGACCACAGGGGACATTTAATGAGCTGCGGATTGGAAATTATTACAGCCACTTAACGGCTAAGCAGCAACCGGAGACCTGGCTCAATCAGACCCTATAAAACATGTGTTTCTCCTTCTAACAAGGAGAGATAGGCAGACTTTACCTGCGGCAATGGTGACAAGTCGTGGTCTCTCTCACTCACAGAACCGTCAATTATTGCTCTGATTAGCGTAGAACAGACTGGGACCTGGGAGAACTTCCTGAAGCACACTTGCCCTAGGAGTCTAACCCCTGCCCAGGGGAGTGTAACCCCCACCCAGGGGAGGGCACCCTTGAACATGGTGGCTGCCAGCGCTATTGTGACATTGACCTGTAGGTGCTCCCAATGCGGGCTTGGGAAAACATGTCCTGCAGGCATGGAAGAACGGGGACTGGCTCAATAGCAGGACTCTACAGGTGGCCAACAGCCTTGCAGAACATGATTTCTGCTTCTTCTGCTTCTTTTGTTATCCTCAATTGAAGTGAGGCATGTTTTTTTTTCAAGTAGCTTGTAGTGCAATAATAAGGCTTTCCCATGGCTGGTGTTTTAAACCAAGCACACTCTTCTTGATAAGTGTTTTCTGTTCTATTATGTAGAACAGATCTACAACAGAAAATCATTACAAAATTGGGTCAGTGTTGTGTCAGAGTACTTCTTATATCTAACTATCAAACAAAGACTATGGAAACTCAACTGAATGGAACTTTAGAAAAGAGTAGGCCTAATGAGTTTCATATTTGACTGGTACTAGCTCTTACAAATGCAGCACATTACTGATGGTTCATAAAGCCTAAATGACCTAATGTCCTGTCTATTACTTCAATGTCATGGTTTATCCACGATTTGTCTTTTACCTTTCCTTTAAGAGTATTCACTGTAATAAACTTATCAAATTTGAACCGAACAAGCATAAAGAATCCTGTCTATAGTGACCACCTGTCCACAATGACATAGACCAGATTTTGTCTGTTACCCGAGTGGTCTTCTTGGGCAGTTTTGCAATATGCTTGTCTTTAAAGGATGACTTAACAAAGGAATTCTCAATTTTTAACAGTATTTGCATATGAAACATGTGCATAACTTTCAAGAAAGACAGAGCATCAGGTCTAAGAAAGGAAACTGGCCGCAGCGTCCTTATTTTTCCAAGACAAGGGACAGAGAGTTAACGTGATTACAGTGTCCCCTAAAACGTGGCGGTCATCTGCATTCCGACCAGTTGTGCTGTGTCTTACTTAGTTGGAAAATCATTATTTAATTTGGTACAAATAATTCATGAAGTGCTCGGGGGATCCCCGCTCTTCCCCAGACGAGCGGAGCTGATTGAAAGGCGGATAGATAGGGGCAGAGATTGATCAGCAGTGTTATCAATATTTACACAAATAAGGAGGTGAGATGTCTGGCTGAGGAATCACCGTCCCACACCAGACAATTACAGCCCGAGGTCCTATCTACAGTGCACTGTAAAATTGTCGATGAGAGACCAATCCTTCTCATTTAAATGCTGGACTCATTAAAATAGATGCATCTGCTTTTCCAACCTCTTACATACTCATTTGGTAACTTTTAGATTGTTGATTGATAATTCTTGACATCAAAGTCATAGGGTAAGGCCTCAATTTTCATATTCGATCTGCACTTTCTGTCTGATATTTGTGAAAAGCCTTTTAAAATGAGAAGAATGTCCTACTGAATCTATAGTGCACTGTAAAATTGTCGATGAGAGACCAACCCTTCTCATTCAAATGCTGGACTCATTAAAATAGACGCATCTGCTTTTCCAACCTCTTACATACTCATTTGGTAACTTTTAAATTGTTGATTGATAATTGTTGACATCAAAATTATAGGATTGAGCCCCAATTTTCATATTCACTTTTTGACTTATATTTTCAAAAAGCTTTCCAAAATGGAACAGTTAGCAAAGGATAGAACACACCACAATGCTTTTAGTTGTTGCCCGATGCCTTTAGCAAGGTGATTTTACCATGCATATAAATTATACTTACAAGTGCAAAGATTGTGGGGAAAACCAGACTTCCTGAAGATTCAATGCATTACTGGGTACCAGAGCATTACAGCTGTCTTCGGGACAACTAGTTTGGACACTGCTTCTTTTTAGCTGTTTTTCACTTTAATTTGCGAAACATTTTATAATACTGTCAAACCTGTGACCACCTCTATATACATAATTGTATCAAACTTTTTGCCTTTTCCCATTGACACAAGCATTAAGAATCCTGTCTACACTATAACCACCTGTCCACGTACATGTAGACCAGGTTTTCTCTGTCTCGAGTAGTCGTCTTGGGCAGGTTTGACAGTATATTATATCTAAAATCATCTTAATCAGGGTTGAACAAGTTAAGTTAGGTGATGATAAGGACAGTACCTGAGATTTCTGACCAATTTTATTCCACTGATATTGTTGATAATGGACAGTGCTTGCGATTTATGACCAACTTTTTGTTATAAAATACGCAATTTAGTCCTACGGACTACTATGTATTTTATTCGAATAAACTTTCAAACAATGTTCTTTTTTATGTCAGCTCAAGCCTGGTTTGTTTGACACACAGCCCGGCTAATACAGCCCTGCTACTGTCGGCCACTTGTTACCTTAGAGCAGCTGGTGTCTCAACAACTTCTAAATATTTACTGCTTCTAAAACAACATTGACAGAAACAGAGCAGCAGAACAAGCTAAAACCAGCAACAAGCTCCCGGATACCGCGGCACACTTTCTGCAATGGTCTAGCCGCAGGCTTGAAATACTGGGTGCATGTGCACTTTTCTGTGCACCCAAAATGCATGAATTGTACACTTGTATTCAGCATACTCTTACATTTGAGTGTGAAAAAACTGATAAAATATTTGTTACATTTGATTCAAGTTCTGAAGAGAGACAGTAGGGTTTGTAACAAGGTTTTGCTGACACTGCTTCTGCTCTACTTTTGTTTCATGTTGTGCAACAAAAATGTTTTCTGGCTACCTAAATCTTCTAGGTTTAGGTACACAAAAGTCCCGTTCCCAAAAAGTTCAGTTAATTTCAGGAGTCATTGCAGCAAGCATCGTGGGTGGATGCACGTCTCAATAAATTCTTTTTAATTGAAAAACTAAAGTTCAGGTCCAGTATAGTCATGCAAAGACATAAAAATTTACGCCAAAAATAGTTACTCAAGCAACCGGATAAAATTTTGAAACAGTCAGACGTTTCAGACAGCATCCGGTGTCTTTCGTCAGTGACTTAAGATAGGACTGGGAAACCAGGTTTTATACCAAAACTCTGAATAGAATAGATATATTAATGAGGTTAAGACAATTTATGATGTACTTCTTTAAGTTAAGGCATTGTAGGCTTCCCTCCCTTAGTGTTCTTCTTGGGCAGTTTTGACCGTACTTATTCAAGCAGTTACAACTTTGTTTCATAACTACTCCTGTTATCTGGGAAAGAGCCACTATAACATACAGACTGGGAAGAATGGTGCTTGGTTTTTAAGTGGGTTGGATTGGCCATTTCGCAGGAAAAAACGAGTCATTTAAAAGCCATTCTGCTTAAGAACTTTCCTTCCATCCACTCATCTGGGCACTTGTCGTACAGCAAACTAGCAAAGGTGCACATTTTGTATCCAAGGCTCAACTTAATTGCGTACATGCATGCCACCTCTGGCCACATCTTGATTTTTAAGAGTGTCGGTAACGAATAGACATGTTTGACACATCAGGGCTTTGTCCCTTTTATCAGCAGAGATCTCAAATTGAAAAAGAACTGGATCTACGAATCAACTCTTCCTCCCCCATTACCGTTTGGTGATAACTTGCTAGGCTAACGATGTAATTGTTAAGCACCAGTCCAATCATGGCGATGGGTGTCCAACACGTTAACGGTGCGAAATCCACAACTACAGAGAGCAGCCGTAAACGTATCTCTAACTACCCCTAATAGGCAGTAATGTACCGCAGTGTGCTGCGCCTTTGGGAGGAAATAGTGGCTAAACCCAGTGGTAATAGACAGGACAGGAGTTCTTAGGATTTATAGACTATTACATTACCGGCGATCACTGCCTTTGTGAGAGTACCAGTCGAAGATGAAACCTAACAAGTCTTACATGAGAGAGAACATAAGCAAACAGTAATATCAAGATGGACACAATCAACAATATGAAGAAAACTTCAGGGCATATCATAATATCAGCTCAAGTATGCTAGTACTAGAGAGTACAATATTGTTTGAAGGTTTGTCTATATTGTTGGGACGTTTTCCATACTGTTATAGGTTTGTGTTATCTATATTGTTGGAAAGTTTCCCATATTGTTATAGATTTGTCCATATTGTTGGGAAGTTTTCCATATTGGTATACTATAGGTTTGCCCATATCATTATAGGTTTGTCCATATTGTTATACTATAGGTTTGTCCATATTGTTATAGTCTTGTCCATATTGTTATAGACTTGTCTATATTGTTATAGGGTTGTCCATATTGTTATAGGCTTGTCCATATTGTTATAGGCTTGTCCATATTGTTATAGGCTTGTCCATATTGTTATAGGTTTGTCCATTTTGTTATAGGTTTGTCAATATTGTTGGAAAGTTTCCCATATTGTTACACTATTGTCTATACATGTACATGTAGGTTTATCCATATTGTTGAAGGTTTGTACATAATATTATTGTTAAACAAAGCTGGATGACATCAAAACTAAAATTTATGTATATACCGTATACCGATGTAGTACTGTTCATAAATACCTCTAGTCTTAACTTCCTTCCACTTGCCTAGCCCTATAGTGAAGACAAATTCCATTCTAAAAATCTATCAAGCTTGAAGGAGGTTAATGCATAGCCTCGTAGCCTGGTTTATCATATCATTTTATTTCATTATTACCGCTGTTTGAAATCATTGTCATTAGAAGGTTAAATGTATTGATTGTCAAGTAAGAGGATATAGGAAAGACTATCATAATAAACTGGTATTATGCAATTCTCTATTTGGTTTACTGCAAAGAAGTACAGTCAAACCTGTCTATAGCGGTCACTCAAGGGACTGGCCAAAACTGGCCGCTAAGGACAGGTGGCCGCTATGGAGAAAATGTTGATTAATTGACCACGAGTGACACATGTTTTCAGTACCCACTGAGATACATTTATTCACCGTACAGTACACATGTAAACAGGTAAGGCACATTTTAGAAGTTTGATTGTTGTTCTTTTACTCCTAGTTAGTTAAGAACAAAATACATGTTGCTCAGTTGTCACTTACTGTCCGTTTTCGACTGTTTTCAAACATAAAATCGTGGCGACAATTTTCCTCTTGATGCGTTGGTTCGGTTCCCGCGTGGCTTGTGCTAATAGGGTACTCAGAAGAAGGTCGCTCTTTTGAGGGCTTTTTGTCTTTTCAGAAAATTGCAACAGCCCAAATTTTACATCATAGTAATATTATCCACATTCATTTTGAAGCTTTTGGTTTAGTAATTATCCTCAGTGATACTTTGCAGCAAAATAAATTTAGTATATTATACCTCCGTAACAGTGGTGTCTTCCGTTGACCTTTATGCTGCTACCAATCCAGTTTGTATCAGCGCCATTTTGAAAATTGCGTGAAACACGTTTTGAGCACAATATTTGAATGAATTCCCGGTGAAAACGGAAAAAGGCCCGGCATTCAAACATTTCGCGAACTTACCGCATCAGGTATATGTGTGGGTTGTATTTTCCAAAAAGCTGTCGTAATATTTGTCCTGTCGAAATGCACAGAAATGGTCAATTTTACCTCGATGTACAAACGCTTGCCATGTGAAGAAAATTATTCTTGACTTCGCGTCAACCTCCTTGGTCAAATCCTGGATTTTCTAACAAAGATAAAACATTCTGGTTTTCTTTATTATGATCCTATCCAGTTGAGTCCATATAAATTTGATAACTGCGTGAAAAAATGAAGATTTTGAACCCGGCGTGCGGTGGCTATGCGGCTTCTCCCGGCGCGCCGTGACCGTTATCGGCAGTGTTACTGTACTCGCGGGACCGAAAATCGTCTGGCCGCGACCGCGTTGGACAGGTGGCCGCTATAGCCTAATTCTTAATGCTTATGTCAATGGGAAAAATCCAAGGGACCGACAAAAAGTGACCACTATGGGCAGGTGGCCGCTATGCAAAGGTGACCGCTAATACAGGTTTGACTGTATTCATTTATGTAGGGTTCGAAATACTTTTTTGGGGTTACTTGCAAAAGTTGGCAAAAATTTAACATGCAATTTGAAAAGTTAACTAAATAAAATATCATAGTCGGTATCAACATACAGTACAGATCTTGTTTAACTTCCCTTCCCAGTGCTTTCGTTGTACGTACGAAATGTAGTAGTAGTTTAATGTACACACTTCAGCCTAACATAGCAACTTTAATTTTATAGCATTATTAGAAGACTAAACATCTAAATACAGATTTACTAAATTAAATGTAGCCTTTATTGTTCAGTAGTCAGAGACTGATTTCTCCTCTAGCAACAGTTACTGTCACTATTTTGCAACTGGGTATGTGCTTACACAATCCACTGGTATTTTCAACTTGCAAAATTGCAAGTTCATATCATTTTCACTTGAAAATCTTGAAAATTGCTTGCAAATTGCAAGTTGCATTATTGTATTTCGAGCCCTGATTCATGTCATAAATGATCCAGTTTTAAACAGTTGTTTACAGGCAGCAATCAAGCACTCAGGTCTAGAAGAGCAAAAGACCAATCAGCATTACGTGAGGTAAAAGTCATATTCCGGTATGTGTTTACAATGCTAGTACAATGGTCTGACCAGAACAAAGCAACAAACAATCTAATCTAGCATATTCCTATGTTGATGAAGGTCAGGCATCCAGGTAAATAACATTAAAGGACAATTCAATCACTACAACTGGATAAGATACAGAGATTATGTCCTGACATTTCGATTGACATCCATCACTCTTCTTTAGCATCACTGGAATGAAATCTATTATCAGCATGAAAGCACATCTGCGTTGGTACATTCCATGATGATGTTTGATATTTTCCTTCAACACAAGCAAATGTAGCTCACCTCAAAATCTGTCAACCTTTTCATGAACATTGGCTCTCAAAAAATCTTCTGTTGGGGACACTTATTTACATGAAGTTACGACAAAGAAACAAGCAAGTAAACAAATATCAAAGCAATAAAACAAATTGTTTCTTTTAAAAGCTGAAAGCAGAACAAAATTTGTAGCTCTTATTTGACAGAACATCACAATTAATTGCCAAACTTCAATGGTAAGATTTTCGTTGTTAGAAAGCCTCGTTTGCTTAGATCAAATTCGCTACAACAGATTATAGAAAGAACACACTTGGGACGAATCAAAAGCTGATTTGTGTGTGCTCTAATGCACTTCTAGGACTGATCAGAAAAATAATGGATTGGTAATGAGTAAAACATTGCAATCATTGTACAGTTAACGTATATCAATTTCTCCCAGATACGTCAGCTTTGTTGGTGATTTCGCAGCGGATTTCTTCTGCAGAAACGTGTCCTTTTTGCTGATTCACGAAAAAGAATTATTGCACAACCTTGTTTGTATCAGACTGTAAGACAGTATAACATTTCTATATACACTACAAGCCACTTCCAACATGAATCCAACATGCATTTTTCTACCCTACATGGAAAAAAGGGTAGATCCTAAACTGGGATCAAGTCCAGATTTTGAGTATTGAACCATCTTAATGGTTAATGTTGCTACAAAGCTTTCAAATTGTCTAATTACATTTGTGTATCACTAAACATTCCCTATAGTTATACATTTTAGCACTTTTCTATCCTACACAAAAGAAATCAGTGGATCCTGCACTGGGATTACATGTATCATGACGTATGTCCAGATTTTTGTCGAGTATTGGACAGCCTAATGATTACTACAAAGCTTTTAAATCATGCAACTAGAATTAAAGTGTATCACTGAACATTTGTTATGTCAGTCCACCTTGAATCCAGACTGAATTTTTTCTACCCAAAACAAAAAAAAAATATCAATGGATCCTGCACTGGCTAGGATTATGTCCAGATCTTTGTACAGTATTGGACCATCTTACGGTCGCTACAAGGCTTTTAATTTCTATAATTACATGTGTATCAGTTTACGAGGTAAGCCGAGAGTCGCTCTGAATCTATCTGATCGGCGATCAATTATAGCTTGGCCTACTTTTACTGCGACGTAGACTACAATTGAGGTAAAACATGGCCTACTTGTTTACACCCGGTAAAGGTTTCTGACGACAAACGGGAGCCAGTGGTCAGTTAGTGTGAGAAAGGAAAATCTGTCAATACCTCCAAAAAACACTGCGGCGCAGGCTGCTACTAGTGTTAGGAGCCCAGCGCAAAGGGCTTGCATGAAATCTAATGTACATGCAACTTCTAACAAGTTTCAAGTCTCAACGTAGGCGCCAATAGCATGACATAAAAGAAATACAAAATTAAACTTGTTCAACGAGAAAATCACATCCTGCTACAACTTGTACAAGTCTATTATGACTTTAATGGTCAAAACGGAAGGGCTACCTGCTCCCCATTAATGTCCCACCTACGAGCCCTGTTATACCTCCGGGACGGCAATTACTTTTTTAACGTACCTGCACCGCCCTTCGTTATTAATTACACACAGCCTCGTCAAGAAACTTTTGATCAATTAGAGGAAGCGAGGACAGTACGCGACAGAACGGGGTTAAGACTCGGGCGATTCACACGGATCGAATGGAAAGGGATCAAAGGGGTAATGAGGCGTGATCGGAACATTATTGCACGCAGTGTCCAGCTATTACATCGGGTAATGTACAGCAATATCTACCGTGGGGTCAGCTAGCATGCATACAGGGAAGCGGGTACAAGCAGGCGGGCACACACGTTCTGTTCTAAAGACACAGTACTAGGCTTTAGGAGTTAGAAACAGGAAGAGAAGTGTACGTTACCGTGGGCTACCCATCCGTGCTTGCAGGTCTCACAGGTGCGCAGGTGGGTCTTCCCCGGCGCGAAGCACTCGCACTTGCAGTTGGGCAGCGTGCAGCGTATGGCCTGAAACATCATGGTGGGACAACAGTTAGATCGGCGTCGCTGCCGGAGAAACCCGGGTAGAGCAGGCCGCGACGCAACAGAGCCGGTCCGGACAGCACGGTGGACGCTACGTGGATGGGAGCCTGGCCCGTCCGACGCGTGTGATAGCCAGAGCCATCTGGGGTATGCGTACCACGTTCCTGTGCGTTAAGTGACGTTATGGGTAATCATAATTGCAGAATGTTCCACATGACATTGCATGACAAACAGTATGCCGGCCATCAATAGGAATGACCATCCGTATTGCTCAGAGCAGCGCGGGACGGCACTTTGGGGGTGGAGCTTGGAGGGTCCAACCCATTAGCCCGGCTCTAATCCCCTGTTAAATGGCACCGGCCAAATGGATGAGACTTAGGGCCGCATGAATACGACAGTGTCAGAGACACCTGGCCTGCCTGGAGCCAGGCGTCGGCGGCCTATGGTGATGAGGGGATGAATAAAATGTGCAGCCGGAGCTCCCAGTGTCAACAGTATCCACCCCTGACACCAGAGGTCCCTGCACTCATATGAAGCTCACGGCATTATTGGACTTATTCAATGCCACATTATGACACGGCGGCCGCCCGGGACAAAATTGCCTTCCTCGAAATGTGGCGCCGCGCGAACCCCATTTGCGCGGAGCGGCGGATTTTTGTATTCAGTGCCGTGGGCAAGAGGATGAGGCGAATGCAGTGGCCACTCGATAACCAACTTCATCATAGCCCCGGCAGTAATGGTTACTATGTATAGCCCGAGAGGGCACAGAGGCAGACGCGAAGGTGACACACTGATTTCACAGGACCCGGTGTGATAAGCTGCCAGATTTTTCATACGGGAGCGACTGGACAGGTCTGGCTGACCCCTGGCTCGTTAAAACTGGGCTTTCTCCAGGACCCGTACCGAGAAGACAGAAATTTGCTTGTTGGGACGGACAAAATCCGTCAAAAAAATCTGAACTTTGTGACATCATGAGATTGATGAAAATCTATTTTCGCATGCTTAAAATGTCAGAGTTAACAAAAAAAATTAACAACATGGGCTCCCAAACAATGAGTGAGACAGAAAAAAATTTCAAACTGGAGACAGCCCTGCAGGCAACCCCTACACCAAACATGCACGGTGGACACATACACGCGCACACTGACCAGGCAGCCTACCCACATAAACACCTGCATAAACCACCCTCTCCTGAGTCATTACTCAGAATACTGTCGTGCTAGCGGCTAGTCCGCTTTTATTGCCTGGACAAGCATACCTAATGAATTTGGGGGCAAATCCATATTCACCCCTCGCCCGAGCAGGTCCAGGCAGTGACAGGGTGTATGTCATCTCCACCATAAAATGTCAGGTCGCTCCCCGAGGTCCTCGCCTGTGTCATACCCAAATGATTTGATTCAATTGGCCATGCTTTATAGTGGCGGAATGATGCAGGGCCGCTACTGTGGGTCGTGTGGAGAGTTTGAATAGCCACATACAGGTGATGTAGTGTCTGGAAGCTATCAGTGCAAACAGTGACCTTTCCTACAGGGATCAGACCTTCCCAGAGGACTGGTGGCATCCATAGATCACGGCGCTGGTCAGGGGCCTAATACTCTCCCTACCTTATCTCAGGACGGCAGCACAACCCTCAATATGTCTTTTCGCTGCCGGGGAGATAGGCCAAATTATCTGTAAACTGTTGGCGGAGGATAATCAAATTTGCTATTTGCGGCTGGGTAACAGTTCGGCACAGGGTTGCGACTCTGTGTGCGCGCGCGACGGCAGGTGTTTCGAAAGCCGGAGTCCTGGGACGAGTAAATAAACAGGGCCTGGTCGGAGGGAGATTGCGGTTATCTGTCCTAGTTTCTGCTGGCTGGGCGTCCTGGCCGCTGCTGCCTGTCCTTTCATGCTGCAGCCTTATCTCTCTCCCCACTCTTACTGCAGCGCAACTAATACCCCGCTCTCATTAGGATCAGTGCCAGTGGCTGGGAAGGAAATGGCATATTTCAAGGCAATTTTGTTGGTGTTAGACAGCGTTACAACAGGCAGGTAATGCCCTGACTGCGGTCGTGAACACCCCGTCCATATGGTGCGTTTCCTGCAGGAAGAATCCCCTCCTAATCAATTTAGGACACTTATGGTAATGTAGGCAAATTAGCTTGAGTCTGGCTGTAGAGTACCTGATATCTAAGGCAAACAAGCACCTGCAATTTACATAGAATTGCTTTCAAAAACTTGCCTGCTTATGACCTGTTAGTGTTAGAGACATTTTACCTGTAACTCATTGATACAAAGGCACATGTACTGATACAAGTGTAGGTCCGGTGTAGAATATCACCACTGCCAAGGGGCTACAACTTAGCCCAGACGAGATACACAGCTCTAAGGTTTGATAGACAGGATCATACACATGTAGTTATGACATACAACTTACACAATGTCATGTAACAGTAACTGATATAACATACATATACAACCAGACTTGACTGAGTACAAAGTGTAATGAGAGCACCACAACATGGGAACTTGTGAAGGGAATGGGAACCTGCCCAAGAAGGCCACCCAGGGGACCGATGAAATCTGGTCTATGTGGACAGGTGGTCACTACAGACAGGATTCTCAATGCTTGTGCCAATGGGAAAAATGTACCTAAGGACCACCAAATAGTTGTCACATTGGCCAGGTGATCCTTATGTAGAGGTGGTCACTTGTACAGGTTTGACTGTATATCAATGGCTAGGTGGACCTTATGTAGAGGTGGTCACTTGTACAGGTTTGACTGTATATCAATGGCTAGGTAGACCTTATGTAGAGGTGGTCATCACTTGTATAGGTATGACTGTTACAGTATCAAACATGCTTGAGATGTGGCTTTCTTCAAACAGGACTGGCAGCATAGCACAAGGACTCCATGGCACAGCAACCCTGACCAGTTGGGTGCAGATTATGAGGTACAGGTGTCCCACTGCAGTAGCTGTCAGGGAGATAATGAGTTGGAGGAAGATAGGACTACAGGATAACTCTTCATCTAGCACTCCTAATCAGTGATCAATATGCCACAAGAAAACACCACTCCCCGTGGCTGATAGTGGACAGCTAGCTGAAGCTAAGTAGTAGCTAGAGATGTCCCATATGCAGACAGTGATAAATCATTGTCTATTTGGAGAAAAAGCTTCTGTGCAAGGGTGATGTAGTAATACTTTGTGGCAGTCATTTTGTTGTCTCTTGCTATGGCCAATTCGGCAATGTACAAGAGTGGCACCGGTTCAGGAATGGACAGAGCAGGGCTTGTCTCCAGGACCTGTCCCTCCATCCAGGGACAGAAATATGCTTGTGGGACAGAAAGAAGAAAAAATTCACCCTGTCCGTCCAAAAAGTCTGAACTCCATGACATGAACTTGATGAAGATGTATTTTCGAAAGCTTAGTTTGACATGACAGATTTAACAACGAAAACTGACAACATGGGCTCCCAAACAATGAGTTCAAAGCAGGAGCCTGCCCGGGGACAGAGGCTCAACTCACGGCACGGTGATGACACAACTGACTGAGTTTGGCGGGGCATCTGGAAAGGAACAGACTCTAGCCTGAGGAGAGAAGAGGCCAGAGCAGACAGACGCTGTCCAGGGAGGGCGGAAAGGCGTTGGTACACTCCGGCACCCACACAGAGTTAATCAATACCCAAACTTGTGCACGCACATCTGGGACCGGACCGTAGATGACTGCTGTTGCCCTTGGGGGTCCGTAGTGCCAATCCATATTTCAAGGTTTATTGGAAAATGGGACTCACAAAGACCCGGGCCGGTCCAAATATGGTACCGAAAAGTCTCCGGCCAGGACCAGATTACAGTGACTTATCTAAAATGCTAGCCATGTCTCTGGAGGACGGGTTGTCTAGTATGTAGAGTAAACCACCGCAGGAATTGGCTCACCGGGCCACAAGTGTGGGCATGTACCTGGGCATGCAGGTGGCGGGCTGATGGCCTTAACTTGCTGACCATGTCCAATTGGAAAGAGATTACAAGCTCTTCATGGCAAAATACACGGCTATGATTACCAGAATTGCGCCGGAGACTGACCAAGGTATGCGCACCGTTGCCGTGACAGACTGGACGCCGAGATAGCGCTTATCTGCCGATCTCGGGGCCAAGTAATGATGCTCCGGGCTCTCAGTGTGGCCGTTTGTGGACAGTGGTGCTATTCGGCACTAATGGACCCTCTTCTTGTACCGTCCCGCTATTTACACATCCGCAGCGGACACGGTTAAGTAGACGCCCAATGATAATCGTGACTGAATATGTAGGTATGTACACATCAAAACCCTATCTTCAGCCATGAACTCGGTGTGTGTGTTTGTGTAGATATGCTTGGAACTAACTACGGTAAATAAAACAAAACCGATGTCTGTCTATGGTTCTAGTCAAAGCCAAAATCAGATATGACGACAGTGCTCTGACAAGAAAAAAAACACAACCTGTACTATTTTTCATGTGTCTGGCCAAAGATCCATCCAAACCATTCATCAGTTACACACTCAGAGAGTGTGAATATGGCGGTGCTCCAAAACTATTATAAAAAAGAAACAAAAGCAGTCCAATTCTTCATGTGTCTGTCTACGGTTCCATTATAACCTTATTAACGCAGTTCCATCTTCCCCCCCAAATTTGCAGTCTACCATGTAAAATGGATGTGTCCTTTGATGTTTGATGAGCCCTCGATTTCCACGCTGACCAACACAAGGTCAAAAGAACACTCGACCGACCGGCCGCTCAGGCAGCAAGAAGCACAAATTGTTCAGTAAAATATAGAGATAGCATCCAGTGGTCAGTTAGAGAATGTGCGGTGGCTGGCCACTCTGACTGAGCGACCTAAATAGCGTGGGGTTGTAGCCGCGCTATCACATCAACCTAATGAGGTTCTGATTGCCGCGGTCATTATACGGATTCCTATTAAGCGTCAAAATCAGAGCGGTTGATACTAGTACAAAGAAAACCCATATAACTTAACGAAACGGCTTTGCACACACTTTAGGAGGAATTTACACGACGTTACCGCACGTTAAAGCCGGGGAGACGAGAGAACGATAGGCTGCTCACAATCAAACCTGCCATAACTGTTTACACTAATTATGTGGGAAGCCAAATTCCCCGCCTACCGTGAAATAAATCTCGTACCTGTAAAACCCGTTAATCTACGACAGGAAAACACAGACAAACGTACTGCGACACCGATATCCACCCTTGATAACAACGCCTACACACGACAATGCTAACACTGATGCCGGCATCAGACCTGCGATAGTGACAGACACATTGACACGAACACCAAGTGCATTCCTTCATCCTTCAAAGAACCACAATTATTTTCATTACCTTGGTGGCCGGGAACTTTCCAAAAGTGCCGAAAGTGCCAGGCTCTGCGAGGAGGGACATCTCTCCACACGGGGCGGCGGGAGCATGTGCCACTCACCGGGTCGGCAAGAGATCATGCAAACTTTGTGATACCTTAGACAGGCGCTTTTATATTGGGGGAATATTTTGAATATTTCATGCGCATCAAAATGTGCCGATTGTTCTCTCCCGTCCTAGAGAGACACCGGAGCTGGCTGGGAATAGTTAATGTGCCTCAGGACTCTGTGATTGAGCTGCATAATATAACCTAGGGGAAGGGCTATTCACTTGTGGTCCAGACCACATCAAATGGATCACATTGCTAATTTCAATACCAAACCACAGTCGTCTCCCCTCCGCTCTAATATTCCGGTTGGCCTAAGCCGTCACCTGACACACCCCGCCGAGACTTTTGGCAATGCAGATGTCTTGTGAGGGATTTGCCACACCGCTGCTCGGTAGAGGCTCATGATGCTACGGACTGGACACTACGGCATGCCGGGTAACTAACTCAGCTTCCCCCTCTCCTTGGTTAGCGATGCGATTCTAATTTGTCATCTCTCTCCGCACGCTGCCCGCCTCTTGCTGCTGGCCATTCGGCCGGGAGTTGATATTGGCTAAATTGTAACGATACATATGGGAAATGTTGCCCGTGGTCATACGGCCGGGCAGAAATATGCGGAGCCTTATCTCTCCTTCTATCCACCTGCAGCGGCACGGAGGGCCGGGGTCAGCACATTACCATCCCCCGGCCAGGCCAGGCCTGATTGTGGGTCGCTCTATGAATAATAAACTGGCACTCAACTGGACGATAAATTTGTCCACGAAACCCTCCGCGAAAAGTTTCCACATCATCCTACCAGCAACAGGTTTCTATAGAGACATGGCAAGAAGAAATCAATCAAGCCTAACATCCCTGTTGCGTCTTGCTAACATAGTACCAAATAGTTTCTTCCTCTTGACATAAAAGACAACATCAGAGCTTACAGGTGACAAACTGTAACAAATTGCGACTACTGTTTTTCACTGTAACAGTCTCCAGAGACACGGCAAGAAGGAATCAATCGAACCTACTTCCCAGAGAGACGTCTGTTGTGTCTTGCCATCAAAATACTGTCAGAAACAAATAGTTTCCCCGTCCTTCTGGCAGAAAAAACACCCTATGAATGATTTTACAGGTGACAAACTCCTTGATTGCAACAAATCATGACGTCATCTTCCCTGCAACAGGTTTCTATAGAGACACAGCAAGAAGGAATTATTCGAGCCAACGTCCCCAAAAGACGGTCTGTTGTGTCGTGCTATCAAAGTGGCAAATAGTTTCTTCCTACTCTGACAGAAAAAACAACATCTAGATCTTACAGGTGACAGACCTCTTGTCTGTAACTAATTGCGACAACTGTCTCTCACTGTAACAGTTTCTAGAGACATCTCAAGAAGGAATTTATCGAGCCTACGTCCCCAAGAGATGGTACAGGCCATCAAAATACCATCAGCAACAAATAGTTTTGCGGTCTTCTGTCAGATTAAGCAACCAACATCTGTAGTAAAAGGTGACATAGACTGTAAGTTGTAACAAAATGTGACACTATAAGAAATGTTTCTAGAGACATGACAAGAAGGAATCAACCGAGCCTACGTCCCAGACAGACAGTCTGTTGTGTCTTGCTATCAAAATACTGTCAGAAACAAATAGTTTCTCCGTCCTTCTGACAGAAAAAAACACCCTATGATTTTACAGGTGACAAACTCTTTGATTACAACAAATCAGGACGTCACCTTCCCTCCAACAGGTTTCTATAGAGACACGGCAAGAAGGAATCAACTGGGCCTAAGTCTCAGACAGACAGTCTTGCTATCAAAGTACCAACTAGTTTCTTCTTCTTCTGACAGAAAAAACAACATCAGATTTCATAGGTGACATACTACTTGTCTGTAACAAAAGGCAACATCATCTTCCCTGCAACAGGTTTCTATAGAGACACAGCAAGAAGGAATTAGTCCAGCCAACGTCCCCAAAAGACGGTCTGTTGCGTCTTCGGTCTTGCTATCAAAGTACCAACTAGTTTCTTCTTCTTCTGACAGAAAAAAACAACATCAGATTTTATAGGTGACAAACTCCTTGATTGCAACAAATTGTGACATCATCTTCACTGCAACAGGTTTCTATAGAGACACCAGGCAAGAAGGAATCAATGAAGCCAAAATTCCCAAGAGATTGTTGCCTCTTGCTCTCAAAATACTAACTAGTTTCTTCCTCTTCTGACAGAAAAAAACAACATCGTAAGTTACAGGTGGCATATATACTTGTCTGTAAGTGTAACAAATTGCAACAAGTGTTTCTCGATGTAACAGTTTCTAGAGACATCTCTTGAACCAGGAATCAATCGAGCCCACTACATCCCCAAGAGATGTTCCGTCTTGCCAAGAAAATACCAACATTTGCAATAACACTAGTAACAGGTGTGATATACATGTACTACTTGACTGTAAGTGTAACAGAATGCAATACTGTTTCATTGCTTTAAATCTTCTTATAATTATAAGTTATATGTCAATGTGAAATATTGGTCTTTTCAGCCTTAAGTTGTTGGCTTTTGGTGCACTGTGAGACAAGGAATCACTCTAGCCTACAACCCCGAGAAATGGTCTGTACCATCAAAATACCGTCAGCAAACAGTTTCCACACGTCTTCTGACATACATGTGTATGTAGCAGTATTTGCAACAAAAACTTGTAAATGGTGACAAAAATGTGACATGAAGCACTGTTTTTAGAGACAACGCAAAAGGAATCAACGTAGCCTACATCAAGGAGAGATTTTCTGTTGTACCTTGGTATCAAACATATCAGCAACAAAGAGTTTCTTTGTCTTCTCACCGATGAAGCAAGATCTGTTCTAACAGGTGACACACATGTGCTACATGACTGTGACAAGATATAACACAAAGCACTGGCTCTAGAGACAACCACTGAATGCAAGAACTACGTCCCCAAGTCGTCTGTTGCTTCTTGCCATAAAAAATACCAGTGAGAGTACTATCCAGAAAAACTTTCAACGTTTGTCCTAACAGTTGACCTATTGTGCTTGACTGTAACAAAATGTAACACTGACTACTGTTTCATCCCTTTAAATGCAACCCAAGCAATATTAGGGCCTGAAATTAAGATTTTGAGAGTCAATTTATTTGCATACACGATTAGTCCAAACGACACTACCACAATGTATAGCGACGTCCATGATGCAAAAATATGACTTTGTTGTAATGTAAAGAACTCACTGAAAATCGCCGCCAGGGTTTTTGTAGGCTCGCAAAACTAAGGGTATCATCGTATGTCATGTTTCTGCACGGTTTTGATATGCTCAAAGTATGAAGTTATTACGCAAATGTGCTAGACAGTGTTAGTAAATGTCACTACAGTAACGATTTCAGTATTTTTTGTTTCCATTTTTTTGTCAATAATATTGCTTTGGTTGCCTTTAAAACCTCCCACTGCTAATGTGAACTTCAGAGTTTATCTATTCAGTATTGGGTGCACCGTGGGGCTAAATGCAGTCAACCAGTCTTCAGTTTAATTCGCAGGCTGAGTGTACTTAGAATTGTACTCGCTAAGAGCACTCTGTGCCGGGAAAGGCCAAATGTCCATTTGGCATGCTGCTGACCAGAAGCAGCATAGTGGCCACTGGCCAAAGAGCTGGTCAACTGGGCCCAACACTCTGGTCAGCTCGGCCCAACACCCTACACCTACTCTCCATGCAGAGGCTAGCTTGGTGACATAAAGAAAACGGGACAAAATAGAGAGCCAGACGAAAACGCCTAAAAACACGGCAAAAACCAGCCGAACCTCTGCTTGGAGAGTACCCTAGCCCTAACCCTAACCGAGTTGACCAGGGCAAAAGTTGGTCGGATTAGAGATGGGTGCAGTTAGTATAGGGTCGAAGAAATTCAAAGTGACAAAATTCAACAGAAAAGTCGTGCTACTTTTAGACGACTAATGCTCACCAAAAAACCAACCAAACACGCTCAACCAGGACAAACACAATCAGACTTGCATGTGAAACCAAAATCCAACTCTCAGAAAAGGTGCTTTCTGTACAGAATGTCTCAGTTGTGGAACAACACAGGCGACAATTAGCAAAGCATTGGACTGTAATCATTGCTTTTAAGGAACTACTGTAATTTACTTTATCTTCACGGTGGCAAAATTTCACGGCGTAAGGAAAACAGCCATTTTCACTAAAAAATGTAACTTCACGGTGGTGGCAAGTGAGCGAATCATAGATAATAACAAGTTTAATGTGTAAATATGAATGTGTAGACCACAGGAAGAACAGCTAATAGTTAGCCTGAATTCAATCAAGCCTCCTGTGACCGCTCGCCGCCCTGTAACCGCCTCGCAACCCAAGAGTCCGCGGGGAGGGGAGAGAAACCCCTGGACAGCTGGAGTTTGCGTTATACAGACTAGCTAATAGTGGATCTGAATAAAACTCAAACTCAAGAATCGTCCTGATACTGTCCACCAAACGCCTGCTGACACCTGTCAGTGTCCATCTCTAAAGCCCCCCTCTCACTGGACCCGTGGCACGTTGGCAACCTCGCTGTGTCCTAGATTGAATTTGTGTTACCCTTGACTTCACAATGGCAATACGATGGAAAAAAATACAAGTATAACGAAAAAGACAAAAAATCACACAAAGCGTAAAAACATAAGAACATTTTGTTTTTCATTGATGAAATTCGTTTAGCACGGTGTCAAATCACTTGGTCGCAGCGAGGTCACCAACATGTCGCGGGTCCAGTGAGAGGGGGGTGTAAGGCACTGTACACGTCCATCCCTAATGTTCTCCAGCAGACCAGCTAATTATCGCCGGTCACACTGTGGAACTTCCCATTAACTCTAACAAAGTGTTTACAAACAAGGGATCAACCTGATTGATGTTTACATCAAGGGGACCTTTGGATATCCTTCTCGCCAGCACTAGACTTTCCCACTCCGGCTTACTGAAAGATGAGACATATCACCAGTACTGTCTCCAGCTTTAAATTTCATTCTGTCCCACTCATTGTTTGGGGGTTCTTAGTTTTTATTGTTAAATCTGTCATTTTAAGCTTACGAAAATACATTTCCTTTAATTTTATGTCAAGAAGTTCAGATGCGCAGTGAAATTTTTTTCCGTCCCAACAAGCAAATTTCCATCCTGGTATCACACTCCTATCTCTGAGTATTTCCCGTACACAGTACTCACAGGGACTCTTTGGGCCACACCAATTATATTGTTTGGTTTTCATGTGACTGTATGTAATTTTTTGAAAATAAAAAACAAAATGAACTTCACGCCAAATAACAGTTACTCAAGCAACTGGATATGATTTTGGAAACTACAGTTGCAATAAAAGATTGCCCAAGCCCCCCAAGCCCCCTCCCCTCCGGTGAACAAGGCTATAAGTTGACAAACAAGCATCCAAAACCTTGTCCAGTTGCTTGAGTAACTGCTATTTGGCGTATCGTATTACCTGGATGTAACTTCATCAATGTAAAATGAACTTCAGTTTCCAACAAAATTAAGTACCTTGGATTGTGGGCTATTTTCCTTTGTCTTACTACATTTTGCCAATCGCCGGCTTTTCGGAAAATGCACAGAACCAAAGTCGCTTCTCTCTCTAAATGCACGTATCGCGCATCATCAAATTTATAGTTAATATTTACAGTAACATTAGAAATAATAAATCAACAACATTAATACTCAATCTTGACATGTCTTAATCACAATCGGAAAAGGACCAATTTTCATCGGCCGGGCTTTTCGGAAAATACACAGAACCAACGTCACTTCTCTCTCTTAATGCTTGTATCGCGCAACATCGTTACTCGCGACGGACGGACGAAAAGATTCTCCTTGGCTGAAGGACCCGCATTTCAGTCTGACCGCATACAGGAGTGACATTAAGTTGCCATGTCATGACCTTTCATGCATTGGCATTTCCATTCCCCAATGGACGACTGATCTGGTCAGCGCGCTAAGCCCGGCCTGGTCAGGTGCACCCACGGAAAAACAAGTGGCCACTAATGATCTCCGGCCAGCCCGCTTTCGTTAGCTTCTGGCAAAGGGACTATTGATGGCGAAGGAGGTTTTTCGCAGCGAGCTGATCAAGGGGAGGGCTGCCTTGTTTGTCCGGTTCCCTTCGTAATTGCATTCGGGCCACGGAACGAATCGAAGGCCAAGGGGGATAATCCATAATGCATTATCCTCCTTCGTAAGATGCGACGAAATGGGTCCACACATTATTATTATCTTTGGGTGCACACACTGCGCTGTGGTTTAATCTCATTAGCCACGATCGGCCCGGCCACCCGAATGCACATCCACCCCGGCCAGAGTAAGTCCACCATGGCCGGCCGGACGTCATCGGGCGGACATGGCGTATTCGCCGCATTACTCCCCTACGAAACTGTCTCTGCAGCTAACGAAGGCACGCCGTGATGGCAGCTCGGACTAGAGCGGTGATGTCTGTGACCAAATCACATCCGAGCGGACGGCAGGACGCTAATGCTCCACCCTAAATGTGTTTGTGTCCATTGGGAATATGGCGCATTGTTCTTATACCTCAATATTTTCATCCTCTTGGGTCAGTCTAAAGAGACGATACACACACACACACACACTAACACACACACACACACAAAAACTTCGGAGAGGGTGCGCTGTCTGTACCTGACAACTTCATACATCACAAGGACGTTCATTTTGTAAGGTTTAAAAAACAATGCAAGTAAATCAGCTATTATCAGACGGTGGCCGAGCAGGCTATCATGTGACGAGGCTGCCCTCTCTGACCGCGGCCGCGGCACAGGAAGTGGACATCACAGAACCATGGAAAGATTTCCAAACAAGATACCTCCAATCTCGGCCTATCGATCCCTTCTCCAGACAAAACTCCAGGGGAAGGCGCTTCCCTGCCTGCCTGCTAAAGAGGGTTTCCACTTTTTTTATAAAGTCAGCAAATATCTGAAGTATTTTTGATTCCAATAGGTCTATCCAATTCTAATATGAAACAAACCATGCTTACTTTTGTTTCCTTTTGAAAGATTTGTGTTCAACTCAATTACATTAAAATATCCATAGATTTTGGATAAAAATCTGATGAAAGGTAGAGAATCTTCACACTTTTTCTTAAAAAAAGGGCGAGATTTTTGTTTCCGATTGGACTATCTAAAATTAATGTTCCATGCTTATTTTTGTTTCACATTGGACTATATCTCAAATTTGTCTTCACCTCATTTACTTATCAATACATAGTTTTTGGTTAAATATCTTTTGGACAACAAATTTCAGTCACTAAGGAAAGAAATGTAGTGGATGCTATCTGAAACCGTTTACAAATCCATCCGGTTGTTTGAGTAACTGTCACCTTGCGTATCTTATCACCAGTCCTGAATGCCTAACCTCCATCGACGTACCTATAAAGCAGGGAGACATTAAGAAGTGATAATTCCATCACGAACAACTGATCACCCAATCACGATTCCCGGGTTCATAAAACTTCGATGTCCAGTGATGAGACGAAGTTTCTGTTACGCCGCCCTCCCTGAGGAGCCACCAGTGACAGATGATTTCACTTTCATTTGCCTGAACATTTCATGCATGGCCAGGTAGCTTAGCTTCCCGAAGAATTAACATTCAGGGCAGCCCCATCCATTATGCATGGCGACGGGCATCAGACATGGTCACCTTCGCTATGCAATTAAGCCGGGGAATAGCCACCCCCAAACTTGACCCAAGGAGTGGCCCGGGAGAACTTCCCATCATCGACTGATCACTCTGTACATCCTAATGTTTGCCCCCGCCGCAAACTTTTCTCTCTCAACGCGTGCGCCGAGTCCAGTGGTTAATGACCATGCCTCTGGACCAAGAAGCCGTGAATTCCAATCCCGGCTGTGTCATGTACCCTACTGGAAAGGGTTGCAGTCCTTAGGACGGGCGTTAAGCCGTGGTCCACTGTTCATGCCAAAAAAAAAAGGAAAGGGGAATTTCCCTTCCTGTACAATGAACCTGTAAACCTGTAGTGTCTGTTTTTCGGTCACGACCAGTGGAAGATCATCTCTGAAGTGAGCTAAACTGGTTCCAGATCACTTTCGCTTCTCTCAGAGTGTGCAGCACAAAGGGTAGATGGCCCCTGTAGGGAACTGTCCTGCAGTCATGTCCCAAAATGTGTCATTGTGGATTTTGTGAGCTCTTCAAGGTATCAGTAAGGCACCCAGGAAGGCAAGAAGTGTCCTTTTAACACAACCTGTCCAGGTAATCTCACCTGCTGACGTTTCGGTGTCTGTCAGACACCTTCTTCAGAGCTTCTGGCTGGAGTACTGCTTCTCAACGCTATAAGTAGCCGATGTAGGTGGCGCTTTTGCGGCGAGAACGTGAGATTACCTGGTTGTGTTAAAAGAAACTCCAAATATTTTATGTTCTACCAACCTGATGAAATTATTTTCGGAAGTGTCCTTTCTGCAGGAAATGGGCACAAAGACTGTTGGCAAAATGACCACTTGCCCAGAGTTCTTTTTTTGCATATTGCTGTCATGAAGTAATGTCTCAAAATGTTGTGGACTTACTGAGCTCTATAAGGTATCGCCAAGCTTATGGAAGGTACGAAACACCAGGTCTGTAGGAAATGTACATAAAGACAAGGGTCGCAAAATGACCGCTTGCCAATCATACTTTTTTTTTAATATTGTTGCACAGGATTTCATTGTCCATGCCTGCTTTTTTTTTACCATCCAGCTACCAAATGGATCCAGAGGTCCAGGGTTCGAGCCCTGAGGTCTGGTTACGGGTTGCATTTGTCCTTTGAAAGGGACATTAAGACTTCAGTCCCATGCTTGGAGGAACCTTAGGCGTTAAACCTCAGCACGTAAAAGAACCTGTATCACGAAGAGTAAGGGTGACCCATGTGCTTGGCTATACGTGATAGAAAAAGGTTATGTTTCACTTCATACTAGTACTGAAGACGGCCACTATTCCTTTTTTTTTAGAATAACATTCGATTGGGCCGCTTCTCCCCATACCCAGGCTTAGAGCAAGCGGCCGAAAATGACTGACCATAAAGAAACAGTCCGCCGACATTAAGTGGACGCAGGAAGCATGAACGCAACTTGAACGGAATGACCGAGACACAAATCACCCAAAGTTCGCTACCCCCGTCCCATAAAGTTGGTGTACATCACGGCGAGATGGCTATATCATGCCATAACGCTCCATGGACATTTTGATATAGTGTCCTATTCTCTCTGCGCACAAGTTAACCCCCAGACAGTCTGCCTCAATTTCCGCTTGCCCTGCAATATTCCAATGACCACACATCTGACACGACCCCTACACTCATTTACACGAGCAGGAGATGATGAAGGCCCACAAACATCATAAAGCCATCATTACTCCGGGGCAGCTCCAGGATGGAGCAGTAGCAGGGGGACACATTTGGCTAGCCAATGTCAGAGATGTGTCAAGTACCCATTAATCTTAAACTGCCCCTTGGAGCGACCATCATATTTCATCCCGGCCCGGGCTCCACATGCATTATGCCCCGCCACAGCAGGACGCTCCCCACGGAACGGTAGACAAAGGCGTCCGGTTTCAAAATATGCTCCGACCAAGTCTCCCCGCACGGCTCACATAATGACCTCCTCTGGCCGGCCGCCCGCTACAGGAGGCCCACTAATGAGTGCAGACATTAGTATTTTTTGGCTGCCAGTAATTGAGCGTTGTGGCATGTAGCTAGGGTCCCAGCACAAGTGCAGGTCGCTGTGACAGGTGCAGGATCAGTCAAGCATTTAACTTGCCCAGACAAACTGCTCCGTGCAACCTGCTAGCTTTCCACTGAAAATTGTTTCTGGGATTGCCCAAGGTTTCATCCGCGGCCCAAGAGGTCAAAAGGGTAGACAAAGCATATTAAAAGTTTCCACTTTATTGAAGCACATGCCAAAGCACACATGGTACAGCTTGTTTGAAACAGGCATATATGCATGATGATTCGCATGTTTCCTCTTTGGCTTTATATACATGTACACCATGCTTGACTTTGCATTTACAGTCTAAGAGTTGTTTTTCACTTCCAATGAATGTCACATGAGTTTTCTACAACAGATAAACTAGAAGGTTCTTTGTACCAACGACTTGGCATAAAAAACTGCTTCAATGGGGAAACCTATTGACATTTCTACTTACATCTTTTTCAATTCCAATAATTCATGTCCTGATGTTTACACTGCAAACTAGTACATGTACATGTAGGTTGTTTGTACTAAGGACAACAGTGGTTTTGCTTGTAGTAATTGTACAACTGCTTCAATGTTGAAACCTAGTGACAAAACCTACAGTTTTACACCTGTCCAACCATCATTACCCGACATGTTCAGATGTTGAGTGGAGATCTACTATGATGTCACAAATTGATGATTTTACATGATTGTGAGTGGTTGTCTAGATTGTTTGTATTGAAGACAATATTCTGCTTTGTAGTAAATGTACAACTGCTTCAATGTATAACCTATCGACCACACTTCTACTAATACCTGTCCAACCATCATCACCCCGACATGTTTAAACATCATATCTTTGACTGTGCCATGTTGACACAGATTGACTTATTTCACATAATTGTGAGAACTGGATTGTTTATTCTGCTTTGTAGTAATTGTACAACTGCTTCAATGTATAACCTATCTACCGCACTTCTCCTAATACCTGTCCGACCATCATCACCCCGACATGTTCAAACGTCGACTGTGCCATGATGACACAAATTGACTTATTTTACATGATGGTGAGGTCAGAGAGTCAGGCCCGATACACGCTCACAGCGGGAGGTTTACGGTGCAGGCCACCAGGGGCGTGCTCTATCACCCGCAGCAGAATTTCACAGGTAAGCCAGGGCCAGAGGTCCGCACAGGAAACAAATCTGACACAAGCCGACCGACTTTCAACGTGTCCCTTGTTTACACATAGTTGAGAATATCTTACAAGAACTCAGAAGGTAGCTATAGACTTTGAAGCTGAAGTAACACCTTCTTTCTACTCGAGGCTGCGACCAACGAGTGACAGCTGAGGGACCAAAGATTTGACAGATCACTCAACGAATTTCATATTCCATAGTCTTACACAAGCGGACCGAACTTTCAACATGTCCCTTGTTTATACATACAGTAGTAGTGTGGGACTATAGGAATATTCAATATCTTTACAAGAACTCAGAAGGTAGGATTCGAATATGAATTACATACACCCGCCTTCCACTAGAGGTTGCAACCACTTAGTGATGAAAGAAAAAGTATCTTTACATTTTGCACATTTTGTTGTCATTTAAATCATGTATATGAATGAATGAAATTTTATTAACGTGCCCTGCCCATATAGGCTTATATTTTATAAGACACTGACAGAAAGATAACGTAATAATACACGGAGAGTCAAATTAAATATTACATAGGTGATACATAAATAGATAAAGATAAACTAAGTTATATATATATATTATGATAAATGACAACAAAATATGCAAAATGCACAAATATTTATTCTATATCTATGAATTTCATTGAGCAATCTGACAGGTGACATTTTCTTTTCTAACGCCTTTCTTACATAAGTCATAACTTCATACCAACAAACAACCATTCTCTCTCTCTTGGATGTCCACTGCAGGAAATGATGACGTCACTGGCTTCTGACTATCTTAGGCAATTACAATAAGACAAAACGGAAAGCCACAATCAGCATGACACTCCCCACTAGGACCACCCTCCACACAGATACAGCATGTATGATCCAGGTTCCCACAAATCTGTACCGGCAGATAGATGCTCATACTTGAAAAGTTAGGTCCCGTTCCCCCACACATCATCCCGCACATAAATGTCAGGATAATGGCCCCCCTACATCCGACCCCACACTCAACACTGCACCCGAGCAAGCAGGTTCCGAATGGATGGGGCAAGAACGGCAACTTGTCTGAGATAAACTATTTTAGGTCACCGAGGGCTGCTCCTGATTGTAGATTGTTTAAATTTCTGCGCCAATAACTGTCATAATGTCAAGGGGCATTAATGGCATCTTGTATCATCCGAAAGGTCTAATACAGCACTTTGCATGGCAGGCATATGAGTGATAGCTTCCTTGTAATGCATGACAGTGGCTGGGCAGAGGGGATGGTAATAATATCCAAGCCATTCGGGCTGCTCAACAAATCCTCTGCTTAACACCTCCAAACTCCGAGTTGACCCCGCAGTGGTATGATTAAATGGGGAGTGACTCGGCGCGATCCGGCAATGTCACAATCAAAATGGACTAAACCACATAGAATCAGCAGTCAGGCACACCGATGCGAGGGGTGACAGGCCGGGAGTGATGTTACAACCCTTTCAAACCCGCGGCTGGTGTTATGATGATAATAATATTGATACTGACAGTCAGACTGCTTTTTGACAGACCTATAATAAACAATTCACCCACACACTTGAGTCAAGTACTCAGATGAGCATACTTCCCCTTAAATCATGATTCATTTCTCTTATAACAACAACTAGGGGTGTAAAGGAGGGACTGCTTATAGTTTACTGACCAGCAAGGACAGGTACAGGTACTTGCAGAACAAAATGTATACAGGAAGACGTCTACAAATACAATATATGCAGCTCTCCTTAAAAAACAAAAACGCTCAAAAATCACAAATTTTGTTGTATATTTCATTTTGCTGAACTTCAGGAAGAAAAAGTAATATTTTATCCTTTAACAGAGAACTAACATCAAACCAAACCAAAGGCTGTGAAGAATTGTTCATTCGGTCAATGATCTCATTTGAAAAAAAAAAACTGTTGTCATTTGTTTGTATCCTCAAAGAGCATCTTTTCACTGGTGCCTGGGTAATGCCCTTCTACACAATCTAACTTTTCAATCAATACATCAGAACAAATGCCTGCCTGCCTTCTGTAGAGAAACAAAGAATATTTCTTGATTCAACTGGACAAAGGTTTTCAGTGAACTTACAGACATTTCAGATGCCATCCAGCATCTTCCTTCAGTGATAAACTAAAACATTCAAATATTTCATTTTCAACAAAGGATATAGCTTTGCTGCTCTTTTGACTTGCTCTGTGGATCAGACATTAAAATGAATGATGTCTTTTGGGGGGGGGGGGGGGTACAAGAACTTCTCATTCCAGCAAGGGGCTCAAAAATGGATGGGGCTGGGACAATACAATCAATCAATCAATGCAATCGAACTTTATTGTACAACAACTGTAACAGATACAATGTATGACGTTGAAATGAATGAACGTATGATATCTTCCAAAAAAGAAGTCAAACCAAAAAAGCTTAGATTGCATTCTTAGAATAGTCACTTCTTCCACTTGTCACCATTGTTAACTTGCGCTGTCTGTATACTTCTTTTCTATGCATTTCGTGTTGCAATTGGCCCTCGGGTAGGAACTTGCAAATAAACTCCTTTAATTGAATTGGAACTGAAACTATAGTACATAGTACATGTATATGATCAGAATGCAGAGGAGACATGTGTACAATTGATGGGGATGCAGAGCAGGGGTCTGGGGTGCCTGCCCTTCTCAGCTAACTCCTGTAACCTCAATATGACAGTAATTGCCCCTGGGGGCTTTCAAATTCTTTTCCATTCTCGATCTCACACCAGGCTACATCCATGTTCATCAGAAGTACAGTGGGTTAGCAAACTAGCTTGAGATAGGGCTTTCCTACAACTGGACTGGCAACTTACGGCATGTACATATACACTTCTAGGGACTGGACTGCAACCCTGACCAGTAGGGTTTTGTTTAGAAGGTCAAATTCATCAACAGGAGAGGGTGCAAGGGTGCTTCTTTGGGGGGGGGGGCTGTAGGGGGGAGGTTAGAGAGCTAACGGATATCAACCCAACTAAAGAATAAAAGATGGGTGCCATCACCAGTAGTGAAGTCAAAACTCTTTTGGACAAGGTTGGAGAAGAGGGCAAGTGTTGAGGCCAGAGCCACTACTCTTCTTACAACGTATGTTACCAGAAGACAAAGAAGGGGAACAGATCAAGGTGCGAAACACTTATACAGGTAGACCAGGCTTCCACGGACAGGGCTGCTAACCATTAGACCATACACAGAACACCACAAATCTAAGAGATCACAATTCAAAAACTTGCACTACTACACACTCACTATGATGGAAGCTGTTGAAATGAATGGTGCACACATGTAGATGTCAGATACTGTTAACCTGGATTGGAGAAGGCTGTTAGACTGAGACTGTCAGGAAAAGATTAGCAGGTAGATATGAAATGATCACAAGATCAGCAGTGTGTAGCCATCTGAACCACTCTGCTTTTAATCATTTAACATTTGCCGGGAGAAAGAAGTCATCCGAAGTTTAGCAACCAGAGCTTGTCGGATTAACCTTAAGGGGCAGAAATCCTGCAGTGCGGTAGGGATTGCCCTAGGTGTTGCCTTATATCCTCAACTTACCTACCAGACAGTGCAGTCAAAGTGACCACCTCTACATAAGGACCACCTGGCCATTGATATACAGTCAAACCTGTACATGTGACCACCACTACATAAGGACCACCTGGCCATTGATAAACAATCAAACCTGTACAAGTGACCACCTCTACATAAGGACCACCTGGCAATTGATATACAGTCAAACCTGTACTAGTGACCACCTCTACATAAGGACCACCTGGCCATTGATATACAGTCAAACCTGTACTAGTGACCACCTCTACATAAGGACCACCTGGCCACTGACATGCAGTCAAATCTGTACAAGTGACTAAATTTAATTGGTCCCGAGTGGTCTTCTTGTCCAGTTTTGTATGTTCAGTGATGTTCAGGAATGAAAGTGAAAAGGAACAAGACAAGATTATAGAAGGCAAGCTCTAGATAGGACGTCATCCATGCTGATTATCTGCTAAAGGCTGGCATAAGCATCAAATGCAGGTTTCCCTATGTGGAGAAAAATTAATATCATCATATTAATGAATATCATCACAGCTTACCTTACGAATATCATTGGTTCAAAATGTAAAGTGAATAAGTCAAGATATAAAACAAGTCGTCTGCACTCTAAAGTCTTTCCCTTCAATCTTTGCCAATCAGGAGAAAAACTTTGGCCAAAGAGGATCAGTATGCAGCCAGGCACCGGTCACGATGGACACTTAGAAAATTCCATCTGCACTTTCGGATGCACTCACTTTTCCCTGCACTTCAGAAGCTATGTCCGTCCAATCATCCGCCACTGGTCAGTATCCAATATGAAGGGTAAGAACCCTCCTCGGTCGGTGGTCACTCAGTCAAAGGGCTTTGAACAAGACTCGAATAGATTGCTCTTTGGAATTCAAGTCCTCTTGAAAAAGAAAAAGAAATTTAAAAAAAGGAACTTACAGCACAGAGAGAAATCACTTTTATGCAAGGTTCAGGTTTCATATTATCGGTAGGTAGCTGAGATCTCCACATGTAACAGACGACTTCAGGAGGATTGCTGAAAAATATTCTCCATGTTGCTCTGCCAAACGACACAAATGGACATCAAGGACGAACATGAAACAAAATTTATCCCCAAAGTGGACACGCTGTCAAAGCCTGTTTAGCCAAGTTCATTTCAGCCACTTTCCTCCAAAGATGGCAAAAAAGATTTTTGATTGACCCTAATACTACTTCAGCCGGCCTAGGCAGATGGACATCAGGAGAGGTCCTAGTCTCAAGGCCCACTCGGAGTAGAGGTCACCGCGAAGGAAATGACATGTATTTTTGGAAAGACGATAAGCCACTACAGAAACACAAGGCTTTCCCATAACAAGGTGGTTCAAACAAACCAAATCCCTCATATCTGTGCGACCGGACAGGTGACATCATGTGAGAAAGTCGGCCTGGCGTGCCTACCTACCCAACCCCATTATGCCCGCTCTCCCCGGAAAGCTTTCAAGGGAACGTGACTGTTTTCATTATGCAGCTTTCCACTGACCATTCCCCTGGTAAATGTCCGGGCGATCAATACCCCTGCATAAGGCATTCCTTGATGGAAAGAAATAAGGACACTCCACCGGTCATGTAGGATCTACCGGTTGATGTGCATCCATCCAATGTGCCTCTTTTCACAGAATGTAGGGCCACTTCTTGATTCAAAATCAATAGACATTGGAAAGTCACCTTGGTATCTCTCTAAGTTATTTAAGACTGCAGCTCCCCTGAGAAACATATCAGGACTCTTGCAGATTGAGCCGAATCAACCTTTATGATGTCCACTTAAATGGATTAAGAAACACGTCACTTTGAAATGGCCATGATTTCTTGTCTAGATATGGGACAAAGTCAGCGAGAGGGCATAGAGGCAGCCATATAGACCCATTGCGAGATAATGCAGCTAGTGCTATGGTTGGTAATAACGTCCAATTGGACATGGGAGGAAGTTTACACCTTGGACATGTGGTCCTGTTCTAGATCACAGTCACTGAGTCTTGACAAAACACCCTTATTAAAAAGTTACAAAGTCTTGCCAGCTGTCAGACTGATCAACAACTTAGCATCTTATCAGGGTTCCCCAAGTGCAACGGTACAGGTGTCGTGGCTTCAATGACCAGCCCAAGACTGTTCTGAGTGACAAGGTTCAAGAAATATTCCAGGGGAGATTTCTGGAACCTGAATACGAGGACATGGTCCCCTTCCAAGGTCTGTGAGACATCTGGGATGGATTGGCCACAGGAAGGAGACTATCCTATATGAAGCTGTCCCAGACACCAAAACAAATACCCAAGATGATGATGTACCCAGCATGAAGAATGTGGGTCTGTTGTCTCTTTAGGGACCCCATTAAGAACCAGGCTGTCTACCTTCATGCCCTGTAGGGTTGGCGAGAATGAAATTACCTCAGCAAGTCTGCCCAGAATGTCATGTCTTGGAACCCTCTATCTCCAAGTGTTTGGACGACCAAATTCCTGTCTTGAGGGGACACTGGACCCAGACGGAATGCCTTGTACATTTTTCGCACATGTGAGTCACATTCGTGTTGCATGAGGGTCACGCTGAGAAGTAAGCCACCACACGGCGGTCGCCACTTGTATGGCAAAACAATGACCAAACTGTTGATGGAAATGATACAAGGCACTTGTGTGCGGTGTTTATTTGGAACATATTTGCAGAGTGTCTCTCCAATGCCCTTGCTCCATCTCCCAGACACCAGGCGGGGACACTTCCTGCATTAGTTTGGTGCCACTATCCGATTTCATAGGCAAGTGCCCTGTATGCCTTTGAAGTGTCATACCGCCAGTGAACCCTCTCCACCTGGCCTCTATAAGCCGCCAGGCCAGGAACGGCAGTGTAAATAGACTGGTCCATTTATCACAGCCGTGTACCCCTGGACCCGCGACTTGGGCCTCGTTTATCAGACCCACAGCCACCAGGAAAAAAACACAGGGTCATACGGTGTCAAACAATGCATATGTATCCGGAATTACCGTTGTGTGTTCTCTGATTTATAATACACTGGCCGGCATGACCCCATTTGCTCAAAGATTACACTGGTTTTCATTATGGAATTCAAGAACTGTGACCCAAGACCTTTTTTATCTGGCGGTGCCCAGCACACGCCAGGGAGCACAGGACATTGCATATTACATGTATTTAAGGGCAGAACTTAATGAACCACTAAAAGGGTATTAAGTTTTCCCTAGATGCTGTCGGTGTTAGGACGGCTGGTGGCAAGTGGCTCGCGGTGTTTTGTTTGATGTCCGGCAGGCGTACCTACATGACGGGAGGGGGTACATGACAGCAGGGTGCCGGACTGCAGATGACACAGGGTACCGCACAGCGCGCAGCATCCGCACTTCCCGCGCAAAAACACCTCATCCAACACGCACCACACAAAGTTGACGTCAACAACAAACAAACAAAGAGAAACATGGCAGTGCGATATAAAAACGTCGGCGGCATGCACCGTTAGGGTTGTCGCGTGGAGCGCGCCGCCTTACAAGCTGCACGGCGCCTCCACATCTGTGCTACGAGCGCAGTCAGGTCGGCAGAGTGACCAACATCAGTCGCGCACATAACGTCGCCCTCTGCACGATCGGGACGACCAATAGCAAAGTGCAACTCTTAACACAAAGTGAAGATATAGGACTACACGTCAACCTTGTCGGATAAGCACATATCTTACGAAATGATATGAAATTGTGACAGAAACCGAGAGACTGAAGAAAATGTCCACCTACCGCCGCCATCTTGTTGTCCCTGTCGCTGGAACACCCGCGAGTGACACCATTCACGACACCTGTCAGCCGGTTTACGGCAGCAGTGTCATCTGTACGACAACGTTTCAAATCTTAATCAAAGTATACTATCATCATAATATACTAATGATGAGAATTCTATATTTACAATTCTATGTATATTTTATAATGAATATGATGTATAAGAATTATCTGGTGCAATTTTTCGGACGACTTCCTAGTGCGCATGCTCGTTACGTTTCCTGGCATTGCGCCACCATTCAAACCATCAACGACTGTAAACAAGGTAAATGTGTGCCGATATTTGTCGGCGTCAGCAAAATACGTGATTATTGCTGATATCCATTAGACGCCATAACGTTAATCACGTCTTCATATCATCTAGAGTAAGAATTGCTGTCTGATGTTCCTCTGTGCTGGTCAATCGTGCCAAATGTCGTCTGCCTTGCACGGCCGCCATGTTGGTTACGATGTTTTGATTCCAAGAATGAATGTTGTCTTTTCAGAAAGTCATAATCTTCACGATGATCTGACTCAAGTGCGCCTTTTATCTACTTATCCCGAGGTAGTCAGTTCAGCAGGACCTTAAACCGAGAATACTCAGCGATTTCGTGAATGAGGAGACACTTTACAGATGGATTTAAAAGGTAAGTTATAGCTTGGAAATCGCGTTTTCCATAAATTTTCCAGACTTGAACCAACTTTGATATGCAACCTCCAGAAATTATAACTGGTCACTAGTAAAGTACGGAAGTTTACCATGCCACCAGGCAAAATGTGATGGTCACCATATTCCTTTTTGCTGAATTTCAATGTCCAAAACATCTGCTAGCTAGATTAACACCTACATGGTCTACTCCTTCCCCTACATGTCCATGTGCTGTATTTATTTGACTGTTTTGATCTCCATTAGTTGTTTACCACAAATATTTATAACAAACAGTTCACATACTACATGAATAGCTTGGGGAAGTTTTGTAGTTTTTAGAATAATTAAGAGCAATGCCAGGAATGTGAAACATTTTCAAAACAAGAACATGCAAATTGATATGGATGTCAACAACACTAAATCTATATTGAACCTTAATACAGCTTATGCATGCTTTGGTATCAATAGGTTTCAATTGAATTGGTAACCTCTCTGGAGAAATGACTCAATTTGATTTATTTTAACTGATTTAAGTGTTTGGTAAAAATTGGAATGAAAAGACAACAGCGTCACCAATTTGATTGCCCAGTCCTTTGTTCTTTCAGTTCAACTTCAAGTAAAAAGTTGTAGCGTACACATCAGGAAGTTACTTGAGGACAGTTAGTTGGTACCCAAGAAACTTATTGATTCTAGTTTCATTGTCAGTGTAGTAGACATCTCCCCTTTGTATCTTTAATAGTTAAGGCCACACCATTTTAATTTCTTGGTTAACGGAATTTGAAAAAAAAAATACTAGATTGGAAAATCAACAGGAAAACAGAATCTCAGAGGAAAGTTTGTACTTTGGTGCAGACAGTTTCAGGGAGTGAACAGGGTCAGGTCCAAGATTTCACCCCAGCCTTCTGTTCTCATCATTTTTTTTGTGCTAAAATTAAACAAAAATCCGTTAACCAAGAAATTAAATTGGTGTGGCCTGATAGTCATTTTATCTCACAATGAGCTCTTGGAGGGATAGACTGCTTAATGACTGCTTAATCTCTTTAATCTGAAGCCATTAGGCTTTAACGACATCTGCTGTTGCCACACAAAAGAGCTCACAGATATGTCCACCTTCTTACCACCTGACATTACCAGCTGTTCCTCGCACTTTGTTGCTCTATTGTCAGCATAATGCTCATGTCACAACTGTGTCCTGCCGTCCCGGACACCTGTAATGTCCCTGAGACAAAGTGGTCCAACTTCTCCGTACGTAAAAGTTTGCAACGTAGTGAAAAATTCATCTTAAGTTTTGTGTACATGCGGCAGTGTTGGAATTACAAGTGTTGTGATACAGGATGGTTGGTAAGTACACTCTCCTGATCAACAACACATGGAGGCGTTTTTCTACAAGGCTTTTTGCCTGCATATGGGTAAGATAACTTCATAAATACTGATACTTGGACAAATCAAGAGTTAAAGTATATGTTACTGGCACAATTTTAATTGCTTATATCCATGCATGGCTTCAGGACACTGGAAAACCTGATTCAGATGACATATTACATAATCTAAGCAACCTACATGATGAGAACCTGAAGTTTTGGATTTGTTAACGATTTTGTATGTAGCTTAGTCTCAAGCATTATTTTTTTCAATACGTGCTCCAGTTTTGTGCTGGTTTTGTTAATTTTGTTTCTTCTATGTATTTTAATCTTGCACTTTGTGTCATCACCGAAGTTCATATGTGTTTTGACGTGCTTTGTGAAAGTTTGTAATGAATTTTGAATACTGTTCCCAACTCCCAAGGCTAACCCTTTGTAATAGCCTTCGGCTAGTCGGGAGGCCCTGGGTGTACTTTTCTACAACCAAATAAATCAATCAAATCAACCTGATAGGTTTAAGTTGATCAGGCAGGATACTCCAGTAAGTCAGTTGAAAACAGCAAACCCAAATATCAATCAATACAGAGGAGTGAGAGCTGTATTTCAGGTGAGGTTCCCTCTTGGTAAAAATGTGTTCTTCCTAGAATGTCTTTCAGCACCAAGGACAGGAGATGAAATGTGATTGCTTGTCTGTTACTTTAGCTTTATAACTTTATTGTACACATGTATTGTTGTGTGTGTGTGTGAGGGGGTGTTGTTTGACCATTTGTTTATTCTTGAGAAACTCAGACCAGCCTGCTATATAAAAGTTTATTAGGCTACACCAATTTAATTTGTTGGTTTTTGGGAAATGCCCATTTCTGTTTTTCCCAAATCAAAAGAAAAATGCACCACGCCTCCCATTCCAGAGATTTCTCACTACATTACTATGAAGCCATTTAACCCCAAACTTTTTACCTTTTTTTTTTCACGGCTGCTTCATATTTTGCTGGAAAAATCTGAGAAACATGCCACCAATCTGTGTGACCACCCGGCCATTGATATACTGTCAAACTGTACTAGTGACCACCTCTACATAAGGACCACCTGGCCATTGATATACAGTCAAACCTGTACAAGTGGCCACCTCTACATAAGGACCACCTGGCCATTGATATACAGTCAAACCTGTACAAGTGGCCACCTCTACATAAGGACCACCTTGCCATTGATATACAGTCAAACCTGTACAAGTGGCCACCTCTACATAAGGACCACCTTGCCATTGATATACAGTCAAACCTGTACCAGTGACCACCTCTACATAAGGACCACCTGGCCATTGATATACAGTCAAACCTGTACCAGTGACCACCTCTGCATAAGAACAACCTAGCCAATGTGACCACTTTTTGGTGGTCCCTTAGATAATTCCCCATTAACACAAGCATTAAGAAACCCGTCTAAAGTGGCCACCTAGTCCAGATTTTATCAGTCCCTTGAGAGGTCTTCTTGAACAGTTTTGACTGTACACGTAATGAAAAAACTGAGAGGTGGAAATGGAACGGTGAGTTTGTAAAGTGGGAACAGTGGCTCTGTTGGCATCAGCAGATCCCTTATCCAGTCCAGAAAATTGGCTGCTTCCTCCCCAGTGTCCCGCGGTCCGGCCCGGCGTGGAACATGCTACAGTCAGCACTCTGCATACCCGGCACATTGAGTAAACCCCATATATACAGGATCCAATCACCCGGGCTATCTCTGATTTTATCCCATCAGGCGCAGCGATGGTTGATAGAACTTTGACGTCCGTCTCCCCAATGCATGTCCTCCGCGCACAACAAAGTACATGCTAGAGGTTAAAAGACAAATGCCCTTGAAAATTATGAGGTTACCATCGGAGCATTGCCGTCGATGTGTCAAGCATGATAACATATGAGGAGGTACAAAAGATAGGAAGTCTCCTATTCACAAGCGCCGCTGACCCATGAAAGGGTGTTTTGGAAAGGAGATGTGCCCTCTGTTCGGGCCGCTGGTCAGACCGCTGGCCATCGGTTTCCATCCGCGCAGAAAATCTTATCTATATTAATTAGCTCAGAGTACGGAGTGTTGGGTGTTTCGCGGGGGATATTTTTTTGTCACTTCACAGTCTTCAGTCAGCAATTTGAACCTCCATATATTCATTATATATACCATTTCATTGAAGATTTAATTCCTAAATTCTTCTTTTGTCAAATTTGAGTCAATCTGCCTAGACTGTAGAGTATGTTATTTTTCTGGGGGTATTTTTGTCATGTCTTCAAGTTTAAAAAAAGGAAAATTAGGTACAACAGAAATATTCAGCCCCTCAAATTTAGACCAAAACTTGATATCTATTTACTTATTTATTTCATCAATCTTGGATATAGATGGATTGCCCCTTGGCCAAATAGGGCCAAACCCCCCCCCCCCCAGAAGTTGCTAACAAGCAATATTATTGATATGCTAGAATCAATGTGTTTAGATTCATATTGGTCTTAACTTTCCATTGCAAGTAAGAATAGGTATTTGTTACCAGGGCTCAAGAAAAAGTAATTATTATGTAACCATTGTTGTTGTACATTATTTGATGTTTTATATGTTTAAATTTTTAAGTTACAGATGTAGCCATAGCATTACATTTACAGGTTGAAGTTCTTAAGAGAGACAGTAATGTTAATCTTTCTAATTGTTTTGCTGACATCTACTTTTCGTTTAGTCTATGTTGTGCACCCAAAATTCTTCCCGTGCACCTATTTCACACCAGTGCACCTATTCCCAAAAATGAATGTCGAGCCCTGTGTTACTGTTGGCAGGGTGGGAGATTTGAATGAGACTTAGTCATTTTTTCGTCTCATTAGATCTTGGGCTGCTGCAGTTAGTTTGATTCGTTACAGGCCTTTTATTGATTATTTAAAGTACGTATACACTGTCTAAATTAAAGGCTTGGGGCCTATGATCAAAGTTAATTGTCCTTTATAAGAAGTGTAGTTAAGAGCAATTGTAACTTGATCAAAGTTTCAATGTTTTCTTCACAAATTCTGTATTCTTTCTTGTTCTGGCATATAGTTGAAAGTATTAGTGATTTAATGTATGTTTAAAAAAAGTCAGGTGAGAAAGTTGCACTGAAAATTTTATCTAAGACAAAGCAACTCCAATTTCTCTTTATCCTGTGTGACAGCCTTTTGCTTTACTCTGCTTCATTTTCTCAGTCACCAACGGAAGCAACCTGGAGACAGTGACAAACTTGCTTGGCGACAAAATAGAAAGCCCAACAAATACGCCTGAAAATATGTCAAAAGTAAAAACAAGCCATACCTCTGCTTGGAGAGAAGTTAATATGGACAATCTAGAGATTTCAGGGCAAGCAACTTGTCCACACATATTGGTAGTCCAAAATAAAAACAATGCAGAGCCGTACCTCTGCTTGGAGAGCAGTTATCATGAACAATCTAAAGACTTCAGGGCAGGCAACTTGTCCCACATATTGGTAGTTTGTGATCGAGTATTATAAAATTTTAATCTAACACTTGTGTCCTTCCATTTTTCCAGATGCAGAGATTGCTCGTCTGAAGGCAGAGAATGAGGCGCTCGCTGATGAGCTGTCCCAGTGTCAGGTACATGACCTCAAGTAACTTACAGCGCAGTAACATTTGTCATAGCTTGTTGTATAATTTTGATGCCGTTGAATTTTCGAGCAGGCTGAGACAGATAACCAACCACCAACAAGGACAGACTTTTTTTGTAACAGTACTGCTGAGTTTTGCAGAACACATACATGGCTGTCCTAAGAATAACCTCAGGTTGTGATGGTACAACCATTGCACAAATCATTTTACCAGGCCCAATACTTTGTTTCTACAACCATCAGATGTACCCATACACATGTAGTACATGCTGATATGTTTAGATGGACTTGATATGCTGATGAATATCAACTTCATCAAGACTTAGTCATGATCAAGAAAATACTGTGTCAAGTTAATATGCATTAAAAGATAACTCTATCATTCAAAGGCTATGTCTGACTATCATCTATGCCCTGATGGGGTGATGATGTTGTATATGACTTACAATAGAATTATTGCCTCATCAAGTCACCATAGTACCACAAGTCAACCTATTAGGCCCAGTGTGCAGTTCATTAGAGACTTGTCCTATTCCTACAGGCAGACAAAGAGTTTGTGTGGTCGCTATGGAAACGGCTCCAAGTGGCATCCCCTGACATCACCCAGGCCATCAGCCAAGTCATACAGAGGTATTTGTTTGTTTGTTTATTTGCTAGCATAACTGGCAAACCACCTTTAGGTGTTACACACCACTTTTGAACAGTAGGTACAAGCGTAAACCTGGACTATAAGGTTGATCCACTCACACCAAGAAGGACCCTGCTATTTTCGATAAGAGTGATTTGGATCTTTAAATGCTCGAGGTGTGGCTCTCCTCAAACGCGTGGCCTCCGGCTTTACGTCCCGTCCAAGAGACGTCCCTGACCAAAGCTAGGGACTCATTTTCACATGAGCCAAGTGAGGTTCTGGAGTGCCTTTCCCAAGGGAACATTAGGGTCTGCTATCTAGGGACTCAAATCCAGCACCCTTAGCTTCTAAGTCAGCAACACTAAGCATAAGCACACAGTATTACGGGTAAGGTCCCTCACAGATAAAAGTCTACTCTGTCACTCTGACCCCATAATGGACCATAGCTTGGGACAAGGCAATGTGACTCATCAATAAGTCTGTAGTGCTATCCTGCATGGACACAGAGAAATGTCCTGAAAGATCATCTTTCAAAATTTGTACGAGTTTGAAATTGACTTAGATTTCATTGTTTTGTTGACTGACAAGCAGTTTTTCCAATGTGTGACCTTAAAGTATTATGTCAGTTGTTTAACATTATATTTGCAATAACAACCCTTCCTCTGTCCCTGGTGCTGAAAGACATTCTACTGAGGAATCTTTTTTGCCAACAGAGGCTATCGAAGATGTGTTCATTCTTCTTTCAAAATTTTTACAAGTTTGAAATTAACTTTAGATTTCACTCTTTGGGTTTCACAGTGACAAGCGGTTTTGCCAATCTATTTTTAACCATATCCCTGCTGCCTAACCCCATGACCAATACAACCTTGGTGCTAAATGTCTACCTCAGCAGGCTGAAGGGAATCATTTCAGACACAGTGTCTGGTGAAAATGTGACCATTCATCCCCCTTGTCCTTCTAGGTACCCTTGACACCTGCCACTCTCTTCCCCTGTCACCTCTGCCCCCCCTGTCGTAACCTCTGACGCCAGCCTGCAATCCTAAGCTGTTAATGGACAGCACAGTGTCCCGCTGTGGGTGCCAGATTTGAACTTCTCTAATTCTAGCTGCTAGTTCGGATTATTCCTCCGAAGTTGAGCGACCTCTGGGCGACATCCCCCTGCGGTAATCCTGACTTTCGCTCCCCGGAGTTTGGCGAAGTGACCGCTCGTATTGAAACTCCCCGCCGTGATTTCCTATGGGGGCGAGGCGCTCTCTGAAACTCCAATGCTGAGGTGACATCCTCTATGCCATGCCTTAATTATTGATGCGCCGGGTCATCAGCCGAAGAAAGGACAAAGTTTCCGGACTGTTCCGCGGGAGTTGGATGTAATTGCGAACCCTGCGTGGACACCGGGGGCAGGAGAGTCCGGGGGTGCGCTGATTACTACAGTTTCAGTGGACACCGGTGGCATTGTCCTGTCCAGCCGAAATCTATGGCCAGTGATGGATTTGCGAGGGGTGCGCTGATGTGTGGTGAGGAGTATTATGGCACGCCGGTGTCAAGGGAAAGGTGGCCATTGTTCCCCAGCATTGATCGTGCTGAAGAGAGATTGCACGGGCAATGGGATTACTCTGGAGCAGCACACCGGCACACTTTTCAATAAGTGATTAAAGGTCTGATCTACACAGGTCTGCCGCTGTCCCTCGGTCAAGAAGTTTGGAACTTAAGAAGGACACTGGTGGCAAGGTCAAGAAGCTAGAGGTTTAAGTCCCTAGCAGGCCCCAAAGTTTTGCCTTTAATAAAGGCAGTTTACACCTATTTCCTCACTCGACTCTGGTAAAAATGAGTAGCAAGCTTTGGTTAGGGTCAAGAAGTTTGCAGCTTTGGAAGGACACTCATCAAAGTGGTCTTGTGGTTAGGGTTGTTGACCTAGAATCTGAAGATTCTGGGTTCGAATCCCTATTAGACCCTTATGTAGTGCCCTTGGGAAAGGCACTTCACATCTATTTCCTCACTTGACTCAGATGAAAATGAGCACCTAGCACTTGTTAGGTACGACCTCTCAGACATGACGTAAAGCCAGAGGTCCTGTGTTTTAGGAGAGTCACACCTTGACCAATGGGCTTACTCTCCAATAGCACCGTCCAGCACACTTTTCAATAAGACTGATGGTGTGATTAAAGGTTTGATATAGTAGGTCTGCAACTGTCCCACGATCAAGAAGTTTGCAGCTTTGGAAGGACACCTATCAAAGTGTTCTTATGGTTAGGGTTGTTGACCTAGAATCTAAAGGTTCTGGGTTTGAATCCCTAGCAGGCCCCTGTGATAAATCTTAGGTAGCACACCGGCACACTTTTCAATAAGACTGATAGAGTGATTAAAGCTCTGATCTATGCAGGTCTGCAACTGTTCCACGGTCAAGAAGTTTGCAGCTTTGGAAAGACTTATCAAAGTGTTCTTGTAGTTAGGCCGTTAGGGTTATTGTCTGAAGGCTCTGTGTTCGAATCCCTAGCAGAATCCTTTGGGAAAGGCACTTCACACCATTTCCTCACTCCACTCAAGTGAAAAAGAGTACCTAGCTTCAGTTAGGGATGTCCAGGTGGATGGGATGTAATAAAGCCGGAGGTCCTGTGTTTGAGGAGAGCCACACCTCGAGCAATGGGCTTACTGTCCAAAAGCACACCAGCGCACTTTTCAGGAAGACTGTTGGTGCGATTACGTTAGTCATATGATCAGTCTTACTGAAAAGTGCCAGTGTGCATTGAAGTTCTTTATGTATGTATGCAGGTTTGCCACTGTCTTTCAGTCAAGAAGTTTGGAACTTTGAAAGGACTCACACATCTTAATGGGCAATGAACTTTTACCTTTCCCTGTAACATTACCCTTCTCCCTGCTGCCTCACCCCATAAACAAGGCAAAATTAGTGCCAAAAAGCTACCTTAGCAAGCTGAAGGTTAACTGCCTCTTGTACATGTACATGTAGTCTGGTCCAACATGGCACTTTCATATCATTGGTTGATTTAAGAAATAAAAAAACAATAAAGTCTACCTTCTTTAGTTTTATAGATAAATGATCTGACATATGTAGTAAGTAGTAGTAGTACTGTAGTAAACCTTTATTTTTCTTGGAAGGCCCTGTCGGCCAGTACATATACATAATACTATATATACAATATTATATATACATTATACAATATATACATATATTATATGATATGTAATCACAGCCCTTCCTCTCCTTGGTGCTGAAATGCATTCAAGTGAGAAATCATTTTTCCTACAGGGAATCTTACCTGAAATACAGCACTTAGTCTCAAAATGCAATACTGTAAATGCAGAAATGTTTGTGGTGGTTTTCTGTTCGCGGTTTTCTCGGTGAGCTCTTTACCACTGCAAAAAGCCATTCCATTGCGTGACTGTAGCGCTACCAGCGAACACTCCATTTCCTCCCCACTGTATAAGTCGTCATCTCAAAAGTTGATAAATCATGCTTTTCTCGCAACTACACTTAAATCCTGCCTCAAGCTGTCACAAGTATCACTTTCCTTATTGGTCAATTTGCACTTAACCTCTTTCTCCTGCAGGCCTCTGTATGATCTACATACTGTATAGTACATATATTTACACTGTGTAATGATGAATAGTCAAACCTGTACAAGTGACCATCTCTACATATTATTAGTAAGGACCACCTGGCCAATGTGACTATTCTTCGATGGTCCCTTAGGTAATTTTTCCATAAGAATCATGTCTAAAGTGTCCTCATAATATATAGATCATATTTTATCGGTCCCCTGAGAGGTCTTTTTGGGCAGGTTTGACTGTACTTACATGAACTCTAGAGATGGGTGGACTGTATAGCTATAGGGCAAGATGGAGCATGAAAATGGGCCTGCTGGACATTTGGACCTGTATAGTATACCAGCAGTCAAATTAAAGCTATGATATCCTTCCAAAGTTCAGGGTTTTTCCCATTTGGACCCAACCTCAAACCCATTCTGTTCCGTCCTAACCAGAAAGAAATGATTTACGTGACATACAAATTGGAGTTTTGATTCTCCAGCAATTGAATTTTGTTGTCCCTGCCGTTTCGAATTCCTTCCCAGTGTCATGTACTGATGATGAAGCATTGTTTCAATCAGCCGCAGTACGGGGAAGGTTACACCAGCTTGTGGTCAGAGATATTAGCTTTGCTGTGACACCTTGTTTTATTTCTACTACAGTAACAGTACTATTACTAGAACTGAAAAGCAAGAAGTTGAATGTATTCAATGTTAGTTAGTTTATTTTGTATCTATTATTAACTTTCAACTTGTTTTGTTCTGACCTGTACTGAGTCCAGTGTGGCAAAAATGTGCAATAAAGGTCTTCATTCATTAAATTCATTTTTTATTGAATAATGCTGAGGCTGAGGTAAGTCATACTAGGCTACCACACTCGTGTCACTTTCTGCACTTTTTGAACACAGGAATAAAAGACTTGGTGGCTGTGAAACCATGTTTTGTCACTTCAATCATGGTTTCTATTTTGAAAATCTCGGCATCTTTTTTTTGGCCCATCTTGCTTTTTTATTTGCACTCTCGCATTAAATTTGGAGTGTGCAGATGATGTCATCCATGAAATGTACTTACTATGGCCTGGCTTACAATGTACAGTTGTATATTTCTGCTTACCCTTCTGTTTCTTTCTTTGTTTGTTGCCCCAGAGAGAAGGAGAAGGCTGAAATCAAGGACAGGAAAGTTCTGGATATCTTACAGACAAAGGACAACAAGATCCATGAACTTGAAGAAGTAAGTTGGTAACCAAGTACTTTGACAGATAAGCTTTGGACTATTGTAAAAAGAATTCCTTGTTGTCTATAAAATCAAGGATAAGTGCTTGATGTATTTATTGTCATCCATTTTTGTATTTTCCCATCAAATGAAAAAGCTTGCTTCCAGATTCAAATAGACTGGCTCCAACTATTCTGTTTCATCAAAAAATCTTTTTCAACAGTACTTAGACCAAAAATGATGTAGACGATTTTTCTATACTTTCATCCATTCTTTACTTACGCTTCCAAATAATCGTTGTACAAAAGCAACTGCTTCAAAGCGCACATGTAGGCAATGCCATTTAGTTCCAGATAGCAAGCAGCCTGTGATCAAAGGTCTCTACAGTTGACATAACCTTGACCATGTAGTTTAATGATGTACGATCGTATGACCCTCCTAAGAACGGTACAAAAGGTGGAGTTTGAGCGCACAAAAGAGCCGCCCCTAGAGGGTACCTGCCGTCTAATGGTCTTGCTCCATGTCAAATGTCCTGCTCTCCGCTCAATAAATGTCTCTAAGCTCCTTTTGTACGTCTGCATGTGCGCTTCCTCGGCAGAAATCAATGGCAGAACGATCGGAGATCCCCCTTTTCTTCCAGCGAGGTTAATGGAGTCCTGATGACACTGATACACAATAATCACTGCGACGTTTGATCTGTTTCCTCCCCCACACAGACAATAGCGACACAACAAAGGGAGCTGAACAGCATAGTTCAAAGGTAGGAAACCTTGCCCACTGCTTGTTGGCCATGTTAGATATCCTGTCACGATAATAAAATCAAGTTTGACCCCTCCTGACCGGCCCCTGTCTCGCAGTATGTAAAAGCCAATAAAATGTGTGTATTATGGTGACCAATTGCTTTCCAATGAGGAACTAATTAGGGAAGCTCGTTTGTAATTGACCTTAATTTTCCTCTCTAGGGGCTGTCACATCTGTAAAGTGTGCTTTGTTGTGCAGTTAATTGCTAAGCTGGCCTGTGATCCACTGCCTACCTGGCACAGGTTTGATGAATAGACCTGGCACCGCTGCCCCGAGGGCCCATAATCAGATCCTTCAAAGTTTTTGTGGCCTCCGTAAATGATCAAAGTTTGGCCATTTCGGTTGACATTTTATTTGTTTGACCGCACAAGAAGCCAATGCCTGACTTCCCCTGCCCTCAGAGGGATTCCTTTGAAGAAAGGATGTGACAGATGAAAAACTTTTAATGGTCAACTTAGATGTACTTTTTTTGTCTCATCTACTAATTTAAAAGCAATTGTGTCATGAGATGAGCATATTGTTATATGTTGAAACATTGTGTCAATTTAAAAGAAGGTGCAGCCATGGAAGAAGCACATCCCTTGGAGTTTTGCCCTCCTATACATACCTGTTTGGAGCCATCTGAAGGCCCTCTACTGTGCAAAGCAGGCATGACAGCTACAACCACTGTACATGTGGAAAGCTGATGTAGTCTTTTGAACCTTTGTAGCATCACTGTATGCATGCATGTTCTGCTGAATGAATGAATGAAACAATGAATGAATGAATGAATGAAAAAGTTATATTTAGATCAAACATTTTTTACTTCTGTCATGCTATGTTTTTCGTCATTTTTTGGGCCACTTGGATCACAACGACATGGTAATTTTTTTTCCCATTCTATTTTCAACCCAACCATTTCTGATCCACCCTTAAGCAAATTCAATGTTGAATCAGAAAACCAAAGAGATTGTTTATTAATTGATTAATAAGTACGGTAATTTAAATCACAGTATTATTTGGTTTTAGGAAATTGTCACTGGATGAAGAAAAGGGCAAGTTGCAGGCTGACTTGAAGGAGGTGAAAGAAAGGAACAATTTTCTGGAGAACATGGTAAGAATCTTCAATTGTTGATTAATGATGTGACTGTTTTATTAATTATCTCCATGAAAAATAGAGATATTGTTTTGGGTATGTCTGTGTGTGTGTGTGTCTGTCTGTCTGTCTGTGTGTTTGTGTTTCCGGATTTTTATAGTCAGCAGAACTCAAGCACCTCTGGATGGATTATGATGATATTTAGTATGTCATGTAGGTAGGTGTTGATTTTGGGCCCCCTGGTATGTTACCTTGGTACTGCAGCAGAACTTTTTGTATCTTTTGACCTGGACGTGCAATGGTTGTATTTGTTTATGATTTGTTTCAAATGGCAAGACCTAAATCATTTTACCCCTATGACTTAATGGTGAGTCTGTGTGTTGTACTCGTGTGTCCGATCTGCTTTGGCCAGCATAGCTCAAGAAGCCGTGGATGGATTGTGATGATATTTGATATGTGGGTAGGTCTAAGAAAATGAAGGTCAAGGTTGATTTTGGGTTTCCTAGCAACATTCCTTGGTACTGCAGCAAAATGTCTTCATTTTATGATTCCAGTGTTTTCCGTGATAGTAATTCAAAACATGTGACATACACATATGTATGTAATGTATGGTGAGCGGAATATTGATAGATTGTGCAAATAAGGAGGTCATTTGCATATTAATCAATGGGAATTGAATTAATCATATTTCGTGGATGTGTGACATCTTTGCACTCTTATTTTGTTACTCTTCTTTTTTTTCTGAACCAGCCTATTAGAAATCTTGGTTTGTACACTGATATCCATGCTATCATAATAACACTGATAGTCTCTATCAGTTTCTCAGTACGTTTCTTTTAGCTATTGACCTCCGATTCTTGGGCAGGTGTTGCATTGTATACAGAGCTGTCTCCAGCTTTTAATTTTTTTCGGTCCCACTCATTGCTTAGGAGCCCGTGTTGTTAATTTTCGTTGTGAAATCTGTCATTTTAAGCTAATACGAAAATACATTTTCATCAATTTCATGTCAGGAAGTTGAGATTTTTTTGTATGGATGGGGTGAAATTTCTGTCCGCCTTAACAAGCAAATTTCCGTCCCAGGATGTAGGGATGGGTCCTAGAGACAGCCCTGCTTGTAAACAAGCTTGAAATAGGAAGAACTGCATTTACATTATTGACACGCACGAATGTGTATGGACCATGAATTGTAAAATTGTTAGAGAGTGAAGACTGCTTCTCACCAATGTCAATTACTGTCTTCTTGTCATCTGTATCCAGTTGAAGACAAAGGAGAGAAAGGAAAAAGAAAACGAAGAACACAGCAAAACCTTGGTGGAAAGTTTACAGCAGGAGAAGGACGGTAGGGTGGCATGACATTTGTTTGTTTGTATGTTTGTTTGTTTGTTTGTTTGAACCTTTGTTCATGAGAAGTTAATTTCTACTATGCAACACTTAGTTATTCTTTTTTTTTTTATTTCACATTTCACAGGAATTTTTTGAGTCAGAAATAATCTAGTAAAGACAAGTGAGGTCTCAGTTTGTCTTTTGTTGACAGTTTGATGAACTAATTATTCTATTTGGGCATTTTGCCTGGCTTGGCATCTCTACAAATATGCAGGATTTTGTAATTTTGTTTCACTGTTTCAGTAAACACATTTCAAACCAATCTACAGAGTGATTGGTAAAATATACCATATGCTAAGTTATAGTGATGCTGTTAATTCTTAGAAGAAAAAAATCTGATTATCAACATGTCCCTTACCAATCAAGTCTTTGAATTGTCCTTTTTCTTCATTTTCATTCGTTTTGTCTCTGTAATAAATAGTAATACAGTATGTCCTTATCCTTCCTTGGAAATTGGCATTTCAATACTGAAAGAATAACACATCTTGAACATGTTCACGACAAGATATTGGGAAACGAACACATTTGTCCTTGGGGACGAATTAAGGGCAAATTAGGTAGAAAATCTTATTGTATGTCACAGGGTTTAGTTGTCAATGCTCCCATCCAGATGGTGGCTGTACCTTGCATCAAAATGGACATCACTGATTACCTCATAAATGTTTACTTATAGTTTCTGTGATGTTTTTGTAACTGTCAACTCTTTAAGGGTTTTGTCAAATTTGTTTACGTGCCTCACCTGAAATATTCACTTAGGAAAATGAAAAAAAATTTTAAAAGTCTTGCAAAGGGTTTTTGTGCTTTGTTGGATCAAGGAGTTGGATGTGATGTTTTTAGTCATTTCTGAACATGAAAAAGTTAGATTTTTCGTATATTTTCTGTGCCAAAAACAATTTGTTCCCATTTCTACAATCCGGTCGCCTACATGTATGAGATCCTCATGACCTATTGCCTCTGATTCTGCCTCACCTGAAATATTCGCTTGGGAACATAACATTTTTTGAAAGTCTTGTAAAAGGTTTTTATGTTTTGTTGGATGTATCTTTTGTTTTAGTTATTTTTGTACATTTAGTTTATAGATATACATGTAAACTATTTGTTTTCATTTCTACAATCCTTTCTCTGACTTTTATAAAACTAGTAAAAGGCTCTTTGAGATTTTTTGGATGTAGCAGTCTTTTAGTCATTTTATTTGTACATAAAAAAGGTACATTTTTGTATATTTTTTGTACCAAGAACCATTTGTTCTAAAATCCTGTCGCCCATCAAATCCTCATGACCTATTGCCACTGATTCTGCCTCACCAGAAATATTCAATTGGGAAAATGAAAACAGTTTTTAAAGTCTTGTAAAAGGTCTTTATATTTTGTTGCATGTGACAATGTTTTGTTATTTTTGTACATAAGTTAGATGTTCCTATATTTTCTGTACTTAGAACTCGGTCTGGTTATTTGTTCCCATTTCTATAATTCTGTTGCCCATCAAAATTCAAATCCTCATGACCTATTGCCACTGATTCTGCCTCACCTGAAATATTCAATTGGGAAAATGAAAACAGTTTTTAAAGTCTTGTAAAAGGTTTTTATATCTTGTTGCATGTGACGTTTTTTTGTTATTTTTGTACATAAAAAGTTGGATGTTCCTATATTTTCTGTACTTAGAACTCGGTCTGGTTATTTGTTCCCATTTCTATAATCCTGTTGCCCATCAAATGCTGGTGACCTATTGCCACTGATTCTGCCTCACCTGAAATATTCAATTGGGAAAGTGATCTTCCCTGGATGGAGCCACGCTGTCTGGAACCATAAATTGTGTCTCCTCCTCGAGACACTGATGAGAACTGACTTAATGCAAAACGACAAATTTCTATGCTCCTGATAGATGACACATCGATACCGGCCACTTTCTGGCTTTTTCCTCGTAATGCTGTTCTTATGGTCTGAAGTAGGTTGAGTGTTGCGATGGTCTGGCTGTACCGCTGATCTTATCCATGTACTATATGTTGTGATGTCTGTATGGAACACAGGGCACTTGGATGTCTCTGTCTGCAAAGTCAGGATAAATTTTTGGGTAAATCCATGGAGAAAGTTGAGACAACAAGAAGTAGTGTGTTCTTCACGTACAGTGCTACATGTATACAAGATTATAGCAGACAATTGCCTAAATTCATCCATTTTGTTTGCATGTTTATCCAAATGTGTATCATAGCTTTCTTTTGGCAGACCATTTTACATTCAATATAGTTTTCTTTGGTTCACAACCTTTTTTTTCTCTGAGTGCCAACAAAAAAGTTGCTTCAGAAATGTTAGCAGAGAAGAAAAAAGCATTGTGTGCCAAAGAAAACGAAATAAATTGATTTACCAACCTAATTAAACTGTTAACATACCATCTCACAGATTGTAGGAAAGAAAGAAAGATCAAGTAATTGGCTGCTGTAGAGTAGAGGGCTATTAAAATAGTTTAATTCCACAATGCAGATAGATCTATTCTACAGCTCTGATTGTTCTTTTGCAGATCTGAACAGGAGAATCACAGATCTGATTGTTGAGTTAGAAACCGACAAGGAAGAAAAGACTGAACTGCTTGGGTCAAAGACGTCTCTGGCAACAAAGATAAAGGTACGCCCAAAATAGTCACTCAAGCAGTTGGATACAATTCAGTCAGAAGTTTCAGACAGCATCTGCTCTCTTTCGTCAATGACTAAGGAGAAAGGACTGGGAAACAAGGTTTTATACCAAAACTCTGAATAGATATATGTTAATGAGGTTAAGACAATTTAGGATGTCTTGACATCGTTTTAAATAGAAGACTAAGTCAGGACAAGGTAGACTGAGTTTTGTATTTAATGTTCAGACATGCATGATATTCAATAGTACAAAACGGCAAGTGTCCTTTCGTAGATGAAAGAGACAACAATGACACACACACTCACACACACTCATGCACTCACACACACACTCACACATACGCACACACACGCTCACATGCAAAAAAAGTGAATTGCCGACGTACCACTGAACATGTTCAATTTTAGTGGATCATTTATACAGTAGATTCTCTCGCTGAGTCTGACAAGAAAATACACTACTTCAATGACATGTAAAATTTGAATGTAGCATGCTTGTAAAAGTCCATCTACTTGTAAATAGAACGCATTAGCTGCTGGTAATTACAGACTCTACCTGTAAATTTCCCCCCAGCTCATTTGCATCAGTTTACATACACACCAGGCTGCACAACCTCCAGTGAGATACTCTCAATTCCTTTCTCTGACAGCCTGTTTCAGAATCCATGGTTTGCTGAGTGGAGTCCAATTTTGAGTTGACAATCCTCTTCCAGTGATTTCTTTTTGTTTTGAACAAAAATGTAACCCTATGATTCTTTTTCCTTACTAGTATTAACAAGCACACAATGTAGATGTCCCTGCAATTATGTATTTATTAATTGTGTACCTGACTACATTGTCTTTTGAGTGACACTGTGTCGTTGAAAGCATAAACATGTGAATATGTTAAGTCTTCTCTCACAGACTCTTTGATTCAAGATTGTGCACATTTGATCCCTCTCGTCCCTGTTACAGGTGTTGGAAGATGAGGTGAGAGGGTTGAACAACAGAGCCGATCGTCTAACAAGAGAGGTGAGGTTCTTCTTCTATATACCGGTGGTTAAAAAAATCATCCTGGGATGGTGTTCAGTTATAGCCTGGGTGCCACACTTCGTAGTTACCCCTGGCTCAATCTCTTTCCTTGCTCACTGTGGTTTAAGCAAGCAAAAAGATTGAGCTAGTTAAGAAATTCCTAGGATTTTTGGTTACAATTCTTGTATCTTATATGCACGTGTTAGTAATAGTAAATATATTTGTATGTAATGTTAGTTCAGAATCCAAATTAGGAAATCACAGATAGAAGCACATGCATGTCTACACCAAAATGTGTTTCATCTATTAGTAAGAATTCATATGTCAACATCAAAGAAAATTACATGCTTTTCCCCCCATAAATTATGGCATAATAAAAAGGCTTCAATCTTGTCAGTTTTTGTGTTTAGTAGATCTTTGTTGCAACATTGTGCATAAAGATGATGTTATGCCTACTTCACAAATGATATACAGTATTAATCTCAATGTGCTGGGACATACACCGTCATTGAGTCATATTCTTTAATGCTCTTTCTTTATAAATGTCATTATCAATTTCTGAAACCGTAGTATTAGACAAAAAATTGGTACTTTGTTCTGTTAAGCTCATTGAAATACAGACAGATACTCAAGTATGAGCTCAGAGCATTGTGTTGTCTTGTAGTTTACATTTTCAGCTACAGTCAAACCTGCCCAAGAATACCATCCAGGGGACCAATAAAATCTGGTCTATGTGGACAGGTGGTCACTAATGGTTCATTAATGCCTGTGTCAATGGGAAAATCTATAAGGAAGCACCAAAATGTGGTCACAATGGCCAGGTCGTCCTTAAATAGAGGTGGTCACTTGTACAGGTTTGACTGTACATCAATGGCCAGGTGGTTCGTATGTAGAGGTGGTCACTTGTACAGGTTTGACTGTGTATCAATGGCCAGGCGGTCCTTATGTATAGGTGGTCACATGTACAGGTTTGACTGTATATCAATGGCCAGGTGGTCCTTAATATGTAGAAATGATCACTTGTACAGCAGCTGCAGGTTTGACTGTAGATTTGATTCTGAAAGTCCCTGTTCTCCATCAGTGCAAATTTCCCCCAGATTGCCCCAGCCCAGCAGGGTGGCGTCTGGCCGTGGTGCTGACCACACCATCATGTAATTACATATGGCCGGGTCAAGCCGAATCACAAAGGTAGCATGCATAGTCCAGTGGTTTAAGTGACCCTGCCTCTGGACCAAGCAGTCGTGAGCTCAAATCCCGGCTGTGTCGCTCACCCGAGTGGAAAGGGATGCAGTAGTCAGGATGGGATGTTAAGCTGTGGTCCACTGTTCATTGTACTTGTCAAATAGAGCAAGGGGAACTTCCCTGGTAAAATGAACCTGTATACACCATAATCGTGTCATTAAATATGTCTGGGCCAAGCTGAATATAACAGCTACACAGGCTTGTGGTCACCTCTACAGAAAACACTTCATTAAGTGTTCCCTGTCCCTTGTATTTTTTGTCTGATAATTGAAAAGGAAGGGGCTACAATAAATATGTACTAAGCTCTACACCTTTCAAATGAGATTAATTGAAAACATTTTGTACAATTTTACAAATCAATCTACAGTTTAAAAAACGTAACAGAATCGTAAATGTCTTTCGGACCCTAATAGCACATAATATACATGCATTAAACTACAACCTACTCTCCTAAAACAAAGCTAGCATTGGCAGAGGGAATTCACAGAACGTAAAACTACTAAAAGTAGGATAGAAATATCCTTGCTGTAGACAGAAAGAAATATTTTCCGTTCTTGAGAATATGTGGCCAAAGGTGTTGCTGTCAGCCATTGCTATGTTCCTTTAATTTCTGGAATAATGTATTGAACCAGAGATTATGATGCACTACGAACCTGCTCAGTCAACTGTGGCCACAGAAGCAGCTCTTTGTACTTACAGATCTATCACAGACATGTGTCATACATGAAGCCAGCTGTTTCTCTCACAACAACCATGTTAGAACAATAGTCATAGAAGAACTTTATTGCACTACAATTGTACACGGTACCATGTATGGCAACAACTATTAAACATATGCATAGTACAAAATGAAGGTAAAACTTAACGATCCTAATTACTAATACGATATTGAATAAGGGCCAGCATACATGTAACTCATCAGTTTCGGTATTTTTTCTAATGACAAAGCAGTCTTTTTTGTTACTACCTATTTTAGCATTGTGGGGTCCTTCCATCTAAAGATATATATATATATCAAATCTGTCTGTAGCATTGAGACTCTTAAAATCTGTTGTACTTGATTTGAGAAATGTGAATAACCAATTACGTAAAGCATCATATCCAGAGCATTCCATGACAAAGTGAAATTCATCTTCAATTTGCTTTGGACAAAATGGGCAAAACCTTTGGTCTGAGGGGCTACAATCATTATGATATAGTTCCGATATTCAACTGACAGACTGATGAAAGTGCAGACAATTCCTCTTTAACACAGACATAGGGTTGAATGCAACTTAATTGTACAGTAATGAGTCAATTCTAAAAGACATGTCTCTGAGATAGATAAACGACATCAGAATTGGCTTAGCCAGAATCGAAAAATTAAGGATGGATCTAAAAGTATTTCTATAGTGTACTTGTCGATGACTGTAAATTCTCGCCGGGAAAAATGTTGAACTATGTGCCACTGTGACAGCTGATCATAGGAGAAAACTTTTAGTCTTGATAAAATAACATCAGGGAAACTTAAGGTATATCAAACAGCTTATTTTTGTGTCTCTCGGTGATAAGCTTTATTGTCTTTATATGCAAAATTATTCTGGTCATATGTCTGTATATTGTTTTCAATATTGTTCGCTATGCTTTTTGTTATTTTCTGCCAGGTATATTCAGCTTGCAATCTCTGCTTACTTGGTTTGGCATTTCAAGAGTACATTTAGATGATTGCATGATTTTTGACTCAGTGAGACTCAAGGTGCTATACTGTGGAAGGTGTTTTGATATCAGAATGACCACAAACGTAGGAATGTCACAGAAAATGTAATTCCAGTTATGCAGGAGTAATAACAGTATTCTGAACTGTATCTTCCATTAACTGAGCTCCACAATAGTTTGTCTGAAAATGAGGAGCTTCCCCTCTCAAATCCAAAGGCAATAAGTATTTTGAGATGTGGATGATATAAGTTGCATATTGTTCACATTTTGGTTGTATATTTACAAAATTCTAATGGGCAGTTTCATTGAAGTTGTTCAGTGTTCATCTGAAGCGCAAGAATACAATCATGCACCACATACACTGCAGATGAAACCAAAAGCAAAGAAGCTGCTTGCAGGAAGAATCTATTGGATTTAGAGGACTGGTGATGTTTTCAATGTTAGAATAGGGAGCTAATGCTAAGAAATCCATTTGAAAATAAATCAGTCTTTTCATACCTTGTCCACAAAGCATTACACAGTACCTACTGACCAGGGGAATAGTAATTCTGTAGACTTTGTTGAGGATGTCAATCGTGTGCATTCTCATGAGACGTGAAAATAGTCATATTTAGCATTTCATACAATTGTTACAGTATATAATAATGGTAAATGCCTAGATCTTGGTATTTTTATATCTTATAAGATTTGAGGTACTGAACTCAAACCAGATGATGATGATAAGTATACACTTCACCATTTGTTTGTGATATGAAATGAAAATATTTTGTCCATTTGATGATTTAGGTATATGTCAAGTTAAACATATTGTCCCAAACAACATGTATTTTCAACCTTCTGCTATTAGGCATACATGTGTAAAATTTCATGCTAAATGTAGGCCCAATGTTGCTTTATGTATTGTCTTTTTCTTGAAACCGCGTGTAGATATTTCTATCATTCTTTTGTTCATACATTGAGACAATGGGAAATATTTGTTCCTGTCATCAACCGTGGCACAAATTTCAAAATTATACCGGGCAAGAAATTATAGTCGAGCAGACTGTCAAGTTTTAGATAACCCATCCTTAATGTTTTAATTCTGGCTAAGCCAATATTATAATGATAATTTCATTAATTTGTTTATCAAAGAGTTTTTTTTTAGATTGACACTCATTACATTTATAGTTAGTACAGTCCACCCAGTATCTCATATTAAAGAAAAATTGTTAAAGCTCTCTTCAGTTTTTGAGATGAATATTGAAAATGATGTTTCCTTCCATACAACATGGCTTTGGGAACATGTAAAATCAGTGGAATGATGTACATGATTGTATAGTGCATACTATAGGTTTTATCTAATGCATTGTTACCTTGTTATTGAACGGTTTAGAGTTTACAATGTGGCAGCAGTACAACTTTCTACCTCCGTAATCCCCAATGAAAAGTTTGCACCAATAACCTTAGCTGACTTCTTTGAGATGTCACAAAGGGAAGGACTTATAGATTTTTGCTCTCCCAGCAAGGTTTTAATTTCAGTGATTCGTCATCGGGCCCTTTTACTCAATCAAAATTTGACTTTTCTGTCCAGTTGATATATTCCTCTGATAGCTTTGAAGGTTCCCTGTTGTATTGCAGAGGAAACAGCGTAATAGCTGTAGCAAAGGTCCGAACATCATTGCAGATCACTTACTAGTTACTGCAAGTTTTGTATAGTATTATAGTTATTTATTTTGATAAAGGTTTCCAGACTTTTTGTGTTGATTTTTAGGCGATATCCACAACAGTATCACCAACATTAACCCCCAGCCTGCTAAGGCAGCCACTTGGCACCAGAGTTGTATTGGTTATGGGGTTAGGCAGCAGGGAAAAGGTTAATGTTACAGGGACATACACTCAGACAGACCCAAATAGGACAGATCAATCAAGTAAAACCTTAACGGCAGAACAAAAATCTATAAGTCTTTGCTTTTGTTACATTTCAAAGAAGTCAGCTAAGGTTGTTGGTACAACCTTTCATTGGGGATTATGGTAACCGTGGTAGAAAGTTGTTCAATGACACTGCATTTGATAGATGGGTAAAACCTGTTCAGAAAGCACTACTTGTACTGTATATTTTTATTTTCTTTATTTGACCTGACCATATATCATTCCACTGATTTTGCATGTCTCTAAAATCATGTTGTATGTAGGAGCACTCATTTTCAATCTAAGTATAGACAGGGCTCGAAATACTGAGTCCATGTGCACCTAAAATTGTAGCTGCTGTACACCTTATTTTGACTGTGGGTGCACCAGTGCACCTAGATATTTTTGTAGGCTATCGAGGAAAGGTACTACTGGTATTGTACACTTAGTATACAGAATAGTCTTAAAATTTAAGTGTCAGAGAAAGCAATAGAACCTTTGTTGTATCTTAATATATCAAATTTTGAAGTTAGCTATTGAATATCAGACTGAAGTTTTTAAGACAGGCAGTATAGGGTTCATGTAATTATGTTTTGCTGGCATTCAACTTTATTACTTCCTTAGACTTTGTCTGACACATGAGGCAGTTATGTTGGCCCAAGAGGCTTGGTCAAAATTCTTTCTGTGCTCCAAATGTTTTTGGTTGGGTGCACCAGTGTACCTATTCCCAAATATGAATTTTGAGCCTGGTTCATCAGGGACATTCATACAAACCCAGACACATGTACATGTAGGACAGATGAAAAGGAAAGACTGATCCTGAGTAGCAGCTGGGCGGTGAACTGTACTTAAAAGACGCCCTCGTGATGAATGGGTCAATTTGGGCCAGTCGCTGCCTTTGTCCTCTCACGATTATACTTTCCCATTTTCCCTGTTGTGCAGTTTGCACAGGTTTTGAGCACATGCAGATCTGTATGTGATTGACCTGCCTAACTCAGATTTAGTATTCAATATCCACAGGAGATTTAGTCAATATCCCACAACTAAATTTGCAAGGCTGGTATGATGAAAATTGGTGAAAGACATGATTGTATATACTTATTGTTTATTTCAGATTTTAGAATGAAAGTTCATCTACGTTGGGACCAGATATCATTCTGAAGTAAAGTTGAAATGTAAAATCTAGCTATAATCGGTCTCCAACACAAAAATAGTCAAAAATTCTGGAAAGTGCCTTTTTTGTGTTGGAAATTGCAATTCAACTTTCCTTCAGAATATCTATTTGATGGTACAAGTTTGCTGGAATGACTTTTAAAAGCATTTGCCTACACTTCCAGTTACCTTTGTTACGGTATGCATCACAAATAATATAATATATAAACACAGGGGGAAACACAGTGTGTCTCACCCTGATGAGTTGTATATAGTTCGTTCATTTAAAAAAAAAAAGATTATATACATTGGCACAAACAATTCTGCACATACACTGCTATAGTGGCATACTTAAGAAACAGTCTGGGGACATAGTTGCCCTTGACATTGGTCCCTTCATGCAGTCCTTAACTAGTGCATTGCCCCAAACTGAAGCATGCTGTTGCAAGTGGGAACGAAACTGAAGGGATTTTGTTTTTACTGTTTAATATTAATCTATTCATTTTGATTGTACAATTTTGCTGGTTAAAAGAAAAGCCTTATTATGTATTAAATTTTACAAGCGTCATTGTACATTGTATGTACAAAATGTACTTTGAGTCGGTCCCTTCCTTCAGAGCACCAGGCATGCATTGCCCCACACAGAAGCGCGCTGTTGCAAGTGGGAACAAAAGTGAAAGGATTTGTTCTTACTGTTTATTTGATTACACACGTACAATTTTGCTGGTTAACTTAAAATCAAAGCCTTTGCTTACTTCAGTCACCCTTATTATATATTAAATTTTACAAACGTCATGTATAAAATGTACTTGGAGTCAGTCCCTTCAGTCAGAGCACCAGGCATTGCCCCACACAGAAGCGCGCTGTTGCACGTGGGACCGGAACTGGGGCAGGTAACCGGGGGTGAACTTGCCCAAAAGCAGAGGCCAAATGCCAATTGGAGAGGTTGTGCAAAGCAAACTGTGGGAACAAAGTTAAATACACAGGGAGGTCAGGGTCATGCCCAGTCAGTATTAGCAGCCAAGGGTAAACGCTGGGGAGGGAATTACGTGCCAGCGGGACTTTATTACCGCAGCAGGAGCTGTGTAAACTTCCTCTTAGGGACCTGAAGCATCAGACAAACCAACAGAAGTATAGAAAAATTGTCTGATTTAAGGCGAATTTTACAACTAGGTCCTGCAAATGGAGCACTTATTAGGAAGGCCTTTCTGTATCATACTGCAAAAGTTGATAATGTTATTGTGAAATTGTTTGGTTTCACGACAAATTTGACTTTTGAAAAACTGAACAAATGCTAGCTTTTCAAAATGTCAGGTTTATCCTTTTTCTTTCCCTTTTTGGTCAATGATATTTGTATATGACTTGTCATGTGTTCTTATTTAATTTTCTTTGACAATGATGCAGAAATCCTCACTAAGTTTACACATTGATATCCAAACTAACAGACTTTTACATGTAGGTAAAATTGTTTGTATCTTTGACCTTGTAATATTTTAGTCTCAAATGTGGGTACAAGTTTAATATAGGCTTAAATTACCATAAACAAAAAAAAAGATATCCCAAATTTGTTTTTGTAAATGTTGAATTGCAGTTGTTACAGATTGGCATGTATGTAATAAAATTACATTATTCTTACTACATTATAGAAAATGGCTCATTTAAAGGTACTATCAAACGTGATGATGATGACTGTTTTGGGCATTATGTTTATTGCAGGTGAAAATTAATGCATATTTCCCTAAAGTTTTCAACATTTCATTTTATTGCTCTTGAGTTACAATCTAAAGTAATGTGACTTTTACATAACTATAATTATTGTAATGCGTGTGAATCATGTAATACAAATTATTGTATGTAATATGACATGGTCACCGATGTTATTAATTTCTTCTGTTCAGATGAAATGTGAAATCATTATCATAATAACTTTCTTATTGCAATATTTATGAATATGATTTTCATAACATACCTTTAAACAATTTCTCGTAATCTGGTAAAGTTCAGATATTGTATTTGTCACTTGTTTTGTCAGTGGATGGTACTTGTTTTAAGATGAAACAAAAATTCGTAGATTAATGCCGCCCAAAATGGATCCTTTTGATAGTCTTTCTATAACCTGTTTAGGAAACATTTTCTGAAGGTCTAATTTAAAGGAAAACAGTATAGCCCTAAAAGTTCAGATGTTGAATTTGTCACTTGTTTTGTCAGTGGGTGGCACTTGTTTTAAGATGAAACAAAAATTCGTAGATTAATGCCGCCCAAAATGGATCCTTTCTATAACCTGTTCAGGAAACATTTTCAGAAGGTCTAAGCAAAACAGTACAGCCCTAACTTGTACAACTGTAGGCACCCTGTGAATGTGACATCACCATGTGTGTTTACAATTTACTATTTTGGAGTTATTTGATGCCATTGTCTGATATCTTCTTTAACAAAAGGTCAGGAGAGAGCATACAAATCTCGGCTGATCGTACAAGAGTGGCTTCTACAATACATATGTCAAGCTTGATCTTCTTAGCCCTACACATAGGCATATTTGCTAATCCTTAAAATGTTCATTTTGTGTCATTTTGCAAGCCCTTTTGTTTGGGTTTAATTGAAAGATATGATGACATTGTGTAATTGTAACTGTAAGTAAAGCTTAATCTTCTTAGCCCTATATTTTGTAGTCCTTGCCATTTAATGAGCCTTTTTTTTTAGTTTGATATTGATTATAATTATATAGTAGCTGTAACGAAAGTGGACTCTACAAAACAAAAGTCGACCTTAATGTTAATCTGCTCAGACTGGGACATACACTTATTTCTAGTCCTTTTAATTTTGTATCTGGAGCTGCAAAAGGAAGGGACCCCTTTTGTTTGGGTTTGGTTGTAGATATGACGTGTAACTGCAACGAAATTAAGTCTCCTCGGACCTGAATACAAACAATTATTTTTCAATCCTTTTCATTTTGTGTAACTGCAAACGTAGTTACCCTAAGGGTTTATGTTTGGGGTTGGTTATGGACACGATTATTGTAACAAAACAAGTCAATGGTCTCTCTAGACTTGCACGAGGCGTATCTTTTAATCCTTTTCGTTTCATGTCTGTAACTGCAAAGACAGCAACGCTTTTTGTACTTTGGGAATGATTGTAGACCTGCCGATTGTGTAATTGTAATGATACAGAAGCCAACTTAAATCTCTTTAGACTTGCACATTAGGCATGTTTTTAATCCTTTTCATTTTGTGTATGTAACTGCCAACGAAATGCTCCCTTTTGTTTGGGTTTAATTGTAGACATGATGTGTACTTGTAACAAAACAGAAGCCATCCTTAATCTCTTTAGTCTAGACTTTCACATACTATTTTTTTAATCCTTTTCATTTTGTGTATGTAACTGCAATCGAAATGCTCCCTTTTGTTTGGGTTTAATTGTAGACATGATGTGTACTTGTAACGAAACAGAAGCCAACTTTAATCTCTTTAGAATTGCACATAGGCGTAGTTTTTAATCCGTTTTACTTCGTGTATGTAACAGAGGAAGCAAGCCTTTTTGTTTGAGATTGATTGCAGACATGGTGTCAGCAATTACTCGATACATGTCCATCTGCGCGCTCCGTTAAAGGCACCCGCGTGTGGCGGTGCGCCGGGCAAGACGACCGTTACGGACGCTCCGGTGTCAATTGTTCCGGGGACCCGTGAAATCCAGCAGATGTGTCGCTGCACAATGGAGCACGAGGATATAATAGACACGACAATACTGCCCCGAACAATGGGACAACGGCAGGGCAGGCTGCGCTCTCCACACACACCGGTCCCCCGAGGGGGGCACGTTTAATATGCTGTCACGCTGAGTCCCCGGCAGGGCTACAAAAGGAAGATTAATGTCAACATTACTTACATGCCAAACAACTTTTATCGATTGCCATTTCAATAATTAACATAAGCCGTACGTCCTGACAGACTGAATGTGCTCCGATACACCTGTTCTATAGGGACAGACAGTACCGGGATGGAGTTGTCATTGTTCTGTCAGGGACAAGCATGCATTTCACTACATGTTGTGAGGAAGAAATGAATTTTGTTTAATTTGTTTCTATTTAAAATTAATTCTTATAATGGTCCACATAGATGATATTTGCAACCTTCTGACAAGCTCTAGTATAGATCATAGTGCACAAAAGAAATTAAGGAAATTGGTTAAGGAACTGGTTACACATCTTAACTTAAGTTATTATAACTTAACCAATGTGTTCATAGCCAAATCGTCTTTCTTTCCATAACATGCTGTTGTTGAACAATAGCCACAGAGACAACTGCTAAACTACATATAGGCTTTAGTTCAGGGACTCCTTGGCTCACAGCCAGGAATGGAGTTGTCATTGTTCTGTCAGGGACAAACATGCGTTTCTTTACATGTTTTAAGAAGTGTTTTTTTTTGACAAACATTTAAGCATTACACACATTATACATAAGAAAGATTGCTCTGGGGAGCTTTCGAGACGAATTCTCTGTCTCTTCGTCAACCCGGTAATAAAGTCAGATCTCGTCTTGGAGTGTTTTTTTGTTTGTTTCCATTTAAGAAATCAATTCAATCAATAGCAAGGGTCTGTGTAGATGATATTTGCAACCTTCTGACAACCTCAGTCTATAAATAGTGCATAAAAGAAGTTCAGGAAATTGGTTTAACTGGTAACATATCTTAACTTAACTTAAATCGTCTTTCTTTCTATAACATGCTGTTGTTGAACAATAGCCACTTTAAGTGACAACTGCTAAACTAGGCTTTAAGGCTCTACATATAGTAGTATTTTATTAGTACTCCAGTTCAGGGACTCAGTCAATGGCTCACAGCCAGGATGTAGTTGTCATTGTTCTGTCAGGGACGGTCATGCATTTCATTACATGGATGGTGAAAAAGAAGTGAATGTTGTTGTTTCCATGTCAAAAATCAATTCTTATAAGCGTCTGCATAGACGATGTTTGCATAAATCTGACAACCTATGTAATAAAGACTTTGTGTTTTAAACCACAGTCAAACCTGCCCAATAAGACCACTCAGAGGACCGATGAAATCTCTGGTCTATGTGGACAGGTGGTCACTATAGACAGAGTTCATGAATCAGATGCTTGTGTCAAATTAATGGGAAAATTATCTAAGGGATCGCCGAAAAGTCGTCACATCACTCAAATGGTCCTTCTGTACAGGTGGTCACTTGCACAGGTTTGATTGTACCATATGAAAGTCACATAAATAGTGTGGCAGCTCCATATTGTGAAGAATATGTTTCTCATCAAAATTTCATGAACTTCAAGCAGGGTCACTTTTTGCAACGTCCCAAATTCAGGGCAGTACTAGTGTAGAATTGTTTGTCCATAGACAATGATAGAAATAATCCATTTCTTTGATATATCAAAATGGTAACTATTATAGTAATATGGAAGTCAGTGTTGTAGCCATGCAGTCTGGAAGCTTTGTACCCAATATCTGTGCTTACATTAACTTTTCTGCATCTTGATGAAGATAGTCTGTATATCTTAATGATATGTTTATGTATATATATATATATGTTCCTTTCAATCTTGAAATTTGTATGTCTGTATGTTTATACAAATGTATGTACGATGAACCCTGGTAGATTAGTTGTGATACGACAACAGTCTATCGTTATAAACGAATAAACAAAGTGTTGGTTCCTGGCTGGCAGAATACCTGATAAATCTATACATTCAAGTGCTTGTGCCACCAATGACACTAAAATACAACACTTCCTGATCACATTCAATTATCATTCAACAAACATAGTTGACACATGTTCTTTTCAGTTGCAAACAGTGTGTCATTATATACAGTTGAAATTTATTAAAGGTTTGGATTTTATGCTTCTCAAAACAACGTTTTCCTCAAGCCATGGTACCAGGTATAATCATTAGGTATAATTCATTTCATATTAGGGAATACAGCTGTAGCAGCTGTTTTGTTGGGAAGATGTCCATGTGTATTTGGTGAATGTTATGTATCATGATAGTTAATGTTTTACTTTCTGTACATGTCCAGTGTGCAGACATGAGGGAGAGACTGAGTTCCTCTGACCAGCAGCTGGACCAGAAGAACAGAGATCTGGACAACAAAACTGCTGACCTGGACAGGACAAGGTGTGTTTTTACCTGCGCCGAGAAGGTTATGTTTTGCACAGTGTTTGTGTGTGTCCGTCCGTCCATCCGTCTGTAAATAGTATAACTCGAGAATGCCTGGATGGATTGTCTTCATATTTGGTATGTGGGTAGGTCTTCTTGAGACCTCAAAATGAATAGATTTTGGGCCCCCAAGTGGCTTACTAAGGTACTGCAGCGGAAGTTTCGGGTTTGATATCTCGCTTTTTGGACATGCTATGGTCATAATTTGTGAGTGGTAGATAGCTCTTGTTTTTTTCTATTATGATCATGTTCAGCTTTTAGATGTAGTATGATGTGGTCACATTTGCTGTTGGTTGTCGTGCGATTTTGATGGGCAATTTTCAATTAGGGTGTGACAAACAGATCCAACCACCCACAAGAATCTAATTGATTCTAAGGCAGCCTTTGAATTTTGACATACACAATGTACAATGTATGCACGACTAATCCAAGAATCCCCCGTTTGTGATTGTACAATGATCATGAGACATATGACCAGGCCCTAACTCAAAATATCAGGTGTGCTCTTATACTTTCTCTGTGCCACCTTGCACTTAAACGTGAACTGTATGACCGACGGAGGCCATATATATGGCTTTGCATAGACCTGACAAGGTTCTTTTCCTTTAACCCTGTTCGGCTTATATTTGTTGTCATTTGTGTTTTCTATGCTAGCATTACAGTCACATTCGTTATAGGTTTGTTTGTTTGTTTATTGTTTATTTGCATGTGTACAATACAAAACAAAGATAAATAGAGCAAAGAATACATGCAGGGGAGGCCAGAAGCCTATAAGGCTTTTCGGGGGCCTCCCCTAAACTACACAAATGGAATTTTTACAAAATTATATATAATCAAAACTAAGAAAAATTAACGAAAGAAGAAATTGGAATTGTAACATTAATCCTAATAAAAAAAATAGGTCGTTGTATGGTTTTGAAAATTTTCAAGCAAAGTGAGCCAAGAACTGACAAAGGTCTGAGGCAGCCTTTACTATAAGCTGAATTTTGTACAACATAATGCATGACTAACCCAAGAACACCACAACACCCACCTACCCATGCATGCTGCAAAGGTCAACTCTTACCAAGAAGATGTTTCAGAAAAGTCTTTGGACATTTTCCTAGTCTTAAAACATTTTGCCTTTTTTATATACCAAACCTGCTCAAGAAGACCACTCTTGAGCAGGCGACCAATAAAATCTGTGTGGACAGGTGGTCGTTACAGCCAGCTTTCGTAAATGGGAAAAGTTATCTTAAGGACCACCAAAAAGTGGCCAGGTGTTCCTTATGTAGAGGTGGTACACTTGTACAGGTTTGACTGTGTTATCCTTTAATGCATGCTAAATGCATTCTCCTTTTAAAACCAGAAAATCCACATCTTTATTCATTTTGCGGAAGTTTTACTTCTGTCTGAAGGACACACAGGCCCGAAAAAAGTCGTCAAGGAAGTAAGAGAGAAACCGCCACGGCCATTTGTAATTGACAGTCAGATATAAAAGTAAGTGAATGTCTCCAGTTGTGAAACGTTATCTCTCAAAAGAGTTTGCTACGCCGAAGTTCTGCCGTCAGGGCGAAGAGGCCGTCTGCCTATCATGCTCGAGCCCGGCGATGTCTGGACTATTAAAGTTATCGAACTCACTTCATGTGCCCTGCCCCGCTACTCAAACCCGCGACCTCTTGAACCAAGTGTCTGAGTGATGTGCTCATTTCTCTAGGATTATGGCTGTGACTGAATAGTGTCAGTGGTCTTTATTAACACCCGGTCGTATGAAAGATAGTTTCCTCGATATTGGTAACATTATTATTTGCGAGGAGATTTTCGTAGATAAATTCCCGGCGTACTATGAGCAATAACCAAAGTTTCTGACACTCGGCGGCAATGAAGACAAGTGAGTATGAGAAAAATATGTAAAGTAAACGACTGGCCGCGCAATATAGTGATCACGCTGTGCGGAACAATCTGTCACGGGGGGAGCAATAAAGCAGTTTAACAGACAGTTTGCTCATTCCGGAGACGGTTTCATCATTTGAGGGTCTGTTATGTCAGCTTATTAACTGTTTGGGGGAAATCGCTACGTGTATGCGAGTGCCCCCAGAGCGGACGGCACCGCGTTACTGAAGTTCAAGGTATAATTGATTTTCTGGCAGCACCTTTGTTGCCGCACGGCGGGATGGCCGCGTATTGACAGTTGTGCCTGAGTAGTGGGCACTAAATTAAACATTCTGTCATGTTGAATTTGTTGCCGGCAACGTCTTCCTCCTTTCCTCTGTCCGCCACTTTATCCCAATTGATCTCTCTCAATTATCAGCGTCCGGAACCAAACTCTGCCGGGCTTTACGAGGGAGACGCGTTACCCGGAGTGACAAGTGCCTTCCCGGCTCCGACTTGTATCACTCATCCGATCGATAGCTGACATAAAATCTCATCGTCAGGTGACAGGCAAGATGCCTGATTTATGCGGCTAATATTCCTGGTTTTCTCTAAATGAGAAATGGTCGGAAACAAGGATATTCCTACAGCATCACCTTCAGGATGGAACAGAACTTTTAAATTAGTTACACTAACTTACAGAATAAAGCAGTTTTACATGCCTGGTGTCGATGGTGCTAATGACAAATTTACTGCTTGCAGTATTTAATACTGTAACTACACACAGTAACTTTTATACCAAATAGAATGAATGTCAATGCAACAGTGTTTTACACAATTTACCATAGACTTCTCTTAGTTGACTCTTTTGTAATGAATACAGACTGAAAAGGAAGATATTTCAAATTTCGTTTTGGATTTGGCCATTGTGGAAAGTGAAATCTCACCAAAATCTATGTTATATGGCAGCCAGCAAATAGCAACATTATGAGATGCAGAGGCTGCTGACCTTATAATATTAGTGTCTGCTAACAGAGTAAAAAAGACAGACTAGCAATTTAGTCTGGTAGTAAAAATCTGTTTCCAATTGGATTTATTGTTTGTTTCTTTGTTTCCAAGAACACAATGGATTTAAGTACTACTACTAAATTCTATTGCAGAACAAAATGACCAGGTTTGCCGCAGTCAATTTTATGGAGTGAATGCAGTCATATTCAAGCTTCCCTCCCTGCCCTCTGCTTTCAATAAATCTATGTCCACTTGCCATGCTTTCGCCTTAACATGTCCAAAAACCAATGAAATGAATTGGTGCTGCCTTAGTTAATGAAAAGCTTTTTGTCTCAAAGTAGTTAAGTCTCCTGGTAGATCAGTCAAAGAAACACTTTTACCGGTAATGATTTAATTAGTGCAGGTAAGTGGGGAAATTAGATTTACTATTACCTCCAGTGTGATTCTGTATGTCTATTGACACCATTGCTACAGTCATGTTCCATACACGTATACTGTATCACTCACATTGAATGGCGTAGTGTTTAGTCATAGAACTCATTAGCATTGTAATAGGCAAAGGTATACAATAATGTACGTCTTGATATTTAGTACTGCTTGCCATACATTGTACCTGTTACATTTGTTGTGCAATAAAGATTTGATTTGATTTATATGTAGGATGAAAATCAAGTCTGACAGTTTCAGTATCAAAGTGTGGATCTGGGTCATGTCCTGTATGTGTACTTTCATACCTGTACAAGTGACCACCTCTACATAAAGTCACATTGACTGTAGGAGGAAATCAAAGTCTCCCGAGTGTCAGTATCAAAAGTGAAATGTGGGTGCCCCACCGTCCTGTATGTGTGAGTCAAACCTGTACAAGTGACCACCTCTTCATAAGGACCTCCTGTCCACATAGACCAGATTTTATCAGTCCCATAAGAAGGGGTTTAAGTGGTCTTCTTGGGCAGTTTTTTTATGTCTAACCAACCTACAGTTGAACAATGTGATTCTGTATCAATGACACATTTTTATAAAGTCACACTGTATACAAGGACCTCCTTGCTATATGTTGGATGTACAAATGTAGGATAGCAATAAAGTGTGTCAGATTCAGCATCAAACATACATGTAGATTATGACCTAGTGTTTTGCGGGGAAAGGACTGGGTAGTAGTTGACAACTGTGGTTAAGGATTCTGACGATGTTTTGTGTCAAGCTTCTTTCCCCAGTCACAATATGTAGTCTGTCAGTTTTCAGTGTTAAATTTAAAGGGAAAATGTGACTATGGATGACCCAGTGTCCTGTATGTGTGTGCACGGAAAGCGGCTGGGAGGTTAACAACTGTGGCTAAGGATTCTGCCAATGTTTTGATGCATCAAGCTTCTTTCTGCACTGACATGCATATTTGTAGGATGGAATTAAAAGTCTCCCAGTTTCGGTATCAAAGGGAAAATGTGACTATGGATGACCCTGTGTCCTGTATGTGTGTGCAGGGAAAGGGACTGGATGGATGACAACTGTGGTTAAGGATTCTGCCAATGTTTTGATGCAGTCACAATATCTACATATTTGTAGGTTGGAATTAAAAGTCTCCCAGTTTCAGTATCAAAGGGAAAATGTGACTTTGGATGACCCTGTGTCCTGTATGTGTGTGACCCAGTGTCTTGTGTGTACAAGGACTGGGTGGTCGCCAACTGTGGTTAAGGATTCCTCCCGAAGCCCGGCTGCCCGTGAGCAGGTTGCTAACCGAATGCAGGTGCTAATTTGGGCCTTAACCTTCAGTCCTCCTTGACGCGCCCTGCAAAGGCTCCAACTTAACCCATTGCCCGGGGGCTGCCCTTTCACACTCCAACAGTAACCTTTTTCATTATGGGAGAACTAACCATTCTCTCACCTGGAGCCTGACCTCTGTGCACCCGGGTTCAGAGGTGCTCTTTTACTCAAACTCGGGCGAAATGGCCTCTGCGCAGGGGGCAGCCCTTCTGAGATACGGCCTTTTTATAAGCTTAGACAGGTCAAACTCCCCAGTGTGCTCCCGCTCCATGAAATGCCACTAGTTTTCTTGCCGGGGCTCTCCGCTGCTTTTCCTACCAACTTCATTAGAGCCGTGCTTCCCCCCTGAATGGCGGGATCTCGGGAGACTGACGTTTCCATCCGTGTTTGAAAATGAGATCTCTTGTTGCGAGGCGCGCACATTGTCTCCTTGTTATCACGGCATCCATAAAGATGGTGGGATGATATTCATCATCTCTTTGTTGGCATGATTGACATCATTTATGGCCATACAGGGATGTAGGCAGAGGAGTCATAAGCCGGAGCATGGGTCAGATATTGTCTAAACTACGGACACAGGGCCATCACAACTCTGCCAACGCCTCTTTGGCTCTCTTTGTTGGGGGGAGCAGCTTTGGTGGCTTTGAGTTCACACAAAAGGGGCTCAGAGGATATCGGGCCTGACCAATATGGGCCCACCTCACATCCCTGACCACTAATAATGCGGCCACTAATGATATACGACCTTCGTTGCAAATGAGACCCCTTTCCATAAAAATGACCGCCCGGCTACTTTGTGGAAGTTGCGCTTCTGAGTGGTCTGGGCCGCACAAAGGACGCCGTTGTATTGATGTTTCTTTTGTAAGAAAAGTTTGGTCGGACGTAACATCCCGAAGTTGACCTTGCGTCGGAAAGGGGCTGACCTTCAGGCCAATACAGGCTGTCAGCCTCCCCGGCTTTATTGAGTCATTTAGTATCTCATCTCATGCCAGTAAAGGCCATCCAAAAGTAGCCTTTTGTGAGTCTCCTGTGAGCATGTGTATTAAGGAAGCCAATCGAAGCGAGTGCCATCAATTCACTCCATCCCACCCTGGGGCCTAATGGTCAGTTGGAGGCTGAGGCCAAGTCGTCAGAGATAAGAGGATATGGATTGTGGCATGGGGGGTTCGACAGGCATCACACCAGGCCCGTATCTCCCCCTGACCCACAGTGGTGGTCTCCCGCTGACCAATGCCAATAAACAAAAAACAAGGCCCTCTTTCCACTAGACAGCGATGGCGGAACGAACATACAGCAACCAAAATTGGATTTGTGTGATTCTGCAATGATTTTGTAAATGGAATTTGACACAAGATGTAAAAGTGTGATGTAAAAGACAACTAAACACAAAAAAATTTGTTCTTTGTCTTTGAAATTCGCTGAGCGATCTCTAGTGCAAAGGGGGGTGTAAAGCACCCCTTGCAAGTTTGCTTTGCTCTGGCCAGTTCTGTCCAACCTTGATTTCATAAATGGAATTCAAAGCAAGATGTACAAATATGATGGAAAAAAAGACAACAAAACACAATCATTTGTTCTTTATCCATGAAAAATTTGTTCTTTTCCATGATAAAATTCATGCGGCGATCTGTCAAACCTGCCTCGAGTTCAAAGGGGGCCTCGAACACTCCTTGCAAGTTGGCTTCACTCGGTCCAGTTCGGTCCGCTCTGTCCGCACCGCACCTGACACCCCGAGTAACCACTCACGCGCCCCGCCTGTTCCCTAATATGTCCGGACCATGTAATTGCTAAGGTTTGGCTACGCGCCGGTGTGCAAGGTATTAATTATGTCCCGCAGGCTACATTTATTCAAAGTTGGATGGTTTTATCCCTGGCCGTAGCGCTTTTGACCTCTGCCACGGTGTCGCCACCGGGACCTGGCCATAATGCTAAAACCTGCACTTTCCATTCCTTCTTGTTATCTGCTTTCTATTCAAACAAATGGAGATTTTGATTCATGGACCTCCGTCGTTAGAGCAGAAATGCGAGGGTGCTAATATCGATCGATGGCTTGCCAGTCCGAGTGAAGCTCTCTTTATGAAGTATTTTTGAAAGTCATTGTGTTATTAGACCCATTCCCCCATTAAGCCCTGGTCACTTTGCACATGCGGTCTCCGGGAGACGCACCCCAGAACGGTGAAATATGCATTTTCGTTGCCGGCCGTAGACCGAAAATCCTCTTATGACCTAATGGAACGGTAATGGACACAACAGTACGATTTTGCACATGCAGAAGTCCGCATCCTTCATATATCCTGAATAATCTTGTTTCAGGGCAGCGGCCATTAATTCGGCACCGCACATTTCCCATGTGGCCCCGGCAAAATTTCGCTCCAACTTACGCAGCTATAAGTCCGTTCCTGGAGGGATTCAGCCGCTGTCGACTTGTTACGCAGAACCTCGAGCCGGACCGGGGAAGTTATTAGAGTTGAATGTAAAGTTTTAAGGGTGCAATCATTACGTGGCCGACGATTGCCGGCGGCGGCCTTTGCCGATGGACGCATCGTACGCCTAAGTGGGCAAAGACGCCATTTTGGAACTGCCGTTCGTTACTGATAGAAACACCGAGGGACATTTCATCTCTGGCGCTCTCCCGGAGTTATATCAATCTCGACTGCTAATAACAAACTTCTGAGTCGCATTTGAGATGATACGGACGACAAGATGCATCCTTGTAAAACGGTCACGTAACGCACAGCCTTCCAGACGGCACCATATATTACACAAATGGCCCCTGTTCACGACGCGGCATCCATCGTTATATGGAACAAGCTTTTTGCAAATATGATAAAAGTATGTCACGTCAATTGCGGTGATTTATATTCATTTGAGGGGCGAAGTTATGGAAGCGGAGACAACTTTATCTCACGGCGCTGCGCCGCTGACGAGTTGAGAGATATTGTTTCGTCCACCAATGACCGTCCCACTAATGCGAAAGTTTCTTTTCATATTTTATTGATGTTGAGATGAATAAAGCCCAGAGCCAGAGACTTTCCGGTGGATCGATGGCGAGTTTCATCTGGGAGCAACATGGTGTGATAACGTTTCCCGTACATTAGCTCGCTTTGTACTCGGTCAGCACTCGGGGTGGCAACGCACACAAATCATACATGCATTGTGGCCTCTGTCAGCCTCAGCAGAAGTTAAGTGTGCACTCAGCAAACATGCAAGAACTTTTCGCTGCATGGTGGAAACTTTTCTGGACTGAAAGCATTTGTTCTGTACCTGTGAGTGTGGGGTACGAAATGCAGTGCTATAGAAAACTTGATATGTTTATGTTAATTGTCTACTTGGAAAGCAAAGTATTATACTCTTACTCTTACAAATGTATGTTGATGATGTATGGTATATCTTGTAAGATCCACTATTGCTGTTAACCTGTTTTTCTACATGTATTATCATGATTAAGGTTCGGTATCATAATTGCAAAAATCATTGACTGGGTTAGTTACTTCATAGCAGAGAACTTCAGGTCGTTGGTGTCATTCCATCTCTCTAGGTTTTTGTTATCTGATACTTTTGATATCAAAATGAAAATAGAAATTTGTCCCGAGGCTAGATTACATTCCGATTTTGATTACAGTCGAAATGAACTGCTACCTTTTCTCCAGAAAAAAATTGGCCATTCCCTCAGGTTCCATTGCAAGGAGATGCACATGGGCTTTGATACAATGTGCTTTCTTTCTTTCATGTATACAATGTACATGTATCAGATCATGGCTAAGAAAAACAAGTTGGATGCTCATTTACTTAGAAATGCCATGGAAAAAATGTTTTGTTACTTCTATTTCCGCTCTCTGAAGAGAAAGACTATGGAAGCTGAACTCATTCCACCACCAGTGGACTACATGTAACTTCCTACTGTGGTGATCTGTGTGGTCCAAAGGCTATAGATTGAAATGGTGATGGCACCGCCCCTGTACACTAAAAGATGTGGCAAGGACTTGTAACTACTATTTCAGTTACCTTAAGAGCAACACTATGGAAGTTGAACTCATTCCACCACCAGTGGACTACATGTAGCTTCCTACTGTAGTGGCCTGTATGGTCCAAATGCTAAAGAAATGGTGATGGCACCGCCCCTGTACACTAAAAGATGTGGCAAGGACTTGTAACTACTATTTCTGAATCAGTTACCTTAAGAGCAAGACTATGGAAGCTGAACTCATTCCACCACCAGTGGACTACATTTAGCTTCCTACTGTAGTGGCCTGTGTGGTCCAATGGCTATAGAATGATAGAAATGGTGATGGTACACTAAACACACCCCTGTACACCAAGATGTGGGAAGGATCTGTAACTACTATTTCTGCTCCCCACATGCAGGAAGGAGTTGGCTGAGCTGCAGAACACCCACAGGCTGTGCTCCGAGCAGGCTGCACAGCAGGCCGAGCTCATCAGGCAGCTGCAGACTCTACAGCTCGACACACAGAAGGGTCAGTCTGGAACAACAACATGTGTCTGTGTGTGTGTGTGTGTGTGTGTGTGTGTCTGTGTGTCTGTGTGTTTGTGTGTGTGTGTGTGTGTGTGTTTGTGTGTGTGTGTGTGTGTGTGTGAACAAGATAACTCGAGAATGGCTTCATGGATTGTCTTCATTATAAGTCATACTTGGTATTTGGGTAGGTCTTCTTGAGGCCTCAAAATGATAAGATTTTGGGCCCCCTACTGGCTTGTTCATGTATTCATTTCATCTTGAAGACAACCGGGTAGCTAGCCTAAAGCATCTCAATAACAGCACATTATGTTCTTTACTGCTTCGAGGGTCCATGTCACTTTCACATTTACAAAACTGTAACATCTTCGACATAGTCACTGTGCTTTCATTCACTGTACAGGTAGATTCTTGTAATTGTTGAGATTTTGTTTTCTACTTCTATTTTGCATTTACGTTTTTGAGTAGAAAGCTTGATGTAAGCAATGTGCTTCTTGCCCAATACTCACAAAATATATGTGAATGAAATGAAATAAACACTGGGTAGCTACTACAACAGCATTTAGTTCTTGTACAGAATATATTTTCATGTTTTTCTGTCTTGCTGAAGTAGTCTTTTGGCATCAGATTTGTAAAGGTTACAATATTAGACAGTAGGGAGAAGGTTTATCATAAATTTTCAAGTCTTGTATTTCCTGACCAAGAACTTTTCGGTGGTGGAAACTTTTCTGGACTGAAAACATTTGTCTGCTCTGTACATGTGTGTGTGGGGTCCAAATGTAGTGCAACAGGAAACTTAATATGTTTATGCTAATTGTCTACTTGGAAAGCAAAGTACAGTATTATACTCTGACTTACACATGTATGCTGATGATGTATGAAATATCCTGTCAGATCCACCACAAAATAAAGGTTCTACTACTACTATTACTACTACTACTACTACTACTACTACTACTGCTACTACTACTGCTACTACTACTACTGCTACTAAATTTGCTGTAAACCTGTTTTTCTACATGTATAACCATGATGATTGTATTTCCTGGCCCACAGTTCTGAGGAACCAAGAGGATGCCTACAACTTCGAGTCTACTTCCTACCAGAAGGTTAGGGGAAAAAAAGACTCTCTTTTTTACACAACCACCGACGTTTCGGTGACCATCTGTCACCTTCTTCAAGGCAATTCTGACTGGCTCACATTGCAATGCAGCACAGGTGTCGCTGCATATAGATGCGTTCCCAAATGCAAATTATTTACATATATACAGTATGTATTGTGATGTCATTCCCCGTGACTGTATATATGTAAATACTTTGCATTTGGGAACGCATCTATAAGCAGCGACATCTGTGCTGCATTGCAATATGAACCAGTCAGAATTGCCTTGAAGAAGGTGACAGATGGTCACCAAAATGTCGGTTGAATAAATCTCTTGGTTGTGTAAAAAATAGTATTTTTATTCAGTGACTTACCAACCTGATGAAACTATTAGGCAGAAGGTAAGGCGATTCTTCGGCCGAGTGGCTCAAGAGGCTCTGGATTACATTCCTTTACGATTCTTAGAGACTTGCTGAAGTTGTACTTATGTTTACTGGGCACTTCTGCTGCTCAATTGAGCTTTTACATCCCTGGAACACATTAACCGTACATGTGTCTTGAAGTAGAAGACTCTGAACTTACGGCCCTGGATGGCATTATGCAATAGCAGGGCAGGAAATACTGGGTGCATAATACACTTTTGTACACCCAAAATTGGAGCTAAATATTTGCTTAGGGTTACATAGGTAACTGTACACTAGCATACATCATATTCTCTACATTTAAGTGTCTGAAAAGATTATAAAGACTTTGTTTTATTAAGATTTGAAGGTAGCATTAGAATTTCAAAGTCAAACTCTGATGAAGAAAGGCAGTTTCTAATTATATATTGCTGACATTCTACTTTATTTGATGTTTGTACACCTAATTTTTTTCCTGTGCATCAGATTTTTTGTTTTTTTATTTTTTCAAATCTTTATTTAGAATTTCCAACAACAATGAAATTTACAGATACATGTACATGCAAACACAAAAGCAACTAAGAAATAATGAACAATTTGCAACTTTTCCCAGTCAACTAATCTAACAATTGAAGACATGGTGTCCCCACTTAACTAAATGCTTCTGAATTTTTCCATAGTTTTGTGCAATGATATATTCTATTCTGTGGTAATATTTAACAGAATTTCAAGCCCTGATATGTAAGACCCAAAGGAACTCAGTACTCAGATGTCTTATCTCTCCTTGGTGCTGAAGTACCTTCCATTAAACTGTGGTTACCAGTATAGCTGTCCAAGACCATAATACTGTTATTACATAAAAGTCATGTACCTCAGTGAAAACAGAAGTTTTTTTTAAAATGTTTGTCAGTCAGATTGTTTGTTTGTTTGTTTGTCTGAGTGTGTGTTCAAGTTTTTCTCCATAGCCCTGGTCTAACATTGGCCCAGTTTAAAGTCGTTTCGTCTTGGTTGCAGAAGGTTCGAGTTGGCTCGGGTTCAAATTTATGAGGATGACATGTGTGCAAGAGTAGAAGGTTTGCTTTGCATAGGCATGAAAATGCATCGAGAGAATTAGCAAGGAATCCACGATAATGAATCATTCAAGAAATTCCCAAAAAACCCTTGATATTTCTTGGAGGAATTATTTTTTTTAAATTTCTTGTTATTATCTGGTAATGTCACTTTTGTCTGTTTTCTGTGATTCCAATTATTATGTACTTAAAAGATGGGTAATGTAAAGTAATTAAAGGATTGAAAGGCCTAAAGGTTTCTGATGCGCCTTACTACGTATATTTTTACTTTTTAAAGTTGTAGTTCAGACAATTATTTAAAATTCGATAGGCTTCACAAGGCATATAGATTATTGTCTTCATCTAGAATGGTCAATTCAAATCAACTCTCAACTCATCTTCACCGAATGGTCAATTGTTAGTAGAGCAAGTCCCATTGAAAGGCAAAGGTGTGAAAGAATTCTTGCAGGAAGAATTTAGACATGGATATTCATAAAAGTTATTATGATCACACATGATTGTAGAACAAGCTTGTCCATGAGATGTAAAAAAAAAATAGAAAATTTGCATCTAAAAGTAAAACCCTTTATTTTTGCTACTTCAAAAGGCTGAGTACGTATTGAGATCCTGAAAAACGTCACATAGGAATGTAAAAACTTTGAAAACTTTGTTGCTACTTTAGAAGGCTGAGTACAGAACATATCGAGATTATGACGAACATCACATTTACAACACACTTTAATGCAGAATTACTGTAGCTATTCAAACACTTGATATTGTCCAAATGACGAAAAATAAAACTTGTCCTTAGCTGTGGAAGCAAAAACTTCATTGACGGAAGGGTCCACCAAACTTTGTTGGTTCATTCATTGCACTTATAACATATTTTGCAGAATTAGCAAAACAGGCTCTTAAGATTGTCAAATTTACATCTCAGAAAACCGAAACTTGTCTGTAATATTTGTACAAACAAACTTTGTTACTTCATTGATTTTGTTGAACTTAAATCATACCTTGTAGAGGGAGCAAGTCAATATATTCAGATTGTCAAAATCGCAGCTCAAAAAAAAAAAATTCTTGTCTGTAGTACTTCGTTGGTGGATTCATTGCACTTATAACATTATACCGTGTACGATTGTCGTGCAATAAAGTTCTTCTTTAACACTTTGCACAATTAGTCTTTGGCTGTGCTTATTCAATACATTTTATTTGTCTTGTTAGCAGTAGAATCACACTCAGGTTCCTTGTAACATACTTTGTAGAATAAGCATTTTGCAAGAAGTTAAGATTATGTCAAAATTATGTCTCTGAAAAATGAAACTTGTCTTTTTCTGTATTACTTGTCTACCCAAACTTCATTGGTGCATTCATTTCTATTTCATTTTGTTTCACCACTAGAATATCAGATCCCTTCTAACATACTTTGTAGAATTAGCATTTTGCAAGAAGACAGTTAAGATTATGTGACAGTCAAAACTATATCTCTGTAAAATGAAACTTGTCTTTGGTACTTGTCTACCCAAACTTCATTGGTTCATTCATTTCTATTTCATTTTGTTTCACCAGTAGAATCTCAGATCCCTTGTAACATACTTTGTAGAATTAGCATTTTGCAAGAAGTTAAGATCATGTGACAGTTAAAACCATATCTCTGGAAAATGAAACTTGTCTGTGGTACTTGTCTACCCAAACTTCGTTGGTTCATTCATTGCAAGGCCGGTCATGTTCCTCCCTCCCCCGTCTGCCCGCTCTGTTGTAACCCTTCAGAAAGTGACAAAGTGTGCAAGTATGATGAACGACCGACTGATAATAGGGTTTCAATCAATGGCATACTGTGTGTACAGGGGCCCATCTTGTGATCGCACTGTTGCTGCAACTTTCCAACTCTTTGGGGAGCGCGATATCGAACTTCGGCTAAAAGTTTCATGGTTACTGCTGAAAGAGATCGTGTTCTGATTTATATTGTCAATTCATTGTATGAAATATTCATGCAGTTATTTCCTGATACATGTGGTAGGACTGCCGAGCTCTCCGGACATGAGAATGTGACAGATTGTCACTTTCAGGAACAAAAGTGGGGGCCTGCGTCCTTTGTCTCCCCTCGGCAGGTATGAATTATTGAGAGGAACAGGGATCTGCCGGGGATACATCATGTCAAGAGCCCAGGACCACCTGGGTTACATGTCACTGCCTGTCTTTTCACAGTCCCTAACCTTATTGTTCCCCCACCCTTGTCGAGAAGCGCAGGATAAAGGACGACCACGTCGAGCCCTCACAAACGGTGAATAATTCAGGTCTACAAATGGCACACAGCGGCGTGCGCGATCGGTAAAGGGTGGCGTAACAGGGAGGTATAGCATGTCAAGCTGTCACTTTGATCCGCATTACAGTGTCATCACCCACGTAACTGCCCCCTCCATGGGTTATATGAACCCTGGCATCATCTCGTTATGGTGCCATCACTCTTCCGCTGACGGGTGGAACAGCGCTTTCGCATGTACCGACAACAAAGAGGTGGCTGCCGCTCCGAAGATAACGACTCCGCAATTTTGACGATGGGTATCCGCGGTCCCCCGGGGGTGCTCGCTGCGATATGAGGGATGGGCCGAGAAATGATTTTGTCGTTGATTGTTGACGGGGAGATGATGGATCAATACCTTTAAGCAGGTGACAAGTTTTTATAGCCCATCTATCGGAGTTACCCGGCCCTGCGCACTGTCGCTTGATATTAAACCCTGCTCTCTCTTAACCTCTGAGCTGTTACGACAATTCCAAGTGTTCAGGACAATTTGCTCCAAGGAAAAGGTATTATGGAGGCGCAAGTCGAGCGGGGATGGCCGATTTAACAGTCAGTGTGTGTAGCGGCCACAGTCAAAGGGGTTAGTTCCGGGTTAGTCACACTCGGCAAATTGCATTGACACAGACTTTCACAGGTCAGGGCGGGATAATGGTCTTTGCTCTCCCATTTTGTCCGGTACAAGCTGAAGGCCGAGATAAATGCCACCGTGGATTTCCTTTTCCGCGCTTGTTTTATCACTGCGTAGCCAGGGCTGGAAATACTGAGTGCGACTGCACTGTTTTGCGCCCAATATTGGAACTGTACATGTGTATAGTGTTTGACTGACAGTGTGTGTTCACCTACTAGTAGATATTTGTGTTGGATTAGTTGAATCAGTCACCCTGGAAACTGAAGGTTCATTATATGAATAGAAGACTTAAGTAGTATACATGTACATAGTATGATTTTTGACATTTAAGTGTTAGAAGAAATGATAACACCTTTGTAATAAAACTGATTTTTCCTTTTCCGTGCACATTTGCAGCAGGGCTGTCTCCAGCTTCATTTTTTCCCCTGTCCCTCTCACTGTTTGGAAGCCCATTTTGTTGATTTTCATTTGTTGAATCTGTCATTCTAAGCTTGCAAAAATATGTTTCCATTTCAATTTCATGTCCTTTTCGGACGGATGGTGCGAAATTTTTGTCCGTCCCAACAATCAAATTTCTGTCCTGGGACGGAGAGACAGGTCCTGGAGACACCAATGATTTGCACTATTGTGCACTCAAACTTGAAGCTGTGCACCTAACATTTTAACTGTGGGTGCACCTCGATATTTGTCTTGGATTACATATTTGTAAGGTCTCCCTTGGACATCAGTTACCATGTGAACTGAAGAGACCACCCTAAAGATTCATTAGTAAATAAAAGACTAAGACAGTACAATTGTACATAGCATAATCTTGACATTTAAGTGTTGGATGAAATGATAAAACCTTTGTATCAAGAACTTAAGGAAAACAATTTAGAAGTTAGCTACAGAATTTCATATTCAAGTTCTGAAGATACAGTTTGTAATTAGACTTTGCTGATATTGCTCTTTTTGACCCATTTTTTTCTATGGCCCTAGATTTTAAAGTTAGGTGCCCAAGTTTACCTATTCAGAAAAATGGATTTGGAGCCCTGCTGCAGAGGTACGACCCTGGGAATGATAGAGTAGGGGGAGCACCCCAATCCGTGGATAGAGGAAGTCCCTTATTGAATACCAAAATACATCTCATCAAATCTGCTCCCGGCTCATATCATTCTGCCCCTTACAAATAGAATAAACAGTTCAGGGATTTTTCCAATTTCCCAGCATCTTGTCTGCATTTGAAAGTGACACGGGAGACGGGAACCTTGCCTGCCGTTAGATACAGCCGCCCTGAATAAAAAGCACATGTGATTCGTCAAGGTGCGAACCTGAGGGGAAAGATACAGACAAATAGCAGTAGGGGCGGTCATGGTATGTCTTTTCTATGTATAACATACATGTAATAAAGGATTGTGGTCAGCGGATTGACCTTCCTCCTCCCTGTAACCAATATGAACATTTCTCTGTCATTTCGGTAAGTTGATAACTTTTTGCAGACAGTTTGTGGCTTAGAATAACAATTTCCAGGGAATACCAGTGTGTGGTGCTGAGCTGAAGATATTAACTTTATTTAGTCGCAAACTCATGCCTGAAGGCTAATTGCATTTAGGGAACACGTACTAGATACTGTTATGTAAAAAGATAAAGAAATATCTAGTCGAAAGATCTGTCTGATGTTTCTAAGTACATCACTGAGGGGTTAAGCTTCGCCTTTGGAGGCAATGGCTACTGAATATTCCCATGTTTTTGATGATTAAGTGTCTGAGTTTTATGCTTTTAGTAGAAATGTACTTTTGTGGAGGTTTTCCAGATGGTGAAAGCTCAATGGGAAAATGTGGTAACTTTTTCATAAAGTCTGTTTCTTTCAGCCTTTTGATAAGGTCAGTTTCAAATGAAATGTACTCCATTTTCCACTGCATCCATTGTACAATACTTGCACAGTCTTTCCAGAACGGGTAGTTTTCTTTCACGTCCCTTTTCCATCTGTAGTGGGTGGGCACGGATGTTGCAAAGAAAGACGTAGCATGAAGGGTGGCTTTACGCGCACAAAACGGCGTGGTAAAGATAAAGACTGCGTTGTCCACGGGGAATCCGTCAGTGTCAGGGCGGGCGCGAGGTGAAGAATGGACGGAAGATGTCTTTGTGACGGCACCCTGAAGAAACTCAGCATGGTGTCTATCAGGGCACATTGACTGTGAAATTGGACTTGATACCCAACTCGACTGGGCTGGCTGGCTGGCGGAAACTTTTGGGGTGAAGTGGTCGGCGACTGTTGCCACTGGAAAAACTTTGACGGTGCAGTCAAAACTGCCATTGGTAAGAAGTCCACTTTGGGGACCGAAAAAATCTTGTCCAGGGCTTGAAATTCATTTATGGGAATAGGTGCACTGGTGCACCCAACCAAAAGAATTAGGTGCACAGAAAGAATTTTGGGTGCACCACATAAGATAAAGTTGAATGTCAGCAAAACATGATCACAAAAGTTAACTTTACTGCCTGTTTAACATTGTCTATACATGTGGACAAGTGGTCACTGTTGACAGGATTCTTTATGCTTGTGTCAATGGAAAAAGATAATTTAAGGGACCACCAAAAAGTGGTCACATTGGCCTGGTGGTCCTTATGTGGAGATGATCACTTGTTTGATTATACTATCATTCTTATGGAAAATTAGTAAACTTACTGTTATTCTCATTTCAACCTCAAGAGCTAAAACATATTTGGCATCAAGTTTTTTGGTATGTGACCGTTGAAATGGAAGTCATTTTTAGTTACAAAGTCATCACTTTCCTAAATACTTCTTGAAAAGTTTTCCAGATTTTGTAGTTTTTTAATTTACCGAAATGCATTTCTTCCATATGATATATACCTAAAGTTCTAGCTTGGGAGTTGGTTGGGTTCCAATAGGCAATTTAGGTAGTTTGTCTAAACAAATTTATTCATTCTTTATCTTTATTTATGGGAGGTATAAATGAGGCCATGTACATGTACATCAGGGCACTCCAGCCATCACTAAACAGAGACAGTGGGCATATAAACTTCCTGGCATGTATCCGTAATGGCACGTGTCAATAAGGTCACGTGTCTGTAACTCTTGCGAGTTTACGTTTGGGTGTGATTGGTCATTATTGATCCTGAGAAAGGCAACAGTAGTTGTTGAAAATTTGTGTTGGAAAAAAGTTTAGTATTGTACTACCAAGTACACAGATGTGCTTCCATGATAATCTTTATTTACAGTTTTGATTCTTGGTGGTTTGCAAAAGTAGCTGGTCGAGATCTTTTAAAAAAGTGACAAACTTTTTGTGTGTTCTCATCTGTGTCATAGCAAAGCCCAGACCATCAATCCTTGACCCGGTTTAGCCCGGATAGTTGATGATCTATCTGTGCAGGTTCTCTACAAGGGCTTGTTGGTCCCAGATGGTGTTAAAAACCGACTGTAATACATCCGGGTATGAAATATTGGACAATCAGCCAGGGTTCCTGCTGCAACTACTCATCACAAACTGACACTTCCGGATCTAAGCGATATGTCACCTGTAGTTTGTTTGCTTATACTAATGAACAATGACGTGTGGTGCAGTAATGCAATCCTGGATACAAATTGAAGTCAAACTGCCTGCTGGAATGTAGGTCAATTTTGGTGGCATCGCCCATATTTCATCCTCCTTCTTAAGGTCACCTGTTGAATAACCAGTAGTAACTTTTGTGTCCTCTGATAGAATGCTACAACTTGGATACTTGCGCCGGTGTTTCCAGTAGTAGCAGTATGTGACTGTAGCGCTATCGCGAACTCAAAACCACCATGAAGACTCATGGTTTTCTCCTTACAGTGAAATTAGATAACAGTGGAATTACATTCATTATTTTACAGTATTACAACTGTATGTATAATGCGAAACCATGTAGTACACTGATAGAACCAGTTACACTCGTGAAAGTGAAGTAAATAATCTTACTGTAACATTAAAAGGCTTTTTGAATGATACATTACTAACAGTGCTTCTGTGTTCCCCAGATGTATGCGGAGCTCAGCGTACAGTTCAACGCCCTCCAGGCTGCCGAGATGGAGCTGAGGCAGCAACATCAGGTACAACAGGCAACCTTTCACAAGTCATTCTCACTAACACTGGCAACCACGCCTTCAACCATTCTTACCGAGGCAATCACTCCTTAAGCCATTCTCACTAACACAACAGGCAACCTGCCATTCTCACTAACACAGCTGGCAACCAGCCATTCTCACCAACACAACAGGCAACCAGCCATTCTCACCAACACAACAGGCAACCAGCCATTCTCACCAACACAACAGGCAACCAGCCATTTTCACCAACACAACAGGCAACCAGCCATTCTCACCAACACAACAGGCAACCAGCCATTCTCACTAACACAACACACCCATTCTTCATAAACGTGTGCAATTGATGTCGCAGGAGAATATCGGCATAGCAAATTACTAAATTACGCTTTAACGTTGACTTTGGTGGTTTAATGTCACCAGTAGATACTAGAAATATAACCAGTAGCCTTTTTACTCTCCTGGTAAGCTGTTTTTTGATCGTACAGCGCAAGGTTTTGGTCTGAGACCGTAAAAACACCCTGTCGCAAATCCAAAAAACACACTTAGCACTGTATTTACATAGTGAAAAACGCGTTTCTTGAATCAGAGTTTGCCGTCGATTTGTACCTGTCATCAAGGCTAGCACGAAACAAGCGGCAAAGTTTATCCAAGATGTCTCTATCTCACGCAATGCCCCTTTTTATGCCTGTCGCAAGTTTTAAACTTTGACTTACGTTACAAAGACAGGTGAACAGAAATTAGTCACTAAAGCGTGATTTCCCTGAATTCTTCATATGTTTCCATCGGCCAATATATGTAGTATACTACATAAGACTCGATAGGGTAAATGGATAACTATCTAATGATATATTACAGCTATATTACAGCTCGGTGCGTTTTGCCAGTTTTTGTAATCAAGCTTACGTTACCATTATTACTGCTCCAATTAGAAACAGCAGTCTTAGTGCGCCATTCATAAGAAAGGGCACAACCAGGTAAGTACCTATCACCCGCGATTCGGTTCTGCAACCTGACTGTGTAGCTTTTTTTGCCAGTTAATTGTCAAAATTGACTTACGCTACCCTTTGACTTACGTTACTAGTACATAACGGGTAAGCGAACATACCGCGTTTAATAGGATAATCAGGATTACATATCAGGGCGATGAGAAGGGAATGTCAGAGGCCATGCCAGAGGTCAGTCTCTCTCTGAGTTCCAGTAATGGCGCCGTCCAGACCTTGAAGAGCGTCGTCAAACTTATTTCATCATTTACTGAGAGCCATCTACTATTTACAGACCGGTGAGTTTGTAATATTGTCCATCTAAGTACCAGGAATAACCCTAAGTCGCTGTCATAAAAGAGGAGTTGAGTCATAAGGTTAAAAGATTGGTCAAAACCCGCTTGCTTATGAAGAAATCCGTATGATTAGAAACACATGGCATTGGTAACGTAAGTCAACTTTAGCGTTACTGTTTGTGATGGGCCTATTTTTAATAAACGAGACAATGTTCATCATTCCTATTTGTGTTTTTGTAGGGACAGCATGATAGTTCAGTGAGCACAGTAGGCTATATGTAGATATCTGCATAGATTCTTTCGCAAATGGTAACGTAAGTAAACATTTATACCATGGAGTAATAAACTCACTAGCTGGTATGACAACTTGAACTCACTACCCTGAACTATACGCCATTGCTGTTGTGCATAGTTTAATGGACATGCATTGTGAATTTTGCATTCTATGTAGATCATGGGGAAGACAAGGGCAGAAATCCAAAAGGCGTATAGAGAAAGGAAGAAAGCCAAGGACGGTGCCGCATACAGGAAAAAAGAAGTAGATCGGGTAATTAAATATTACACACCGGCAGTTTTGGCAAGTAAGGAAGATTTAGAGAAAAGAAGGGCAAAGGGAAGAGAGAAGATGAGGAGACAGAAAGCAAAACGTGAACGTCTGCCAAAACTGAAGATCAAAATGGACTTCGCTCAGAAGAAAAGTGGCCCCAGCAGTAAAATCAAACAAATGCAGTATAAGTTGGAGAAAACGTTAAAAGCAAAACGGAAGTTGGAGAAACGGCTGGAGCGACTGAAGATGAAAGAGATGAAAGTACCAACGCGGTTAACACCACGCAGCAAAACCGATGCTGAGATACGCCAGGCAGGGCTAACACCACGGAGAGTACCGAGCTCGTTACGGAAGAAAATCTTGTTCTCAAATGTTTTCACATCCGGATTGAGAGAGCGGTACGAGAAAAAGAAGACAGAGGGGAAAAGAGTCATCAGAAGGATGGTGGCTGGGAAGGTGATGAAGAAATATAGGCTGATGAATACACTTTCCAATGAACTTGGGTTTGCCAGAAACGCTCGAAACACCAAACACAGGAAAACCAGACGTTCCCTTGCGCGGGCACGACTACGGCGACAAGTTCAAGAGTTCCTGGAAAGAGATGACAACTCGAGGATGATGCCAGGGAAAAATGATTGCAAAAAAGTTGGGAAGGAGAAGTTGCAAGTCAGAATACTATCAAATTATCTGTCTACTCTAAGAGATAAGTTTGAAGCTGAAACGGGTATCAAAATCTCACTAAGTCATTTTGCCAAGATGAGACCGCAAAATATGAAACTAGCGTGTTTCCTATCTAGGAACACCTGTCTCTGCACAAGGCACCAGAACTTCGCGTTAAAACTAAAGACACTAAAGCAACACAACTGTGTAAAGACGACAAACCCAGATAACTTCCTCCAGGCTTTTCCGGATGCAGACAAGGTTGAATCACTTCTGTCAAATCTGCCACCAGATGGGAACATTAAATACGATGAATGGAAAAGAGTGGAAGTTGATGGAAAAAAGAAAATGAAAATTGTGACGTCAGAAGTGGAGACAACAGCGTTCTGTGCTAAGTTCAAAGAAGAGGTGCCACATTTCCGACAGCACGTTGCTCGTGCAAACGAGCAGTACAGTCAGTTAAAAACTCTCAAAGAAAACCTGGATCAAAATCACATTGTGATTCAGATGGACTTTGCCGAAAACTACAAAGTCAAGAGTAATGACGAGATCCAATCGGCGTACTGGAACTGTGATATGGTCACATTACACCCAACCGTTATTTATTACAAAAGTGAAAACGGAGAACTACAACATGAATCCATCTGTGTAGTCTCTGACGAATTGGGGCACAATGCGGCAACTGTGTTTGCTATATTAAAGAGGGTTGTGCCCGAAGTCAAGCAGAAACATCCTGCTATAAGCTACATTCATTACTGGACAGATAGTCCTAGCTCCCAGTACCGAAACAAGACAATGTTCAGCATCCTTTCTGACCACGAATCTCTCTTTGGAGTACCTGCGTGTTGGAACTATTTCGAAGCCGGTCACGGCAAAGGGCCATGCGACGGTGTGGGGGGCACTGCGAAGAGAATGGCCGACCAAGCAGTAAACCACCAAGAAACGACGATCCAAGACGCGCATGATTTCTACAAGTGGGCATCGCAACAGGAGAAAAGTGTCATTAAGTATATGTTTGTCCACAAAGCCGAATGTCAGGAAAGTCAGGCTTACCTTGCAGAGAAGTATGGACAAGTAAAGGCGATACCTGGCACTATGTCTTTCCACGCTGTGGTTGGAAGATTGGGTGAGATTGAGTCGAGGTCCACGACATGCTACTGTGAGCGATGTTTTGACACAAATGGGTTTCGAACAAGTACAACTTGCAAGTGGGAAAAGCACAAGATCTCTACGAATACAGGTCCTACCGCGGCAGAGGCATCTGCGACTATCCGTATCGATGACTATGTGGCAGCAGTCTACGATTCCAATTGGTACGTCGGAGTTGTTGAGGATGAAGACGATGGAGAGTACTGTGTCCGATTCATGCAACAAGCGGGACAGAAGTTTAAATGGCCACGAAGGAAAGACGACCTGTGGATCAAGCCCGCCGATGTGCTGTGTGTGGTTGAAAAGCCACAAGCGACGGGAAAGTCCCAAAGAATGTTCACATTTTCTGAGGCTACACTTACACACATAGAGGAGTGCTATGCATCGAAAGTGAGCCAAAAGTGATCCAGAAGCTATTCGATTGTTGAATATATTTGACTGACAGTTGTCAGAACTTGTGGGAGTTGCATTTCTACACTAGCTTCCTGTCCACCGTCATGTATGCACGATGTATCGTGGTCAGTGAATTGCAATGTCACCATGTTGACTTACGTTACCATTAGGGAAAGTGATACAAAATAGACGTACACAGCATGTCTAGCGTCATTAGCAAACATAGATTAGTCATTGCCGTGGCTATAGGATACATATAGCCACATAAATAGAGATGCTTCATACGGTTACCTTGGTGTTGACTTACGTTACTATACTTACTAATATGTTAACTGCAGTAAGAACACAAAGTTTTGTTCCAATTATTTTCACTAATATGTTTTACAGTTCTTTGTCCTTTATAAGGATGAAAGTGAAGTAGATATCGCTAGTTTTGTCTGCACACCAGACAAAAAAGTTTGTGTCTTTCATTTGTATCCAATTTTTTTATCTTAAGTGGTACAATTTTAGGTAATTTCTCAAAAGGAAGCCAACGGAACTACGAAACGTTACCCACATATTACTTCCGCTTAGACACAACTTAGAAGAAAACAAATTTGTACCATTGAATAAGTCATGTAGGTGATATATGAGATAATTGACTTACGTTACCAATGTACTTACTTACGTTACCATAGTTCACTGGCGTCTCTAGGTAAAGCGCATATACTTTCATTCCAACTATTTTCACTGTTGCGTTCCACCATTCTTTGTTCTTCCTACAGATGAAAGTGAAGTAATTATCGCCAGTTTTGTCTGCACATCAGGAAAAACATTGTTGTGTGTTTCATTTTTTCACAATTTACCAATGTTATTTAGTACAATTTTAGGCAATATCTCAAAGGAAACAAACGAAACTATCAACTGTTACCCATTGATATGTGCGCCGAGGGCATACGCTTCGACAGAAATCAGAAAAACGGCCCGTGCCTTTGAATAAATCTTGTTGAACACGTAATATTTCGGTCAACACGCTTTTTTTATATGACTAAAATATAAGTGACATCACAGCGGAAAAAAGCCAGTATCTCAAAACAAGAAAGTTCTAAGCAACTTCCAAAACTTGTTGGCGATAGTCAACAAGAGTAGTAACAAAATAGGCCTAATAAGTAAGCTTCACGGAGAAATTTTTTTTTTACCATTTCCAACCCCCAATTGCACACGTTTACGAAGAATGGGTGAACAGGTAACCAGCCATTCTCACTAACACAACAGGCAACCAGCCATTCTCACTATCACAACAGGCAACCAGCCATTTTCACCAACACAACAGGCAACCAGCCATTCTCACTAACACTACAGGCAACCAGCCATTCTCACTAACACAGCAGGCAACCAGCCATTCTCACTAACACAACAGGCAACCAGCCATTCTCACTATCACAACTGGCAAACAGCCATTCTCACTAACACTGGCAACCACGCCTTCAGCCATTCTTACTGAGGCAACCACTCCTTAAGCCATTCTCACTAACACAGCAGGCAACCAGCCATTCTCACTAACACTACAGGCAACCAGCCATTCTCACTAACACAACAGGCAAACAGCCATTCTCACTATCACAACAGGCAAACAGCCATTCTCACTAACAGGCAATCGTGCCTTCAGCAACTCTCATGATCATGTAGTCCACAATTTGTATTAATGGTGATAGTTAAACTTTGTTCGTTCATTCTGACTCTTGTAGTGCCTAGTGGCACATGTTTCAGTAGCAGGGTATATTTCTACAGGGAGAGGTTGCTAGCCCTTCACCTATAACGTGGTCAAGGTACCTCCTTTGACCTCAATCTTCCCCAACCGAAGTAAGGTACTCATTCACACCTGGGTGGAGTAAAGAAAGTCGTGTGAAGTGCCTTTCCCAAGGGCACAAGGACGGAGACATGACAGGATTTGAAACCGGGACCACTTGGTTTCTGAGCCGAACGCTCTGCCGTTACGCCACATGACCCCACCCCATAATGCATGCCGTTGCTAGACAAACAGCAGGCTGGCAGGAGAGGAGGTCATGTCAGGTCAGAGAATAAGCTGTTCCTGGAAGTGCTTTTGCAATTCTTAGAAGCATCTTTGAATTTTCCGGTCACAGGGGAAAGCCACAGAGGAAGAAACCTTGTAGACAATGTTGCCCCATTTGTCTTGTCATACTGTAAATCTTGAAATGTTTGCTGTGGTTTTTATTTTTACAGTGACCTCTCCATCCCCAAGTCATGGCATCACAGATTATGCTTTTCCAATATATTACTGCTGTGCTACAAAATTGTTTCAAACGCAAACTTAAAACATCCTTGAGTTCATGCCTCCAACCGCAAAATTGAGTCCCAGCAAAAATAGATGTCCTTACAGTAGCAGGTGAATCCAGGACAGCCTGGTGCATCACGAAAATGGAAACCGACTGTGTTTACCCAGAGGTGAAAATAAACCACCACTATGTCTTAGAAGGGATGTCCCTAGAGCTCAACTGGTAGCAGCCTCACAGTTAAGCTCCTGGTTCCGATTCGTTGCTAGCTGGAAGACCCCGGTTCAATCCTGGGTCAGGACATCTCGGTTGTGGCTGCACCACATATATATAATATTTGGAAGGGATGGAAAATGGGGTTCCCGTGTTTGAGGAGGTGCCTGGAGCACGATAAAGGGGAAGGGCTAGCAACCCCTCCCTGTAAAAATGTCATATAATACCTTTGCACATCTGACTGCAAACGTTTTATCTAAGCTGGCAACGAGTTCCACTCTAACTTAGTCTAAGATCTCATTCCTGGTTGATAACTCTAGTTCTTGAAGTCATTACTATTTCTGGTTCTAGATCCTTATAGTAGTTGATATGTTCATTAGTTTATTAGTCATCTTGTACATCATGCATTTACTGTAGATTAGAACTGAGAAGAATGTACTTGAATCTTCAGGAGCTGCTGGCAGACCTACGAGAGAGGGATGAGCTGATTCTGGAGCTGAGAGATTCCCTGAACATTTCCAGGAACACAGGCACACAGGCCAACCTCCACCCCAGGGACCAGGTAAGGACACACTCCTCACACACAGGCCAACCTCCACCCCAGGGACCAGGTAAGGACACACTCCTCACAGGCACACAGGCCAACCTTCACCCCAGGGACCAGGTAAGGACACACTCCTCACACACAGGCACACAGGCCAACCTCCACCCCAGGGACCAGGTAAGGACACGCTCCTCTCACACAGGGCAACCTCCACCCCAGGGACCAGGTAAGGACACACTCCTCACACACAGGCACACAGGCCAACCTCCACCCTAGGGACCAGGTAAGGACACACTCCTCACACACAGGCACACAGGCCAACCTCCACCCCAGGGACCAGGTAAGGACACACTCCTCACACACAGGCCAACCTCCACCCCAGGGACCAGGTAAGGACACACTCCTCACACACAGGCCAACCTCCACCCCAGGGACCAGGTAAGGACACACTCCTCACACACAGGCCAACCTCCACCCCAGGGACCAGGTAAGGACACATTCCCCACAGGCACACAGGCCAACCTCCGCCCCAGGGACCAGGTAAGGACACACTCCTCACAGGCACACAGGCCAACCTCCACCCCAGGGACCAGGTAAGGACACACTCCTCACACACAGGCCAACCCCCACCCCAGGGACCAGGTAAGGACACACTCCTCACACACAGGCACACAGGCCAACCTCCACCCCAGGGACCAGGTAAGGACACATTCCCCACAGGCACACAGGCCAACCTCCGCCCCAGGGACCAGGTAAGGACACACTCCTCACAGGCACACAGGCCAACCTCCACCCCAGGGACCAGGTAAGGACACACTCCTCACACACAGGCCAACCCCCACCCCAGGGACCAGGTAAAGACACACTCCTCACACACAGGCCAACCCCCACCCCAGGGACCAGGTAAGGACACACTCCTCACACACAGGCACACAGGCCAACCTCCACCCCAGGGACCAGGTAAGGACACGCTCCTCACAGGCACACAGGCCAACCTCCACCCCAGGGACTAGGTAAGGACACACTCCTCACACACAGGCACACAGGCCAACCTGCACCCTAGGGACCAGGTAAGGACACACTCCTCACACACAGGCACACAGGCCAACCTGCACCCTAGGGACCAGGTAAGGACACACTCCTCACACACAGGCACACAGGCCAACCTGCACCCTAGGGACCAGGTAAGGACACACTCCTCACACACAGGCACACAGGCCAACCTACACCCCAGGGACCAGGTAAGGACACACTCCTCACACACAGGCACACAGGCCAACCTCCACCCCAGGGACCAGGTAAGGACACACTCCTCACAGGCACACAGGCCAACCTCCACCCCAGGGACTAGGTAAGGACACACTCCTCACACACAGGCACACAGGCCAACCTCCACCCCAGGGACCAGGTAAGGACACACTCCTCTCACACAGGGCAACCTCCACCCCAGGGACCAGGTAAGGACACACTCCTCACACACAGGCACACAGGCCAACCTCCACCCCAGGGACCAGTAAAGGACACACTCCTCACAGGCACACAGGCCAACCTCCACCCCAGGGACCAGGTAAGGACACACTCCTCACAGGCACACAGGCCAACCTCTACCCCAGGGACCAGGTAAGGACACACTCCTCACAGGCACACAGGCCAACCTCTACCCCAGGGACCAGGTAAAGACACACTCCTCACACACAGGCCAACCCCCACCCCAGGGACCAGGTAAGGACACACTCCTCACACACAGGCCAACCCCCACCCCAGGGACCAGGTAAGGACACACTCCTCACACACAGGCACACAGGCCAACCTCCACCCCAGGGACCAGGTAATGACACATTCCCCACACACAGGCACACAGGCCAACCTCCACCCCAGGGACCAGGTAAGGACACATTCCCCACAGGCACACAGGCCAACCTCCGCCCCAGGGACCAGGTAAGGACACACTCCTCACAGGCACACAGGCCAACCTCTACCCCAGGGACCAGGTAAAGACACACTCCTCACACACAGGCCAACCCCCACCCCAGGGACCAGGTAAGGACACACTCCTCACACACAGGCACACAGGCCAACCTCCACCCCAGGGACCAGGTAAGGACAAACTCCTCACAGGCACACAGGCCAACCTCCACCCCAGGGGCCAGGTAAGGACACACTCCTCACACACAGGCCAACCTCCACCCCACGTACCAGGTAAGGACACACTCCTCACACACAGGCCAACCTCCACCCCAGGGACCAGGTAAGGACACACTCCTCACACACAGGCACACAGGCCAACCTCCACCCCAGGGACCAGGTAAGGACAAACTCCTCACAGGCACACAGGCCAACCTCCACCCCAGGGGCCAGGTAAGGACACACTCCTCACACACAGACCAACCTCCACCCCAGGGACCTCTGAAAGCTGTGTTTGGAGAAACTTTCAGTGAAACTCTATACGAAGTCTGCTAAGGAAGGTAACTCTCTTCACTGGCATGATGACACAAGCCCATAAAGGACACACACCCAAAGAAGACTCTCATAGAAGACTGCAAATGATAACTTGCTCTCATGACTTCTGACTCTTGCAATAGCAGAAAATAATTATAACTGCCTTAAAGTTTACATTCAGATTTGTATGATAAGTACTGGAGTTTTTGTTACTGGTTGAAAGCATTTCAGTACCACGGACATGTCCTTAAAGCAGTGGCCAGGACTCGATTTGACTGACAGTATGTTTACAGCATCTTTCTCCTCTGTCGTAACCCGTGGAAGAGTAGCTCAACTGTTCATTGAGTTCATATGATGAGCTAAACTTTTCACTTACATGTATATCCTTTGGACCCTTTACAATTTTCATGGCATTTCACAGGTCTTCTCATAGCTGCTAGTTTGAGAGAAACATCAATTATTTGAAGTCTGAAGGGCTGTCTATTGGTAATTTCACCATGTAACATGGTAAAAATTAACTGTACCAACTCTCAGGATGATTGGCAATGATTATAAAGTATTGTGACAACCACCCACCTTTTCCATAGCTGTTAGTTCGAAAGAGAGAAACCTTCACTATTTGAAGTCTGAAGGGCTTGTATTGATAATGTTGGCATTTCACAACTTTTCCCGTAGCTGTTAGTTCGAGAGAGAGAAACGTGTACTATTTGAAGTCTGAAGGGTTTTGTATTGATAATGTTCGCATTTCACAACTTTTCCAAAGCTGTTAGTTCGAAAGAGAGACACCTGCACTATTTGAAGTCTGAAGGGTTTTGTATTGATAATGTTGGCATTTCACAGCTTTTCCCGTAGCTGTTAGTTCGAGAGAGAGAAACATGTACTATTTGAAGTCTGAAGGGGTTTGTATTGATAATGTTGGCATTTCACAACTTTTCCAAAGCTGTTAGTTCGAAAGAGAGAAACATGCACTATTTGAAGTCTGAAGGGGTTTGTATTGATAATGTTGGCATTTCACAACTTTTCCCGTAGCTGTTAGTTGGAGAGAGAGAAACATGTACTATTTGAAGTCTGAAGGGGTTTGTATTGATAATGTTGGCATTTCACAACTTTTCCAAAGCTGTTAGTTCGAGGGAGAGAAACCTGCACTATTTGAAGTCTGAAGGGGTTCGTATTGATAATGTTGGCATTTCACAACTTTTCCCTTAGCTGTTAGTTCGAGAGAGAGAAACATGTACTATTTGAAGTCTGAAGGGTTTTGTATTGATAATGTTGGCATTTCACAACTTTTCCCTTAGCTGTTAGTTCGAGAGAGAGAAACATGTACTATTTGAAGTCTGAAGGGTTTTGTATTGATAATGTTGGCATTTCACAACTTTTCCCTTAGCTGTTAGTTCGAGAGAGAGAAACATGTACTATTTGAAGTCTGAAGGGTTTTGTATTGATAATGTTGGCATTTCACAACTTTTCCAAAGCTGTTAGTTCGAAAGAGAGAAACCTTCACTATTTGAAGTCTGAAGGGTTTTGTATTGATAATGTTGGCATTTCACAACTTTTCCCATAGCTGTTAGTTCGAGAGAGAGAAACATGCACTATTTGAAGTCTGAAGGGTTTTGTATTGATAATGTTGGCATTTCACAACTTTTCCCATAGCTGTTAGTTCGAGAGAGAGAAACATGTACTATTTGAAGTCTGAAGGGGTTCGTATTGATAATGTTGGCATTTCACAACTTTTCCCGTAGCTGTTAGTTCGAGAGAGAAACATGTTATTGTACTATTTGAAGTCTGAAGGGTTTTGCATTGATAATGTTGGCATTTCACAACTTTTCCCGTAGCTGTTAGTTCGAGAGAGAGAAACATGTACTATTTGAAGTCTGAAGGGGTTTGTATTGATAATGTTGGCATTTAACAACTTTTCCCGTAGCTGTTAGTTCGAGAGAGAGAAACATGTACTATTTGAAGTCTGAAGGGTTTTGCATTGATAATGTTGGCATTTCACAACTTTTCCCGTAGCTGTTAGTTCGAGAGAGAGAAACATGTACTATTTGAAGTCTGAAGGGTTTTGTATTGATTTATTAAAAGCCAGCTTTTACCTGAGGCAGTGGGATCAGGCATGGAAGGGGTGCAGAGGCAGCAAGAGCTGCGAGTCCTTGTACGACTCCATTTGTCACAGCCGCGTCGATACACGTGTAGTGCTCTTGTCCACATATCCCATAAGTAAGCTGAGCTCAACAAAGCTGGGTGCTTTCAGTTTACTCATTGATCCGCGGACAAAAGCCGGAGTTCTCCCTCATGAAAATGTCTTCAAACAAAAGCGGCTAAACGCCCTGACGCTAAATATGTTTACAAGTGAAAACAAGAATAGTAGAATAGAACTTTATTGCTCGACAGTTGTACATATTATGCATGTACATGTACAATGTGTGGCAACAATAACAAAGTAATCAACACAACAGTACTCCTCTATTCTAAAAACTATTAGTGCATGAATAACGACAGAATGGCAGATTGACATAGAGTGTAGGTTTGTATTTGTTGTAACAGCCTCTTGTCTGTAAAGTGCTACAAATGTATTGGCCTGAAAGTGTTAAAACGTCTTTCTTTTAGTGTCTAGGAGACTGAAATGGCCAGACGACGTTTGCAGTTTTGTCTCGTTTTGTTTTCTCCTCCCTGGGCACTTTTTCCTGGAGAGAGGAACTCATATTTGGAGTTGACAGTTTACGTATTGATTTATTAAAAGCCAGCTTTCATCTGTGTCCTTCCCTGGGTAAGCTCCCTGGAGCCAGCTCGCAAATCAACTTCTGTCCTTTTAAAACTGTTTTGCGAGGGGTTATTGATTTATCGAGGAGCCTTTAACACGTGTCTTGTGGCCGGGCAACTTTCCCAAAGTCTCACCATAAATCTCCGCATTGTGTACTTGAGGACGATGAATAATTGATGGGGAGTTCTTTATCTCTGTTTAGTGGCTGTTCGGAGGTGATGTGGCTGAACAATGACTGTCGCTCTTTGATCGTGGCGTGTTCCCTCGCGTGCCACCTTGCGTGTCTGCCCTTGCAGCTATTGGCTTTCCGCGGTCCCGACGGACTGTCAATCGCCTTGTAGGAACATACCGGAGCGGACTCTCCTGTCATTGAAGTGTACGATCTAATTTACCATCAGGAGCAGACATCGTGCAGTTCGGTTCCCGGTGGACCGATGTCCTTGTCCACGTCCCTCATCTTTCCGCTCCATTCCACATTCCTTTGTCTGATGCTGTCATCACATATTTCTATTGTGGATACCGGTGGCAGTCCCATAAGGGCTGTCGTCTCACTTTGTTAGCATTGATCGTCGTGTTACCCGTCAGCGTAGGTTTATTTGGAGTTAACGTGGTGTGAAGAGAACAGAAACAGTTGAAAGTTCATCCGTGTTGATAGAAGTCAGTCTGAAGTAAAGTTGAACTATAATTTCCAACCCAAATTTTTTACTTTCTAACACCAGTCTTTGTCAAGTAATGAGCAATCCACTGTTTCTATGACGTCACATTATGCAGATAGAACACGTTACTCTGTGAGCAGTGGATCACAACTTGGAGAAAGCTTATGGCGCTCCCTGTCTCTGTTAAGGGATGGTTGTAAGGTCCTGATGTTGTCATCACAGGTTTTTATTGTGGACACTGGTGGCAGTCCCATAAGGGTTTTTTGGTCACTTGTTCCAGCTTGGTTGCCTGTTGTTGCACTCAGTTAATATTGATCATCATGTTGCCCATCAGAGTTTTGATTTTTGTACATAGTGCAGAAACGGGTTTCTTGCTTGAAAGTTCATCTATGTTGGTAGAAATCAATCTGAAGCAAAATTGAACTTTTTTTTTTTGAATAAAACTCTATTGTTCATTAGAATCTGTACAAAAATACAAGGTACAAGCAGTAACTGTCAACAATGTACGCTGTGATATGGACATACAATCATTCATATTTTTCTTAATGAGCATTCGGATTTAAACAATGTAACTATGTCCATTCGATTCATTCCGTACTTAAACTTACAAATTGTGTTTTTCCCCAGCAGTATTAGTTCATTAATGTATTGAAATTGTTTTATATTGGAAGGTTGGTATCCTAAGATTACATCTTATGTGGTTAATGACAGTGTATATCCATATTCTAAAAGGAAATAGTTTTCAACTTCTGACCATAAAGGTTTTAAATTAACCATATACATTCAAAAAAGAAGTGTTCTATATAGTCAACGGCATCACAGACAGCATACTTATTGTTTGTTGCTATTCCATATTTAAATAAACTGACCCTTGTGGGATGACTACATCTGACCTCTGACCAAAATTGAACTTTTTGACGCTACAGTTAGTCAAAACTGAGGTTATATATAGTCACTCAGAGGACCGATGAAATCTGGTCTATGTGGACAGGTGGTCACTATAGACAGGACTCTTATGCTTGTGTCAAACTTTAAGGGAAAAAATATCTAAGGGACCAGCAAAAAGTGGTCACGTTTGCCAGGTGGTCCTTATGTAGAGGTGGTCAGTAGTACAGGTTTTACTGTACAATGTGTCATGTATTTCTAAGTTAAGGTACATTTCTGCTCAAGGCCTCCTAGCAGGATTTCAATGCCCTGCATGTGGTAGATGTAATGTTCTGACCTGTTGTTTGCAGTTTGTTGGGGGAAAACAGTAGTGAAGGAGTATATGTGTGCTGCAGTATCCATCATTTACACAAATCCAGCACTACTTTGTTGGTAATGTTACTTCTTATTACAACATCATGAAGAAATGTTGGATTTATGATATTAAACTTCAACAGCAAGTGATTAAGTTCACACAGTAAAAAGAAGAGTCGTGTCCACTGCTTTAAGGACATGTCCGTGGTACTGAAGTGCCATCTACTACTTACAAACAAAAGAATATGTCTTATACACATTTGTATGTGTAGTGGCTGTTGGTAAATCTTTCTGCATCTGCAATAGAGTCATAAGTCAGGGGAATTAGTAATCCTTTACAGTATTTTTATGAGTGTCTTTTGGGGGTTTGTAACATTATCTGCCGGTCATGCATGGAGTTGTGGGAAAAGCACAGTCAAATAGCCACCGATATAAGATGATGTCCTTGGTATCTACTTATGATAAATAAACACTACAGCTACCATCATTTTCACAGTAATCACAGTGTAACAAATTAGTTTTTCTTACTGTACCATGTCTTACATGTTGTTACCTTCGCCAAGAAGTGTGCCTGTGCATGTGTGTGTGTGTGTGTGGGGGGGGGGGTTGACACAATACCACTAGAAGGCCTGAATGGATTGCCTTGATATTTCAAATGTGGGTAGGTCTTGTAAAATTTTGGGCCTTATAGCAGCTTCTTTTGGCACTGCAGCGGTTTTGATATCTCCTGTTCAGGACAAGCTATGGTCTTGATTTTTGAATGGTAGATAGCTCTTGTTTTCTGTCTCTTTTCATTTGGTGACAGTGGATGAACTGGTGAAATAAATAAACAAACGAACAAACAATGATTATAGAAATAACATTTGTGGCTTGTGTTTCCCCAGGACACCCAGGTGAGCACCGATGCCATCCAGCTGGAGTGTCGGCTAGAGAGTCAGGAGACGGAGATCCAGCTGCTGAAGGACAAGCTCAGGGAGAGGAACAGGTGAAGCTGACATTCTGTTACACCTGCTGTAGATACAAACTCAGGAACAGGTGACGCCGCTGTGCTGTTATACACGCTGTAGATTGTTGTACATGTACAGTCATGTACGTGTACTTTCAGGAAAACAGCTTCTTGGTTAACAGAGTTCTTTATACTCAACCTACCCAACATTCTTCACACTGCAGCAGTGACACCTAACTGCAGTGTGAAGTAGAACCAGTGAAGATTGCCCTGAGGGAGGTGACAGACAGTGGAAATGTGAGGGAAATGTGGAAAAAAATTTCCTTCTTTTATTTAGAAAACCAGAATACTGATTGGGTATTTTCTTCGTCCTAAATTCCTCTGCAGATCTACGACATATATCACAAAAATCGTATTTCATGCATTTTTATTTAGATTAGATCAAGTTGGTGTCTATGGTAGATCAATTCTTCGTTTTCACGGACCGTTCGAAAACCGCTACGTCACGCGCGGGCGCCATGTTGGATGATAACCCGGCAGAATACAGAACAACGGCACTATCAAAGTCACCTGCGGGTCCGAGTGTGCTGTTTTTGCCTCCATGCTGTGGATCGTTGGGTAGTCTAGCCAACGTTAGATATAAGGACAAAGTTGCATCAATAGGTTTTGATCCGTTTGTTTGAAAAGAAAATATGCATTTCAGAAGGTTTTCTATATACTCTATATCCGCTCTCCACAAAACAAGGCGAGTGTTTGCGAGAATCATCTTACCGCGCATAGTAGAAGCTGCACCGGATTCGGGAACCTTCTTTCAAAATCGGCAACACGTACATATGAAAATTTCTGCTTCATTTACATGTACCGAGTTATGTTCATCTGCAGTTACTGTATCTTATTCTACAGCAACGTCTGGTTCGGTATGATTTTAAGTGCGGCATTTGCGTTACGTTAGGCCCCCATTCCGGGACTGGGACGGCGCTCTCGCCGCGCTCTCTCTGCATATATACAAGCCCGTATGAGTTGCGTATTAACATGTTTTTGGTCAAGATTGAGTTTTCAGCCCAAAAAGTCATTTCCTTGGTTCGATAACTAGGCTGCACAACGGTAGGTCAACGCAGAACTTCTTCCTCGCAAACTTTCCTTAAACCTAAGAAATGTTCATGCGCAACTCATGCGCACTTGAATATATGCACAAGTGTGACATGGCCCTAAGAGCGCCCAAACTAAGAGCGCCGTAAGAGCGCGCAATCATCCGTTGTACGGCATTGGCTGCTGCATGGCCATGCTTGCATTCACCGCAATACACCACAATGCAAGCATGGCCATGCTAGCATGGCATTGGCTGCTGCATGGCCATGCAAGCATGACCATGCAAGCATGGCCCGCATGGTCGCAGCGAATTTTGTTCAAGACCCGTGCATTGTTGCTTTGCTTGTTGCCTTGACTCATCTCGGCTTAGTTACTGATACATGCAAGCATCCGTACGTGTTGTACGGTATTTGCCATTACAATAAACAAAAAGGCCGGGTTTGGAATCTATGAAGTTCTGTTCACAAGACAAAGGCGTTGTATGTATTAAACGGATGTTTAAAAAGAAAAACAAGAAAAAATTTCCACACGCGGTCTCGATCCGTAACCGACTATTATAAAGATACATATGCTTTAATTTCTCTACGACCCCCGTTCATATCAAGCGTAGCATAGCTGGTTGAATAGATTAAAAGATTTAACCAACTAATTTAGCCGGCTATGCTTAGCCCAATATGAACGCAATTTAACCGGTTAAACTTTGATCAATTTTCTTGTACAACAAAAGAGTCTACGCCAAAAAGCCATTACTCAAACAACTGGATATGATTTTGGAATTTTATTTTATTACCTGGATGTCTAATCTTCATCGACGTAACAAAACAGTCTGTTCACGTGACTTTGTGAACAAAACTATAACAAAGGTTTAGTCAACAAAATTACAGAAAGCATAATTTCATTCATTCATTTGATCAAGTAAACACACGTGGAACATGTGACAAAACAACTTTCAGTCCGCATAAGAGCATTATTACTTTGATATTTTATAGAATTTTAGAAACGGTGAGTAGGTCATATCCTGTACTCATTGGGTCCGCAGTTAACTTGTCAAACTTCCAGGAGGTTTCTGAATAAAACTGCTTCCTTCCACGGAGGGGACCACAGTCGCAACACAGCCGTGCAGAGATCGAACAGCTTATCATCCAACATGGCCGACTTCACGTTCGAACGCAATTGTGACGTCACGTGAAAACGAAGAATATGAACTTTAATGATGAAGTGAAAATGTGTTGGGCCCTTTCCTCTTTCACCCTAATTTTTTGCACATAAAATTTAAATAGTCAGACCCTTTTGACTTTTATGCAGGCAACTAAAGAATCTTGAGAAGGGAGCAACCTCTACCCCTGGTGCCTCGCCACTTCAGAGAGGAAGAAAGGTATATACATGTAGAAGCATTTATTTTCTCTTTACCAATTAGGTTACATATTGAGTATAAACTGAGTCCTGGAATACTGATTGGCTATCTCAACAAGAGTGCTCTGCTTTGCTAAGAAACTAGCAACCAATGAGAGCAGAGTAGATTACTTATTAGGTATAAAAGTAAGTGTGACTTCACTCTTTGTCATGTGATGAAGACTCGCTAATAAAAAGTCAGAACTGATAAATACTGGATTGTCTCTCCTGTGGTCATCCTTCTGAATTTCCTTACAATATGGTTTGAAACTGTTAAGTAATTAGATATTGTCAACATTGTATATATAGACCTCAAGTAGCCTTATCTTTCTTTTATCGTTTGTACATGTATACATGTATTCTGTATATGTTGTGTTCCTGTGTGTCATGTAGTTTTGTCCAGTCATGTTTTTGAATGGACCACAGGAAGAGTAGCTGTTGAGCTAATTGTGGATCCTATTAAACTCAACTCAATATAGAGTGCACCTGTAGTAATTGTACTAAAAGCCATAATTACTGTTCTGAAACATTCTCAGCTGACTTTCTTTCAAAATGGTATTTTATCTTTTTTTTAGCTTTATTCTACTTTGCTCCGCAGAGTAAAGCTAAAAAAGGCTGGCAAACAGGCTATTGATTATATCTTAAAGTTTACTGTTGTGTGTAGTGGTGCGTACCTAAACCCAAGTTTAGGTTTAGGTTTGGACTCCAGTCCAGAGGTTAAGGTTCAGGTTCGGACTTGAAAGTCCGGACTTGAACCAGTGGAATATGTGTGCTACGAATATTTTTTTTCCTGTTTCATGTAAAATTGCATATTGGCATATATTTAACATGCAATTTGAAAACTATAATATGCGGAATTATATACAGTCAGTAAGTAATGCAGAAGTTCAGTTATAAACAAAAAACAGCAATGTTTTCATGTTTTTCCAGTGCAAATTTCACGATCTAAGGAAGCTTTAAGATGGTTTAAATCAAAAAGGAGTGTAAAAGCGAGAGATTTTTTTTCAAGTCCGGACTTGTTTCCAGATGTTTAGGTTTTTTTGGACTTGAACCTAAAGGTTAGGAACAGGTCCGGAAAAGGTCCGGGGTTTAGGTACGCACCACTAGTTGTGTGTCAGTGTGAAGAAAACTAAATTGAATGTCTTTTCAAAGGGTGGTGCTGGCGGGAGGGTTCCAGCCAGGGCGCGGTCGCTGTCTCCTAACCGTAAGATGGGCGTGATAGAGCAGCAGAGGAGGCTGGACACTGCTGAGAAGAAAGCTGCAGACCTGCTGAAGAAACTCAAGTTCAAGGTAACTGTCATGTAATGTTACATGAAATTTATTGACAGAACAAAGTACAGGGGCCTTTGTAAGGTCTTCGACGATCGCAGCGCCTGGCGTCAGCTGAGCTACAACAGCGTCACAACTTTTGAAGCTGAGAGAATAGCAGCTGCTGAGGCCAAGAGAAGGGCCAGGAAAGCCCGGCTGCAACAGAACTGATGAACTCATGTACACTTGCCCTACTCTTTCGAGTGGCTGTCAACACAACCAGGGCTGGCTGTTGTGAGCTTTAAATTTGTTCCGTCCCACTCATTGTTTGGGCTGACTAAGCTGATAATTTTCATTGTTATGTGTTTAAAAGTTTACGAAAATACATTTTCATCAATTTCATATCATGAACTTCAGATTTTTTTGGTGGACGACATGAAATTTTTATCCGTCACAAGTATGGAGACAGCCCTGTCTACAACTGTAATTACACATGTGTAGATGCAATGATTTGACTAGTCACATGTGTGTGTTGATATAAGGATACACTTAAGGAAAGTGAGTTGAACAAAGTGCAGAAAACCATACCATGCAATGTACTTGATTAATTGATAGTTTGATTGGTTTATTGATTGACTGATTGATTGATTGGTATCTCCACATTTCAGGACAATGAGTTGAGTGAACTGAAGAAGGCTCACGACAACCGGCTGAACCGACTGAGAGCTCTGCAGTCCAGCCACCGCATTCTCAAGGAACAGATCAAGACTTATGAAGAACATGAGAAGTAAGCATCCTCATTAGATAGCTTTAAACAACACTTGCACCTGGATTTGTAAAGGTTAGTTGTGACAGGTTGTTCAGTGTAATTTACCCAGCTGCTGCACAGAGTGCAAATCTGGTTTGTTACGCTGAAGGGCAGTTTTACTGGCAATACAGATGCATGTACATGTACATAGGCATTCGCTGTTCTAATTGAACCTTGTTTATTGAACCTTGAATGTTGTTGAATAGGTATTAACAGCAATGGCTGGTACTCCTGAAAAAGGAGAAAACATTCATTTGTCTGATTACATTATGTTGTCAGAGGATTCTTACTCAGGACCTCTGGGTTCATTCAGAGGAAAAGGAAAGGAAAGGAAAGTGATCTCGAACCAGTTTTAGCTCAAATGAACTCAATGAACAGATGAGCTAATCTTCCACTGGTCGTGACAGGAAGACAGACGCTATGTACAGTATTTACAGGTTCATTGTACCGGGGAAATTCCCCTAGCTCTTTTCGACAAGCACAATGAACAGTGGACCACGGCTTAACGTCCCGTCCTAAGGACTGCGACCTTTTCCGGTAGCGTGCATGTCGGTTGAGCGACACAGCCGGGATCGAACTCGTGGCATCTAGTTCCAGAGGCAAGATCGCTAACCACTGGACTAAGTACGCTACGCCAAACACCCTAACCGTTATGCCAACACAAGGCCGTCTGTAACTTACTCCATGTTTCCCCAGGAGTGGCAAGCGGCCGAAGGCTCGCAGGTCGGACCCGCGGAGCCTGCAGCAGGAGGTAGTAGTAGTCCCATAGCCTTCTGTAACTTACTCCATGTTTCCCCAGGAGTGGCAAGCGGCCAAAGGCTCGCCGGTCAGACCGGCGGAGCCTGCAGCAGGAGTTAGAAGTAGTCCCATAGCCTTCTGTAACTTACTCCATGTTTCGCCAGGAGCGGAAAGCGGCCGAAGGCTCGCCGGTCAGACCCGCGGAGCCTGCAGCAGGAGGACAGCGACACGGTGTGGAACGAGCTGACGTACTTCAGGCAGGAGAACAAGAAGCTCATGCTGGAGAGGTCAGGAACACTGCTCTGACATGTCACAAGCCATCACTGTAAATGCAGAAATGTTCATGATGGTTTCATGTTCGCTGCTTTTGTGGTGAAGTCTTTACCACGACCTTCAAACCACAGTGAAAAACTGTTCCGTTGTGTGACTGTAGCGCTACTTTTGTGTCAAATGTGAACTCAAAACCACTGCGAACACTTCATTTTCTCCCTGCCGCAAAGTTAAATCCCCTGAAACATTTTTGCATTTACAGTAAATAGAAGGATAGCAAAGTTCTTTGTATATTATCAAGTGTTAACATATACATAGCCAACTCTCTAGCAATTGATAGAAGGATTCTTTGTATGCTATCAAGTGTTTATACATAGCCCACATTTTGGTGACTGTCTGTCACTTTCCTCAGGGCAATGCTGACTGTACTACATCACACTGCTGCTAGGTGGCGCTGCTGCAGTGTGAAGAGTTCAGTCAGGAACACTTCTTAGTTCTGAGACATGTCAAATTAAATCAAGAGACAAACTGGATGTGAGAATGAAAAAGGGAAATTCTTACCGGCATACAGAAATTACAGAATTTCAGAAAAAGTCTGGAAAATAAACCTACAGTTGCACACCTATCCAACATGTTCAGAGGTTAGAGATTTGATTTGTGTACAGACATAGCCTATAACGAAGGTATATTATAAGATCTGTAAAACTGTATATCTTTGTGTTGCTGTAGAATGAACCTTCAGGAGGAGGTGGATCTGTTGAAGGTTCAGGTGTCCCAACAGGAGGCTAGTGTCAACGACCTCACCAACATGCTGCAGCAGGAGAGGGAAGGTAAGACAAGGCTAGCAGAAGACATTTTGATAATCACTAATTATAATAAGAGCTAGCGTTCGTCACATGATAGAACCAAAGAGGTTAAGGATTGAAAGAAAACAAAGAAATAATTTGTTTTAAAAGTAGATTTTTGTGGCTTAGAAAGACTGTCCATCATCTTTTTACATGTTATTGTTCATGTTGAAATCTTCGTGGTGGTTTGATGTCTGCTGTTGTTCTGGTTACCTACCTAGTCCCTTGACCTCCTGGTCGTTGGGGAGACAAGGTAGACGTGGTGATAGAGAGCTGTCTCCAGACTCGTCATTCTCACGCTGCAGTTAGCCTTTCAAACTCTGGTTTAGGATTCAAGCAGGTTTAGGTTCAGGACCTCTCCACTGCATGTTGCATGTGAACTTAAAACTACCATGGAAATGCTTGTTCTGTCCTCTGCCTGCCTACTCCTACTGCCTTCAACCATTGAGTGGGGCTAATATAATCACGAGTTTAGGTATTTTGTCTAATTTTTCATGGAAAACCTCCTGGTATTTTCTGCAGAGCTGATGTTCCAGCTTGCTGAGCGGGACCTGGCCAGTCGCTCGGGAGGCCACGCCACCAGCACGCCCCGGAAGAAGTCAGCAGCTGATGAGCTGCAGGAGACCCTCAGGAAGGTCTGGATTACATACGTTCTACTCTTTAGTTGATTAAAGTTAAAATCCTCCCACACCATTATTGATGTATAGGGCGATGCCCATCTCCGTTCCATAGCCCTGGGCCACACTATTGTGCAATCACTGTAGCAGGGGGCTAGTCTACTGGCAGTGAAGTGTGTTTAACTTCCATACTGTTTCATAAGTATGTACCATTTTTATAAAGTCTTTGGTATGACTTAATGCGCCTCTTGTCTAGAGGTGTCCTACCTGGGGCACGTTTGAACCCCAGTCCTTCTAGTCCAAGTAATTTGAACCAGATGTGGTGAGAGACAGAAGCGCAGACCACTACACCACCACCCCTACTCTTTAGATTTCATTTTAATTTGTAGCATCATGTGGCTAGACTAGATAAAGAGTTCATGGGTTGGATTCTTTGCATTCCAGGCTCGATGTTGTGTCCTGGAGAGGGCACTTTACACAACTTTCTTCCCTCCACACATCTTTGGTTGGGGAGGTAAAAGGTGGTGGATGGAGAGGGGTGGGCTTTGCCTTCATAACCGTGCCCCAGACACCGTGGATAACATTTACCCACTGCCCCTACAGCCTCGGGGGCTTTGGGACATTTTACCTTTACCTTATGTCAATGTTGCATAAATGTTGTTGTGTGGAAAGGTTGAGATTATTCATATCATATTAATTCAAAAGTACATGTATGTCCCCAAACATCTGGATTAATTCTTCAAACCTTTCCCGATCACCACAGAATAAGACCCTAGAAAAGAGGTTGAAGAATCTGGAGAAGGAGAATAAAGAGCTAACTTCAGCGCTGGAGAAAGACAACAGGAAACTGACTGAAGACAAGGAGAGTCTAGTGAAGGAGAAAAGGTAAATGTAGAGATTGGTCACATGCACAAGATAACAGTTGCTATGACAAGCAACTAGATAGATTTATGTAAATAGTCAAATGTTTCAGTAGCATCCACTATATACCTTTTGCCAGTCACTGATGAAAGGTAGTGGATGCTGCCTGAAACATCTTACAAAAATCTATCCTGTTGCTTGATTAACTGTTGTCTTGACATTATTGACGTATTAGGGCTAAGTTGTGTGTTAGAGTAATTCAAGTGCTTTAGTTGCATTTTATTCCATCTTGGACACAGGTTAGTCTCTCTCTTCGATTTGGACTTGCGCTTCAGAGCCAATAACATGACTAGATCTATTGTAATTTCATTTTGGATCATTTAATATGACTATTCTATACCTTTAGTTTACTCCAAGATCCACTCATTCCAGCATAAGGATGAAGCCAGTGGCAGAAAGGAGCGGTTTTTGGTGCACAATCCCGATTAAAGACATTGAACAGCAAGGTATATTTTATTGTTAATAAAAACTTTTCCTTAACATTTTAACTTTATTTTTTCTTGCCACATACAGAACTCTAAGAAACGAAGTTAACCAGTTGAGAAAAGAACTCTCAGACCATCGGGAAGAGGCGGAGAACCTCCAGTCTGAAAACACTGCCTTGAGTGAGGAGATTGCCGAGCTCCAGTCAGAGATCACGGACTTGAAATCAGAAATCAGGTTTGTAATGTTTAGCATCTGTATGTATCTTTTTTGATTTTAGATTACTTTTAATTGTAAATCATACTGTAAATCACTTTAATATAGCGGGGATTTTATTATAGCGGCTTTAGCGGCTGCTGTTCAACCGCTATATTTTCATCACGCTATATTTTGATCACTCTTCTGCCCCCCTCCCTCTTGCCCCGACACTGTACAGTAACTACGTAGAACACAATCACGCTCCATTCATTCGCCACGATATGCACACTTTGTACTAGTCATTCACAGGAACAAGCAAAGGTGTTCTTCAAGAAATAAAGCATTTATTGTACAAGTTTGTTGTCATTTTTTGTACAAATGCAGTGTGTACTGACAATAGCATACACAAACAATTATGGCGTCGTTACAGCTTATTTACACAATGGTACTAGTATGTAGAAATACCATAATCATTTCAAGTTACGATTAAAAAGTTTCCGCATAAAATGTACAAAAACGTTACGGCGTTCACATTGTTGTCGAAGATACAATAAGACGTACAAAATCATAGCGTCACCTCAGCGCAGGTGCAGACAACAGCATAAGGAAAATGGCGTCACGGAACTTGAACAAAAACAAACGAAGAAACTACGAGAAATGCGATATTAACCTAAGAATTTCTAAGGCAGAAATACAGTCAAATGTTTGGCTTCAAATGTGCAAATGTACAGACGTTCGTTGCAAGCTTACAAATGTGACCGAAATCGGAAATCAAGCACAAAGATTTCGCCGCCACCTAGAGCCGCCACCCAAGCGTACAAAAGACAACGAACAAGATGGCGGCGCAATTTCAAAACTTACGAGTTTGACAAAGCGGAATTTGCTGTGGCAAAAATACAGTACTAGTAAATGTCAAAAATACAGTAGAATTACAAAAATACAGGACAGCAGCACCTATCGTACCGTCTTGATGGCGTCCCGGATGCCAGTACGGTCCCAGCCCCGGGCGACGACGTCGCGCTTGGCGGCAACACGATCGACGGCCCCCAACAACCAGCTGGCGTGCAGCGGCGGCTTGGGTTGCCGGCGCTTGGCGTGCCTATCATTTTATTCATGTTTTTTCACGCCTTTGGTCCGTAAACTTCCGACTTTTTCTTGAAGATTTTAATGATAATACTAGCACTAGTATTCATGTATTTTTTCACAAATCAGTCTGTGAATTACAGGCACCTGTTTTAAGTTTAGCGCCTCGTCCACAACGCTAAAATTAAGTGACGCGACCTCCTCCATTTTCCCGAAACCGCTATATTTTCCTGCCGCTATATTTAAGTGATTTACAGTACTACATTTCAGCCAATGAAGACTGCGACTGTATGTTTTTTGTTGCGACGACGTATGGTTGTAGTCAGCATCCGTCATTCAATCATTTAACGGAATTTTGTTTCCTTTGATGGAAAAATCTTTAGACCATTCCATCAACCTTGACGGACAAAAATCCATCAGTAAAAATGTCAAAATTTTTGGAAATTTATAGAAGTTTGTACAAGGTGACAGAGAAAAGAAGACTCTTTGTAGGATCTTTCCATCAATCAGGGAATTGGGATGATGGAAAAAAGTTTCAAGCTAGCAAGAACCCTGCAATAACGTAATAATTAACCATTGATTCTTATTCTTTCTAATCAGCGGCCTGAAATCGGAATCCAGCAGTCTGAAGACCGAAGCCAAACGTCTGAAGTCTCAGATGCAGTCGCAGAGTCAGAAGAACAAACAGGCCCAGCAGAAGATGAGAGTCAGGCTAGCCATCAACTCAGCCAAGACTTCTGCAAAATCGACTGTGAAACAGGTTTGTCTACTCATTATGTACATTTATGTCATACCTGGGCCACGGAAAGGTTTGATACAAGTCTTCCAAACCGGGTTATAACTACGGGCTTCTGCGTGTGTCATAGAACATTTAGAATGCATTTCGAGCGCGCCGCTGTCGAAAATTTGAATACTGGATTTGGGCGTAGAAATTGCAACTGTTACAATTTTTTTGTAGGACACCGACTTTTCTCAACTTCTGGCACATTTCGCATTGATATGTGTGTTTTCTTGGGTGGGTATGACATTAAATGAAATACGACACGGTGTATTCCGCATCACCCTCGGTCCCAGCCCTCCCGCGGGTCGGATGGCCCTCCAGCCTATGGCCTTCAGGCAATCCGACCCATGGTCGGGTCGGTCCCCCGGGTGATACTGAATACATCATCATGTTGTATTCTATATGTATGCTAGTTATTATCAAAATGGTGACTACTTAAAATTAGTAAGAAGTTCCATGTATCGACCTTGCTCTGAGCAAACTTGTTAATGAAATAAACACTTCATGATTATTTGCGCTTTAACACATACATTTCTGTCTGTTTTTCTGTCCTATACAAACTCTACAGCACCAGAAGTTCCTGAATAAGTCCATTGAACAGATGAGTGAGATGTTTGATGGCTTTGAAGGGGACGATTGGGAAGAGATGAGCACAACAAGGTATAAATTAATCATTTTCTCTTCATTCTGGTATTGCTGCATAAAGTTTAGTTAAAATTCCCACACCATAATTGATGTATAGGGCGGTGCCCATCCCCGTTTCATAGCCCTGGGCCACACTGTGGTGCAATCACTGCAGCAGGGGGCTAGTCCACTGGCAGTGGAGTGTGTTTAACTTCCATACTGTTTCAGAAGTAATTTTTTATTGTACCATTTTTATAAAGTCTTTGGTATGACTCAATGCGCCTCTTGTCCAGAAGTGTCCTAACCCAGGGCTTGAGCCCGGGCCTTCTGGTCCAAGTAATTTGAACCGGATGTGGCAAGTACCAGAAGCGCAGACCACTACACCACAGGGACACTCCCGGTATTGCTGCATACAATGATATAATCACCTGATCACATTTCTTGTTGATCATTGTACGATTTTGATGCTGTAGAATTTTCAAGCAAACTGTGACAGAACCAACTGCCTAGTATCTATAGGTCAGCCTTTTCTGTTAAACTAGGCAGATGACATTTTGCAGGACCGCGCACTACAGTAATTCTTGTTTCTTTCACTGTAACTTTACGTTCACTGTTTTCACGTTAACCTCTGTACCGTGAACTTATAATCACCTTGAAAAAACCTGTCGTTATCATTTATGATTCCTTCACTCGTCCGTTCTGTAAGTCATTTGCTGCCACCGTGAAGTTAAAGTTCAGTGAAAATGTCTATTTTCCTTACACCGTGAAATTTTGCTACCATGAAGATAAACTCATGATAAAGTGAATTACAGTATCTGAAGAATGCCCTCAGTTTGAGATTGTACAACGATTGCACACAACACATGTGACCGAGCCCTTACTCACCAAATAAACTTCAGCCACAGTACTGTTGTGGTCCAGAACACATGGTTTTCCCTCCCAGTACACTGTACTTATCCTAGTGTTGAACTGTGTACTTCTCAGTGCCAATGAGTCCACAGACGAGACCACAGGAGGGGAGATGACCGGGGAGAGCCTGGGGCAGCTCATCGTGTCTGCTGCACGCAGCGGCGCTAGGGGGAAAACGGTTAGTGGCAATCTCATAACTATGTACTGTTGCCCCTTTTTCAACCCATGTCCTGCTGGCGTTTTTTGCGCAATTTATTTCCTCAATTTGATTACTTAATCAGGTCATTTTCCCTTGAATTTTTCTGCGCTGCTGTGGAGTTACTTCCACATTCGGTGCGTTTCGCTGCGGCGTGATGCATTCAGCTGAACAATACCCCCAACCCGTACATATACAGGACCCATATACAGGCTCTGTAATGTGCATAATATACTTATATATAAATAGTATACATACATACATACATACATACATACATACATTCATACATACACACATACACACATACACACACACACACACACACACACACACACACACAGGACAGCAACGAGGACCTACCTATCTACCTACCTACCTACCTACCTACCTATATATATATATATATATATATATATATATATATATATATATATATATATATATATATATATATACTTTTGTAACTTTCTTTTGAATTAAGCTGGAGGACAGCAACGAGGAAGTGAAGGGGTCGGACGCGGAGTCCAGCAAGGCAAGCGACGACCTGACAGCAGCCGACACCAGCCTGACCAGCACGCTGACGGAGCAGAGCGAGCTGACCACGGAACAGCTGACGGCCGGCCGCACGAAGCACAGGCCTGGGAAGAAGCCTGGAGGCAGGAGGCACGTGCCGAGCCCTGCGGGAAGGGGCCTGAAGCAGAGGGTCGGCAGCCTGCAGCAGCAGGTACAGAATAAAAAGACTCTTTTTTACACAACCAAGAGATTTATTCAACCAATGTTTCGGGGACCATTTGTCACCTTCTTTAATGCAATTCTGACTGGTTCAATGCAGCAAAGGTGTCGCTGCTTATAGATGCGTTCCCAAACACAAAGTATTTACATAATATACAGTCACAGAAGGTGACAGATGGTCACTTAAACGTTGAATAAATCTCTTGGTAAAGCTATTCACGGAGCAGCAGGAACGCAACCTGGCTCTTATTACTGTAAATGCAGAAATGTTCGCGGTGGTTTTATGTTCACGGTTTTCCTGGTGAACTCTTCAGCGCAAACTTTTTGCCCACCTATGTCACTGTATCGCTACTATTGTTTCAAACGCAAACTTAAAACCACCGCAAACACTCCATTTTCTCCCTACCAAGAAATAAAAACCACACAAACGTAAATGCATTTACAGTAATTGTTTTTCTTCAGTCAGTAGATTTGTGTAGGTTAAGCCGTTGTCACACTATTGTGGACCAAGATGTTGGGAGTTCTGATCCTCGCTCACCTGACATGCACGCCACTAGGAAGGTTCGCAGTCCTTAGGACGGAACGTTAAGCCGAGGTCCAATGTTCATTGTGCCTGTTGGAAAGAGCTCGGGGAAGTGTCCCATATACAACAAACCTTTAAATACTGTACATAGCATATGTCTTCTCTGTCACGACTAGTGGAAGATTAACTCTTTTTAAGTGATCTTAACTGGGATATAGGAGATTCTTTTTACACAACCAGGTAATCTCACCTGCTAACGTTTCGGTGTCTATCAGACACCTTTTTCAGAGCTAATCTGACTGGAGTACTGCTTCTCACCGCTATAAGAGAAGCAGTACTCCAGTCAGAAGCTCTGAAGAAGGTGTCTGACCGACACCGAAACGTTAGCAGGTGAGATTACCTGGTTGTGTAAAAAGAATCTCCTATATCTTATATTCTACCAACCTGATGAAATTATTTTCGGAAGCGATCTTAACTGTTTAAAGACCACTCTCACTTTTCACTTTCACCAGGTCGCGACCCTGAAGGCTGTGAAGGAGAAGACAGCCAAGGCGCTGTCCCAGCAGACGGAGGCTAATGAACAGCTGCAGTCTGACCTTGGGCTGGCCAACCAGAGGCTCAAGGTCACCCGGCAGACAGTACAGGTGGGTACCAGGGGCACTTTCCACCATTCTTAGCTCATCCATGGGTAATTAGTCAGAAATCAAGGTACAAGTGCTTTTGTCGATGAAGGTTTTTACAGTGCTTACTATACAGGTGGGTGGGACACTTTCCATCATTCAAAGGCCCAGTTTGTACAGTTTTTCCCGACATCTCCAAAATCTGCCAATATCGGGACACTTGTATGTCTAGGACTTGAAAAACTATGGGAACATGCAATAAATTTGTCTCCTTCTGCCATTTTTTGACTGACTACATGCATGTATGTTGGCAGTCCCAACAGCGCAAAATGTGTCGTGTAAATCGTGCCTAAGTTCATCTATGAGTGGTTATCAAAGAATTCTAGGAAGAAAAGGTTCTTGTTCTCAATGCATCTGTACCCTCTTGGTGAACCAGAAATAGTCAAGTCAAGTCATCTTGACTTGACTATTGTTTTTGACTTAGAACAGCTTATTAGGCTGTTCTACATCGTTTCCAATGCAAATCCGACATTTTCCCAAAAAGAAATTTGGAGGTGAAAATTTTGCCCAAAACGCCTATTTCGACATTTTGAGGCCTAATACGGCCTTTGCGGTCAGACCCTTTATTTTCCTTCGAAATAAAATAGTTGGCAGAATGCTGTTTGATCCTGAGCATGGTTAGTAACACACACATACACACACATACACAGATAATACCAATGCAAAAGAGTGTGAGACAGTTTATCCGTTGTTTTTTTTCCGCAAATTTTAATCTACTTATTGCTTTACCATGGACTGCAAACCATATCTTTTACTAAAGGCTCTAACTTGTTTGGGTTTCAAAATTAAGACACTAGAAATACTTTTAAATTGGTGTCTGCACTTTTTGAAATTTTTGTATTTACTGTCCATCAACCACGGAGTATGCAAGACTGGTATAGAATGCAGGTTTAATTAGCCATGATCATCAATTGATGAGAATAAAACCTATTTCTAAAAATGAATTTCGAGCCCTGCCTGAACACATACAGTATTAAAGCTACTAGTCTGCCGGATTCGGGGCTGGCTGCTGTTAAGACTGGTATAGAATGCAGGTTTAACCAGCCATCATCAATCAATGAGAACAAAAACTATTTTTAAAAATGAATTTCGAGCCCTGCCTCAACACATACGGTATTAAAGCTGCTAGTCTGCCGGATTCGGGGCTGGCTGCTGGTTGGCTTGTACGGCTGGCTGCTGGGCAGCTGGTTTCTGGACCACCTTCTTTTCAACGGTTTCAGCGGCCTCCTCGTCTTCTTCAATAGTTTTGGCCTCATCGAAGACCCTTTTGGCCTGCTCTTCTCCATATTTGCTGGCTATCATGGCCCGCACTGAGGAAAATCACCACATGAAATCTTTATTGACAAAAGTACAGCGGCTTACAGATGATTATTTTCACGTAACTTCCAAATGCCAGAAGTATGAAATTCCTGTTATTTACCACAACTTTTCTCATTGATTATGAAAATTAAATACTAATTTGCTTGATTAGTATCTTATTCTGTAAATTATCACTCAGTCTGTCTAAAACCAAAAATCATGACCATCACAATTATAGCTTTTTACCCATTACAGAGTTACAGAATTAAGATTAGTCTTACGTGGTTTTACCGGTGCAATGGCCTAGTTGGTAGAGTGTTCGCCTTGTACGCGGTAGGTCGTGAGTTCGAACCCCGGCCGGGTCATACCAAAGACTTTAAAAATGGAACACACTGCTTTCTCTGCTTAGCACTCAGCATTTGGGAAAGGGTATGGTTACGTAGTTAAACACACACATCACTACCAGCGGACCAGCCCCCTGCTGTAATGACTTGCACAAATGTGTGTGGCCCAAGGGCTATAGAAATGGAGATGGGCGCCACCCCTATGCGTCTTTTCAAGACGCCCGGGTCACTTTAACTTTAACTTACGTCGTTGCATGTCGGCCACGTTCAATTTGTCCACTTTCTCCTCTGCCTCCGCAATCAAAGCCAGTTCATCCTTTCCTGCAGGAAAATAAAGAAGCAAAATGTAGTAATCTCCATTACATGTCACAGTAATGTACATGTAGGGTTGTTCCTGTTGCTCAACTGGCAGCAGCCTCACTGTTGGGCTCCTGCTTCCAATCAGTTGGCAACTGGGAGACTACTTGCATTTTGCCAATAAGATATACCAGAACGAAGAGATTGAATTGGTGTGGCCTGAAGGTCATGTCTTACATGCAAAGATAGATGTATGAATATTGTACATACCTTCTTTCTTTTCTGCATCTGCTCCTTGGACAACGTCAGAAACCAACTCCTTGAAAGCCTTTCTCTCTTCAGGTTGGAAGTCTACATCCTCCTTCAGCTCCTTCATATCTATATAAGTAACATCCATAAAGAAATAAATACTAGTCTAAGATAAACTCAGATTCATGTCAAGTCATCAAAGATAACATATTATTAACATATTATTAAGACATCCTAAATTGTCTTAATCTCATTAACATATTTATTCAGACTTTTGGTATAAAAAACTGGTTTCCCAGTCCTATCATTAGTCACTGACGAAAGACAGCGGATGCTGTCTGAAACGTCTGACTGTTTCAAAATCTTATCCAGTTGCTATTTTTGGCGTATCTTACTACCTGGATGTCTAACCTTCATCAACATATTATTAAGCATTTCGTTGACAAAGGTGATGACAATTTTTTAGGTGTTTGTCTGCCAGAAAACCCGCCTCATTGCGTAAGACACCCGGTTTGTATTGGACAGTTACAAGCTGCATATCCTGACAGATTTATTTGATCCACTCACACCGGGATGATCCGCTACTCATTTGAATGTAGTAGTGTGTGTAATCTAATCATGGCTGCATGGTACAAGATACAAGATAACTTTATTGGAAATCGCAGTGTTGCCACTGAATTAAAACCAAAACCAGGTAAGACTTGTTACCTGCCAAGATGGTTAGTGTAAAACCTTTCATTTATTCAGTACAGAATGCCTGCTCCCACCATTCAGGGCTGTCTCAAGGACCCGTGCCTCTGTCCTGGGACGGGAATTTGCTTGTTGGGACGGATAAAATTTAATCTTTTCTGTCTAAAAGATTTGCCCTTCATGACATGAAATTGATGAAAATGAATTTTTGTAAGCTTAAAGGGGCATATTGTAGAATCTGGTGGGCAAAAACTACAAATAGTAAGAATTTGAAAGATCTACACTTAAATTCACATTTGTAACTTATTTGTTACTTAATTCCAACATATTCCCGTCATTTTGTCACATTTCCAGCATGAATCAACGACGAAAAACGCAAAACGTGTAAAATCTGGTCCATTTACATATTAACTTGCGTCCCGCAAGTTAATATGCAAATAAGCCAGCGTAGAACCCTAGGAAAAATCCGAATCTACCGTTATGGTCGGAGTTCGAGCGTCACAGGAAAATCACCACAAGTAAACAAACTTCAGAACGTCGGGCGTTCGATCGCGTGTTCGGTGGTTCGTCGGAATGTTGGACAAGATGGCGGCCATTTCAAGCGGCGGCGGGGATGGCGTATATAATTTTATCAAGACGTTCGCACGACACTACAAAGTCGCATCCTTACGTGATGAATATTGCTGTGCAGTGTAATAAGGTAGATTCAACTAATGATGTAGAAAAATAATCAAAAACAAAGAATTTTGTTTTATGTTCATGTCACAATATGCCCCTTTAAAAGGACATAATTAGAAAAAATTAATGAAAGTTGATAACATGGGCTCCCAAACAAAGTTGGATGGAAAAAAACTCTAAAGCTGGAGACAGCCCTGATTCCCACCCACATAATCACCAGTCATTGTCCTTCCATGCAGGGCATATGACCAGCTGAGTGCGTCATATGCCCTGCAGTCATTGACGTAGGTACATACATGTGTATGTCTGGTGTCTGAGGAGCATTGACCCACTCATAATATGATGCTTCAAGCACTCAATGCACAAATCACATGTACACCCGATTCATACTGGGAAGATTTTCCTGACGCCGATGATGTACGACAATGACGTACGTCTTCGGCATATGGCGCCTTTTTTTCCTAAGTGGGTGTGAATTGCCCCGCGTTTCGTACGGCAGGCATTCTTAAGGCCTGCACGACTTCTATGTCACCGTAACAAGGTGAACTTTCATCGTACGGCCAATGACATGCCGGCCGATTCACAACCAGGAAAAAAGGCGCTGCACGCCAAAGACGTACGTCGTTGTAGTACGTCATTGTCATACGTCCAGAAAATACTAGTCACCGAAGTGTGAATCGGTTATATGACACAGGCAAGACTACATGTATGTCCTTGGCACAGTTATGAATGAATGAATGATTTATTTGCACAACAATTACAACAGTGACAATGTATGGCAATGTACAGATAACATGATTAACAATCTAGGTGTATTTTTCCACAATTCTGATTACTACTTTATCATATCAAATATATTTGACAAAAGACAGTTGATGCTGCCTGAAACGTCTGGCAGTTTACAAACCTATAGCTATCCAGTTGTTTGAGTAACCTTTGTATTGAGAATCTCATCACCTGAATGTCAATCTTTCATCATGATCAACACAACACAACTTGTGTTAAACTTCGCAAAAACAACTGGTGAATGTTTTGCAAAAGTCATCCACTGTCTCAAGAACAAATCACAACATAAGGCTACACCAAGTAATTTTTATGGATGACGTCCGCGCACGCATTGATTTTGGTCTGTTCCCAGAAAAAAAGCAAGAAATTCCGCTTCCTGTAACTATGATCAAAGAGTTACGACAGTGCTGCAAATCCTAAGAAACAGGACAGGACAACAACTGCTGTTCAACTTCAACTGATTTATTCAAATTATTGCTGTTTTCATGATGCATAAGATAATTGTTAGTTGTTACACTGTGTTCTCTCATTCAATTTGTGTCCTAACATGTGTTGTCCACTATTATATTTCAAATCTAGGCATCTTGTTTTTTTCGGCCCTTCTTGTTTTTTTTTCGCGCTCTCGCATTAGATTTAGGGTCTCCAAAGGACGTCATCCATAAAAATTACTTGGTGTAGCCTAACAATTCTTACTTGCGTCCTCCTCCTTTGCCAACTTGGTGGCATCCTGGAAGATAGTTTTAGTCTCCTCTTTTCCCAGACTCGAGCGAAAAGCCTTCATTACTACACGTGACATAAAAGATGTAAAACGTCGTCAATATGATCAAGTACTATCAACATTCTTTCACTCATTCACTACAATATTTTTTACGGTGATAGTTAAAGAACTTTGTGTTAGGATATAGTAGTTTATAAAGGTTCCAACCCAGATTATTTAAAAAAGGGATTGAATGAATGTTTGTCAAACCGGTTACACCACAGGTTTTCAAACGTGATAGAATATGAACTGGGAAAAGCTCGAAATTGTAATGGTAAATGAACTCACTTTTTCCTCTGTCTTTTTCGTCGAACTTCTCCACCTGGTCGGCGAACCGCTCCACACCGATCTTTGCCTCCTCATCTGGGGGTAGGAGAATAAGAACTGCCTGTCAAAAAGTATCTACCGGGTACTTAAGTTTTATTCAAGTTTTATTCAATTCAACACAAATCGTACAAGAGCAGGGATTAGCTAATGCCTCCCTGAATTGTGTTCCGATTTTTACAAGCCTTCATTTTAAAATCAATACAGTTTCACATAATATATATTTGCGCATTTACATTTACATCAAAACCAAAAACGGGACAGCCGTGGGTCAGGCATTTTCATTATAGAGTCTTATTGCACAGTACAGGAATGACTTGTCCAAACGCTGAGTCCTGGCTGATGGCAGGCAGAGAGTGTTACTGTTTCTCAGCTGTCTGCCTGTAGCCGTCGAACATTGGAGGGGAACAAGGTCATGGAGAGGGTGCTCAGGCGACAGCATAGCCTTGAAGAGTTTTAGTGTACTAATGCTCAGAATTAATTATCTACTAATCATAATAATAAGCATTCTGTAGCCGCTGTGCATCAGATCCGATGCTTGCAAATGATTGATTAAACAAGCATTAATTAAGTATTAACTATCCCTCACACAGACACCGGCACACACACAAACACACGCACACACGTACAGAGATGCACACACACACACACACACACACACATATGTGTACGCTGACACACTCTCATATGCACGTACACACATACATTACATATAAACGTACACAAACACAGACACACATTCAGTGTACATGTACACTCACACACACAGACACGCTCATGCACATGCTTATACACACAGGCACACTCACATGCACACAAACACACGCACATAGTACACACACACATACGCATTCACGAACACACGTGTATACACACACACACAGATACACACATAAATTTACATAGTCATTACACATACTCACACACAGAGTTACCAGTTACATTGACAAATTACTCTTAATCATACCTAAGTCTTGCTCCGGGTCCACTCCTTGGTCCACATCTTTCATCAGTTCTGCGAGTGCGTACTCCTCTCCGGCATCCCAATGTAGCCTCTTCGCTTCAGCCATGAGTTTTAGCACTACAAAATGTAAATATATGTCAAAAACCTGACCCGATTTACGCTCAGAAAATTTGCTGGACATATGACAACAACGTACACGACAAAGTCATACGACAGGAATTTTTATGGCCTATATGACTTTGCTGTACGTACGGGCTATAAAAATGCCTGACATACGACTTGTGGGACCAATGCACACCCGGGGGAAAAAGGCACCGTACACCAAAGATGCACAGAAAATTTTCTGTGTGTGAAACTGGTCTAGATTTAGGACATGCACATTACTATATTCCTAGTTGATTACAGTCACACAATTTGTCGTCAGAGTGTTCAAAAAGCAGTGACATCACTTCATCAATTTTCTACAAAAAGAAAAGAGTCACAATGATAAAATTGCTGCATCTAGAATGTGTTTCTTGGAGTGGCGGTTTCTCAATAATTCAATACTCAACTACACTCACTCAACTACAGTAACACAAGAAGACTTAAGTATAATGATAATGTTGTTCAATAAACACTGAATTTTCCCAAGCATTAAGAGTCCTGTGTACATGTACATGTACATTGTGTATAGTCTGAGCCAATTTCATTGGTCCCCAAGATGGGCTTCTTGGGCAGTTTTGACCATGTTTTCTCTGTGAAGGATTTAGCTCAAACTTATGTTAACTGTGATTGTTGATTGTTTTAAATAACAGGGGTGCCTTTAGTAAGTACTCAATATGCAAATTTTACTGAATTCAAAGGAGTTTTAGGAGCATACCTACTAAGAGTAAGGACTGGTACATTTTGTATGTATTCTGTAACACTCGTTTGAATTCTGTAAAAGTTGTATGTTTCTTAGTAGTGGATTGTATGAATTCCATAAGATGTGAATGTTTCTTAGTATCAGTTTGTATGTCAAATTCCTTAAAATTTGTCTGTTTTCTGTACATTCAACTTGTATAGATTCCGTAAAATTTATTTGAATATAATACTGAGGCCCAGCCCCGGTAAAGAGACACCATAAAAGAATGAGTTGCTTACGTGACTTTTCCCGAGGGTTCAGTCCACTCTCTTCAGCATCAACCATTAAAGTGGCGGCCGTTATGACTAAAAAGACATGCAGATACTTCATCTTATCCTTGTGGTGAAGACTTAATGTATCAAGAGTAAGAAAGAATCACGAATGGTGGTGTTTCTGTCAAACAGTGTTCAGGAATGCAGTAGACAATTACTGTCTCATGTATGTGAGTCAAAAACCGGTTTTACTTCTCAATGTGTTAATTATGATGATGTCTCAAACACTTTCTGAACTCTGACCGCTGAACTGTGACCCCTGGAAAGCCAGGTAGTACTTATTACTTGAAGAACCAGTTACCTCCGTGAAAATGGAGGTACCGATGTTGTCACCTCTGGAAATGGTGTGTCTGTTTGTGTTTCGACATAGTTTTGTCAGCATAACACCAGAAGGTATGGATGGACTGTGATGTTATTTGTTAGGTCTAGGAAAAAGTTGTTTTTTTTGTTGTCCTGGCCATGCTATGGTATTTTTTTGTTGTGGTAGATAGCCTTGGATGTCAGGAGAAAGTGGTGGAGAAGCAGCTAGCAGAGTTAGGGGATGCACTAGCACACACACGCACACAGACAAAAACACACACACACACACTCACACAATAAACTTTGACAATAAACTTTGACAATAAACTTTGATCCATGTTGATGTGCAGAAGTTGACGACGGAGCTGGAGGCCTGTCAGTGTGAGAGTTATACCCGTCCGGTTATACAGAAACTGATACAGATACAGAAGCTGGTGTGTTACGCCGAAGGGCGGTTATACTGGCTGTACAGATACAGAAGCTGGTATGTTACGTTGAGGATGGTTTTCCCAGCTGTCAGATACATGTACAGAGAAATAGTACAATCACCTCCATCTGTTTCGTTTGTTGATGTGCAGAAGTTGACGACGGAGCTGGAGTCCTGTCAGAGTGAGAAGTCTGCCCTGGAGAAGCAGCTGGCGGAGTTGGGGGACGCCTCCATCACGTCCGCCGGGAGCAACGCCGCCAAGTCCCACACACAGGCCGACTGGAAGCACCTCGAGAACAGGGTCAGGACTACGGCTAATGAGGTAACTCATGTCTCTAAAGGCAAAACAGACGCTTAAAGACACTTTTCGCATTGTAAAGCTTCTTCTTTCATACTGCTGCATGAGCCCCATGAAAATGGGATACTAGCATGCAGTTGCACATGTGTTAGTTACAATACTTGTGACCGGTACAAAGAAACCTCAGAAAATAAAGGATAAGTCAAGGAACATACTAGGCAACTGATATTATGTGTGCTTAGAAAATGTGTTTATGTGATTTCTGTTCAGGTGTCTCGTCAGTCGGACGTCATCAAAGCGCTGCGAGCAGAGAATGATGACCAGGCCGTCCAGCTCAGGACCTACCAGGAAAGGTACGGAGATGAGACAACACTGATGATTTGTTTATCTTTACATATTAAACAATTCTCATTTACATCTTAAGAATGCAGTACCAAACATAACTGCATTTACTGACCTGATGAAATTAGTCACCGACACAACAATAAGACATTGATAAAGAACTGTGCAGCTGTGATTAATCCTATGACCTCTCGATCTCCTGTTCGCTAGCCCAGCTACTGAGCCATTTGATGCCACTTAGTTTATTAAGACTGTTATGACAAAGAAAAGACTGGAATCAGTCAAGGGAGGGGTTCCCTTTTAGGAGTGAAGATACTCTAGCACGAGAGAGAGAGAAAGAGAGAGAAATTGATAACTCTGACAGTCCAGACGAGTGCAGTTTTGTTTGCTTCTCGAAGGTCTGTGTCTGTGCAGGTGGGTGAAAGTTTGCAGCTGTGCATCAGATGGTGTAGGGTCCTCTTCAGTGAGATAAACTGGATCAATATCACATTCACTTTTTCACTTTCACCCAGGTGTGGTCGTCTTGAGCGTGACGTGACGATGAAGAGGACCCTGATCGAGGACATGAAGCTGAAGGTGAAGATGGCGCAGGAGAACGCCCAGACTGACAGCAGCGCGGTCCAGCAGCTGGAGGAGAGGATCAAGGCTCTCACACTCGACACCGAGCAGAGGAAAACACAGGTGGGGTCATCTTAGATAGAGGTGTGATCACCTAGAGGTGTGTTCACCTTACAGGTGTGGTTACCCTAGAGATGTCTCACACTCGACACCGAGCAGAGGAAAACACAGGTGGGGTCACGCTTTCTGTATCTGTATACAACATACTATTATCTAACTTACCAGCTTCACAGGTTGGCAGCAGCTGGAGGAGAGGATCAAGGCTCTCACACTCGACACCGAGCAGAGGAAAACACAGGTGGGGTCACGCTTTCTGTATCTGTATACAACATACTATTATCTAACTTACCAGCTTCACAGGCACACAGCAGCTGGAGGAGAGGATCAAGGCTCTCACACTCGACACCGAGCAGAGGAAAACACAGGTATGGTCTCCTTAGAGGTGTTGTCACAAAGAAAAAAGTTACAAAATTCCTTTTTTTTTCTATGCTTTGAGGCACCATAGCCCAGCTTAGCAGGTGTCCTTAGTAAACTTTGATGCTGGTCTTGAATTTACTCAGTCATTGAGAGTCATAATGCCAGAGTTGAGAGTTTTAAAGCTTTACTGTCAGCTGGAGGAAGCTTCTTTGGTGAGTAGTTGTGGATGACTTGACAGGTTCCAGAATGTTTCAGTTGTGAACATTTTGTATCTTGAGCTCTTGCTGAATTTCTGTAAGAAATGTCTAAGAACCAAGGAAATAGATTGGTCTAAATAGCCTGGAAAAACAAGTTTGCTGAAGGAGGTGAAGGAGGTTCAGATCTGAAGATGCTGTTTTTGTTACAGCTGGGGTCCCTGAAGAGGAGGATAGCAGCGGTGACGAAGGACAAGTACCACTACGAGCAGCTGTACTTCCAGACACAACAGGACCTGGAAAAGAAGGTAAACATTGGATATATACAGTCACACACTTTGTCATCACGTTTCGTCGTACCACAGCAATTTAACTAGTGGCGTCTGTGTGGCAGAGTGGCAGAGCATCCGGCTATGAACCAATAAGACCCAGGTTCAATCCCCAGTGGAGTACCCAGACATGTCCGGACATGCACCCAGACGTTGTGCCCTTGGGAAAGGCACTCAACACACATTTCCCATGTCCTAAGCCCAGCAGTAGGGTTTGGGTTGGCGTTAGGAAGGGCATCCAGCCGTAAAAACTCTTGCTACAAAAAAGACTTGCACTTGATGAGGAGTTCTGGGGCTCCCCCATCCATGTGCAAGCACGTGATGGGAAACAAAAGACGTTAAATTGGATAGAGAGAGAGAGAGAGAAAGAGAGAGAGAGGATAGCGTGTTGATATGTGTTTTGTGCCACAGTAACTTTCAGATGCTAAAAGTTGATACCTGTAGTAATGTATCCTGGATAGGATGTCCATTGCATTGAAACCTTTTCTCTCTGTGTCAGACCAAACAACTGCTGGACACGTTAGCGTTGAAGCCTTTGCTCCCTATGTCAGACGAAATACCTGCAGGAGACCCTAGTGTTGAAACCTTTTCTCTGCCTGTCAGAAAAATACATAAAACAAAAACAGCTGTTGGAGACCTTAGTGTTGAAACCTTTTGTCTGCCTGTCAGAAAAAGACATAAAACAAAAACAGCTGTTGGAGACCTTAGTGTTGAAATTTTTCTCTGCCTGTCAGACCAAACAGCTGCAGGAGACCATAGTGTTGAAACATTTTCTCTGCCTGTCAGAAAAAGACATAAAACAAGAACAGCTGTTGGAGACCTTAGTGTTGAAACCTTTTCTCCCTCTGTCAGATGAAACAGCTGCAGCAGGCCTTGACATTAACCTTGAGCACACTGAAGTAGCCATTTGGTACCCCATTTGCATAACCCCATTGAATAGAGAGTTAGGCAGCAGAGATAAGTTTATTTCATAAAGACTTTTCTCTGCCTGTCAGACTAAACAGCTGCAGGAGACCTTAGCATTGAAACCCTTTTCTCCTTCTGTCAGACGAAACAGCTGCAGGAGACCCAGACGCGGCGACACGAGGCGGAGACGGTTGCGTCGGAGCTTGAGTCGGCCGCGGCGCACCAGCTGCAGGGTCTGGCCACGAAGAGCGAGCTGGCCATCGAGGCCGTGGAGACCAAACTCAACAAGAGCCAGACCAGGGTCGGGGAACTCAACACCTTCGTCAAGGTACTCTCCATTTCAGCATTCTCCAATTCTGTACAATCTGATAGACTGAATTATACCACACAAAATGGTTTCATCATTTTGTCATCGCGCGTCCATACAGAAGTAAACATGTTCGAACAACATTGCCTGTATGTATTCACTTCCCTTGGGCAACCCAGGCTGAACAGGTCTTACAAAGATGCTACATAGTATGATACGCCAAATAATCTGAGTGTCTAACCTTCATCGACGTGTATAATATGATAATTTCAGAATGAAACTTGTTTTCTAAGATCTGACAAACACACTTCCCTCTGCAGGCTCTGTCAGCAGAGCTTCTGCACCAGGTGCAGTCCACCCGGCGCCAGGTCCTCAGGGTGCAGGAGGACTGCAGGAGAACGAGGGAACGAGAGAGAGGGCAGACGGACGAGTCCCTGACCAAGGCCCAGTCGCTGGCCTGCTCCATACTCAACATCAGCGAGGCAGACTTGGACGACATCATGAACCCAGAGGAGGAGTCAGGAACGGTGGGATCTACATTAGTAGCTGTTCAACATTCCTAATTCCTAGATGTTTTAAGATGTCTTAATTTGGCCAAACCAAATTATTTCCTTCCTTCTCTGACATGAAGTAAAACTGTACCAAGTGGTCAAGATGAAAACAGAATGCTGGGAGGGAAACTTGCACCTTTCTACATGACTTGTATATATCGAGTGGAGTGACTATATAGTCACTCCATGAAATTGGGTAAACTAAGGCACAGCCCACAGGCTGTTTTTAAATCAATTAACTGTATTTAAATTTTGTATAATTCTTTTGAAATCCAAGTAGCAACTTACAAATAAAATTGGTGTGGTAACAAAAAACACTATTATTTGCCAAGTGTAACTTTTGAAAGCTAACATTTACATTTTTTGTAATACTATGCACCACTTTATTCCTTCATAGGGTGTTGATGTTAAGGCAGAGAAAAAGAAAGACCAGCAGTGGAACAAGAAGCTGGAGAAAGTGCTCAGTGCCAAGGTACAAGTCAAAGTTCAAGTCAAGTTGAAGTCAAGGCCTTTTTTTCTTTCCAATGCTTGTTTGGCCACACAGGCCGCTTTTGAACAAGGTTGAAGTGGAGGGGCTCAGGTGTCAAATAGTACAAACCATGCTATTATTTCATCACAGAAATTAGACACTGCAGCTACAAACTTTTGGACGTTGATTCTGTATTAGATGACAAAGAGGTTGGGAGTTCAAATCCCAGCTGTTACATATACTTCACATGCATGCTGCTGGAAAGGGTTGCAGTCCTTAGGACAGGACGTTAAGCTGTGGTCCACTGTTCATTTTGCTTGTTGAAAAGAGCTAGGGGAATTTCCCCGGTACAATGAACCTGTAAATATTGTACACAGCGTCTGTCTTGTCTGTCACGACCAGTGGAAGATTAGCTCTAAATTGAGCTAAACGGGTTCGAGATCTCTTTTACTATTTTCTTTGTGAATGTCTATTAGAGCTGTTGTTTACTCTGTTTGATGTCCCCACAGGTACCCTTTGCCACCGCCCTGTTAGAGCTGGTCGTGGAAAAGATGGAAGAGAGAGTTGACCTTCTGGAGAGATTGTACAGGACACAGGACAGAGGGGACTAACACCTGGGGTCTCACCTATGATTGTCAGAATGAAACAACATGTATTGAGCAAGGGATACTGTATCAGTGTATGCCAAAAGATGTTATATGGAGGAGTGCCTGCAGTCTCACCTATAATTGTCAGAATAAAGCAATAGGAATATTGAGCATAGAAGCCTGAAATGTTAATCTCCAAGCAGATATTGAGGGGAGGCTAAAGGGCAGCTACGAATAAAAATGTAGTCTTCCTGACGTCTACTTGGAGATTTCTGGAATGTACCGTGATGGGTGTACTTTTAGGTTTACTGTAGCCCAACTTGCAAAATCTCTCAAATCGGGAATCTCCATTTTGAACATAATCTTGATAATTCTTCTAGAGTTCTATATTAATATGGCTGTCTTGTCTCCTTTGCTCTTTTCCTTCAGAGCAGTCTCATGATTATGCATTGTATCAAAACTGAACAGTGCCATACAATGTTTTGCCAAATGCAGCAAAAACCTAGGTGCAATACCCAGATGGATTATGGAATTGTTTTTAAAAGTTTGTATTTTTTTGTGCATATATAGATGTGTGAATCTGTACATATAAGTGATTTGAATTTTTTGTTTGTTTTAATCAATAGACTTGTCAGATATACATTTTGTGTAAGGTATGATCACTTTTGACTGGCACTTTGTACATGTACATAGGCCCCCTTTCCACTGGATGGCAATCCCTGTGAGATTATAGTAGAGCGACCAAAATTGGGTTTGTGTGACCCTTGTTTCTTTTAATTGAAAGACAACGCACATTGTAAAAGTAAGATTTAAAAGGCAACAAAAATTTGTTCTTTATCTATGAAATTTGTCAGGTTTTGGTCGCACAGCAGTTCCAGCCTATAGTGGAAAGGTGTAAGTTTGCGTTATTTTCTCTTCCACACATACATGTACCTCCATGGACTGTCCATTTACTGTTGTTAGAATACTCTCTCCATTTAGTTTTGTCTCCAGTAGTGGCAGTCTGGATTCTCAGGGAACTCATCTTAGTTACTCAGTTCACTTCAACCATATTTGTACTACTACAAGAAAAATTGTTTCTGGGAATAGTTTCATTACGTTAGTAAATCCCTGGATAACAAAGTGCTTTGCACACAACCAAGGAATTAATACCTTGCCGAGGTTTTGAGGTAGAACCAGTCAGCATTGCCCTGGCACTGACGGTAACCAAAACTTGGCTAGGTATTAATTATCTGGTTGTGAACAAAATAACTTTGTTATCCTGATCTGTCAATTGGTAATGGCACTTGATATGATGTTATTGAATTCAATATTGTATAGTTTTATGCAAAGTACCTTGAAACTAAAGTAACACACTCTTCTGTGACCAATCTCTTGTTTTTTTTATGTAGAATCTCAAACATTGGAAAAATAAAAGTATTTTAGTACAAACTGATACTTGTGAACTACTGTTGAAAAGAATCACCATACGAAATCACAACAGCTTGTTGAAAAAGCTTTCAATTCATTTAATGAAAGACCTTCAAATGCTCATACATGTACATAACATTTATTTGTACATTTTCCTTATTGCTTCATTACTGTGAAATAAATAGCACTGGATTCGCAATAAATTTGCACAAGCGAATTGTTAAAAAGATTCACCGAACAAGATATAGACACAATAACAAAACATAACATGCTTACAGTCAAACTTATATACACAGCATGATAAGCACAAAGTATACATATAGTACTTGTTTCAACCAAAGGACTAAAATATGCAACAAGAGAAGAGGAGCACACCAGAGGAAGAACAGACTGATATAACCCTGATATAATTACAAATTGCAGCAGAAAAAATCATCTTCTGTTTTGGAAAATGAACTACATGTAGTTCCTTTACTTTGCAGTTGTCATGGTGATTTTATTTGAGGAGAAAGAAGAACAGTAGTATCTAATGCACTCGATAGCAAGCAACACTTGAAAAGAAGCAACATTGAAAACTCATTTCATTAGCCTAATTAAGAAATGTACATCTGTATTGGAATGATTATGAATACTTGGCAAATTGAGTATTTTTCTTATGCTAAATAGAAATGCTTCAGACTGAATAAGCTAGTTCACTGTGTGAAATGCACATGCAATTTCATTGTTTGTACTAATATGTCAAAGTTGAAAGCCCCTGAGAGATAAACCATGTCTAGACATGGATTGACTGTTTCAAATCTTATCCAGTTGCTTGAGTAGCTATTTTTGGTGTATCTTATTACCAGGATGTCTAACCTTCATCAACGCATGTCTAGACATGGTCTATACAAGAATTGTTTACAAGTTACGACCTTCACCTTTGACCTCGTGTATGCACATAACAAACAGTGAATCAGCTTATTGACCACTGCTGGGTGTCATAGCTGCCGTTGTGTAGCCTAGAATCCAAACCTATTATTATATAGCTCCCGATTCTCCGCTCCGCAAATAATCAACAGATCACGTGAAAAATAGCGCCTCCTGATTGGCGTTCTTTTTCTAAAGGTCACCCAATCAGCTAAGAGCGATGAAACATGTATATTCAATAGACAGCTAGTGATGTAACAGGCAAACTGTTTCAAATCAACCGGGGCCAGACCTATTTGCGGAGAGGAGACTCTAATAGGTTTGGATTCCAGGCTCGCCGTCGTGCCCTCGGGTGCTCCGGAGCAGATAGAAGTGCCGCAGGCCGTCATCTTCTGGAGGCGCTGAAGTTCCGTGAGTAGTCCCTGGGGAGGGGACGGGTCCTTGTGGGGGAGGGGGTCCTCACTCGGGTGGGGGAGCGCAGCCTGGAGGTGGCAGCAAGGGTTGGGGATCTGATTAACCAGCGACTTGTCTGATTTCAGTTAGTACTACATGCCCTGAAGACAAACTAGCCAAGTAGCAACCTTTGTAGGCATATGCATTGCCTGTTTTTATTGCTTGTGATATGCCATTTTGCTTATGAGAGCTGGCAAACAAGAACTGAGACAACAACCAGAAAACAGCATACGATAAGCATAAAATAGTCCCACTCGTAACCCTGCTAAGGGGGCCACAAAATACATTTTGCATAGCCCCTAGAAATAAACAGGAAATGGTACAAATACAAAGTTGCTATAGGACCGAAAATCCTGTCTGCTTAGTTCAGCCTACCTGTCAGAGATGTGAGGAGTGGCCATGGAGGTGCCTCTGCGGTTTGGACTGGCCTTCAGGATGCTGTAGGAGTTATCAATCTCCCCTCTAAACACACAAGGAACACACAACATCAAAACACATCGCCAGGTTTGGACTGGCCTTCAGGATGCTGTAGGAGTTATCAATCTCCCCCCTAAACACACAAGGAACACACAACATCAAAACACATCACCAGGTTTGGACTGGCCTTCAGGATGCTGTAGGAGTTATCAATCTCCCCCCTCAACACAAGAGGAACACACAACATCAAAACACATCACCAGGTTTGGACTGGCCTTCAGGATGCTGTAGGAGTTATCAATCTCCCCCCTAAACACACAAGGAACACACAACATCAAAACACATCACCAGGTTTGGACTGGCCTTCAGGATGCTGTAGGAGTTATCAATCTCCCCTCTAAACACACAAGGAACATTCAACATCAAAACACATCACCAGGTTTGGACTGGCCTTCAGGATGCTGTAGGAGTTATCAATCTCCCCTCTAAACACACAAGGAACACACAACATCAAAACACATCACCAGGTTTGGACTGGCCTTCCTTCAGGATGCTGTAGGAGTTATCAATCTCCCCTCTAAACACACAAGGAACACACAACATCAAAACACATCACCAGGTTTGGACTGGCCTTCAGGATGCTGTAGGAGTTATCAATCTCCCCCCTAAACACACAAGGAACACACAACATCAAAACACATCACCAGGTTTGGACTGGCCTTCAGGATGCTGTAGGAGTTATCAATCTCCCCCCTCAACACAAGAGGAACACACAACATCAAAACACATCACCAGGTTTGGACTGGCCTTCAGGATGCTGTAGGAGTTATCAATCTCCCCCCTAAACACACAAGGAACACACAACATCAAAACACATCACCAGGTTTGGACTGGCCTTCAGGATGCTGTAGGAGTTATCAATCTCCCCTCTAAACACACAAGGAACATTCAACATCAAAACACATCACCAGGTTTGGACTGGCCTTCAGGATGCTGTAGGAGTTATCAATCTCCCCTCTAAACACACAAGGAACATTCAACATCAAAACACATCACCAGGTTTGGACTGGCCTTCCTTCAGGATGCTGTAGGAGTTATCAATCTCCCCTCTAAACACACAAGGAACACACAACATCAAAACACATCACCAGGTTTGGACTGGCCTTCAGGATGCTGTAGGAGTTATCAATCTCCCCTCTAAACACACAAGGAACATTCAACATCAAAACACATCACCAGGTTTGGACTGGCCTTCAGGATGCTGTAGGAGTTATCAATCTCCCCCCTAAACACACAAGGAACACACAACATCAAAACACATCACCAGGTTTGGACTGGCCTTCAGGATGCTGTAGGAGTTATCAATCTCCCCTCTAAACACACAAGGAACACACAACATCAAAACACATCACCAGGTTTGGACTGGCCTTCAGGATGCTGTAGGAGTTATCAATCTCCCCTCTAAACACACAAGGAACATTCAACATCAAAACACATCACCAGGTTTGGACTGGCCTTCAGGATGCTGTAGGAGTTATCAATCTCCCCCCTAAACACACAAGGAACACACAACATCAAAACACATCGCCAGGTTTGGACTGGCCTTCAGGATGCTGTAGGAGTTATCAATCTCCCCTCTAAACACACAAGGAACATTCAACATCAAAACACATCACCAGGTTTGGACTGGCCTTCAGGATGCTGTAGGAGTTATCAATCTCCCCTCTAAACACACAAGGAACACACAACATCAAAACACATCACCAGGTTTGGACTGGCCTTCAGGATGCTGTAGGAGTTATCAATCTCCCCTCTAAACACACAAGGAACATTCAACATCAAAACACATCACCAGGTTTGGACTGGCCTTCAGGATGCTGTAGGAGTTATCAATCTCCCCCCTAAACACACAAGGAACACACAACATCAAAACACATCGCCAGGTTTGGACTGGCCTTCAGGATGCTGTAGGAGTTATCAATCTCCCCTCTAAACACACAAGGAACACACAACATCAAAACACATCACCAGGTTTGGACTGGCCTTCCTTCAGGATGCTGTAGGAGTTATCAATCTCCCCTCTAAACACACAAGGAACACACAACATCAAAACACATCGCCAGGCAAAACAATAGGAGACATTAAGATTTTATTGAAACTTTCCTCACCAAAAGTTGCAGCAATTTTTCCAAAGACCTGTGTGCTTGTGCAGTTTACCACCATCAAGCTCCTTTTGCCCAGAAATCATGGCATAATTTTTTTGGCAACTACACGCAGTACCGCTCAACATCTGCCATTTTGAGTGTTGTTACCGTGCGTAGTTGACACAAAAATCATGTCTTAAGTACCCTGCACGACAATACTGCACAGTTTCACAATGTTCTAGTTCACATTCTTGACCAACTTTCTACTCCAGATGGCATTGTCTAAATCCCATCCAGTATTGAGAACAACTTGACACACTGCTGTGATTTTCGAGTGAAAGGACTTTGATGGGGGTGCAGTTGCTTCTGTCTAGTCACAGTGATGTGCACATTAAACAACTGAGGTGGTGGCTGTGAAGAGAAGTGAATTGTGTGCACTGATGTCACAGATACTGTGAGTGAAGTTTGTGCTTCCCCGTGCAAGACATACCCTCTGTTACAGCAAAGAACTGATGCACAGCCAAACACACTGCACAGTCCCTTAGGTTTGCAGCATATGACAAAGTGAAGTCTGTTAGTCTAGCCGTAATGTACTTGTATATTGTTCAGCTAATTGAGGATCTAAGCAAACACAAACGCACACACGATAGATGAAACGGGTCATACCAAAGACTTGAGATTGTTAAATACTGCTTTCTCTGCATAGCACTCGAAAAGGGTATGGAAGTTGAACACGCTCCACTACAAGTGGACTAGCCCCTACTGTAGTGGCCTGTGTGGCCAAAAGGCTATAACAATGTAGATGGGCACTGCTCCTATATACCGGAAGAACGGATGTTTCCAGGCTGCTGTATGGAAAATGGAGATTAGCGCCACTGCTTGCCATGTGTCAAACAACCATCTTGGGCAGCCCTTAGTGCTGAATGGTATTCCTTTGCTCATGTTCAGTGTGCAAGATAAAAATTTGATCTCGCCCCCAAAAAAACATCAACATCATAGTGCTGATTCAGTTTCGTTGCCCTGTCCTTGGTGCTGAAATTTATCTTAACTGAACACCTGTCCGTGGTTACCTGAAAGGTGCGAAGTCTTCTCTGTAGCTAAAATTTGATCTCACTTGCTAGTGTGACTGCTCCCTCCCAAAAAAAACCATCAATATCATAGTGCTGATTCAGCGATGTTGCCCTGTCCTTGGTGCTGAAATCTTAACTGAACACCTGGCCGTGGTTACCTGAGCGGTGGAAAGTCTTCTTTGTAGCTAAAATTTTATCTCACTTGCTAGTGTGACTGCTCCCCCCCCAAAAAAACATCAACATCAAAGTGCTGATTCAGCGATGTTGCCCTGTCCTTTGTGCTGAAATCTTAACTGAACACCTGGCCGTGGTTACCTGAGCGGTGGAAAGTCTTCTTTGTAGCTAAAATTTTATCTCACTTGCTAGTGTGACTGCTCCCTCCCAAAAAAACCCATCAATATCATAGTGCTGATTCAGCGATGTTGCCCTGTCCTTTGTGCTGAAATCTTAACTGAACACCTGGCCGTGGTTACCTGAGCGGTGGAAAGTCTTCTTTGTAGCTAATATTTGATCTCACTTGCTAGTGTGACTGCTCCCCCCCCCCCAAAAAAAAATCTACATCATAGATCTGATCCAGCGATGTTGCCGTGTCCTTTGTGCTGAAATCTTAGCTGAACACTTGGCCGGGGTTACCTGAGAGGTGCGAAGTCTTCCCTGTAGCTCCTGTCCGCTGCGTACCTGGGGGCCGACCTGGTGCCGTAAGGTGTCTCAGGTGCCAGCCGATCCACTACCTGGACAAGAGGAACAGTAGCAGGTGTAAGTACCTAAAGGTAAAGATTCCATAGCCTTTTTGAGGCCGTAGGGGCAGTGGGTTGCTAATCCAGTGTCTATAAGACACAGTACTGGAAGGCAGAGTCCAGTCTCTCTTTCCATTGCCTTTTACCTCCCCAATCGAAGTCAGGTACCCATTTCTACCTCTCAGTTGGGTGAAGAAAGTTATGTCCTTGCACAATGACGCAACATCGAGCCAGGAATGCCAGGAATCGACCCAGTAACCCTCCTGATCTCGGTCTACTAGCCTAGCCACTAAGCCAATCAATGCCACACAAACATACCCAGAGTTTAATGTTTTTTCAGACCCTCGCAGTTTCCTTGCTGTTTCAGTAGCAGGGTAGGGAGGGGGTTGGGTTGCCCTTCCCCATTAACGTACTCGAGGCACCTCCTCTAACACGGGACCCCCATTTTACATCCCCTCTAAAAGAAGGGTGCAGCCCCAACAGAGGTGTCCCCAACCCAGGATTGAACCTGGGTCTCCCAGTCACCAGCTGATCAGAACCAGAAGCTCAGCTGATGTAGCTGCTACTAGTTGAACTACAGGGACATCCCCAAGTTTGATATACACATAGAACATACCTCGTCCTGGTCCAGCTCCCTGCGACAGGCCTCGCTCAGCTCCCTCTTCAGTGTGCTGATGTGGTTCTTGTGGGACGTGATCTCCTCCTCCAGGACAGAGATCCTGGACAGGGCCTGCTGCTGGGCCTCCACAAACGTCTGGACAACGTTCTGGGCAAACACAACATGAGACATCAGTTAACAACCTAACTCTAAGCCTCCAGGACAGAGATATGGGACAGGGCCTGATGCTGGGCCTCAACAAACGTCTGGACTACATTCTGTGTACAAACACAACATGAGACATCAGTTAACAACCTAACTCTAACCCTCCAGGACCGAGATACGGGACAGGGCCTAATGTTGAGCCTCCACAAACGTCTGGACAACGTTCTGTGCAAGTGCAAGGTAGTTTTGTGGTTAGGCTTTGTTGAATAAGAATCAAAAGGTTTCGGTTCTGAACCGCTAGCAGGCCCCGTGTATGCTTCTGTGTCCCTGGGAAAGGCACTCACTTAAAACGATCCAAAGCAAGGTACTCATTCACACCTGGGTCGAGTGAAGAAATATGTGTACCAGGTGAAAATGAGCTTTTGTTAGGGACATCCTCTTGAATGGGACATAAAGCCGTAGGCCCCCTGTTGGAAGAGAGCTACACCTCGAGCATGTTAAAGAACCCACCATACTTATTGAAAAGAGTAGGGGTCCACCCTAGTTTGAGTGGATCAAACCTTACACAGCGTGTACCTACTGTACAAAACTGGAGTGTTCCACAGTAGAATATAAGCTTATTTTAATGACATCTCTTTTGGTGAAAAATTACACAAGGGTTTCATGCTTAAATTTGGGGGAGGCGTGCTGTCTTCACGGTAAGATCGAAATCTACCAGAAAAATTTGCCCCTCAAAATGCAGGAAATAGCGTTTCAGAGGGTCAATATTTGAAAATTTTTCGGGTCAATATTTGAATTCACACCCGGACCCCCCTCGCGCCTTAGTCGCTCGCTTTGTTCACTCCTCAAACAAATTTGAAATGACGGGTAAAAATTTCGGGCTGGCGAGAACACTGCTTACACCTACATGTAAAGGTGGTTTACAAGTTATGCACAACAAACAGACAGACAGACAGACCTGACAGGCGATGAGTTCAGGCCCGATGGCTCCTCCCTCTGCAGCAATTTTCTCACTCGGTAACATCAACTGAAACATCAACACAGATTCAAAATTAACTTTAACTTTACATGACTCTATATCAAATTGCTGATTCAGAATTTCTGCAGCTGTTTAACTAATTCAAACCACACATTCACTTCTGGTGCAGTATAACAGAGCTATTACGATCTTTAATGGGGGAAAGCCAGTTACAGTGTGCTACAGTACAAAATGTAACTAGTACTGCTTCTGAGGCAGCAAGTTTAACTTTGTAGGACACTGAATAAACCACTACTCCTTCTGTGATTATACAATTATATTGCTGATGTGAGCAAGTGATCAAAGAGAGATATTCTGGCCATTTGCACATACATGTAGCCTGGGTGCCATCCTATTTCTACTGGGGCTCCTACACTCGCTACCCGAGTGAGTGTAGGAGCACTGGTAGAAATAGGATGGCACCCATGCTAATTTGCACAAGCATTATCTGAATAAAAACAGAAGAAGAAACCTCACCTGGGGCAGAGTGAACTCCACAGGCCCCATCCCCGTCCTGGACAGCACAACCTGGTCCTTACTCTGGAGGAAACAAGCAAACCTTTAGTACCAGAGTTTTTAGACTGCATACTATTCAGAAAAAATAAAGAAATAGTCATGCCTCCAAGTACCACAGTTATCAAGCCAGGATTGAGGTGTTTTTCCCTATAACTATCGTGAAGTAGAACTCATTGCCACCAAGTACGGTAGGGGCATTCTCACTAGATAAATATAAACAATGCATGCAAGCCACAGCTAGATGTGCAAAGGTTAGGTGTGACAGCTCATTCGGTGTAATATCACCAGCTGCTGCTGCACTGCATGCCTTCAAAGCTGGTGTGTTACATTGAAGGGCGGTTATACCGGCTATACAGATACAGATGAACATGTAGAAGCTGGTGTGTTACGCCGAAGGGCAGTTATACCGGCCATACAGATACAGAAGCTGTTTTGTTGCACCGAAGGGCGGTTATACTGGCCATACAGATACAGATACAGAAGCTGGTGTGTTATGCCAAAGGGCGGTTATAACGGCTATACAGATACAGATACAGAAGCTGGTGTGTTGCACTGAAGGGCCGTTATACCGGCTATACAGATACAGAAGCTGGTGTGTTGCACTGAAGGGCCGTTATACCAGCTATACAGATACAGAAGTTGCTGTGTTATGCAGAAGGGCGGTTATATCGGCTATATAGATACAGACACTACACTACAAAGACATCGAGCCAAAAGACAAGACCCGACATTCTAAGTACCATACCCACCTCCTGTAGAGCTATGTCCACAGACTTCAGGTAGCTGGCTAATGTCTCCTTCTCCCTGGAAGGAAGAAAAAAAATATATGTAATAATTTTGTATCATGGTCAATCTTTCTAAGTTACTTTTAAAGCTATCGGACAGCCTTTACAACTGAATAAGCACACCTTCCTTTACAGTCCCCTGACTGAATGTCGTGCATTGAAATGATTTTTTTTGGCAGCCGCACATTTTATATTTGAAAGAAGAATGTCCAACCAAAACGTTTTACATGATGAGAAAAGCTGCTTCCCTTCAGTTCATTGTTTGACATACTACAGTCACACCTGTACTACATTTTCCTGATTCAAAATTAGTGCTCTTCAACTAATTCAAACTATAAATTCATTACTGGCGCAGTATAACAAACCTTCTACCGGTATGCCACTTTTAATGGGGGAAAGGCAGTTGAAGTGTGCTACATGTAACTAGCCTGGAACCTGGCCAATGTGACCACTTTTTGGTGGTCCCTTAGATAAATTCCCCCATTGGCACAAGCATTAAGATCCTGTCTATAGTGACCACCTGTCCACATAGACCAGATTTTATTGGTCCCCTGAGTGGTCTTCTTGGGTAGGTTTTACAGTATTCCACGTTACTCGCTGTGGCGAACCAGCTGGTAAACTGCTTCTTTGGTCTCCAGATGCCAGAAGAGAAAAGCCGTCCATACGTTAACATTAAAGAACCTTATCGAGTCTGAAACTTGTTTGAATGGAAAAGACTTGACCGAAATGATGTATGACAAGGAATACTGGAGGCTAAACTACATGTATGTGTACACTCCAACTTTTTAGGAGTATGAAACATGTATGTATGGAGAGTTGTCTGGCCTCTTACTTTGCGGAGGTCCTGAGGTCGTTCTCGGCGTTCATCAGCCCCTCCTGCAGCTCCCTCCTCTCCGTCTCCAGCTGGGACAGACGCTTGTTCAGTTGCCGTAGCGACTGCTCCTTCCTCCGCATGTCCATCTTCGCCTCCGACAGATCCTGGGGGAGTCAATGTGAGATCATTCTGTGTCAGCCTCATATTTTAGACTACAGAGTACTCATAGAACTGTCCACACCTTGTACTGTCCACACAAGCCTGGAATGACAGTCCAGTAAATGGATGAGCGGCCTCAACTGGAAGAGATCTTCCTACCTGGCCGAACGGATCTACTCTACTCTACTCATAGATGCAAACCTCCAACAAGTAAAGTAACCAAGAAATTGTCAAAAGTCATTCATTACCTTCATATTCCTTTTTTCAAACCCACAATTTTTTTCCTGGTTATGCAATTTTCACATGGTATCATAAGTTTGCAATGGAAAACATTCTGTATTACAGAAGGAATACAATGGCAATTTGCATATTTGTGATGTCATGAGTGTAGAGACTGGAGTGGTCACCGCTAAAAACATGAAAATAAAACCACCACTGTCAAACTTTTCCAAAATTACAGTGCACCAGAGAGTTAATAGCTAGTCAATGTTTCGTTTGGACTGAGAAACCTTGGCAAAGTATCAAGTTTTTGATTGTGTAAATAGAACTTTGTTAACCTTCAAGTTACAGTTATACACATATCTACATTGACAGCATCTGACAGAGTCTCCTCTCCCTACCCCCTACAGCCAGTTGCCCAGCACGTTTAAGGGGAAGGGCTAGCAACCTCTCTCTGTGAAAATATACCCTGCCACTGAAACAGCAAGGAAACTTGCTGGCTCATGTGCCACTAGGCACTACAGGGTCTAAACAAACAAACTAAGACAGTCCAAAAATAATTTCATCAGGTTGGTAGAACATAGAATATTTAGAGTTACTTTTATCACAACCAGGTAATGCTTCGTAGCCGATGTACGGTGGTGAGAAGCAGTACTCCAGTCAGAAGCTCTGAAGAAGGTGTCTGACAGACACCGAAACGTCAGCAGGTGAGATAACCTGGTTGTGATAAAAGAAACTCTAAATAAACAAACTAAGTACTAACCTTGACGGCCTCTGAGAGGGTCTTCTCCCTCTCTACCCTTTCATCCAGTCTGCTACCCAGTAGGTTAAAGGGGAAGGGCTGGCAACCCTTATCTGTGAAAATATGCCCTGCTACTAACAGAAACAGCAAGGAAACTTGCTGCCCTATGTGCCACTACTCACTACAAGGGTCTGAACAAACGAAGTACGAACCTTGACGGCTTCTGACAGAGTCTTCTCCCTCTCCGCCCCCTCGTCCAGCCGGTTGCCGAGCTGGTGCATCTGGCTGCTCTGTTCGTTCAGCAGCTGCTGTGCCTGCTGCTCCCGCTGGAGGGCGCTGCTGAGCTCCTGGCACACACTGTCAAACCGGTCCTTCGGCACCAGCTGGGAGTTCTAGGAGGAATACATGGAGATGTGTCAAATACAGAATTCATGGCTCGAAATAGTGGGTGCATGTGCACTTGTGTGCACCCAAAATTGGAGCTGTGCACCTAATTCTTGACTGTGGGTGCACCAGTGCACCTAGATATTTTTGTAGGCTACAGGGTAAAGGCACTATTGTACACTAAGCATACTCTTGAAATGTAAGTATCAGAAATAGCAAAAGCAATATAACCTTTTGTTGTGCTTTATTTGATGTATCACTTGTGTGAAATTTTAAGGTTAGCTATAGAATTACAGATTGAAGTTCTTAAGCGAGTTAAACTTTGTAATTATGTTTTACTGACATTCAATTTTATTCTATGTGGTACACCCAATATTCTTTCTGTGCACCTAATTTTTGGGGTTGAGTGCACCAGTGCACCTCTTTCCAAAATGAATTTCGAGCCCTGAGAATCATTTCAACTTGGTCAAGGGTAGGATCACTGACATGTAACAAATACTCAAGCGACAAGACATGGTATGACAGCCTGTAATATTTTATTCCTGAATTCAAGAAGTGTAGAAAGTGACACTAGTTTGGCAGCCTAGTATCACTACATTTACATTACAGCTAGTATATGTATAACAAACAAAACCACAGCATGTCCAGGACCAAAGATACAAAAAAACAGAAGTCCTGCTGCAGTACCATGTATGCTTGGGTTTGGGGTGTTTGTCAACTAAACGTCGCATAGTTCATACCGCAGCGAAGCGCACCGAATGCGGAAGTAACTATGCCACAGCAGCGCAGAATAAGTCCTTAGGGCTAATGACCAGATTAAAGACCCACTATGTAGTTTTAGGCCAATACAGAAAGTAGATTTTCCTACTGTTTCTTTGCATAGCAAGCTTTATCAACTCTATAGAATTGCTTACCGATATTCAGGAAGGGAGGTTACAACATTACTGCACCATACAAACAACTTTAGAAAACTGTTATCCTCCATCCAAAACAACACACAGTGTGAAACTAACACATGGCCACACATGGCTTCTGTACTTCTTATCAGGCTGACTGCCCAGTGGGGTGCCTGTTTACAGTTCACCAGTTTCTGTAAAAAATCATCCTTACCAGAGTTCTTGCAGTTTTGAAGGGAAAATAACCACACTTTATTGATACCCTTCAAAGTAGACCCTCTAGAATATATTAATAGTTGTATTCTACCCTCTTAGAAAAAGATATGAGTGTTTCCAAAGAAGAAGAGCTTCATGGCATCTGGCAGTCTAACGTGTGCCTAAGTGATTAGACCACCATGGGGGTCCTCCAGTGCACTGGGATGTTGTTGTTTATCTACTATTGAGGTGGTGTCCGGGAGTTTTTGTTTTGTTTTTGTACAGTTCACAAATACCAAAAATAGATGAAATAATGAAGAAAATATGCTGAAAAGGGGTTGTACATGTCAGTATCTGCCATTAACATTAAGATTTGTTCACAAGAATATTTTCAAATTTTGCGCCAAAATACTACATAGTGGGCCTTTAACAATTCAAGTAAATGAAGTAAATTGCATAAAAAAACACCAGCAGGACAAGGGTTACTATAAAGCTAGAGGATTCAGACAAAAGACTTGAGCTCCCCTCCTGACCCACCTCTAGTAATTGAGATCTTAATAAAACAAACAAACAAACAAAAAATATGACCAAAGCATGTCCAGAGCACAAGATATCAAACCCGGAAGTTCCGCTGCAGCACCATAGCAAACCACTTGGGCGCCCAAAATCTAATAATTTTTACGTCTCAAGAAGACCTACCAACATACCACGTATGAAGACAATCCATCCAGGCATTCTTGAGTTATACTGTTTACAGACACACACACATGAACGCTGCGCAAAACATAACCTTCTCGGCGAAGGTACATTTTGTAATAAACAGACCTCCGTCCTGAGATGTTCCACTTGTGACTAACACATGCAAAACTTGTGGAAAGGTCCTGAATGTGTGACAGGGGCTTTACAAAGCCTGAGGAGTAAAACAAGAGACTATGGTTCCCTTCTCGACCCACCTCCGTCCTGAGATGTTCGACCTCGTCCTCCAGGATGGTGACCTTGTCGCGGTGGCGGCGCAGCAGGTCCGTCTCGTTGTGCAGCTTGGAGACCTCTGCCCTCAGGCCGCGCCGCTCGACCTCCGCAGTGTGCAGGTGCTGCGTGAAGTCCAGGATGTGGTGCTGCAGGCTCGACATGATTTGCTGCAGGATTCAGGGGTTCAAAAATGTCCTTTTACTAAAACTAGTACAGAGTAGAACTTGTACAGGGAAGGTAACAGGCGGTCACAGGAACATCGTCAGGCCAGTTTCCTTTCATCTTCATTTTTATGAAGGGCGGTGAAGGGCACTATCTAATTCTGAATGTTTAAAGAACAGATGACATGGAAGAATGTTTCCTAGCAGCCACCTTATATATTGATTTAAGTTAACTTTGTACTTTCAGTTGGTTTTCCTGTAATAATGGCTTACCATCCTACACTGGCTAACCCAACAGTTAGATAAAGTTAAAATCCTCCCACACCATTATTGATGTATAGGGCGGTGCCCATCTCCGTTTCATAGCCCTGGGCCACACTGTGGTGCAATCAGTGTAGCAGGGGGCTAGTCCACTGGCAGTGAAGTGTGTTTAACTTCGTACTGTTTCAGAAGTATGTACCATTTTTATAAAGTCTTTGGTATGACTCAATGCGCCTCTTGTCCAGAGGTGTGGGCTTGAACTTCAGTCCTTCTGGTCCAAGTAATTTGAACCAGATGTGGTGAGAGACAGAAGCGCAGACCACTACACCACAGGGACACCTCCTGGCTAACCCAACAACCGATACAAAACTGGTGCAGAAAGGTTCCCTCACCAGTAAAAAGGTTAACACGACAAGCCTACTAACCTGTGAGGACATGACCTGCAGCTTGCCCGACAGTGCGGAGTGAGCGAGGACCCTGTTCAGCCCGTGTCCCAGGAATCGGATCAGAGCGCCCTTCTCCCGGTAGTTCCCGCCGTTCCCGTCCGCCATCAGACCGCTGAACTCCGGGCTCAGCTTGTTCATCAGCTTAGCGAAGGAGTTTCTGGCAGAGCTCACAATGGCCTTGGAGCTGGGTAGGCCGGACTGGGGGTCTGGTAGGAAGGAAAGAAGTATGCAGCTCATTACAATGTGCCTATGCATGACTGTGTGATTTGCCATGTAAAAAACAGTTTTTCTAGTTATTGCATATAAGTACTGGTTAGTGTGCTAGTTCACTTTAGTGACGCTGAAGAAGAGTGATGGATGTCACTCGAAACATCCGGAAATAAATCTTTATCCAGTTGTAGAGTTTGAATTGTCTTTATACAGCTGTATATGCAGCTCATTATGCTGTACATGTATTTTCTGGACATACACATATCTATACATGTTACCCTAGATGCAGTGTGACCTTGCTTGTTCATCAGCCTTTGAGCTGGGCAGGCCAGAATGAGGGTCTGGAGGGAAGGAATTATGCACTGCATGAATATACTTGTTATCAGTTTTACACAAAACACTGGTTCCTTATGTTGATTTATTTTCAATTTATTTTCTTGTTTCTTGGACATTTCTTTGCTAAGATTCAGCAAGCGGTCAAAATGAAACAGGTGCCGTGGAGGAAAACTTTGAATCTGACTATACGTTGATGAAGGTTAGACATCCAGGTAAACAATATTCATATACAATTAAGACTCTACAACTGGATAAACTACGGAGATTACTTCCGGACGTTTCAAGTGACATCCATCACTCTTCTTCAGCATCACTAGAAATATTCTAATTTGACTATATTCACCCCTGATTCTGTTCATATCAAGGTACAGACTTTCCCCTTTTTATGTTAATTTTGCAGTTTAGAAGTATTTTTTAAATCCGAGAACCAAAAAATTGAGTAGGTGTGGCCTAAGTAAGTCGTGACTTGTTGTAACCTTTGGACCCCCAAGCCAATAAAGTATGACTCACTTAGCGTGTTTCCCGATCATACCTGTCCTGTTGAGAGTCTCCTGTAGTTTGGCCACACCCGCTTGACATACAACATTTGTTTCATTACTCTAAAAAATTAAGTACTAATATTTCAATTAAATATGTTTTTTTGCCTTGACTTATGACCCTCCCATTCTCATTTTTGCATCATTTTTGCTATTCTCGCATTATTTCATTTTGCTGGACTCAAGGAAGGATAGTGACTATCGTACCACTAACAGAGATCTGAATAAAATATTTGTCAAACCAGACCAAACTACCTGTCCTGTTGAGAGTCTCCTGTGATATCGACATAGCATAGCTATTTTGAAGACTAACCTGGAATGCAGTCTTGTTTGCTTCCAATGGTTGCTACCAGCAGCTAACAAAAGACTGGATTCTTAGCTAGAAGAATAGGTGTATGTACTTTTTTTTACTGTCTACAGTTACATGACTTTGTGCACTTACCTTAAAATAAAAAGCCAATAAAGTATGACTAACTTAACGTGTTTCCCGATCATACCTGTCCTGTTGAGAGTCTCCTGTAGCTCAGCGACGGAGTTGACCAGCACCCCCAGCAGGTCCGGGCTGTGGAACCACCGCACCGCTGCCTGCTTTATACTCCGACCGGTCCCGCCGTTCGTCTGACCGGTCCTGCCGTTCTGGCTTCTCTGGTTTCTGCCATTACTCATTCCAGTCCCTACGTGATATCAACATGTCTTAGATTTATTAGCCTGGAAGATCTTGTACCACTGACCCCAACCTCCCAAAGTTAGACCAAGAAGACTTACTCCTCAGAGTCTGTGGTACAATTTCCTTGTGGGCATGTTGGCCTTAGAGCCAGGGAACTGGCCTGTGTAGGCCCTGGAAACAGTCTAGGCTAAGATCTATTGACAATTGAGGACTGGTGTTCCTTGAAGCACCATGTGACACTATGTCCTTTTTACTTTTTACAGTAACTGTTACTTACAAAGTTTCATGCCATTTGGTAGCCTGGATGCCAGACCCTGTCACTAAAAAATCTATAGTGTGACAGATATTTTCAGAGATTTGAGGTCTGGCATCCAGGCTAGCCTTTTTAGTATCCAATAAAACTGGCAGTTTTTTTTTTTTTCATTTTGCTGATAGTTCCCTTTGAAAAGGGTTTTTTTTAAAGAAGATCTACATGTATGGTTATACATGCCTAGTGATGTTAGTCAAACATGCCAACATGCCCTCATTTATATCAAAGTTACATGTAGGAATAGCATCCAGTATTGTTATAGACAAATCCTGGTTGTGTTGTACATGTACATTTGTACATGTATGCATGCAGCATGCAGATTTACAAAGCATGCATTCTGAAAAGCAGTTTGACGTTTGACTTGCCATTCCCATAGCCATGATTGTTTCTTCTGTAACTGTTCTGACTACTGTAGCCGTTAAAGCTACTGTAGTGACTATCCCTCCACTGCCTTCTGTCGCCTAAGCCAACGCCTTGGGAGGGGTGAAAACAAATGCAACTTTTTGTCGTCAAAACATCTCATAAACTTTAATGTAAGGCCACAACAATTAATTTCAGAAGCCTTGGTTCTTGGCCATTTTAAGGTGAAAATATAGCAAGCAGACATCATAAAAGCAGAGGGCAGGGAGGATAACTAGAAAGTGACTGTATACACTCAACAAAACTGAGTGCACCAAGGCACAAATCTGGCCATGGTCCTTTGGCTTTGATTTCATGATGTTTTTCCAGTTAAGCATTTTTTTCCTTAAAAACCCGAGAACCAACAAATTACAACAGCAGTTACAGAAATCATCAGTATGCACAATCATGGAGATTGCAAACTCACCAGTGATGGGTCTAACGGACCCTTTCACCCCTCCGATACAAACAATGGACCGGCCCACTCCGTCCGGTGCATCGTGGGATACGAACAACTTGCAACCCTGTCCAGTGAACGAGCTCAACCGATTGGCCGCCAGCACCGCGACCACCCCGATGCGGAACTTTAGAATGGGGTTCCACGGTCTGGTCGTCGTGGAAACGGTTCCGGTCATCTCCCCCATGGCGGAGCTGAGCGTTTCGACTAAGATCTTTGCCTGGTGTTTCATGGCCTCGCAGTTGTTGAACTGTTCCTCCATGAGGGCTCTCTGTGCGGCAAGGGCGCCGGTCCGGGCGTACATCGGGTAGAGGGCACCGATCTATGCATGAGGTACAAAATGACTAATCAACTGGTGGACATACCAACTGATAAGTATCTTAGAAAAGGACAAGAAATAGTCATGCCTACAAGTACCAGACTTATCAACCTAGGATAGTGTTCAAAAATTTGTAGACTGGTAGAATGGAACCATCAAGTACCGTAGAGGCATCCTCATTAGATAACTTTAAACAATGCATGCAGTTAGATGTGCAAAGGTTAGACATGACAGGTCTGTCTGTGTAATATAACCACCTGCTGCCAGGCCGTATGCCTGCAAAGCTGGTGTGTTACGCTGAAGGGTGGTTATACCGGCTATACAGACACAGATAAAGAAGCTGATGTGTTACACCAAAGGGCGGATATTCAGGCTATATAGATACAGAAGCTGGTGTATTATGCCGAATGGCAATTATACCGGCTATACAGATACAGACCAGGAGTGCGCACGCTGTGAGGAGCGAGGAGTGTTCCGACTGCGCCCGGGAGAGTTTCCCGCGAAGGTCGGCACATTCGGCCTCTAGCCCCTCCTTCAGGGTTCCCGTAGCGCGGACCTGCTCCCAGGCCTGGTCAGCCAGCGACTGCGATTTCTGGAAGAGTACAATATCAGAGATTCATGTTAGCCTGACTAAAACACACCTCTAATCTAAATCTACAAATTAAACACAAAATTAGTCTACATTGTACTCCTTTTTTAGTTACTGGTAGTCTGTTTTTTGTGAATTGTTTCGCCAGGTTGGTAAATAGCTGGATAACAACCAACCAAAAAGTTAATACCTAGCCAATATTTCGGGGACCATCTGTCACATTCTTCACACTGCAGCAGTGACACCTAGCTGCAGTATGAAGTAGAACCGTTAGTATAAGGTGACAGACGGTTGATGAAATGTCGGATAGATATCATTTTCTGGTTGTGCACAAAGAACTTTGTAATCGAAAGATCTCCAGGGTAGGGAACTCTTTGTGTGTAAACGTTTCAATATTTGTCAAAAACTGTGTTAATCAGTGTTTTACCAACCTGATGAAACTATTCACAGAAGTATCTACACAAAAAACATTCTGGGATGTAACGCTACAGAGTTTCTCCTCCCACCTTGTTATTAGACTGCAGCTCCTGCAGCAGGGAGGCGTAGTGCTGCTCTAGGTCCGACTTCTGTTTCGCCCAGCTGTCCTCCCGGTCCCTGGTTGCCACGGCAACCTTCTCCATGCTCTTCTCGTGGTTCTGCTGCAGATGGACCATGCTCTCATCCTTGTTCTTCACCACCGTCTCCATGTGGCCCAGCTGGAGGGGCACAAATAGTCAGAATAATGATACACACACTAGTACTGTATACCAGAGGTGTTTTCAGCTTTAAATCATTTTCTGTCCCACTCGTTCAAATTTGTTTAGGAGCCCATGTTGTTAATTATCTCCATGAAAAATGGAGATATAGTTTTGGGTGTGTCTGTGTGTCTGTCTGTTTGTTTGTTTGTCTGTTTGTGTTTCCGGACTGTTTGTGTTTCCGGACCACTGTAGTCAGCATAACTCAAGAACCGCTTGATGGATTACGATGATATTTGGTATGTGGGCAGGTGTTGTGAAGCCGAAATTCAAGGTCGATTTTGGGCCCCCTGGTATGTGACCTTGGTACTGCAGCAGAAATTCCATTTTTGTATCTCTTGACCTGGACGTGCTATGGTCTTGATTTTTTGGTGGCAGATAGCTTGTGGTGTAATGAAGACGTGGTGTGGGTTTGGGCCCCCTAGCAGCTTCCTCTGGAGCTGCAGGGGCGTTATCGTGAAAATCTTCTAAGGAGAATAACTGAACAAAGGAACGATGGATTTCCATGATATTTAGTATGCAGGTAGCTTAGATAGAGATGTACACAATGAAGTGCAAATTATGCTAATTGGGACTTAATTTGCATAGCTAATGAGGAAAATCTATATTTGCAGTGTTTTCCATTATCAGACTCAAATACATGTAACATACCTAGTTTATGGAAAGTGGATCATCAACAGATACCAATTATGCAAATAAATTCCTAATTTGCATAATTAATGCAAAAACACCATAATTCATCTAATTGAAAAATTATAGGACTGTCAATATTGCAACATGTGTAAGTAAGATAAAGATGTTTATGACCAAGCATATATTATGCAAATGTGTAAGTCATTTGCATGAACAGAATTGTTCATGGAGATATGAGGTCGTGGAACTCTTGTTTTCATTGTTTAACTTTCTGTCATCTGAAGAATTTCATGTCATAAAGTTCAGATTTTGGGGGCGGATTGGGTGAATTTTTTTTCTGTCCCAACAAGCAAAGTTCCACCCCTGGACTGGCTGGGACCTGGAGAGAGCCCTGCAATAGGACACACGTACTGCTGACTGGCAGAACAGTTTATAATGAATAACAAACTTAAGTTGCCTGAGCTTAGGGATCGATCTCCAAGCAGATGTAAGGATACAGCACATTCTCAGTGTTTTACATCTGCTTTTGCAACATTTAGTACTCTTTTCCATTGCTGCACAAAAATTCATGTAGCTTCCAGGAAATATCTCTGTGTTACAGGACTTTTACAAACCACTAGATACTGTGCACTGCTACAACAAGAGGCATGTGCAAATGTAAAAAAGTCTGTGATGAACAATAGCACTATATGCAGTTTTAAAAGGGGGTAACAGGGAAAACATGCAATTCTAAGTGAATGGGAGGGGTGCTTTCAATACGGAGCAAATGGGAATCAAAAGAAACCATTGCTGACAAGACCTACTAAACTTCCTTGATTTACTGGTACATGTATATCAAAGACAAATGTGCAGTGCTCCCATACAGTACCTGTACATAATGTGTTACATCCTTGTTATAAGTGTGGAATCAGAAGGGAAAAAAGAGTTAAATTCTCAAAAACGTTTCAGAATTAAAACAACAGAGTGACTCATTATACAAATTGTCTTATTATACAAGAAAGAAAAGAAGTTGCTGACAACACACATTTCACTTCTGAAACAACATTAGACTGTCCACAAAGAAAACAAGGGCCAAAGAGACAACCATAGCAACTTCACAGGTCATTTCTGTCCAATTACCTTAGGGTTCTCTTAAAAGACCCAATTCAATGATAATCCAATTCAAATTGTTACCCTAGCAATTCATGGTTAACAAAGTTTCCTTGCTGTTACTGTGGCAGGGTATACATCTACAGGGAGGGGTTGCTACCCCTTCCCCTTTATCAACGTGCTCGAGGCACCTCCTCAAACACGGGACCCCCATCTATGTCCCTTCAGAAATAAGTGCAACACTGACCGACATGTCCTGTCCCAGGATTGAACCGGGCCCAGTTAGATTGCGAGGTTGCTACAAGTTGAGCCACAGGGGCATCCCTCCACTTGTAGTAAATCAAAATGAATTAATAAACACCTACCCTCTCCCTGGTCCTGTGCAGGTCGGTCAGCAGACTGTCCACTTGCTCCTGGACCATGCTGGACAGCTCCAGAAATATCAACAAACAAACAAACAAGCAAATAAACACCTACCCTCTCCCTGGTCCTGTGCAGGTCGGTCAGCAGACTGTCCACTTGCTCCTGGACCATGCTGGCCAGCTCCGGAAATATCAACAAAAAAACAAACAAACAAACAAACACCTACCCTCTCCCTGGTCCTGTGCAGGTCGGTCAGTAGACTGTCCACCTGCTCCTGGACCATGCTGGCCAGCTCCGGAAATATCAACAAAAAAACAAACAAGCAAATAAACACCTACCCTCTCCCTGGTCCTGTGCAGGTCGGTCAGCAGACTGTCCACCTGCTCCTGGACCATGCTGGCCAGCTCCGGAAATATCAACAAAAAAACAAACAAACAAACAAACACCTACCCTCTCCCTGGTCCTGTGCAGGTCGGTCAGTAGACTGTCCACCTGCTCCTGGACCATGCTGGCCAGCTCCGGAAATATCAACAAAAAAACAAACAAGCAAATAAACACCTACCCTCTCCCTGGTCCTGTGCAGGTCGGTCAGCAGACTGTCCACTCGCTCCTGGACCATGCTGGCCAGCTCCGGCCAGGAGAAGCTGCTCAGCGAGGGGTCGGTGGACTCCATCACGACCCGCCCGGTCACCAGACGCTGGTACAGCGTGTGCAGGAAGTGGATCTTGTCCTGGGAAAAATCGGCAAATCTTCATCTCAACTTACTAGCATCTAGTGGTACCTAGGGTGACTAATACTTTTTAACTAGCTTACTTGGCACGGTAAGCTTAAAGACTTTGACCGAGAGTGATTGCATTGGACTAAGTCAAAAGACATATAAAAGCCAACTTACAGCATTCTCGTTCTTGTAGATTTTTGTCAGCTTCTGAATCTGAAATGGGCAGAAAAAGAATACAAATATTGCCAGAGTTTACACCACACATCATATACATGTACATTGTACTCTAGTAAACCATATAGTGGACAAACAATATCTGGGGTAGCTTAAGATTCAAAATCATGTTGTATTGCATTTAAAGATCGGATGGTGACATAAAGCCAGCGGCCCTGTGTATTAGGGAGCACCAGACGTAAGTTTCACACATCTGCACATAAAAGAACCCAACACATTTATCAAGAAGAGTATGGGTGACCTGGACTTGGCTAGAAATGCAAGCAGTTGTGAAGCTGCATTGCACTACTAGCTAACGAAAAAGCGCAATGCTTCATCGATGCATCCTCAATCTGAGAAAGCAAAAAAACATAAAATTATAAGTCACACTGTACAAAATCCAATCTTGAATCAATATATATCACCGTAAAGCATGCGTAAAGATTGCATCTTATTTTTCATCTTTAGGCGTGATTTAAGGTATACTTAAAGATTGCACTTTTTCTTTAGCTAGTAGTGTGATGCGGCTTCACCACGGCTCAAGTTTCTAGTTTCTGGGTCACCCATACTCTTCTTGATAAGTGTGTTGGGTTCTTTTATCCTACCTCATCGTTGAGCACGTCACACTTCTTCCTCTCCTGGTCCAGCCGGTGCATGGCCTTCTCCATGTCGGAGTGCAGCGACGCCAGAGCGGCCTCGTGTTCTGAGTTCTCGCTCTGCACGCGCGACAGCTCTTTCTTGGTGTTTGTGAGGGCTGCCTGGGTTTCCTGGATCCGGAGGGAATTCATTGCAGCAATATGGATAACCTTGACAAATATAAATACTGAATAGCAAAGTTTTTTATTCACAACCAAGTATTTACAGGAGCTAACTGGTTCACTGTGCACTGAAGCTAGGTGTCGCTACTAACAATGCAGTCACAAATATAAATACTGTTAATACTGAAATGTTCACAGTGGTTTTATCTGTCCACCACAAACTCAAGACAACGCAAGTGTTTCCACTGTTTTACTAACTGTAGAGGGCTGTCTCCAGGACCCGTCCCTGGACGGAAATTTGCTTGTTGGGACGGGAAAAAAATTTACCCTGTCCGTCCAAAAAGTCTGAACTTTATGACATAAAATTTTTGAAAATGTATTTTGTAAGCCTAAAATGGCAGATTAAACAATAAAAATCAACAACATGGGTTCTCAACAATGAGTGGGACGGAGACAAAGGAGCTGGAGACAGCCCTGTTACTGTACTACAGTTTTGTTTTAACTGCAAACTTGAAACCAGTCCTTCTCTTTCTACCACGTTAACTACCTGCAAAATTGAACTAATTTACAGTATTTCTGATTAAGACATACTTATTTCTTACAACACATAATATAAATTTGATCAATGCACAAACTGTTGCTATCCTCTGCAAGTAGCAGTAGTATCCTGTGCTTTGATTATACTGCTGCTGGGGTCCCTGACACAGGGGTGGGCAGCAGTCGTCAAGACGCCAAGAAAACTGGGTGTGTTTGTGAGAGTGCCCTACCTCCAGTGCCTTGCTCCTGGACCACACCGTGTCCTTGTACGACTCACTCTCTGATGACACCTTCTCATAACTCTTTCTCAGTTTGTCCAGCTGCAAACAACAACAAAAGTTTCATCTTCAAATGACTTTCAAATATGCTGCAAGTTACTTGGTTATGATAGCATTCTTTCCAATGTTTTCAGCACTAATGATAAAAATACAACTGTGGTCTAAACATAGCTTTTCAATCATTTGAATGAACGCTTTGCAAAGACAAAGACAGAACTGCATTTGTACTTGGGTTGGGGCCAAAGTATTTTGCTGTCATTACAGACAGAAGTTACACAAGGCTTTTAATTTTTTTGCACTTATGTGCATTACCCCTACATGAACGTGGCCCAGTGGCCACCCTGTGGCTACAGGGCTACTTTGGGGCCCTGGAAGTTTTTAACACAGAGATAAAATCAACACGGGACCCGGTGACAAATAGACGACGTGAAATAATCGTGCGAGCAATGGGAGGTACCCCACTTGTAACCGGCAGTCCACAGGGACAAATTTGTGGCTTTGGGGCCCGGCCGGGACTACATCCCCTATGGGCACCGGCGCAAATGTGACCTTAGCATAAGGCAGGTTCGACTGTACTTCTAATCCCCCGTAATACTGGGACCCTTCACCTCATCATGTGCAGCGTCCAGTTTGTTCTGGTAGTTGATGAGGGCGTGTCTCAGCGTCTCCAGGACGACGGACGGAGACGTCGGCTTCCCCTTCTGTTTCCCTGACGATTTCCTCTTGGGCGGGGCGGACTGGTCCGGGCGGAAGTTGTCCATCAGCAGCTCGAGCTCCCTCATGCAGCCTCCGTACGTCTCCTCAAGGTACACCTGTCGCTTCCTCGCCTGGGGGGGAAAGTGAGAAAGTGAATTCAAAGTGATCTCAAACCAGCTTAGCTCACTGACCACTGAAGTGCTAATCTTCCACTGGTCGTGACAGAGAAGACAGACACTGCGTACAATATAAACAGATTTATTGTACCGGGAAAATTCCCCTGCTTGCAACAAGACAATTGTTTCACCTTTGGCTTATGCACACTGAAGTAGTTACATGTATTCAGGTATTGGTTGTGGGGTAAGGCAGCAGGGAAAAGGTTGAAATTCTATGCTCATTCAAGCCATTTACCCTAGTCACACACACATGTAAACACACATGCAAACACACACACACACACACATGCATACATGCAAACACACACGCACACACATGCACAGACACACATACACACACAAATGCGCACAAACACACAACACTAACCCTGGCCACTTCCTCCTTGAGCTCGTCAAAGTTAGCCTGGTGCAGCCCCAGTTGTTTGGACATCCCGCTGACGTACAACGCACCTCCACACACACAAACAAACACACACACACACACACACACGCACACACACACGCGAGCACACGCACACATACACAACACAACACTAACCCTGGCTAGTTCCTCCTTGAGGTCGTCAAAGTTTGCCTGGTGCAGCCTCAGTTGTTTGGACACCCCGCTGACGTACAACGCACCCCCACCACACACACACACACACACATGCACACACACACACGCGCGCGCACACACAGACAGACACTAACCCTGGCCAGTTCCTCCTTGAGCTCGTCAAAGTTGGCCTGGTGCAGCCCCAGTTGTTTGGACATCCCGTTGATGGCAGTTTTCTTCTCCTCCAGCTCAGAGCTCAGCTGCTGCTGTACTGATGTGTACTGCTTGTCAGACCTACACACACAGAACAACAGACATATCAACACCTACATAGCCGACTTTTTACAGAATTTTGCTTATGGTGAATTACACATGGTGTGTTTTTTAAAACAATATGATACTCACTAAACCCGTGCAGACCCTACCCATGTATTCCCTATGCGTAAATATACATCTTTAAACGTGGATATTTTCGGCGTAGATGAGGAAGGTTAAGCACTTAACCACCCTGACATTCTTTTTGTAATCTGTAAGCTGTACTGCTGTGTCCTGTTGGTCTGTCCTACACATAGAGAACAACAAGGTGGTGTTATGGTTTGGGGAGTTGAAAAGAATCAGGGAATCTAAAAGGTTCTGGGTTTCAATCCTCGGTAAGCCCCGGTTTTGTGCCCTTGAGAAAGTTACTTTACACTTATTTTCTCACTAGAATCAGGTGATGATAAGTACCTAGCTTCGGTTAGTACAGTACAGTAGTAACACGATAGAAAAGCATCTTTACACTCGTGATTTTGCGGTGGAGAGGTCTCTGCGATAACTGCCACAAACACTACAAAATTTACCGAACACCTCGCTGATGAAATGCAAACTTGCATTGCAAATTCAAATAGTACACGTGCATGTACATGTGTATGGGCAGTTGCGTTTGTCTTGTAAGGGTCTCTCTCACCAGCCTTCTTGTATATACAGGATCTGTAATTACACAATACAAGGCACAGCACAGTTACAGGCAACACGCACCTTTCCAGCTGTTCTTTGTATTTGTTACACGCCGTCCGTTCCTCTTCGAATGCTGCCTCAACCTCCCTGGAGAACAGAAAGAAATGGCATTGCATGATTGACACAAGCATACGTTTACCTGAACTAAGGATGGAAAGATCCATGGAGAATAAAATAGCACACAGTGGATCCCATACGCCCTGAGCTGCCATCATAACCATAGGTTGGATCCCAGGACGGCTTGGACTGAGAGTGATGCGGAATACACACTGTGATATTCTATGTATGTCATACATGTACCTGTTCTCTCACTACATTCACATGTGTGTGGGGAATCTTAATAAACAAATGCCATAAATATATATTATACCAGCCCGAGAAGATACACATTTTGATGCGAAATGGGCCAGAAGTTAAGAACATATGGAGTTCTCAACATCAATTCTAACGTCTGATCTCTTGCGTTCGATCTAACGTCAATGGTGCATGAAAGGCATATAAGAATTGTTTTGTGGAAGCCTGTGTGATACTGTTGATACTGCCTGGTCCAGAACACCAGTATCAAACATTATCCCAGACCAGGTATGACAGAAAATAGAACATCACTGTCTCACCTGAGCTGTCTAGTGATCATCTCCAAATTCATGCTGGCGTCGGAGTGAGCTGACTTCTCCACTTCAAGAGCGCCCTCTAGGTCCCGCACTCGTAACTGCAGGGAGGACAGGAAGAAGTTGAAGCTGGCTACGATAATCTAAGAGCTACTGTTTAAAAACATGTCATTAGAAACTTTTTGAAAGCAGAAGCTTTTTGGCCTGCCCTGCACTGTTTTATTATCTTTGTATTTCTTTCTTATGTATGTATATTTTTAAGTGGGAAATGAATAAACAAACATAAACAAGAAATAAACTGTACAAACAACAAAACAGGATTAACCTTTCTCAGTCAAAAAGGCAGATTAGGAAAGAATATCACAGATGGCACTCAGTCACATCAAAACTTCAGCTACATTTGTATACTTTTTACTACTGTAGATGCATTTAAGTTTGCATGGTTTTTATTTCGCACTAAGGTGAAAATGGAGTGTTCACGGTGGTTTTAAGTCTGCGGCAGCGCTATAGTCACATACTGCTACAGTATTGGATAAAAATGTTGGCGGGGGTTTTGAGTTTGCGCTGAAACCGTCTCCACCGCCAACATTTCTGAATTTACAGTAACTGTTGTGCTTAATCAATTATTCCTTTTATTCTTTATATATATATATATACTACAGGGGTTAATCTAAATCAGGAAAGAGGGGCGCTGCGCCCCCTTGTTTCAGCCCAGCACCCCCTTGTCGAATTCAGATTTTAGCTTGATATCCAGCATACACTGCAGCCTTCCCTCACAATTGATTCTGCCATAAATACATAGAATTCGCTCCCTCGCCTGTGTGTGCTCCCTCTTCTTCAATTTTTTCGAGAAAAACCCCTGTACTACATGCACATGTCAAGTACCAGTTGCACACATGAAGACTATAATGCTATTTGCAAATGGCATATTGAAAGGTTACTCTTTTTCAAATACCTCCTGAGTACGTTGATGAAGGTTAGACATCCAGGTAGTAAGATAAGCCCAAAATAAGCTTGAATAAGTATTTTTGGCTTACCACCTGAGATATTTCAAACAGAACAACAGTTGAAAATTAAGGGATTGAGTCACCATTACCTGCACGATCTCCGAGTTGAACTTGGACTCCAGATGCGCTGCTCTTTCTGCCTCGATGTTCTCCTCTAACTGCTTTATTCTCTGCTGTAGGGCCTTGGGGGAAACAACAGGGACACATGTACTTACACTTACAACGTACAGAGACATCAACTGATTTCAATCTCTGCTGAAAATATCTTCAATGTTCCACAAAAACTGTGCAATTAAGTTTATCACTGAAACAAACAAATGAACAAACAATCAACCAAGGCGTCACTTCTTTGTTAATTAAATTTTGTTTGTTTGATTGTTTGTTTGATTTTTTTGAGGGGGGCTTGAATCTATGTTTATTCAACAGGCACTTACAATGTACAGAGACACTAGCTGATTTAAAACTTATCTTAGAATATCTTCAATTTATGATAAAAAATGTTATCCACAGAAAGATGAAATTAATGTTACAGTCAAACCTGTACAAGTGCCCACCTCTACATAAGGACCACTTGGCCAATATGACCACTTTTCGGTGGTCCCTTAGATAATTTTCCCCATTGACATAAGTATCAAAGCACACGTCCACCTAGACCAGATTTTATCAGTCTTTTAGGATGTCTTTATCTTATTTTTCAGAAACTGTTTTTAGCTTTGGAAATTGACAATAGTGAAACTCACTTCAATCTCCTTCTTTGCCCTGCCCTCCCTCTCCGAGCCATAGTCCAGGTCTGTGATCTGCCGCCGGATGGTGTCAGCCTGACTGCTTCTCTCCGCTACATATAACACACAACACGAAAACAGTTAGTGTTACTTAGCCCACGTTATCGTTCTTAAGGCTAATGATACATTACTGTTAACGCAGAAATGTTCGCGGTGGTTTTATGTTCGTGGTTTTTGCGGCGACCGTCCAATACTGTAGCAGTATGTGACTATAGCCCTGCCGCAAACTTAAAACCAACAAACACTCCACTTTTGCCTAAGATATAAACCATGCAAACTTAAATGCATTTAGAATATCATAAAGCCAGACTGTGTGGACCAATCACAAGCCTCATACCAATTCGTTATACCACCATAACGTCATAAGTATGGGTTGATGAATTAGAAAGCCGTGTGTTAATAATCAGCCAATAATGCACACTTGTAGGAACAACTTTTCAACTTTTTAACATTTTCAGTCACCCGCTTTTCCCTCTGTGTTTACGGTCATCTATAACCGCCAAATAAACCACCGAGTGAGCAAAACCTTGGGTGGGTCATTAACCCTTGATTAATCATGTAAACTGCACCATTATGTTTGTACTAATCAAGCATTGACAGTCTTACCTTCAAGTTCCTTTATTCTGTCCTGGAGGTCAGAGTTTATGCTGAAACATAAAAAGTTTGATAAGCACATGTACTAAAGTCAAGCGCTATACTCTACTTTGTAATCAACTTTTATTTCTATATTTGCTGTGTCAGGAATATGCAGGGTGGAACAGCTCTTACTTGTGCTGTTCCTCCAGCATGCTGTCCAGCTTGTCCCTCTCTGCTGTCACCACGTCCTGTTCCGCATGACAGTGCGCTATCACCTTGTCCTGGGGTCAACATACATCCATCATTCAGTATCAATATAGATACATGTTAAAGTGATCTCAAACCAGTTTAGCTCACTGCCCTTCCATTGGTCTAGACAGAGAGGACAGATGCTATGCACAGTTCATTGTACCAAGAAGATTTCACTAGCTCTTTTTGACAAGCACAATGAACATCCCTCAGAAGGGATGTAAACTGGAAGTCCTGTGTTCGAGGAGGTGTCTCGAGCACGTTAAAGGAGAAGGACTAGCAACCCCTCCCTGTAGAGATATACCTTAATTGACTTGAAACAGCAAGGAAACCTGCTGCCCTATGTGCCACTAGGCACTTCAAGGGCCTGTACAAACCTTTTCCTCCATGAGAAGCCTGTGCTGAGTCTCCTGTTCTGTGGCCTGGATCCGGGCAATCTTCAGTCCACTGTCCAGGTCATCCACCTGTCTGCTCAGCTCTAATACTTGGGCTGGAAGGTAGAAAAAAAGATACTGTTGTAAATCCATTTATTTTTGCAACTTGTTTGAGTATGTGGTGGAAACAATTCAATCTGCGGTACGATAGCAAAAGTTTTGTTTGCTAAATAATCAAATAAACTGCGACATCACTGTGATTATATGACAAGTTATCTGTGAGGTAAGTCATCTCAAAACTGAATGTTGTTTTCTTGTAATTAAATTATGAGTGCTAATAGTCATCTTCAGCTACGAAGGACTACCAAGAGGATGAACACTATCAATTCATTTATTTTTCTAGGCTTCTGTGGCAGTTTAAGTTTGCAGTTAAAACAATTCTGTTAAGTAAAGTAGAAATACCAATACATTAGAAATGCATATTCATTGTGTCATCAACTTGCTGTGGAGAGGTCATCGCGAAAACAAAACCACTGTGAACATTTCAAGATCTGCAGTATTTCCTTACCCCTGAGATCGTCGTTGTTGCGGAGTATCTGATCTTCCTTGTCCTCCGCTTGTCTCTTCTCCTGGCTGATGTTTTTCCTCGCCAGGGTGAGTTCGTACTCCAGGTTCTGTCGGACAGCCTCGCCCTTCTCCAGCTGCGCTCTCAGTCGCGCCACCTGGCTCTGCAGACTGGTCGTCTGGGAAACAAAACAACACCTTAGAACGTTCCTGACAAAGTCATCATATTACTATCATTGCCAATTGCTTTGTTTTTTGTGGCAACTTCTAATAAAGCTTTATGGAAAAGATGCAACACTACATTCATATGAAGGGATAGATTTTACCATGGTACTATTCAGTAAATTGAGTAGACTTTGTATTTTCTTGAGTTAATGTATTGTCAGCATAGTAGCCTTGTTAATGATACATTCAGATTTCCTTTTGGTGTATGGAGGCAGTTCCCATCTCCATTTCTATAGCCCTTGGGCCACACAGGCCACTACAGTAGGAAGTTACATGTAGTCCACTGGTAGTGGAGTGAGATCAACTTCCATAGTCTTTCTCTTAAGATAACTGAAATAGTGGTTATAAGTCCTTCCCACATCTTTTAGAGTACAGGGGTGTGTTTAGTGTACCATCACCATTTCTATAGCCCTTGGGCCACACAGGCCACTACAGAAGGGAGCTAATTCACTGGTAGTGGTGTGTCTATTCAGCTCCCATACTCTTTCTCATATGGAGTGTCCCTGTGGTATACTGGTCTGCGCTTCTGGTACTTGCCACATCTGCTTCAAATTACTTGGACCAGAAGGCCCGGGTTCAAGCCCCGGGCTAGGACACTTCTGGACAAGAGGCGCATTGAGTCATACCAAAGACTTTATAAAAATGGTACATACTGCTGAAACAGTATGGAAGCTAAACACACTTCACTGCCAGTGGACTAGCCCCCTACTGCAGTGCCAGTGGACTAGCCCCCTGCTGCAGTGCCAGTGGACTAGCCCCCTGCTGCAGTGCCAGTGGACTAGCCCCCTGCTGCAGTGATCGCACCGCAGTGTGGCCCCAGGGCAATGAAACGGGGATAGGCACTGCCCTATACATCAATAACGGTGTGGGAGGATTTTAACTTTTAACTTGAACTCTTTCTCAAGTGGTGAGTGTTGAGCATTTCCTTTCTCTTGAGTCTCACCTCTTCATTGTACCTGCTGGCCGTTTCCAGCTTCTCCCTCTCTAAAATGTTGATCCTCTTCCTCAGCTGTGCAACCGTGTCTGACTCGTTCCTATTCTCCTCCTGTAATTAATACTTGGGTACTTTATTAAGTCCGTTAGCTTTATTACAAGATTTGTGAGTAGCTAATCTCCCTGGACATAAATGTAAAACATACAACAAGCAACCTCTAGGAAGATCGGCCGTGTATATAGTTGTACAGGCATCCAAGCAAAATAAAGGTTTCTACTCTACTACTCTACATAAGACATACATGTACATTTACTGCATAAAAGTCGTTACAGCTAGCACTTATATTCTACATCTAATCAAATCGACTGATTTATATAAATGGGAATCTCTTAGACTAAAACTTAGACTAACTGGCAAATTGAATGCTATTAGGCAAACTGTTCCATATATATGTTTATGTCATACCTGGGCCAGGAAAGCGTTCGATACGGTTGTTCCGCATCGTATGATAATTTTCCGTATCACCGTTGCCTGTATCATCAGCCGTCGGGCCGGTACCTCGGGCGATACGGAATACACCGTGTTGTATTCTATATATATAAATATTATATAGATATGGACATGTATACAAAAATGTATATGAAAGAGTTTTTCACCTGCAGCTGCGAGATCTCCGCCCGCAGCTGACGCAGCTGTTCCTGCAGGTGTGCCACGTCTTCCATCCCCATTCCGGGAGACGACGTCCGCCTGGCAGATTCCGACATAACTGCAGGGCCGCGATGCAAGCTACCTCGGGGGCTCACCTCTCCTCTCTGTCTCTGGTGAAACAAAATGGATTTGCAAATGTTAAATCTTTGAAACATCTAGAAAATATTAGGAGGAAGAAATTGCATACATATGATATCTCCAGAGTCATATGTGCAGTTAGTAAGCATCAGTGCCATGGCAAATGGCATGTGCTATTAGTATTACCAGCCCACAGTAGATGCTGCAGAGAAAGTGACTGTGGTAGTGCCATGTTTGTGCCATGTAAGTGCCGTGGTAGTGTCATGTTAGTGCCATGTTAGTGCATGTACAGTGTCACGTCTATATCTGCCCACACTAGTTAGTGAGAGACAGTGCCTTGTTAGAAATGTACACTAGTTGCTATGGACTAGCCTGAGTACCAGCCTTTTTAGCTTCCGTACGCTACCCAAGCTGCGCTGCCGTAGTGGAGCTTGGGTAGCGTACTGAAGCTAAAAAGGCTGGTACTCAGGCTAGCTATGGAGTAATGGACAGGGATTTTATTAGGATTTTGCCATGGTCAATACTGACCAACGGAGGTTATATACTAGTAGCAGCTAGTGTACAGTTGGCTCAAGTAAGTGCTGACTGCATCGTGTAAGTGCAGAGTTAGTGAGTAATACTGATAGTGCCATGGTAGTAGTGTGCCATATCAGTGCATGGTTGATAGTATCCTGTAACTACGAGTTGTGTGTTATATGTTAGTACCTGTCCCAATCCCTGGGACTCCCCTCCACCAATGCTTGCCTGTGTGGTGACAGGAGACCGTGCTCCGGAGCCAGGTCGGCTGCCCCCGGTGGCGCTGGGCGGACGGGGTGAGCCTCGCGTGGACATCCCAACTTACCCTCCTGGTAAACTGTGTAAAATTCTGTGATTATTCCACCTCTTCAGATGAACATCATACCAATACACTAGCCTGGAATGCAGTCTTGTTAGCTTTGGTCTGCTTCTAATGGTTGCTACTAGGCTAACAACGATTCCTACCAGACTAAAGCTAACATCAACTTGAACAAGACTGCATTCCAGACTACATATAGCAGCTCTTAAATAGTATTGGGGAAGCAAATGGTTAAAACTTTCTTTGAGTTTGAGACAAAGTTGTTCTTGCAGCACAGAGAGATGAATTGTACATATGTAAGTAGTTGCATGTTTAGTGACATGTGTATGTGTCTGTTTAATTGTACATGTACTAGCATGTTTTTTTCCGAAGCCTGGAAGATTAGCTGTTGGCTAAAGAGTGTTGTAAAATGAAGCAAGGCGGTCATATAACCTACCAAAATAAAGGATTAAATTGGTGTCAACAGTCTCGCACAGTAGCTTAGCTCATTTACGAATGGTCACATACAAACAGTACTTGAATGAACACTTTAATTCTTTGAAATATTATTGTATACTTTAGGTCTATATCACAATATAATCCCGAAGGGGTACAGTGAAAAGGTGAAACAATGAAGAAAACAATATTTTTCATACATAAGTTGTATTAACAAAGCTCCTTGGTTATACAATAAAGAAATAAATAAAAACATACAACAACATCACATCCTCTTGGTATAACTTTTTCTTTTTTGGGGGTCCACTAAGTCGTTGTTGTTGTCGCTGTTGATGTTTCCTGTTACTCGTTTACAAAACATGATGCAACTGACTAATACTGACATCACACACGTAACTCGACCCCCCTCAGTAAAATCACAATTATTCTCTGCTCCATATCCCTGGGACCCTCTCTACCCGGATGTTTACAAGGAACTTTGACAGAAAAGTGGGAGGGGGGCTGTGTGAGCAGACAGTATTTCTCACCTGACCGAAGACAGCACAGAGCCGAGGATGTGCGGAGATGATTTCCGTGATCCAAAATAAACGCAGAAACGTTCCGAATTATCCTGTAGATTAACGCGACCTTTGTCTGAACACAAAAGAGAAATTTAGACGACAGAAAAATAATTCCCAACGGTTGCTTGGCACGCCATTTTGAAACTCCCGGCCAGAAATTTGTCAAGTGATCTGTGATTGGCTGAACTGTAGGGCGGGCTTTCCAAACTGACCAATCAGCGCTGACAATACATCAGCCGTTGGCGAATGGCGAAGTGCATTGTGGGATATATTATGCTGTCTGTAGTTTCCATTTCCGGTACAGGAAGGTTGTTGTGAGGTAAGTCTTTATTTTCTTACCATTTAAAGTGCTTTAGTGCAACTTATCGGTAAATATTCCCATTGAATATGTCTTTTATTTGTCGGAGAGACCACAAAGGCCCCTATAGCTCCTCAAAGCTAGTTTATCCGACAAAGAGACATTTTTTTAATGACGCAACGGGAAAAGTGGGGAGGGGGAGCGGTTTTTGGGAAACCTCTAGAATCCTAGTGCCAGCCTTTCTAGCTTAGTACAGTTCTGTACGATTTCTCGGTCGCTTCTCGTTCCATGAAGCGACCGAAAGAGCATGCCAAAGCTAGAAAAGCTGTCATCCTGACTAAGAATCCAAACGACCTTTTTTTTAATCAACAACAATCGTGTGTATAACTATTACATAAGCCAACAGGCAACATCCCTTGATAAATGATAAATCCTAAACAATGATTAGCAATGCTATTGATATGCGAGGTTTTAAAACACCACTTACTTAATATCGCAGTCAAATAGAATAAAGGGCCGAGGTGGTTTTCGTGGTGATTTAAGTTCATGTAGTTAAAATAACTCTGTATAGATTGGAAATACTGTTTATGCATAGTCGCAGTGTCATGAATTTGCAGTTGATACTATAAATGCATGGTTTGCGTGTTTTTGATTGCGCAGTAAGGCAAAAATGGAGTGTTCTTGTTGGTTTTAAGTTTAACTTTGCTACGGCACTATATTCACATACGATGATACTGCTACAATATTGGACAAAAATGTTCGCAGTGGTTTTAAGTTTGCAGTGAAACGGTCGCTGCGAAAACTGCAAACATAAAACCACCATGAACATTTCAAGATTTAACAGTACTAGACTAATTTCATACTACATCTAATTATATCATTTATAAAATGCTAATATTTGGCTTTTAAATGAGGCTGTGACAGAGGGAAAATTGCTTCACAAAATCTATCCCTCAAAATGCAGAAAATAGCGTTTTTCATTGGTTTTGTGGGGGAAGATTGCCTGCCTCCCTACTGTGGTCATGTTTTTGGCACTCTGCGAGTGACTTGTGCCACACAAAGTTGGCCTTCTGTACCTGACCCCTATGCTGTGACAAAATTCTGGTGAGAACCCTGATCTTTTGACTTACCTGCTTTTATCCCATTCCAGAAGGACCATGTCGTTGGCTTACGATACAGTCCAGAAGGGCAGCCTGAAGCTGAAGGGACCTGACAACGGGGGGATCAAGAAAAAGAAGAAGAAGAAGAAGGAGAAGAGACGGATGTTGGAACAGATCACCAGCAAGGAGGCCACAAGTGAGGAGGGAGTGGAGAGGAGCAAAAAGGTTGGTTTCCTCGTGTTAGGATACTGTAAATGTAGAAATGTTTGCCGGGATTTAATTCCAGTGTAGGAAGAAAATGAAGGTTTTGAGTTCATACCAGGCTTCCGTATCTGGATTCACCAAGGCACAGGGTTTATCCCAATAAGGTCTCACTTCTGTATTACTCCGAGTGGGTATGCTAAATGAGTGCGTGGCCCAAAAAAATGAACGGCTGCATGAACGTGTGTGTATATCGGTGGGAAATTCCCTTTTGGCTAGGCCAACCTATCTCAAGCGTCAAACTGATGAAAGCTTGTTTGTATCTGAAGAAATTAGCAGGCAAAGTTCGGCAGCCGCGCGCGAGGTCGGACGTACACAGGCCGGGCATTGTGTGTGAATCGGTCCGGCGCTTACAGCTGGAAAGTGGCTTTGTGGGGGTGTAGCCAAGTGCAGTTTGTAATTGCTATAAAAAGAGATTGTATGTAGTGAAAATGTTGTAAATTTTTTTTACATAATCTAGGGTAAATGTTCTCAACATGGAATGAAAAACATTGGCACATTTTCTATATCTTCGTTACGAACGCGCCCATGTAAAACACGTATTATAACATGTAATCCTATGGGGCGAAAAAACTCATGAATGAGACCTTAAGCCCACTCATAGATTCAAGTACGCATGTCCAGTGTCAAAGGTGAAGGCCCCTTAGTGGCTTGTAACAGTTCTGGTTTCGACCATTGTCTCGATTTGCATACTAGTAACAATGCCCAGGCGGATTTCGTTAACGTCTCAGAGGCCTTCACCTTTGACATTGCGCATGCATACTTGAATCTACAAGTGGGCTTATTTAGAATAGAATATGAACACATAGAATAGATTATTTACCACAGAATATTTAGAACAGTAGAATAGAGAAAAGTAAAAGATCAGTCAGAAACAACTGTTGCGTTTATACATTTTTGAAAATTTTTTCATAGGTTTTGCTAAAAACCCGGTGAAGCAGAAATCTCCTCCAATCACTGAGGAAATGTAGTGGATTCTTAATGAAACGTCTGACTGTTTCCAAGATCTATCCAGTTACTTGAGTAACTCTTACCTTGTGTATCTTATTACCTGGATGTCTATCCTTCATCGACTGTTACTTTTTGTGCATCTTTTTTAAAAACTCATGATCTCCATTTCTCCTCAGCCGGACATGCGGACGCCGGCCCAGCGGAAGTTTGCGCAGGTCCAGGAGAGACGACAGATGGAACGTGTCCTGAACAAGGCCGCGTTGACCCACAAGCAGCGCGTCGAGTCGTTCAACGCACATCTGGACAGACTCACCGAACATTACGACATCCCCAAAGTCAGCTGGACCAAGTAGATGTTTACTCAAGTGCTGGCAGTGTGGAAACTCTAACCACTTTTGTTTCATCACTTTGTGGAAACTCTAACCACTTTTGTTTCATCACTTAAAGACAAACTTTGTCCACTGTCAAATTATTGCAGGCAAGTCATTCAACAGACACTTGAGTATTAATACTATTATGACATCCCCAAAGTCAGCTGGACCAGGCAGATGTTTACTCAAGTGCTGCTAGTGTGGTTCGGAGCTTTTAGAACTCTAAGAAGCTCTTTGTAGTAAATTGTACACAGCTACAACCAGATATAATACAGTACTTACCTTACGTTGCGGTAACTGCGCCTATCACCATTCTCAGTGGTACTGACTAGTCCTACTCAGCACTTCAGCTAGGTGTGAAGAACTCTCTGTGTACAAAGGACTCCGTTATCCAGTAATTTACCAACCTGGTGTAACTATTCAAGCTTTTAGAACTGTAGAATGATCAAATATGTCTTGTCCATTAGTGCTGCCTGTGGGTCCACCACTGTGAGAGTTCCATTCGGCCAATGGGCCATGGAGTTTTGAGAACAATACAGCTGTGGCTTTTCTATCCACTTATTTTGTGTAAATAAACATGTAATTAGAATAGAACTCCTGGCATCATTTATTTTTCAGTAAAAAAATCTTTTAGCAACACCATGCGAGGATGGCTCATGGCGCTTACATATTATTAACTAGTATTTGGAAGGCCAGAGCCGGCTAGCTTCTAGGGCTGGTCAGCAAGACAAGCCGCTGGTAGCTAGTGGACCATTTCTATTCACATCTCCCAATGGAAAAATCACACCCATGGAAAATCGCACCCACCAAAAAATCTAATTGGCCCATGCCCAATAGGCATTTTCACATGCCCCGGGCAATCAGACTTGTCCAACCCTGGTATCTTGGAAACATATGAGGACTACGCTTAAGGACGCAATGATAATTTTTATGAAATTGAGTAACTTTTTGAACCCTATCGATTTTCAACTTATGATATTGAATGCTTTGTATGATGTGTTTGGCAATATCCTGAGCACAAGATGTACTGGTTATCAAGGTGTTCTGTCAGTTTGACTCTTGTTTCACATTTAACAAATCAATGCAAGGATAAATCAAATTAGCATGATCTTAACTCTGCAGTACAGACTTTGCACAAGTCTTTTAACCAAAATTATTAATTGCACGATGAGAGAAAAACACTCAGCAGTTAAGTTTTGTACAAAACGTATTTATTGATGAATAGTAGTGGAAAAATATCACTTGTGTTACGTCATAAAATAGGGTGATACGTCCATCCTATCTCCATACATGTATGTACCTCAACTACTGATAGTCAAGACATGTCAATACATTTCTTCCATTAAACGTTTTATGTATTATGTTGGTCCCCTAGCTTGTCAAATTCTTACTTCATACTACAGCATGATCTCGTAGTACTAAAAAACACTAGAATTTATCCATGCTAAACTACATGTTCTTGTACAACTACATGTACATTATATGGTTTGATATACCTATGGACCAGAAAAGTCACTTTGGATCTTTAAAAAAACACAGTAGACCTGTTTTGTACCTGAACTAAAGCAAATGCCATTACATAATTTATATATTCAAACTAAGACTAAAACAAAGTTAATGTACCATAGTTAGAGCAGGACCTCCCATAATTCTATCTCAGCAACAATAGACCGATCCTGTCGAACACCATATCGAACGTATAGAAGACCCTCAGAACCCCCTGTTCTATTTAGCCCACCTCCGTCAAAAACAGCGTTGGCGGGGCAGAAATGGCACGTGTAAAGTAGGGTACGTATATCTGGGACAGGTTTTCCACTGTATTGGTTGAATGCATGCTCAGAACAAAAACGAATTTAAAAAGAAAATAGATCGGGCACTCAAGGAGAGGAAGCTTGTACCACATGCTGACTACTACAAAGTCCGCTAGCGCAGAGTTTCGTATCTCCAGTTACTGGTGTGTGAAACTGGTTATCTTGAAAGTGAACAGGGAAGTAAAATGGTGCATTTTAATTCTTAGTTACTAAATACCATGTAGCTGTTATGCATGCAGTCAATACAGTGGGACCCCTGTCACAGATATACGAACCCTGTTTTACACGTGCATCGGCTGCTTGTCAGAAACTGGGCGTTGATGTCCACAAACAAGGGAAAACTATGCGGCGCATACCGCTGTAACATTGACCGGAAACATTACGCTCTCATCGTAACCACATCTACCCTCTCCTTAAACAACTCTACCCGGGGGATACAGCCTTCAACAAAGAAGACATAGCATTCTTATTTGGCCCGCTCTGAAAGGGTTTCAGTGCCACAAAAGCTAAACCGAAGTCAGTGGCATTATTTTCGACCTAGCCGCGGCGGCCATGTTTGGTCCGTCAAACCCTGTTTTTGACGGAGGTGTTCGAAATCGAACAGGGGGCGTGGCTTTGGGATCGGTCTATTAGGTGTTTTTTCCAGGGACAAAGCCTACTGTTAATCAATTAAAAGGGCAAGAGTTCTTGAATACCATATGTGTAGGTGGAAATTAGAATTGTAGAATTGTATCAGTATTCATAGGTAACAATGTTCTTCTGTTGACTCGATGTGCATAATGAACATCATCATCCACTGTTTATGAACAAACCTTTTGGTATAAGTCTAGACTAATTTTCAATACTACCTAAATGACTCCAGCTTTTGTAAATGAGCAACCACGATGCTATGGTGACACATGGCAGGCAAAAAGTAGGTGTTACACAAAATATAAATTTACATATTAACCAATAATTTGGTCTGCTAATTTGAGTTACATGTAATTAGTAATCTAATCTGATGACTTCCTGGTTGGCACCAGTCATTGCTGAATGGAAACAAAAACAGTAATCTCTTGTATAGGCTACACTTGTAGCAGATATAAACTAGAAGTTAGAACATTAGAAACCTCTATGATTTATAATGAAACACTTTGAACATACATGTACTACTACATTAAATGATTCTACATTTCAAAAGGGATCTGTGATTCTGATCTCATCACACATTTTATTTCCCAACTTACTTACAAAACGTTAACTTTCAATCACTATGACATCATATATTAAACAACATCTGGTAGCTTTAATAGACAGTGTCTAAATGCTGCTCCCATGTCGTACATGTACTGCGGTATGAGTTGTGATCTCTTAGACGTACAGAATGCTCTGTTGTACTTCAACCCTTCAATATAGTAACACAAACTTGGTCACACAGACCCACGGGCATGCTTCCCACTTGCTGAAGAGACTTATCTTCTTGATTAAGCTTCAAAACCTGCTTTGATCCAGCGTCATTGTCCCTGCCTCCAAAGATGTAAATTTCCCCACCAAAGACAGTCATAGCACAACTGTGTCCATTACTAATGTCGGCTACAACAGCCCACAGGTCCTCCTTAGGCCTGTAACACAGCACTTCTGAAGGAAGACCAGCCACATAGATGCTACCATTGAGAACTGAAGCAGTAATAAACGTGGCCGCCTCAGGCATGTCGCTTGCTGAATACCACTGAGAGTCTCCTGGGCTGAAGTGATATACTGTAGATGTAGGTTCGTCCTCACTATCGAATCCTCCCATCACATATATGCTACCATCTAACACAGCAGCGGCATGCAGGTATCTTGGCTCTGGCATTGGAACACCTTCAGTCCACTTGTTCAGGCTTTGTTCATAGACTTCCACACTTGCTTCTACGCATAGAGGTGAGTGGTTGCTTCTGCCAGCAATTGCGTACACCTTACCTTGCACCACTGCCAGCTTGCAATAGTCTCTTTGTGTGTGCATCGGGGCAAGTTCAGACCAGGAGTCAAGTTTTACCTGATACAGCCAAACATCATCACAATCAACCCCACCAGACAAGATAATGTCACCTGTGCCCAAAACAGCCACAGCAAAACCATAGTCATCACCAATCTTCATTCTTGTTATAGAATCCCAACTTGATGGCTCTGATGGTGCAGAGGAGTGCGTCATCATGACGGCGTCGCTGCAAACCATGGGGACCCCTTCACTATCGTGTTCCATTGTTCCTCCAATAACCATGACTGCCTCCCTCAGATCACTGGCACGGCGGGGACGGGTGCGGGGTGACTGGACCTCACCAGGGAATACATGATACCTCAGAGTTTCTGTCACAATATCTGGGCACCACTTGCGCATGGCCTTGTCATTCTCCACCTTCTCCATGAAGAACATCTTGTCCATGAAGGGGAACCTGACCAGTTCCATCAGCTCTTTCATCTCCTTCCTCCTCTTCCTGGTGTTATGGTTGATCCATTTCAGCACAGCCATGTACACAGTTTGTTCAGGACCAATAAGGTCATCTGAGGAGATGAGTTTCAGGAGCTGATCCTTTGTCAAATCAAGGAACTCGGGTGTATTGTTGACTGCTTCAAACTCTTTCATGGCATACGACAATGCCTCTGCCTCCAGGTGGCAGTTCAGCATGCTGCCTAAGATTACCATCTTCATGCAATTTTGCACACTTAGAGTGTTTAATAGGAACTTTGTGCATGCATCTCTGACTGGTGGAACCTGGAAAAAGCCGGCCCCTTTCATCAGTTCAACAGCGTTGTCTTCTGTGATTGTCACCTTTGATGTGTAGGCGTACTCAACAAGAAGCTGCAAGGCGTCGGCGTTGGCTTCGTGAATGGTTACCTTATGCTCCTTGCTCTCAAGGTGTCCGTTATAGAACATTGCACGAAAATATCCACTGCAAGCAGCGAGAACATTTCTGTGGCACGGGATCTCTTTCCCGGAGACACAAAGGATGACATCTACCAGCATGTTGTCTGATCGCAGTTCCTGCAAACCCTGCAAAAGGGCTGTTGAGTGTGCATCATGACAAAAGTCAAGCGTGGTCTGTGAGGGACAGGCTTTTTAGCGAATGCCCACAAACGCCCACTCTGGCGAAGTCAGCGCTGCACGAATCTATTTTTTTTTGCTTGCAATATGTTCAGGTTGTGCTCCCATTAATTAATCCTGAGTTTCAAGTCAATCCATCGATCCGAAGTTAGATAAAGCGAACTTGAAGATTCTTACCTGGCTTTTTAGCGAATGCCCAGCAAAAAAAGGCTTTTTAGCGAATGCCCACTATATCAGCCAAAATATCGGCCATCGTGACACGGGCGCTAAATCTAACACCATAAACATGTTCAACAAGTTGTCCCCTGAATGTGTACTCAGTTTACGTGCTGTACAAGCCTGTAAAGTCACTTTATTTTACGAAATACACGGCGCGGCCTGCGGCACGTATTCGGGGTAGAGGCCGCTAGTAACCTGTCCCAAATATGCAAATGACGCGCCATATTGGATTTTTACGTCCGGGGCAGTGGATTCCCACTGCCCTCCCCATTTTGAAATACACCAAAGGTTGGACCATACAAAGCAAAAGAATGGGGGATGCCCGAGCCTCTGAGAAGTGTGAAACGCGTTCTGTCCTTGGTTTTCACAAAGTCCCGAGAAAGAGCTCAAGCCTTTTACTTGTTGATTACTAATTATAAGACAAAAACTGTTGTACTTCAGAACCTTACGCCATTCATTATTTAAACCGGGCATTTTTGTCGTCCTCCTCGATTGAACTGTGCCGGACGACGGCAAGAACACATGGCGGGCTTTTTGAAGACATCTAGTTGTTATCAGATCAAGGAGGTTTAATCAGATCAAGGCTTGATCAAATGTAGCGAATGATGCTATTTAGGAATCGACTTACACATCAATAGTAGAAAGCGGTCATTTAGAATTTATTTCCTTTATTGATTATTGTTTATGTTCACAAGTATACTTATTACAATGTAGAAACGTTTTGTTGATTTGTAGAACAATTGTAGTCATTTATAGATATATTGATAACGTTATATGGCATAGATATAACGAATGATGGTAGCATTATTTTCTGTTCAGTGTATCTGTAGACTTTTGAAGTTAACAAATTGACTAATAGTAACTGAAAGTAGAATTCGGATAGCAAGCAGCTGTTGTAGACGCTTAGATTTTATTTGAACCGTGATGGTGCCATTCTTACATTTCAGTTTTGTTGACAACCTGGCAGTTCTTTGTTAATCATAAATGCCATGTATGTTTCAGATAAAGTTGTTCAGCACTACTTCTACGTCTTATGACAGATATATACAGTAGACACCACGGCCATGGAACTGTCGATAAGTCTATGTTGGTTCTGTTATGTAGATCATCTTCCCGAAGCATTCCCACATTATCTGATGGGATATTCCATACTGCAAGCAATTTTAACTGTCCTCAATATCAAAGTCAGTAACATATTCGATCAAACTACAGCCATGCCGCTTTAAGGCATTTTCCAAGTAAACGCCTTTATATGTACATGGTAAAGTGACGACCATTACCTCAGCCTATTGTTACTTCTACTGATCTTGCTGTTTATCATATTTTGCAAGTAGGGTAATAGACCCTGACAGAATAATGGTATCTTGTTGCTAGTGCCAATTTCAATAAGTTGTTATCACACTGCATCCGAATGCAACATGATTTCAAGATTTCCAGCCTCCTTTATGACTGCAACAACAGGTAGAACAACAAACGCCAGGTACCTGTGAGTTAATGACACTTGCTGTAGTTTTTGTGAAATAAATGTTGATGACTAGAATTAGCATCAGACAGGTAAAGAACGATGAAGGACAACTTCGTGATTCCCAAACTTAGCTAGAAGTCGAGAGGCACTTTCATCTAAGAAATTATATGATGTCCTTGATTTCATAATAACAGTATTCGCTGTACATACAAACAAAGACGTATTTAAGACGGTCGTCCAAGGAGTTCAAAACCTCATCATTCAAGAAACACATTTTGGGTCGTAACTATACACTATAAACCTTCTCTCACTTTCCACCGAAACTCAAATCATTATGATCATTGTTGACGACGCCCTTTTGAAATCGGCAGATAATCATTTTCGGGTTTAGCCGATCACAGTCTCAGTGCCAGGTTAAGGGCGCGGTCACATGCGTCGTGCGATCTTCGTACAAGGGCATTCTTGTGGTAGGCATCCATGAGCCTTGCAAAGTCCAGCTGTCTTGCTACACAAAAGTCTGTCTTAGATCCTTGTCGGTTTTTGATTCTGTCACAGCTTGCTCGGAAATACTATGGCATCAAAATCGTACGACGGTCGCGCGACGTATTTGACCACGCCCTTATATTTTTTCATAAACATCGCCTAGTCTGCAGCGTGGTCTGCGGTGTCTTGCCCCTCCTCCCCCGACCCGTGGTCCATGAAGTCCACGTGGTTCTGCTCCGTGTCCGAGCTGTCCCCGCCCGTCTCCTGAGACCCAGGCTCCGCCGGCGCGTCCGTGCCCACCGACGTTGTCATGGGAACGTGCACGTGCGCGCGCTCGGCACCGAACACCGCGCGCTGCAGCTCCACCACCTCTCTGCGCAGGTCCGAGAACATCAGCTGCAGGAACTCAAAAGAACCCGGAGAACCCTGGGAAAATAAAGGAGACTTTTATCATACGAAAGCACAGTAGTAAATAAAAGCAGTACTGGGTTAAAACTTTGCTCCACACTAGAAATAAGCGAACTGAACTTGCACCTGTCCTACTGTAGTCTTCCTCGATTCATGCAACCGATCAACTGAACTGCAGTAGGGCAGTCTGAAAATGCGGTGCGCTAATTTCTTGGAACACGTCTAAAGTTTTAATTCTGTACTATGCTAACTACAATATAGATGTACTTTCATGCTAGTAGATGGAAAGTTTACCAATAAAACTGAATATCCCCCTAACTTGCAAGTAGGCGTTTAACATGAGACACAGACTTCTGTGATAGTATGATGCTGGCAACCGAACTACAAATGAGCTGTTGTAGATAAAATCAAATCAAAAATAAAATCCGAGCGGTTTTGTAACTTGTATAGAATGCTAAACCGATTAACAAACGTACGGGTAGTCCCCTCGGTCCTGGTGCTCCTCTCTCACCCTGGAAGGAAATCAACATGAGTTGATTTATTCTATTTAGAGGAAGGGATAGCAACCCCTCCCTGTGAAATGTACCCTGCTACTGTAACAGCAGGGAAACTTGCTGCCTCATGTGCCACTAAGCACTACAAGGGTCTGAACGAATGGACGGTAACGTTCGTGTGTGTGTGTCTGTCTGACTGTCTGTCTGTCTCTCTCTCTCTCTCGTGGTTTTCCTGATACATAATGGATTTTTATGAAAATGAAATTTACATAATGAAACCAACACGCACTAGTGTGGCACCATCCTATATTTTTTGGTGATAACTTAAATCAAATAGAATCAGGATATAAGAAGTTAAATGACACTCAGCAACATCGCATATCTTAATCCTCACCTTTTGTCCCTGGTTCCCCTGCGGGCCGGTTTTACCCTTCAGAAAGAAGAACATGAATGTTTAGGCAATGGCGTACTGTTTTGTTATTTTGAAGAAAGAACGGGAAAAGCACATATCATATACAACAGGCAAAGTCCTTAAGCCCCTGTCACACATTCAGGACCCTCCCACGACTTTGTACCCGACCACTCCCCAACCAAGGTTGGCGCTGGGTTGGGAGTAGCCATCTTATTCTAACTCCAGTTCGCTTCTCTGGTAGTATCCAAGCAGACTGAGTATGACTTTCGAAACTTTGATCATTTCAGTCGGCTGGCGAAGACGACTTTTGAAAGGCGATCTCGCCGACTAACTCGCAACAACAGATGACCCTGCTCACGACTAACTAGCTCCCAACCATGGTCTAGAGAAGGTCTGGAGGCTATGGTCAGCTATGTGTTAGCCTGACGAATCGCGCTCCTCGTGGCCAGCCGGTCCTGTAACCGCCATCCAGTAACCTCCGCCGAGAGCTTGTTTAAATACAGGCCTGCTATGTGTATGACAAATGCTTCGAAGAAGAAGAAAAATACGTACAATCGGACCTCTCCTTCCCCGTTTGGGTTTCGCCACCGGTCCGGCGGGTCCTGGCGGCCCGGGCACACCGGGAAGCCCTCTCGGTCCGGGCGGGCCTGCGGGGCCCGTGTCCCCGTCGGGACCGATGGGCCCCTCCGGTCCGGTTCGGCCGGGCGGCCCGCGAGGTCCCACGGGCCCGGCAGGGCCAGGCGGCGCGGGTACTGCCAGCTCCAGCGCGGTGACGGGGCCGTCTTTTAACGCAGAGGTTTTCGGCGGTTTGTAGGTGGTTGCGAAAACGTCAAACTGTTGGGCAAGAAATCGTTAATCATAAAAAGAACGGTGCTGATGAACGCTAGCAAACTTGCTAATATCAGCATCACCACTGGAAAATCAAAGTTAAAACTTAAGATGAAAAATACACTATACAGTGGCAACCAATAGTGCCGAATTTGGGTTGGGCGTCGTGTGTACGTGTTAGGACCAGGACAGATCTAGATGGACAGTTGTATTTGAAGAAAAAGGTACAGGGATGATGGAAAATACAAACTCTAAAGAAAAACTGTCGGCCGAACGCGTATCGATTAAAAACTTGCCCAGCGTTCATTTGATATGTGGTTAACTTTATAGTTGACAAATATCAACAGGAGATTCGGTTGACAAAATGTCGATTCTCAACACTATACTAAAGATTTACTACGAAATCGTTACTCAATAGAAAAGTTACTCAAGCAACTGGCTAAGCTGTCACCAGGATTCCTAACCTTCAAAGCTGTTACTTCGTCATATTTGTCATGGAATCAAATTTGGAATCTAGCAGATTCCCAGCAATTTAAAAATATCTCCATCGACAGACCGAATTTTGTTACCTTCCTCTCGAGTTTTGTCATCTTCTCCTCCACGATCTGCACCTGGTTGCAGCTGGCGGTGCACCTGTCCTTGGTTGGAATGTGCTCCAGGTGCACTTCCGGTCTGGGGGTTTCCGGGACGGTAGCTGCAAACAAGATTGTTCAGTTAATCCCCTGCCACACATTCAGTAACCTCCAGAGCAGGCTCTCTGCTTTTTGATGATGACTTTTTGTACTGGGTAGTACGGGCCTATGCTATGGTTAAGGGTCGGCTGCACAAACCACCCGGTAGAAAAAGAAGTCGTCAGCAAAAAGCGTATTATAAACCCCCGCAAAAGCCCCAGAGAGCCTGCTATGGAGGCTACACATCCAGGACCTTCCCACGACTTTGCTCCCGACCACTCCCCAACCAATGTTGGTGCTGAGTTGGGAGTAGCCTGGAATCCATCCTATTCTAGCTTCAGTGTGCTCCTCTGATTGTATCCAAGCAGAAGATAAATTTTCGTTTCCCTTTCCCTTTCCCGAATTAGATTTTTTCGGCTGGTACAGAAAACTGTAGACTAGTAAGTAACTCGCCGACCAACTCCCAACAACCACTGGCATGATGACCTTGCTCGCGACTAACTCCCAACCACTACCTGGAGAAGGTCGGGAGGCTATTTGTGACAGGGGCTTTACACGTCTTCAACCGCAAACTGAGTTTTTACATCGTGCCTTCGTCTTTGATGTGATATCGACATATCTTAGTGCAGTTACCTGTTTGAACGCAAGTCTTGCTGTCGTTGCCGAGCCTGTACTCCTGTTTGCACGCACAGCGGTAACTGCCCTCCGTGTTCACGCACAGCTGGCTGCACCCGCCGCTCTCAAACTCACACTCGTTCAGATCTGAGAAGTGACGTTAGCAACAATTCACAAAGCAGGTCATGGTATACAGTAAAGAATGCAGTGACAATGAAAATGATTTGCTATTGCGCTGAAATAGCTAAATGCAGTGTGTCAGATATAACTAGAAAGAGACAAAGAAAAGTACACATATTCTACACTTAAAACATCAGTGAAAATATCACTTTAACAAAGCAAATGCAAAGATCCCTCAAAGCCTTGGCAGACCTTCGAGAACAGCCAGCCATCTTCGGCAAGCAGGACAAGCAATCGTCACTGAGTTTACATGCCTCTTCTACAAAGCAAATTCACCTAGGCGCAGGTCCAAAAGATGTAGCGTTATGCATTAACTTAACGCAACTAAAACCGCGAAACCAAACTAACAAAAATGCCGTTCAAAGGCACTGCGTTACTGTCTATACTTTCCACCATGTTCCCAACATGGCGTTACTTATGAGAACTGCTATTTCCAAGCAGATGTTGGGGGCGGCTAAATCGTTTTCCAAGCTGTCCTGTCTCTGAAATTCTGTGACAAATCGTTAGAAAGGTACTTTCGCACAGAAAAGGGCAGCAAGGAAATCGTAACGATTAAGCAATCCCCCCCAACATCTGCTTGGAGATTGATTAGAGCTGGAGCTCACCGATGCAGTACGGTTTCTTTCCCGCCAGGTAGCGCTGCTTGTCCAGCTGGTAACCCGGGTAACAGGTGCAGAGGACACGCCCAAAGTTGTTGGTGCACTGCTGCTCACAGGGGGAGTCCGCGCACACGTCCATGTCTGCGGGTAGGAGGGCGATATATTCATATTCATCTAAAGTACAGCCAGTAGGTACCCATCTGAGTGATGTAGTACCTTTCAACGGGCTCGAGGCTTGATCACGGGACCCCATGTATTTTACGTCATTTCCGAAAGACAAGTGCAGCTCCAACCAGGATGCCCTTCCCCGGATTCGAACCGGGGTCTCCCAGATGCAAACTTATTGGAACCATGAGCTCAACTGTGAGGCTGCTACCTACAGGGACATTTTGTTTGTGCCTTTATCCATTCATGAAAAACTAAAATCGGCCTGTTGGCGGCCTTTCATTGGGGTTATGAGAGAAGAGGGAAGGATAAGACAAGATATAACAAAGATACGGATTGTATTTTTCTTCCGTGAGGCTTTGCATTTGCTCATCATTTCTCGCCCCTTCGTATACGTTTCAATGTGTCAGTCCTCTATTGTTTTGATCTATACGGCTGTATGAAGACTACCTGTGTTTCGGGAGACTGCCTGACGCTGTGTGGAGGTCATCACAGTTTAAACTCTAAAGCAGCAATGTTTTTAGCTGACTGTGGCAGCTTAGCTTGGGTGAACTCTGATCTGAAACGTGTACGTCAGCCGCGCAAATAATAAAGACAATTCTAAGTAAATAACGCCAGTAAAACTTAAAACTGTCCAACAAAATGCGCATAATTTTCACTTAGTAAAGGTTCTACTACTACTACTACTAGTAGTAAAGGTTCTACTACTACTACTACTACTACTACTACTACTAGTAGTACTACTACTACTACTACTACTACTACTACTGCTACTACTACTACTACTACTACTACTACTAATAATAATAATAATAACAATAATAATAATAACTTCACTCCTAGTATCGACTGCTGAATGATCTTCCATGAAAAAAACAACACCTTAATCATCCCACAAAATTAGCTGTGCATGGGTCTGGATAAAAAACAAGACCCCGTTCATGATACGAAAAAATCCAATCAATTTGATTTTGTTATTCAAGTCAGTTGTGAGCACGCTCTAAATCGATTTCAAACTAAATACAAAGCTGATCAGTAATCAAAAAGTTTTTTAAAAAGATGATATGACTTAGTCTTGGCCTGGAAAATGCTCTTTAAAAGAAGAAACAGCGAGTCCAACTGTATTGATTTATTGAGGAGTTTCCAGAGCGCCAGTATTGATTACTCTGAATGGTTGCTTTAATAATTCCCGCGGGCCGGTTTGTGCGTGACTGAAATAACAGCTTACACCACCGTGCATTCATGACATCGTTTCCCATCCCTATGACTATGCATTTACAGCAGGGTTGACACAGCTGTTGTCTGAAGTTGGCTTAACAGTCACCGTAGTGTAGTGGTTATCACGTGCGCCTCACACGCGCAAGGTCCCCGGTTCGATCCCGGGCGGTGACAGTTGTTTTGTCTTTTGTTTGTTTGTTTGTTTGTTTTATTCAGATCTCCATTAGTGTACAATCTAACAGTTAATACACTAATCTTCCTGGAGTCCGCCTAATTATATACAATATTATCAAAACAGGAACAATATAATTGATTCAAATACAGGAAGAACGAAAACAATTGTTAGATACTAAATCATACAAAATCAAATATGATGAACTTAAAACGAGCGGAGAGGTCAGAGGTCAACATAAAAAACGGAATCATTGTATATATTATGTTGATAAGGATGTTTTTTGCTTCTTATCAATAGAATATACGCCATAAAGGAAAGAGAGGAATAAACTGCTATACTTGTGCAAACAATTTCCCCTATCTTATCCACTTAATTTAAGTGATGAAGACACATTCGATAGGGAAATTCTTATTGACAGGAACATGCTCTCAAGAACATTGGCCTATTTCTGATTCAGCTAGACAAACCTCCCATCGTAAAACATCTGGTATTTTATTGCTGCTACAGTTAAAGAGTGCGTTAAATGTGGTTTGATGTGACCTGAACCTAGCCCAGTGTGCCAAAAATATTCATTCATTCGTTCGTTCGTTCGTTCTTTCTTTCTTTCTTTCTTTCTTTCGTTCGTTGTTTATCCATTCATAAATTCATTCATTCGTTTATTCGTTCATTGATTCATTGATCTATTAACTTTTATTACCTTCTGACACACAGCGTCCGAGCACGTAGTGGTAGCCGGGACAGCATCTGCGTCTGTAAGAAAATGACAAAATGGTTGATTCATATTGAAATAGTGCACGTGGTACATGCACATTGGGCAGCAAGTGTCCTTGCTGTTTCGGTAGCAGTGTATATTTCTACAGGGAGGGGTTGGTAGCCTTTCCCCTCTATCTTTAACGTGCTTAAGGCACCTCCTCGAATACGGGACCCACATTAAATTTTACGACCCTTCCGAAAGACGCGTACGGGTGCAATCCCAACCGAGGTGTCCTGCCCAGGATTGAACATGTGGTTTCCAGTTAGCAACTGAGCTCAACTGTGCGGCTGTTACCAGTTTATCATGAGCCAAAAAGACAGCCCTGTGCTGCTGTATCAGATAATACAAATCAGCCTACTTGTTAACATTACCATCATCAATCATTCAACTTGCCACGTGCACCCTGCCTCCTTGCCTTGCACACTCCATGTACGGAAGGCGCTGAGTTTGTAGTGACCTATTTCGACGCCACTCCAGAGTCCATCGTTCGTCGCCAGGCGTTTAAATACGCAACTGGGGCAAGGCCAACATCGCCATGCCGACAGATCAACCCACATCCGCACGGATATCGCTCCTATTTCGTAAACAGACGGTTCAAAATTGGCCGGGTTCTTTTTCGCAAGACGATCTCATCTATGTCAAGCAGTTGCAGTGTGCCCAAGGTCAAGTGCTGACGCTGAACTTCATCCCAAGTTTGTTTTGAGACAAAAGAGACGATGCAATAGTCCGTGGGTTAAATGGAAGTTCAAAGTCAGCCGTAATCCACCATGAAACGAAAGAAGAAATAAACAGAATTCAAAAGAATGTAAACACCGATCATAATCCCTCTTTAGAGCAGGCGGGAAAGTTTAGGTTACATGAGCGCTCACTGCTCTACAGCGGAGAGGTACAATAACTAGCACTTTGCCCATTAGTTCATTCGATGATTTCATAGAAAAACGTCTTATACACTAGTCAATACTTAGCAGATTCGAACCCAAGAAATGGTCAACATTAGGGACTCATTTTTTAAATAAATATCACCACCTCCTTAACACCCACTGCCCCTACGGCCTCAAAATGGCTATGGGGCCTTAACCTTTTTTTACTTTACCCCCTTCGGTTGGCTGGTTTGGATAAAACGTGATATGTGCGTTTTTCCTAGAATACGGTTTGATTTTTGCATTGCCATTCGTGCTTTTTTCGTTAAGTTCGTGCGCTCTTCACTGAGACTCGTGCGAATGCTTAGGCACCCCTGTTCTCCGTTTGTACAAGACACACAAGGATCATCATACAGATACATCTATTACACCGGAGACGGGTGGATCCCTTCGTTTTGAGTCTGTGCCGATGGGTGGCAAAGGTAAACCGGCGCAGTTGCGTGTTAGAAACATCTATCAGACAGTGGAATGTTTGACTCTTCACTCCGGGGACGTTTCCTGTGGATGGATCACTCCCCGTTTACCCTCCTGTCTGTCAGCCGGAGCTGGACCGCAGCCCAGACGTGCCGCAGATGACAGCCTGGCGGTCTGCTGACACCGGGGCGTCCGTCGACGTCGCTGGATGTTACAGTTGTCTTCTAGATTTTCTTTCTCTCTCTCTCTCTCTCTCTCTCTCTCTCTCTCTCTCTCTCTCTCTCTTGTATTTCCTCTCTTCATCCTCCTCTCTTTGTATGTTTTCTCTTTCTCTATATCTTTTCTTCTTTTCTTACTCTGTCTTTCTCTCTTTCTTTTCTTTCCTTCTTTAAAAGATTTTTCTTTCTCTCTTCAATTCTTTTCTTTCCTCCTTTGAAAGATTTCTTTCTTATTTCTTTCTTTTCTTTCCTTCTTTAAAAGATTTCTCTTTCTTTCCTACTTTCTTCGTCTCCCCCTCTCTCTCCCTCCCTCTCCTCCCCTCATTCTCTGTCTCTATCTCCTTATCATCCTCCATCTCTTTCATCTTAGTGCCGGCTGGTCAAAATTCTATCCATACCGTCGCTGAATCCCCTCAGACTGCATTTGAAATTGCCTACAACTTCACAGACCAACCCACTGTAAATTGCGAAGTTCCTTGTCAACTCTAGACTGTCACTAACTGAATCCACTCCCCGTATCCTAGAGTAAACGATACCCAGTGTGTTGACATGCAAGTTAAGTCTCTTCCTGCAACCAATTCCATATTTCCAATACCGTCTCGCTCTGTTTCCAACTCGTTGCCAAGAGGAAGGTATCTGTAGCCCACTTGCGATGTCAAATCAAAATAGTATGAGATTATTGAAACTAGATAACCTTGGCTTCAGCTTCAGTCTTGGCACGAGTCGTTGGTATTTTTTGTTATTCCCTACCCCATCCAGTTAGGGATATACCTATAGCTCAACTGGTTCTAATATGTTGGTAACTTTGAGACCCCGGTTCTCGATATGGGGCTGCACTTGTCTTTCGGAAGGGACGTAAAATACGGGTCCCGTGTGGAGGAGGTGCCTCGAGCACGTTGATAAAGGGGAAGGGCTAGCAACCCCTCCCTGTAAAAATATGCCCTGCTACTATAACAGAATGGAAACTTGCTGCCCTATGTGCCTCTATACGCACTACAATGCTCTAAACGATCCAATCCAGTTCCTTCGAGTAGGAATCCTTCCTTTTCTTGATACGTCGTGAGACGATGGTAGCGCACTCTGGAGGTCGTCACGGCCGTGGGCGCAGGTCGGGAGTTGGTCGCAATCGTCGCACGATCGTCGTACGATGGTCTTGGATTAGTCGTACACGTGTCGTACAAAGTTCGACTCGGGCTGTCTTCTTACGGCAAAAGCTGTCTTAGATTCTCGTCGGCGGTCGGTTTGTTCTCTGAAAGACTGCTCGAAAATTCTACGGCATCAAAATCGTACGACAGTCTACGGCAAATGTGAGCGCGTCGTAAACCGGTTTCTGATGGGCAAACAAACAGAGACCACCAAACAAATACCGAGCATGTTTCCTCACCACACATGTCGCCTACTGACCCCTGACTCTGGTCTCTGACCTCCCCTCCCATGTTTCACACACAACATGCGGTATTTCCCCCCTTCCAGTATAAACGACATGTCCTAACATAGCGAGACCACCCAAACTGTGTTCTCGCACGCAGTCCCAGTCTAGTCGCGAACATATCACATACAACCTGTACCTCTGTCTGGTGAAAATATTAATAGAGGGCTTGTTATCACTTTTTTTTCACCAAAGAAGATTGTCTATCCTCTAGTAAAAGAAATGGAATAAACGATGAACATATCACTATAATAACAGTTACATTTGTATTTGTACGTAGTCCCAGTCTAGTCACGAACATATCACATATAACCTATAACCGACTGCCTGGTGAATATATTGATAGAGGGCTTGTTTACACATTGTTTTTCACCAAAGAAGATTGTTTATCATCTAGTAAAAGAAATTGAATAAACCATGAAAATATCACTATGAGTTACGTTTGTGACGGTTAGACATCCAGGTAAACAATATATAAGGAGAAATTCAAACTCTACAACTGGATAAAAAGTTCAGCGACGCTGAAGAAGAGTGATGGATGTCACTCGAAACGTCCGGAAATAAATCTCCGAATTTTTATCCAGTTGTAGAGTTTGAATTTCTCCTTATACACTATAAGTTACATTTGTATTTGGATTATTACGTTTTTTAAACTAGATAAATGTGATAGATAATCTAGATCAATCAATCCTGTGTGTAAAGGTTTGTACAGTTGATTCAAAAATCGTTTAAACGGATACATTCATATTATTATTGTAACCGGTAAATTGCCTAATGTCGCCAGTTTTATGATGTCATATGTAAAAAGTACGCAATTCAGCCTACGGCTGCGAGGTACTTTCCATGTCCTGATCAAAATGATCAAATAAACCCTTCATTCATTCATTCATTCATTCATTCATTCCATCTCTCTCTCTCCCTTTCCCTCCCTCCCTACCTCTTTCCCTCCATCCCTCTCCGATCCATGAAGAAAGAACATTAAACCACCGCGAACATTTCTGCATTTACAGTACGTCGTTACCTGAAACATTTGGCCACTTTGTTGCCGTCCTTGTCCGGGCACGGATACACTTCTGTGATGATCTTGTCTTCTGGACACCTCAGATGATCCGGATCACTGAAATAAAAAAATAAAAGTAAAGGAAAGTGATCTCGAACCAGTTTAGCTCAAATGAACTCAATGAACGGATGAGCTAATCTTCCACTAGTTGTGACAGACGCAATATACAGTATTTACAGGTTTATTGTACCGAGGAAATTCCCCTAGCTCTTTTCGACAAGCACAATGGACAGTGGACCACGGCTTAACGTCCCGTCCTAGGAACTGCGACCTTTTCCGGTAGCGTGCATGTCGGGTGAGCGACACAGCCGGGATCGAACCCGGGGCTTCTAGTTCTAGAGGCAAGATCGCTAACCACAGGACTACACACGCTACGAAATATGAACACCACTGTACGTTACTACTTCACTTTGACAACTTTTATTTCATTTCTTATGGATCGTTCACGATATGACGATAAACGCACAAAGCTGTTCACCTTTCTCTCCGTTTGTTCGAAAGAATTTGATATATCTCATCCGATAAATAGATTCAACATTCCAGGGGGAGATAATCCTTACTGTATACAAATGGGTCAATATATCAGAGAATGTCTAGACGTTGGAACCAAGTGTGTATACAAATATTACAAAGGCTCCACAATAGTACAAAGGTACAAATAGCAAGTTAGGTCAACTAACAATAGAATTATCCTACTACAGCCGGTTCTTAAAAGCCGGCTTCACGTTCATATTCAGTTTCATGATCCTTTACCTCCGGGAAGGAGGTCAGTGACCTCCAACAGGGGTATCGTTTTTGTCTGCGTTTGTATGTTCGCAGCTATAGCACACGATTCTTTTGGTGGACTTGTTTGAATTTCGTGCTTTAAGATGACAGAGTCTTATAAGGTAGAAGAGGTCCAAAGAAGCGGATGGAATTTCATGTTTATCTCCGGATAAGCTTCTTGTCGGCACAGATGTGAGATGACGTTTTGGCAGTTCAGCGAGGTAACATAATTCCACCAGGGTACATAATTCTGTCACCCTGAAAAGATACGTCCAATCAGATCTCCTACCCAACGTGTCACAGTATAATGCAATCGTGTAGATCTAAACTGTGCATCCCTGGGGGTGCTGCACTAGAGATCTCTCAAACCCACTGTATTTCAAGAAGTGGTGGATTTATGAAACCCGACGAATTAATGTTAATGGCGGTTAGCTGTGTAAAAGGTATTCCAACGAGAAAAATCATCCATCTTTCAAGACATTCTGATTTCTTTAATGGACAACAAGGCGTTTCAAATTCACAAAGAGTTTCAATACATTTGCTGATCATTGTGTAATCCTGTTCGAGGGACAACTCGTAATGTGACTGTCAAAACAAAACCTAAAAGGAAGCCAGGCGGTCGCCAGCAAAAGCCCCCTGTCACATAGAGCATGAAAATCGATCGTCCGAAGAGCTCTAAATGACATTTTCGGCAGCAATACGGCCGGTGAAATCTCCAAGCAGATCTATCGGTGGCAATGACTGTATCCAACTGGCAAAAGCAGCGTTATTGGGCACCTCACATTGTCAGTAGGTCGCCGAGCCCGGTTAGATTTGTCAAGGCAGATTTTCAAGTGAAAAATACCCGCGAACCTCTGTTGATTACAAGATCGGGCGACCTGCTGTTGATCAACAACAACGGCCGAAGCTCTTCGACTGTGTGACGTCACGAGGGCTTTAAGACGCCTGCCTCCGTCTCTCTAGTGTGACACATAAGCCACTGCTGTCTAGCGGTGATTATAACATAAACGTTTCCAGCACGTACCTGTCAAAGGTCTCCTCGTCAAAGTACGACATCGACTGTACATGTGTGGACGGCAGCAACCACGTTGCGAGAAATATCACCAGCGACACGTCGAACAGACCCGTGGACCGCATTTTTACTCACAGCGATGACTACATGTACTGGTAGCTGGGCTCTAACGCAGCACTGAAATGTGGTGTCATATAGGCCACTGTATTTCAGCCTCGCAAGTCTCTCTGTACCGCTGACGATGTTTCATCGACACTTTCCTTTCGACAGTACCCTGTCAAGCGCACTTGGCCAAACAAAAGCGAACCCCGAACTATTCCTGGCGTCAAACAAGGAAGTCGCGGTGTCAGCCCGCGAAGCTCACGAGCCGAGGCTTGGTGATGTTTCTGTCAGCCAAGGTCGGTTAAGAAGATGCCAAATAGTTGTGGGAATTGGAGAGCGTCGCTGGCATGCCCTACTTTTAAGTACAGGGGCGCAAACTTCTGATCTCTAAGCGGATGTAAGGTCCCGCGTGTGCTCTACGCCTGTTTTGCAACATCTTGTATTCTTTTCTAGAGAAAGGCGAATCGTTAAAAACTAAAATCTCAGAAAAGAGCACTTAGTGTTGCAAAACCAGGCGCAAAATAATGAGAATGAGCCGGACCCTTACATCTGCTTGGAGATCAGCAAATAACGGAAATGGTCACAAATCGTCAGCCTCAGTAGCCCGTTCCGTTGCCATAGTTACTGGCGTATGTTTCTGACGTCAGTTTCTGACGAGACTGGCAGGGTTTGTTTTAGTTGGGCCTCTAAAACCCCACATGAAAATACACAAAAGGAGACCCAGACCGTAGCATTTTGCCTATCAGCCTATGAAAACAACCAAGGAACAACCAAGGAGGCTCAGCCAAAACCGCCTTGACATGACGAAATGACAGAACGACAGAAGAGGGCTTGCTTACCCCTGTAAATTAAAGCCGCATACGTAAGGCTTTTCTAATTCCAGTGATCCTTAGGGAAATGTATTTTATTCCTGGCTGAAATTTGCGTAATTGCCGTCCTGAATTTAGCGTAATACGTATTCGGTTCTCCTGAATCTAGCGTAAAGCGTTGCTGGAACCCCCCATATAGACCCCAGTAGAACTAGGGTGTCCTTCGTCGGATAGGTGATGATGGCAGCCGTAAGTTTGGTGTTTGGCAAGTAGCAGCTGTCAACAGGTTCTTTGGAGTGCTCCCAGAAAAGTGAAATGCTGTGCCAGTCTTTTATGTCTCTCTCTCTCTCTCTCTCTCTCTCTCTCACACACACACACACACACACACACACACACACACACACACACACACACACACACACACACACACACACAAACACACACACACACACACACACACACACACACACACACACACACACACACACGCGCATATTGCTGCAAGGGGTAGAATGTGAATCTTCTTGCGACTAAGAGCGGTACTGCAGGCTAGGCTCTTGATAGTACGTCTTCAATAGTTATCTCCATGAAAAATGGAGATATAGTTTTGGGTGTGTCTGTGTGTTTGTTTGTCTGTTTGTTTGTGTTTCCGCACTACTGTAGTCAGCATAACTCAAAAACCTCTTGATGGATTACAATGATATTTGGTATGTGGGCAGGTGTTGTGAAGCCGAAGTTCAAGGTCGATTTTGGGCCCCCTGGTATGTGACCTTTGTACTGCAGCAGAACTTCAATTTCTGTATCTTATGACCTGGACATGCTGTGGTCTTGATTTTTGGGTGGCAGATAGCTTGTGGTGTAATAAAGAAGTGGTGTAGGTTTGGGCCCCCTAGCAGCTTCCTCTGGAACTGCAGGGGCGTTTTTGTGAAAATCTTCTAAGGAGAATAACTGAACAAAGGAACGACGGATTTCCTTGATATTAAGTATGCAGGGAGCTTAGATAGAGATGTACACAATGAAGTGCAAATTATGCTAATTTGGACTTAATTTGCATAGATAATGAGGAAATTATATATTTGCAGTGTTTTCCATTATCAGACTCAAATACATGTAAGGTATGTAGTTTATGGAAAGTGGATCATCAACAGATACCAATTATGCAAATAAATTCCTAATTTGCATAATTAATTCAAAACACCATTTCTCATCTAATTTGAAAATTATAGGGCTGTCAATTTGGTTCTTAGTATGAAGGTAGCTTAGATAGAGATATACACAATGAAGTGCAAATTATGCCAATTGTGACTTAATTTGCATAGCTAATGAGGAAAATCTATATTTGCAGTGTTTTCCATTATCAGACTCAAATACATGTAACATATGTAGTTTATGGAAAGTGGATCATCAACAGATACCAATTATGCAAATAAATTCCTAATTTGCATAATTAATGCAAAAACACCATAATTCATCTAATTGGAAAATTATAGGACTGTTAATATTGCAACATGTGTAAGTTAGATAAATGGGTTTATGACCAAGCATATATTATGCAAATGTGTAAGTCATTTGCATGAATAGAATTGTTCATGGAGATATGAGGTCGTGGAACTCTTGTTTTGACTGCGTTGATACTGTTGCCGTACATTGTACCACTGCCGAGGAATAAAGTTCATTCATTCGTTGACACCCAGACGCTGACGAACTTCAAACAGTAGGTCCAGTCAAAAAGGTTATTTATTACCATTTACAAACTTACCATTTGCATTTAGTTTCATTATTCTTACGATTAGCTGAATGATTGCAGTTTTGAACATCTTACACCCATTTTGTTCTGAATGATATCAATATAAGAACATTGAACCAGACTCCACAGAATGACATGCAATGTCTGGTGATCCTGTGTGTGCTTATACCAAAGTCAAACTTTTATTTCCCCAAAATTGATGCTGAAAAATGACAAAGCTGTACTTGAATTGTAAGAAAATATTATTTTTTCAACACTAGAGACATTACAGCTACTTACGCTAAAATTTCCGATAAGATTATTGTATTAGACTTAATATAATATAATTTTAATATCATTCTGCTTTAACAAATTAGATTGATTAGAATGAAAGATATAACATTACATCTCAATGAATTTTTAGGTCCCCTGAGGTCATTATATCATATGCTATTTACCGTAAGACCAGAGCATTTGAGCACCTTAGAAAATTCAGATGCAAACAAATTAACTGACATGCCGTTAGACTCATTCAAAAAGGTTAGCACCTACTCATTGGCTAGTCACAATATACTGCTGACTTTGGTTAATAAAACCAACAAGAATTCTAAGTTAGAAATGTTTCATTATAGAGCCTGTCAAACGCTGGACACAAATGCACAATTCAACTATCTATTCACCAAGTATGGCCAATCAAGTCCACTACCAAGGAATAATATGATAGATAGACATCCAGTGTACATTCAAGCTACACCAATGATCATATAAAAGTAAAGAAAAATCATTTAGGAACTGAATCTAGCTTATATAGCTCAGACTCCATCAACTTCCTAACTGGCTGGAAAAGTTATCTTCAAATCTCTACTGAAAGGCATACATCGACTCCTGCTATAACTGGAATGACTTAGCAATGGCACAAGTCTGCTTTTTGTTGAGACAAAAAAATGTCCCATGCACACAGCCCAGAGGTCTTCAACAATAACAAAACTTGTGCACAAAGTAATAACATAAACTGGATTATAACTGGCACCATTGTCACACTAACTACTACACAACAAGTCATCAATGTCCAAACAAAAGTAGACTGTATCAGGACACAGTAACCCCAATATCCCGTGTGTATCACAACCTACACAGGCTAACTGACACAAGTGTCCGACCAACTCCTACAACGCGAGAAATTAATGTCCAAACAAAAAATAGGCTGAAAGTTTGTTCAGTAGCCTGGATCACAACACACACAGTGGTCCATTTCCTCACATGCTTCAAGCCTTGGTGGGAAGTTTGATGGTGACCTGAAAGGAAGAAGTTTCCATAAGTTGACTTGACCATACAGTCTGTATTTCTTAAAAATGTAAGCTGCAATACATTGCGCTATTTGCTATATAAAAAGCAGTAAACTTCCAGTTCCACCTGCATCTTGTACTTTTACCTTTAAGGTTCAATTTTCAGCTGTAAACTAAAAGTTTTTAAAAATAATTCACGGCTGAGAAAACTTGCAAAAGAAATGACCACAAGTAAAGTTGGTCACACTTACTGTTTTAACCTCAGTGTATTCGTGCAGAGCATATTCTCCTCTGAAATACAAACAAGAGAATACAAGTAAGAGATCTTGTATGTATAAAGAGATACATCGTAGTTACAGTTTTACACAGTCTTCACTCTGAAAAGCGTTAAGAACTTAAGATCGACCTTTTACATGACATGGTGAACAAACAAGATAATCTGAGCACAGCGTGTTTCTGGGATCTTTAAAATGGGTTTCTGAACTGTGAAGGACCTCACTGAGAGTTCAAACAGGTGTCGTGCAGCAGCTCCCTCTAGCTACAAAGCTGGTACTGCACCTCCTTCACACTGAGCCACAGAACTAAAACCTACGACGGCTACGTAACCTGATCCCTGGCTGATACTTACAGTTCTCGCCCGTTTCCAGACATCTTGAACCCACCAAACGGAGCCTGGATCAGCCCAGGGTCGTAGCAGTTCACCCTGGGGAAAAACAGACATTAGAACTTGAACAGGAAAAGAATTGTTTTTGGAATAAGAAGGAATAAAAGCTGCACATCAGTTGGCAAGGTATGCTTTGTCATCACTGCATTTTACCATACGATTATACCGGTAAGTCTAGAATGTCACATTGACTTAAGGTACAAATATATCATAGCCTAAAATTTAAAGACAAGCATGTAAAAAAATATGCCTCACCAGACAGACCCGGCCTGTATACTGTTGGCGATGGTCAGGGCCTTGTCGATGTCCTTAGTGAAGACCCCGGCTGCCAGGCCGTAGGTCGTGTTGTTGGCTCGGTCAATGGCCTCCTCAATGGACTTGAACTTGATGATGCTCTGAACTGGTCCAAAGATCTGTAGAAATATGAGAATATCGTAAAACCTTAATATAAAACTGATATCACACTGCAGCCTACAAAATGACATGACAGTTTCTCTTTACAACCAGTTCGAAGTCTCACAGAACCTCTGCTGAAGTGTAGTAGTCTACAGCCTCGGGGGATGTAGTACACGTCTGTTGTAGGCTACACTTCATTTCTTTTTATACCCAGGAAAAAAGCTGTAGTCTACTGGAGAAGGAGACTAAGATTGCTGAGTACTACAGCTAAAAATTAAAAGTGTAAAGCGGGTCTCAGAGGAAGAAAACAGGATAGCTAAGGATGCACCTTCCCCTGAGCGACTACACATAGACATGGTTTATTTCTGTTGTTGTGTTGAACATGTATTACAAAACACAAACGGTGGTTTTATGTTCGCGAAATTTTTTGTCGTCCTACCTCCTTGTCTACTATTGTCTCAAATGCAAACTTAAAACCATGAACACACTATGAACACTCCATTTCCTCCCTACCGCGAAATTAAAACCACGCAAACTTTACAGTATTACAAAACACTCATAGTCTACGAGGAAAAATAATAAGAACGTAAAAAAGGACGCACCTCCTCCTGAGCTATCTTCATCTCATCCTTGACGTCGTAGAACACGGTCGGCTCCACGAAGTAGCCCTTCTCCCCGGTGCGCTTCCCTCCACAGCCCAGCTTCGCTCCCTCCTGCTTCCCCGACTCTATCAGGCCCAGGATCTTATCAAACTGTTCCTGGTTCACCTGGAGAAACAGAACGAATTCTGAGTTGTTAACTCTGCATTCATGTACAGGTCAAATAAGGAAGTGCACCTGTTGTAACACTAGCAAGGTGGACTTGTGTTCCAAAACTGTTCCTGGATAAACAGAACAAATTCTGAGGGGTTTTTTTCATGCATTTTAATTTAAACATACATACGTACATAGCACATCACAACACATCAATTTTACAATTTCACAAATGTACACTGCTACACATTGTTACAGGGGCCTCTCTTTCCACTGCCTTTTACCTGCCTAAAAAAGGTCAAAGTCAGGTACCCATTTTTACAGCTGGGTGGAGTTAGGACAGTCCTGTAAAGTACCTTTCCCAAATGCACAACATTGGTGACATAACAGGGGATTCAAATCTCAGGACCTCTGGGCCCTGGGCTAAACACCCTGATGGTAGTCTGTACAACACAAATTCCAGCTGTCCGGGGTTTTATGTCCCCTCAGACTGGCAGGTTACGGGCGGCTGCTATAAGCATGGTTAAATCAGGCTAACACCAACATGACGACACCAAATCTCAATATAAAATCTCAATAGACAAATAGATAAAAACACACCTGCGGGCCCTGCTCCACACCTGACTGGAAGCCTTCTCCCACTTTCCTGTTCTTGGCGCGTTCGATGCTCCTCTTGACAAACTCGTCGTAGATCCCCTCCTCCACGAAGGTGCGCGAGCCGGCGCAGCAGTTCTGCCCCATGTTCCAGAAGAGCGCGTGGTGGCAGTTAGCAACCGCAAAGTCAACTGCATGGGTGTAAAATAGCCCGTATTAGAATCCTAGACTTCTGAGAAATGTACACTGGTCATGGCTATGTGTATGACTGACCAGTACCCTTGAGACCAAATCCTTTGCCACAAACCGTAATGACTAACCCTAAAGAATGCAGAATCATTACTCTGTCAGAAGATGTCCTGGTAAAAATCAGGAACACATTATGTTAGGGAGGACAGACTGGGAATAGGAATAGAGAGAAGAGGACATGAGTTACTTGGAGTAAACGATTAAAACAATTAGTCTCTCTTTGCTATTTTGCATTTGCAAAATAAAACAGTTCTGAGGAAAGTGTGACGTAATGGTAATAGTGTTTCCCCCGAGAATCAAAAGGTACAAGGATTAAACCCCTGACAGGCCCTGATGTTGCCAATTTCCTCACTTCACTCAGCTGAAAATGAGTTCCGTACATATTGTGATATGGAGGTGTGAGTGGATCAAACCTTACATTCTAATGGACGTACTATGCTCGGAGCCCTCAGCCTAAGTTTAGGTTTCAGTTACATGTACATGTACTCAAGTTACATGTACATGTGCTCACTGTCAGAGTCGGCAAACACGATGACTGGACTCTTCCCACCGAGCTCTAGAGTAACACGCTTCAGGTTACTCTTCCCTGCCGCCTGCTGAATTATCCTGCCAATCTGTTGTCAACCATATCATAAAAATTGTAAATTTGGGAAAAGAATGTACATGACATTTCAACACAAACACACACACGCACAAAACTCTGCTTAGATCTGGTACAAATATCTTTATATCATGCATAATGAAGTGACTTAGGAGAGCAAGTGTCCATTAACTTTCTTCCTGCTGATGTCTGAACTATGGTAGTTGAACTCAATCACTGCAAGGATAAAGATGCTGTAAATCTTAAAATGTTCTTAGTGGTTTTGTTATTGTGGGTCTTGCAGTGACCTCTCCACCACATATATATGTTTCCAACATATCTCTGTGGTACAGAATACAATTTGTGAAATTAAGTCTACAAAAATAGATGAATTTACAGTACAGTTCTCCAGGGAAAATCACTGTACTGTAAATTCATCTATTAACTCTGACTTTCTGCGGATGAAATTGGAATTTGCTAACTCAATAAAAGCCTGGTGATCTCTCAGAGACAAACCTACCTCCGTGGAGCCAGTGAAGGCCACCTTGTCCACGTCCATGTGTTCAGCGATGGCCGCTCCGGCCGTTGGGCCGTAACCGGGGACGATGTTGATCACTCCTGGGGGGAAGCCGGCCTGAAAAAATCAAATATCTTGTGATCAGTTAATTCTCTGTGCGGTAATGCAGGTTTCTCCATAACTCCCTGTTAAGCATGACAGGTTTCTGGAAAAAGTGGGCTAGATAAGAAGAGTTGAGCCCACCAAACCAGCCCAAGCATTACAAAGTGAAGTTGACATCATCCTGACCAGCATCTTCTTCGATCACCTTCTTTAAAGTTAATGAAGGACGATGATGCCTGTACCTGAGACTGACATTCAACATTGAGCAAAAATCAACAGTCTTCTTACTTTTGTAATCAAGTACCAGCAATAATCTACCTGGATGTCTAACCTTCACACGGATGAACCTCAGTGATGAGTTTGCCCATGTACAGTGCTGACAGGGGTGTCTGCTCTGCTAATTATCTGTTTACAAGAGTCACTTGACCTTTAACCAGTTGACCTAAGAATGTGTAGTAAACATTGCACAATGTATCATCTATGAAAACAAAAAGAAAGGAGGATCCCTACCTACCAACCCTATTTTTCAGGACTGTAATCTGAAACATAACACATTAATGCTCATTGTCATCTAAATGTACAAATTTTATAACTTTCGTTACCGTTTGAAGTAAGACGTTCCTGACATTAAGACTTGCCACATATACGGTGCCAAACTGTCGTTTTTATGACGACTTAAAACTTTTCTGGCTTTTAGATTCGACAGTTTGGCACCTTTTATGTGGCATATCTTAATGTCAGAAACGGAAGTTACAAAATGTGTACATTTTAATGAGAGCGAGCGTTAAGTCCAAGAGCATAGAAATGAATGTGCTACCTCAGTGAAGAGTTTGCCCATGTAGAGTGCTGACAGCGGCGTCTGCTCCGCTGGTTTCATCACGATGGTGTTCCCGCAGGCCAGGGCGGGGCCGATCTTCCAGGTGAACATGGACAGGGGGTAGTTCCACTGGGGGGAACGGCAACAGGAAATAATCAGTATGATAGTAAATCATGCAGGGAGTACTTCCACTGGGGGGAACGGCGACAGGAAATAATCAGTATGATAGCAAATCATGCAGGGGGTAGTTCCACTGGAGGAACGGCGACAGGAAACAATATTCAGTATCATAGAAAACCATGCAGGATAATAGTAATCTAAGAGATGAAGATTTTCAAAACCACACATATTTGTACTATTAATACAGTAACAGTTTTGAATTACATTTCATAAAGGAAATGATGATCAGAAAGTATCATAGGCATGGGGGGGGGGGTACTATCAACGCCCTGTGCTAAATTAAAGAAGGCAGTGGCTAAATCTTACATTAGATTTGGCAGCCTGGCTTCACTTTATGTTACCCGTCATGTAATGTCTCTTTGAGAAAGATTACAGTATGATAATTTATTACCAACAGAAGAAAAGCTAGTTGGGAAAAAAATGTACAGTCAGCCATGTATCATAAATTATGGTGTAGTGCTTTGTTGTAGGGTGATAACTCACAGGGATGATCTGGCCACACACGCCCACCGGCTCATGTCTGGTGTAGCAGAACATCGGCCCATCTGTCAGCAAACAACACATGTCAGATCACCTCTTCCAACTGGTACAATGGAAAACTAGTTCCGATGAAGACAGCAAATCAGCACTTCCAAAACAAGAGCCGTTGCTCCCAGAAGTCTGCGAAGGAGGCTATTTCACATGATGCTTTCATTTTTTCGTGATATGTAATTGATATGGTAAGGATTTTACATGCTCCGTACATAAAGTGACCCTTTACTGACGCCACATCCAATCTGGTCATTAAGGTATATATGAGGTCATACGGAATTAGCGTATAAATCTTTACAAGGTGAAGACTATTTGTTGATGGAAAGGTTTTGAACATGCAGCCACAAAAAAGTAAACTTATATTGTGCCGTTTATTTCAATGCAAGTTTATTGCAATGCAAGTTCTTGCCCATAGGATGGCGTGACGTCGGCGTGACGTAACGGTTAGAGCGTTGAACTCGGAATCCGTAGGTCTCGAGTTCGATACTCACCATGCCCCGACGTTGTGCCCTTGGGAAAGGCACTTTACACTACTAGTACCTTCCCGGACGGTGGAGTGACGCCCACCGAGCCTACTCGGCTAATTTGTCGAACTGGGTGCCAAAAACACCCTACGGATTTGGTTGCCGATGTGCCAACATCTAGCACATTTGCCACTGAGAACCGTTAATTTTTTTTTTTTTGTGTGTGTTTTTTTTTTGCCCATAGGATAATTGCAAGTACATGTAACATGAAAAGTAACTAACGGACAATGGGGAATGATATAGCACGTGACTACGTACTCTAGTCTAACTGCAGACACTAACTTATTGGGTTTCACTTCTTTTTCTGAGACAGAAAATATTGGAAATATCTCCTTTCTTACCGGCAGGGATGGTTTTTCCACAGATCTTGTCGCACCACCCTGCGTAGTACCTGATGACGTTGATGACCTCTCCAAGGTCGGCGTCGTAAGCATCGGCAAACGGTTTCCCGTTGTCCACCACTTCCAGACTCTGCAGAACACAACAGACTACTCAGCCTCGTCTGGAAATACTGGGCGCATGTACCACTTTTGCGCACTCAAAATTGGAGCTGTGCACCTAATTCTTGACTGTGGGTGCACCAGAGCACCTAATATGTATTTTTGTAGGCTATAGAGTAGAGGTATGTTAGTACATAGAATATTCTTGAAATTTATGTATCAGAGAAAGGAAATTTAACCTTTGTTATACTTTGTTTCATGTATTACTCGTTTAAAATTTTGAAGTTAGCTATAGAATTTCAGATTGAAGTTACATGTATTAAGAGTCTCAGGCATTGGGGTTTGTAAAAATGTTTTGCTGACATCGTACATTATTTTATGTTGTGCACCCAAAATTCTTTCTGTGCATTCAAATTTCTAGGTTAGGTGCACCAGTGCATCTATTCCCAAAAATAAAATTTGAACTACTTCAGTTATATGTTTGGGACCACGTACCTAGCTGCAGTGTAAGTGCAAATGTTTGTCTGTGGGTGATATCATAATAGATGTGTTGGTACTAAAAAATAGTTATTTGAATCTCTGAGTGACAAAACATTTCCTACAGCCAGGTAGACCCTTTCCCTCTCGATCAGATCTGCCAGCTTGTGCATGAGGCGGCCACGCTGCGATGCATCCATGGTCCTCCAGGGGGAGCCGATCTTGAAGGCCGCCCTGGCTGCAGCAACAGCCTTGTCTACATCTGCCTACAAAGCAGAAATAACAGAATCATTTTGAATCCAAAAACAACAAATGATTTCCTTTAAGCCTGTGTCACACAGCTGACCTCCTGACCTTCTCCAGAACAAGTTTGGGATTTAGCGTGAGCAAGGTCATCTGTGGTTGGGAGTTGGTCAGCAGGGTTGTCTGTGCGTTTAAAAAAAATCAATGTCAGGAAAGTCATATTCTGCTTGGGTGCGATCAGAGAAGCAAACTGGAGCTAGAATAGGATTGCGCCAACCTTAGTTGGGGAGTGGTCGGGAACAAAGTTGTGGGAAGGTCCTGAATGTGTGACAGTGGCTTAGAGATGAAGAAGACATAGCTTACCGTATTTTCTCGATTAAAGTACGCAACCCAATTAAAGTACGCACCCCTAATTTGAGGCTAGTTCCAGACAAATTTGCAGAACTGAAATGTAAAGTCAAAAACCCCAAATAAAGTACGCACCCCTTCTCCACTGATCTTAAACAAATTTTGAACAGGATAAATTCAAATTTATGGTGTTCCTCCTATTATCTCCAGGTCATTTTTCTTATATCAAGGACTTCTACATAATGCCATTCCTTAGATTCATAAAAGATTCTCTTGTTTACTCTGCCAGCATCGTCTCTGCAAACTTGAGGATTGCCTACGACAAGTTACAAATTTCGCAAATTGGCAGGTATTGAGCCATGCATTGTTGCACCGCAGCTGGGTTCCTGGTTTGATTAAGCAAGGGTTTGAGATCCTTTCCCAATTTGTCCGGGCAATAACCTCAAATAAAGTATGCACCCTGACTCTAGCAATGACTTGTGGTGCCTTTTGAATTTTGAAATGTTTAAAAAGTGTGTACTTTAATCAAGAAAATACTGTAGTCTCTTAAAGACCACAAATAGGTCATGACTAGCCTGGGAACCATCGTCTGTATTTACCGCTGGCGTATTCTTTTCACTTGCTTACCTGTAAAAGCAAACAAGAATGAACCAGCGGTAAATACGGACGATGGTACCCAGGCTAGGACACGACACTGTCAAAACTCAGCCCACCTTGTCCCCTTCCTGCACATCAGCCACCTTCTCCTCCGTTGCCGGGTTATAGACGGGAAAAGTCTTCCCGCTCACGGAGTTGTGGTACTCATTGTTGATGAAAATCTGCAGAACAAACACAAACAACTAGGGCACAAGTTTCAGAACTGTATGTGTCGTGTGTGTGTATCACGTGTGCTTCACAACGTTCCCTAGCTTGGATTAAAGCTTGGATTAACACCTGTTATAAATTGACTAATAATTTTATCTCTCCAGGCAGGGAGGGGAAGACCACCGAAGAGATGGAAAGACCAAATTGTGAAGGACACGGGCTTAAACAGTCGGGAAGCAGAGGCTAGGGCAAGGGACAGGACTACAATCATGGAGGATCCTCCTGGAAAGCAAGGGGCCAGTTTCTGGCCTGAACACGTAGGCAGGTAGGCAGGTAAGTAGGCAGGGAGGGCATCTCCTGGTAAGAAATTGCCGATATCTCCCAACCTGGCAAGCCTGACTAAATCGCGCTCCTAGCGGCCGGCCAGACAGATACCGCCCCTAGGGGAGGGGGTCATTAACCTCCGCCAGCAAGAGATTGCGCAAACACAGGCTACCAACACGGCATGCAAGAGGAACATTTGAAACCAGAATTTGTAGTACATTACTGTACATCTGAAAATGTTTGCTGTGGTCTTACTTTTCTGGGTTTTCATGGCGACCGCTCCATTGTGAAATTATGACATACGCCTTAATTTCCATTGTAGAAATTCTACTGTATAACAGATTTGTTTCAACTGCGAACTTGAAACACACAAAAAAAACTAGTACATTCCCTCCTACCTGAAATTAAGTTCCTGTTAAAATAAGACAAATTAGACAACCATTCCTACATCTACAACTAAAGCCACACTGTAGATTCAAAAGGGTCTACTAAGTCAAAAAAAGTATGATCTAATTTTGTATCAAATAGTTAATGATATATACAGTTGAACACCACAGTATGCAAATTATGTGAAAACCACTGACAGTGCACCTACAGCTTTGCTGGTTTTTCCCCAGGGCACTTGAAGGCAGCTGACAAGTGAAGGATTGTACAAATAGAGAGGCCACAGTAGGTTACCCCAGTCTCATTTGTATGCAGTACAGGCAGCAAGGGCCTCAGTTTGATTTTGCACATCGATCAGCATATTTAAAACAAGCAATGTCCATGCGTGGTCCTTTCTTAAAATAGTTGATGTGTATCCTTTACAATGTCTTATAAATGCAAACTACTGCTACATGTATGTATGTGCAACACTACTGTAAACAGTGACCTGCATTCGATGCAACAGTTGAACTTACGCTGACCCCGGTGGTGCGACACACATGTGGTGAATCATTAAGTAACTGTAACAGTAACTGTTACTGTATCCTGTTTGCAGATGGAAAACGTTACCCTGGCTTTGCAGACACCAGTAACTATAACACATTTGCTTGTACACTCGGTTTGCAATATTGGACCTGCATTACTGAAAATTCACGGAATGACATGATCTAGGAACTGCATCCAAGATCTTACGACTGGGGGCGGGGCTACCTGAAGTCATTGACATGACTTCAGGACCTTCAGCAGTGAGATGCAACGTTAGCACATTCTAGTTTCCACCATAACTCTATAACATTGCATAACGCTGCACGTATGACAAACCTACCTTCGTGGAGTGTATCTCCGGGTTCTTGATAGGCTCTGGCATCTCAGACATGGCTGTAAGGAGCACAGGCGCGTCGATCAGGGGAAGAAACGAGGACCAAGGAGGTGCGAGGACCAAGTATACACGTAACGGACCAGTACCAGCTGGTTTCAGCGTGGTGAACTCTTGACCCAGTTCCCGCGAATCAGCTGATTGATTACGTCATGCGAATAACGCGACCTGATTGGTGGAAAGGGGCGTGGCCCGGTAATGCAAAAGTGTAAGTGATATCAGTGAAAATGACAAGTAGTAATGACGAGGCTGACGACGTCTTAAAGTCGGGTTGTGTTTACCGTTTTCCGACCGAAATCTGCTTTGATAAACGCGGGATAGATCTATTGGACGCATATCATACAGCCAAACCTACCGAAGACGACCATTCAGGGTACCGATAAAACCAGGTATATGTGGACAGGTGGTCACTATAATAAGGGCCCACATCCTCTGGGAACCCCAAAACTAATGCGAGCGTGCGAATGAAATAAAAAAGTTTTGAAGACGTGGCCATGAAGGTTGAATAAATTATTAAACACACAGAGAAATTCTGAATGGTATACCAAATAATGGATTCTTCATTTTTGGTCTTTCACATCTTCCTCTCTGATTTTGGCATTCTAGACATTAGTATCTGCAATATATTTTTGCAATTTACGGCATATACTTGCTCATTTTGTAGCTGCTTTGCATGGTCTACAGGATATTAGAAAACTTTTTTCATGGCCTAGGGAATGTGTTCTGTGACTTCTATTTAGAATCTAAATAGATACATCGGTGTAACTATCACAAACCTGTAACTACCTGGGAGGGACGCTAGGGTGTGCTATTTCGTCTTGAAGTCCCTCTGGAAAATGGCAGCACAAGACACGTAAAAAAATACAGGACGGTGTTCTTTCTTTAAATGTATGAGGAGAGGAGGGGGTAAACAAGCAAAAGAATGTTGAGAATGAAAAACAGACTGCAGAGATGCACATTGTTGGCATGAAAGCATGCTGATTTAATTTTACGTGTTCTCAAAGCTACATATATCCAAAAGCCACCAATCTCATGTTACCAATCTGCATGAACCAATCTTTGAAATGACAAGAAATTTACAACGTTGATTATGTATGCATGTAATTTTTCTCTTTCAACGGATTTCTAGTATCTTTGATCCGTGATCACATTACACTGTCATCACAGTGTAGAATTATTCAGTAGAAATATACCATCACCATAATCTCCTTTTCATACCTATTCACAAGTTTTTCTACAATTTCTTGTCATGGACATATATCCACCATTTCTAACGCACTCTTTTTTACTGCCTGTATTCTAGTTACAAGATTTCAGGATATCTATGAAACAATAGACTTTCTCGTCTTCCTTTTATCACATTAATACAGAAAATGCCCATATAGCCTAGTTTACACATGGATTCATTCAATCCTCTGCAATGGCGCAAAGTAGCACAAATCTCTGAATTTGAGTATTGTTATAAATCTGACAATATGCCACATTTTAACGTACCTTCTCCCTGCTGCCTAACCGCAGACAATACAAAGTTTGTGCCTAGCTGAAGGTTACATACTGGCCACCACCTTTATACATATAAAAATTAATTAAGTATTCATTCTACCTATGCTGTACACCGAATTGGCTAATCAACAATTACATCAGAAATGTAACCAAAGTAAGACTCGAAGTTCCCATTGTTTTGCTCATACATGTTGAATTTCTGTCTTTCTTTTGCAGACTTTGCTCCGAGGTAATAATCTCTACCAGACTTGGTGAGTTGCTGGAGTAATAGCAGAAATTGGCTGGAGGAGTTAGTCAGTCATAGAGTTACAAATTGCGACCAATCTGTATTCCAATAACCAGCCAAGTCCTCTGAAAAAATATTTACCCTATTTTGGCAAATGTCTGCAATTTCTTTTTCAATCTGTAGCTCAACTGGCATCAGCCTCACAGTTGAGCCCTGGTTCCAATTAGTTGGTAACCGGGAGACCCAAGTTCTACACCAGTCTTTCAGAAGGGACTTAAAATGGGGGCCCCGTGTTCAAGGAGGTGTTTCGAGCATGCACGTTAAAGGGGAAGGACTAGCAACCCCTCCCTGTAAAAATGTACCCAGATACAGAAGGAAACTTGCTGGCATATGTGCCACTACATGGGGAACAACAAGAAGAGACTACTGACATAACACAAAGTCCGCTCACAATGACCCCTTGCAGCAGTCATGGCTGGTGATACAAACATGTGGAGGTCAAAGTCTAGTTTAAAGTGAAAAACAAGTATTTCAACCAGACCTATGCAGCATTATATGTCTCTAAACCTCACCATTATTAGTATTACACCTCATGGCCAGTAGTAAAATAAATGTACATGTATATCATTTTCCAGTTCAATCAGATCTCCAAGCCATCTTTTATCAGTAAAAATATAGCAGTAGCTACATGTATGTGGATTCACATACAGGAAAAGTACATAGCTGACACCTTCCTTGAGTTCTGCCGAACAGAAAAACAATGGAGGAAATGGGCAACTGTTCTACTTGTCAAAACTGGCTAAGAAGACCACTCAGAGGACAAATGAAATTTTCCCTATGCAAACAGGTTGTCACTATAGACTTGCTTGTACCAATCAATGGGAAAAATCATCTAAGGGACCACCAAAAAGTGGTCACATTGGCCAGGTCGTCCTTTTATAGAGGTGGTCACTAGTGTACTAACCTCTACCAGGCTCCGCGGATCGCTGGGAAAATGGATGAAATTGGCCTAATAGAGTGAATTGCATGAAGGGAGTCGGCTACAGAGAGAGGGTCAAATCTGAAACCCTTGATGGCCAAAGTCCCCCGGCAAATATTCTCCCTGTAGCCGGCGTGGTTAGTCTGGTAGAGACTAGCATTTGAATCAGAAAGAATGCAGTTACTGAAAACAGGCACAATCAATCAGACTACCAGAAATAAAGGAGGATTCCATTAATATTTGTATCTAGGATTCCTGTAACCATTGTAGGCAGGCATCCTTCCATCCTGGGGGACAATCGTAGTGATAATCTAACCATGACTGCACTGATAGTAATTATCATCGTGGTGTCCCTCTAGGTTATCATTTTGTCATTCATTTACAAAGCAGCAGCATGTATAAGACCACAGGGTCATCCGTTCTAGTGTTTCTCTGCTAGCTTCTTGGCTTCGGGAGCAAACTTCTCCAGAAACTTCTGGTGATCGACCAGGGTTGCTAGCAGCCCCCCCTCGTTTTTAGGGTTTCCCTCTGCGGAGTAGTTGATTTCCTCCCCTCCTAGCGTTGTCATGTGTCCGTTCATGGCGAGCAGCAGGGCATTCCCGGCGCAGATGTCCCACTTCTTTATCAAGGTGACGTGTATGTACGCGTCGGCGATGCCCTCGAACAGCGACAGGACCTTATACCCCGCGCCTCCCGCTGGTATGACCTCCGTCTTGTCCCCTAACATCTGCTTGGCGACCTGCTCTACCGACCCGGCGTGCGAGCGCGACACGATGATCTTCTGCGCCTGTCCCTCTCCGGCCTTCCTCTCCAGGACGTTGAGTCCCTTGGAGTGTCCGTGCCCCACCCAGGCCCAGGCAGTCCTGTGTTCGAACGGCTTGTGGATAACTCCTATGGCGGGCTTGCCCTTGATGGCCACGCACACCATGGTGGTCACGTACTGCCGCAGATCTTCTGTGTACTCCTGTGTAGCGTCCAGAGGGTCGACCCACACAGTTATGTCCTCATAGGCGACCCTCTGGTCAGTCTTGATGACTTCATCGACCTCAGGGTGGGTCTTTTTCGGCGTCTCCACCGTGTGTACCTCGTCCCCTTTCTTTTCGTGCTCCTCGGACACGACCTTAAGGTGCGGGAACGCCTTCTCGAACCCGTGCACGATCGCGATGTGTGACTGCAGGTCGCCGTCCGTCATCGGGTCGTTTGCGCCTTCCTTCGTTTCTCCCTTGCTCTTCTCCGCCAGCTTGTTTGCCTCGCGGATTTCCCTGACCCTGTCCCCTCCCTTCTGCGCTAAGTCAATGCTCACAGCAAGCAGCTCCTTCATGCTAATGTCCACGTTCATGGCGTGCACATCCCCGTCTTCACCCAGCGTCAGCTTGGGGTTCTTCTTGTCGCTCGAGCCCCTCATCCACACTTGTAGGTACAGAACCACGCTACCGATCAGTATGAATATCAGGGCATACCCTAGAGGGGATAGGCGCACTCCCATAGGCGCCATGGCTCCAGCCGGTTCAAAAGCCTTGCGTGCGAACGCTCCGATAGCCTCCTTCCAGGTTCGCTTGTAGACGACGAATGTCTGTGGTCCTTCAGAGGCCTTCTCCACGGAAATCATCGCGAGACACTCCCGGGAAAACGGCTACGGCAGACCCGCTTGGCAGCGCTGCCGGTGTGCAAGAACTAGGCTCCACGTCACCAAACACCACCACCGGTCGAACCGGAGCCATGGCCCCGGGCATTGCGCGCTGTTTACGTCACAGATTAAGTCCGATTATTGGAAGCCTCCGATTCGCCACGCCTATCCTAGCAGACCACACCTGTAAGAGGGACATAGATATGGAGATTAATTCTCCAAACAACACCTGAGCAACAGGAACTACAAGTATGCAGATATGTTATTTTTCCGGGGTTACAGTTCTTCCCGGCTTTATACAAGTTTTAACTTCAAACTAAAGAAAAACAAAAGTTCTCATTAACATATGCGGCTAACCAGCAATCTATAGCTTCAGGAGAGGTGGTTTAAAGTCGACAGCGATGTCTAGCGCTCAGGAACAGACGAATTTTAGGAGATACACACCTGAAACTCGCCGTCTGGTACAGCGCGGCCGCCATTTTGGGAAGGGAAGCGCGGTGCATGTTGGGACAGTGGAGCTTGCCGATGACGCAACTTTGTGCGGTCCCCTGGTCATGGGACAAAAACTTTTCGGAAAACTTTTCAACTTTCTTTCGTCTCTAACTTTCATTCCATACTTTTAAACCTCACCTGTTAACTCATTCTTTCAATCATTCTAAGCCGAATTCATTGTACGAAAGAGCCTCTGAACTCTATGGAAGTAGGGAAGACGGAAAACGAAAAAATGACCAGAAAAGTGTTACTGTTGGTCAAGACTCTAAAGTTAATTTACAGTCATAACTTTCCTGCAAAAAATGTTGGCAAAAGACCATCAATGTCTCCTGATCTTTTAACCAATATTTCTTGAAAAAGAAATTGGCCTGAGTTCATTCTCTTTTTCCTTAAAAAAAAAAAGAAATTCGCCAATTGTTTCTGAAGTACTCCTTGTCAAAATCATATTTTGGGTTTCTCATTTTGTGCCTTATTCAACTTTTTCATGAATCGCCTCAACATTTAAAACCAAAGTACATTTTCTAAAATGGAGGCTATCATTGCCTCATATAAACACATTTACATCAACATTTACATTACAGGATAGCCTGATTACTATCCGATTACTATTGGGGCCCCTGAGGATTTTGTCAGGGAAGCGAGTGTAGGAGACCTGGTAATGATCGATTGACACCCAGGCCAATAACAAGACTGTAGCTCTGAGTGTTACCTTGGATGGTACATTTGTTTCTTGACCTATTATCACCTGTTTGGAAACTATTCTTTTAATACCGGATCATAGCATTATATCTATCTATCGGCCGGGACTAAGCATTATTTATTCTTGCATCTTTGTTTTAACGTTATAGTTGTACTGTATATGTTTTGTAATGTGTTATGTGATGTGCATATGAAAGAAATACACCTGTTATTATATTGTGCTTACCACTGAGAGCTGTTGAACCAAGGTTTGATTTAAACCTTCTCCCTGCTGCCTAACTCTGTAACCAATAGGGAATTTGGTGCTAAAGCTTAAAGCCCCTTTGTTGAACATTATGTCCTGTATGTGAATCTAACTGAAGTTTTCAAGTCCTTTAATAATTCTGTGTAAGAAGTAGGCAGTCCAGTGTTCTGTAGCTGTAAGAGATCAACACAGTTCATTGAATCAAAAAAACTCTTTGTACACAAAAGTGGATTTTTCAATCAATGTTTCTGTGACCAGCTTTACACTGCAGCACAGGTGCTGATGCTAATATAGATGCGTTCCAAAGAGTCTTTTAATTCAGTGACTTACCAACCTGATGAAACAATTCACGGACACAGTCCACTCTTTGAACATATTCATCCCTTGTCTTTTATTGATTTCCCCTTTCACTACAAGAGCTTTGGAGAAATCTTTCACCATGATTACTTCCTTGATACTTGATCAGGTCTCCTCATCGGATGAGTGGCCTGCGTCAGGATGAATTCGTCTTTTACGTCTCGCCACCATTCTCCGCCAGTCCACTCTGTTCTGGGCCATCTTGCTCAAGTCTGTCAGCCTCAGGTTGTTCATACCAAGATTAACTGGTTATAAACACATTGTAAACTATGTGAGGACTACCCCCATTCTAAAAGTAGAGTAGTCCAGTTTAATATACTTCATTCTAGCGCTCCTGGAGACAGCACAATAAAGTATAAAGCATTTCAAAAGTCCAGCGTGCAGCCAGTTCTTAACAGTATGCAGATAAAGAACATGCTATTTCTCTAATAAACATTGCAGCAGTCACTTTCAACAAGAATGCCGCCTTTCACTGGGGCCTTCTCTAAACAGTGCCTGATATATTACCAGCAAAAATAACAGTCTTAAAAGTATCAGATAGCATCCATTATCTTTGATTGAACACATACTTCTTGTCGGTACACAACCCTAATTTATTCTTCTGCAGGCGTTTCAACGACCTATTTCGTCTTCATTAGTGCATAATGAACAGTTTCTATCGGTGCAAACTGAACTGAATGTCTATTCACAGATGAACTGAATGTCATTCAGCGCAAATCAAACTTGACCATTTGTGACGTAATAACTTGACAAGAATACATTCTTGAATGAGGAACTATTTGCGGAAGCATCCATCGCCTGTTGACTATTCCATCCCCTGCATGGGGTATGGAAGATGTCTATAAAGCTGCTATTGTTTATTCAACGCTGCATTTACTGTCTTTGTTTATTTGATACTGCATACTTTCTTAACTTTCCCATGCATTAAAAAAATGATATTAAACAAAACACTAACTCATATAGCAACTTCATGTTCTTTCTTTCTTTCTTTCTGGTCGACTTTTTCTGAAGCAAAAATTATGCTTTTTCATCTACACACAGACATTATCAAGGCATCTGTGAAACCCATTGGGTGACTTTTATCTTCTGCAGAGTAGGTAACGTCCTAGCACTTTTTAGGCAGCTTGATGGTCACCTGAAAAACAAAATATCAACATAAGAAATACTGTTGACATTAATGGCCAATAAAACAAATAAATGTCACTCATAGAATTACTATAATGCAACGTAGATTATCATATAGCCAGATGACGTCGACCAATCAGAAGTCCCCATTGCATATCGGTTATGATGTCATAAATTAATCTCATAAATTAATCTCATAAATTAATCTCATAAATCGATCTCGTTTGCTTCGCTCTGTGGATTTATTCGGTGCTTATAGCAAATGACCAGGCAGTTTATACACCTCGGGAAAAACAATCTTTGTGTAAAATAAAAACCTTAAAAACAAACCAGTCCTGTGGTTGGTTGGTCTGCCAAATAATTTTATAGTTCATGAGTTCATTTTTGCAGGGACTTAATTTTGTGCGCGAAGGGGAAAGGAGGTTTCTATTGTGTTTTAAGCTTGCGGTTGAAACAGTTCTGTAGTACAGTTAATGCAGTAATGCGTTGGGAATGAAAATTCCTAGTGTCATGCATTGGCTTTAAGGACAAGTCATTGAGAAAATAAAAGCACCAGGAATGTTTCAGGATTTACAGTAATATGCATTTGGTTATATTAACGTGACATTGTAATTTTAATAGCCTGTAGTCCTGAATCTAACATTTCAAACCTAGATATAATTCTGATACTTGATACTGTAAATACAGAAATGTTTGCAGTGGTTTTATGTTCAAGGTTTTTGAGGTGAACTCTTCACCGCAAATTTAATACCACCGCAAAAAGCTGTTCCATTCTGCGACTGTAGCTCTACTATTGTTTCAAATGCAAACTCAAAACAACTTTCTCCCTGCCGCGAGATTACATCCCCGCAAACATTTCTGCATTTACAGTACTCCATCAATGATACTTACAGTCTTGACTTCAGTGTACTCATGCAGAGCATATTCTCCCCTGGATGGAAACAAGAAATGTTACGCTTTATCATGAATTGATAATAAGGCACGCCACATTATCTAAATGTTAATAATCTGGCATTTGATTTTTTCCTGCAGTTATTACTGTTATGTGTATATCTCTACTCTATTGCTTTTGTTGTATGTTGTGTGGGGGACAGCCTGTAGAGGTGGCTTACTTCACCTGTTTTGTTTCCCCTCCATCAAATTCAATGATATATTCAAATAAACTAATCTACAAATCAAAAATCATAACCATAGCATGTCCATAACAAAACGGGATGTTCTGCAGCAGTACCTTAGAAATCCTCTAGGGGGGATCATTATCACTGCAAACCTGGCCTTCATTTTCCTGACCCCTACCCATCTACCAAATCTCATGAAGGATCCATCCACAGCTTCTTCAGTTCTGCTGACCACAGATAGATAGACCCCCCCCCCCACACACACACAGATATACACAGCACAGAGACACACACACAAACACATACATACACACATACACACACAGAGACAAACAGCACCTAAAACACAACCTTCCTAACAACGGTAACAAACATAACTCACAGCTCTCGTCCATTGCCCGACATCTTGAAGCCTCCAAAAGGGGCCTGAAGTAAGCCAGGATCGTAGGTGTTCACCCTGTGGAAAATAAACTCATTTGGTTTCATCTTAATTCTTTGCCTCAGGCATCATAGCAAAAACACACATCGCAACAATGAAAACATACAGGCATGCATACCTACAACTGCACAACCGGTACATAATCACCTAACAACGTTTCGGTGACTGTCTGTCACCTTCCTCAGGGCAATGATAACTAGTGGTTCCAATTTGCACTGCAGCTAGGTGTTGCTGCTGCAGTGTGAAGAATGTGGTCTTAAAGCAACACCTAGCTGCAGTCAGTATTGTACTGAGGAGGGTGACAGACGGTCACCGAAATGTCAGCAGGTGATTATTCATTGGTTGTGTAACTTTGTTATTCATTTTGAAATCAGGACTTTTGCCACAATGATGAAACATGAGATAAATGTACTCACCAGACAGACCCAGCCAGCACGCTGTTTGCGATGGTCAGGGCCTTGTCAATGTCCTTAGTGAAGACCCCGGCTGCCAGGCCGTAGGTCGTGTTGTTGGCGCGGTCTATGGCCTCCTCGATGGACTTGAACTTAAAGATGGTCTGAACTGGTCCAAAGATCTGTAGAAATACCAACAGTGTACAGTGAAGCAACATATTAAGTTAATGTGTGGATATCCCTACAGCTTAGCTGGTAGAAGCTTCACAACTTTGCTACTCCTGGTTCAAATTAGTTGCTAACTGAGAAAACCCGGTTCAATCCTGGGTCAGGACATCTCAGTTGGAGCTGCACCCAACTCCTTCCTGTAAAAATATACCCTGCTACTAAAACTGCAAGGAAACTTTCTGCCCTCAGGCACTACAAGGGTCTGAACAAAGAAAGAAAGAAAGAAAGAAAGAAACAAACAAACAAACAAACAAACAAACAAACAAACAAACAAACCTCTTCCTTGGCAATCCTCATGTGGTCCTGCACGTCGTAGAACACCGTGGGCTGGACGAAGTACCCCTTGTCACCATGACGATCGCCGCCACACCCGAGCTGAGCCCCCTCTTCCTTCCCGCTGTGGATGAGTCCCAGGATCTTGTCAAACTGCTCTTTGTCAACCTGAAGAAGAGAATTTTTAGTGAATTACAATTCAAATTGTCAACTTTTATAAGTTGAAGGGGCAACCCAGCTGTCTTGATATGAAATAAGTGAATAAATAAATATATGGAGCTTGTCTTGCATTGAGAGTCCTTTCAGCACCTTTTACTTGAGTTAAAAACTACTAAAACTAACATAATGAGGGAAGACAATTCATAATGGCTCAATAGAAGTCAATCGACCTGTTGTTAGAATAATGCATGATTCAAAATTTTATCTTTACCTAGGCTTCCCCTTTACACTACCAAATGGATTTCAACCAGGGGTTTAACGAATGTTTTGGGGGTCCTCACCCAAAATGGGGGGTGAAAAGGAGGGAAAAGTCACTCTTTTTAACACACTTTTCAGTCTCCTTGGGTCCAGGTAAAATGGGGTAAGGACCCCCAAATCCAGTTGGCAGTGTTACCTTATCTGTTACTCACCTGGGGTCCATGCTCCGCATTCAGGTCAAACCCGTGGCCGATGGTTCGGCTGCTGGCACGTTCTACGCTCTTCTTGACGAACTCGTCGTAGATGGATTCCTGCACAAACGTGCGCGAGCCGGCGCAGCAGCACTGCCCCATGTTGCCGAACAGCCCACTGTGAGCCGTCTCCACCGCCACATCAACTGGGCAGGGCGGCAATAATAACATCTGAGTCAGAAATTACCCGTGCATTGGCAGCCTTTCTAGTGCTGAATTGGTGCAGGGTTTTAGTGAAGGTGTTCCTACAGCATCTGTATCTGTATCTGTATAGCCGGTATAACCGCCCTTCGGCGTAACACACCAGCTTCGCAGGCACGCGGCGCGGCAGCAGCTGGTTGTATTACACTGAACGGCATGTCACACCTAACTTTTGCACATCTGACTGCAATCGTTCTTTGAAGCTATTTAGTGAAGGTGTTCCTACAGCATCTGTATCTGTATCTGTATAGCCGGTATAACATAATACACAAGGGCACATAATACACAAGGGTTCACATAATACTCAAGGGCAACAGATACACATCCATTCCACACTTGCACGGGTAATTTCTGACTGATATAAGTAAGAGAGTTTTATTTCAGCCAGTTCTTGCCCGAGGGCTAATTGCAAGATGAAACAATGTATAGAAAAGGTATACAGACATTGTGCGAGTTAACAATGGTGACAAGTGGAACAAATGGGTATTCTAAGAACTATGGAATGCAATCTACGCTTTTTGGGTTTCACTTCTTTTTTTGATTATATTGGTCAGAATTTACCTGTGCATTGGCAGCCTTTCTAGTGCTGAATTGGTGCAGGGTTCACATAATACACATGGGCAACAGATACATATACGTTCCACACTTGCACTTTGTGGAAGTGTGGAGCCATTCAGCTGCACCAGGTGACCTCAATACGACCTTCCCCAACCGAAGTCAGGTACCCATTCACACCTGGGTGGAGTGAGGAAAGTCGACTGTAAAGCGCCTAATTTCCCAATGTTTATTACAACATGTATGTAAACTGTACAAAACGTAACACAGGGGTACAGTTTGTCCTCCAGGCTGGGTACATGTGTATTACAAAATGTAATGTAACTCAGCTACAGGGGTACTTACGATCAGAGTCAGCGAACACAATGAGCGGGCTCTTCCCTCCCAGCTCCAGTGACACTCGCTTCAGGTTACTCTTCCCTGCTGCCTGCTGAATAATCCTCCCAACCTTTCAACAAGTACGTCAATAAGAAATACTTCATCAGGTTGGTGAGTCACTGAATAAAAAGACCCTTTGTACACAACCAAGTGTTTTATTCAACTGACATTTCGGTGACCATCTGTCACCTTCCACTTTGCTTTTAGGACTGCATCAGTAAACAGCTGAACCTATAGCTGTAGTGCAATGTGAACCAGTCTGAGAATTGCCCTGAGGAAGGTGACAGATGGTCACCAAAACGTTGGTTGAATAAAACATTTGGTTGTGTACAAATAAAGAGTCCTTCAATTCAAGCAACATTTCAGTTAAATAACTTTACTGATGGACTTCTGTTGGCTGTTGGATGAATGACAAGAAGACCACTCAGGGGACTGATGAAATCTAGTTTATCCGGACAGGTGGTTGGTATAGACAGGATTCTAAATGCTTGTGTCAATGGGAAAAATTATCTACGAGACAAACCTACCTCCGTGGACCCAGTGAAGGCCACCTTGTCCACGTCCATGTGTTCAGAGATGGCCGCTCCGGCGGTCGGGCCGTAACCGGGGACGATGTTGATCACTCCTGGGGGGAAGCCGGCCTGGAGTAGCACAAGTAAAAAAAGTCATTAAAAATCTTCTTTCTATCTTTCATTTTCTGTTCCTAATCTGATCTTTTCCTATTGTTTTCCTTTTTCTGTTTTTAAAAGCAGCCAAAAAATCAAGACCCGATACCACGTTAAAAAAAACGAAAATTCTGCTGCAGTACCAAGGTCACACACCAGGCACCCAAACTTGACCTTAACCTGTCTTCCCAAGACCTACCCACATGCCAAACATCATTTCAATCTATTCAGCAGTTCTTGAGATCTATCCCCAGACACGCACATGCGCACACATACACTGATACAGCCTCAGTAATCAAAAACCATACCTCCATTTTTCATGGAGGTACAAAGCGAGAAAAACACAATGTACCTCCACGACCAGAGCAGCGACATACAGCGCAGAGAGCGGCGTCTGCTCAGCGGGCTTCAGCACGACGGTGTTTCCACACGCCAGGGCTGGTCCTATCTTCCAGGCCACCATCATCACCGGGTAGTTCCACTGCAGAAAATGAACATATCGATATGTTTATAAAGGTTATTATATTATAGAAAATATATAAAGACAATTCAAATTGAAGTTTTAATTCCGGACGTTTCGAGTGACATCCATCACTCTTCTTCAGCGTCACTAAAATGAACTCGGGCAAAACGAATACAAATTTTTATGAGTTAGTGTCCTTGGCATGTTTAACCGGTTTTCCCAGTTAGAATTACATGTACTAGCATTGTATTCGTTTTGCCCAAGTTCATTTTAGTGACGCTGAAGAAGAGTTATGGATGTCACTTGAACAATCTGGAATTAAATCTCTGAATTTTATCAAGTTGTCTTTACAAACACATCGATGTTACTGATTACAATTAGAACCGATATACAATCAGAAATTGGCACATAATAAGTCACAAAACAAAAAAAACACAGCCAAGAACTCATTGCCGTCAAGTAGAAGCATCCTAACTAGATAGCTTTGATAACAATGCCTGCAGTCAGATGTGCGAAGGTTTAGTGTGACAGGTCGTTCAGTGCAGTGTAGTTTAACCAGCTGCTGCCGCGCCGCGTGCCTGTGAAGCTGGTGTGTTATGCTGAATTGAGGTTATACCAGTTATATGGAAACAGGTACCGAAGCTGGTGTGTCACGCCAAAGGGCTCAGGGTTATACCAAGTTATACACATAGACTGATACAGAAGAAGCTCAGAGCTACAAAATGTATAGCAGAGGGGGATTCATGCACTGCTAGAGGCGGGTGCTACAGCTCTGAGCTTCTTGTATTCATACATTGTATCATTGTATCAGGGTTATGTCTTTATAATCATTTTACGTGGTAACACATTTAAAACCTACCGTATTCATGATATGGACATAACCTCTTCAGCTCACCCACCTCTAGCAGTGCCGAATCCCCCTCGGCAAATGCTCCACCAATACCTCAAATGAGCAGGGGGAAGAGCAGGGCTGATCCTGCGAGGGTTTGTGGAGCATTTGCCGAGCGGGATTCAGCACAGCTAGAGGTGGGTGAGCTAAAGAGGTTATGTCCATTTCATCAGTTGGGTGATTGAGAGGAACTTACAGGGATGATCTGGCCACACACGCCCACCGGCTCATGCCTGGTGTAGGTGAACATGGGTCCATCTGCAGAACACAAACTTTAAGTTATTGTAACATGTCATGCACTTTTTATCGTTAGGCCACACAAATTTAATTTCTTCATTAACAGATTTTTTTTTTTTGAATCAAAGGACATCATTAAAACAGAAGGCTAGGGTGAAAACTTGCACCTGACCCTGTTCACACCCTGAAACTGTGTGCACCAAAGTACAAACTTTCCTCTGAGATTTTTGTTTTCATGTTGATTTTCCAATTTAGCATTTTTGAAAAATTCCGTTGACCAAGAAATTAAATTGGTGTGGCCCTATGTATAATTGAAAAATGTGTATAAGACAATGGGTCTGACTAGGTCACTTTCAACCTATGTCTAGTATTGAGAAATTCATTTTTCTTATGCATTTGACCATACTATAACAAATCCATCTCAACCTATATTTCTAACATCACAAAGAGACGAGAAGAAGCCGAACCTATGAATCAGAGTAGTTTTAGAACCATTGTTTTAGATTAGTATCAAAAATCCTGTCAGTGTCATTATATTTTCTTTACCACAAATTTTGTATCTGTACCTGTGTCTGTAATTAGTCCGATAGGGCATGAATGTCCAATAAAGGTTATTATTATTACTAATAATAAGAGAACAATGAAATACACACCAATTACACGTCGTGTGGGTGTCATCTTCCAGATATAGTAGGTGTACAATGTAAAGTAATAGAATGTTGAGTAATACGGCATATTCCCCTGGGAACAAGCTTTATCAACGAACAACTCACCGACTGGAATGGTTTTCCCACAGACCTTGTCGGACCAGCCGGCGTAATATCGCAGCGTGTCGACGGTTGCTCCCAAGTCCCCCTCGTAGGCTTCAGCAAAAGGCTTGCCATTGTCCAACACCTCCAGACTCTGGGAAAAACAAACTGACCTTGTTATTCTGTACTTGGGCATCTTGATATACATTTTGTATTTTCAAAGCATCAAGGACTTTCCAAGTTTGTAATGGAAAGAAGATTAACTTTTGCCGGGCATGCGTGGAGGTTACAGAACGACCAGAATCGCCATGACCTGGAAACTGAAAGGCACTCGTCCGAGAGGACGGCCTAAGGTCACTCTCAGGCAAACACTGCAAAATGACGGGAAAAAGCTGGCATTACATTCACTGGAGGAAATGGCAGTAGCGGCACAAGACCGCAACCTTTGGAGGAGAAGTATCCGAAGCCAAGTTGACCTATGCAACAAAGTTGCGGGAGGATCTAAGGTAAGGAAGGACTTTCCAAGTAGGAGGGGACAAGGAGATTGAGTAAAACTCTAGATAAAAATCTCTGTAACCTACAGCCAGGTAGACCCTGTCCCTCTCGATCAGATCTGCCAGCTTGTGCATGAGGCGGCCGCGCTGCGATGCATCCATGGTCCTCCAGGGGGAGCCGATCTTGAACGCCGCACGGGCTGCGGCAACAGCCTTGTCCACATCTGCCTACAGATAGAGAGAAAATGAAATGGACAGTAGTTCAACCACTTTCGTTCTGTCGCATAACCAGTAAACCATGCTTAGCTTACTCTCCAAGCAGAGGTTCGGCTCCGGATGGTTTTTGACATTTTCTAAGAGTTTGTCGGCTTTCTTTTTTGTCCCGTTTTCTTTACGTCACAGAAACGCCTAAAAACATTTCAAAAATGAGCTGGAGCCAAACCTCTGCTTGGAGAGCAGTACTTAAGTACAGTTTTGTTCTTTCACATCTTCTTCTTTGACTTTGGAATTGACTTTGTCATTCTATGACATTAGTATCCGTTTTCCAATATTTGTATTGCAATCAACGACATATATTTGCTCCTTTGTAGCTGCTTTGAACGATTTACAGTATGGTAGGGAACATTTTTGGGGGTCGGGGTGGGGGGAAATGGACGAAACTTGATGCACGCAAAGATGTCATCCATAGAATCAAATCGACAGGTGAAAGTGAAAGAAAGTTGAAAGTGAGAGTGATACCTTGTCCCCTTCCTGCACATCTACAAGTTTCTCCTCTGTGGCTGGGTTGAAGGTCGGGAAAGTCTTCCCACTCACAGAGTTGTGCCACTCATTGTTGATGAAGATCTAATGACAAAAAATCAAAATAAAAACACACGGAGCTCCTAATCAACCGTCTATGTGCCGTTTTGCGGGCTAAGAATTTTAAAAATTGAACCTTCTGAAATGGCATTTCCTGCGTATTTGAGAGGATTCCAAAGTTCAGACCAGTTTCTGCCACGTATAACAGCCTCAGCCAACATGGTTATATTATCGATGATCCTATGAATTAAAGCGCTCTAATAAAAAATGCCAGTGTCTATACATCTGCTCCATGTGGCCTTCTCATTAAAATAGGTCAAGGAAGAACACTTCTTTACAATGTCCTCGAATAGGTCAATCAAAGTGCACAACAGTGATCATGATCAGTCAGCTGCAAAGCAGTTAATCACACGCAACATTACATGGCCATATAGAGCCGTTTCTCTTCTACAAAACTCCAGTGACCGCCACAGTGCAGTGGCCCATTAGACAAGGAGAAAATCCTAAAAACTAGGGAGCCCAAACCTAAACCACTAACTCTTTGCCCCAAGTTTAAAAAAAAGAAAACAAAATAGCCATAGCATGTCCAGAACACGAGATATCAAAACCGGAAGTTCCGCTGCAGTACAAACCGCTAGGTACCGGTACTGTATCGTAAAAATGGATTAGTTACAGGTCCAAAATACCGGATCATGAAGTACCGGTACTGTACCTAAATAGATTTACACAAAGTACATATGCTTATTTTCTGACTGATCTCCTAACCTCATGGCCTCATGCACCATCAAAGGTGACCAAAGTGACACCTTGGAACAGCGTAACTAATATGCAAGAGATCATTCAGGCAGGAAGGGAGTTTTGATAGCAAGGCCAAGGGAGTTTGGCTGTAGGAAACCTAGTTATGTTCTTTGAATAAAGATACTGACAAGTTGAAAACAGTTTATGTATGTTTCTATCATCATTGAAGAAGTTCAGAAAAACACATTTAATTTTTCAAATTGTTTAGGTACAGGTACAGGTCCGGACCTGTACCTTAACCTTTGTACCGGTACCTGTACCTGATGTTACGGTTACAGCACGATTCAAGACGGAAACAGGTCAACTCGCCCCAAGTCCAACTCGCCCCAACTATTTACTACCAACTCGCCCCAGATTAGGGCTTATCAAACTTGGTTTTATACTGGTTTTATATGCATGAATCCTACTTCTAAATATTACTTTACATGCCGACAAAACCTCATGACTCTAATCATACTTTCTCTTCTCTGTTCGGCATTTAACGCCGATGAATGCCGGGAGCGCCGGCGGGCCATGTTGCTTGTCGGCCCGCCGGGTTTACCGGGACCTGCGCCCGCTCGCTGTAATCTCAAACATGGCTGACTGCTGGCTCATTCATATTCTTCAAGTACATGCTTCAAAATGCTTAGTTTCCTAGCACATAAGGTAAGCCAACAGTCTTTTGGATCGCCATGCTTGAGACTATAGCTAGCGGCCGTACACGGTGACACGGCGGGCCGACATACCGACTGGGTCCGCCAGCGAATCCCGAGTTCGTTCACATACGTGCCCAGCAAAAATTATGTGTTAAATTAGAGTCACGATGTTTTGTTAGCATGTAAAGTAATATTTAGAAGTAGCATTCATGCATATAAAACCAGTATAAAACCAAGTTTAATAAGTCCTATAAATTTGGGGCGAATTGGTAGTAAATAGTTGGGGCGAGTTGGACTTGGGGCGAGTTGACTAGGATTTACCCTGGGGGCCATGCACCGTATATTGGCTAGCCACATATGGCTAGCAGATCTTGGGTTTACAGCGGAGAGTGGGGCGGGGTCGGTCTTCGGGGGACAGCGGGCCGGAGGGTGGGCCGGGAAAGCTTGGGCGCGCGCGCGTGCGGTGCTTGGTGGCTAGCCGATATACGGTGCCTGGCCCCCAGGGTAACTAGGATTCATCAAGACCCACATACCAATCCGTCCAGGCATTCTCAAGTTATCGTGTTAATGCACACACACACACACACACACACACACACACACACACACACACACACACACACACACACACACACACACACACACACACAGACACACACACAGACACACACACACACAGACACACACACACACACACACACACACACAGACACACACACACACACACACACACACACAGACACACACACACACACACACACACACACAGACAGACACACGGCACCGAAAACATAAGCCTCTTGGCGAATGTAAAAAGGGGCGTTCAACAAAACTCCACTAAAACTCCAGTGTCCGGTGCATTCCCGAGACACAGACAAAATATGCTTAGATTCTAATGAGCCTAAACAACGTTACCTGTGTGTACTTAATCTGCGGGTTTGTGACGGGTTCTGGAAGGTCCGACATGATGGCGGTGTCTTCTGGAAAGTGGAAGGGCGAGATTTTATGATCAAGGCCATGTGATAAATCTGATGGGTCCGACTATTAAAGAGAGGAGGGGGGTCGGGATTGTCTTCAAATCTATAATGTAGAGTAAAACAAAATGCAGGCTTTTGGTATATCTATGCGTGATAAAAAATGTAAAACTTACCTTTATATTATCTAGTTTGTTTGTTTGTGCGTTGTACATATAACAATACTATCGCCATAAAAACAGTTTTATACTTACCCCGCTTTTAGATGGAATAGGCTAGGCTAGAAACAGTCTGCCAGCCAGCTGGACGTCACGTGATGAGGGTTTCCCGTCATTGGCCAATGAGGTGTAATCTCCAAGCAGATCTACACCGGGCGCGAAAATCGTATATGCTAGCCAGAGAAGCTCCAGTCAGCCAGACGGGCACCGGGCTTTGCACGCCGGCACAATTCGCACCTTCTTTCTAAGCGCAGTTTGACTGCGGGGAGATTAGGTAACAATTGCGTGTTAATTAATAGTTTATTGCAAATTCATGCCCGTAGGCTAATTGCATGTTGACAACAATGTCGAAATACAAATGTAAGGTAAAACAAAGGTATACATGAATACAAAATCATTCTATATTGCTATTCTACAGTAAGTTTCTATATCTACGGTACTAATGCGGGGTTTGATTTCTTCTCTGAAAGCAGTGGAAAATAAAAAGTCCCACACTTTCAATGATGAGTGGGCTGGATGATTTTAAAAGGAATATGAGTTTCTGTGTATTTCTTAATTTAGAAAAGTTTTTGGAGATTTCGGATACTTTCGTGAATAATCTGTTTCTACCGGGCTGACTGGACCTTCTCTGGCTAGCATATACGATTTTCGCGCCCGGTGTAGATCTGCTTGGAGATTAAATGAGGTGTAGGTTTCGCTTTTGCCTGAGGCTACCAGGCTCCGCGGATGGTTGGAAAATTTGTAGAAATTGGCCAAATAGACTGAATAGTATGCTAAGGGAGGGAGGGTCCAATATGCCGGCAAACTGTACCCCTATAGCAGACTAACTCCTCTTGCATGTTTTCTGTCTCACTCACTCACTCTCACTCTCTCCCATAGCTTTAGCCAGCCGCCGGGGCAGCATAGCGTTCAGTGAAGAGTGAAGGCTCTCCACTGCTGGCGGTCTTCCATATGGCCAATTTCTACTCTTTCCAACCGCCTCTGGAGCCTCAGGTATAGGCTACTATTGACTGTCAACAATAGAACAATCGCAGGATGATCCTGTCAACAGAACAATTTTTTCCACTGTTGACAGGATCATCCTGTCAGGATGAATCGAAGAGCGGCCTAATGCTAAACTGGAACCGGAGTTCCTACTGGCGGAATCAACTCTACTACTCTACTCTACTCTACTCTACTCTACTCTACTCTACTCTACTCTACTCTACTCTACTCTACTCTAGGATCTGTCAGCAGTGCAGATTTTTCTACATCCACTTCCCTCGTTTTTACCTCCTCGGTTTTCTACAGCTAACGTTAACAGTTAACTCAAGTCAAAGCTGCCACTCGAAGCACTCGGAGGGGAACGAAATTTCTTGCGTTTTTTTTTTCGAAATCAAGCGAAAATAAATGCGCGGGCGAATATGCCATCCAGTGAATTTACATAGTGTGGCCTCACGGCGAAAATGGCTCCGAGTAGAAAATTAAAAAAGAAACGGTCTTCACAAACGTCTGCGCACATGACCTTGAGGACCTCAGTAGACAAGTTTGAAGTCACTCCTGACATTGAAGAAGATCTTCTTAAGTTTTTCGAAGCCCCTCCACGGCATCCAGTTGATGGTTTGCACCTCCATGTCTGCCTTCTTACTCTTGTCAAGTTGTTTTCCTAAGAAAGAACCTTCTCCCTGCTGCCTGGCCCCATAACCAATACACTTTTTGTGGTGCGGCTTCTTTAACAGCAAGAGGGTTAAACTTTCAGCATGCTAGCCTGATTTCATGTTGGATGACGGTTCTTTGCTTGCCTGGCCAACGTTTTCTGTCACTATTGTCTGGGCAATGCTAGCTGCAACTGGTTCTACTTCGCACTGAAGCTAGGTGTCGCTGCTGCAGTGTAAAGGCGTGTTGGATGGTGGTATACAGTATTCCAAGGAGACATCTTCCACCAGGCACTTCACCTTTTAGTCGTCTTAATTAAGTCTTTAAACTTTAACACACTGAAGTAGCCGTTTGGCACCCCGTTCTCTATTGGGTAACGTTACAGAGTTAGTCATCACTACTTGTAATTGGATGGCACTCAGGCTAGTTAGGCAGAAGGGAGAAGGAGAAGGTTAAATTTCAGCATTCGAGTCTGATTTCATGTTTGTGGTAGCAAAGTTCTCTGTACACAACCAGGCGTTTATGTGTATACCTAAGAGTGATCGTCTGTGTTACCCCTCTGGTGTAACGCCGACGCAGGATCGACAAGGCTTTCTATGTTGTGTAATTGTCTCAAACGAATGGATTTTATTTTTTTCTGAAAAATCCTTGCAGTATGACGTCTACTACCCTGGAATCCAGAGCAATTGTACCGGCCCGCGCCTCGAGCTTCCCCGGACCTACCCTCCCGCTGGCCCGACAACGTACCACGCCCAACTTTCCGCTATAGCCCACAAGCACTGTGGCCCACAAGATCGCTAGCCGTACGGCGAGCGGAGCTTGTTTGGCTAGCGGGAAGTGGGGCGGGGCACGTTGTCGGGCTAGCGGCAGGGTAGGTCCGGGGAAGCTCGAGGCGCGGGCCGGTGTAGGTCCGGGGAAGCTCGGTACAATTGCTCTGGACGGCTAGCGATCTTGTGGGCTATAGCGGGAAGTGGGGCGGGGTTGTTTGTCGGGGCCAGCAGGAGGATAGGTCCTATCCATCTATCTATCCATCTATCCATCCATCTATCTATATATCTATGTATTTCTCTCTCTCTCTCTCTCTCTCTCTCTCTCTCTCTCCCCCTCTCTCTCGATAAACATTTATACCGGTAAACGAACAAATAAAATGAAGTATACCGGTTTCGCATGCTGTTTCTTTGATCAACACGTCAACCGACACATTTTAGACCACGCATGCTCTCCAGAGTGTGCCGATGACTCGTTTAGTAATAGTAATCTACTGCGTCTGCTACTGCAGTAGTCTGGGTACTGTTTGTATTGCATACCCGGTAAACCACCTCATAGTGCAACACATCAGGTTTGTACTGAACAGAACAAGCCGTATATGCGGACAGATTTATGTGATCCGCTCACAACAGGATGGACCCCTACACGTTCGATAAGTGTGGTGGTTTATCTAATGTGCTGCAAGTGTGACTCTCCTCAAACACTAGACCATCGAACTGCCTGTCCAAGCGACGTCCCGAACCGAAGTTAGGTATTCATTTACACCGAGTGAGTGGGGAAATAGGTGTCAAGTGCCGATATAAAGGGTACACCATCTGGACCTGTCAGGGATTCAAACGGTGTACCTCCGTGCTCATCTGAGTCAACAACCCTGACCGCAAGGCTACTCTGCAGCTGTAGTCAGTATCTTTTGACCATCTGTCATTTAGTACAGAAGTAATCGAAGTAAACATATCATATTATCTATGTCGGAGTTTAGTTTGTTGTAGTAGATTCTTCTGGCTGGATTGCAAGTTTTTCAGTAAAACCGCGCGATACTGAGCAGCCCAAAAACGATTATGAATATTGTACCTACTTGTATTGCTTGTGCATGTAGGTCCTTATGATTGATTGTACACCAACTCTTCTTCTTTACTCTTGTTTCCCGTTATCCATATTATATTGATATTTCCCTCCCTATATACTGTAAAGGGTATGGCGGAAATATCCATTTTTGCTGGCGTGTTCGTCTTCTTCTTTCTTCTTCTTTCTTCTGCCAGAAAACCAAGTAGATGCAGGTCTGTTAATGGAGGAATTTATATTTCTGCTACGTTAAATGCCACAGATGTCACATTGGAGGTGTATGTAGCTTTCGGAAAGGTGAATACTAGTACAACGGAATGTGCGTTATGCTAATGGTGACCTCATTTGCATGATTTATTCAGAAACTTGTATTTCCTTTCTTTATTTCTTTATTTCTTTATTTGAATTTACCACATGCAAAAACAAGTGGAAGGGAGGACAAAACAGGTGTATCAACACCTTTACAAGTTGTCCTCCCAAACCTGAAATGATAATAGAAAACAATACGAAACCAAATCAAACACTAAACATTAGACATCAACAGTCAGTAGACATGAATATACAATTTGGTAACAATTATACACAGAATTGATTATATACAAAATTATCAAATATCATTATATACAGAGTAAAAAGCTAATTATAATACTAATGTAGCCTTAAGTCAGTGCATGAGGCACACCCACAAGATGTGGACCAAGAGCAGGGGACGTCGATATTGAACTGGGTGTCAAATCTCACAAACGTGGCTCTCACAAGCGATCGCTTGAATGACAAGATGCTAGACTTTTCAGTGGCTTGAACCCCAATATTGCGGAGGACAGGACTCAGCTGATTCCAGATGGTGACCAGCCTTGGTATGTAAGAAGAGCTGAAGGCTGATGTCCTTGCTCTAATGGGGGTAATCATGTGAGATCTGAGATATCTGGAGGGTCTGGAAGGGAAGGATACATACTTGTGAACAATTGGTTTTGACTTGATAAACACCATGACGTCGCACACTTCGCGCCTGTGCGTAAGAGGCAACAGACCAAGGGTGGATAGACGTTCCTTGTAGGTCAGGGTGTTCGAGTGGGCTCCTAGAATGAATTTAGTCGCCCGCCGTTGCACCCCTTCTACAAGGGACATGAGTTTGCGGGACTGAGGGGACCACAAAGGTGAGCAGTATTCTAAGATGCTTCTCACCAGTGTGGTGTACAGTGCCTTGCGTACATCAGTGCTAGAGTTGAACCCGATTGTTCTTTTGATGAAACCAGTCATAGAATTGGCCCTGGCTACCATCTTTAAGATTTGACTGTTCCACTGAAGGTCCGACTGGACAATGACCCCCAGGTCAGGCATACTGTCTACAGATGTTATTGTAGTACCAGACATGTGATAAGAGTACACAATAGGACTCTTAGAGCGAGTTAAACGGATAAGTTTACACTTGGAAGGATGAAAAGTCATCTTCCAACTACGACTCCAGTTGTACATAGCAGTGATGTCATTTTGCAGCTTAACACAGTCATTTAGCTTGCTGACTTCCCTAAAACATTTAGAGTCGTCAGCGAAGAGTGCTACAGTAGATTGAGTTGCTGCACAGGGCAAGTCATTGATAAACAGAAGGAAGAGAAAGGGCCCGAGAATGGAGCCCTGTGGAACACCTGATGTCACCGGGAGCCATTTGGACTGGCAACCTTCCACTACCACACGCTGACGACGATCGGTTAGGTAGGAGGTAAACCACGCCAGGAGGTTACCACCGAAACCAAACATCTGCAGTTTGTGGATTAGCAAAGTGTGGGAAACGGAATCAAACGCTTTCGCGAAGTCCAGGAATAACATATCTACCTGCCCCCCCTTGTCGAGTATGGATCCTGCTTGATGGTAGGTTTCTACTAGTTGGGTTGTAGTAGAACGGCCGGCAATAAACCCGTGTTGGAATTCGTGAAGCGACCCTCTCAAAATTGGAATCAACTGATTGTACATACAGCGTTCCATCAACTTGCTTACCAGGGATAACAAAGATACTGGCCTATAATTGGCCACATTCTCCTTGTCACCCTTCTTATGCACTGGTAGTACGTTTGCATCCTTCCATCTACTCGGTACACAACCAGCGGATAGTGATCTATTGAACAGCAAGGTCAAGGAAGGAGCAAGAGTCTTGGCACAGCCCTTAAGAACATGTGCAGAGATGTTATCCGGACCCACAGCCTTACTAGTGTTGAGATTAACTAACACATTTTCCACGGATTCTACAGCAAGTAGCAAATTACACAATCTTTCATCAACTATCACGTCGATGTCGGGCTTGATAACATTAGGGTCAGGTGCAGAAAAGGTGGAGAAAAAGTAGTCATTGAACAAATTGGCCTTATCGGGTGCAGACTGAACGACCGTGCCGTTGAGATGAATGTCAGTCGGAAGAGACCTGGATTTTGATTTTACGGTTAATGCTACAAATGTCATATCGGAGGTTTAGGTAGCTTAAGGAAAGTTAGATACAGCGGAATGCCGCTTTATGCTCATGAGGATCTCATTTGCATAATTCATTAAGAAACTTCATATTCCCCTTACCGTTCATGCTATAGATGTCATATTGGAGTTGTAGGGAAGGTGAATACGACAGAAAGGACGTTATGCTATTGTGGACCTCATTTGCATTATAAATGCAGAAGCTTCATATGTTTTTTGTAGTCAATATTAGGGATATCCTATTCGCGATTTAGATAGCTTTAGGAGAGGTCAATACAATGGAGTGTGTGTTATGCTAATTAGGACCTACTTTGCATAATGCAGAAACGTAATAATTCATACTTCCTTATTAATGGAAGGAAAGTATCCTGCTGTCTTGCCCGTTTTCATGTAAATTTGTATGTTGAACTGTGTTCCTGCCCAACGTAACTGTTTATATCTGTGTTTTTGAGGAATGGATTTTCTACAAGCATTCTGCTTTTGGCTCCGTTAATAGATGTGAATAAAGTAAACTCCTCACACCTAAAGAAGAAAGGAAGTTATGCTGGGTAATCTTAAGATTGGTGGAAGTAGGATTAAATATTAACAAACTTATAGAAATTGTCATAGCCTGCTTGATTGGTGAACTATAATGGTTTTCAACAGCATACAAAATAACAACGAATTTATAAAAGCTTAGATATTTCAATCATTTTCCAAACCTTGTGTTAAAAGTGTCTTAACATATTTTCGTATTTCCCTTCCTAAATAGTAGTCATAAACACTTTGCTGGAACTCTAACATGACTCTTTATTCTAGTTATCCAAATACATATATTCCATGAGACTACCACATATAGTGATGGCACCAATGTTGCAAAACAGATTTCTATTCATTAAATTTGTCTCTACATTAGAATCAATGTATATATTAAGATCACATACATCATCAATTATCTCCCATAGTCGTGTATGTAAAAACACTTGTGTTAAAATGTGGTTACAAGTCACTGTTTAAAAAGTTGATATTCTGTATTTTAGGCTCATGTGTTAACACGTAATAACACTAATAAAGATATGTACAAATATTACTATTACTTTATCCATACATTGTAGCAGTTAATAGTAAGTTTGAATAAATCCTGAATACAGCCATATCCATATACATGTATTACACAAATCTGAATTGAGTAGAACTACTTTAGTGGACATACAGAGTACTGCACTGTGAATTCAACCGTTTCACAGAGAGCTCATTTGAATGTTCTGCTGGTCATCCACGTCCACACGGCCTCTGATACAGCACACAATGTACAAATAAGAGTAGACAGTTGTCTCAGCTACAGCTTTACGGAAGGATTTGTGGAACACACTGTACACGAAAACGTCCAGAAAGGTGCTTGACATTGCTACCCAAAATGACCAAAACAGGAAGGTTGGCAGATCATAACCCAGGTGACTTGCAAAGAAAGCACAGATACCTGGAATTGGCATTATTGTCTGTGCAAGGGTTAGGATCAGCACAACCTTAGCGTACGATCGATCGCTGTTGTAGTTTTGGGGTTGTTGCTGGGGGTTGTTTTGTGGTTGTTGCTGAGGGTTGTTTTGGGGTTGTTGTTGGGGGTTGTTTTGGGGTTGTTGTCGGGGGTTGTTTTGTGGTTGTTGCTGAGGGTTGTTTTGGAGCTGTTGTTGGGGGTTGTTTGGTGGTTGTTGCTGGGGGTTGGCGTTCTGAGGTGGAACCCCGGGCCCATTCACATTTATGTTGATAACTGGAGCAGCTGGTGGCTCGTGTTGAGTGCACAGTGCTCTTAAGATCTGGACAACACAATACATGGTAACGACAAGAGGAATACATGATATACCTAAAGAAACTGGGGCAAACCACATATTGGCCGTAAGGTCATATGTTACCACAGCCATGGCTGAATCGTAATACACGGGAACCCCATAGACTGTCCAGAAAATGTACCAGGCGTGTGTCCCAACCCAAGCTGAGACCAGAAAGATTCCAGCCTTCTTGGGAGAGACGCCAGCCCCGTCGTTCATGAGAGCGTAATGCCGGTCCAGGTTCAAACCTAAGCACAACGACATTACAAAATATAGTGTTAGTGTACAATAGGTCTTTTAGAGTCATTGCAGGAGACAACCAGACAGAGGTCGGCCAAGTCGACTGATGTGTTAGAGGTATGTTGAACTATGGACAGCCGTAGAGCTAAAACCCTCCAGCTATTCGTTATGCAGTTCTGGGACCCCCCTCGGAGACCCTCAAAAATGGAACAATTTATGGTTAATTACTGGAACCTCTAGGTCCAAGAACTACATAACGAAAAACAGCTGGAGCTTTATTATTCTATGGCTGTTCAAAGTTCCACATACCTATCACATGTACAAAGTATGGACCGATTTGGCCGACCCCATCTACCTGATTTTCTCATGCAATGACTCTTACCAGCAATATCGGAATATGAAGAAACAAATATCTATGTACAATTTTTCCCTTGCAGTGCAATTGAAAGAAATATTCCGTTTAATATGACCCTGTCCAAATGTCAAAGTACATAAAATAACTGTGAAGGTCAAAATGTGCTGATTACTATAATTATGGTATATGTAGAGATAAGAGACCTGGATAACAGCAACATTGGTGAACATTAGTAACGTTAAATATAGACCAGACGTCCAAGTGGTCATTTTAAATCAGAAATATTAATAGACCGATCCTGTCGAACACCATATCGAACGAATAGAAGACCCATAGAAGCGCCTGTTCTATTGAGCACAACTCCGTCAAAAACAGCGTTGGCGAGACAGAAATGGCACGTGTAAAGCAGGGTACGTACATCTGGGACAGGTTTCCACTGTATTGGTTGAATGCATGCTCAGAACAAAAACGAATTTAAAAAGAAAATAGATCAGGCACTCAAGGAGAGGAAGCTTGTACCACATGCTGACTACTACAAAGTCCGCTAGCGCAGAGTTTCGTATCTTCAGTTACTGGTGTGTGAAACTGGTTCACTTGAAAGTGAGCAGGGAAGTAAAAGGATGCATTTTAATTCTTAGATACTAAATACCATGCAGCTGTTATACATGCAGTCAATACAGTGGGGACCCTGTCACAGATATATGAACCCTGTTTTATACGTGCATCGGCTGCTTGTCAGAAACTGGGCGCTGGTGCCCACCAACAAGGGAAAGCTATGCGGGGCATACCGCGTTAACATTGACCGAAAACAGTACGCTCTCGCCGCAACTACATCTACCCCCTCCTTAAACAACTCTACCCAGTGGATACAGCCTTCAACAAAGAAAACATAGCATTCCTATTTGGCCCGCTCTAAAAGAGTTTCAGTGCCACAAAAGCTAAACCGAAGTCAGTGGCATTATTTTCAACCTGGCCGCGGCGGCCATGTTTGGTCCGTCAAACCCTGTTTTTGACGGAGGTGTTCGAAATCGGATAGGGGGCGTGGCTTTGGGATCGGTCTATTGAGGACCTAAGGGCTGCAAGAGGTAAGTGATCTGAACACCATCAGATATGACTAGAAGACACAACTTACGACAGATCGAAGTATCATCAGAAAAGGAAATGTTACCTGCAAGAGCAGAGAAACTAAGCGCCAGGGAGGACCCTGCTATGACTACAGAGGCCTGGGCTGCTGTGTCCGAGTACACCCACTCTCCGGCCCCGGCAGGCGCGACCATGCCCGTGAAGGTCAAGCCCTGGAGCAAGTCCGACCAGGCCATGGAGGAGATAAAGAGTCGACTGGAGGAGGGGAACGTCCGTCGTCTGGTCGTCACTGCGATGACGAGAAGGTTCCCGACGATGGCCAGCACGGCTACGGTGATGATGACGGCCGGCTGCGCAGGCGACGTCGCCGGAGGGAAGACCGGAGCGGACGCGTTGGTCGTGCAGGATTTGTTCAAGACATCCGGTCCGGACGCGTTGGTCGTGAAGGATTCGTTTAAAAAGTCTTCAGCGAACGGATCGGTCTCGAAGAGTTCTTTTGAGAAATTCATATCGCTGACCGATGAGTTTGATCTGTTGATTTGATGTTGATTCCGCTGGATTGAACGTTCGTTCAGGGCCTCCACTTGATACGACGGGAAAGAGTGCTCGGGCTGAAATGCGAAAACGAAATACGATTAGCTGACTATATCGCAGTGGATGACTACGTCACTATGTGACGCCCCTTCCGCTCTCGTTGCCAGGCTTGATCCTCCTTGCCATGCTCATGAGGTTCGGCATACAAAACATCTGATTCGCCCACGTCAACATGCCTATCATCGGCACAGCTGAATATATCGCAGTGGCTGACTACGACACTTTGAGACGCCCCTTCCGCTCACGTTGCTAGGCTTCATCCTCTTTGCTATGCTCATGAGGTCCGACATCCAATACATCTGATTACGCCCACGTCAACATGCCACAGCACACAGCCTGTACACAGGCGTAATCAATCCGCGAGTTATGTCTAGTATTGGTGCGGACAACATGAATAAAGAATGGTTTTAACAAACATTAATAATTGGTACAACCAACTCCTTATACCTTAGCATATATATGTATATATACATGCCCGAAGGCTAATTGCTTAACAAGAAAAAAGAGAGTCGATCGGCAGGGTAATCTGAAGACTGGTGGAAGTGGCCTCAAATGTTAAAAACTCAGTATTGTTCAAGAAGCTTAATCACGTTTTAGGCTCGTGTGGTTTTCAATAAAACTTAATGAAATTGATCATGTTTCTCGCTCTGTGCGGGTCGATGTATCCAGGCACAAGGCATTACTCTTGAGCGGGAGCGTAGCACAGGGAGTACAAATGAGACGGGCGAAGGGAAAGGCAGCGCTCATTGTCAGACCAGGCTTTTTTTCCCCGCCAAGCCTTCTCTGGGGCATGCGGAGCTCTCTGCCGCTAGGGTTATCTTTGGCACCCGGTGGTTGATTTACGCAGTGAGAGTCGGCGGGCTTCATGCATTGGGCCGCCAAAGGAACTAAATCCCCGATCCCCAGTCTAGCTCCTGTCAAAAGCGCCGGTCACCCCCCCCCCCCGTGCTACAGAGAGAGACCCTAATGATCAGAAGTAAGTAAAGAAAGCCTTATTTCGCCTCCGCAATGTTCATCAACACTGCATAAGCATCGTGATTACCTTCAGTTACAATATATCATAATATCTGATTTGTTTGTTTCTCAAACGAACGTTTTTCGCAAGCTGCGGTGCCAGTGCAAACTAGACACATAGTGATGTCACGCTCAACCAAAACCACTGAACACAAGTAGCAAAAAATGTAACCAAGTATGAAACACTATAGCTAACAGTACGAGAACGATACAGTAACCGAGGTGCGAAAGAAACAATGGTGCATATAAAGGTTCTACTACTACCATATATACTACTACATAACAACAACAAGATTGGTCGGCAAGACTACCTGATGCAGCGCTGAGAAATGTACCTGCACAAGTGCATGTCGTAAACCATAGTCCCATCACTAATGCGTGTACTTATCGATCGTTAGGAGGCAGGGCGGACTTTTCCTTTGAATATGCCCTGAGCTGCGTTTCGTCTGCCGCTTTCTGAACACAAGGCTAGTGTTGATAATTTGATGATCATACGTATAACTTTGGACGCCATCGGGGCACCATTAAACTACAAGTTTGCAATTAAAGAAAAAGAACAACTTGTGATTGAAGCAAAATTTTCATCATTATCCTTGTTATCAATAAAGGTCAGCTTATGGTTAGGGTTATCCGGTCATTACCCAAACCTTCAGTTTCAATAACAGACAAAATAGCAATAACAGACATACTGTATCGCTTCTTTCTGCGTCTTTGTGTTCGTAAGACACTACACAGCTTATAGTTAATTTTGATATCCATAAATTAGGAATAGCCTTGAATGTTTTAACGTTTTTATTGGGCACTGATGACTCGTTTTGTAACCTGGCATCTAATCTAACGTCGTTTGGCCAAGCTTTCTTCGGGGCAGATGGAGCTTTCTGCCGTCTGGGTATTCTTTTTTGCGACCGGTGGTTATTTTACGCGGTAGGAGTTTGATTCCCCCTCCCCCCGTAGATAATCAAACTCCTACCGTGCAAAACCCCTACCGGGTGCCTAAGATTAAACCTGCGGAGGACAGCCCCTTCTGCCCCGAAGAGAGCCTGGCCAATCCACGGTAGACTGGATGCCATTTTATTCGTTTTATGGTGTTACTGCTGATACTAGAATGATATTCGAATACAAAGTGGTGAAATCCGGTAAGAAAGGGCAGAGAATGTAGGTCATATGTTCATTTGTACATTGTTAGGAAAGAAAGAAGCTGTTTCCATCGTAATTTCTCCACGCTTACAGGTGAAAATAAAACTACTCTTCACATCACAAAACCCACATATTATAGAAAAAAGTGGGATCATTCTTTCTCAACTGTCTCGGAAAAATATACTGATTAAACAAATCAGATTAAGGTCGCAGCGAGAGCGCAGCGCGATCGTCGTCCATTTGAATGGGGGCCTGGATGGTCCAAGCTAGTCTTCAGTCTATGAGACTTGGGTTGGCTATAAAAACTCCTTCTGCCAGTTGGATACGTTCTTTGCCAACCCGTAGGTCTGCTTGGAGACTAGGTCCAAACGACATTCCCCGAACCCGGAGGGGGCAGGTGTCGATTACAATATGACTGATTTACAACAGAGAAGTGCAAAATAGACGTTTTTCTTGGAATTTTACGCAAGTGAGAAAGGGAAATTGTATAGCGATATCCGGAAACGTTTGACGGCCTGCGTGCGGGCGCCGGCCGGGCCGCCAGCGGGAAGTGAATGCCCGCTAATGCTTATATATAGGTCACATTTCCAAAGCGGGGCCCGGTCGGGTAGCTTGCGGGAACGGAACATATGATAAAAAAGACAACAAAAGACACAAAAATTTGTAAAAACTACTACTAGCTATAAATTGTGTATTTTCTTGATATGCACTTTTTATTTTTCGTTTTCGCAAACAGCCCGGCCGGGCACCGGCTTGAAAATGTGACCCTAGCATAATAAGACATCGGTCGGGGTACGGGGCATATTCAAACTTCGGACTTTGATACCTGTTTCGACCTCAATCACATTTCTCCCATACAGATGGCCGTTGATACGGGTGGGATTGTGTTAGAATCATTCATACGCACTTAGGACTCAAGGGTTCTTATCTGTAAAGCTCATTTTCTGGCGAACTGCAATTCCTTCCTCCACCTAAGGACCACTGCCTTAGTCTGGAAGTCGGCGTGACGCAAATTTTAATCTACCATGGCTTGAAGTTAAGCCTCTCACACATAGCTGGCCATGGCCTTCCGACCCTCTCTCTAGCGTGTTTGGGAGTTAAGCCTATCGCACATAGCCGATCATGGCCTCCCGACCTTCTCCAGACCATGGTTGGTAGTTAAATCCTTGTCACACATGGCCGAACATGGCCTCCCGACCTTCTCCAGACCATGGTTGGGAGACAAATCCCTGTCACACATAGCCGACCATGGCCTCCCGACCCTCTCCAGACCATGGTTGGAAGTTAAATCCTTGTCACACATGGCCGAACATGGCCTCCCGACCTTCTCCAGACCATGGTTGGGAGACAAATCCCTGTCACACATAGCCGACCATGGCCTCCCGACCCTCTCCGGACCATGGTTGGAAGTTAAATACTTGTCACACATGGCCGAACATGGCCTCCCGACCTTCTCCAGACCATGGTTGGGAGATAAATCCCTGTCACACATGGCCTACCATGGTCTCCCAACTCTCTTCAGACCATGGCTTGGAGTTAAGCCTCTGTCACACATAGCCGATCATGGCCTCCCGACCCTATCCAGACCATGGTTGGTAGTTAAATCATTGTCACACATGGCCCAACATGGCCTTCCGACCTTCTCCAGACCATGGTTGGGAGATAAATCCCTGTCACACATAGCCGACCATGGCCTCCCAACTTTCTCCAGACCATGGCTTGGAGTTAAGCCTCTGTCACACATAGCCGATCATGGCCTCCCGACCCTTTCCAGACCATGGTTGGGAGTTAAGCCTGTCACACATAACGGCCATGGCCTCCAGACCATCTCCAGACCATGGTTGGGAGTTAAGCCCCTGTCACACATAGTCGACCAAGGCCTCCCAACCTTCTCCAGACCATGGTTGGGAGTTAAGCCTCTGTCACACATAGTCAACCATGGCGTCCCAACCTTCTCTAGACCATGGTTGGGAGTTAAGCCCCTGTCACGAATAGTCAACCATGGCCTCCCAACCTTCTCCAGACCATGGTTGGGAGTTAAGCCCCTGTCACACACAGCCGACAATGGCCTTGCGACCCTTTCCCTAGCGTGTTTGGGAATTTGTCGTGAGCAAAGTTATTTGTTGTCGGAATTGTGTCGGCCAGGTTGCCTACTAGTCTTTGGAAGTCTGCTAAGTCTGCACCAGCCAAATATGAATTTTGGACAATCGAATTCTGGACAGTTACAAAGAGCTTGGATGCGATCAGAGGAGCGAACTGGAGCTACAATAGAATGGATTCCAGGCTACCCCTAGCCCACTACCGACCTTGGTCGGGGAGTGATCGGGATGAAAGTCGTAGGAAGGTCCTGAATGTGTGACAGGGGTCGTCTAAAAGCGTCCGTCACGATTGGTTGAGCGTTTGCTCTCACCTAGGATGAATACATACAGGGCATTAATCATATTTGTTTCTACGTAGCCTCAACGTGCGTAGGTTTAACGTTGTAGAAAGGTTGAGATCTAGTGTCAGGAAGTAAGAAAAGGTCTCTTGTCATTCACCTGTCGCTTGTAGCGGTAGAGGGTCGTACCAATAGGTGGTGAAATTCAAATGGGCATTTATAAAACATCTGACAAGTCGTTACAGTAGTTGAGTTTTTGTGAACACGATGTTCGCCGCTTTACATCAGTCAGTACGGTAAATGCTAGAGACTAGGGAGGCAGGATGTATGTAAGATGATGCACACGGAGAGACAATGACACAAGAACATCAGAATAGTCTCTAGGGCAGCCGCAAGGGCAGAATCTTTTATTCAATATAGAGAATAAGTCAAGCTTCGAAATGGAAACGTTTCAAATACAGCAACATACATGTACTAATACAATCAACAGCTATGTGAGGCAATATTTTGAAGTTTGCAAGAAAAACAATCTCTGAGTACAGGTGAATGCTGAACTCTCTATCATTCAGGTGCCATTGTTCTCCGTGACTTCCTTTGGTTTCTATCTATTTCTGTATCAATCTAATTCCTTACTTATCTATCTATCTATCTATTTATCTTTCTGTACATCTATCTATCTAGAGCTGGCTAGCTAAATGTAGCTATGCCAATATACATGTAAGGAAAAGCACTTTCACAGTCTGTTGGCTTATTTGATATCTAGCAAATCACTACGAGTGCATTGACCTGCAGCGAAGTCCTTCAAATGACTTCTTTCAACTTCATACAGTCCTTCTGAAGCTTTGACAGCTTACATTAAGGCAGACTTACTGTCCAAGTTAGAGCATTTGAATGAAAAAAATCCCAAAGAATTTTGGTCTTTATTTGATTTTTTTGAAAAGGAAGTTAACGGAAAAACACAAAGAAATTCTTCAGACCCTGATATCACAAACTCAGAATGGATTGAACACTTTAAAGGTCTAAATAATTTAACAAAACACAAAAACTTTAACGCAGACTTTGAAAAAACTATCGCTGAACGATTAGAACAATTTGATAAAAATTCATTTAATTTACTAGACACTCCTTTTACTACAAAAGACGTTCTGGATGGCATAAAACAACTCAAATCTGATAAAGCTTGTGGCATGGATTCTATTTCCAACAACATGTTAAAACATGGATCTACTTCAAAACAGTTATGTCTCTCATTGGTTACCCTTTTCAACATTATTCTTTCCAAAGGCACATTTCCGCAAAACTGGAATACAAGCATCCTTACTCCAATTTTCAAATCAGGTGACAAGGCCAATGTTGACAACTACAGAGGCATCGCCCTTTCCAGTTGTCTCTCAAAATTGTTTACCCGACTCTTGAATAATAGGCTACAAAACTTTGTAGAAAACAATAATCTGCTGGCCGACACTCAATTTGGATTCAGAAAGAAGTGCCGAACTGCCGATAATATTTTTATTCTAAAATCTCTTATTGAGAAATATACACAACAAAAGAAAGGTAAATTGTTTGTCTGTTTCGTTGACATGAAGAAAGCAATTGACAGTGTTTGGCGCGATGGGTTATTTTATAAATTGTTACACTGTGGCATCGATGGAAATTTCTTTAATGTTTTGAAATCAATGTATCTGAATGTCAATTATGCAGTTAGAGTAGAGAATGGTTTATCTGATTCTTTTGTATCAACTTGTGGTGTAAGACAAGGATGTAATCTTAGCCCATTGTTATTCAATCTATTTATCAATGACCTGCCGCAATGTTTTGATAGTAACAAATGTGATGCTGCTGTCCTTACTTCAAAGTCTATCAACTGTTTGTCTTGGGCAGACGATCTTGCTTTGGTCTCTTTGTCAAAGCAAGGACTCCAAAAACTGCATCAATGCCCTAGAAACATTCTGTAATAACTGGAAACTATCAGTTAATGTCTCCAAAACAAAAGTTCTTATTTTTTCTAAAGGTGCTACAAAGAAAATGTCAAAAGATTTCTTTATCTATGGTAAAGAAATAGAAGTTACGGACAGTTACACCTATCTTGGTATCCCACTTACGTCCTCAGGTAAATTCAAAACAGCCAGAAAATTTCTAAAAACCAAGGCTATGAGAGCTATATTCAAATTGAAATCACTTTTATCATCGGAAAATATCCCAATACAATTAGGTAAAAATCTTTTTGACAAATTTGTTAAACCTATTCTTTTATACGGATCGGAACTAACTTGTTTTGATCATTCCTCCAAAACAGTGAAACTTATTGTATCGAAAAACATTTCTACATCTACTCCCAGATATATTTTTTCTATTTTACTTAGAAAACTTCAATTGGATGAAAACTTACCAGTTGTAATTCGAAAGAGTACTTGTTCCGATTTAACTAATTCTTACATTATTAATTTTGAAAGAAGATCAGACAAAGACATGTTTCTAAAATTAACGTCTAAGCTCACTCTAGATAATGATGGCTTTTTTGTAGCTAACATGCACCGCCCGTTGGATATACCTGAATTTGACATCATTGACCTACGTTTTCAAAAATTTTTGCTAGGAATACATTCAAAATCCTCCAACGACGGAGTACGAGGAGAATTGGGAACTTTCCCCATCATATTGTCTGCAAAAATTCAGCTCATCAAATATTGGCACCGTTTAGTAAACTTACCTGAGGACTCTCTGCTTCACGAAGCATACAATGTTGTATTTTCTAGTGATCATGACTGGATTAATCATGTGAAGGATGTTCTCAATTATCACGGCCTTGGATACATATGGATGAATCCTAAATGTTATAAAGTAGACTATATTGAACATCAACTCAACTGCAGACTACAGGATGCACATATACAAGAGTGGTTTAGTTATCTCCATGAAAAATGGAGATATTGTTTTGGGTGTGTCTGTGTGTCTGTTTGTTTGTTTGTTTGTCTGTTTGTCTGTTTGTCTGTTTGTGTTTCCGGACTACTGTAGTCAGCATAACTCAAGAACCTCTTCATGGATTACGATGATGTTTGGTATGTGGGCAGGTGTTGTGAAGCCGACATTCAAGGTCCATTTTGGGCCCCCTGGTATGTGACCTTGGTACTGCAGCAGAAATTCCATTTTTGTATCTCTTGACCTGGACGTGCTATGGTCTTGATTTTTTGGTGGCAGATAGCTTGTGGTGTAATGAAGACGTGGTGTAGGTTTGGGCCCCCTAGCAGCTTGCTGTGGAACTGCAGTGTCGTTATTGTGAAAATCTTCTAAGGGGAATAACTGAACAAAGGAAAGACGGATTTCCATCATATTTAGTATGCAGGTAGCTTAGGCAGAGATGTACACAATGAAGTGCAAATTATGCTAATTGGGACTTAATTTGCATAGCTAATGAGGGAAATCTATTTTTGCAGTGTTTTCCATTATCAGACTCAAATACATGTAACGTATGTAGTTTATGGAATGTGGATCATCAACAGATACCAATTATGCAAATAAATTCCTAATTTGCATAATTAATGCAAAACACCATATCTCATCTAATTGGAAAATTATAGGACTGTCAATAGGATACTACTTAGTATGCAGGTAGCTTAAACAGAGATATACATAATGAAGTACAAATTATGCTAATTGTGACTTAATTTGCATAGCTAATGAGGAAATTTAGCAGTGTTTTCCATTATCACACTCAAATACATGTAACATATGTTGTTTATGGAAAGTGGAGTATCAACTAGATACCAATCAAGATACCAATTATGCAAATAGATTCCTAATTTGCATAATAAATGCAAAAACACCATAATTCATCTAATTGGAAAAATTATAGGACTGTCAATATTCCAACATGTGTAAGTAAGATAAAGGTGTTTATGACCAAGCATATATTATGCAAATGTGTAAGTCATTTGCATGAATATAATTGTTCATGGAGATATGAGGTCGTGGAACTCTTGTTGTGTAAGCAATAATTCAAAATTGTCCCTTCTTCACAAATCCAAAAGTCATTATGTACAAGAAAAATATCTTTATGATGTGAATAATGTTGAAATCCGTAAAGCGATAACACAGTTAAGAATTAGTAGCCATAGATTGAATATAGAAACAGGAAGATACTTTAATGTAGCTCCCGACCAAAGGTTTTGCCCATTCTGTCCTAATCGAATTGAAGATGAGTTTCACTTTATTATGGAATGCTCTAAATATGATGCCCTACGAGATGAGTTATTCACCTTTCTCAATTCAAGTACTTCAGATTTTAAGACACTCAATGCCACAGATAGATTTGACTATATATTTAGATGCAACAGCGCATACAGTGTTAAAATAGGCAAATATTTAAAAGATTGTTTTGTTATTAGAAAAAATAATGATACTCAAAATTAGAAAACTTGAATCATGTAAAACCTAAGATAGTCATTTTGTTGTAGTGAATAGTTTTATTCCATACTCATGTCTTGTTCTATGTTTACTGTTGTTGCCATACTTTGTACCTGCTACAATGGTCGCGCAATAAAGTTCTCTAAAGTTCTCATATTTTCTCCGTCGCGCAATGACTGTTGAATTTTTAAACTCCCTGTAGGCTGGTATCAATAACTTAAATATCCACATAAAGAAAGGTGAAGTATATTTCTCTCTGGCCTCCCTGGCTTCCAGACCATGGTTGGGATTAAGCCCCTTTCGCACATAGCCGGACATGGCCTCCCGACCTTCTACAGACCATGGTTGGGAGTTGAGCCCTTACCTCACATAGCCTACCATGGCCTCCCGACCTTCTCCTGACCATGGTTGGGAGTTAAGACCCTATCACACATACGCGGCCATGGCCTCCCGACCTTCTCCAGACCATGGTTGAGAGTTACATCCCTGTCACACATACGCGGCCATGGCCCCCCGACCTTCTCCAGACCATGGTTGGGAGTTAAATCCCTGTCACACATAGCCTACTATGGCCTCCCGAACATGTCCAAACCATGGTTGGGAGTTGAGCCCTTACCTCACATAGCCGACCATGGCGTCCCAACCTTCTCCAGACCATGGTTGGGAGTTGAGCCCTCGACCTCACATAGCCTACCATGGCCTCCCGACCTTCTCCAGACCACGGTTGAGAGTTAGATCTCTGTCACACATACGCGGCCATGGACCCCCGACCTTCTCCAGACCACGGTTGAGAGTTAGATCTCTGTCACACATACGCGGCCATGGACCCCCGACCTTCTCCAGACCACGGTTGAGAGTTTGATCTCTGTCACACATACGCGGCCATGGACCCCCGACCTTCTCCAGACCATAGTTGGGAGTTAAATCCCTGTCACACATAGCCGACCATGGCCCCCCGACCTTCTCCAGACCATGGTTGGGAGTTAAATCCCTGTCACACATAGCCTACTATGGCCTCCCGAACTTGTCCAGACCATGGTTGGGAGTTAAATCCCTGTCACACATAGCCGACCATGGCCCCCCAACCTTCTCCAGACCATGGTTGGGAGTTAAATTCCTGTCACATATAGCCGACCTTGGCCTCCCGACCCTCTCCGTGCCGTGTTTGGGAATAAGTCGTGAGAAAAGTTATCTGTGGTCCGAAGTGGGTCGGTCAGGTTGCCTATAGTCTTTGAAAGTCATCCGCACCAGCCAAATATGAATTTTGGACAATCAAATTCTGGACAGTTACATTCTGCTTGGAACTTCCAAGCAGAATGTAACTGTCCAGAATTTGATAACCGACTGAAGTGATTAGAGGAGCGAACTGGAGCTGGAATAGGATGGATTCCGGGGTACTTCCAACCCAGCGCCGACCCTGGTCGGGGGAGTGGTCGGGATGAAAGTCGTAGGAAGGTCCGCAATATATGAATTTTGGACAATCAAATTCTGGACAGTTACATGCTGCTTGGAAGTGATTAGAGGAGCGAACTGGAGCTGGAATAGGATGGATTCCGGGGTACTTCCAACCCAGCGCCGACCCTGGTCGGGGGAGTGGTCGGGATGAAAGTCGTAGGAAGGTCCTGACTGTGTGACAGGGGTCGTCTAAAAGCGTCCGTCACGATTGGTTGAGCGTTTGCTCTCACCTAGGATGAATTCATACAGGGCATTAATCATATTTGTTTCTACGTAGCCTCAACGTGCGTAGGTTTAACGTTGTAGAAAGGTTGAGATCTAGTGTCAGGAAGTAAGAAAAGGTCTCTTGTCATTCAGCTGTCGCTTGTAGCGGTAGAGGGTCGTACCAATAGGTGGTGAAATGGGCATTTATAAAACATCTGACAAGTCGTTACAGTAGTTGAGTTTCGTGAACACGATGTTCGCCGCTTTACATCAGTCAGTGCGGTAAATGCTAGAGACTAGGGAGGCAGGATGTATGTAAGATGATGCACACGGGGAGACAATGACGCGGCGATCTAACGGCGACCTAAAGTTGTCCAGATCGCCGTGAGAGCGCCGAACTCCTGGAAAATGTGCTCAAGTGGAATCTCTACGGCGACCCTTGCGCGCTCTTAGCGCGACCAAAATGTCAAATGTCAGCAACGTTTTATGAGCGACCAAAGATTTCACAGATCACTCAACGAATTCCAGAGATAAAGAACGAATTTTTAAAAAATCCTTTGTGTGCTTTGTTGTCTTCTAAGTCAAACCTTTACCTCTTGCATCATATTTGACTGATAAAATCAGGGGGAAAACAGGTTCAATTTTGGTTGCTGCACGGTCACTCAGTGTGTGTCTTAAGAATTGGAAGGAGTTTGATTTGAATGGAAGCAAGTACGGTACTTGTAGTTATTCGTCAATTTGAATTACACATGAGCAAAACTATGATTTGACCAGAAAATTCCTAGAATTTCAAGATACACCACTTCAAGAATGAAATTTGTTTGAACTACAGATAAGACCATTCAGTCCTCGTAGAGTGCTCGCTGCGATCCTTGAGCGCTCGCTGCGGCCCTTTGATCCCTCGCACCGGCCCTTTGATCGAGCTATGTCCAGTATCAGGGTGAAGTGCACGAAGTTAGGGTGTACGAAGTTGTACGAAGTTGTACGAAGTTGTACGAAGTTAAAGCCGTTTCCTACTGGCTTTGAGGCTATATCGGGAGTCACAGATGACGTCAAATCGTTTATTGGATGACGTAATCTAACTTCGTACAGTAGGCAGGGTAGGGTGTCAAGTGTACGAAGTTGTCCGAAGTTGTGCAAAGTTACGTGACGTCATCTAACTTCGTACAGTAGGCAGGGTAGGGCGGCATGTGTACGAAGTTGTCCGAAGTTGTGCAAAGTTACGTGACGTCATCTAACTTCATACAGTAGGCAGGGTAGGGTTGCAAGTGTACGAAGTTGTCCGAAGTTGTGCAAAGTAACGTGACGTCATCTAACTTCGTACAGTAGGCAGGGTAGGGTGGCATGTGTACGAAGTTGTCCGAAGTTGTGCAAAGTTACGTGACGTCATCTAACTTCGTACAGTAGGCAGGGTAGGCTGGCATGTGTACGAAGTTGTCCGAAGTTGTGCAAAGTAACGTGGCGTCAGCTAACTTCGGACAGTAGGCAGGGTAGGGTGGCATGTGTACGAAGTTGTCCGAAGTTGTGCAAAGTTACGTGACGTCATCTAACTTCGAAGTTGTCCAAAGTTACTTAATACATAGTAAAAACTTATATATATGTAAATATGATACACACCACTCACGCATATAAACAAATAAAATATAGATGCACATAAATCATCACAAAAACAATGTTCATGCATTGTAAAAAATTCATTTATTTTAGTTTAGTTAGTTTTATTTAAGTCTTTTAGTCTTTTATTTCTCCTCCTAAAGTTCGCTTAAACAATGCAGACAAAATAATTTAAGTTCACTCTTACTATTATATTTCCATTTTTTACGTCACTTCTAAATACAACTACCTGAAAACATCTCCCATATCTATTTATAAACTACATGTATTGCAGTCTTCTTTCACTACTTAATATTTGATATAGCTCTGCTCCTGCCAACACGTTTGGCGTACCTCTGGGGAGCGACCCAAGCACAACAAGGCTATAACCTCCCGTCTTCTTATACAAAGTTAGGATGACGTCATGGTTAGGGTGATGTCATAACTTCGGACAACTTCGTACACCACCCGGCTGACTGTCCAAAGTTAGGATGACGTCATAACTTCGGACAACTTCGGACAACTTCGTACACCACCCGGCTGACTGTCCAAAGTTAGGATGACGTCATGGTTAGGGTGACGTCATAACTTCGGACAACTTCGGACAACTTCGTACACCACCCGGCTGACTGTCCAAAGTTAGGATGACGTCATGGTTAGGGTGACGTCATAACTTCGGACAACTTCGGACAACTTCGTACACCACCCGGCTGACTGTCCAAAGTTAGGATGACGTCATAACTTCGGACAACTTCGGACAACTTTGGACAACTTCGGACAACTTCGGACATCTAGCTTAACTTAGGACAACTTCGTGCATTTCACGCTGATACTGGACATGGGTGCTTTGATCCCATCGCCATCCTGGGCGATCTCACGGCGATTGTTTTGGACCTGTCCAAAACTATCGCCGAGGTGACGGCGAGCTTGGCGCGCATGGCGCTCTCACGGCGATCTGGCCAAATTGAGGTCGCCGTGAGATCGTCGTCCCAGTGGAATGGGGGTATGAGTGCAGCAAGCCTGGTAATGGAACTGAAGAAGCAGGATACGTCGTCAACAAATGACGTCGTCATCCACTGTGATTCACGGCTTCGAATTTGACTTCCTTTAAGAGACTCTTGAAGTAACGGAAATGAACAAAACGAACGGACACGGACCATGAACCAGCTTTCGCCCTACTATATGTTGTATGTTGTAGCGATTGTATATTGTTGTATCATAAATATGTAATGATATATGGTGATAGAGGACTCAAATGACTGCGTATCTCTGTTATATTGTATATGACCATTACCTCTTCCATCATGACCTGAATGAAAAGCGGCCTGTGTGTCGATTTGAGCTTATCATGAATAAACAAAGTTCAAACAAACAAACAAACAAACAAACTCTACCCGTCATAAAGGTTTTCGTCTGCCGACACTCTTTTTCGGTGTATCATATACTATTGCACTGAAAAACGTTCAATCCATCAGAATTTTCAACAACAAATCCAACGTTGACATAGATCAGAGATATGAGTTTCTCAAACGAATCCTTAACAACCGACGCGTCCGCTTCGTCCGCTTGCTATTCATCTATCTATAAATCTACATGTAGCTATTATGGCCAGCTCGCTAAATGTATCTATATCTGTATACATAAAAGGAAAAACACATTCAATTCACAGTCCGATGCCTAATTTGATATCTAATGAATCACTACGAGTGCATTGACCTGCTGCGAAGTCCTTCAAATGGCCTGTTTCAACTTAAGACGATCCTTCTGAATCTGTATCGGTTGAATTTGTAAGCTTCCTGTAGGCTAGAATCAATAACTTGAATATCCATATAAAGAAAGGTACAGTCTATTTCTCCCTGTCTTACTTTCCGAAATGTATTGTACATTACTAACATACTTGTAACGACAATCCTAACTTGGAGCAGCTACCTGGATCTGACATTCGAGGCGCATGTCTTGTCACACATAGCCGACCATGGTCTCCCTACCTTCTCGAGACCATGGTTAGGAGTAAGCCCCTTTCGCATATAGCCTACTATGGCCTCCAGACCTTCTACAGACCATGGTTGGGAGTAAAGCCACTGTCACACATAGCCGACCATGGCCTCCCGAACTTCTCCAGACCATGGTTGGGAGTCAAGCCCTAGTCACATATAGCCGACCATGGTCTCCCGACCTTCTCCAGACCATGGTTGGGAGTCAAGCCCCTGTCACACGCATAGTCGACCATGGCCCCCGACCTTCTCCAGATCAGACCATGCAGGTTGGGAGTAAAGCCCTTACCTCACATAGCCGACCATGGCCTCCCGACCTTTTACAGACCATGGTTGGGAGTTAAGCCACTGTCAAACATAGCTGACCATGGCCTCCCGACCTTCTACAGACCATGCAGGTTGAGAGTAAAGCCCTTACCTCACATAGCCAACCATGGCCTCCCGACCTTCTACAGACCATGGTAGGGAGTCAAGCCACTGTCACACATAGCCTACCATGGCCTCCCGACCTTCTCCAGACCATGGTTGGGAGTTAAGCCCCTGTCACACATAGCTGACCATGGCCTCCAGACCTTCTACAGACCATGGTTGGGAGTTAAGCCACTGTCACACATTGCTGACCATGGCCTCCCGACCTTCTACAGACCATGGTTGGGTGTTAAGCCCCTGTCACACATAGCCTACCATGGCCTCCCGACCTTGTCAAGAGGAAGAGGTACAATACTTTATGTGTTACTCTATGTGTACCCTGGCACAACTAGGTCCAATGTACCGTATACATACAACGTTTAAAAATCCATACCTGTGTTCTTGAATGTCTAAAGTTTGTCACAACTTGGCCGGTTGAACACACTAAATTGATTTAGTTTTGTCTGACGCAGACAGACCGACATGATGAATCTCATTTTCATCACTCTGCGATCATACGGACGAGCGTGCCGCCCGGAGCTTTTCTAATTACCGGTCTGTTGAGAATGTTATTAGTCATAATTCCGATCAGTCCCCGGCCATCCATTAAAACTATACCACCTGTAGCTTTTGTGATAGCTGGTCATATGAGAGTGCCCAAATTACAATACAACAATTAACTTGCCAACGTCAGACGTTTACAATACAACAATTAACAGACGTTGGTGTGTCCTTGGTGAACAACGTTGATGACAGAATGAGGGCGACATCATGCGTAGTTTCTCGGAAAGAGACAGAGAACATCTTCACCACCTATAGCTTTTATGATAACAAATCTGATTAGAATGTTCAAAACAACTATTGAATTGGCTTCTTTGGTGTATCCGTAGCAAACAGACAGAATGGGGACAAAATCGCGTATAGTTTCTCACAAGGAGACACACAATCATGCCACCCATTTATGATGACCGATCTGATGAGAATGTCCACCCACGACAATTCACAAGTAACTTAACGATGTCAGACGTAGGTGTCCGCAGCAAACAGCCTTAATGACAGAATGGTGTTGACATCAGATATAGTTTCTCGCAAGGAGAAACAACCTGTAACCTCTCTAGACCATGGTTGGGAGTTAAGCCCGTCACACCGTGAGTCGACCATGGTCTCCTGTCCTTCTCCAGACCATGGTTGGGGGTTAAGCCACTGTCACACATAGCTGACCATGGCCTCCCGACCTTCTACAGACTATGGTTGGGAGTTAAGCCCCTGTCAAACATAGCTGACCATGGCCTCCCGACCTTCTACAGACCATGGTTGGGAGTTAAGCCCCTGTCACGAATAGTCAACCATGGCCTCCCAACCTTCTCCAGACCATGGTTGGGAGTTAAGCCCCTGTCACACATAGTCAACCATGGCCTCCCAACCTTCTCTAGACCATGGTTGGGAGTTAAGCCCCTGTCACACATAGCTGACCATGGTCTCCTTTCCTTCTACAGACCATGGTTGGGAGTTAAGCCTGTCACACATAGCCGACCATGGCCTCCCAACCTTCTTTAGACCATGGTTGGGAGTTAAGCCTCTGTCACACATAGTCAACCATGGCCTCCCAACCTTCTCTAGACCATGGTTGGGAGTTAAGCCCCTGTCACGAATAGTCAACCATGGCCTCCCAACCTTCTCCAGACCATGGTTGGGAGCTAAATCCCTGTCACACATAGTCAACCATGGCCTCCCAACCTTCTCTAGACCATGGTTGGGAGTTAAGCCCCTGTCACGAATAGTCAACCATGGCCTCCCAACCTTCTCCAGACCATGGTTGGGAGTTAAGCCTCTGTCACACATAGTCAACCATGGCCTCCCAACCTTCTCTAGACCATGGTTGGGAGTTAAGCCCCTGTCACGAATAGTCAACCATGGCCTCCCAACCTTCTACGGACCATGGTTGTGAGTACGTTAAGTCCCTATCACACATAGCCGACAATGGCCTTGCGACCCTTTCCCTAGCATGTTTGGGAATTTGTCGTGAGCAAAGTTATTTGTTGTCGGAATTGTGTCGGCCAGGTTGCCTACTAGTCTTTGAAAGTCTGCTAAGTCTGCACCAGCCAAATATGAATTTTGGACAATCAAATTCTGGACAGTTACATGCTGCTTGGATGTGATGAGAGCAGCGAACTGGAGCTGGAATAGGATGGATTCCGGGGTACTTCCAACCCAGCGCCGACCCTGGTCAGGGAGTGGTCGGGATGAAAGTCGTAGGAAGGTCCTGAATGTGTGACAGGGGTCGTCTAAAAGCGTCCGTCACGATTGGTTGAGCGTTTGCTCTCACCTAGGATGAATTCATACAGGGCATTAATTATATTTGTTTCTACGTAGCCTCAACGTGCGTAGGTTTAACGTTGTAGAAAGGTTGAGATCTAGTGTCAGGAAGTAAGAAAAGGTCTCTTGTCATTCACCTGTCGCTTGTAGCGGTAGAGGGTCGTACCAATAGGTGGTGAAATGGGCATTTATAAAACATTCATCTATCAAGTCTTTACAGTAGTTGAGTTTTTGTGAACACGTTGTTCGCTGCTTTACATCCGTCAGTGCGGTAAATGCTAGAGACCAGGGAGGCAGGATGTTTGTAAGATGATGCACACGGAGAGACAATGACACAAGAACCTCGGAATAGTCTCAAGGGTAGCCTCAAGGGCAGCATCTTTTATTGCCAATAGAGAAGAAGTTAAGCTTTGAAATTGAAACGTTTTAAGTACAGCAACATACATGCACTGATACAATCAACAGCTATGTGAAGCACAACTTTGAATTTTTGTTGTTGTTTGTTTTGTTTTTGATACTTTCCTCTGGGACCTTTGGAATGGCACACATGTATGGAATTGTATTTATTCAATGTAAAGCTGTGAAAGTGATTAGGATTGTGATTATTGTGACAGACCTAAATGATAAATCTCATTTTCATCACGCTGTGATCCTCCGGACGAGCGTGCCGCCCGGAGATTTTCTGATTACCGGTCTGTTGGGAAAGTTATAAGTCATAATTCCGATCAGTTTGCTGTTTCAATCCCCGGCCATCCTTTTAAACTATGTCTCTTGTGGTTCTTGCAATAGCTGGTCACACGAGAGTGCCCACAGCAATACAACAACTGACTTGCCGCCGTCAGACGTCGGGGTATCCGTGGTGAACAACGTTGATGACAGAATGAGGGTGAGATCGCACGTAGTTTTTCGGAAAGAGACAGAGAACATCTTCACCACCTGTAGCTTTTATGATAACAAATCTGATTAGAATGTTCAAAACAAGTATTGAATTGACTTAGGTGCATCCATAGCAAACAGCCTTAATGACAGAATGGGGACAACATCGTGTATATATAGTTTCTCACAAGGAGACGCACAATTATGCCACCCTTAGCTTTTATGATGACCGATCTGATGAGAATGTCCACCCACGACAATTCACAATTAACTTAACGACGTCAGACGTAGGTGTCGGCAGCAAACAGCCTTAATGACAGAATGGGGTTGACATCATATATACTTTCTCGCAAGGAGAAACAACCTGTTACCTCTCTAGACCATGGTTGGGAGTTAAGCCCGTTACACCGTGAGTCGACCATGGCCTCCTGTCCTTCTCCAGACCATGGTTGGGTGTTAAGCCACTGTCACACATAGCTGACCATGGCCTCCCGACCTTCTCCAGACCATCATCGGGTTGGGAGTTAAGCCACTGTCACACATAGCCTATCATGGCCTCCCGACCTTGTCAAGAGGAAGAGGTACAATACTTTATGTGTTACTCTATGTGTACCCTGGCACAACTAGGTCCAATGTACCGTATACAATGTTTACCAATCCATACCTGTGTTCTTGAATGTCTAAAGTTTGTGTCACAACTTGGCCGGTTGAACACACTAAATTGATTTAGTTTTGTCTGACGCAGACGTAGACAGACCGACATGATGAATCTCATTTTCATCACTCTGCGATCATACGGACGAGCGTGCCTCCCAGAGCTTTTCTAATTACGGGTCTGTTGAGAATGTTATTAGTCATAATTCCGATCAATCCCTGGCCATCCATTTAAACTATACCACCTGTAACTTTTGTGATAGCTGGTCATATGAGAGTGCCCAAATTACAATACAACGATTAACTTGCCAACGTCAGACGTTTACAATACAACAATTAACAGACGTTGGTGTGTCATTGGTGAACAACGTTGATGACAGAATGAGGGCGACATCATGCGTAGTTTTTCGGAAAGAGACAGAGAACATCTTCACCACCTGTAGCTTTTATGATAACAAATCTGATTAGAATGTTCAAAGCAACTATTGAATTGGCTTCTATGGTGTATCCGTAGCAAACAGACAGAATGGGGACAACATCGCGTATAGTTTCTCACAAGGAGACGCACAATCATGCCACCCTTTTATGATGACCGATCTGATGAGAATGTCCACCCACGACAATTCACAATTAACTTAACGACGTCAGACGTAGGTGTCCGCAGCAAACAGCCTTAATGACAGAATGGGGTTGACATCATATATACTTTCTCGCAAGGAGAAACAACCTGTAACCTCTCTAGACCATGGTTGGGAGTTAAGCCCGTCACACATAGCCGACCATGTTCCGACCTTCTCCAGACCATGGTTGGGGGTTAAGCCACTGTCACACATAGCTGACCATGGCCTCCCGACGCCCTCCAGACCATGGTTGGGTGTTAAGCTCCTGTCACACATAGCCGACCATGGCCTCCCGACCTTCTCCAGACCAAGGTTGGGAGTTAGCCCCCGTCACACATAGCCGACCATGGCCTCCCGACCTCCTCCAGACCATGGTTGGGCGTTAAGCCACTGTCACACATAGCCGACCATGGCCTCCCAACCTTCTCCAGACCATGGTTGGGTGTTAAGCCACTGTCACACATAGCCGACCATGGCCTCCCGACTTTCTCCAGACCATGGTTGGGAGTTACACCCCTGTCACACATAGCCAACCATGGCCTCCCGACCTCCAGACCATGGTTGAGAGTTACGCCCCTGTCACACATAGCCGACGATGGCCTCCCGACCCTCTCCAGACCGTGGTTGGGAGTTAAGCCACTGTCACACATAGCCGACCATGGCCTCCCGACCTTCTCCAGACCATGGTTGGGAGTTGAGCCCCTGTCGCACATATAGCCGACCATGGCCTCCCGACCTCCAGACCATGGTTGGGGGTTAAGCCACTGTCACACATAGCCGACGATGGCCTCCCGACCCCCTCCAGACCATGGTTGGGAGCTAAGCCACTGTCACACATAGCCGACTATGGCCTCCCGACGCCCTCCAGACCATGGTTGGGAGTTACGCCCGTCACACATAGACGTATAGACGACAATGGCCTCCTGTCCTTCTCCAGGTCAGGGTTGGAGGTTAAGCCACTGTCACACATAGCCGACCATGGCCTCCCGACCCTCTCCAGACCATGGTTGGGAGTTACACCCCTGTCACACATAGCCAACCATGGCCTCCCGACCTCCAGACTATGGTTGAGAGTTACGCCCCTGTCACACATAGCCGACGATGGCCTCCCGACCCTCTCCAGACCGTGGTTGGGAGTTAAGCCACTGTCACACATAGCCGACCATGGCCTCCCGACCTTCTCCAGACCATTGTTGGGAGTTGAGCCCCTGTCGCACAGATAGCCGACCATGGCCTCCCGACCTCCAGACCATGGTTGGGGGTTAAGCCACTGTCACACATAGCCGACGATGGCCTCCCGACCCCCTCCAGACCATGGTTGGGAGCTAAGCCACTGTCACACATAGCCGACTATGGCCTCCCGACGCCCTCCAGACCATGGTTGGGAGTTACGCCCGTCACACATAGACGTATAGACGACAATGGCCTCCTGTCCTTCTCCAGGTCAGGGTTGGAGGTTAAGCCACTGTCACACTTACACCGTCTTGTATTTTATATTTATCGTATGCTCTGCTTTACCGCACGTTAGGTCATGGATTGATGCATTACACTGCGCTACCTCTCACACCTAACTGAAAACATAACCTTCTTGGCGAAGGTAACAATGACCAGAGCATGGCTGCCATGTCACTTGTTATCCAACGATGAATGTCATCAGATCTTTACATATATTTGAGAAAATTGTGACAATTTCTTAAAGGTAACCTAAGCAATATTAGGGCGCTGAAAGTCATATATTCAAAATCATTTTTTTCTGATTTCTATCCAAAGTAAGTTCAGATAACACTATCCCATCGCATATCGACCATCATGGAGCAAAAATGTGATGTCGTTGTGCGGTAGGAACTCATTGAAAATCTGAGCACTTGAAGGCCAGCCATCATTTCTAATCTTCCGAACATGCACGATTCTGACCGATAAATCCCGAACGCATCCGAAGAAATGATCACGTGGTCATGGCTCAATGTGCTTGGGCATTGTGACGTCACGCGGCCAGAAGTTACCAAAAATTGTCGACAGAAAACGGTTACGGCTGGATTCTGGGCTGATTTTTGGGGGGACCCAATAAATAAAATACTCCTTTTGTGGCTTGCTTCTGTGCTATTTTTAAACGCCCAAAGGATGAAATAATGATGCAGATGCGCTAATATAGGGAAGTAAATGTAAATTTCAACCTCACCAAACAGAATTGCCTTCCCCAGAATATTTCAAGTTTTACCCCCTGAAATCACTTAGGGCACCTTTAATACTGACATTCTATTCATGGCGTCTTTCGTAAGATTCTCTAAAAACGTTGTATTAGAAAATAGATTCAGACAGTTCAAACTGAACGGTCAGGTTGTGATGTTAACTGTGAGCTGCACATCAGGAAAAACAAGATGAACCATGTAAAACCTTATCTATTCAGTTTCCAGAGATGTCCATCAGAAATATATGTACTGTAATATATACGAAAAAGAGCTTTAGGTCTATATTTACTGGTCAAAATTTGTGACTTTTCCGATTCCAAAATTTTGCTCTATAATTGACCCATAAATGAGATGGCCATCCTTTGGTATTGGCGTGACTTAACCCTTACGGCAGGGGGTGAAATCCTGGTGTCATTTCAATCTTTTGTCAGTAGCTCTTTAAAACGTCGGAACCATGACCTCCCAATTTTGGTACCCAAACGAACCTGACAAATCCAGCTTTGCAGTGGCGGTAAAGATCTCAGGTTTGAAGCATAGGTAAATGTGATTTGAAGTGATTGTTTTTGAAGGCTTCACTATGTGTTCCATCATTAAAAGCCCGTTTACTGGTGTTTCCCCATGGGCATTGAAAGTAGTGAAGACAGCAGTCCCACCGTCAACCACCAGGAGGCGTAGCTGGCTTGTACGACGCGTTTTGTGTCTTACATGTCAACTGCGCTCCCTAGCGGCGAGGGTGCAGGAAAGATGACGTAAAAATGAAAACAATTGTATCCTTTGCCTGCGAAGCTGGTGTGTTACCCTAATAGCGGTTATACTGGCTATATAGATACAGATTCATTCATTCGTTCGTTCGTTCATTCATTCATTCATTCATTCATTCATTCATTCATTTAATCATCCATCCATTCATTCTCAGTATCTTAAGTGAACAGTATCAACAAACAGATACGAGGACACTAGACATTGTTTGCGTATTTGTTTATTCCACTTATCCTTACCTACATCCAAATGGTCGTGTTGAAATGCTACATTTGTAACCGTATAGAAAATGGCTGATAAATGTCAGATGAAAACGTTGTCTTATTGCATGTGTCCCCGTACATTTCTCTACGCTTCATCGCCCAATTGTACCCCACCTCCAATATATAAAGAGAATTCGGACTCTACAACTGGATAATAATTCGGAGATTTATTTCCGGACGTTTCGAGTGACATCCATCACTCTTCTTCAGCGTCACTAAAATGAACTAGCAGAACTAACCAGTACTTATTATCGGACGCTGAAGAAGAGTGATGGATGTCACTCGAAACTTCCGGAAATAAAGCACCGCAGTTGCAGAGTCTGGATTCTCTTCATATATTGTTTACCTGGATGTCTAACCTTCACAAACCCACCTCCAATATTTTACCATTTGAAAAGGAATACTACATAGGAGTGTAGCTATTCTATAATGCTTAGATAACAATTAAATCAAGAAATAAGTCAATACGTACGAAACGTTTCATATCAACCCCCACCCACCCCTGCGCCATTTATTCCAATCGCGGTTTAAACGAATGTACGTCCACTCCGGAAAAAACGTCTTGTCCGTCATTTTCGGAGATGAGCCAATCATATTCCCCGTCTCTTGTCAGTGATCTCGTTCCCTGAGCCTTCTTTACTCTCGTTCCCCAGTTTAGGAGTTCTTCTGTGGCAACTTGATGGTAACCTGAAGAGGGGGGGGGGCACAGAATAATCAACTTTAACGCAAGACAACATCAGATATAGATAACATACTGCATGCATTATCTATAGCAACGGTTTGATTGTTGAATATTCAAACATTTCCAAACACATTTATTTAACGAACTCGCTCAGTGCAAGGCCGTAGGGGGACACTCCTCTACTAAACATGAACTAATTCTTACTGTAGCAGCATCTCTTCACCCCAGGTCAGAAACATCAATGCTCGAGACAAGCTTGACTTCACTGACTCATTAGGAGAAGCAGGGGTTACGAAGGCTGCTCGGGAAATTCCCTACCCCATTTAGGCCGGAATGTTTTGATCCACTCACATTGGGGCATGCTCCTACTCTTTTTCGAAGGATGTGGTGGGTACCTTTACGTACTCAAGGTGTGCCTTTCCTCAAACATGGGACCTCCATTTAACGTCCTATCCGAGGGACGTCCTTAACCGAAGCCCGAAGCTCGGTACTCATTTACATCTGAGTGAAGTGAGGACATTTGTCTATAACATTGACGTTGCGAGTTTTTTTTTTTCAAGTCCGGACCTGTTTCCAAACATTTTTTTTTTACCTGAACCTAAACGTTAGGTCCAGTTCAGGTCCGGGGCTAAGGTATGCAACTACCCGAGTATGATGTAGCTGTGCGCAGTACATCCTTACCGTCTTGACTTCAGTGTACTGCTCCAGCCCGTTTCAATTGTAAATGACTTGTCTTTGCCAGCAAAGCTAGCCCTTCTTAACAACCACAGGCCAGTATGTGTCCTGAACAGCCAAACGAATAGATGAATACATAAATGAATACCCTTACCGTCTTGACTTCTGTGTACTGCTCCAGTCCGTTTCAATTGTAATGACTTGTTTTTGTCAGCAAGGCTAGCCCTCTATAATAAATACACAAATGAATGCCCTTACCGTCTTGACTTCTGTGTACTGCTCCAGTCCGTACTCCCCCAACTCCCTCCCCAACCCCGATGACTTGAACCCGCCGAACGGCGCTTGTGGGTAGATTCTGTTGTAGCAGTTAACCCTGCAACACAAAAACATGGATGAATATTCCAAAAGAGCAACTGGATAAAATTTTGAAACAGTCAGACGTTTCAGACAGAATCCGCTATCTTTCATCAGTCACTAAGGAAAGATCTGGCAGAACCAGGTTCTATTATACCAAAACTCTGAATAGATATGTTAATGAAGTGAAGACAATTCCAGATGGTTCAATAGAATTGTTGGCGCATCTTATTACCTGGATGTCTAGCTTTCATCAACGTATGGATGAACATTGTTACACTGGGAAGGACCCCTACTTTTTCGATAAGTGTGGTGTTTTTCAGTTACGTGATCGAGGTGTGACTCTCCTCAAACACGGAGCTCCATTTTACGTCTTGAAGTGAGAAAAATAGTGTAAAGTGCCTTTCGTAAGGGCACAACGTTAACTGGACAAATCAGGGTTCTGGGCCAAACACCCTGCCACTGCGCCACCGCGTTATATAGATAGACGTTGTTGGCGTTATATATAGACCTTTCTCACGCGGCGGACATGATAGAATGAAAGCGATGCCCTTGTGGCAAACATTAGACCGATTCTAACTGTCAATCACAATTAGCAGTTTAGCCAATGATTACCTGATTATTAGAGAATCAACCAATAAGGAAGTGGCTACATGGCCGTCAAATATTTGCATTTCTATGTTTTTATTTAGCATTTCTACGTTTTGACGGAGGAGGTCGGGGACTATGTGATCGGTCAACAGAGCTCTAACTTGCTGCATCTTTTTTGTGCATTTCATTAGTTATATTATTGATACTTGGATATCATATTTTAAAACTTAGTGTGATTTAGGAGGAAAACTAAATCTGTACATTATTTTTGCTTCTTTGCTTTATTGGCCTCGTCTTCATTCTATCATGTCCGCCGCGTGAGAAAGGTGTATACAGATCGACGTTAGCGTTAGACCTTCCACCTACCAGACTGATCCGGCCTGTAAGCTGTTGGACAGCGTCATGGCAGTGTCCAGGTTCTTCGTGTACACGGCCGCCACCAGGCCGTACGGCGTGTCGTTCGCCCTTCTGATGACGTCATCGGTGTCCTTGAACTTCATGATGCTCATGACTGGGCCAAAGATCTGAGTGAGAAAGAACACTTCGTGTTATTGAATGAAGACCTTTATTGTACATGTTTGCCCCACTGGGCTAAGCACAGGTCACATGTTAACAACTATATACATATTCATGAGTATTACTGAACATAAACATCTAGCATACTCTAGTACTTTCGACTTCCTCTCGCTTCTTGGTAATTGTATAAATGTAGGAGGCTGTGTGATTAGTTAGAGATGGTTTATCGGCTGTAAGAAATATAAATTTCTCTCTACTATTCAGGTATCTGAAGAAGGGGAATTTACTTAACACATCACTGAAAAGAATTATTCTCTCGCTATCGTACAAAGGACAGTCTACACTAAAATGTTCTTCTTCTTCTACTTTACCTAGACTACAAAATTGGCAGATTCTTTATGAATGCTACATTTCGTATGATAAGGCCTCATTACGGTAGTTTGGATGATTTAAAACATAAACATATGCTGTCTGCTCCTGACACACTCTGCACTTATGAGAGAGAAAATGGGAGCTGAACATATTTCACTACCAATGGACTAATTCCATACTGTAGTGGCATGTGTGGTCCAAGGGCTATAGAAACGGAGATGGGCACTGCCCCAATATACGAAAGGTGTGGTAAGGATTTTAGTTAACTATTGAATATTTCACTACCTCTTCCTTCGCTATGGTCATAATGTCGTTGTCCTTTTGCTGTTAAAACATGCACAGGCATGGCAACTGGTAACCATACGGCATCGTGAGCTCCTCGGAATCTCTTCGTGTGCAGAGAGTGTTACCTGCCCGCCCAGGTCAATTAGTACAAGCCGGGAATTTTTACTGTGTTGGTTTTAAATAGTAATCAGAGAGGCCGGCTGGGAAGATTGGTTGTCCGAAAAAGGCCAATGCTAATCAGGACTATACCAATCCTACGCCGGCCGCTGGAGGTAGACTGGATACCTGGTCCCTGACGTAGAGTTCAAGTTTTATGTCGTGTAAAAATGAAGATGTCCTTACCTCTTCCTTGGCTATGGTCATGTTGTCGTTGACGTCGGTGAAGACGGTAGGCTGGATGAAGTAGCCCTTTTCTCCCGTCGCGCCGCCGCCGCACTCCAGCTTCGCGCCCTCCTTCTTCCCGCTCTCGATCATGGACAGGATCTTCTCGTACTGATCCAGGTCAACCTGAAGACGTGTAAAGTAGAGCGGATTCAGTCCTCAAGCTAAGCGACATCTTTCACACCGCAGTCGTCCCTCAGTAAGACTTCTGGAGCCGCATAGTTCCCGTTTAGAACTTGTATCCAGCATAGTACCATGACCGGTTTCGCCGCGACGGCTTTTTCACGTGTACAGACTAAATGACACACGTACATGAGGTTCTCAGACAATCCTGTTCAGAAGTAATATGCTTTCATCCAATACATGGTTACTTTGCTTCGAAACAATTCCATGGAATAGATGGTATCTCGACTTGAGGTTGAGGGTGCGCAGCCTACAATTGAAACCCCCAATGAACTGGGGTGTGTCCCCGTAAGATCATGCCAGAACAGACATGTGTTTTTGGTCAATTCTAGCCAACATTCATTAAAGACTCTGAATACAACACCAAGAACGGTTCAAATACTTGAATATGTTGCACAGACTTTCTCTCAACGTTATCTGTGTTCTAGACAATCCCGTACGACGACCGTACGATGATTGCACGACGATCGTACAATGATTGTATGACGATCGCACGACGATTGTCCAACTATTGTACAACGATCTTACTGCTACGACGATTGTATGACGATCGCACGACGACTGTACGACGATCGTACGACCATCGTACCACCATCATACAACGATTCTGAACGGTGCCTTACCTGTGGCCCGTTCTCGTTCCTCGGGTCGAAGGGATCCCCGACGGTCCGGCTCTTGGCGCGCTCGACGCTTTTCCTGACGAACTCGTCGTAAATGTCCTCGTGTACGTACGTCCGCGATCCGGCGGTGCACATCTGACCCATGTTAAAGAACAGCGCCTGGTGGGCCTCCTCTACTGCAAAGTCCACTGCGAAGTCAATACACGAGTTAGAACAAAGACAAGGGATGCTTTTGATAGAAAATTGGATAAATATGAGCATGAAATGTTAGGTTTCTTCACTGTGGATTGTAGGACCTACCCTCCGTTGCAGACTTTTTCTATTACAGCAATAAGAAAAAAAAGTAATAAGAAAGGATTTCAGAAAACCGTAACGTGAAACGGAAAACAGCCTGAAGGAGGCAAAGTTTGACCAAACATTCGCGCTTCGAAGGGGCTCATCCTCCTGCAGTATTCCTGCCGAATTCGACAATCCATAAGCCTTTAGGAATGTTTGCACTGTGAAAAGGATGGTGAGTGCTTACAGTCTGCGTCGGGAAATATGATGGCTGGGCTCTTTCCTCCCAGCTCCAGCGACACCCGCTTCAGGTTACTCTTCCCTGCCGCCTGCTGGATGATCTTACCGACCTACCGGGGAGAGAAACAGAGCAGACACGGTCAGCAATATAAAGGGCTGCATGCCTTTTTTTCGAAAAGCGTAATCAGCCGTTTTAACTCCACGTAATTCGTAACATGTAATTCCAAGTAATCCGGGCCGCTCAAATTCAACGGACAGCGTAATCCGTGCAATCAACGTATAACGTAATGGGTGGCTGAATTTAGCGCAAAGCGAAGCCTGCTCGTCGAATACGTAGCCGATAATACGTAGCCGATGTCTTAATGAATTTAGCGTAAAGCACTGACGGTGTCAATACAGGTCCCCATATATATTACAGGTATGTGTAACCAACTATATGGTCTCGATTATCCACACAAATGCGAAGTATCGTACTCATTAAGGATACACATGTTTGTGTGATACCTCAGGGAAGAGCCACGCTGTGTCTATGCGATTTGATAGAAAATCCACAACAGTCACCACATGCACTTTCAATATATGCTCGATATGCTTCAGAGATACGTTGTGACACGCATCACTGGTTCGTTGTGCAAAGTTGGCGCCAGCCCTGCCCACCCCTTCTGCTGAACGCTTCGCCCCTGTCCTTGGTGCTGAAACCTAATCACAACAGTACCGAACAGTTGTGAAACATTCCGTCGCTAGCAAGAATATCTTTGGCCATGGTCTAATGATTAACCCCACTTTTCCATCATAGATTACAGTAGTAACAGCTACTGCCCTTGGTGCTGAATACTCATCAAAACGGTACCGAACAGTTGTGAAACATTCCGTCGCTAGCAAGAATATCTTTGGCCATGGTCTAATGATTAGACCCACTTTTCCAGCATTCCTCATAGTAGTAACGGCTACTGTCCTTGGTGCTGAACGCGCATCACAACAGTGCCGAGCTGTGCGCAGTTGTTCTTAACCAGCCGTCGCTATCCATACTTTATGGAGATCATCTTTGGCCATAGTATAATGATTAACCCAACTTTCCCAACATTCAGGATAGTAGTGAATGCCTCCGTCCGTCACACTAGCAGAAAAATCTACCGGCCGACGAGCCTGCAAGCTCCAAAAGACATTTTCGGCAAGTTCTCTCGGTCATCGCGCTATTTTAAGAGATTGGCCAATGTTTGGAGGTCCCAGAGCTTCGTTCAATTTGATGGGGTAGATTTTTCTGTTAAAAAGTACGCTCGAGTCACTGGCGGTTTTTAAGCTCGGCGACGTTCTAGCGATCAACGAATAAGGCCGAAGATCGTCGACTGTGGGACAGGGGTGTAACAGCTACGCGTATCACAAACAGGAACGTTTCTGCGTTATATCCAATAGACGTATATAAAACATCTACTAGCGGGCGCCCCTTTTATACGTTCTTTTTACTTCGCTTGTGATTGGACAGACAAGATCAGAACGACGTGACACTGCACTCAAGTTTTTCATTACTTGTGCCACGTATAGAGAACAATATACCCATTTTACACCTGGGTGGAGTGAGGAAAGTCGCGTAAACCTAATGCCTTTTCCAAGGGCACAACATCGGTGGCGTCAGGGGATTCGAACCCGCTGCGTTCTGGGCCGAACACCCTGCCGTTACGCCACACGACCCGACCTACTGTTACGCTCTGGTGTCAGGGCCGTTGGCAGCGTCTTGTGTACAAGGTGTCTTAATAATCAGAGAAACTCTACAAGTGTCATACCTCTGTGGACCCGGTGAACGCCACTTTCTCGATGTCCATGTGTTCGGAGATGGCGGCACCCGCTGTGGGTCCGTACCCGGGCACGATGTTCACAACTCCGGGTGGGAAACCAGCCTAGAAGAAAAAAAACGTCTTTACTACGTTCTAAGGCAAAAACTTATTGTTCTGTTGCCGACATACCAAATCTTTACAAATTTCAGTGAATAAACGCTAGCAGGTAACACTCAGGGCTGCGACCAAAAGATTGACATATTACGCAACGAATTTCGTAGACAAAGAACGGATACAAAAACTTTTGTTAAAACCATACTTTTACATCATGCATTATATTCCAATTTTGGTAGCTGAATGGTCGCTTGGGGATCGCTGTCTAATGAAAAGGAGGTTTAACCAGCAAAAGTACTGTAACTGCAGACATGTTCGCTGGGATTTGATTTCGCGGTAGGGAGAAAATGGAGTGTTCGCGGTCGTTCTGAGTTCGCGTTTGAAACAATAGCAGCGCTACAGTCACACAATGGAGCGGCTTTTCGCGATGGGTTTACTTTAAGTTCGCGGTTAAGAGTTCATCGCTAAAACCGCGAACACCACGCATTTACAGATGGGCGACGAAGAGTTGAGAAACACCTTATTGTTTGATACATGCTTGATTGGTATGTATGATTTCTATGTATAGAACGGACCAGAAGCAAGAGTAGCAAAACTACTGGAAAACCAGTGCTAAACTTTCGTCAGCACTGGAAAACGTTCTTCGGCCGGATCGGCCACAGCACTGGTTTTCCAGTGCTGTGGCCGATTCGCCGTTCGATTCAGTGCGGAAGGCGTGGCTTTTGTAGACATGCGGACTAGAAAGCTGAATTCAAAAATCGGACTTCCAACGCGCTGAAATCGCATTGGGTTTCTTAAACTCATCCTTACCTCCTTGATGAGAGACGCCAGGTACAGGGCGCTGAGGGGAGTCTGCTCGGCCGGCTTCATCACCACCGTGCAGCCGGCACACAGCGCAGGCGCGATCTTCCACACAGCCATCATCAGCGGGAAGTTCCACTGTGCAACAGCCGGAAATGACGACGTTTACTTCCGGGTCAAAGTTAGCAATGCAACCAATGTATCTTTAGATATAATTTAGAAGCGGAATTAACATTTTCTTTGTCGTACATACTGGATTGATATAACATTATACAAGTGAAGTCAAATCAGTATCTTCAGTTCAAACCCTTGGTTCCAATCCATGGGTAGAGATCGCGATCTGACACAATCGTAGATCCTACCAGTAGAGATCCCACCGGTAGGATCTACGATTGTGTCAGATCGCGATCTTTACCCTAACATACGAGTAAATACATTTTTATGATGTAAAAAGCACCAATGACTACCAGTGAATTAAAACAGTCACTAGTCAACGTCAAGTCTGAAACTGTTTCTTTGTGACGAGCGAAAGAACACTGGTTCCTACCGGAATGATGGCGCCGCAGACTCCGACTGGCTCCCTCCGTGTGTAGGTGAAGTGCGGTCCGTCTGTAAGGCGTGGAGAAGGAGAATTATGTAACCTACTTAAATTTCATTGTATATTGTATATTGTCCAGTTAAATACCGGGACTAGCCCTTTAAAATAGACTCTGGCTAGTTGGGCATCCCTGGCTGCATGTTTTTGCACAGCCGAAGAAATTAAATCAAATCAAATCAAATTAAAATTTGCCGCACTTTTAGTAATAATCTTACCGTGGATCTTGTCGACCTGGTTTTGTTGTATCATCAGTAAGTTAGCCAGAATAGAACCTCTCACAACTTCTGTAGTACATTAGCCATAGTATGTTGAATGTTATGTAGCTCGCCTAACAGTTATAACGTTAGTACAATGCCATAGAAAGTTCCCGCACCTGTAGGAATCGTCTTGCCGTGTATCTTGTCCGCCCAGCCGGAGAAGTAGCGTAACGTTCCCATGGACCCCTGCAGGTCGACGAACATGGCCTGGATAAACGGCTTCCCGTTGTCCAACGTGTCCAGACTCTGCAACATCGCAAATCAATCAATCAATCAATCAATCAATCAATCAATTAATCGATAAATCGATAAATAGATTGATAAATCAATCAAATAAATCGATCAATCAATCAAGAATCGATACAAATCTAGTGCACAGAAACTTCATAATAAAGTGAAAGTATGATGAAAAGGAGAGATTTTTGCACATTACAAGTTTGTGTCAGAATCTCCTCTCCCAAAATATTATCTGCAACCTGATGAAACTATTCACGGAAGCAAGTCTCATAGTTAAACAGACATGGTCAAAGACTGGGAGACATTTTACTGTCTAGTCGAACAGACTCCGGAATGTGAAAGGAAACTCACCGCCAGGTACATGGAGTCCCTCTCTATGAGGTCCGCCAGTTTACTCAGCAGGCGCCCTCGCTGCGATGCGTCCATCTTCCGCCAGGGGGACCCCAGCTTGAACGCCTCTCGGGCAGCCTTGACGGCCTTGTCGACATCAGCCTACGAAAGAAGATAAATGTAGATGTGAAATGCGATGCTAAATACCGTTTATGCTGCCGATATACTGTTTGTTTGCTTATTTATTTGTTTCTTTGGACCTCTATCATTTTCGATAAGTGTAATTATGCCACCTTGTCCTTGTGGCACAATTATTGGAGTTCGAGAATTCGGTGGTGCATGCAAGGAAAGCGCTGTATTCAAAGAAAGTCATCGTTCCCATAGATTTGCGAACGCATTAAATTTAGTTGTTTTTGAGTAAATGAGCGGACTCTGCCTACAGACTAATATTCTACTAGCCAAAGTTTGGCCGTTTGCCATGTTATGTTTCTGGTTGATGCGGAACTTTCGTGATCTTTATTTCCGAAGTCTGCTCTCTGCACAATAACACCGACACGTCCGCGTCGCCCGAAAGTCAAAAACAGGCCGCATATCGGCGCTCTGGCGATGATAACTTCGACCACAACAGATCCGTTCGGACATGTTATCCGCGGCGGTGCCGACAGCCGAACGGCAGCAGCGACGGAAGGCAGGAAGGGGGTGTCAAACCGTCTTTATCGCGAGTAATCGGGTTTCGCTCTCCGGCACAAATCTCCATTAGGCCATGTTGATTTGATTACTGTAAATGCATTTAAGTTCGCGAGGTTTTTATTTCGCGATTTCGCCCTAAGAGGAAAATGGAGTGTTTGCGGTGGTTCTAAGTTCGCGGCAGCACTATACTATACACATACTGCTACAATATGGGACACAAATGTTTGTGGTGGTTTTAAGTTCGCTGTGAAACGGCCGCCGCGAAAACCGCGAACATAAAACCATCGCGAACATATGTGAATTTACAGTATATGGATGACATATCCGCGCGCAACAATTTTCGTCCATTCAGTCCACCCCAAAAAAAGGTTTTCTACCATACTGTAAATCATGCAAAGCAGCTATAAGATGAACAAATATATGCCGTAAATTGCAAAAAGATATTTCGGGAAACGGATACTAATGTCTAGAATACCAAACTCAGAGAAGAAGATGTAGAAGACCAAAAATGAAGAATCCATTCTTTGATATACCATTCTCTGTGTGTTTAGTCATCTGTTCAACCTTCCTGACCATGTGAATTTCGTAATGAAGGCAACTTTTTTTTTGGTCAAACTTTTCGCACGCTCGCATCAGTTTTGGGGTTCCCGGAGGATGTCATCCATATCTGTATCTATATAGCCGGTATAACCGCCATTAAGCGTAACACACCAGCTTCGCAGGCACGCGGAGCGGCAGACCAGCTTCGCAGGCACGCGGAGCGGCAGCGGCTGGTTATATTACACCGAACGGTCTGTCTTCGCATATCTGACTGCAACCGTTCTTTAAAGCTATTTAGTGAGGATGCTCCTACAGTACTTGATAACAACGAGTTCTATTTTACTATGGTTGTCGGAAAATACGAATTTTTGAACACATCAATCCTTGCCTGATAACTCTGGTACTTAAAAGCATGACTATTTCTAGTCCTCTTCTGAGCTGGACTCTTCCTATGATCAAATCAACATGGCATTCGCTTCTCGAGTGTGCTTCATCTCCAAAAATTGAAACGGGTCCAAGGAAAACCGCGATGAGATTGGGTGACGTTGTAAATTACCCCGGTGTCATAGACCGGGCCTCTGTAGACCCGACCCCGGTGTAACGGGCTGTTTGTGCCCCCTACAAATGTAGCCCCCCTGACCCCCCTGTGTTGTCACAATATCATCTTGCTTCCACAATAAATTTTCGGACACGCGACCGCAAGACGCGGAGGACAGGTGGTCTACAGTATACAGTACAGTACTGATGTCAGGTGGCAAGGTGGTCTTGTGCTTGGATTAGATTCTAAAGGCTCTGGGTTCGGATCCCTGGAAGGCCCCGATGTTGTGCCCTTGCCGTGGAAGGCACTTAACACCTATTTCCTCGTTGGACCATGGGCCTCGTCACTGTACTCTCCAAACTTGATACAAAAACAGGACTCAGGTGGAAATGAGTCTCTTTAGTAGTGTAAAGTTGGAGGTTCCGTGTTTGAAGAGAGCCACACCTCGATCACGTTAAGAACACCACACTTGTCGGAAAGAGTAGGGGTCCATCCCGGTGTGAGGGGTTCAAACCTCACAGTCTGGGCTGGGTTGACATTTTGAAAAGGTGATAGTCACCTGTCATGTCAATCCTTCCACAAAAATGGTAAATCTCAATAAATTGAAGTTTAAAAAAAACAACGCAGTTTTGAAACCCAAAGCACCGTAAGGATCAGCTCAGTCAGACAGAACATAGCGAATGGTTTGCGATCACGCTATTCGGAAGAGCTCCTTCATAAGATAAATATTTTCGCTTAATGCGGCCGCTGCCGTCAGACTCCCTTCCAACGATAACAACAAAAATTAATGGTGGCAGCGAGTACGAGAAAACGCAGCCTCTTCCTACAGAGTCCCCTGTATGTAATATTATCCTCTCCAGGTCGACACAGATATATAGCCTTCCCTTCTCTCCGTCCCGACCCTAATCCGACTGTCATCCCGGCAGGCCGCCGTCTACACAGACCCCGCCAGGGGTTGGGCGGGGTCGGGGCTCGGCGATCGATCACGGCACGGTTCGGACAGGAGCAAACACACCGGGAGACATCCAAGCAATCAATAACTCCTCAGGAATGTGTCCGTGCAGCCTCGCCTGTCATATCGGATACATACTGGGCCCACTGGTACGGTGCGTAGTCCAGTGGTTAGCGACCCTGCCACTGGACAAAGACTACGCTTAGGAAGTAGCCCGCTACTGGAAAGGGTTACAGTCCGTAGGACGGGGAGGACGGGGCGTTAGCTATGGTCCTGGACTGTTGATTGTGCTTGTTGAGAAGACTGTCAGATATCAGATACATACTGGCAGCGTGCGTAGTCCAGTGGTTAGCGACCCTGTCACTGGACAAGACCGTAAGAGTTTGGGAGTTCGAATCCCGACTGTTGTCAGATACATGCTGGTACAGTACGTAGTCCAGTGGAATATGTCCGTACAGCCTCGCATGTCATATCGGATGCATAATGGGCCTACTGGTACGGTGCGTAGTCTAGTGGTTAGCCACCCTGCCACTGGACAAGGTTGGGAGTTTAAAGCCCGACTGTTGTCGATCGCCTGACATGCACGCTACTGGAAAGGGTTGCACCCCTTAGGACAGGACGTTAAGCTGTGATCCCGAACTGTTGATTGTGCTTGTTGAGAAGGCTGTCCTGCCACATCGGATACATGGTACTGGTACGGTGCGCAGTCCAGTGGTTACTGGATAAAGACTAAGAGATTGGGAGTTTGAATGTGTCGCTCGCCCGACATCTACGCTACTGGAAAGGGTTGCAGTTCTTAGGACGGGGTGTTAAGTGGTTCGCTGTTAATTGTTCTTCTACTTAAAAGAGATAGGGGGATTTCCCTGGTACATTGAACCTGTCAATACTGTACATAGCGTCTGTCTTTTCTGTCATGACCAGCAATGGAAAATGAGCTAAACTGGTTTGAGCTAAACTGGTTTGAGATCAATTTCACTTTCTTTCACTTTTCGTTTGATTTTCTGATGGTATTCAGAATGCAGGTTCTATGACTAAGACATGAAAAGCAGGAAAACGAAGAAAACGTGAGAAAAAGTACGTACTGTTGACGAAAAACAAATCAAATCATACCAGCACCCCCCCACAATCACACATGATTCATTCCTCCCTCAGTTTTTAGACCGTTGCTCAGAAGGATGCCGACATGGGGTCACTGACCGACCGGTCAGGCAACACCTGAATGCCAGGTCACCTGTCATACACGGTGGGCAGGTGGCACACAGGTAGGAGGGACAGGTGCGATAAGATTTTAGAATGTTGCTATGACGATACTGAGACCGCATCTCAAATACCGAAGCACGGAATAGATCTAGAGTCAAGCGAAACATCGGTCCATACCAAGACCTTTTAACCACAGTGAAGAAAAGAAAAGAAACTGATGTGGTGCGGCCACATGTGTCACGGTCATGGGGACTAGCCAAAACTGTCATGCAAGGAACCGTCCAGGGAGGAAGAAAGAGGGATAGGCGAGGGAAAAGATGGGAGAATATGTGGAATGGACAGACATGACAAGTGAAACATTGAGACGAACAGAAAACCAAGTGGGGTGGAGAAAACTGGTTGTGAGATATCCTGTGGTGCCCCAATGGTGAAATAGAAATAGCTAGACTGAACGATAGATGAGGACGATGCGATTGCGATCATAATAGTCGCTTCCCAAGCACCAGTCTAGGATATCTCCGTCCACCGACATGTACCAAACGTTACATTACCGCGTCACTCTCAGTCGGGAAACGTTCGGACATGCTGCAATGTGAAGGCCAAACTTTCTGACATTTCATACTAAACAAAACGTCGCCTAGCTCACGCGATGATGGGGAGAGAATGGTTGAGTTCCGTCAATGCGTTTAACGCCCCGGTCATGCACACAGTCGACGAGTTACTAACATCTACTAACATAATTTCGCCGGGGTTCATAATTTTCAATCTGTGTGACAAGGGTATAAGACACGTCTAGCCTGAATTCAATCAAGCCTCATGAGACCGCTCGCCGCCCTGTAACCGAGAGAAACCCCCGGACAGCTGGAGTTTGCGTTATACAGACTAAAGACACGTCGATTTCGTCTAAAGATTGTTCTGCTGTATTTCACAAACGTCTGCCACGATGACCGTTACTCTGGAACTACTGGATAAAACAGCCAGGCAGGACGAGAAGCGCAAGAAGACCTTGTTGTTTTGCAATCCCATTTCGTGCTGTGTGACAGGGGTATAAGACACATCGATTTCGTCTAAAGGTTGTTCTGTTGTACTTTCCCACCATTGAAACCACAAACGTCTGCCACGATGACCGTTAATATGGAACTACTGGTCGAGAAGCACAAGAAGACCCTGTCGTTTTGCGATCCAAAAACAATCCGTCTTTGTCACCAGAATGAGTGACATGAACCAGCAGCCAAACATGTGGCGATTCTTGTTTGCAACATTTTCCATTTTTGCAACATCCTCCAAAGGCCCAAAGGTTTATTCTAAGATTTTACGGTAACTTCAAGGTGGAAAACCAATTTGGCGATAAGAGTGCACATAATTCTTCGGGCCCGTGACAGTTTCCGGAGGGACCATACGGAAAAGGGTTTTGCTTAGCGGGTGATAGATGACCTGTGGACCCGCTATAAATCGTCCGATAGCCCCGTCACTCAAAATCCGGTCCCGGGCGGTCAATACTCTCCAGAGCCGTGGACAGTTGGGTAAATCTCGCCTCACGTACGTTTGAAGGAAAATATCACAAAGACAGGTCAAAATATCAAAATACCAAAGATTCGGTCAAATTCGGTCCCTTTTTCACTTAACGATATGATCTATCAGTAAGTGCAATTTTTGCGTTGGCAAATTACAGTTTAGCTTCAACTTTTGTGTCGCGTGTGTTGTTACCTCCATCAAAAATAGAGGTATTATTTTTGGTGTGTCTGTCCGTGGTATTTTTTTCAGCCTAACTAAGAACCTCTGGATAGATTGTGATGATAGTTGGTATGTAGGTTTAAATTCAAGGTTGATGGACCACTTGACATGTCCTTGGTACTGCAGCAGAATTTCCGGTTTTTGTACATTTGTCCTGGGCACGCTATGGTGTTGACTTTTTGGTGGCAGATAGATTTTGTTGTAAGGAAAAAGAGATGCAGGTTTAGGTCCCCTAGCAACTTGTTTTGGAACTGCATGGGCTTTTTTGGCAGTTGTGCCCTAGGAAAGGCACTCAACACCTATGCCTACTGGCTGTACTTCAGATGAAGGCACTACATCAGCCTCATTGCCCACATAGGTACCTACTGGCTGTTCTTAAAAAATGAATAGAATATAACGTTAGACTTGATTTTTCACCTTATCTCCTTCCTGGATGTCGCATATCTTCTCCCCGGTGGCGGGGTTGATGGTGGGGAAGGTCTTGCCGCTCTCAGACTTGTGCCACTCGTTGTTGATGAAGATCTGCAAAGACGGAGGAAAAATTAGAGTTAAGTATTTGTGCTGCATATACTTCAGGTTTGCTATGTTAGTTTAGCGATTACGGGGTCTTTCTATAGATATGAATTGGTATGGAATTTTTCTTTTTATTTGAGTTGAATGTGTGATAGTTGTGTGCCGATTTGTTAAAAAATAGAGAAAACGCTAGCGACCCCCAAAAACACCCCTCCCGATGAAATGGTATGGCTACCCTGCGACGTCACAAAATTAAGATGGCGGCCACCTCACATGCCAATGGATCCAACAAAGGTTTTGCTACGCAAACCTGTAATTAGGCGACTGGTGAACACACAAACCATCTTTATTGACACAACAAACGTACATCGACTTTCGCACGGTCTTCTTCAACTATACATACAAACAAACAAGTGGATACAAATAAGTTAATCTACGCACAAGTATATGAATAAGTCCACATGTTGCGTTTGACGTATAACTTACACTTCTAGTTCTAATGTCTAGACATTCTTTGATGTATTTACCTATTTGTACACATTAAGGGTTGCCTCCTTCTAGAATGTAAGTGAATTTATCTATAGGATAGAATGTATTATCTGTATCTGTATCAATATCTATATAGCCGGTATAACTGCCATTCGACGTAACACACCAGCTTCGCAGGCACGCGGCGCGACAGCAGCTGGTTAAATTAAACTGAAGGGTCTGCATCTGTTACATTTTTACAATAGTCTTTGCATATCTGACTGCAACCGTTCTTTAAAGCTATTTAGTGAAGATGCTCCTGAAGGAAATAATAGATGCTCACACTCTGGATGTCTACAGTTACTATCGCCTACACTCCTACAGTACCTGATGACAACGAGTTCCATTCTGCTATGGTTGTCGAAAAATACGAATAAAATTCTGTTGTTGAGCAAGCGGAAAGAAAGTTGAACAGCTTTGAGCGTTTATCGTCATATCGTGAACAATCTATGATAAACAATAATACGTTTATTGCAAATTCCTGCCCGAAGGCTAATTGCAAATAACATACATGAAAGAACAGGGTACAAAATAGGTATAAGAGCGGCTAAACTAGATTATAAAAAACGTAATTGTCTATAACTAGTGAAGGGTTTAACTTCTCTTTTCTAAGCAATGGAAGATGCAATGTCCCACCTTTTCTATAATTTGTGGGTTTTTGGTAGTTAAAAGAAGAATAGTCTTTTCTTTGTCTGTAAGCTTAGAGCAATTCGGTTAGATTTTAGTGGTCTGAATAGACAACTCATCTCGTGCATTATCATGAAGTGAACAGTTTGAGATAAAGTGTATTTCGTCTTCCACGGCATTCGTACTGCAATACTTACAAAGTAAATAAAGTGATGGAGGAAAAATCAGCCCACTGATAAATATACAAACCGCCAGACTACATTCGCGCCGACGTAAACAAACCGAGAGTAAACGACACAGAAGAAAGAGCCCGTTACAGTTCCAAGCTCTTAGGAGAGAGGCGCGCGGCGACTCTCTTTGAAGAGGGCGATATTCTATGTCGCAAGCCAGACAGCATGTTGTGATTAAGGTTTTCGTTTATGTCAACAACTTTCCAAAACGTCGTCACCAAAATTCTGTTGTAATCTTTAGGAGGGACGACAAGGCGGCCATACGTGTAGTATTGTTTAAAATGCCCCATATCTCCAATGAACCTGACAAATATGGGAGCGAAGTAGATGAATTATGAATTGACTGAATAAAGTATGCACAATCGTTTAATTAGAAAACTTTATTATATTTGAAGTAATTTCCGTAGCTCGTGAACGGAGATTGTTGATCTGATCTGACAAATATCACGTTAGAGTAACGAGCGAATGAAGTGAATAAAGCATTAATGGACTGTAAAAAGTATCTAAGCATTTAAAAGACTTGTAAGTTTATATTTGAGGTATGAAGTGATCTTCATAGCTCTCGAACGGAGGTTGTTGATCTCCGCCAGACTGTTTCCCGGGGCCTACACAGGCCAAGTCCTCGGCTCTTGGGCCAACATGCCCCCTGAGTAAGACCCTGAGAAACATGATAGATAGATATCATAGGATACATATGCATAGTATAGAGATCCAGGCTAGTCTTCATCGTACGGTCGTCCTTTGAACTTCCGCTAAAGCTAGGGTCACATTTCCTAACCGGGGCCCGGCCGGGCTGTTTGCGGAAACGAAAAATCAAAGTGTATGTCCATAAATTTGTACAAGCTATGCTCTTAAATAATTTTAGGTACGTTTGGTGTTTTTGTTGTCTTTTATATCATACTTTTCGTTCCCAAAGACTGTCCGGCCGGGCCCCGGATTGGAAATGTGACCCTAGCATAAAGCACTTGTTTTCCGTAACGCGGTGGCAAACCCGTCCTAACGACGTAACAGTAGCCCCTCGTTCTGTCGCTATTATTCCAGTTATCGAAGCCAAACTTCCCGAGAAAAGCACTTCGCCGTCGTCTCGCCGCGGCGGCAGGCCTGGCCGGCATGTTCCCGTCAATAAATAAACAGAATATAAATCAAGCTGATTATTCTAGCGGGCTGCGACATAAACAGACATAAATCATGCCGATAAATCTGGTCGGAACGCGCGGGGGATCCGACAAATCGGGGCCAGTTTACAAACGGCGACCTGTTTTTCCATACAGTCCGTGCTGACACCGGCGGGAACTCTGACCACTGCGTACCTGGCGTTCTGAGCGAAACTAGGACGGTCGTAAATATGTCGGCGATGTGCCCTAGAAATCCTACACATGTCCTAGGGGTGCCAAAGTGAAAGGTTCCTAAGGTCTGGTAGCCAAACCTGTTACAGCTCCCGAGTTTTTTCCTCCTCTTACGCAAATAGGACGAAGAGACTCCGCAGCTATGCATATGACAGGTTTGTATACCAGGCTAAAACTTAGCGAAAGGTTTATGGGAAGCATTTTTGACAGGACAGGAATAAACATGATTGGTCATCAAAACTCCACATAAGTTAGAATGTACGTTACCACAAGTAAACGTCAGTGAAAATTTCGATGTCGGGAAGTACAATTCTATTGCCTTTAGAAATTGAGAAAATTACAAACGTTTCTCTTCTTAATGGTTAGAAGCAATAAGTACTTCACTAGATAAATGGCTGACCACATCTGTATCTGTACTTTCAACACCTCGTTGCCCAGTGGCTTGGATATCAGCAGCCGAGTCCTACAACAAGTTAAACCGCAAATCTGACACCTTAGTCTCTCAACCACCCAATACCCTCCAACCTGTATAGTAAACACAGACAGTTTCTTACAGGAGTCGGTTCAATAAAGATTTGTTATGGCCCACTTCAAGATCCTTACATCTGCTTGGAGATTAATACCAAACCGTTTCGGCCTTAGCCTCTACCAGGCTCCTCGGGTCGCTGGGAAGAGTAGAAATTGGCCAAATAGAGTGAATAGTATGCTTTCACCTGTTCAGTTGGCAGTCAAGTAGCCTCTACCAGGCATCGAGGGTCGCGGGTCGCCTATTGGATCCTCTCTCCGTAGCCGAATACAACTCTAGCTATTTAGCACATTTATTTAGTTCAGAAAAGTATTTCAGTCAATTCACGTGTTAACCACATTTACCTGTGTTAACAATTGGCAGCGCATCCGAAGTCATTAAATCATTATAACAGAATCTTTAAATCCCTAACTAGTGATGTAATGAGCTAGCATGCCTACTAAATAAATGTGCTAAATAATCAAGTCTGCCGAATACCCTTAGCTGATATCATCCACTCTATTTGGCCAATGTCTACTATTTTCCCAGCCATCCGCGGAGCCTGGTAGAGGCTAGCGGCCGAGGACAATGGCCCTACTTTAACATCACGTGTACAAATGACGACATCCTATTATTTTACCGCCCCGCTTCCGAAAGATCTATAATTACGTCATAGCGGCCAGGCACGTCCTGTTTTTATCGCGAACGCTTTCTGACTAAGGAACTCTAGTCAACATTAGTTCACACAAACTCCACATTGACAAAGGCAGACACAACCGCATTCCTTTGAAGCAAAGACTTTTCCAATATTGTAATTTAGATAAAATTGTGGACAAGTGTCATTTTGTTGTTGACTGTACATTATACAACAGAGAGAAATATCCTCTTTAATTGTATACAAGATAAGTTTCTTTGTTTTCGATATTTAGATAGCACAGAAAAATTTGTATTCCTCATGCATGGACCTAGACAATTCATGTATTATAATCTCCGTATGTTCACACATCCACAACTGTCTATTAAAGAAGCGAGAAGTTGAACCCGTATATAGTAAGATACATTAGTCTGTATAGATGTATTAAGATATCACGTTCTACAATTCCTGCAATTATACTTATGCTTTATCACCATGGCCTGCACTTAGCTTGTAATATTGTTTTGGGGATTTCCTAATCTGGACAAGCTTATAGAGATTTTGCGGATACTTTCGTGAATAATCTGTTTCTTTCGGCTTCGAATTTGGGACATTCGCAGACAAAAGTTCATTGTTGTACTAACTACAGGTTTGATTTCTTCTTTGAAAGCAATAGAAAATAAAAAAGTCCCACACTTTCCATAATGAGTGGGTTGGATGATTTCAGAAGGAATATGAGTTTCCATGGATTTCTTAATCTAGAAAAGCTTAAAGACATTTCGCGAATAATCTGTTTCTTTCGGCTTCGAATTTGGGACATTCGCAGATGAAATGTATTTCATTGTCCACTACTTTCGCAAGATCGTTTCTTTGGATTTCTTAATCTAGAAAGGCTTATATAGAAATTTCGGATACTTTCGTAAATGATCTGTTTCTTTCGGCTTCGAAATTGGGACATTCGCAGACAAAAGTTCATTGTTGTGCTAACTACAGGTGTGATTTCTTCTTTGAAAGCAATAGAAAATAAAAAAGTCCCACACTTTCCATAATGAGTGGTTTGGATGATTTCAGAAGGAATATGAGTTTCCATGGATTTCTTAAACTAGAAAAGCTTAAAGAGATTTCGTGGATAATCTGTTTCTTTCAGCTTCAAACATGGGACATTCGCAGATGAAATGTATTTCATTGTCCACTACTTTCGCAAGATTCTTTCTTTGGATTTCTTAATCTAGAAAGGCTTATAGAGATTTCGGATGCTTTCGTGAATAATCTGTTTCTTTCGGCTTCGAATTTGGGACATTCGCAGACAAAATGAATTTCATTGTCCACTGCTTTCGTTGCAGACTGCTTATATACACGTCTAAATAAAGGTAATGCATTCATTCATTGTCGTCATTCGCGCGCACTTGTTTGTCGTCTCGCGGCGAAAGACGTCACGAGAGCGCCGTCCGTTTGATATATGGCCGCTGTTTAGCGAGTGTTTGCCAATTTGCTCAACTAATAGAATAATGTGTTAGATAACAATGCGGCGTGTGATAGCGGTGCGTCTCGCGTGGAAAATTAATGAGGATTAAATTAGCGGCATAATTGGCCGAAAGGCGGTAACTAAGATGGTCAATCGCCGCCATAAATCATTCAGACACCGCTGTCTCAATATACGTCCGGGGCGTGCTTATAACGGGCTTTTCACGTGGGGGCAAATATGAAAAACGATGACAGGTATTGTAACTCTGTAAACGATACAAGTTCTGTCGACGAAGGTTAGACATCCAGGTAATAAGATACGCAAGAAAACAGTTACTCAAGCATCTGGATAGATTTTGGAAATCCAGTTCCCAAAATCTATCCAGTTGCTTGCAATTGCGTGACTGTTGTCTTGCGATACAACTTTACAAGACATACAAGTTCTGGCGCTGTGGTACAGTATCTTAGTCTCAAATCAGACGTTAGGAGCTGGCTCATTCTCTGTCTTTTGGGCCTGTTTTTGCAACATTTAACTTAGTACTGTACATTTTGAATCATTTATATACCATAGTTTTTATGTACATGTACTTAATATGTTGTTATAGCTTGTTATAATGTCCATGCCCAAATTCCAATATACTGTCTTGCCCTTGCCAGCAGGGCTAGCCCTTTGTAATAGCAACAGGCTAGTTGGGCATCCATGGTTGTGTGTCCTGATCAGCCAAACCAATCAATGAAAATAAGTAACTTAGTACTCTGTTCTATCAAATGCAATACCGGTAAATAGAATCCTAGAAAAGCGTTCTAGATGTTGACGCCAAACAGCGAGAATGAGCCAGACCCTTACATCTGCTTGGAGATTACCTAATCAGGAAAGTACAATCGCGCTCCTGTACAGCAAAGAGGTGACATGTTTGCTGCTTTAGATAAGGTAGGGGATGAAGGGAGTTTCATTGTACGTCCTAGTTTACATGATAGTGATATAGAGACTTGTTTTAGTTATATATGAATATGCATGGGAGAGAGACAGAGAGAGAGAGACAGAGAGAGAGACAGAGAAAGACAGAGAAAGAGAGAGACAGAGAAAGACAGAGAAAGAGAGAGACAGAGAAAGACAGAGAAAGAGAGAGACAGAGAAAGAGAGAGACAGAGAAAGAGAGGGAGAGAGAGAGAGGGAGAGAGAGAGAGAGAGGGAGAGAGAGAGAGAGAGGGGGAGAGAGAGAGAGAGAGAGAGAGAGAGAGAGAGAGAGAGAGAGAGAGAGAGAGAGAGAGAGAGGGAGAGTAAATTATTCCGCTATACATAATGCAGAACATTTTTAATTCCTCGTGCGGTTTGATATCTGCCGATTTTTAGCTAAAACTATTTACCCCTACAAGCCGAGGTATTGTACTCGTGCTAAGTGATACGGTTAGCGCGTTGTAAACATTATTTGCAGTGACTTGAATTTAGCCTAATGGGGTCAAAGTGTATGATAAAGGCACAATTCATTCACTCAATCGATCAAAGATAAGAAGCCAGTTCTTCAGCAACTACTAGTGGCACTCCTCACAAAGTCAAATCGCAATACATGGAAGTGCCCCTACGCACACCACACTTCCTGGCATGGATACCAGACCCACAATCTTTAGAATTATAAGAATATCTATCGTGTTTGCTGTTAGAGATAGGGGTCTGGCATCTAGGCAATAGCCTCTGTTGCAGACTCCTTCCGGCTGTTTTCTTTTTCAATTTACAGTTTTATTTTTACTTTTTTTTTTCTTATTGCTGGCCGAGAATTAGAAGAAAAAATGTAATAATAAAACTGTAACTTTAAAAGGAAAACAGCCGGAAGGAGTCTGCAACGGAGGCTACTAGGCTACACCATTCTCTGCTTTCTACACTACGAAAACACGGGCTGCTGTTGTGTGTATCACGGGACACCGGATGGCACACAGACTTTGGATGTAGGTGAGTCACGGACGCTCTCACGCCGGTGTACAGTACACGAGTCCAGGTCGCCCGGCCAGGGCACACACGACTCTCCAAGCAGAGGTTGGTGGGGAAGATTGTGACCTTTTTATCACGCTATGTCCCGTTTTCTGTCAGCACTCTCTACCACAGTGTCGGCGGAGAGTGCCGACAGAAAACGGTACATACGATAAAAAGGTTACAATGGTGGAGAGTGCCGACGGAAAACGGGACATAACACGACAAAAAGGTCACAATCTTCTTCACCAACCTCTGCTTGGAGAGTAGGTACACACGCCCTGCAACCTTTACAAATCTAGCCTCCTTCGCAGGCTCTACGCGTCGGGCTTTTTTGGGCGGCTTAGAAAGTGCTCTTTTCGGATGGCTTATCAGTTCTAACTGTACTCAGGTCCCGGTGTGCCGCCTCCGTGGAGGAGTCACAAGAAACCTGGTACAATCATAACTGATTGATGCCATCAGAAATAAAGCACATTAGACGCCCTCAAAAGCCCAACTCGTAGAGCCTGCGAAGGAGGCTACCAAACCACACTTATCGATCGTTCACCCAGCCTAGTGGGGACAAAAGACGGTTCCAAAATCTAACCGCGAGGGGTGGAGAGTTTGAAAAGTAAAAAGCAAAACACAGGTTTCTCTAAACATGTACCAGCGGCTGTGGTGGTAGCCTGGTACCCAAACCTACTATATCTGCCGCGTCTATTCGCCCTCTTACGCAGAGACTCGGCAGGTTTTGATACCAGTCTATTGTGCTCCTACTATGCGCACCTATCTATAGTTCTAGTCCTGAATTAGCTGCATTTTCTACTTATATCATAGCCTTCTCTAGCAGGAAAACTCTGACATTTTTATGTCAAGTTGGCTAATCTCCACTATTCATACAAGTACTTGTTAGTTTTTTTTAGTCCATGAACTGAAATAAGAGGGCTACCGGTACCCGTTACCCCCAGTTAACTCTCTGAAGCAGAGGTTAGCCTCCAACTTGTCTTGGACGTCTGTTTAGACGATTTGATAGGACTTTCTGTTTTGTCAGGTAGGCTGGCGGACAGAAACAAAAACCTGACAAAATAGAAAGCTCGATAAAAACGCATAGCCTTCTCTGGCGGGAGAACTATCCCCACTATTTGTACAAGTACTGGCTAATTTTTCATCAGTCTTATGAAAAACAGAGTTCTACCGGTACCCGTTACCCCCAGTTAACTCTCCAAGCAGAGGTTAGCCCCCGACCTGTCTTGGACGTCTGTTTAGGTGTTTTGATCGGACCTTCTTATCATATTTTGTCAGGTAGGCTGGCGGACATAAAGAAAACCTGACAAAATAGAAAGCCCGATAAAAACGCATAAAAGGGCGTCCAAAACAGGTCGGAGGCTAACCTCTGATTGGAGAGTTAACCGGGGGTAATGGGTACCGGTAGAACTCTGATTTTCATAGACTGATGACAAATTAGCCAGTACTTGTACGAGTAGTGGGGATAGTTCTCCCGCCAGAGAAGGCTATACTATGAGTAATAAAAATGCGGCTACGTAAAATTTTATGGCTAAAAATAGGTGCGCATAGGAGGAGCACAATAAACTGGTACCTCCGGTTAAGCTATATACTATCAAATGATAACATGCGCGGCGTTGTGTCTGATAGCATGCGGGGAAACTCCGGAGTTACATATTAATCAAACCCCGGGGCTCCGGAGGAATTTGCTGAGGGAGATTTTATACCAGACCAAATGTACCGTGATCGGCGGGAAGCGGTTTACTTTAATATGTTACAAGAATGACCTGTACGAACAGCTGACCCGCGGAGTGAATACAAACACACAGTCCACTTTCAGCCTCCCATCGACAACATGTAGTAACAATGTAACTTCTCTTTTACAGAGTTCAGCTCACTTCAGTCGCGGACGCGAAAAGGTTTCATGATAATTTGTACGGTACGTCCACGTGCCTGTGCTCGCTATGTCACTGATAAACCGCACGGCGAGAACTCTAGTCTATATGGCAGGGCAAACTATCTCAGTGTAGACGTCTTGTTACCCTGACTTCGTCTTTCTTGATCATTCAAGTACACCAAGAAGATTTGCTTGGATATCCGGACATGGGAACAAGCATGGCCACCTTGATTCCGATCCAAGCCAAGATAGCCTTACAGATAACCCTAGCAGACGTATGGCTTCTCGATCTAGCAAACTTTGAACAGAGAAGGTTTGCACTAGCGGTGTAGCCACCTGCTTGGGGAGTAGAAAGTCTATAGAAAGCGCCACAAGACCGGGTCCTGACACTTACCTCGGTATACTTGATCTCGGGGTTGCGCTGGGCTAGCTGGGCTAACTGTGCGAACTGGGCCATGTCCTCCATGCTGCTGACGGTACGGTGAGTTCTGCCGGTGTAGTTTAGCAGATGCCGAGCCGAAGGGGGGTGTGCCCGTTATAAAGTCTGCGCCCGCAAACACCCCCACAAAGGAGGCCTCCCATTGGTCGAATCTCCTCGCTCGCTCCTCTCTGATTGGCTACCTGTCGGGACGCACAGGCCCGGCTTTCGTAACTCGGAGACTTTGGTTTGGTTTGGGGGCGACACCTTGACAGTCTACCTACCTCACATTTCTCACATAGGACCAATTCCTCGCTACGCGACACGTGGGCTAAGATTTCAACACAAACATCGCCGTTTGAACATGATGGAGTGTCCGGCCTCGTCGGAGGGGAAACCCTTCCTGCGCCGCGCCAGTCACACGTGTTGGCCGTGTCACTTCCACGTGACGAATCGGACATGACAGGTCGTTTTGCTTGCATGAGGAGCGCGCAATCGCGAGATGATGCCAGATATGAATTTGTAGAGTCAACATTCCACCATCTGTTTCTGTATCTATACATTATTAATCGTCGGCACTAGTCTGGAACAGACTTCTTTGGTGGACTGAGAAATTGTAGAAATTGGCCAACATAGGGGGAATATTTCCTGAGAGAGTCGGCTCGTTATTGGAGTACAGATTTGTTCACCGCGCGCTGTTAACAAATTATTACCCAGATTGTCTAGATATGGCCAACAGTCGTATTTAGTAGTTTATTGTTACAACAAAGTCAGTCACAGTTAACTGACACATGTATGTTTTTCCCTATGTTTTCACCATGTATTTGTAATTAGCCCACGGGCATGAACCTGCAATAAAACTTTCATTATAAATCTATCTATGGTCGGTCAAGGATTTAAAAACATATTTTTTAACCTCCTTGGACCGGGTAACTCCTCTGGTTAATTTCTACCATTTCCAGCAATCTACAGAGTCCGGCAAAGACTAGGTCGTCACGTATTTTCCATGACCAGATTCTTCTATTCTTCCCGTCCCTTTTATTGTTTGATAGTTGCCGTTGTTCACCTTGTAGTACCTAGTGCACACAGCAAGTTTCCTAGACCTTGATCTTTCAGTAGCAGGGTATACCTTTATAAGGAGCAAGGAGGTCTATATAATCTCCTTGCAAGGAGGTATTGCTAGCCCTTCCCCTTTAACGTGCTCGAGGCACCTTCATTTTACGCCCCTTCCGAAATACAGGTGCAGCTCCAACCGAGATGCTCCGTCTCAGGACTGTTCGAAAGGCTATATGACAGTAGGTCAGATATATATTTTGAGTCAATAATAAATTGTAGTCACTAAGATGTCTAAGTTTCAAAGGAAAAACGCCAGTCGATTTGACAAGGGGTCGCGGTGTGTGAATAGTTAATGATATAATGAATTTTTTTCACTGACACCGCTTCGTCAAAAACAACCGCAACACGTGGACTACACTAACATATATTAACACTTAAAAATCCACGAATTCATTAGTATATACGTGAAGGTGAGAGAATATGCTTCGGCCGCTTTAGCTAAGGTATCAGCTAATTAAGTCGCTGTTTGTTAATATTTCATTGCCAGATTTGAGTCTATTATTCAAATGTAATTCTGTTGCTATGCCGGCTTGGCCTTGTGTAACAGCGACAGTGATACCGATCTTATTGAGTTGACGAAAAAAGACAATATTTGTCCCGTACGTGACGCGTTACAAAACACTGACACGGCAAATCTTACTTCAGCTATGGAAGACACAGCCAGGGCTGTCCGACTGAGCCTCCTACACAGACTAGGTGCGACCGGCGTTTATTTTTTGGCGGAGCGCTGATTTCAAAAGAGATCTCCCCGGCAATATTAAAAGAGAACCTGGACTTTGTTGAAAATCGCAAATCAGTGCTCTGCTCAAAAACTAGTGCCGACCGCACCTAGAAAGTTTTTGAATGAGGCTAGTTCAACTAGTCTAGGAGTGGCGTAGCGTGGCGTAACGACAGGGTGTTCGACTCAGAACCAAGAGGTCCTGAGTTCAAATCCCCCTGACGCCACCGATGTTGTAGCCTCTACCAGGCTCCGCGGGATGGCTAGAAAAATAGTAGAACGCGGATGGCAGACTGTCCTCTCTCCGTAGCTAACTCCCTTGGCACACTATTCACTCTATTACGGCCAATTTCTACTATTTTTCCAGCCATCCCGCGGAGCCTGGTAGAGGCTAACTTTACACGACTTTCCTCGCTTCGCCCATAAAAATGAAAAATGTGTATGTTGTTATCTGTACGTGGCACTGTTGATATAAGTTATAAAAACTTGAGTGCAGTGCCACGTCGTCCTTGTCTGTCAAAAACCGAAGTAAAAAAAAGAAAACTGGTCTAGGACTGTTACAAACACTCAGAACTGTCTGTGTATTTGCACGGGTCGGATTCGTTTATTTGTGTTTGACACACTTGTAAACGCCGTGAGGAAACATAATCGCACAATGCCGGTGACATCTTATAGCATTGTAGTTCGAAAAGATACTGAAACCCATGTTTTAATAGCCCAGCGGGATTGTAGCATGATATCAAGAAGGTTGAAATCCTCCTTTATGATATTTAAGATTCACGCGTGTTGGCGTATATTACTTAGTACGTATACGTAGAATTTAAAGATTCATTTTGTACCTCCATTTTGTAATTTATAGCTGACCGTACGAAAGTCACTGTAATCATTGTTGTGTCGATAAATACTAATAATCTTTATTGCATGAAAAAGCTTCTGTGTTTTCTTTTCTAAAGTACGTCGTGGAAGTTTTTAACACGGAGTTGAAACCAACCCGGGACCCGGTAATAAATAGGCGCCGTGAGTGAATCGTGCGAACACCGAGAGGTACCCTTCCGGAGTCCGGCAGTCCAACGGGACTAATCAGTTGAGGCTTCAGAGCCCGGTGCAAATGTGACCGTAGCATTACAGGTGCCCGGACTATTGCTCAGAAGGAAAATGTATAGTTGTGTTTGTGTATATTCCCACGTGTATGTGTGTTTTCTGCATCTCCACCCCTTCTTACAATCTTACATTGTATCAATGAGGACATAGCAGAGTTTCTTCATTGGTCTCTGGACAGTGGGCGGTTCTTGGAGAAAGTCTTTGTTCATGAACTCACGGAAATATAAGGTAAAGGTAAATTAAAGCGGTCGTAGCCTGTTTGTGCCATCCTGTTGAGTCCAAGGCTCTGCTCTGTGAAGGCAGAGCCTGGAACTAAACAGGATGACGCTCAGGCTATATGAAAGCGGAAGTAAAATTTCAGAAGCCAGATTCGACAGGTACATGGAATGTCATCCTGTTAAGTACAACCACAGAGCTTTGGAACACCCACATAAACCCACCATGACAGTTGAGTGAAAAGTTTGACCTAGAGGATTTTCTTTAACCTCATTGTTTTGACGCTTCTTGCGGTCGCGGAATAGCCTGGGTGCCATCCTATTTTTACCGGGGTAGGAGCCCCGTTAGAAATAGGATGGCACCCAGGCTAGTCGCGGAACATTCCGTTGAAATTGTTCATCGCGGCCATAATTCAGCCGACTGTGGCTTCTGTGTATCCGCTAGTGTTGTTGACTCGTCCCCCCGAGCGGTTTCCGGGGATTATCCGAGGATTAGACCCAGATTAACGACAGGTAGCGCTGAACGATATCTCACAGGCCCCGGGGAGATATAACTACGGTAGCACTGGCAGTGTTTTATTACTCTCCAAGCAGAGGTTGGTGGGGAAGATTGTGACCTTTTTCCTATGCCCGTTTTTTGTCGGCTCTCCCCAAACAAAAAATGGGGCATAAGATAAAAAGGTCACAATCTTCCCCACCAACCTCTGCTTGGAGAGAAATGTTTTCTCTCTTCCGACTTGTCGCTCTGTAGCCTGGATACCAGACTCTCAGGACTAGCCTCCACCAGGCCCTCTTACGGGCGCACGAATCGTAGAATTCGGCAGAAAAAGGAATAATTAGCCAGTAGAGTCAGTCCACAGTGAAGATCACATTTCGCCCGTTTAGGAGCCTGCAAGTGAAACCTGGCGTAGTTAGTCTGGTAGAGACTAGCTCAGGACATACACAAGCCAGCTCCCTGGCTAAAGTCTACAACAGTTCCCCCTGAGTTAGACTCTGAGAAATAGATATTATAGCATATTATAGGTCTAACATCCAGGCTAGTCGTTCTGGAGTCGTCTGACATGCATTAGGCTTTATTCAGACCCCAAATTTGTCTTGAATGTCAAATATAATCAGTTTCGAATGTTCCGATGCCCAAACGGACTGGTGCCGACTACTCGTATCCAAACAGTCGGGATTGAGAAGATAGATACTGTTTTGTTGTACGCGGTCACATTCGCATTGTAAGTATTGTCAGTAACATTCCAAATTTAAAAAATCGTAGAGCCATGTGTAAACTTCGTATCAGTGACCATCCATTACATATAGAATCTGGCAGGCATACATGACAGATTATGTAAATTTTGTAATAACTCACGTATTGAAGATGAAATGCATTTCTTACTAGACTGTGCATTGTATGAAAAAGAACGTCAGTCACTGTTCAAATCAATTCAGATTGACAAGAGATGTAACACAATATCAAAGCAGGATACTTTTAGATACTTGATGTCATGCACAAATGTTGATGTAATGGACGAAGTATGTGCTTTAAAAAGAGAGAAGAAGCAACTAGAGCCTTGATATACAGTAATATAATATAGACATTTAGTATAGTGCTTGGTATTGTATTAGACGTTAACGTTATTCTTATTATTCTATTCTCTCAATTACCCCATGTACATGTATGGCCCCCAGTGGCTTCCTGTGCATTTATCCCCCTGGGGAACGAACATGCAATAAAGATTATTATATTATAGTGATTATATTATAAGTAACAAGACAGATGCACAACTGTCTAAAAGTTCCCTGTTTACGATCGTGCGACGAGCATGTGACCCAGTCATCAGCTTGCGGACAGAGTATACGTGTCCGTCCTCTCGCTTTTACCACTGTATAGACTATAGGGCAATGATTAAACATTGGTAATGACTAAAGGTGACGCGCGTGCAAGTTATCGGGTCATCTTATCTTACCAGTCGATTGTAAATTTTCTAGTGTCTGCTACACTCGTTGGGTAATTGGTATAGTAGAGATTGGCCAAATTCAGTTAAATCGTTTGATCGTACGACGAGCATGTGACCCAGTCATCAGCTTGCGGACAGAGTCTCCTAGCCTGGGTGCCATCCTATTTCTACCGGGGCTCCTACACTCGCTACCCTATTTTCTTAGGGTAGCGAGTGCAGGAGCCCCGGTAGAAATAGGATGGCACCCAGGCTAGGAGACTCCGTGTCCGTCCTCTCGCTTTTACCACTGTGTAGACTATAGGGTAATGATTAAACATGAGTAAAGGTGACGCGCGTGCAAGTTATCGGGCTATCTTATCTTACCAGTCGATTGTAAATTTTCCAGTGTCTGCTACACTCGTTGGGTAATTGGTATGGTAGAGATTGGCCAAATTCAGTTAAATCGTTTGCCAGAAAAATGTTACCATTTGCAAACTCCTCTTGCAAATTATTTAACTCGTTTGGCCAATTTCTACTATATGACGGCCCACGCAGGCTGATACTAGCCTCTACCAGGCTCCGTCCTATCGTTGGGGAAATAGTAGAAATCAGCCGAGGTACTCCGCTATACAGGTAGGTCCGCTAAATCAACAGCGTTGAAGGTGAGCTTCACTGTGTATAGCGGACCTACCTGTATAGCGGAGTACCTCGGCTGATTTCTACTATTTTCCCAACGATAGGACGGGGCCTGGTAGAGGCTAGGCTGATGCGACAACCTAGCCTGGATTCCAGAGTCAGCCAGACCCACAATCTCTGTGGTATCTGTAGTGTGCTGATCAATAGAAACAGTGTATTATAGAGATTGGGGGTCCGACGATAAACCGATAACTTACACATGTTTAGATACTAGATGTTTTTCATCCAGCGTCTGCAAACTTCCCTCCCATCTTTTCGGCTCCATCAAAGCCATTCCCGCGTCCCAAACAGATCGGTGTGCTCCCCCTCCAGGTGGGCACAGATTCATTACAGTAATGGCGATCCACATCTCGGCTCTATTGGCTCAATGTTACAAAATCTGCCTTCCGTCCAGCGCCGATGTTTGCTCGCCAAACATCCCGCCGCAGATCTTGTCACAAAAAAAGCTAACAAGGAACAGATTTCGATTGTTTCTGGAGTAAAAACGACTGATAAACAACGAGCCAGGGAGGGCATATTTGCCGACGTTAGAAGATACGAGGACTTAAGTCATCCATCAAATGCGGGGTTGTCGGATCGTCGATGGCACCAGGATCCTTCACAAGGCCATGCTGAGTTGATTATATGGATGGCATCCTCTGGGCACCCCAAAATTAATGCGAGCGTGCAAGAAAAGAAAAAGGCATACAGAAAAGTTGCCGTCATTATGAAATCAGAAACGATGAACAAATGACTGAACACACAGAACATGTTATGCCAAACAATACCTGCTTTATTTCTGACAAGGAGTAAGTTTGCGACAAAATCAGTACACTTTACAATATGGACGAAGAGAATGTCTCTCCAGGGACGAAGAAAATACTGTTAAAAAGTAAGCACTAAAGCAGTAAGTTTACGATAGGAAAGGAGGCATTCTACGACACAAGTATCCGTGCGTGCATCGCTATTATTTTCCCGCAATTTACGCATCACACTTCCTCATTTTGCAGCTTCGTAGTACGAGTTACAGCATGATCGTAAACTTGTTTTTTCGCGAGGAAACGGACTAAAATTGATGCAATCCCTAAAAATGAAGTCAGACTGGCCTGACGCGATTTACGTGTCACATTTGCTCATCTTTGGAGCTTCTTTGTACGATATACACTACAGCATGGTCGCAAACTTTTTTTGGCGGGGAAACGGACTAAAATTGATGCCATCCCTAAATGAAGTCAGACTGGCCTGACGCAATTTACGTGTCACATTTGCTCATTTTTGGAGCTTCTTTGTACGATATACACTACAGCATGGTCGCAAACTTTTTTTGGGCGGGGAAACGGACTAAAATTGATGCCATCCCTAAATGAAGTCAGATTGCCCTGACGCAATTTACGTGTCACATTTGCTTATTTTGTAGCTTCTTTGTACGATATACACTATAGCCTGGATGCCAGACCCCCAAACTAAAATATCTACACGATAGATATTTTGGTTTGGGGGTCTGACATCCAGGCTATATACACTACAGCATGGATGCAAACTTTTTTTTGGCGGGGAAACGGACTAAAATTGATGCCATCCCTAAATTTGCGTCAGACTGGCCTGACGCGATTTACGTGTCACATTCGCTCATTTTGCAGCTTCGTTGTACGAGTTTCAGGATCTCACAGCATGGGCGCAAACTTTTTCTTGGCGGGGAAACGGACGAAAAATTGATGTCATCCCTGTAACGAAGTCAGCTTGGCCCTCCGCCGCATGACGCCGGCCGGCGCACACGGACCTCGTCCGACAAGAAATCTGCCAACATTAATCTTCATTTGCTGTTCCGCTCACTTGCCTTTTATCTGGCTGTGCTGTAAACTCCCCCGTCAAATCTCCCGGCCAAACCTGCGAGGGGCCGTAGACGCAAACTCCAAGCAGATGTTGGGAGGCTAGATAGTTACGTTCGCTTGTAGCCTGGAGTCAGCTTTGGTACGCTGCAGGTTGCACCGGGTCGCTACTCCGTTCGGAGCGGACCCAAGCTAGGCTAGAGTCAAGGCTATCAAGTTCACCTACTACTAGTACCTTGCGCATTTTCTGTTTCTGGTAGCACTTAGCAATTAAACAAATAAAAACAAAAGCTACCTATTAATAATGTTTTTACAACTCATTCAAGCTGAAAACTTTTTGGCCAGTTTTCGGCGATTCAAAGCGCGCGACGAACAGACACGAAATTTTCCAGTAATATCATCATTATTATATAAATCAATTTAAACCTCCTTGTATAAATCAAGGAGGTTGGTGAACCTTCTTGTATAAACACACGGCTCGCATACGAGTCGACTGTTTCAGGGAGGACATAAATTAGCGCTTGTGTAACAAGTACTTCAAAAAGGGGCGGCTGAAACACTGTGGATGCAGAAATGTTCGCGGTGGTTTTATGTTCGCGGTTTTCGCGGCGACCGTTTCATCGCGAACTTAAAACCACTGCGACACATATTTTGTCCAATACTGTAGGAGTATGTGACTATAGCGCTGTCGCAAACCTAAAACCACCGCGAACACTCCATTTTCGCCTTAGCGCGAAACCTCCATGTATAAACACACGGCTCGCATACGGGTCGACTGTTTCAGGGAGAACATAAATTAGCGCTTGTATAACAAGCACTTCAAAAAGGGGCGGCTGAAACGCTGCCGCGGAGGTTTGAGGAGGTATTTGGGCCGGCTGGACCCCATGCTAGGCGGTATTTGAACAATCCATCTGAAAATCTGTCAGCTGAAAAAAAAAACATCGGGAAAGTTGCTTTTTGAAACGCACTCTGCATCGCAGGGTAGTACTGGTAGCTATGTTGGCTATGGTGGCTATGTTGCCAAACTTAAGTAAAGTTTACCATACATTAATTATCAATCACCTGTTAATCTCACCTCAGTCAAGGTGTTCCACAGTCGCACCTCCGTGGTGTCACCTAACGCACTCGGGGAAAACCAAACCGCTAATCTAAATTATCCGGCCAGGCGAAACCTGTTAAGTGTAGGAACAAGACACAATGTACTGCAACAAGCTTATACGCTTTTCAATCGAAGGAACGGAGTAGGATTGTTGCAGGGCTTGTTGGATGGACTGTTTGAAGCCATACTCCATCCACCCTTGGTGCAAGGTGGCTTCGATTTAGAACCTTGTCGTGTCGACCGCACGGTTGATGGATTGGGTACAGAGCGGCAGAAATCTAGACCGGGTCAGAAGCGCACACACCCCGCTGTATCATATAAATATCATACGGTCGGGAGGAAGGTTTTCACGCCGAAGTATTTGCGAATTCTCTTCGCGCTTTTATGTAAAGGCGGGGCTCGTGTGTGGGAAACTTCAGAACTCATCAGCCGAGCAATCCATCAGCCTCCACCGCTTACGCAACCGACCCAAGCAGTTTCGTAACGTAACAAAATACAGAATGTCAGCTGTTCCCAGGACGAAGCTATTCTCCAAGCAGAGGTTTGGGGCGAGTGGGCTAGGAGTGTCCGGGATTTTTAACATTTCTCTTCCAAAACAGTGAACAGTGAACCCAGTAGTCTACAACTACAAAGCACTAGACTGCCCTCACAAGCCTGGAATCACGATCCAGTAAAGGAATGAGCGGCCTAAATTTAAATTGGAATATGACCTTCCTACCTGGCCGAAAGGATCTACTCTACTCTATTCTAAAAATCCAGGAAACTCCTACCCCACTCGACCCAAACCTCTCCAGGACGAAAAAACCCCCCACCCCGTCTGTCCAAAAAATCTGAACATCAAGACAATGAATTGATGAAAATGTATACTTGTACGCTTAGATTGATATGACAGATTCAACAACTTGTAAACAATGAGTGTGACGGAGAAATATCTAAAGCTGGAGACATCCTATTCTCCAAGCAGAGGTTTCGATCGGGGGGGGGGGGTAGTAGTGGCCGGGATTCTTAACGGAGAGAGGGCAGCGTTAAAAGTCCCGGCCACTACTTTCCCCCCTCCCCCGATCGAAACCTCTGCTTGGAGAATAGAGACACAGAGACAGAGAAAATTTTGATCAGTTTTGTTTTCTTTTTGTCGTAACTGTGCCTTTGTCGTGAATAATTCAGTCTGCACAAAAATGATCCAATATTCTCAGAATCGTCCTTTACTAATCCAACCCCATCCCGTCCTCTCACCGCTTTTACCGAATCTGAGAATAATTCTCCAAAAGACCACAGCACGTCCAGGTCAAAAGTTACAAAAATGGAATTTCTGCTGCAGTACCAAGGTCACATACCAGGGGGCCCAAAATCGACCTTGAACTTCGGCTTCACAACACCAGCCCACATACCAAATATCAGCTAAATTCATCCAGAGGTTCTGGAGTTATGCTGTCTACAGTAGCGCGGAAACACAAACATACACACACACACACACACACACAGACAGACACACACACACACACACACACACACACACACACACACACACACACACCCAAAACTATATCTCCATTTTTCATGGAGATAACAACCCTGCAACATGACATTAGGCCGACAGTTGCTAGATTTCGATGATCTGATACGCTTTTACTGGCGAGTCCATCGTTCGCGCGACATTCTCAGCCCCAGCGTTTCTTTTCCATACTTTCATGCCCCCCTTTACTGACCATCAGTTTAAAAGGAAATTTGTACAGCATGCAAAGTCTAGACATTTTCCCTTTATCTATATCTGTATAGCCGGTATAACCGCCCTTCGGCTTAACACACCAGCTTCTGAGGCACGCGGCGCGGCAGCAGATGGTTTTATTACACTGAACGACCTGTCACACCTAACCTTTGCACATCTTATCTGGTTTAAAGCGTTCTTAAAAAATCCAGTCAAGATACCCCAGACTCTTAACTAGACCACTAAGCAATGATTTGTTACTATTATTCCCTGCAACGCATTGAGTATAAAGAACATCTGTAACCTATCCGAATGCCCACATAGCAATCCGCCTCTCGCGCATGCCGTGAGTGGCCGAGGGAAACAGGTCCAAGGAAAGGCGCCCCACACACCGACACGGCTTCACGCTGGAGCACAACCGATACGTCAAGGAAATATAAACCTACATTCCTAACCGTCACACCCCCTTCCCACCAGAGGCTCTGTTGGAAAGTGAGCGCGGCTAAATATTTGACAGGTCGCGCAACGAATTTCATGGATGAAAAACGAAGTTTTGCGTGGTTTGTTCAATTTGTTGTCTTTTAAGTCATCCTTTTACACTATGCATTAGATCAAGGGTCACACAAGTCCATTTGTCTTTGTCTGATCTTATGTAGCTTTTTTTGTGGCGATGTACTATATAAGTTATTGTACTTACAAGTGCAGTGCCACCATGTCAATGTCTTTGTTACCGTACTTCTAAATTCCAAATAAAAATATGTAAGAATCCATTTTTGGTGGCTCAGCGATCGCCGTCTCTTCGATTTGCGTAAGAAGACAAAGAGACTCGAGAGTTGGCAGCTACGATAGGTTTGGATTCCAGGCTACTTCGGGCGGGAAAACCACGTGCCCTGATCTCTATAAATGATATCTATCGTGCGTGTGGGGGTCTAAAATCAGGGGGGCCTGTTGTAGAATTTCCTCGGGGACATGCTGGCTCCAGAGCCGAGGAGCTGGCCTGTGTAGGCCCTGGGAATAGCCTCCTTCTCCTTCTTACTTTCTGTTTAGCCTCGAAAAAACGAGATTCTGACTCAGTCAGGGTCTAACTCAGGGGACTGATGTAGAATTTCCTCGGGCGCACGTTGTTCCTAGAGCCAAGGAGCTGGTAGGCACTGTGTAGGCATTGGAAACAGTCTGGCTCAGCCGGGTCTAACTCAGGGGACTGATGTAGAATTTCCTTGCGTGCATGTTGTTCCTAGAGCCAAGGACCTGGCCTGTGTAGGCCCTGGAAACAGTCTGGCTCAGAGTCTAACCCAAGGGGCATGTGGTAAAATTTTCTTTAGTGCATGTTGGTCCTAGAGCCGAGGAGCTGGCCTGTGTAGGCCCTGGAAACAGTCTGGCTTCCAGGCTAGTCCACAGGATCTTGTTGGGCTGATCTTTGTCAACGGAAATTCGAGGTCGCGCTCTGAATTAATCTCAATTAATCATCCTGTTGTCGGGTTAGGGGATCAGCGACATCGCGGCGAACGGTATTCAACGCGGGGTTCACACACTGCTCATTTGTAAGGCTCACATTCCTCTAGACATGCTAGACGGCCTAGAATTGGACTTGTGTGACCGTCGACTTCATAATTATAATATGATACAAAATATAAAAGTATAGACTTCAGAGAAGGCTACAAAACAAACAAAGCACAAAAATATTCGTTTTTCCAAGGAGGGTTAATATAGGCTATCGGCGATGGTGCTGAGACCTCGGCTGCGAACTAAATTGGATTTGTTTGACCCTAGAATATCATGGAAAATGTAAGAATATGACTGAAAAGACTCAACAAACACACAAAGCGTAAGAAGATTCGTTTTCCATCTATGAAATTCGTTGAGCGCTCTGTCGGATGAATTTCTTGGTCGCAGCGAGGTCGCCGCCCTATTGGAATGGGGTGTGTAAATGAAGTCTAATGTAAAGCCCCTGTCACACTTGTGCGTATATACAAGCCCGCATGAGTTGCGTATTAACATGTTTTTGGTTTAGGTTAAGTTTGCAGCCGAAGAAGTAATTTCTTTTGTTCAAGTTGATAACTAGACTGCTTAACGGTTGGTCAAAGTAGAAACAACTTCCTCCCCTAAAATCTTACTTAAACCAAAAAAATGTTACTGCGGAACTCAAACGGACTTCAATATACGCACAAGTATGACATGGCCCTTAGCCGGGACTCTACGTGGCAGCTTATAAACGATTTCTAATTTCTGAAGAGTTGAAGGTCTGTAGAAATCCCCCCGCCCCTCTGGACAGGTTTGTTCGTTCCCAGCCGGTCGGCTCGCCTGGTGGTCCCGCGATCTTGGGTAACTACAGTCAGACGAAGGTTCTAACGGCGAACAGACGGCTTGCCGCTACCTGTGTGTGCGATGGTGGTGAGAAGTGTGGCACCTGGCAATTCATTATTACTCTCCAAGCAGAGGTTCGGCTCCGGTTGGTTTTTGACGTGTTTTTAGGCGTTTTTGTCGGGCTATTATATTTTGTCCCGTCTTCTTTAGGTCGCCAAGCCATGCTCTGCTTGGAGAGTAGCAATTTATTATTATTTTTTTATTTCAATTTTATCAGCAAATGAAGCTATCTACATAACGTTACAAAAATCACGACGATCCGTCAATCCCTTCTTGAGTTATTGTTCTTTTTCAAAGTCTGGAACAAATTCTGCCCTTGCAGTTCCATAAAAAGTTGCTATGGGGCCCAAACCTAACTACAGTCAGACGAAGGTTCTAACGGCGGACAAACGGCTACCTGTAGGTGTGATGGTGGGGAGAAGGGTGGCACCTGGCAATTTATTACTTAAGTTCGCGTGGTTTTTATTTCGCGCTAAGGCGAAAATGGGGTGTTCGCGGTGGTTTTAAGTTTGCGGCAGCGCTATATATAGTCACATACTGCTACACTATTGGACAAAATGTTTTCGGTGGCTTAACTTCGGGGTGGCAGTTTCACCGCGAACATTTCTGCCTTTACAGTACTCTCCAAGCAGAGGAGTGGTTCCCGCTGGTTTTTAACCTGTTTTTAGGCGTTTTTGTCGGGCTTTCTATTTTGTCCCGTTTTCTTTTGATATGTCGCCAAGCCATGCTCTGCTTGGAGTGTAGCCATCTATATTTTTTTCAATTTCAATTCTATCAGAAAATTAAGCTATCTACATACCAAAAATCACGACGATCCGTTTACCCCTTCTAGAGTAATTGTTCTCTTAAAAAACTGAAACGAATTCTCTCTTTGCAGTTCTAGAAAAAGCTGCTATGGGGCCTAAACCTGCCATATAAGTCCTTTCCAAGCACAGAAGGCTATGGTAGCATTTTGTAATGACATGCAAATGAGGCCTTAATTCGACACCTGTTTCTTCAGTTATTGCTAAATCATCCAACGTCTCCAACAAAAATGCATCTACTATTGTCGCTTTTTTTAAATACAAAAATGCCCCACATGCTGTTTTCCAAGGCACGTTTGAAAAGTCGCCAACTGCAATACGGAAATGTCGACTTCCCGAACATTCCCCCTCTTAGTCCCACCACTCACCGGCCTGACGCCTCCCACCTGTTCACCACAACTGCGATAGCCTCTACCAGGCTCCAGAGGCTAGCCTGGGTGCCATCCTATTTCTACCGCCGGGGTTCCTACACTCGCTACTCAGTGCAGGAGCCCCGGTAGAAATAGGATGGCACCCAGGCTACCAGAGGCGGCTGGAAAGAGTAGAAATTGGCCAAATAGACAGAACTATTTGCAAGAGGAATAGTCTGCTATAGGGGTACAGTTTGCCGCTCTAGGATGGCATATTGGACCCTCTCTCCGTAGCCGACTCCCTTAGCATACTATTCACTGTATTTGGCAAATTTTAACTATTTTTCCAGCCATCCGCGGGCCCTGGTAGAGGCTAAACTCTGACACTGTTGGACATTGGTGAAGGACTCGTGGGTATGCCAGGCAGCTTAAGCTATCATTTCTTCACATCGTCCAACGATGACATACATCAGATGACATATGAGATAGCTTCGTCATGAAAAATCGACAAAAATAGTTTTCGAATCACGCAAGGAGTAAGATTGAGACTTCGTGTCGGATAGGTATTCTAGTAGTGTAGATAACCGTTATTCATATCTATCTATTTATCGAGTTATTGATGGCGTAAACAATTTCTATACTCTTTAATGCTAGTGTTGATAACTTTTCTTATCAATTCGAGTCCAATGCAAATCCTTCCCAGTCTGACGATTACCTGAAATATGTTTTCATCTTCTCGGATCACCACTTAAATCTGCTACACTCTCCCGCTCCAGTACTTCGCACACGCCCCTTTCTTTTCACTCCGTTTTTTACAGACAAGCTCAAGTTTTTCTTATCAAAGATTTTAACAGTGCCACATACAGAGAACAATATACCAATTTCTACACCTGGGTGGTGTGAGGAAAGTCGTGTAAAGTGCCTTTCCCAAGGGCACAGCATCGGTGGCATCAGGGGATTTGAACCCGGGACCACTGGGTTCTGGGCCGAACACCCTGCCGTTACGCCACACGACCTTCCTCTGGGGGTTAGCCTCCAGATCTTCCTTGGTGCAAGAAAATATGTGGCAAAAGAGGAACGACGGGGGCAAAGCAGAATTGCAGCGGGGGCGAAGAGCAACGGTGGGCGGTGAGGAAAGGACCAGACTATCACGGACGCGGAGGTAGGTTTGACACTTCGCCACGATAAGGTTGGGTCCGAGACAGGCCCAGGCACGCTCCGAGACTACCCAGACCCGAGCTCTGCACGGGCCGTCGTTATGCCCCGTCATGTACCACACTGTTGATGGAGAACGTGGAAAACTCTGGACATCATATGTCGTCTGGAGCACATCCGTCTGTACCCCGACACCGCAGAGCTCAGTTCATCCACCTGACACGGCATAGTGGTAGATTTACACGCTAGTTCCGTACACAAGGACAAGCGCTTTAATACCAATAAGCTTTCGATCAGTCCTCTCGGATCTGTTCAAAGGTGCCCGTCTCTGTTGATGGATGGTCGAAGGGACCTAATGTAGATTGTCTCTTTCACTCCTCTTAGGAAACAAGACCGTAGCACGTCCATGTCAAAAGATACAAAGAACAGAAGTTCTGCTGCTGTACCAACGTCAGATACCAGGGAGCCCAAAATCGACCTTGACCTTCGTCCTCCTAAAACCTACCGACACACCAAATATCATTGTAGTCCATCGAGAGATTTTTGAGTTATGCTGACTACAAAAAAAAAACGAAATACAAACACACAGACAGACAGACATACCCAAAACTATACCTCCATATTTCATGGAGATGATAATCCTGCTCAGTGTCCAGAAAACTGACTTTGTCCAAGCACACCGAATGTACTGGGCCCGTCGACCATCCCTCAACAGAGCGCATTGCTTTGTGTACGGAAATGGACTAACGTGTAGATTTATCACTATTATAATCGGGCTGTATTTGCAAGTTCGTGCCCGAGGGCTAATTGCAACATGAAACAATGTATAGAAAATAAAGAGGTATATAGACACATCACTACCAGCGAACCAGCCCCATGCTGTAGTGACTTGCACAAATGTGTGGCCCAAGAGCTACAGAAATGGAGATGGGCGTCACCCCTATGCGTCTTAGAGCCCTATCACACGTGTGCGTATATTCAAGTGCGCGTGAGTTGCGCAGTAACAAGTAAGGTTTGCGGGGAAAAAAGTTGTTTTCTACTTTGACCCACCGTCGTGCTGCCAAGTGATTGAACCTAAGAAATCGCTAATTCGGCTGCAAACCTAACCTAAACCAAAAACATATTAAAACCCAACTCATGTGGGCTTGCGTATACGCACAAGTGTGACAGGGGCTTTATCAAGACGTCTGGGATACTTTAACTTTTGATGATACAGTAGCTGGCGCGGTGTTTTTACAGCCACAGATAAGGCAGATCGCGTTTCTGTGAGGAGATGACCTTCGGAGCCCGAGCCGTGCCTCGTCTTCCTAAAGTTCCGGGCTCGAAAGTTCAAGGACAAACGCTAACTGAGATGACCTGGCTAGATAAAACAGAAACAAAATCGACCTTGACCTTTGTCTTCCCAACACCTAGCCACATACCTAAAATCATCGTATCATCGTAAGCTTTCCAGAGGTTCTTGAGTTATGCTGACTATAGAAATCCGTAAACACAAACACACACGCGCGCGCACGCACACACACGCGCACGCACACACAAACACACACACAGACACACACACAAAACAATATATCCATTATTCATAGATCGTGCGTGTGTTCCTCCGCCCTAAAACACCTTCCAAGTTCAATGACACAAGTTAAGATCTTGCGTGTTAGTCCTCCCTAAATCTCGGCACAGTCAACGAGCTTCCCTCCTATTTTTGATCGCCATAAGATCGTCGAATCTCAAAATCGCCCCCCCCCCCCCCAATTTACCACAGTACATTGAACGGGTCTTGATGATCTGCGAACACCATATTTGCTACTCACGTTCAGCAGGCACCTACTAATGCTCTGACAACTTCCTACATCCATCCCGGGCCCATAATTATCACCATGACGTTGTATTATTACAACCAGTAAGGTATCCATCCGAGTAAATGAGGCTGTTCTAACATGCCCGAGGCACCTCCTCGAACACCCTGAACACGGGGCACCCATTTTATGTCTCTTCCGAAAGACAGTGCAGTTTCAACCAGGATACCCTTCCCGCGGATTGATCAGAATTCTCATCCTCTGGGATGAGACGCAAAGCTGGACCTCCCGTGTTTGAGAAGAGCCAATCAAGCACGTAAAACACCAACCCAGGTAGAGCAACACTTTTCCTTCTTTGTTGGAAGGTGCGTCGTAGTTTACAACAGGGACTAATTTTCATTGGTATAGAAAACACATCGTTACATTTGCGTTGGTCACATGAAAAAGCGCCATCTAACGGATCTTTCCTAAACTGCCAAATATCACGAATCTGGATTTCATGCAGTGAAAAAAATGTTGATGCGAATCTTTGACAAGCAGACACTTTCCTTCACAAACCAAGAAAATTGTTAATGGAACTTTGTGTTTTCAATTCTGAATTTACAATCCGCTGTATTAGGACTAAAACAATCTCCTTGTCCCCAAGGGAGTTAGCTGCGTTTTGGGCTTGTTTCTGTGTGTGTGTGTGTGTGTGTGTGTGTGTGTGTGTGTGTGTGTGTGTGTGTGTGTGTGTGTGTGTGTGTGTGCAACTGTGCATGCATGTACAGCGTAGTGTTGTGTGGAGGGGGTGAAGTCTGCCATCTCTGATTGCTGTGGCAAAATTTCCTTGGAGGCATGTTGGTCATAGCACCAAGGAGCTGGTCTGTGTTGGCCCTGGAAATGGTCTGGTATCCAGACTACACTATGTATGTAGTCCATTCCACAGTTCTACTGTTGTATGTTGAGTCCAAGTTTGCAAATCTCCTCTTCCTGGTTAAATAAAGAGTGCACATTTACTCAACACAAAGCAAAGGTATCTTGACCATTTCAAAGGTCTGAGGATAAACCCAATTCATTCTGAGGACAGCAGTTGACAAGCCCTGCCCTCTGCACCATTGCCAGGCTGACCTGTACTAGTACATGTATTATACATATCAAGATATCTGTACGAGGGGTGATCAATAAGTCCTCGGCCTCACCCAGAAATAAGGTGTACAACTCAAATTTTGGGGCATAATTACGTAGTGTGACATCTTTTAGCCATATCCACCAAACCTCAAATTATTGTGGCCCTTACTTTTTAGTCGACGTCAATTTGAAAACTATCAGGTAAGTGACGAGAAAAACAAGGGTGCACTGTGATCAGAGCTGTGTGGGTCGAGTTCTTCATGCCATGAATCGGCATAAAATCTGCGAAGACATTGTCAAAATGTTTGATAAAGATTCCCTTTTTATTTCAACTGAAAAGAAGTGGGTATCTGACTTTCAGCAGAGCAAGTCGGTCAGCACACCTCAAGTCACAGCTCAATTGTCCATATTTTTATCCTTCTACCTCACCTAATGTTACTGAGTGTCATCGGTAAAGTAATGCTCACAATGATTTGAAGTTTGGTGGATATTGCTAAAAGATGTCATACTACATAATTATTCACCAAAACTTGAGTTGTGCACCTTATTTCCGGGTGAGGCCGAGCACTTATTGATCACCCCTCGTATCTGTATTGCATAGCTGGTTTAACCCTTTGATATATCTCACTAGCTTCAACAGCATACAGGATACATGTACCAATAACAAAAGAAAATGTTCAAGTCGTACACATGTTGTATTTGTCCTCCCAATTACATCCATCCCACAGAAGTCCTTCACAACTATTTTACTCCTCTACTTTAATTTCAACATCCGGCATTGGTAACAGGAAGTATGCAGAAAAAGCCATTTTTGATTTTGATGATACGTTACAAATAAATAACTTCAAAGTCAAACTCCAGATTCGGTGCTGGATTTTTTTGCAACAGGAGGAAAGGAAGCAGTGTACATTCGAGCTCACTGTCTGACTTGAACAGAGCCAGACATAGGTTATCTGGCACTTATGACCCATTGCTGCAGTCACTTGGCTCTAACATCACATCCTGGAAGTAGCAAAAGATGGGTCCATTCCGTGACTTGGGTAAGTCTCAATTTCTTCCATTGTTGGTAGTTTAAAGTTTAGTCTTCCTTCTTAACCTCCTCCCTGCTGCCTAGATCTGGAACCAATAGCGAATTGGGTGCCAAATGGCAACTTTAGGGTACTAGAGGTTAAAGAAAGAATTGACAATATGTATGTTCATAAAAACCTATCATGTGTTCTTGCAATTACTCATTACTATATGTAGATAATGATAACGAAAGGGTATGTCACCCCGTAAAAAGGGCGGTATAACCCTACGCAAGGGGCCAGTTCTGGCCTGTGCATGTACTACTACTACTACTACATGTAGATCCAAAATCATAGTCAGCTTCTATGAGTCCATCCACTGTAAGGTAGTTGTTTCAGGTCGATGTCTAACTTTAGTGCAGCGGATAGTTCCTCCTCTAGCAGACTGTGCAGCGAGTTGTTGTCGTGTCGGTACACCCAGCCGCTTCTGTCGGGAAAGTAGTCGTACCGCTTGGGCCCACTGGAACAGGAAATATAAACAACACCTTATAAGATTTCATGTATTGAGCACAAGAACACACATCACGTGCACTGTGAGGCTAGATCTATGTCTGTATGCCAATAATTTTCTTGGTTCTAGCGTTTTTGAAGGAAATAATTGAGCTGGTGGGCAAAGAATAATAAAAGAAATGGTTATCCTGTGTCAGACCCAAAATGCTACCACAGGAGCCACAAAGTCAACATACAAGTACAAGGCTAGTTAACCTTTCAAAGATGTTCAATCTCTCATGCATTGAGAAATCCTGGGCAGGACATCTCGGTTGGGGCTGCACCTGTCTTTTGGAAGGGACGTGAAATGGAGATGCCTTGAGCATATCAAGGGGGAAGGGAAAGGAAAGTGATTTTGGACCAGTTTAGCTCAAATGAACTCAATGAACAGATAAGCCAATCTTCCACTGGTCATGACAGAGAAGACAGGCGCTATATACAGTATTTACAGTGGTGAAATTCCCCTAGCTCTTTTCGACAAGCACACTGAACAGTGGCCCAAGGCTTAACGTCCTGTCCTAAGGACTGAGACCCTTTCCGGTAGTGGGCATGTCGGGTGAGCGACACAGCCGGGATCGAACCCGGGGCTTCTAGTTCCAGAGGCAGGGCTGCTAACCACTGGACTACGCACGCTACACGGCATAGTCTAGGGCTAGCAACACCTCCCAGTAAAAATATACCCTGCTACTGAAACAGCAAGGAAACTTGCTGCCCTATGTGCCACTAGGCACTACAAGGTGAACATCAATAACAAACGACGCCCCCTACCTGGTAGGAGAGGAAAGCCAGATCTGTCTGTTGGGCGTTTGTTTGTTGATGACGTACGTTCCCAGGTTTCCACCTAGTCTAAGGGTCAGGACGTCTGACTGTCGGAGAACAAGAACAGTTCCATAAAACTTCATTCACCTAATATATTGTACTTTAGTATATTGTAATAAATCATTTTTCTGTTCAATGTCTTACAAGTTACACCCTCATTTCACTTGGGTGGAGAACTCGCTGCTACCAAGCGGTTTGACAGAGCGCTTAATAAATTTCATAGATGAAAAAACAACTATTTTTACCTTTTACATTTTTCATGACATTCCAATCAAGAAGTCTGGGAGTAGCCTGGAATCTGTCCTATAAGTATTATAGGTCCCGTTCATCCCCTGATCGCATCTAAGAAGAATATGACTTCTCTGACTCAACTTAGTGTTTTTGGTCTGTCTGTGTTTTCACAGTTATACATTTTCCATGATGTGCTAGTCAGGTTCAACGTAGAGTTGCAGGAAGTATTCAATGCAGTGTTTCTATTGCATCCCCTTCAATGCTGACAGTAAGATACAGGTACATATACACTTACAGAGAACTGTATGTCGTAGTCAGGTGGACAGTAGTCCTAAAGAGACACTTACAGAGAACTGTATGTCGTAGTCAGGTGGACAGTAGTCCTAGAGAGACACTTACAGAGAACTGTATGTCGTAGTCAGGTGGACAGTAGTCCTGGCGAGACACTTACAGAAAACTGTATGTCGTAGTCAGGTGGACAGTAGTCCTAGAGAGGCACTTACAGAGAACTGTATGTCGTAGTCAGGTGGACAGTAGTCCTAGAGAGACACTTACAGAGAACTGTATGTCGTAGTCAGGTGGACAGTAGTCCTAGAGAGACACTTACAGAGAACTGTAGGTCGTAGTCAGGTGGACAGTAGTCCTAGAGAGACACTTACACTTACAGAGAACTGTATGTCGTAGTCAGGTGGACAGTAGTCCTAGAGAGGCACTTACAGAGAACTGTATGTCGTAGTCAGATGGACAGTAGTCCTAGAGAGACACTTACAGAGAACTGTATGTCGTAGTCAGGTGGACAGTAGTCCTAGAGAGACACTTACAGAGAACTGTATGTCGTAGTCAGATGGACAGTAGTCCTAGAGAGACACTTACAGAGAACTGTATGTCGTAGTCAGATGGACAGTAGTCCTAGAGAGACACTTACAGAGAACTGTATGTCATAGTCAGGTGGACAGTAGTCCTGGTCGCCTAGATCCTCCAGGTACTCCGCCAGTCCGTCAAGGGTGTCGTCAGCGATGCGGTGGTATTCATTCAGATCTATCTGGCTGTACAGATGGTTTAGACATCATTAGGTTGTATGTAACTATGCGAACTTCTTCTTCTTCTTCTTCTAAATGCCCACAGTCAATTTGCTGACTATTATGGCATATGATGTTTCGAGAGCGCCGCTGGCTTAAATGACTGGTTGTGTTTCGATCCCCCCCAAAACATCCTTATTCGTATCTATCAAGTAACATCAACAGTCCATAATCCAAAACTCATAGTCCAGATTTCGTGCTATGGTCAGTCAACATGGTCAGTCAACATGGCCAGTCAACATAAAAAGTTATCAGTGGGTGGTAGAGGCACATGACACGAAGATGTCAAGTGTGTCTGCCTCTACCACCCCACTGGGTAGGCCGTTCCAGTCCCTGATTGTTTTGGGTAGGTAGGAACCCCCTCTGTATTGGGTTCTGGTGTTGATAAGCTGAAGGCTTATTGCATCTTCTGCTACATAGCAACAACAACCATTCTACGAGACTGATCTATTACAAAAGACTACCTAGTATGGATGAGATTTTACAATTTGAAAAAATACTTAATAAAATTCAATAAAACTCACCTGTTACTTTGTTGATCACTACACATCCTGATGTTATATGGGGTTCTAAAGGTTGCACATTGCTGTAAAACTCGATACCCTTTCACTGCCTGTAAAATAACACAGCTTTTATTTCATTATAACAAATGTGCTCCACCAACACCGGTCACAGATGAGTATTAAAGGCCTCTACTTTTGTCCTAGGTGCTATGCCCCATGCGGGGTCTTGTCTAGCTTTGTGTAGATGTTGATAATATTGTTTTGTTTGTTTGTTTGTTTGCATTGCATATCCTGTAAATCACCTCATGGCGTAACACACCAGGTTTGCACTGAAGAGTACAAGCTGCATATCCGGACAGGTTTATTTGATCCACTCACACCGGAAAGGACCCCTATACTTTTTTCGATAAGTGTGGTGGGTTCTTTTACGTGCTCGAGGTGTGGCTCTCCTCAAACACGGAACCTTCATTTAAAGTCCTATCAAAAAGAAGTTCCTAACCAAAGCTTAGTACTCATTTCCACCTGAGTCCAGCGAGGAAACCGGAAAATAACGTTTGGTCTAAAGTGCTACTGCCGTGAAAGGTGCATGCCCCCCTCCCCCTAAAACAGACGACACGATTTTTTGACTATACCGTGTTTCCAACGATTGGAAGTCTGTGAATCCGTTTGACTTGAGAGTAACGTCGCACGACGTGGCGTATCACCGTCCCAGGAAGTCTTGCCAAAGCAGACATGCTTCTCACAAGGACTAAATTTTCATAAAACTGGGAAAGTCACAGACGAAAACAGAGAAACACGTTCGTCAACTCTGACCTTTTGAAACAAACCATTTGAGGCAGGGGGTTAAAGGGAACAAACCATTCAACGCAAATGGGTTTTATAAATAACTCCATAGCGTAAACGTTGTATGAGATACAACAAAGTATGGCAACTTCTATTACTTTTAAGGAGACTAAATTGCTCTAGAAGATTATTTGTGGCATCTTTGGGTAAGAGCGTTTAAAAAAAATCATGGTGCCGTCAGTAGGTTGTTGCCTGCAGTTTTAAAGAAACCTGCAAGGTGGCAGCATTTAATCATTATGCAGATGTAAGGTTCCGACTCTCATTGTTTACGCGTGTTTTTGCGACATGTATTCTCAATAGCAAGCCTTTCTTATAATATTGCACTTTTTAACGATTCATCTAGGAGGCTCCCTCCTTGAGGAGAACAAACTGTGATGCAAGAATCTGACATCCTGAATTTAGCGTAAAGCGTTGCCAGCAGGCACTCATGATCAACTGCGTCATTTACAAGTTCATTTTCTTTGTGATACTGATGATTTTATTGCTGAGAATCAATTCGACAGAATTGAATGGGCCACCTAGCCTCCATAGCAGGCTCTGAGCCGGCTTTTTGGGGGGCTAAATAATACACTTTTTGCAGCCAGCCCGTAACCATCAGCCACCCCCGTACCTATTTTGCCGGTAAAATGGTTACGGGGGTGGCTGATAGTTACGGGCTGGCTGCAAAAGGTGTATTATTTAGCCCACAAAAAAGCCGGCTCAGAGCCTACTATGGAGGCTATGGGCCACCCAGCCGCTTGAAAATTCAATAGAAAAGATGTCTTAAACAATAAAACGAACAAGTTGATCACCCGGAGTCACACTTATGCATATTACGTTCTGGAACAGTGTATATATAACACTACATATGACAAAAATGATATAATATGTCTGTTATGTCACAAATGAGACAACCTTATAGAATACTACATCTTAATGCCGTCATAAGCAGAAACACATATTACGTTCCGGATCAGTGTGTTCTATAAATACAATACCTTGCGCAATTCCACGTCTTAGTGACGTCATAAACAGACATAGCCCGCGAATCTGCTGGCCTTCCTATGACTAACAAGTGGTATAAGAGTATATTCATGACGTCATAAACTTGGAGCCTTACGTCACGCATCCTCTTGTGTCTTTCTTCGCGAATGAGAATGAAACAGGTGGGTGGACGTCTTTGCCTTATCTTTAAGGAGTTTGGTGGTGTCATTTTGAGAAGATGTAGCTGTAGATGTGCGTAACTTGAATGACCTAAGACCTTTGATGTGACTACTTACGTAAGGAAACAAATGCGTCGGCCTTGTGCGTACATTTTGGCGTACCGGGGGATCAGATCTGATTTTGCCGCTCTACAAAGAAAGCCGAGAAATAAAGGGCATTCGAAGGTCACCGGCTTTGTTTGGCTTTCGGCTTTCATACACATTTGTGGCGTCGTGTGGCGCAAGTGGTAGAGCGCGCGGCTGTCAAACAATGGGACCAGAACTTGCGCCCCGACGTTGTGCCCTTGGGAAAGGCACTTAACAAGACTTTCCTCACTTCACTCAGGTGAAAATGAGTACCTAACTCATCTAGGGTTAGGGACGTCCCTCGGATGGCAGGCTCTCTGGACCTCTTTGGGATTTCCTAGGGTCGGAAGTAAACATCCGCTGTTGGAGGTCCCGTGTTTGGGGAGAGCCACCCCGCGCACGTGAAAGAACCCACCACACCTTTCGAAAAAGAGTAGGGGCATGCCCCGGAGTGCGATGGTCCAGGTCTGGGTTGACATCTTGAAAAGGTGATAATCACCTGTTATGTCAAACCTTCCACAAATGTGGTAAATCAAAATAAATAAAACAGTACGCTATACTGTGAATTCCTACATTGGTAACGCAGATTCACGGTGTCATGATTTTTAGGTTGAGAGGTCACCGTGAAAATAAAACCACCGCGAACATTTCAAGCTTTACAGTACTCTCCCACAGACGACCTTTTGCTGACCAACTCCTCTGGTAAATTATCCCCCCCCCCCCATTGGAGCAGTTTCTACTATCTTTCCAAGCCCACTTGATGTGCTAGCGCTGTTTTCTGACACCCTAATTAAATGAGGACCTCTATCGCTCCACGTTACCTCGCTCGGTGGCGAACGGTGATTATCAGGGCCCCTTCGCGAGCGAGATAACGTGGAGCGATAGGGGTCCTGATTTAATGAGGGTGTTTTCTGATTGTGTACAAGTTTTCAGAATGCTACCGAGTTTAGAAATACGGCACAGCGCCTACCGCGTTTAACGGAAAATGTCTTGCGCTCTCCCCTATAGTTTGTAATTCAGGGAATTTTGGTTGCCTTCTGCTAGAATGACACTCTGTGTAATCTCCTAGCAGATGTAGAAAGGCAAATAAAAATCGTAACGTTTCTCAAGCCCGTGGTTCCGTATAGCAGAGGGCCTTTCTAGAAATATGTAGAAAGGCCCTCTTTAGAAATTTCAAGACTTTGCCTTTCTGCATCTGCTTGGAAATTACACGAATTGTCATTCCATGAATACAGCAGAAGATAATCAAATCAATCAGTTCCGGGAAGTCACGAGGGAAGAGCGCGGAAATCGTTGTAACGGGGGTTGCCCGAACTTAGGACGCGCCCTAAATTAGGACGGACTTTTTAGTGATCTTGTTATGCATAAGTACGCCGTGTTTGTGTCCACTGACTATGCTCATAAGGAAGATAAATAAACCAAGTCCATGCACATAATTTTTATTTGCATTCAAAACATATGTGTACATATTCATTTCTAGTTTTGTCGAGAATAGTATTTTGACAATAATGATGGCAACGCTGAGTAGAGGGTCCCCGCGTAGCTAGACGGCCCGACACCTAAATATACGACCTGTGCCAAGCAGATATACAACTATCATACACATAAGAAATATAACTTCATAAAGCGCACAAAAATTGGGTCTTTAAGTGTTTGTTGAGAAGAAAACCGACCAAAGAAAACAACGTAAACATCGCTGCCGTCTGGCAACGTTGTTTTCCCGCCATTTTTTGGGGCCGCGATGGTGGCGGACGGCAATTCAACGCACAGCTTTGTAACGCTCTAACATGTGACTGGTACCGTCTATGAAAAGGAAACTGAATACAGATATGGCGAAGATATTTCCCAATAAGTAGACGGAGTATTGTTGATGTAAGCGGTGTCGTTTTTTCGTAATGATTTTGTAAGTCGGGTCGCATACAAGACGTACGTCGGGCCGCGCGCAAAGTGCGTAGTAGCCTATTTCCCGCCAAAACATGAGCTGGGATGCGCTAGATATAGCCCTTCTCACATGACGTTAGAAGTGCACACAGTCAAAATTTTCCGGTCAAAAGAAAGCTAGAATATAGCAGACTTCAAGCCTTATTTACATTTCCCTAACTTCATCACCAACTTACGAAGAGAGCAAAATTACCAAAGCGTACTAAGATAGGCACACTATCTGGCGTAGCACTAAATCAGAAGGTACATTCGTGAAAACGTCTCACAGCGTTTGCCGCTTGTAACTCGGAGCGTGAAGGGCCCATGAACAGTATGAATACATTTCTTGTTCATGTATGTTCTTTAGATGAATGTGTTCAAAATTCATTCATTAAAACATGACCATTCTCTGGCAACCAGCAATGGAGCGCCGTGAGTTCGAGCGCGTAAAAAAACGTCCTATGTTTGGGCGACTCCCGTTATAAGAGTATATTCATGACGTCATAAACCTTCGTCCTAGCCTGAGTACCAGCCTCCGTAGTGACCGCTGGCTCAAAGAAAATTCGCTTGCTAACCACGGCTACCTTCGTCCCCCAACTACCGTCAAACTGTGCTGTATTTCTAAACCTGGTGTAGTAGCCAGAGAGCTACGGCTGCTCGCAGAAAAGAAGGCACAGTGGAAAGAAATGAAGAAAGACTGAATGCAGCCAGAGGCTGTTTCCACAACCTCCGAGCCGCAGAATACAGTGGATCATCATCATCAGTAGCCAGAAAACGTTCCGATTTTGCCTCTCTACATCTGCTTGGAGATAAACTCTGTTTGCAGCACGTACATCACAGCGTAGCCGACCAGCCGCGATCCACTGTTGTGTTGATGTGTCTATTTATGTATTCCTGTCATCAAGTTTGACACGAAGCGCTGGAGTTTGACACGCCGAAGCGCTGTTTATGAGCTTTGTTGTATTCCGCCTGACACGCGCACACTTAGCCCGTGGTTGTGTCGTGAGGACGCGCGGCGTACTGCGCACGCGCAGAGGGACGGGAAATCCCTCGATGTGGGCCACTCACCTTTTCAGTAACACAGGATGGTTCAATTACCGTTCGTTAACCTTTCAGGCACACGTCATTTTCCCATCTCCGCTGTCTTTCCGCTCTCCGTGCCGTAATATTCTCATCCCCGCAGTCTTTCCGCTCCCCGTGCCACTTTAATCACTCGTTGCAGCGTTACCTATTGGACCCGTGAATGCGCTGCCCATCTATACAAGGAGGTTTTTCCCGTGCCACTTTAATCACTTGTTGCAGCGTTACCTATTGGACTCGATAATGGGCTGGAGTCCATCTATACGGGGAGGTTAACCTCATGGGGATCTTTTTGTCAGGGTACAGATTGCTACCAGTAGAGATCCAGATCCGAGTCTCTATCGACAGAAACCCGATCAGAATCAAATGAGTCATGATCAAAGAAATTTATTTAAAAGTAGGGATCGGTCCTGTCCTTTCAATCTATTTGAGTTCTGCCAAACACCCTGACAACCGCTACAACCTACGCTAAAACCCTTCTCTGAAAATCACGCTATCATGACGAGGTTTAGGAAACGCACCAGAGGCTTTACATAAGTAGGACAGGCCCCACACTCGCGTGACTCGCCGTCTCTCGTGGGCGGTCCTGTCCTTCAAATCACTTTGAGTCTGCGTCTCTTCAGGCTGAAGAATGCCAAACTCCAAGCAGATCTATTTTATCGGTGGCAACGACAGGATCCAAAGGGCAAAAGCAGTATCAGTGGCCAATAGTGCTGCTTTTGCCCTTTGGATACTGTCATTGCCACCGATAGATCTGCTTAAAGATTAGAAGAATGCCATAATTACATGATTACCAGTGCCGTCCCGTCCTTGGTGCTGAAAGGTCGGTCTCCGACAATTTCCGGTTCTCTGCCTGCACTTGTCATTGGACGCGCTCGCCCTGTTCCGGAATGGTCCCTTTATCAACGTGAATCTTTCTTTCAATCACCTGTCCTGTCTTGTCCGCTTCCAAATATATCCCTTACAATCTCTGCCATGATTAAAAGAAATATCGAATCAAACGTAGGGATTGGTACTAATAGTGGTCCTGTCCTTTAACAATCTCTTTGAGTTCTGCGTCCTGAACCGCGGTCTGTCCAGGCTGAAGAATGCCATAATCATCATGATTATCCGTACCGTCCCGTCCTTGGTACTGAAAGGTCGGTCTCCGCCTAATTTCTGGTTCTCTGCCTGCACTTGTCATTGAACGCGCTCGCCCTGTTCCGAAACGGCCCCTCTTATGAAGTCGAATCTTTCTTTCAATCACCTTTCCTGTCTTGAAATATAAAAAAAGATCAAATCAAAAGTAGGGATTGGCATTGATGAAGATCCTTTCTTCTTTTTATAGTCTCTTTGAGTTCTGCTTCCTGAATCACAGTCTCTCCAGGCTGAAGAATGCCATAATGACCATCATTACCCGTGCTGTCCCGTCCTTGGCAATGAAAGGTCGGTCTCCGCCTATTTTCTGGTTCTCTGCCTGCACTTGTCATTGAACGCGCTCGCCCTGTTCTGGAATGGTCCCTTTATCAACGTGAATCTTTCTTCCAATCGCCTTTCCTGACTTGTTCGTTTCAAGCTTTTTTCCGTTATAATCTCTGTCAAGATTTAGGAAAAAATATTGAATAAAAAGTAGGGATTTGTATTGATGATGATCCTTTCTTTTTTCATCTTTTTGAGTTCTGCTCCCTGAATCACAGTCTCTCCATGCTGAAGAATGCCACAATCATCATAAAGATTAATCGTACCGTCCTGTCCTTGGTACTGAAAGATCGTCTCCGCCTATTCTCCTACTCTCCAAGCAGAGGAGGGGTTCCGGCTGGTTTTTGACGTATCTTTAGGCGTTTTTGTCGGGCTTTCTACTTTGTCATTTTTATTTT